>JAFJYI010000040.1:525000-2925000 GCA_019022655.1 Acacia acuminata
TTTCTTTTACTCTTATTTTGATATTATTATGGCGGAAGCCATACACTTCTATTTTCTTATTCTGAAATTATATGACCGAAGTTATATCACTTTAATTTCTTATTTTGTGGCGAAGCCATATAAATTTAAACTCTCATTTTGAGAACTAAATGGCCGAAGTCATAAAGTTTTAATTTTAATATCTTTAATTTTTATTGTTTTTATTTTCATATTCTTTGATTCATTATTATATATATAATTTTTATTTATCGAAGATAAATGGTGGAAGCCATATTGATTTAATTTCTTATGAAACAAATTGGCCTGAAGCCATGAGAAGACACAAATTGGCTTAGCCTTATGAGGAAACACAAATTCGCTGAAGCAATGTGATAATTTAGCCCGAAGCCATAAGACAAATTGAAGTAAAGCTAGATAATTTGGCCTGAAGCAATATGATAATACATTATATTATATTATATTATTATTACTATTTATACTATTTTACTATGCACACCAAATTTTTAAGAATTTTCATTTGAACTTTATGAGATATTTGGTCTTTAGTCTTCTATACCTACGAAAGAGGTATGAGAGCTTGTTCACATCTAGAGATTAATGGTGGACAAGAAAGTGATATTTATTTGTTATTAATATCAAAGCCCGAAGACTTATGTTTCAAATATTGTATGAAAATATTTTGATGGCCTTGAAAAAATATTGTCCAGAAGACAATAACTTGCAGAGATTTATGTCGTAATAAGTTTAAAGGCTAATAGTCCTGGAGACTAATTAGCATATTTTGCCCAATGTTATAAGAGAGGCTAATGTTCAGACAATATATGGTAGTATAAATTTGATTAAAAGCTCCGGAAGAGCTAATATTTTGTTATCTGAATGAACAAAATTATGCATTAATTATTCTACCGAGTATAAAAGAAACTTATTAAGTTTCAAAGATAACTGCAGAAATGGATATCATAGAAAACACGCTATTGTAAACCAGAAGTTTACTAATAATAATGCAAGAAATTGTAATGGTAAACTAGAAGTTTACAAATATAGCAAATGAAATGTTTGCTAATGCTGCCAATGGGATATCAAAGAGGCAAAGAGCTGCAGAGAAATATCTCTAGATTTATTTTGAAGCCAAAAAAAATAACAAATAAGCCTAGAACGTAATACGGTGTTTAGTTTCTATTCTTATTAAAAAAAATTATTATTATTTACATTTATTGTGATCCCATCTTATAAATTTGTTGCCATGACAATTTTCTGCTGGAAAATTTTCATATGTGTGATTCTAAATCTGAGGTTCTGAGTTATTTTGATAATAAATATCTTCATATGTGGTGGATGTGTATGTTTTGCATATATAAGTAAATTGAAGTATATTATTAAAGAGTAATGAGATTATCTAGTGATGTAATCTTGTATGTTTATTCCTGACGAATCAACATAGATTTTTATTTCGAGCTTTAAAGGGCTTTAAGGTGATTTTGAAATGCATATATATATAGAAAGTATGTTTATATGACTCACACTTGAGGGGGAGATTGTTAGAAAACAAGTGTGAGTTCAAATACAAGTATGAGCTAATTTTTAAAAAGTTATATATTTCTCACATAAAGCCTAATATATCTCCCAAAATGGATGTCAGATTATGATCAAAAGTTTATAATTGATTGAGACATGTGTCACAGTAAACCAGAAGTTTACTGATCCAAAGAAATTTATTGTGGGTATGACTTGTTTGATCATCCGAGTCATATAATGCAAATAAGATTACGTATTGACATCCATTGAAGAGCCAGAAGATTTTTCAGGAATAACCAACATATTATTTATGAATTATGTGCTGTCTGTTCTCAAAAACAAATTATTTGCAAGATTATCATTGATCATGCTTAGTATTGGATTTCAGTATTTCTAGAAATATATGAAACAAAATTATATGGGCCCACTGAAATAGCATATACACCGTATAAATTTGAAAGGTGCATCGATAAGATGGTTACATGTGAGATTATTATTTTGCAACTTGAAGTTTGCAATAATGTTTGAATAAATTGAGCGCGCAATTTCCAGACTATACGATCCAGAAATCATGAATTAAAGCCTCCATAAATAGCTAGATCAATTCTTATGAGAACAAAATTTTTATGTTTGTATATTTGATCTTACATATTGCAGCACTTATATAAGCCAACAAAGTTCTCCGGTAAAATTGGCTTTTGGTCAAGAGCGATAAATTCCATCGAAAATGTTTGAATGTGCAATACTTATAAATCCACCACAATGCACACAGATGGATATAGAAGGAAAGTTGAGATAAATGTTGTATAAGGACCTTCTTCTTCTTCTTGTTTGTCTCTATATGAAACAAAATGATGTTTCTAAAGGAAACAAATGGATTGAGGAGACTTATACTGTATGATTAGTCAATTAATATTTGACATTATTTTCTCAACATGAGGGGGAGAAATTGAATAGCTGGACAAGAGAATACATGGAATGCATTATGACAAAGTATATATCCTCGAATAAAGAAGTATGAACCAGAAGTTCATCAAGTTATGCATTCATGATATATTTGCCAGATAGAATTACTGACCTAAATAAGATTTATTAAATCTCATATTCCAGCTAAAAATGCTCCAATTAGTAACATGCCTGAAGCATGAGTAAGTATTCGATTCCAAATATAAATGTTATGGATAAATTGGAGCAATAATTAAGATGATCATATTAAGGAGGTAAATACTCCAGAAGAGTATCGAGACATAACTTATTGTGAAACGTCAAGAGAGGTTCAGGTACCTGAGTAATATTGATATTGTTATGTCGAATTGGAAAAATAGAACCGAAAAGATAAAGTTGTCGACAACAATTTTGATGATGATATCACGTGATCAAATGAAGATATTATATGAAGATTATTGGCCAAGAGGATAAGTAAAATTGTGAGTGACGCAAATATAATCATATTATGATAGTTAAGGACACGAAGTCCAAATTGGAATATATGATTTTGTGGTGGATACAATAAACCGGCAGTTTATGAATGATAAATTATGCGTCTATTAGATATTGTTATATAGCATATGCATATGACTTATTAAATTATGAAGATTGCATAAGAATCTTCAAAGGATCCAAGAGTGCTAGTAGCACATGTCCCTGAAGGACTAAAGATGCCAGAAGCATCTAATTCAAAGTTCTCGAGAACAATACTTAATAAGTTGTGTATGATTTAAAGCTATCAGAGTATGTATGATATAATCGTTTTAATGAATATCTGTTGATATGCATCTAGATATATCTTATAAGAATTCCTAGAAATCATGTTAGTATTATTATGATTTTGTTGGAAATATTTAGTTCTTGCAGGTACGCAATAGAATGTTTGATGACCAGAAAGAAGATATGCTCAAAAGACATTGAAAGTAATGTAGTCATCTGGGGGAGTAATACTGATGTTGCTAAAAGGGGGAGTCGATACATGCTGTACTCTTTTTCCCTTATCTAGGTTTTGTCTCACTGGGATTTCCTAGAAAGGTTTTTAATGAGGTTGCACTGAACAATATATCAATGGATGATGTACTCTTTTCTTTGGCTAGGTTTTTGTCCCACTGGGTTTTTCCTAATTAAAGTTTTTAATGAGGCACATTCATAATGGACATTCAAGGGGGAGTGTTATAAATATTCCAATATTGATGTGAATGTCCATAACCTTTCAAGAAGGGTCTTTTGGAATTCTACACTTAAAGCCATATAACCTATGACATGAATGGCTTAGTGGGAGTTTTATATGATTAATGTAAATAACTTACTTCATAATATACCATTATGTAGATTTACTCTTTTGTAGGTAACTCTTGTAATGGAAGTTAAGGATTCATTGCTTATATATAGTAGGCATGTATCAAAAGTTGAAAGTGAATAATAGAAAGAAGAATCACTCTCTCCTTACTCTCCATTTCTCTCTTGCATTTCTTCATCTCCCTTATCTTAATCTCTCTTGTATTTTACTTAGTTTCATGGCACTTTACCCTTTTTATCATTTATTTTATTTTGCCTTTACTTTTCAATAAAGGTTGTGATTTAATCCAATTTTTATTTAATTGCGCTTACTATATTTTATTTAATCATCACCAAGCATTTTTTTTCTTTCTTCCTCCGCAGCAGGACCATAGACCACTTTAGTTAACACTCCTAGCGCCCGCGCTTTAATTTTCTTGGGCAATATTCACTGTACGCCTTGGGTTAATTTTTGGGCTTTGGGAATGGAAAGACAAGTCTGAGCTGGTTTCCACAATTTGCCCTTTTCAGCTAACTTTATCAACTGGGGTGCTTAAAGGACGGGACGGGGGATTGAGAAAACCTATTCTCGGTCCTGTCTTAAGGAAGGGCTTGGGATAGCAATGCTGTCCCAGTCCCAGTCTAGATTCCAAGACTTTCATGACCCGGTCAAGATGGGCAATACTCCCTCCGGTCCTAATTATAGGACATATTTAACCGATTTTGGGGAGATTAATGAGAGGAGTTAAATTAGTTAATTTTACTTATTTTCCTAAAATGCCCTTATATAAATTTAAAATGATATAAGTAAAAATGAATCAACAACCCCTAACACATACCTCTTAAACCTAGAATTTTCCTTTTCATATGCTTTCTAATTGAAACAATGGTCTTACTATATACACATATTGTTGGGTTAATGTGCTCTTTGGTCACTTAAGCCCAATAAGGCTTAATTGAGACTACAACCCAAGAACTCTAAGGCCCATGTGGATTAGGGTTAGGCCTTGGGTGTAGTAGCATATAAACTAACTTTCGATCGCTTGAAAAGATACGGCCGCACAAATAGTTAGGAGGCTCTCATCGAAACAAAAACCTAGAGGCGGACGTTCATCATCCGAACGGTTGCCCACACAACCATCTCATCCCCCTCGAGAGATAGTCCGGAAGATCAATCATAGATCGCACGAGGACCTGTTCGTATACGAGAATTTGTTTGTTCGTAGACAAGGTTTGCTCGTGGAGAATCTTTCGGATAGCTCTTCAATATCCGGGTAAGCAAAACGATAAAAGGTTTCATCTTTTCTTACATCGCGTGGTACGATACGCTTCGCGTTTCGATCGATTTCCTACAATTGGCATCGAGCCAATAGCGATGAGGAAAAGAACCTAGTTTTGAAATTTCATGTGATTATCTTCGAAAATAATTTTTGAAAGGATGGCATCTGTTTCTATATTTGTTATTTGAATCATAGTAGTTATCGTTTATAAATCATATGAATACTTTAATCCATGGTTAGACTCTCTCGTGTAATTCTTGATTTGTAACAAGGAGGCTAATCCCATATGATTAGGTTTCCTCCTTGCTGTTTTTATGATTTCCTTTTGAATTTCTATGTATTTTTCAAATTCCTGTAAAAGTTGGAGATCAAGAAACGCAAGAATATGAGCAAACAACACAACATACGACACTTTTCGTGGACTTTGGATCTCGGATTTGGGCAAACCATATATGGATGGAAAGAGGACGGAAAGACGAAGAATTTGGCGGTCGGAACACCGCCAAAGGGCCAGCCACGCGCCGCCACGTGCCTCCACAAGTGGCTGCGCGTGGCCTTCACGCGCCGGCAAACGGCCGGCGCGTGAGGGCGCGTGGGCCACCCTTTTGGGGTTTTTCGGAGGCCGTTTGATCGTCTCTCGTCGTGCCGGTGCTTCCCACGGAGTTTCGTCTTTGAGATGACTTCGGCGCTTGCGTGGCGCAGGCGAAGGCTAGGGTTCCTCTTTTGTGTCCTAGGGTTTCTAGCCAAGGATTGGGTTTTTGGGCTTTTGGGCTCATAGATACCCGAAGGGGCTTCGAGATAAATCCTATGGGCGGGACAAAGAGAAATTCCAAAGTTGTAAATTTTTTTTTTTTTTAAATTTTTTTTTTTTTTTTTTTAGGAAAACCATGGATTAAAGATATTTGCTTTCTTAATTTAATGCTTTTATTAAATTGTATGAATTATTTGTACGATTAACGTGATTTTGAAATAACATGCCATATAGAATAGGAAGATGCCATATTGTTGCATAATCGCATGTCATAAATGCATGATAACTATTATGTTTTTCAATCGACTAGTGTGATAGTTATTATGAGAGATTATTTGGGTTATCAGATAAATAATCTAACAAATTCCCCAAGAAATTGTATTTTTGAGAATATCTTGTGGGTTATTTAAAATGATCATGTGAAGCTCATTCTAAATCATGACTGGATTTTAAAGTACCTAATGATTTCAATTAAGATGTTGATCTCACGAGAATACTCTAAAATGAACAAATTCTTGGAAATTAAAAATTCTAAACTTAAAATATTGAATGGGTGAAGGTTTTAAATTAAGCTTTTAATTTTAAAACCTACGGGCCCCATTGTGGGTTTATTAGTGAAATGGTTGTTGAAGCCCCATCGGATAAGGATGATCGGATTTCGCTAGATTAAACCCTAATATTTTCAAAATTTTAGTAAAGTTTTGTACGGCCCATCGTCGGCAACACTTGGATACTAAAGATAATTTTGAAAGTAAACAATGGTTAATTACATTCAACTTTGGTAAAATTGTTAACCCTCCCATCGAGGCTCGGCAATGGGCCCGAAGGCCCAAATTAACAATATTAGTTTTACAAGAATCTTGCCCATCGTAAGCCTTGTAAAGATAACTAATGGATTGTTAAACAATAAACGAATAGTAGTTATTAGAATCTACTACTCTATATCTGTTTGTTGTTAATTAAAGTTTGTAATTAGTGTGCTTTTTCCTTAATTTCAGAAAAATGTCTTCATTCAATCCTTTAGCTACAATCTTGAGCCAAAAACCTATGGATGGTACAAACTACAGACAATGGAGAACCAATTTAGATATTGTTCTTCAATATGAAAAGCTCAACTTTGTTCTCACTACCCCTATGCCAGCGCGGCCTGCTGCAGATGCGTCTGATGCAGTTCGGACTCGTTTTCAGCAGGAGAAGGAAAGATGGGAGAAGGCGAATGTGTCGGTTATTGCTACATTTTGGCCAGATCTTGCCCGGTCACCTTCGGGAGCAAATGAACATAATTCGAGTGGAGCAACAATGCTCCGGACTCTTGATGCCATGTTTGCTACACCTAGCGGTTCGCTAGGCAAAATGCGCTGAATTCGGTCACCAAGACGGTCATGTCCGGAGGAAGTGTCTTGGGATCATTGTCTAACAATGATAGCAAACTTCAAGAAGGCTGATGACCATGGTATCAAGTTTGAACAAGAAGTGAAAGTTGACCTTCTCTTACAATCACTACCTGAATACTTCAACCAATTCAAGATGAATTATAATATGAAAAAAATGAATCTTGACCTCACTCAACTAATGCACGAGCTTGAGAGTCTTTGAGCAGGACTCTAGTCAAGCAAGGAAGTGCATTGTTTGTTAGTGAAAGTTCTGTGAAACCTAAGGGGAAACCCAAGGGAAAGAACAAGAACAAGAAAAATAAGAAATCAGGTACTCCAGTTGCCAAAACAGCTGCAATGAAGCGGCCAAAAGGCAAGTGCTTCAAGTGCGGACAAAAGGGGCATTGGAAGAAAGATTGCCCACAAATAAAAAAACCAGGTATGGGTGATTTAAATGTGATTGAGGCTTGTTTAGTGGAGAATCACGATGACAAATGGATCGTTGATTCAGGAGCCACTAACCATGTTTGCTACTCTTTGCAGTGGTTCAAACAAAGCTTGCCAGTGAGTAAAGGACAATGAGATTTGAAGCTTGGAACAGGGGCTTTGTGCCGCACTAGCGATTGGGACAAGTTGTTTTATCTTTTAATAATTATAGAACTTTGGTTTTAGAAGATTTGTTTATTTATTCCAGATTTTAAGAGGAATTTAATTTACGTTAGTTGTTTAGATAAACATGGTTTGACAAGTTCAGTTTGGTTCCTCGGTTTCAATAAGAAGTTCATCTTCTTTTATTTGTTCGGTGTAAAGTTCAATGGCCTTTATTTCCTTAGTCCTATACCTGTGAAGTTAATCATGTTGAATTAAAAAATGTTGAGCATATCAATTCGTCAAAGAAAAGAAAAGTTTCCAATGAAACTTATCTTTGGCATTTGAGATTGGGTCATATTAACTCTAACAGGATCTAAGGTTTGGTCAAAAGTGGGATTTTAAAATCCCGAACTTTGAGCCGATACCGGTGTGTGAATCCTGTTTAGAGGGTAAAATGACCAAGAGATCTTTCAAGGCCAAAGGAAAACGTGCCACACTTCAAACTGGAATTGGTACATCGATGTATGTGGACCAATAAATGTCCATGCCGAGGCGGGTATCGTATTTCATCACATTTATTGATGATTACTCTAGATTTGGACATGTGTACGATGCGTCACAAGTCGAAGCTTTTGGAAAATTCCAAGAGTTCAAGGTCGAGGCGAGAAAAGCATCTAGGTGTTCAAATCAAGACTCTTTGATCGATCGAGGGGGTGAATACCTATCGGAGAGTTCGGGTCTTACCCGACCAAGGAGGGGATAGTTTCGCAATTATCTTCTCCGGGGACACCCCTGAGAATGAAGTTGCTTGAAAGGAGAAATAGAACCCTTTTAGAAATGACAAGATCTATGCTCGAGTTATTCATCCCTTTCGATTCATTCGGGGATATGCCTTAGAAACACTATGTATCTATTGAACTTAGCTCCGTCCAAGTCGGTTTCAAAGACACCAATAGAATTGTGGAAAGGGTGTAAGCCCACCATGAATCATATTCGAATTTGGGGTGATCCGGCACATGTCTTGAAACAGAAACCAGACAAGATGGACTCGCGTACTGAAGTATGCATGTTAGTAGGCTATCCTAAAGGAACCAGAGGTTGGTTGTTTTATAGTCCAAAAGAAAAGAAGGTCATAGTGAGCACTCACGCGACTTTCTTAGAGGAGGACTATATGACAAACTATAAGCCAAGAAGTAAGGTTATTCTTGATGAGCTAGTCTCGAGATCAAGTTTCACCTCAACCTCAAGGGGTTCCGGCTTTTGTTCTGTGGTTGTTCAAAGAGGGGAAAATGTATCGAACATACACGGGAACCGAGAGACGAACCAGAAGTTCAGCATGATGTTCAACTAAATGAAGAACAAAATCATGAATTAGTTGATCCACTTAATGAGGGTCCTCATCTAGAAGTTGTCAACCCACAAAATGTGGACCCCCCCCGTAGATGCACGACATCAAGTGCGACAAAGTCGTAGTGGGAGATTGATTCGTAAACCCGCAAGATATCTCTTGTTGGGTGAGTCAAATCGGGATGACATCATCGCGAGAAGATGGTGATCCCATGAGTTATGACGAAGCACTAGGAGATGTTGATGCTCAGGAATGGCTCGAGGCTATGAATCGTGAAATGGATTCTATGTATTCCAACTCAGTTTGGTCTCTTGTAGATGCGCCTAAAGGGGTAAGACCCATTGGGTGTAAGTGGATTTACAAGAGAAAGAGAAGATCGGACGGGAAGGTTGAAACCTTCAAAGCTAGATTGGTGGCGAAAGGGTACTCCCAAAGAGAAGGAGTGGATTATGATGAAACCTTTTCGCCGGTTGCCATGCTCAAGTCTATTCGGATTCTCTTAGGTCATTGCGACCAATCTTGATTATGAGATTTGCGAGATGGATGTCAAAACTGCTTTTCTAAATGGAAATTTGGAAGAGGAAATCTATATGCAGCAACCAAAAGGGTTTACAGCCAAAGGGCAAGAAGAAATGGTATGCAAGTTGCGAGAGGTCCATTTATGGACTTAAGCAAGCATCCAGATCATGGAACATCAGATTTGATCAAGCCATTGAGTCTTATGGCTTTGAGAAAAGTCGATGAGCCATGTGTGTATAAAAGGATCCAAGGTAATGCGGTATCTTTTACGGTACTTTATGTGGATGATATACTCCTTATCGGAAATGATACGGAGGTATTGTTGGGCATAAAAACCTGGGTGAGCAAACATTTTGATATGAAGGACCCGGGGGAAGCCAATTATGTTCTTGGTATTAAACTCTTGCGAGACCGGAAGAACAGGGTTTTGGCATTATCCCAGGCTCAATACATTGACAAAATACTTGCCAGGTTTAGCATGGAGAATTCAAAGAGGGGAATTATACCCTTCGGGCATGGGATTCATCTCTCGAGAAGCAATCTCCTCAAACTCCCTGAGCAGAGAATGCATGAGTAGGATACCTTATGCTTTAGCAAAGAGGTAGTCTCATGTATGCTATGCTATGTACTGGACCAGATATCGCTATGCGGTGGGAGTAGTAAGCCGGTACCAATCGGACCACGGAGAGCAACACTTGGGTAGCGGTTAAACATATACTCAAGTACCTACGGAGAACGAGAGATTATATGTTGGTCTACTCAAGTGGGAGTCTTGAAACCATTGGTTATACGGACTCAGATTTCCAAGGAGATATTGACTCAAGAAAATCCACCTCGGGATATGTGTACACCCTTAATGGCGGTGCCATTTGTTGGAGAAGTGTAAAACAAACATGTGTGGCTGACTCTACCACAGAGGCCGAGTATGTAGCGCTTACGAGGCCGCAAAGGAAGCTGCATGGTTAAAGAAGTTCCTAACGGACCTTCGGGTGATACAGTGTAAATTGTCCTATCACACTCTACTGTGATAACAGTGGGGCGGTAGCGCGGTCCAAGGAACCAAGGTGTCATAAGAGACAGAAGCACATAGAGAGGAAATACCACTTGATCCGAGAAATAATTAAAAGAGGAGATACAGTGGTAGCAAAGATAGCATCAGACGAGAATCTCGCTGACCCTTTTACTAAGAGTTTGCCGAGCATGTGTTCGAGAGGCATGTTTCATCTATGGGTCTTAGGAGGATTCAGTTGCTATAGCTTTAGGAAGTTGTTATTTTACTTTGTTATTTTATGCTTTTGAGCATGACATTATGACATTGCATTTCTTTTCTAAATGTTAATAAATAGAGTATTCTTTTTCATTTATTTTGCACACTATTTACAAACTCTAAGGTCCGGATCAATTGTGGAGTATATGATCATATGAATACTTTCATAGAGGACATGGTCATAGGTTCTCACAATTGATGAAATGATTCTGACTATTAAATTAAGTTGGGCACTTTATTTAGGCTGCAATGTTTTATGAAATGGTTTTGTCCGAATCATTATAAAACATTGGTGTGAGTTAATGCTCACATTGAATGGATCAAGGAGAGATTTGATTAAGCTTGTTCTTTCTGTCATAAGGAATCAAATCTCGGATAACTATAGTTATGTAGTTGCTCTTAATCCCGAGTTTATTTTAAACAGGTAGTCGAATAGTTTTCATTCTTTGATTTACCAACGGGTGAGGTTTGATCTATATGACGGCCAACAACTCGGTATTTGGGATTGAGACTGTTTGGTTATCGGTGTTTATGAGATAAACAACATGGAATTTATAGGAAATGTCCCCTTGATATGTTTCGGTACCTGGATATTGAAGACACGGCCGGTGCATGTAATCCATTAGAGAAACTGTCAAAGTCAAGGGAATAAATAATTGATTGGGTTACTGAGAAAACTAGTCAATCAAATTATAGACATTCTATAAAGGGGCAAAGTGCATATTCTTGTTATAAGTGTCATTGTTCTTGGAGATCACGTTCGGGCTTTTAGTGGAGTAGCACCGAACTAGATAATCTTCTCGTAGATTATCATGAGCCTTGATGAATGACAAATGGTGGGTCCCAGGCTAGCTTGAGACAAGGGATGGGGTATGTTATCGGATGATGATGGCTTATGGGCTATATGGTCTTGGGTTTACGAACTCAAGTTAGTATCTTAAAGAGCAAGTGGGAGATTGTTGGGTTAATGTGCTCTTTGGTCACTTAAGCCCAATAAGGCTTAATTGAGACTACAACCCAAGAACTCTAAGGCCCATGTGGATTAGGGTTAGGCCTTGGGTGTAGTAGCATATAAACTAACTTTCGCCGCTTGAAAAGATACGGTCGCACAAATAGTTAGGAGGCTCTCATCGAAACAAAAACCTAGAGGCGAGACGTTCATCATCCGAACGGTTGCCCACACAACCATCTCATCCCCCTCAAGAGATAGTCCGGAAGATCAATCATAGATCGCACGAGGACTGTTCGTATACGAGGATTTGTTCGTAGACAAGGTTTGCTCGTGGAGAATCTTTCAGATAGCTCTTCAATATCCAGGTAAGCAAAACGATAAAAGGTTTCATCTTTTCCTACATCGCGTGGTACGATACGCTTCCGCGTTTCTGATCAGTTTCCTACAATTGGTATGTGTGTACACACACACACCCCTAGACATACATATATCTACATACATATATATGAACATACACACACATACACACACATATATATAAATATAGACACAAAAGTATAAACACACACTACACACACACACATATAGATATATATATATATATATATGTACACACACACACACATATATACACACGCACATACATATAATTACTAAAAACTAAATACACTTCAAAGAATAAAATAGGGCTATTTTAGGAAGAAATTGATAAAACTTAGAATGTTGTCCTATAATTAGGACCAAAACTAACTCCCAAATGTTGTCTTATAATTAGGACCGGAGGGAATATTATTTTGTATCAAAAAATACAGAAATAAATATTATACAATACAGATATAAAACTCCTACGCTCATCACATGATTTAAGTAAATTACATATCAAAGACATTAATAATAAAAGACAATAATAATGCCCAGAGAAAGGACAGAACAGACAGAAGACGGTTATAAAAGAATAATTGATTGTTAAGATTGTTGGCAGCACAGAATTTTTGCTAAGTTATATTGCATAATATTATATTACAATTTTCTGCATGCTTTGTAAGATTTAATTATGTGGCTAAGCCTAGCAGTAGATAAGATACTCAAGAATGCTATGACGCTTCAATTTTCAAACATGGAATACGAGAATTGAATTTTCCAACTACAAGTTAGTTAACCTACGGATTTTTGTCTTGCCAATAGGACTTTCATTATCACTTTGGGAAAATGCATCACTTGTAAAAATTCTATGTTTTATATCTATATATAATATAAGCCATCTTTTTTAAAAAATAAAACACACACACACATATAATATATATATTCGGGACGGGATTGGAAATAGTGGCGGAACTAGCCCAAGCTGACCTTCTAAAATTTGTTAGTATATATATGTATTTATTACTCTCTCCGGTCCTAATTATAAAACATAGTTGATTTTTTTGGAGAGATTAAGGAAGCTAATTAAATTAATTTAGAGTATTTTTATTTTTATTTTTTTCTTCAAACTAATTAGTTTAACTAATAAACTAATATATAATCTAAGGATACACAACATATAAAATGATTAAGTAACTTATTTAGCTTCCTTAATCTTTCCAAAGAAAGTCAACTAGATCTTATAATTAGAACCGGAGGTAATATATGATATTTTATTTGGCCAATAATTTGACCCCAATTAATTTTTTATCTTCTCTATAAGGATAATATTTGGTTTATTACTTATTTGGCTGTGTGAGAGGAAAGTAAAATTTTTGTTTGAAATACTTACCGAAAAAGGTTAGTATCATCTTATATCTTGTTTTTGATTTATAATTATCAATTATCATTTATTTTTATTTTCAAGGTTATGTGATATTATTTAGTAAATACTCCCTTTGGTCCTTATTATAAGACAACAACTAATAATTCTCACAAGTCAATACAAGTATTAAAGCTATTAAATTTGTCCTAAAATTTAAGTAATTTTTAATATTATCCCTATTAATTACACTAAACTCTAATATCATATTAATTATTACTCCCACTCACTACCTTTTTAATTATGGGTATACATGAAGAAGAAAAAAAAGTTAATGCTATTTGGAAACAAGCAAGTGCCTTATAAAAAAGACTAAATACACTTATTAATTGGTTCTTTATAATAAGGATCAAATGGAGTAGTTCAATAATTTTCTTTTTGGCCCAGGCTAAAATATTTTTTTATCGGAAAATTCCATTTCGAACCAAATTTTTCGTGATTCTGAATTTTTCTGTCAAAATTTTTCAGGACTTTTAGGATGGAATTTCTTGTCCTAATTTACCCGGGATTGGGACGTGGTGACCAGGACGAGAAAATCTTGAACACCCCTAATCAACATTACTTTCCCATGTGGTTCTTTCTTGATCTGCTCAAGTCCTTATCCTCATAAGAATGCCTGGCATGATTTCCTGCATCATCCCCCAACCTCGCGTCTCTTAATTAATTCCAACACAACGCGTCCTCCGCCCCCCTTCATGGTACTTACTCGTCTTTACGGTGAGAGTTGCAAAACTGAAATACAATTTCAACTGTCCAAATTTAAAATTTTTAATTAAAAATTATTTTTGAAAAACTAACGGTTAATAGGTGCAGATTGGGTGATCATCGAGTTAACTAAATCCCCTGCATATCACACCATTGGAGATCAACATGAACAACGATGCTCTCAACCAACTGCCAAACTCATCATCTTTACCACTTCTCCATATCCTCTCCTCATATCTGATACTACTTCTTCCAATTCTTAATGTAAGGCTTGCTTACATAATTTGATTAAATTAAGAAATTTATTTAATTTAATTGATATGGCATCTTTTTTCCCCTTAGAGACCCTTGTCATTTTCTTAAATACCTCAATCTCTCTCTTATATGATTATTACTAAGCGATCATCAATATGGATAAATTAGAAAAATATTAACAAACATGAGAAATATGTCTTAAATTTATGATCAAGATTAACTCCCCAATCAGGTTTTATATTAAGGATAAGAGGAGTACCACATTTGTAACAGATATTCATTACTCTTTCATATTTGGCGCCAACCCACACGCCACTTGTTAATGGTTATTGGATGTCTACCAGCCTAATACACGTAGAGAGCTTCAAACCAGCTTATCCTCCATCATTAGATCCCCACCACGTTAGGTGATCGGCCACGAAACTGAATCCAGAACGAACAACCATCAAACTTCACTTCATTTAGCACCATATACTTGTCTTGAATAGCCCATGGACGACCCTTGAGGATCCAAAGATAATCTTCCGAACGATCAAATGCGAAGACAAAAACATCCTATCAACATCCATAATCTCGATTTCATCCTCCATATGCCAACCCTTCAAAATCCCTGAAATATTGTACCCTTTCGTTGCCACCAATTTGGATACCAATGAGCCCCCTAACCACCAAGAGCCTCAGAATAAATGATCCTCTCACTTTCTTAATTCTTACAATGGTTGATAATTAGACTCAGAGCTCGCCATTGCCAGCAACGCAAGGTTGAGAAAGAGAAGTTCCCAAGGCCGTAGAAGGCAAGGCCTATTGTCACGATCTCACCGTGACGAGTCCCACATCATGCAGGATAAGGAAGGTTTCTAGGGCATATATAAAAAGTGGTGCGCCTTTACTAACAGCATATGCTTTTGGCATAATGGTTAGCGCCACACAAAGTTAAGCCTACTCCACTAGGGAGGGAAAATCTCAGGACGGATGACCTCCTAAGAAGTTCCTCACTTCGGGCGTTACAAGTAGAGCTGGCATATATAATATGTAACTCATATTCTTTTGACATGCTTAGGCAAGGAAAATCTTAGGATCTCAAGATGGGTGACCTTCTGAAAAGTTCCTCACGCTGTGATGCTTCAGGCGTTACACTTTGCTCTCACAAATGCTTCGGTAGAATGAGGAAAGATGTTTACTCATCAAAACTATAACAGAAAAAAGAATACTGTCTTTCATAACTAGGAAGAAAAGCAGGGATAAAATATTATATCTAACATTTCTCTACTGCCTCCATAGCATAATTTGAAGATGGGAACGGTATTATGCCGACTACCCCCTGGATTTCGGAGACTTACATCAAGACTAATACTGCAGAATACTGGTAGAGACAGCATAAAAACCTCCTACCACATAAGTACAAATCATTTTAGATGGCCAAATAAACCTTAGGCTGCTAACTCCTCTTCGGTGCAAATCCTCAACTCCATTATGAGGAGTTAACACCACAGCCTCAATCACCGTTGATTTTGAGGTTAAACTTGTTCAACTCAGATTCTATAGTCTTGGCAATCTCAGATCCTTCAGCTTGAGGCTCGGGAAAATCCACATGAAAAGATCCCTGCTTGATGGGTTCAGCAGCTTCATGCAGCCTGGATTGCTGCCTGATGTAATCGTAGAGCTCTTGGTGGAAGGGGTGATCCAAGGAATAGCAGTTTTCACTTCCACTATCTATATGTCTAGATGATCCAGACCCTTCTTTTCTACAGAAATGTGGCAAGCACGCGTAATCCATGATCTACACACAATTTATGATGGTTAAATTCAACTAAACAAAAGAACATAGAGATAAAAAAGTTAATACAATCTCATAATCAATTTATCCACTATCAAGAGAATGATTCCTATAACAAACAGCACGCACACCAATTTTCCACAAAGCACAACTTTCTCAGAAGTGAGGTCAACAATTGCCAAGTTTTATTTAACCTTGTAGACAAGAGCTTCACTATCTCAGCCAAGAGTTGAGCGCAAAACCGAAAAACTTTGCGTATCAGTTAACATGTCCTATTGGTTTGCACGGACAATCGTTGATTTTAATTGTGTAGAACATTTTAAACTGAGTTTAGTTGATTGATTGATGATTCAATTATATAGCCTTCCAATTTGCATTTTTATGGTTTTTTATAATAAATTTCAGACAGATTTTAGTCAATTCCAAACATGCATGCATTGGCATGCATACTTACCTGCACCTGCACACGTATTGAGACAGACAGATAAAGAAAGATGACTTGTTTTTTTTTGGGCGCTGGAGGAAGAAACACTGGCGTCAAACTAGTCACATGACTGGTCTTGCTTTCTCTAAAAGGTAGCTTGTTAGAATTTTTTTTTTTTTTTTTTTTTTTTTTTTGGGCACCTTACCTTTGCTTGCTACGCTTATAATTCTCCATTAACATTCATTCCATTAGGAAACTTTCCAAAGAAAAATGACACCTTACCTTCAACAGTTCATCTCGCCCACTACCTGGCAAGACTTGCACTTTTTTCCTCGTTCTCTCTTGTAGAAGTGGCTTCACAACCTGCCAATGCTAAGTGATTAACATAACGCTGAGGTCTAACTCCCCATAGGTATTTCATATCAGAAACCATGTCATAAGAACCAAAATATAATTTTACCTTCCAGCAAGCTGAAAATATGTATGGGGCATTCACAATGTAATAAGTATTTGTTTTCTCAGGATAGTTAAGATCATCAATGGATGATATAATCGTTAACAACTGCAGATACATGAAAGACAACTCAGTGTACAGGAAATGTTCAAAACACAAATGGAAAAAATTAAGATAGATTCTCTGTTTTATATATCTTTTTGTCAGGCAATAATAGTACTCTTTCTGATCCTAAATATAAAACAAAGGGTTAAATGCCTAATTTGCCCCGGAAGTTTTGCTAAGGGGGCGCTCAGCACCCGGAAGTTTTTTTGGTACCAAATTTGCCCCGGAAGTATGAAAAAGGTACCAAATTTGCCCCAGAAGTATGAAAAAGGTACCAAATTTGCCCCTCCGTTAAGTTTAACTGAGTGTACACGTGGCATGCCAGCTCATCAACCCCATAAGAGTTAAGTATCATTTTTGCACTGGAAGTTTTCATTGAGGAGCAATTTTGCCCCAGAAGTTTTTATTGAGGAGCAATTTTGCCCCGGAAGTTTACAAAAGTAGCAATTTTGCCCTTCTTTCTCCCAATATTAAATTTGACTATTAAATCAGTCAAAGACCACACATGTCATGCCTTGAAAAGGTCGAACTTGGAGTCAGAGAAGGAGATCCTTGAGATGTTGAGCTCAAGGTAGGCAGAATTTGTGAAACCGAACTGGTCACAGGAAGCATCACTTATGATCTAAGCAAATGATCAGTCTCTACAAACGTAAATATTATCACTATTGATTTGTTTTACTAAACCAATTTTTGGAACAATTCATTTCTCGTTTTGCGTTTCATTTGCTTAGATCATAAGTGATGCTTCCTCTGGGTTTTGCGACAGACCTTTTAGTCCCTGTGACCAGTTCGGCTCCACAAATTTCCGTCGCCTTGAGCTCAACATGTCAAGGATCTCTTTCTCTGACTCCAAGTTCAACCTTTTCAAAGGCATAACATGTGTGGTCTTTGACTGATTTAATAGTGAAATTTAATATTGGGAGAAAGAAGGGCAAAATTGCTACTTTTGTAAACTTCCGGGGCAAAATTGCTCCTCAATGAAAACTTCTGAGGCAAAATTGCTCCTTAATAAAAACTTCTAAGGCAAAAATGATACTTTTGATTGATGAGGTGGTATGCCACGTGTGATGAGGTGGCATGCCACCTCACATTTTAATGATCTACGTGGACTTCCATCACTTTTGGGTAAATTTGATACCGTTTTAATACTTAGGAGCAAATTTGGTACCAAAAAAACTTCCGGGTAGCAAAACTTCTGGAGCAAATTAGGTATTTCACCCTAAAACAAAATTCTTTTTTTTTTTTTTTTTAAAGAGATCAAGGAAACTAAATAAGTTACTTAATCATATCATATGTTGTATATTATTAGATTATATATAAGTTCATAAGTTAGACAAAGTAGTTTGAAGAAAAAGCGATAAATATAAACATTTCAAAATAATTTAATTAGCATTCTTAATATCTCCAGAAAAGTCAACTTTGTGTTATATTTAAAGCCGGAAGGAGTAGTTATTACAACTAAACCAAGACGGTTACATTTATTTATTTTTATTTTTGGTGTTTGGGAGGGGGGTGTAACATTATATATATCAAGTACGAACATGGTGGCACTTTTTATAACGTTAGGTCTAACTACGTTGACTTAATCCTAAACAAGTGATTGGCATATTCAATACACAATTTATCTCGTATAAGTCAACACCAATCTGGCTGGTCCAAGTTGTTGGCCAACCTAAAAGGTACCTTAATCTGATTCAGGGCTGATAGCTTCAGTCCAGTCATATCTAAGACCTTCACACTCGTGGTAATAGGCCGCCCATGCTTCTTTGATGTATTAGGCTGCAGCCACATATAAGGGTCAAAACATAAGGGCAAAGGCTTAACTTACTACTGGTTATTGAAGAAGGCTAAAAACACATACCAATATTACACGATCACGATATTCGTTAACTTGAATATGAGACTGCACATAATAATGGACCTGCAAAAACAAAAACATAATAATACAAGACATTAGAACACCTAGCATATAATAAAATTAAAACTGAAACAAACAAAGCAGGGTTCGTTTCTTTTTCTCAATAATTAAACTTACAGATGCTTTGTCAAATGTACTAAGACCAACTCCAATAGCAAAGACAGGTAGCCCCTAGAAAGGATGGAAGGCTGATTAGAAATAGAGTATGAAAACAAAGGGCCATAAAAGTGATAATTTTGATTTTTGTTGATAAAAATAGATTATGCATGCTTGTAGCATAAGTTTCCATCTTTGACAATGACAAACAAGGCCAAGCACACAAGACAGCAGCTTATTTATTTGAAAAGTTAAAATTAAGATCACCTCTCTTGAGTATCCAGACAACCCAATTAGTTGCGAATCCCGCACAGCTCTGTACAAATCAGGAGGAATTATGGGTTTCTGAAAAAAGAAAGACCAACCAACGTAAGCACAGAAACACAAGTTTCAGGCACAAGAAACAATAAGTAATTGATAGCATCACAAAAATAAACGAGTATAATATTTACAAAAGGAAGAAACTTCCCAGTCAAGTTTACTCAGAGTGCTGTCTGTTTATTTTAATAAACTCTTAACAGACTTATGCCAGATGGCAAATTGCTCGATTCATGTAATCTCTTAAGTTTCTCACTTGCACATCTCTAACTTAAAGTTTCTGTTATGTTTTAAAATGAAAAGTAAAAAAAATTGATAAAATGAACCATAATATTGGTAAAAAAAAGGAGTTAAGTAGCAATTTTGTCCGGAAGTACAAGCCAAGGAGCAATTTTGCCCTGGAAGTTTTTTTTTTTTTTTGGAACAATGTTGCCCCGGAAGTCTAAAAACATAGCAATGTTGCCCCTCCATTAATAGCCCTAACGGTCAAACGTTAGTTGACCGCATTATGCTGACATGGATTGTCAACTACATGGCATCTTTGGCACTTTTTTAAGTAGCAATTTTGCCCACGCTCAAGAACAATTTTGTCCTGAAAGTTTTTTTTTTTTTTTTTTGTTTAGGAGCAATTTTGCCCTGGAAGTAGCTATAATCCATGTTAGCATAATGAGTCAACTAACATTTGACTGTTAGGACAGTTAATGGAGGGGCAACATTGCTACGTTTTTAGACTTCCGCGCAACATTGCTCCAAAAACAACTTCCAAGGCAAAATTGCTATTTAACCCAAAAAAAATTGGTAAGATGAACCACAATATTGCCGGTCTTTCGAAAACAAGCACTTATCATGATAAATGTAATATATATTTGCTGCATGAATTGGAAAAGACAAGGAATAGCAGATTTTAGCCTTACAGATAATATGTTGTCAATCTCATTTTGCACTCTCCAGTTCAAACAATCGACCAGCTGAAACATAAAATAACATCTGTTATAAATTGAATCTTAACCAGTTCACAACATACATGAGAAAGTGAAGGCAAAAGGTGCTCTAAAGGTGTTAGGCCTCTAGAACACATTGGCTAAAACGAACTAGAATGATGAATACCCGAGTAAAGTAAGGCACAGTAGTAAAAATATGTGAATTTGGAATGACATTTGACATACAAATTAACTATTCAAAAACAATAGATCAAGTCAAAAGACGTAAAATCATTAATTCATAACTCAGTAATATTTAGTGTCTCATAAAGTCACAATTTAAGTCATATGTTAGAGTATAAAGTTAACGAATTCACTTTACACTACAAAAATGCTTGTGGTTGGAGTTTTTTGTTTATTTTTTAGATTGTGTTTGTTTATAGGGTTACAACATTTTAAAATAAGAATACCTATTTTATCATATTCTTTTTTGAAATTGGATTTCTTAGTTTCCCATTTTATCCACCAGAACCATTGTTAACCATTAATTGCTAAGGTTCTCAAAAAACAGATATCTACGACTATGGCAATAGGCACATGATTTGGAAAAACACCAATTTTTCCCCATCATTAGATAAAATAATTTCCTCCATTTATGAAATTTTTGTCCTTTTCTAAATGTTTAAAAATAGTATATAAATTGAATTAATTAAGTTCAAATTTTTTTCCCAATCTTACAATAATCATTCACCTGACCACGATCTACTTCCTTTTCTACTTTCCTTAATTGGTTCTTGGCTTTTTCTATTACTTGTTTTCAAAAATTTTGGGCTAGGTTGTGAGCTAACCCTCCCTTATTCCATTGAAAAGGACAAAAACACCTAAGCCACTTGCCTGCAAAACAGGAATAACAAGCTCTTGTATGGTAAAAAGGAAACAGCACCAAAAACACTCGCCAAGCGCCAGGTTGAAGGCAGTGTCTCTCTGAAAGGGCCCTATTCAATTACCAGACCTAAGCTAGGAATTTAGGAAGACAAAATTAGCATCAGCCAAGGACCAACATGCTTTTGAGGGGTCCAGGTTGACTTTCCAAATTGGTGTAATACTAGGATCATAGCTAACTAATAGGGTGGCTATTGGGTTCTGTAAAAGTTGTTTTACTTTTGCTATATTAGCTGTTAGGAGCATGAGAGAAAGGCATCGAATATTTTGCAAGAGTGTAGGAGGAGAGGATTATTCAGGGACAACCTGAACCTTTTCTGGGCTGATAGGGAGTAGTTTTTGCTCCTATCAGATTGGCTGTATCTTATTGCTATCAATACTATCTGCTATATCAGCATCTTTCGCTGGTATTTTGGGTGAGTCCTAACAAATTGGTATCAAAGCCGTTAGATCTTCGGCAATGGCAAACGAAATCAGAGAGTTACAGGACGCAGTAGCGGGCTTATCACGAAAGGTGGAGGAACTTTCTGGACTGTCCAGGCAAGTGAAGGAACTCACGGAGGGCGTGAGTTTGATCAGGGAAGTGCTACTACGAATGGATCAGGACACGAGTAAGAAGAGTAAAAACAAGAAAGACGCTAGAGAATCCTAGTCCGACATAGAAACAGAAAGCAATGACAATGGGGAGCAAGGGGCGACCAAATACAGAAAACTGGAACTACCAGTATTCGAAGGAGAAGACCCTATTGGGTGGTTTTGCAGAGTGGAGCGTTATTTTCAGATAAATGGCGTACTTGAAGCAGAGAAATTGGAGGCGACTGTGGTTTGCCTCGAAAACCGGGCTCACCACTGGTTCCAGTGGAAAGAGGCGCGCGACGGAATGAGCGGATGGCCGGAGTTCAAACAAAAAGTACTGTAGCGTTTTCACACGTACCAATGGGGTGGCGAATACAAAGTCCTTTTCGAGAATCAACAAGAAGGGGCTGTCCTTGAGTATGTCGAAGCATTCGAACGTCTGTCGTTCCCATTGAGCAATGCATCGGAGGAGTGCTTGATGGGAGCATTTCTTCACGGTTTGAAGACGGATATTCAGGCTGAACTAGAAGTGGCCGAGGAAACCGACTTGGAGGGGATAATCAGAATGGCTCTGTGAGTAGACAACAAGAACCGGGTTTTGGAGCTGGATAAGGGTGTTCGGACCCTAAAACCCGCCAGCACCCTTGGGCCCAGCCCAACACAATTACTCTAGGGTGATCCAAGTCTCAGAACCCACCCGTGTCGCTGCAACCGAGTTTCAACACTCTCACGTTACCAAGCTGGATCTGAAGGTTAAAGAAAACACCACAGCAAGTACGTCGACCGCGATCTCTACCACTCACAAACCAGAGTGGGGCCACCAGTTACCAGACTCAGAGATGGCACGCCGACGGGAGATGGGACTATGTTTCAAATGTGGTGAGCGATACAATCCTGCGCATAAGTGCCGAGACAAACACCTACAGGTTTTCCTACTCGATGTCGACGCCGAGAACAGGGACCGGAATGCCGACGAGACAGGGGAGGGAATGGAGGAATATTCCGGAGCTGACAAGGATTCTACCCAAATTCCACCTTGAGGACAAGGTGAAACTTTAGGGGAAGGTAATGAAAGGGCCCTATTCAATTACCAAACCTAAGCTAGGAATTTAGGAAGACAAAATTAGCATCAGCCAAGGACCAACATGCTTTTGAGGGGTCCAGGTTGACTTTCCAAATTGGTGTAATACTAGGATAATAGCTAACTAATAGGGTGGCTATTGGGTTCTGTAAAAGTTGTTTTACTTTTGCTATATTAGCTGTTAGGAGCATGAGAGAAAGGCATCGAATATTTTGTAAGAGTGTAGGAGGAGAGGATTATTCAGGGACGACCTAAACCTTTTCTGGGCTGATAGGGAGTAGTTTTTGCTCCTATCAGATTGGCTGTATCTTATTGCTATCAATACTATCTGCTATATCAGCATCTTTCGCTGGTATTTTGGGTGAGTCCTAACACTCTTACAGTGCAAGAGGCGCTAGCCCTGAATAATGCCTATTTTACCATATTCTTAACCCAGTAAGGCTGGACTTTCGATATTGGGTTTCTTAGTTTCCTACTTGATCTTAATACTGTTTTTAAATTTTCAGGCGAGGTTTATAAACTAACAACCTTTTTCTTTCAAAAACCACAAAAGTGACTATAGCACTCGCCTAGAAAACACTAAAAAGTGCCTTAGGCACTTGTACACAAAGCAGAAATCATGCCAAAAGCAGTCGCCTAGCAACGCCTGGTTGAGGGCAGCAGTTCTCATGGTGCGTAATGTGGTAACCTTGAATAATTCCTCATCTAAGAGCCTTTGACTACCAAACATATCCTAAGTGAATAATATATTTCCAAAACATACAATAAAAAGAAAAATTGACACAGTCACACACACATACCATTTTATGGGCCTTTGAAACATTCCACTCCCTTGCTTTTAGAAACCGCACCAATGTTTCATTGATATATCCTTGATGAACATTCTGCAAATTACACCAGTAAAAAGTGAGAGGAAGAGTTAGAAGAATGACAACTAATGTTCATAACGTGATAAATAAATCAGCACGATCCATAAGGATGGAGATGACCAGAAATATGTATCAAGAAACAAATACACAACTTTCAATGACCAGCAATGACAATAGACATGAAACTTTATGCTTCACCCACATATCATTAAATTTGAACCCTAGCAACATTAAACTGATATTTAAGTTCTTCAAGTACATGTCTAAATCAATTTATACATTTTAATATAAACACCCTCATCAGATCACAAAGGAGGAAAAAGTTTTCAATGACATTTCTAGAAAAATGTTTTATAATCAAATAGCTTGTTCTTAGCTACCTGTCAAACATTGGTTGATGATAAAGAGATCCCCAATATTTCATTAAATCCCATATCCCCAGATTTTGTTACATGAGACTGAGGATCAAAACTGAACATACTTAAGATAAGGAATATTAGAAAAGATCATATACTAAAAACATTTTGGCTGAGTAGGAAATACACCTAGAAATTTTCCATATTGAACGTTGAACTTCAAAACAGATCTTATTTATGGATCCTAGAGGGTCATCATGACATCAAGCGATATCCTGGATACCAGGAGCCGTCTAAGGGAGCATACATTAGTCAAGTAAATCAATTTTGACACACCAATTACGAGGATTCAAGGACCATAAAAACAAAATCCACTAGACCGTACTCATGGAAGACACAGATCAGCCATGAGTACAGAGGAATAAACTTCAGAGTGATTTGCTCGAGAATAAGCAAGAACAAAGTAAACCAGATATTTACAGTTGAAATTTGCCTAGCGTGCTAAACCAGATCAGATTGAGTAATGAGAAAGGAAAGAGAGAAAACCTGAAATGTCGCCCGCAGTGGCTCACTAACTAGCAATATACAAAATTGAAGCCCGAAGCAAAACAAGAAAAGAGCACTAATCAGAAACAGAGGAGAGAAAATTAGCAAGCATTAGATAGATCCAAGGAATTAAGTGGAAGAAGACCTAGATCCATCAATGCTCGTAGCTGGTCGATGGCATCCTGGGAAGCGACTCCCATTTTCTTCAAGCCCCTGAAAAACCAGAATTTCTGGGGATGTAATTTGTATAGCAAAACCACCGAATTTGAGTACTTTTTTTCACTTTAGCTTTAGTTTCTGGTATCGATTATGTTTTCCGTCAGTATTACTCAAAAGGAAAATTTGGTAAAGACAAGCTAAACAGCATAAGGGTAGACTATATTGACTCTGTGAAGTCCTGGGTGAGGGAGAAAGGAGAGAGAGGTCAAGATTCAAGGAAGGCGGACCTACGTAAGCAAATCCCACATTCATTTCCACCTAGAAATAAGAGCAATCCGCCACGCCTACTGGTGATATGAAGGCTTGATTCTTTTTTACGCCCGGGTTTAAACTCGCCCCTCACTTATGTGAAAAAAAAAAAAAAAAAACAACAACAACAAAAAAGAAAGAAAGAAAGAAGAAGAAGAAGAAATAAGAGCAATCCGCCATTATATTTCTCCCTTCACCCTTCTGTTCAAATTATTTTTATATAATATATTTAAATCGGCGACATGCATTTGTTTAGGCGTCCTTGTGAAATTTTCACTGCACCGCCTGAATTCTAGAACTTTTTCGGGAAAAAAGAAATTTATAGAACATCACTCTTTTTTTTTTTTTTTCTCAGAAAACATCACTCTACCCTGATAACAAAATGAAATTAAATTATGTTTTGAAAAGATATTGGTATCCTTTATTGCCGTCGGCTGGCCACTTAAGTTCATCTACAGATAAGGGAATTAACAACACTTATTGGTAAAATTTCCCTTCTGAACATACCCATGAGAAATTGAGAATAAAATAAAATCTTTCCATCCGGTCCAATTATAGGAACACTTTTATAATGTAAATTACACTACAATGTTCTTATAATTAGGACCGTAGGTAATAATTAACAACAAGATATAAGGGAATTAGGAATCTAAATTTGCCATATACTACCTTTGGTGTTAAATATAAAATCCATTTATTTTTTTTTTTTTTTGGAGAGATTAAAAAAAATCAAATAAGTTATTTAATCATATTATATGTCATATATCATTAAATTATATATTAGTTTATAGGTTAGATAAATTAGTTTGAAGAATAACAATAAATATAAATACTTTAGAGAAAATTAAAATAAAAGACCTAGAGAAAATAATATTTATTATAAAGGACCTTAAAAATTATAATTACTTCAAAGAAAAAACATTATAATATGAATTTAAAAGTACTAAATTGCCCCTAATCAAACCTCCTATATTATTTCTTGTATTTATAATTAAAAAATAACTAAAATTAAAACTAAAACTATGCATCATGATGTAATCATATTTTTTTTTTCAATATGTTATTTGATTAACAACTATTAAACTCATATTTTTATTTTTCTCCAATTTATATTATCAAGTTGCTCAATTTATATTATAATGTTGATATCAATTAAAGCTCTTTTTATAAAAATAAAAAATAAACTTATTTCATATTTTTCAGGATATAATAGGTTAATTATATTTTTAAATTTTATTAATATCACATGAATTTTTTAACCCACATAAATTGCTTCTAAAACAAAAATAAATCATACAAACTTTCTTGGTTTAACATATATGATAAATTATAAAATACCTTGAATTTTATTAAAATTGTATAATTCCATTTTTAATTTATTTTTTTTTTTTTTTTTAGTTTATAATTTTTACAAATTGCAGAATGCATACTTTTTTTTTTTATTTTTATAAATGTATATTCTAGTTGTGAAAAATAAAAATTGAGAAAACTATTGTTTTAGAGTGAAAATTGAAAGGGTTAAGGTGCGATTTGACCAATAAATTATTGGCTCAGGAGCGTCCAACACAATTAAATATTAAGTAGACCAAAAATACCAACAAACTTTTAAAAAGGAATACTCAGCACAACAAACTTTTAAAAAGGACCGCTCAACACAACACCGTTAGTAAAAAGTTAACCTTCGTTATCTAAGATACAGATTGGCCAACAAACTTTTACTCCAGGAGAGCCCATCACAAAATTCTAAATTTTACTAAATTAAATAATTTTTTTTCTCGATTGTCATTATTGAAACTATTTGTATAGATATCTATGGACAAAAATTACTCATTCTTTAATTTTGTCAAAATTATAATTTGCTAAAATAAACAAAAATTTTAATTAAAAATATAATTAGATGATTTAAATAAAACTCAAGGTGCTTATTAGTTTATTATACATGTCAAGATAGAAAAGAAAATATATGATTTATTTTTATTTTAGAAGAAATTTATGTGAGTTAAAAAATTCATTTAAAGTTAATAAAATCTAAAAAATCTTGAATGAAATGAAATGAATTTAATTTTTATTTTTATAAAAAGAGTTTAATGGATATCAACGTTGATACTTAATAATATAAATCCGACAACTTGATGATATATTTGTTAATTAAATGATCTATTGCTTATATGAATATGGGACTTTCGTAGGCCAAATTGCTCCTTAACCCATTATAATTGCTCCTTAACCTATTATTAAATTGTCCTTCCTCAAGTCTCTTAAGTTATCTTTTTTTTTTTTAACAAGTCTCATATTTATATAATCAATAGATCATTTAATTAACAAATATATCATCAAGTTGTCGATTTATATTATTAAGTATCAATGTTGATATCTATTAAACTATTTTTATAAAAATAAAAATTAAACTCATTTCATTTCTTTCAGGGATATAATAGATTTTTTAGATTTTTTAAATTTAACATTAAATGAATTTTTTAACTCACATAAATTTCTTCTAAAATAAAAATAAATCATATAATTTTTTTTTTTTAACATATATAATAAACTATAAAACACCTTGATTTTTATTTAAATCATATAATTATATTTTTAATTAAAAATTTTGTTTATTTTAGCAAATTATAATTTTTACAAAATTAAAGAATGAGTAATTTTTGTCCATAGATATCTATACAAGTAGTTTTGAATAATGACAATTGAGAAAAAAATATTTAATTTAGTAACATTTAGAATTTTGTGCTGGATGCTCCTGGAATAAAAGTTCGTTGGTCAATTTGCACCTTAAATAACGAAGGTTAACTTTTTGATAACGGCGTTGTGTTAGGCGCTCCTTTTTAAAAGTTTGTTGGTATTTTCGGTCCACTTAATAGTTAATTGTGTTGGACGCTCCTGAGCCAATAATTTATTGGTCAAATCACACCTTAACCCAAATTGAAATGTCTATTGCATGTTTCCTGAAGTACATGTCTATCCAAAAAAATTGTGAAATGACAAGTATGACTATATCTACTTTTTCCTTATGTTAATAGAGAGAGTGACACATAAAGATGGTGAGAACAAGATGTAGTGGTGCCGAGCAAGAACAGGAAGATGAGCTCGACCCAATGCATCAAATATTGGGTATGTTAACAGAATTACAGGGTATGATACATGAACTCCAGGAAGAGCTTCAAGAGGTAAAATACTTGGCAAAAAGTTTAAGCAATTTGAACAGCCTGGTGGTGGATTTTGGTTGGTGTGCATATACTTGGTGGTGTTTGGTTGGGGCGAGTTTGCTGGTGTTTTTGGCCAATGTGTTGTTGCTGCCAATATTAGTGCTCTTCACCTTGCAGTCAATGGACGTGATCGAGGTGCTTTGAAAACTGCTGTGAAGATAGTTGCTATGTCATTAAATGGGATCGGACTGATTGGTGGTTAAACGAACCCCATCTCTTATTTTCAGCATGTTTTCTAGATTTTCTTTGCCCACTTCTAGAGTATACCTTGGTGTTTTTTTCTCCTTTTTGTTGGCAGCCGCGTAGTGGTTTCCGGTTTACTTATCTAGGTTAGGGTGCAAGACGGTTGTGTTATTTTCCTTGTGTACTTAAGGTTTAAGGTTAAGGTTTTAGTTTCATTTTATTTGGACCTACTACTACAATAAATGGATTCTACTTTCCCAAACAACGAACGTTTATTAAATGGGAAGTGAAAAATAAAGGCGGTGACATTTTTGTGATTTCTTGACATATCTGTCGTCCTTATTGTTAGTTCTTGATTCAATATGTTTTGATGATAACAGATACTTGTAAAGAATATAGACTTGATGATTCAAGTCACTCAAGTGCATGTTAAATGGCACTTGAGTGAATACAATTCGTTGCAACCAAATCTTGAATCAGAAAGTGTTTTTATATGTCTGTCTAAAACACACTCGAGTTCAGGTTTAAGAACTCAAGTCATTGTTTTTAAAATCACTAACAAAATTACTTTCGCTATTGTCAACTCGAGTTAACTGTTCAAAACTCGAGTGAGAAGCCTTCAATGACAAATCTATCAAAGTTAACAACTCGAGTTGCAATGGTAATGCTCAAACTGCTATGTTTTACTTGAGCATCTGGCACACTTGAAGTTCATTTTGGGAAACTCAAGTTGATAAAATGGAACTCGAGTTTTGGTGGGCTTCTCTAAATCTTATTTTTTCAACCAGAACTCTCTAACAATTCCAAAACTCTTGGTATGATCTTGCTACTTGAGTCACTCGTTAGATTTATTTTTAAGACTCAAGTATACGTCTTTGCCAACATAACTTAGTTTCTTTTTCAAAAGTCAAATCTTCAAAACTTGAGTTATGATATTGTGCACTCAAGTCATATGTTAGAGTTGCAATTTCAAAACTCGAGTACCCTTTGATTAGACTCATTGCAACATAACTCTCAGTCTTCGTTTTCAGAACAAAACTTCACAACTCGAGTTGTGAAGACCTGACTCGAGTTATCAACTCAAGTTAACAATTTAAGATTCAAGTCACGCTTTGCAAAATCAGTCTTCGTAGTTGAACTTCTTTTTAAAAAAATTATTTTTGAAGAAGAAGTCTATCCAAACTCGACTTCGGAAGGCAAACCAAGTTATTAACTCGGGTCAGTTAATGAGAACTCGAGGCGCCATCTGCGCCTTTGTAAATCATTGTGTGTGTAAAGCTTAAATCATTAGTTATGATTTATTATCTTCTTATCATCACTCATTACTGTTCTTAACTATATTTAACCAGTATATTAATGAGTTTTAGATGATTGCATGAATGATTAACAACATATTACCAAAAAGCATATGATTACATCAGTATTATTAAATGCAGTTGCAGAAAATAGACACTAGCACGACAACCAATCTCTAAACAATCAAAAGAAACTTTTGCTATACCCATTCCTATGAGTATTATGGCAAATCAACGGACAAATTAAAGGAATGTCAAAGCGGCAGAAAAATGGCTAAAGCTCTGCAAGATCGAGGTTATGAGTAACGAACAAACTTAACGGTCTAACGACTATATTCAATACTCACAACGGATTCATTAAAGCTTCTCAACGATCATTAATTGCAACCACCAATAGAAGGTGAAGCATTCAATTCGAAGCAACTACAAAAAGCTACAAATGCTCAATCGAGCTTATTGATATTTACTGTTTTATTCAATACTCTATAATATCTTTAGATATTATGTACTTCAGTGATTCAATATCTACTTTGTGAGTGAGTTTCTTATTTGATTATTTTCTCAGTAAAAATCTCAAGGTAGAGGGACCTCAATTGCAACTTGTAAGGAGGAGTGAATCCAAGTGAGAGGATTACTTCAAGAAACAAAGCGTGTAATCATGAAAGTGTAAGTGAAAAACCCAAAGTCTATAGGAACTAGGCGTAGGTCAAGTGTAACATCCCAAATTTTGGGCTCTGAGAATTGAGAATACACCTAAATTAGGTAGACAACTAAGCCCAATTCAAGAAGAGTCTCAAGAATGTCGAGAGATAGGAAGCCTCCCGAGGACTAGATAACTCATCTATACGGGTCACTAGACCTAGTATGTATAGGCCGTAAAATTAAAGTGACAATATAGAAAGGCATAGAACACTTATACGGTGTCATTGGGTTGGTAAAAATATGTCACCCAACTATGTTATAAGGCACAGGATGATTGGTCAAGCAAAGTGTGCCGTGTATAGTGTTGCACATGGCATTTTCAAGGCACATGGGTATGTCGGACTATGTCCTGCGTTTTTAGGGAAAACAAGACAATTGGGACACGTGGCAAAAACACATAAATTTGCCTTAGATAGAAGACTCTTCAATTCGTTCAAAAAGGAGTCATGGTGACCAAGCAAAGTAAAAGATATTTATAGACTTTGTATTTTAGAATTTGCCACATGTCTCATAAAGGAATTGTATTGATCTTATTTATGTCCCAAATGCCCATGTGTCACCATGAAAATTAAGGCTTCTTGGGAAAGCTTAAACATGTTGTCTTAAGTATAAGACACCTAAAATAACAAGTGTCATCTTAATCTTTAAACAGCCATCTAATTCCCCATTAACTCTTAACACTTGTACAACATGCAGATTTACATCCTTCACTCCTCTCATTCTCCGGACACAAAGTCCAATCCGTAAAAACACATTCAATTCTCATCCTTCATTAACTCACTTAGTAACCATTAACATCCTCCTTAAATTCATACGGACACCTCCTCCCTTTCTTACAATTGACACTTAATCACATCTAACACCTCATCTTCCATTAGCTCATAACCTCAGCCACTTGTTCAATATGCAGCCCTCTCAATTGCTAATCAACTCCTCCTACTCTCTGTCTCATTTATTTTCGACATCCACTCCCTCCAATCCGTCAAACACTCACACATATACCATCTCCATTTCTTTTATCATTTGGTCAGCTCCCTTCATCCGAACAAACAACAACTCCCCTTTCTTGCATGCATTTGGTCGAAATATTTGGGAAGAAAAGGAGAAGAAAGGGTCTGGTCAAAAAGCAAGATCAAGTCAAGTTGGTAAGATACTAACTTTCCCTTTGTGTCATTGCATGTGGATGGGTTGGAAAATGACTTGATCATAATTTCTCTTTGGTTTAAGAGGCAAGAAACCTTAAGGGGATATGCTGCCCATATTTCCAAAAATAAGAAATAACAAAATCAAAGGCCAAAATCATGAGTTTTGTGAAGATTGATGAAAAGTCCTGTCATGTTTTTACAAAATTTTGGCCTTAACCAAAACTCAAGGAAGCAAAATCATTTTGATGATAGTAATGTTACCAAAGTGTTTATCATGAAAAATGGAGTGAGAGTAAGGTTGGAAATGATTTTTAGAAAGCATTTTGGTACATAAAATCATAGACTTTACAAGTTGCAAAAACTGCCAATTTTGAGTTTTTTGGAGGTAGTCACCTTGTGTACGGTTTTTGACTAAGTGAATGAACTTTAAAAATTATGAAAATATTCCAGAAGTTAGAGGACACACATACCTTTAAAATGATGGGTATTTTGTATTTTTCTGAGTCTAATCAGTGAGTAATAAATGTTACAAGATGACCCAATGCCCTACAGATAAAAACAGGGCAGAAGGTTTGAGCATGTGATTTAAATGGGTTAAAGTGTTTATAAATTGGTAAAATTTTCCAAGAATTCAGAGGACACACTAAGAGTTTAGGAAATATAAATTTTGTAATTTTTAAGGCCTTGAACAAGGAGATACAAATTTTTAAAGTTGAGTCATGAATTCTGGAAGCTAACAGGACAGTCAGTGGAAACATAAAACCTGGGAATTATTTGACAAGTCTTGACCTTTGAAAGTATTTTTCTATGAAATTGGACTTATCTAGGAACAAGTGAGAGTTGACGACACATTAAAATGATTTTTTTTGCAATTAATTAAAAATAATTGAAGTTACTGGACTTTTAAGGGCAGTGGAAGATAAAGGCTGAAAGTAACAAGTTTAAGTTACTTAATTAAACCCTAATGAAATAAGCGTTAAAAAGGTAAATAAACATTCATTTTCTCTGGTTCTAAAAGTATACTTATATCCTTGGAGCCATAAGGAGAATGAAGGAAAGAACTTCAAACAACCCTGACGGTTAGCGAAAGAAGAACCTGTGTAAGGACAGTAGTCCTTAAAAGGTAATGGACTTACCTTACTTGCATGTATTTGATATTATTACTTGTATGTATATGTTTGATTGCTATATTTGCTTGCTATGTTTAACATACTTGAATGATTGAAGCTCTGTTTATGATTATGCTATGGCCATGATATGCTGCATGAAGCATTGAGCATATAGATATGTCATTATGTTAACATGAGCTTGTACAAGACAAGTATATCATACATTAGCATTTATCTTGCATACAATGTATTGGTATTGTCTACTACTGGGATTCCTCATAATCTCACCCTCCACTACCAACTAATAGATAGGTGAGCACAGGAAGTGCTGCACAAGGTTCGAGGAAGGAGTGTTTCTTGAAGAAGGCCCAGCGGAGGGACGACTTAAAGAACTAAGGGACGACAATGTCTAGTTGATTTTAATTTTCACTATCTCTAAATGAATGTAAAGGGGTATAAATCGTAGGAGTACCCCTATTATGTAATCAAATTTAATTTTTGTTGTATTAGTATAACAAACTATTTCTGATTTTTCCATACTACTACGTAAGATTAAGGTAAAGAATGCCGGAACGCCCCGATGGGTGTGACAGCTTGTGGTATCAGAGCGGCAATTCTGGTGGAAACATAATAGTATACTGATATTTGATTACATAGACACAAAACGGAGTAGTAGTGATATGAACTCTAAGGAAGAGGGTTCAGGCTCGGGTAACGTGAGACATTGGGACACCTGATATGGAAATCAAGGTCTGAATTAAATTCCCGCAATGAATTTAAAAGAGAAAATTGACTTCATTCATGATGAGAATGTACAGTGGACAAGGAAACCTAGTGGATTGCTATGTCCTTAGGTTGTCAAAGTTTGATATGTGAAGCCCTAAGTCTTGTGACACTGATATATTCATAGGCTAGCTGAAGCCCACAGTTAATGGATGATGGATATCAAACAATACTTGAAGGGTTGCAAAGATCGATAGACATGGATAATATCCTGATAATGTCTTGAAAGTGGCTAACAACAATAATCTTTGTTTTCCTAAGTGTTGAGGATTGCAAACCAGGGAGGTTCTGCGTTTACCTTTCCTAGCACTGAGGGATTTGGGACTTGAAGGGTCCTACGTTGTTGGTCTTGTGCCGGTAGTAATACCCCCAAAACAGTTTGGCACTAGTGGTGAGAATAGGCCAGGCCCCCTATTAGGCGGCCTACAACCTGGCCTATTTAGGGCCTAGTTAGGCTTGGCCTATTTAAGGTCAAGGCTTATTTAAAGGCCTGAATATTTAAATAAGTCAGGCTATTTTGTTGAGGCCTGACCTGTAGGCCTTTAGGCCAGCACTTTGTTTAAATAAATATAATTATATTTATATCATATAAATAAGATAATATTTATTGTTTTTCATTCTTATATTATAATTTCAAGATATATTTATATAAATTTTGATAGGTTTAAAGTATACAAAGCCTATTTCTAGCCTCAAAGACCTGTAATATGAGGTGTTTTTAAAGGCCTACATTATAAGTAGGCCTTTAAAAAGGCTTCAGGCTCGATCATGCCTTATGAAGGCTCAGGCTTGAGCCTAGAAAAAGGCCTGAATTCAAGCTCAAGCCTTCTGCCCTCATTGCAGGCTCAGGCCTATTTAGCCAAAGCCTAGTCTGGCCTGGCCTATTTCTATGCCTATTTGGCACACTGAGATCAAGAGTTCTTAGGCAAGAGAAATCTCGAGATGGGTGACATCCTGGGAAGTATCATAGGAATTTGGGATTCCTTTGATTTGAGGCCTAAGTACCTGGAGGCAAGTGTAAACTTGCATATGTTGATTGGAGGAAACCACAACCACAACCACAACCACAATTCCAACCTCAACTACAACCACAACCACAACCACAACCACGATCCCAACCACAACCACAACAACAACAACCACAACAACAAGAACCACAACTATAACCACAACAACAACAACAACAACCACAACCACAACCACAATTATAGCCACAACCACAATCCCAACAACAACCACAACCACAACAACAACAACGACCATAACAATAACAACCTCAACAACAACAATAATTATTTTTCCTAAGTGCTGAGGAATTTGGAACAAGATAGGTTCGGCGTTTGTATTTTTCCTATATGCGTAAGAATTCAGAACCAGGTAGGTTCTGCGTTTATATTTTCTTCGGGTAGAGGAATTCGAAACTAGGTAGGTTCTGCGTTTATCTTTCCTAGCACTATGGAATTTGGAACCGGGTAGGTTCTACGTTTATCTTTCCTAGCAACATGGATGCCAAGCTCCGCGCCTCTACGCTAATAGCTACGACTTCTTTGGTTGCTGTTGCGGTTGATTCGATGGTTCAAGTGGAGGAGCGAAAGGGCGCAATGGTGGCTTAGCCGAGTAGGTGCATGATGTGCAGTCAGTGCGTGGATTTTATGTGAGCAATTAACGTTACTACTGGGATTCGTTTGAATCCCAGACATCCCCAAAAGTTTAAGGCGTGAAAAGTATAGTAGACGTGGCTCAAAAGGCAAGGCGGTGGAAACCGGTAACTGAAGATGTTGAGACGGACCAAGAACTGCTGTTAGTTATCTATGTTTTGTATTATACTATGTTGGAAGTTTGTAATATTTGTAAGAACCTCTTATGGATTTTAGTTATGTATCCAGACCCTAATATCAGTATTACTATGCTAGAACTCCTTTTCCTCCTAAGCTGTGCATTAATACTCTGATGAATGTCATTATAAGAAGAGGTTGTGACATTCGTAGTATTTTACTCTGATGAATTCCATTATACGAATGTCGGGTGTGACAAATATTATTTAATAGAGATTATAATATTGTTATATAATATTTATGTTGTATTTAATTTATTTGTTAAATTAAATATCTAAAACAAATAGAGATATTGTATCTCAGATTTAATTTTTGAATAAAGATATCATATATCTTATTTAATTTGAATTGAGATATAGTATCTCAGATTTAATTAAATAGATAGATATCATATCTCAGATTTAATTTATAGAGATAAATTAAATCAGCAAGCTTTTAATTCGGATTAAATAAATAGATTAGATTAGATCTATTGGATATATTTAATTAATATATTGTTTTAATCCAAATTCTTAATTTTGAATATATAATACGCCTATTGGGTTTTGAAAAACCTACGGGACATTTTGCAAGACGTATTAGAAAAGCCGCGAGAAACCCTAGAGAGAAAAGAAGAGACGCGAAAATACCGAAGGCGCTAGCACACTACCGTCGGTGTTGGAGGCTGTTCGTGTGGATACCGGTAGAGGGAGTGGATTCCAAGAGTCGGCTCCTGTTGATTAAGTAGGACACACACGAGATCAAATTGAACAAGACGCTCACTAGTTCGCATAGGTATGGTTCTTTACTACCCGATTTAAACGCCGTTGATAGATCCTCTTCATTGGGATTCATAAGTTTTATGGATGAAATCTTCCGATGCGTGTATGGATCCCAACACTGTACTCTTTCAAGGATTATACAATTTGATAAGTCACTCTTCTCAAGATACTTGTGTAAACTCTGTTTCTAATCATCATGTATTGCTGATCCTCAATTTGACCTATAGCATTATTGACTTGCTCATTTGTTTCATAATATTCTAGATGCTTCACATAATCAATTTTCTTTCATTTCTTGTAAACATATTGTTACTAGCTATGATGTATGTTATTTTGAAAAGTAAATAAAGCTCCCTTTTCCCACTAATAGGGCCCTTATAGTGTCTCTTCCATACATGGCCATCGATATTTTTTAAACAGTTTTTGGTGATTTTACACGCCATACTTGGGTTTGTTTGTTCAAGTTAAAATATGAGGCTAGGTCTACTCTGCAAAATCTTATCATTTTCCTTGAAAATCAATATAATCAAATGGTTAAATCTATTCAAACTGATAATGGTGTAGAGTTTCAAATGACTTCATTTTACTCATCCAAAGGTATCTTACATCAAACATCTTGTGTTGAAACCACTGAACAAAACAACATTGTTGAAAGAAATATCAACACATTTTAAATGTAGCCAGAGCTTTAATGTTTCAATCTCATCTTCCTCTACCTTATTGGTCTTATGCTATTTTACATGCGATTTATCTCATCAATCAATTTCCTACTCCTATTTTGTAAAACAAATCTCCATATCAACTGCTTTATGATAAATTTCCTATTATCCTTCTTTAAAAGTATTTGGCTCTTTTTGCTTTGCATGTACATCATATTTTAATTGCACCAAGTTTGATGTTAAAGCCCGAAAACGTGTCTTTCTTGGTTTTAAACCTAGCACCAAAGGTTACATTCTACTTGACCTTTGAACTAATCATACTTTTGTCCCATGGCATGTTATTTTTTATGAGCTTATCTTTCCATTTCCCTCAAATTCTCAATCACAGGACTCTTCTTTGTCTATGCCTTAATCTTTTACAGCTTTAGACTACCCTAAGTCTATTCCTTCTTCTGATATTTCTCTTATCGCTTCTCTATCCTCACCTACTTCTGCTTCCTCTAATTCTTCTTCTTCCTCACCTACTACTTCTTGTCCCTCCATTTCTCCTCTAGCAGTTAGATGATCTCATAGAGATTACAAGCAACCATCTTATCTTCGTGACTATCATTGTTCTTTATTAACATCAGCACCATCGGCTTTTATGGCTATATCATGCAGGTATCCCTTATCTTATGTTTTATCTCTCAATCATGTCTCACCTTCCTAGAAACACTTCATTTTGTCCATTACCAACCCTCATGAACCCAAATCCTATCATGAAGCCATTAAATATAAAGAATAGGAGCCGGCTATGCAGACTGAAATCTCTGTATTAGAGCAAAATCATACTTGGATCTTGATTGAATTACCACAGAGCAAATCTCCAATTGGTTGTAAGTGGGTCTTTAGGACAAAATGTCATTTGATGGTAGTCTTGAGAGGTATAAAGCCCAGTTAGTTGCAAAGGGCTATACTCAAATGGAAGGTGTTGATTTCTTTGACACATTTTCTCTAGTTGACACTATTCATTTATTACTTGTTGTTGCTACTACTAATTGGCATCTTGAGCAACTTCATGTCAATAATGCTTTCTCGCATGGTGATCTTAATTAAGATGTGTATATGTGTCTTCTTCCAGGTTTCTCTTCTAATAATCCTAAACTGATATGCAAACTTCAGAAGTCATTGTACTTTAAAGCAAGCTTCTTGTCAATGCTTTGCAAAACTATCTTCTGTCCATATATCCTGTAGATATACTCAATTAAATCTGAAAATTCTTTGTTTGTTCGACATAATGGGGATTCTTTCACAGCTTTATTAGTCTATATTGATGATACCATTCTTGTCGACAATGATTTTAATGAGATAGCCCAAATTAAAACTTTCCTTAATTCATCTTTAAAGATTAAATTATCTTAGCAAGCTTAAATTTTTTTAAACTGATATGCAAACTTCAGAAGTCATTGTACTTTAAAGCAAGCTTCTTGTCAATGCTTTGCAAAACTATCTTCTGTCCATATATCCTGTAGATATACTCAATTAAATCTGAAAATTCTTTGTTTGTTCGACATAATGGGGATTCTTTCACAGCTTTATTAGTCTATATTGATGATACCATTCTTGTCGACAATGATTTTAATGAGATAGCCCAAATTAAAACTTTCCTTAATTCATCTTTAAAGATTAAATTATCTTAGCAAGCTTAAATTTTTTTCTTGGTTTAGAGGTTGCTTGATCCTTTTCTGGTATTACATTGAATCAAAGGAAATTTGCACTTGATATCTTATTTGACTTGTTACTTAGGTTGCAAACCTCTTTCAACCCTTATGGCTCGTAATACTCGCCTTTCTCTAGATGGTGGAACTCTTCTTTCTGATGTGGCTCATAAGCGTCGGCTTGTAGGTCATCTCCTTTACCTCACAACTATATGACCTAACATTTCTTATGTTTTTCAGCTACTATGTCAATTCACTCAGGCTCCCACTACAATGCATTATAAAGTTGCTATGTGTCCTTCATTATCTCAAATGAAGTCCTAGAAAGGGTCTCTATTTTCCAACAAGTTCTTCTCTCCAGCTCAAGGCTTTTTGTGACTCAAATTGGGATGATTGCCCTAACACACATCGATCTCATTCTGGATATTGTGTGTTTCTTGGTGATTCTTTAATATCTTCGTGATCTAAGAAGCAAACCATAGTCTCTATTTCATCTCTGAAGATGAATATCGTGTTATGGGTTGTGTTGTTTGTGGAATATAATTGTTATTGTATCTTCTTGTTGATTTGCAAATTTCTCATCCTTCTCCATGTTGGTTAAATTTGCCTATTGCACGACTTTCATGCAAAGTTTCATGAGGTTGAAAACAAAATTTTTGTTTAATCATTGCGAAAATCCATAACTCTTTATGGTTTTCATGAATTATTAAACTTAACTCATTACGCTAATTAGTTATTATTCATTAATCCGTAACTCTTTACAGTATTCATGAGAATTCGTAACAATTTATGATATTCATGAGTTTCAAGATTACTCGTTAAAACAACTATTAGGGATTAGGATAACTTGATAAAACAACTATTGGAGAGTATGATTACCTTAGATCATTCAAAGACTTCAATGTTGTTGATGTCCTATAAAGTTGATCCACACGACTATCCCACAATTGCGATGAGAACTCTTTCTCTTGAAACCTCCTACTCCTTTGATGCTTACTAGGCGAATGCAAGGTTGAGTTTTTGTTTCCTTGGGTTTCTCTTTTCAAGAAGGTGGTGGTTTCTTAGAATTATATTAAAGATATGATGAACAAGATTGGAACCTTACCTTTTGTTGAATTGGCGGCACACACCAATCAAATTGGCGTCTTGCTTTTCTCTCTTGAAAAACGTACAAGAAAAGGGACACCAAAAAATCAGCACTTATAAGAGTTTAACCCTGATTTAAGTGCTTACAAGAAAGGCTAAATCCAAGCTTGAATTTGAAAATCCAAATCATAATGAATTAAATTCATATCTTGATTGATTAATTGAATTTAAAATAATGAATCATATTCTTCATGTCTTGATTGATTGATTGAATCAATCATTTAAGATGATGGATCACATCCATATTTTAATTGATTGATTAATTGAATCAATCATTTAAGATGATGAATCACATTCATATCTTGATTGATTGATTGAATCGATCATTTAAAATGATGGATCACATTCATATCTTAATTGATTGAATCAATCATTTAACATGATGAATCACATTTATATCTTGATTGATTGATTGAATTTAACATGATGAATCACATTCATATTTTGATTGATTGATTGAATAAAAAATTTAAGATGATCACATTCATATTTTAAACTAAAATTCAAAATATTTTTTAATTCAATCTTTATTTATTATTTCTCCTGCCTTCATTCAATATACTCCCTTCGGTCCTAATTATAGGAGCACATTTTAGAGTTGGTTTTGGTCCTAATTATAAGATCAACTTTAAAATTTTGTCAATTTTTTCCTAAACTACCCCTATTAATACTTTCTCAATAATAATTAAAGATAATAATAATTTAATAATACACCTATATATTCTATAAAATAAATAATGTTTGTAACTCATTAATGTCACATACATCTCAATTATACTTTTTTTTAATAAAATAATTTATGTAATTTCCATAATCCTTTTAAAAAAGTGAATTGGATCCTATATTTAGGACTGAAAGTAGTATTTAATACACTCCATTTGATTCATTATACATTTTCTTTACCATTATTGTACAGAGACTATGAAATACAGTTAATATGTTAAAATATCATATATTTTATGAAATTTATAATTTCGGATTCATTACTAAGAGTATTTTAATATCTCTAAAAACATTATTTTACTCAAAATTTAAAGCATAAAAAATAATAATTCTTTTTTTAAAAAATTAAAAATATAATATGAAATATTTTTTTAAGAAAAAAATTGTTTGTACAAATAAAATGAAGGGATTATTTTTTATCCTCGAAATGGATTGCTTTTTATCTTGTTGAAATCTTGCTTGTTGGATTTGGTCCTGTTCTTTCTTCTTCGATTTCATATCCAGCGTTTTACTGCACATTTTATCCTACTTTTTACATTGCACGCCATGTATTCGCCGCTTTGCTCGCATTGTCGGAAGTATCGATGATTACTCATGATTTGTTGTGATGAAGATGATGGACTGATTCATTTGATAGGATTGTTGGTATCTAATCGGTGTAAATGATGATTTCTTTGATATAATTTTTGTATGCAATTTTTGAAATAGTAATAGATGAAATAATTTTAAAAAAAACAAATATAACAAATCCTGATAAATAGCAGGGGTATTAAGAAAATTAACTATGTTAAAATACACCAGTTGTTCTTGTAGTTTTGCTCTTTATTTTACAAAATTTCATAAAAAATAATAATTCTTTTTAAAAAATTAAAAATATAATATGAAATATTTTTTTAAGAAAAAAATTGGTACTTTTCTTTCTATTGCTGTACAACGGAACCTAACACTGGGCCTTTATTACATTTCCTTTTCTTTCTTGTACAACGGAACCACAATCGGGCTTGGGACCATTCTACAAATCAAAACCCAAAGCCATTAGGTATGACTGATTTAAACCTAATTATAAGCATGGGTATTTTTGGAAAATAATCATAATTAACTAATTTAACTTCTCTCCTTAATCTCTCCAAATTCTGGTAAATAGTTCCTATAATTAGGGCTTGAGGAGTATATATATATATATATATATTAGATAATTCAGAATTATTTTTTACAACCTAATCTCTTGAATTCAAAATCCAAATTTAAATTTCAAACATAAATAAATTCCAAATTCAACTTGGCATAAGATCCTGTTGGGTCTTCTAATATATTTGGGCTTTTTTGTGGAGAAACCGATTTCCCCGAGAACTTCAAATGTGACGCCATTTTTCACTATTGGGCTTGGGATCCCACTCCAACCGAATTACACCTTTACTCTTGACAAAGACCAATAATAGTTATTGGCTCAAGCTTGCTAATTTTTAAGCAATCGGTAATAACCTTGAGTGTGACCCATCAGGCCCAATCAGTCACAGACATAAATAAACTTTGACCAATTAAAACTCCTTTAACAGGCCAACTTATTTAATGACTTTATAAGACACTAGCAATGCTCTGCGCCTCCAGAACTAATTGAGTTGATCAAGTGATCTACCTTCCATATTTGGATACCATGCAGACATCATCCCTTACAACGTCATTCACATTTAGTCGAGAGAAAAGATATAGTATTATCTCTCTTAATTGACTAAATATAGCTAATTCACAGAACTAGGAATCTTCTTATATTAACTCTATAACGAATCATGACTCTTCATGATCGCTTGTTGTACGCACAAACTCCCAATTTAATTAGAAGCTATCCAAGCTCTACTGGTCTTGTGAATGACTAATTGAGTTTGAATCCTCTCGGCATGTTCATCTATACTCATATATTCAAGTTACACCCAAGAGTATATTGTTCTCCCCATTTTCAGGCGGATAGAGTTGTATAGTCAAAGTATAACCCTAGAGCATTGTGTTCGATGACATCCTTAAGTTTAGGACGATATGCACTACCAAACGATGAGAGACTTTACATATCCAACGATATTCTCTACAATGAATCTTTGTGGAGTCACTCGGCGGGTCTGTTTGGTGCTATATGTTTTCTAACAATCTACCTATGACATCAGCTTAGGCATCACCATGCATATATTCCATAAGGTACCTTGTATCTCTGTACAAGTAGATGATGTCGTACTAGTCTTATTGAGATTATCAATGCTTTTTCTTGGTGATTCCAGGCTAGGAACAAGTTTCTAGGCAATAGATATCTAGTGTACTCGAGTCCTCATGATCATGATATCTATCATTGATCCTTAAGATTAACACACGTTCTATTGTTATATCAAAAAAAAAAAAAAAAACTCATTCTATTCCTAGGGCTTTTATCTTCAAACACATATTTACCTTAAAATAAAAGTAAGACATAAATATGATAAAGATAAAATGTGCTAATTTATTAATAATGAAATACTACAACGTAGAAATGATGTTGATTTATCCTTACAAATCATCTCTAGGACACCTAAATACTAACACTTCAACTATACTTTATTGTTATACCCATCTTCCATCCACATTACATCTAACCAAACACCTTGAATTAGATTGTCATTTTGTTTGAGGCAAGGTTCAAGCTGGCATCATTCGTTTTATTCCTGTTCGAAATAGAGGTGGTGAGCTGGCAAATTAGTTAGAAACGGAGGTGATTAGCTGGCTCAGTCTTTGTTGCTATTATGACACATGTAGAAGCAAACATGTACAGAACATTCAATTTCAATTTGATGATTCATTCTTCATTCTCCAAATTCGTATTAGAGATCAGAAGCAAAGCTGGCCATAATTCTGGCACGATGAACTTCCATAGCGGAGTCTATAAAAAATGCATCCCAATCACATTCCTGCTCAACATGCCCTATACGACCGCATGCACAACAAGTTCGAAAGATTCTTTCATATTTAAATTGAACACATTCAAAATAGAATCTAATTCAAGGAAAATAAACTACAAAGGGCTTTTAAAATTAAGGCAGATTATGATTTCAATTTGCAAACATGAGTATCGTGATATTATAAATTTTAATTTCAGTAAAAAATATTGTCCTCTTGTAACATACTCCCTTCGGTCCTTATTATAAGGCACCAACTAACTTTTCTCATAAATCAATAGAAACAGTTAAAGTCAATAAAGTTACCCTACAATGTAAGTAACTTCCAATATTACCCCTACTAATTATATTAAATTATAATATTATATTAATTATTATCTCACACACTACCCTCATTAATTATGGATAGACATGGAAACAAATAATTAATGCTCATTGGGAATAAGTAAGTGCCTTATAAAAAGGACCAAATAAACTTGCTAGTTAGTGCCTTATAATAAGGACCAAAGGAGTACTTAGTACAATATCTTAATTATGGGATTTAGCTGAAGAATACAAGCATTTTACATCACCAGGAAAAGCATTCGAATAATACAAAGCTGTTCAAATTGAATAATCTTTAGTTGCTTACGTTTCTATAATATTCTCATGAAGAACTATGCCTCTTCAGGTCTCCAGAATTGAAGTACAAATAACTCTGCTTGTCAGAAAAATTTGATGAGACAGGCATATGATTAAAACCAGAATATTGTCCGTTGAACTTTTCCCAGCATATATCATTGATGTGCTTCAGAAGTTGATGCTTCTGGACAAACGGCTGAGCTGCATATTCCTCAAACGGCATCCACTGAAGCATATAACCATTATAGTGTTCTTGCTCTTTCAAGGATTTCAAATCCATGATTTATACCCAAACTTGTATAGATCCCCCCCGGGGCGGGGTAAAAACTAAAAAGGGCAGGACAATAAAGCATGGAAAGCATTGTTAAAGAACTAAGATATTAATATATATTAATCCTCAGCTTTTTCTAACATATAATCTTGAGTTGAAGCAGTTTTCAAGATTCTTTTAGAACTTCCATCACCAAATAATCTAGTTTTCAAACTTTCTTACTAGGTAGTGTCTTAAGTATGATAGGCTTCACCCTCATTTCACTCTATAAGTCTAAAGGGCTTTTGTGTCACGGTTGCCCATTTAACCCAAAGGGCATTTGGCTGAGCGGATGTGTTGGAGATATCAGTTAAGGCCTGTTTGGTGGTAGGAAATGGGTTTTGACCAGGTCCTTTGGTAAAGAAAATGAGTAGTAAAAGAGAAAAATAACCTCGAGCCCTTCTATATATGAAAAAAATTATAAATTAATCCGTTATTCCATTTATTTTTAAGGGGTAATTTTTCTCTCTTTCGCATTACCACTGTCCATTTTATTTTCACCTAATTAAGCATGCAAAACCAGAAGTGATCCTTATTTCTCGTTATATAATCCAAGCATGGGTCAAAAGTTTCCTTTGTATTCCTTCTCTTTTCTTCCCTTTCGAGTAATTTTTCCAAAAGCTAATCTGGGATGTATTTTCAAAAAATTACTGATGGCTTTTGAAAAACTTTCAGTTACTTTTCAATGATAAAAGCTAGTCTGGTTAACTTTCCAAAAAACTCAGTTTATCAAACTACAAAGATGTATCTAAACAAACTGACTTTTGGCAAATGAACCTTTTTTTAATTTAAAAAAAATGACAAACAGAAAACCAAACCTAATCTTTTTGAGATCTAGCTATAATCCCCCCTCTATTTTAGAAGAAGTCTGTATATATTTTGAAAATAGAAAAAATGTGGGCACAATTTCAATATTTCAATAATGCATGCATAATTTACTTCCTGTTTCATGAGAGTTTGCTCAAGCTCTTGAAATAGAGGGTAAGTCTGTAAATTTAGGCAAAACTCAAGGAGTTTGAATCATTTTTTAAAATAAGGGAAAATCTATGTGATTTTAACAAAAATAGTGTGGTCCCACCATGTGTTCTCTGAAGTCTGAGAAATGAGCCAAACCATTCATGGTTTATAAGTAGTGAGAACTGCTAGAGTTTTTATACTATGTAGATACATAGATTTAAAGACAGCCTTTGCAAAAGTCATGCCACTAAGTTTTTAAGTTGAAATAATCATAATGCTGAGGGAAGAATAAAAAATGATAGCTTAACATGAAATCAGAATTCAGACAAATGATGATATCTTGATCCAACACAGTTGACCATTCTAAAAGAAGCAAGAAAGAAAAAGCCATGATTGTATAACTTAGCTTCAACCTAAGTGCCCGTTTGGTTCACGGAATTAGAAGTAATGTAATGCAATGTAATAATGATTATATGAATTTGTTTGGATCGTCATTAAAGAAAGATGATGCATATGCATAAAAACGTTTGGTTGGATTATTTCAAACATGAGAATATATGGAAATAATACATCAAAAGACAAAATTACCCACAAACACACAATGTACATGTTGGGTTCATGGTAGTTTTTTCAATTTGGGCGCTTTACATGTTGTGTTCATAGTAATATTTTAATATTTAATGGTGGAAATATTATGCAGTGTACATGTTGGGTGAATGGTAATTTTTTTAGTATTTAATGGTGGGAATATTATTTAATGGGATATTTTAATATTTTCAATGGTGGAATATATTTTTTTAATTTTTTTAGTTAGGGAATATTTTTAAAAATTTTATATTACTATTAATTTTGTTAATATTTAATTGTGCTAATTATTTAATATTTAACATCATTTACAAGTGAGCACTTTGGTCAAGTTAAAATATTATAACGGCAATAGTGTCTTTTTCACTTAATTATAGGATGTTTGCATTCCCATTCATCAATCCTAGAATGATGTAATTAGGATTACACAATGTAGTCCTCTTTACATTACATAGCCCTAACCAAACATTGTGATCAGCCCGTTGCATCAGGATTACATGGAATCAAACCAAATGGACTATAAGAGTACACGTACCTGAGCAGCCTCTAATTCCACATCTTGGATTTGAATGTCAAAAGAAAGTGGGCGCAGCATGCACACAAAGAACAGATCCGACTTGTCAAAGAATGACTTGTGACTTTGTCTGAAGACCAAAGGAAGAAGAAAACAATGCTTAGCTATCCAAACTGGTGTGATTCTCGAGATAATACAGTAAAGAACAAGTGGCAGCTCCTAACTTTCCAGTATAAAACAGTAAAATGTGATATGATGCAAATCATCCAAAAAAAAAAAAAAGAAGCAAAATTTTAAAACTTATGACCCAATATTTTGTGTTTGCACCATGTGATGCTTCATCATCGTCTCTATGCTTACAGTACCAACAGAAACATTAGCAAATTTAAGATTATTACGATCACCATCTGTGACCTAGAATAGAATTTTCAGTTGATTGTTAATAATGAAATAGTAGAGATTTGAGAATTATTTGAGATCCGTGGGATTTTAAATTTTTAACAACATAACGTTGATAGACTGATCCTTTACAATAATGTCTGGCTCCTCATCTCAAGGACAAGAAATGATAAACTTTTACGCAAACATAATGTTGATGACATGTCATGCTTAATTATCGTATCTATGCTTCTTGGAGTACCCAAAGACATTGGCAAATCTAAGATTAGTACATCACCATCTATAACCTAGAATAGAACTTTCAGTTGATCATTAACTATTAAATAGTTGAGATTCGAGAATTATTTGAGCTCCATAGGATTTTAACTACATAATGTTGAAGGACAACGTTGATGAATCTAATGATAACCTTTTTCATTAATTTTAGGCTCCCAATCTCAAGTGCAAAAAATGATAACCTTTTACATAGCACAAAGTTGATGAATCTAATGCATCTAAGAAAATTTAATGGTGTTTTAGCTCAAGGGAAAGAAATGATATAGTTTTCATAAACATGCTACCTGAACGCTAATACCTCCAAAAATTCTGAATCAACCTGAAAATTTATCATCAAATAACTGATTTCAGGACTAGTCCACATTTAATAATGACACACCAGAGAACTTACTCCTGTTTCTTCTTTGACCTCTCTTACTGCTGCTTCACAAATATCTTCTCCCTGAATTAGTCATTGAATGGGTTGTGGATTATATACTCACAGCATAGCTTATGACACTAATTATAAAGACACAAAATAGAAACCTGATCAACAACTCCAGTAGGAAATTTCCAGACTCCAGTTCCCTGAAATAGCCCACTTTTTTCTTGAACTACTAGGACCTAAGGTCATGATATAAGAGAATGAGTCCATAAAGAATATTAACAATAAACTTTATGAAGAATCCGTGGGTAAATTGCATCTTAGGACTAGCGTCATAACAGATTTATGCTCAGACCTTTAAAAACCATAATTACTTCTAATGCTATTAAATTTTAAGGGCAGTTATAGGAAAATTACCATTACTATCAAGTTTTAGAAAAGTTATTGCAATTTCCCAAAAAATTTAGTAACAGCTTTCCTAAAACTTGATAGTAACTTAGGACTTCAGATAATTACAATTTATAAGGTCTTTTAACGTACTTTTCACAATGTTTGGAAATTAATCATGCAGAAATACAGGTGGATGTGAATCCACCTAAGCATAAGGAGGAGCATAGGGGAAACAGACTTTTGCAGGAGAAAATTTAAATTAAATCCTTGATATGGTCTCATCTAATGATACCAATAACCCATCCATAGCATTAGTGCCATCAGCAAGGACATACGTTTATAACCAACCAAAGAAACAGATGCATGGTGATTTTTCCCTTTCACTTTCTTAGAAGAATTGAAGTTCTCATCAGAATAGAAACGAATGAAAAGAGAAATAGGATGACAAAATAACTTTCATAGGTGGAAAATAATTCTCCCACATTAAAAAAAAGGAAACATCTACGGCATATTGTTGATTAACAATAACAAAAGCAAAGAGACATTGTATGAAACATTAGTTCCACCTCTCCTTGTACTCCTCCATGACACAGAAGACCTAAATACACCAGCCCATCACGAGTATGGTAACACAAGAAGTGCTTCTACAGAAGCCTTGACAACCTTTATTACTTCATCTTGACAGTGGGAGCTATTAACATTTTAACTTGACAAACAAACAATATTGTGTTATAATTCTGTAGTTTCTAGCAGAATTGTGTTGAGAAAGATAGGTAGAAGAGATTGTTTACGAAGAAGAAAGTAGAGAGGGAGAAGAGAGAAAGAGAACCGAGAGAGAGAAGAGAGAAAGGGACACAGATTCTGACATGAATACTTCAATTACTCGTTAGGCTAACAACCAATTCACAATGAGGGGATGCCTTTAAATATAGGCAGGGGTCAGGGGTTAATAACAGGGTGCTTATAACAGGAGAGCCTAATCCTAATCCTAATCATTAGTTAATTGGACACAGCTAAGGCCATGTTTGGCTAGGGCCGCTCTTCCTAATGGCTAATGCCACTAATAGCCAATGCCGCTCGTCTAATCAACTAACATAACTAACATTTAAACACTAATTACAATTACATAACATATTGATCATAGGCTCACAACCCAGTTAACCTAAAAACCTGAACCAAAAAAAAGTAAAGTATTATTAAAAGTTGGAAAATACCTCTTGTTTTCCATTCATCACAAATGCACCAACACCCACTCGGTGTGTGGCATTTGCTGGAATAGTGTTTGCACTTTCAGGAATCCAGTATACCAGCATTAAATATTTGGTTCTGCATGGTGGTACCAGAACCCTTCCTGTATGAAAGTTCCAGAGAACCAACGGTTACTACACCAAATCAGCCACAACAATCTAAGTGGAACTGAAGATTTCACTAATCAAATTAAAATTTAATACACCAAATCAGCCACCACAATCTAAGTGGAACTGAAGATTTCGCTAATCAAATTAAAATTTTAAGAGTAAAAGACTACTATTTTGCTAGCAACAAATTCACCTTAACTAGAGGTTCAATGAGGTTGACCAGATGAATAGGTAATTTTATCCAAACACCCTTCTTACCCTGCATGATAAGGTTGATTCAGTAATTCCATCAAATGTTTTACATTACAAACTCTAAATTTCCATAAGATGAAGTACTAATAAAGATAAGCCAAGAGAATATAGCAGGGGTACAACATGTAGCACATGATTTTAAGTTTGGTTGCATATGCCTGATAGTGTTATCAGTTTTTCTTTTTCCTTATAATATTTAGTTGGCATTTACTCCTAAACATGTGTGTTCCTAACAAAAACAACTATATTAAAATAAGTGTGTTAATGAACAATGTCTGTGCTTGCACTAATTGTATGATGTGATCCTAGGTAGGATCCAGCAAGGCATCCAAGTCCTATGCAGCCCCAATTTGGCATCCAACATGACAACTAAGTCCTAGGTCGGACCTAAGATCATCAAGGAGGCAGACAAGTAATCAAGCATCCCCTAAATCCATTGCAAGGTAGAAGGCCAAAATTCATGCTCCATCAAGAGGCCCGATGCATTGAGGGTCAAGATTTCCTTAAGCGGCTTGGGGGCATGAAGACTCATCGGAGGAGGCTAAGAAGCATGAAGGCTTCTTTATTTTGGGCTTTGTGTCATGAAGATCCATTATTTGATGGAAGATGGCATGTCATGTATTGAGTAGAGCCCAATATCAGTCTAGAGTCCGTTTAGTTGTTTTCATTTGTTTTATATTAGGTTTAATGGGCTAAAATTTTAATTAGTAGGTCCTCATTATTGTATTTCCTTTTATATTTGACACTGTTTAGTGTCTATGATACAAGCAGCTTGGGTAAGTTAGTCAGATCCCATTCAAATGGCTCTTCTGTTCTTTTCCTCCAAACAAAAACATACATAAAACCATTTAAAGATAGGAAACACATGCTTATAAATATTTGTGAAATAATAAACCTTGAAAAAAAAAAACTGTTCCAATAGAAGTTGGATGCTATGTAAATCAGCAAACACGATGGCTAAATTTAGAGAGTGAAATTCACGTATAAAAATGAACAGAGACACATCAATGAGTTCAATATGATGAATGAGTTGGATGAACAATCTTAACTTCTAACAACAGTGAGAATGGGATCACAAAACCATTTGGAGGGTGTATATTTCTGTGTATGTATAAGAAAACAATACTACCACACAACACAAGAAAACAAGTAGAAAAAGATAGATAAAATAGACAATAACCAATTAAATCAAATCAGACAAATCCAATATGTTTCTTTTTATTGTGATGCCATGAGAAGCTTTTCAGAGCCATGACACGAAGTACAAAAAATAGCCATCTAATTATGAATAATTAGACATGGAAAAAAAAAAAACATTGTCATCTCTGCAATTGTTCCATTATGTTCGAACATAAAAGAAATTCAGAATGAAGTTGACTATGATGTGAAATGAATACTAGAAAACTACCAGCTGTTTCCAGTGGGAAATTGAAGCTCTGAGAATTGAGATAAAGGTTGTAGGGTCGATTGGCTCTTCCATTTCCACAATGACACCACCATATTTGTCATTGGTTGATGATAGTAGTTTAACCTGTTGCAATTCATCCCCAGCAGCTACTTGTATAGTTTTTGACATTGAACTTGTTGGGCTTGCCATGTTCCAAATAGGATAAGGTGCAGTCGCTTTAATCCTGACTACAAGGTACCGTGAGGAAATGTTACATTAGACTCCATGCAGAAGAGTAATTTAGTAGTAATAATCATTATAGACAAAGCTGAACAATATTAAATAGGCATTTTATTTAAAAGGAGAGTACAACCCAGTATACACTAGGCTACTATAACCCCATAAATTAGTGATATTAAACAGAATCTTTCAAAACTATAGAGTTGTAGTACATTGAAAAATTATGAGTGCTTTAATAAAACTCGTGAATTTAATATCAGGAAATCATGTTAAGCGGACCACCAAACATGTATTAACAATATGCTTGACGCCTCGACCAAACAAAATGCAAGTGCAAAGAGTAACAAAAAAGCTACGCTCAGTTCAAGCTGTTGCTTTTTGCCTTTTCAAGCTAAGTGAGAAAGTATATATCTAATTGCACAAAACATGATCAAAATTCAGGCATTACTTAAGACTTTTTTTATCTTCAAATTTGGAATGAATCAAGATTTAATAGAAAATGAAATAGGAAGATATATGTATCAATTGATGTACTGGATTAGACAAATTGATAGAAGGAGCTATTAAAAATGTGAGAGCAAGAATATTTGAAGAAACAAGATATTCCTTTCAGTAAAACATGTGTGCTTTTTTCTTTCTTTACTAGCATTGTGATACTGAACTATAAAATAATCATTATAATGTATCACTTGTTAAATTTGTATTAAGAAATTAAATAGCAAACACCTAAAAATTGGACTTAAAGCTATCACCTTGTTTAAAAGTAAAGTGAGGAAACTGTCATACAAAAGTGAATGCTTCTGTTAAATGGCCAAAGCCAAAAACATATCTGAAAGATAAGTAACCACCCAAATAAGAAATATTTACTTAACGATCTCTTGACAACTGGCATAAAGAACAGAACGAACAGCATTGATAAATAAATAGCTATGTTTATGTGTTCCATGATAACCAGAAAAAAATATAACTATTCCAAATTGGGTCTCCATCAATCATTAGAGAATGAGTGGCCAATTGAGACATGTAATAACAGAAACAAGCCATAGCTTGTTTCAGTACCTCCTGTAGCTTCTCTTGTTATTGTTCCACGTGAAGATATCAAAGCCAACTTTTTGCAATATAATGAGGATTTCCAGGTCTTAAAAAGATGAATGATCGTGCTGGCAGCAGTCTGAACATGTTATTTGATTGTGTGAATCAAATACCAAATAGACTAAACTCTCAAATGTGTAATACTATCAGCTTCCTCATCACTTTTTGCTCCAAATTTCTTCTCACCTGCGTAAATAGTCCTCAAAATTCTCAGTGGCTGAGCTAAATTCACCCCCTCTGGGTTTGGTTCAAGGGCAGGGGTCAATGTTCCAGTGTATGGTTTTGTTGGAGAGGAGGAGAATAGGGACTTTTAATCCCTTATTTGGTTCAAGAGGGGAGGGAAGGGAAGGAGAGATAATGACTAATCTATCATTATACCCTTACGTGCTTTTTTTTTTTTTTTTTTTTTTTTTTTTTTTTTTTTTTTTTTTTTTTTTTTTTTAACATCTGTTGCTTGTATAAATTATTTTACACCTTAACCAAAATTGCATGATGAAAATTTCACTCTCATCCCAACATACTGTTAAGATGTGAATAAAAATGCGTTAATGCAACGATAATAACAATTTTTTAGACTCCCTTAATTATATAATATAATAAAATGCATGGTTATTAAATATATCATAAGATCCCTTTTTGGAGGAAAAACTCTCTTAGACCTCTTTAAATACACCTCAAGTCAACATAGAAGCCAATTTATCATCCAAAGGAATGGGTTAATTCAGCATACAAAGTGTGTCACCCGTTCTAAGTTTGTCAAAATATATCAATAAATGAGTCAATAATCAGACCAGAAACTCTAAACTAAATTACTACCTTTAGTCCTAATTATAGGAATACTTTAATACAATTTGCACTATAAAAGAGTTCCTATAATTAAGACTGGAGGGAGTATAAATGAGTCAATAATCAAACATACATAATACGTAAACAGCCACAATCAGACCAATCATACACAATAAGAAAACATGTAAACTAAACTAGTACATGTCTCATCAGACCAACCACATTATCTAATACACATATTTAACTCGGAAACCATGGTTATATCTCTTCAGACCAATTCAACACACAGTTCATCAGCCATAAGGGACGGGAAAAAAATAGATTTCATTACCATAACATAAGGGACGAGATGCGCAGGACGGAGAAAGGAGAACATAATCAGCCAAGGATGACGCACATAAAGCATAGAAAGGAGAGCATAAATAAGCCATAACGGACAGAAAAGAGTGTATCATCAATTTGTGTAGAGCATGTCTATAAAGAAGAAAGGAGGCATGGAAAGCACAAAAAAAAAAAAAAAAAAAAAAATCGGTCATAAAGGAGAAATCAGATCAATTTGTGTAAATATATACCCAAAAGTCAGGGGAAACGCAAAGAAATCACAAAACCGTTTGTCGATTATACACATATCGAGTAAAATCGCCGGCAGAGGAAAGGCGGAGAAACAACGGCCGCAAACTCACCTGAAAGGAGGCGGGGCCACCGCGAGACGAGGTTGAGGTCACACACGGACGCCACAAGCTGGGTAATTGAAGCGGGGGAAAAAGGTCCCCAGGGGAGAAGCAGTAAAGAAATTACCCCCGAACCAAGGGTGTCGAAGTAGAAGCACGAACGATTTCCTCCAGCAGGATGGCAGTTATTCAACTCCTAACTTATGTTTATATTTATTTTCTTAGAAAATTGCAACCAGATTCCAATTAAGAGGGTTAATGGTAATCAGGCCCACGAAATCATTAAATTACAATAAAGTTTCAAAAGACTTGGTGTTATTAATTCTAATCATGAAAGTACAATTTTGCCCATTGTTAGTAATGAAAAGTTTAGAGCAACCGATGATAAGTTTCGAGCATCTAATAATTATTAATTGTATGATGCTTTTTATGATTTATGTTGTTGTTTTATTGAGTGTGTGGGAGGATATGAATTTCTATTGCGAAGATTGTACTATGTTTTTGTATGCTTAGATAGGGGGATAAATAGAAAGATGATGCTTTATGTCTTTGTAACCATTGTTATGCGATTCAAAAAGTGCCTTCAATACAATACTTTAAAATTGTTAATGTTGTTGATGTAGTTGTTAGAAACAAGTTTGTTTTATAAGGTGACAAAAAAGATGACAGGTACGTCTAGAAAGCATATGGTATGTTTTTTCCCCCCATATAGTGGACAATTTTTAAATAGAAAAGAATATGATTTGCCATATGTGGGAAGCAGCATTAGAACAAGAACCATAAAGAAAAGCACTATCTATGAGAAGTTGAGAACAATTGTAACATCAATTATTAGAAAAGAAAGTAGTAGAATTTTCGTGAAATGCCCTATGATCTTTGATAAGGAGTAGAATAATTTATTAAATTCAATGGAGAAAACAATCATGTGTATGTAAAGAGAATATAGATGACAATACACAACCAATATGGGATGATGTAAGAGAGGAACAAACACATGTGTAAGTTGTATTTGTTTTTTGAATTAATATTTTATGTAGTCACTTCTTATCCTTTAAGTTATCATTAGATGCTCTAAATTTGTCATTAGTTGTTCTAACAAAGCAGTAAAATTGTACTTTCATGTTTGAAATTAATAGCACTAGGTCCCTTAGGACTTCACTACAATTTAATTATTTTCGAGGAACCTGGTTGCCATTGAGTTTATTAATTGAGACCAGGTTGAAATTCTGCCCCAGAAGTTTTTTGAACGACAATTTTGTCATGCTCGTTATCCCAATTAAATTTGACCATTGGTAGACTAAATATAGAGCTGGCAATCAACATCATTTTTATTAAGGTGCAAATTTGCCCCCGAAGTTTCCAAATTGTAGCAATGTTGCCTTGACAATTATGTTAGTTCTATATGTGTTTTGATGATGTTTTAACAATTGTAAACAAAATGAGAAGTTTTCTCTTGCAAATCGAAGAACTTTCTTTGTCAAGGGAAAACTCGAGTTTTGTGTTTTACGAGAAAATCCTAAACAAAGCAAAGCGCGAGTTTTTCGTTAAAACCGCTTGAGTTTTGAGTTTTCATGAAAAACATGAAAACTCGAGTTTTGGTTTGGCGAAAGCTTGAATTTTCCAAGTTTCAAAACCCCCGGTTTTCGGATAACCTTTGCCAGTTTTGAACTATTCAAAGAAATTCTCACATTTTGTGAAATAGTTCAAAACTTCGAGTTTTGGGGTAAAAACTCGAGTTTTGATATGTTACTCGAGAGATGATTTTTCAACATATGAACACCGCGAGTTTTGGTTTGAAAACCGCCAGTTTTAATATCGACGGATATTTTCAAGAGTTTTCATGAACATATGAAAACTCGAGTTTTGGTCGTGAGAGAGCACTCAAGTTTTCACAATTGCAAAACCGCCAGTTTTTGAAGCAAAACCGCAAGTTTTGATATGTTCACGGGTTTTGAGTTTTCATGTTATAACCGAAAACTCGAGTTTTGGAAGCAAAACTCGAGTTTTGGGCAACCCGAGAGCATCAGTATTCTCTTGATTTGAAAACCTCCGAGTTTTGGATGAAAACCTCCGGTTTTTTGATGTTTTGGACTAAAACTACATTTTCATATCAATAGTCCAAAACTCGAGTTTTGGTCAAAACTCGAGTTTTGAGTTTTTCATCAGAAAACCTGGTTTGAAGCATAAATCGCGATGTTGCTCTCTGGAAGAAGCAAACTCGAGTTCGGATCTTGAAACTCGAGTTTGGTCTTGTGTGATTGAAAACTCAAGTTTTGAAGAACAAAACTCGAGTTTTGATCATTTTTTTTTGAAATTTGATTTACACAATTTTTTCAAATCATTCTTGTTTAATCTTAATACTTTCCAGGATTATTCTCTACTATTCTTAGCTATGTTTAATGACTTTATTAGTGAGTTTCAGATGGTTTAGAGAATGATTTTGAAGTGTTAAAGCAAAAAGTAAAAAGTGGTTGAGAACATTAAATGCACTGATCAGAAAGTTGCACAACTTTGGCTAATCCTTTCGCACACGTACGCAAAGCATTTAAGAATTTTTCCTACAACAAAGCAAGCTTGCATCTCCAACGGATTGATTTGCGAGAAGGTCAACACAGATTACTTGGCATTTGGTTTAAGAGAATAATAGAGAGAGAAAGTGCCTAAGCCACCTCTAACACACGGGAGAACTTCTCCAACGGATCTATTTGGAAAGCAACGGTCATTTAATGATCTCTCGAGTATAAATAGAGTTGCATTCAAGTCTTTCCAACAACTACACCTGGCGAAGACGAAAATCATTCAAGTCTCATATTTATTTCTTCGGTTTTTATATGTAGTATCTTGTGATACATTGAGCTTGGTGCTTATCATATCTACTCTTAAAGAGAGTTTATTTACGTGTATATCATTCATTGTAATAATCTCAAGTCGGGTGACTTGGAGATTGGGAAAATCGAGTACAACTTGTAAAGGGGAGTGTGTCCTAGGTTAAGGAGCATCCTTCGTTTCTGAGTGGGTATCGATTGTAAACAGTACAATACGACTTGTAAGGGGGAGTGTGTCCTAGGTTGAGGAGCATCCTTCGTTTACGAGTGTGTATCTGTATTTTGTAAGCAATTACAGCTTGTAAGGGGAGTGAGTCCTAGGGGAGAGGATCATCCTGAGTACGGGGTGTGTAATTGTAATTGAGTGATAGTGGTAAATCCCGAGTGTTTAGGGGAATTTGGACGTATGTCAAAGAGTTGGACCGAACAGTATAAATCCTTGTGTCCGACTTCTTACGCCTCGCTCTGTTTACCTCTGTTTTTATAGCTTCAAAAAGAGCATTTCTTGAAAAGTTTTAAAATACCCAATTCACCCCCCCTCTTGGGTATATAGCTCCACTTACAAATTATATAGGTTAGATTTAACTATTAGTTAGCCGAATATGTTGAGCTAGCAACATGAACAATATTGAAAAAGAAGAAGAAGAAGAAGTTACATATGGAGGAGGAGCTCACATTCGACAAAGAGTAAAGAAGAAAGAGATTAATAATTGAGAACAAGGCCACCAAAAAATCTCTGCTGCTATACCCCAACGACGCCGACATAGGAAAATACCTCTTTGATTTCCTCTTCATCGTACAAGGTGTTTCATCTCTTTGATTGTCTCTAATCATTCATATGGGATGCATTTTAAAAAAAAAATGTAATCTAACTTTGAAAAAAATTAAGTGGATGGCACATGAACTTGTCAAATAAGCATATTTGGTCAACTAATAAGTAAACTTAACATGAATAACAACCAGAGTGAAATTAATATGAATTGAAAAGTTTCAGGGCAACATTGCTCCTAAGTGAAAGCTTTCAGACAAATTTGCACCTAAACCTAAAACCAAAATGATGTGAATGACATGTGGACTGTCAGCTTAACATATTTGATCAACTAATGGTCAAATTTAATTAGATAACAACCAGAGCAAAATTACTCCAAATTTAACACTTCTTGATCAATGTTGCCCTTTAACCCTTATTTTTTTACCGGAAGTTTTATATTTATTTGTTTTCTTACATATAAATAACATATTTAATTTACACAAATTGTTTTCACATATTAAAAAAATTATATTTATTTATTTACTTACATATAAATAACCCCTAGCTTATTTACTTACATATATAAATAACTCCTAACTTGTTTTTTATATTTATTTGGTTACTTACACGAACAAAGTAATTGTTAACACAAATATGGTAATTGTTACTCCCTCTGGTCCTTATTGTAAGGTACCAACTAATAATTCTCATAAACCAATAAAAACAATTGAAGTCAATAAAGTTGTTTTACAATTTAAGTAACTTCCAATATTACCCATACTAATTGTACTAAACTCTAATATTATATTAATTATTACTCTCTCCCACTAGCCTTTTAAATTATAGGCATACATGCGAAAAATAATTAATGTACTTTGGAAATGCATTATAAAAAGGATCAAATGCAATTGCTAGTTGGTATCTTATAATAAGGACCAGAGGAAGTAATTGTTATTTAGAGAAATAACTCATAACTTGTTTTTAAAATCAATTTTATAAAACTATTTGAAAGAGATTTGCCCTGTCTCCCAAAATAACCAACTTTGAAAATGATTTGCAGAAATAGGGAACCTGGGTCGTTTCCCCAACGAACTTGCAGTGGGTTTGATTGGCAACAACATCAAAACAGAACAGTAAAAATGGGGGTTTTGGTTAGAACAGAATAAAAACGAAATAAGTAGAAACAGAACGAAACAAACACAGATTAAACAGATAAACAGAAGATCAACCCAGGATTTCGAATTCCACCACTTTCCTTCCTCGGACGAAAACAGATTTTGAAACGAACTCGCGATTGTTTCTAGACGAACCGAAATCTCTGCATTCATCCAGAAAATCCCTCAACTAGACGATCGCCTAGCGTTTATCCGAACAGTGGCATGTCATTGTGCGATCACACAGCAAGCACTTAAACCTAGTTCGAACTCAATCCTTGGGATATCTTAATCTGGGCATTAAATTTAACACCCAATCCGAAAGTAAATCGAATCCGAAATTACAAAACAGAAGCGAATTGTTACCATTAAGCACAAGTCCTCTGGATAGTGGAATCCTTAATCCGTGGGCCAATCACAGTAGCTTAGCCCATCACGACTATGCAAAATGAAAATCGAACAGAAATGAAGAAGTTCATCATGAACACGAAGAACACAACGAACAGATGAAGAACAGTTGAGAGAATTTCAAAACTTCTATTTCAATATGAAAAATACTAAAAACGTGGATAGCTAGATGTTGTAGCCACCATCTGACTTAAATTTAACCTAAAATGGAAATGGGCTCCAATGGTTCAGCCCAAAACGGAAATAAAATAGAAGTGGGCTTTAATTACAAAATTCGAGCCCAAATAAAATCCAAGGGAATGTGAGTGCTATCTCCCTTCGTTCGGCAAGCAATTGGAGGAACCTAAACCGACTTCGAGATGTGACTTCCACATCGAAAGAGAGTCGAAAATGTGAAGAATGACTCTAAAAATAAAAAGGCAATTCATCAAAGTGAAGAGGCAGACATTCCCATTCCTCTTCCTTTCCCTCAGAGAGCCCTTCAATCCAAGAAGTTGGCAGACAAAGCACAAGAGAAGGATATACTTGAGACATTCAGAAGAGTAGAGATCAACATTCCTCTCTTAGATGCAGTCAAACAAATTCCTAAATATGCCAAATTTCTGAAGGAGTTGTGCACCAACAAGAAGCGATTGAAGGGAAGTGAACGAGTGAATTTCAACCAGAATGTATCAGCACTCATCCGGCCTACCATGCCTCGCAAGTGCAAGGATCCAGGGACATTTTCTATCCCTTGCCTTATTGGCAATTATTGATTTGATGATTGCATGCTAGATTTAGGTGCTTCTATTAATGTCATGCATGCATCTATTTATAAATCTCTTGGTCTTGGTCCTTTGCGTCCTACTTGGTGTTGTTGTTCGTTAGCTAATAGAGTCTTGCTCATCCTTCCGGTGTGGTTGAAGATGTATTAGTCAAAGTTAATGAATTGCTATTCCTCGCTGATTTTTACATCTTAGATATGGAGGATGAGTCTTCTAGTAGTAGGTCACCAATCATTCTAGGGAGGCCTTTCATGAAAACAAACTAGGACTAAGATAGATGTACATTCTGGTACTCTTTCCATGGAGTTTGGTGATATATATGTGAATTTCAATATCTTTGATGCCATGAAACATCCTAGGAAGAGCATTCTGTTTTCTGAATTGATGTTATTGATGATACTGTGGATGATGTTCTCATTGATTATCCTGATTTTTCATCTGAGAGTGATTCTACCATTTGTGCATGTACTGGTAATGAATGGTGCTCTGTTTGCACTAACTTAGTAAATGCTGCATTATTTGGTGACTATGATTCACTTAGTGATTCTGAGTTTGAGCTTCATCCTGATCCTATTGTGCATCCTGATTCTGATTTTGATGCCCTTAACTCTGATTTTGATGAGTTGCCTTCTGATGTTAACATTGAGCTGTATAGACACAGTTCTTCTGCTTCTTTGAATGTGGTTTCAGGTATTCCTAGTGTGATGACATCAGAATTGTTGCAACCACCACCCAAGCTTCTACCTTCCATTGAGCAACCGCCCAAACTTGAGTTGAAATCCCTTCCAGATCACCTGAAGTATGCATTTTTAGAGGCCGATGAACAGTTGCCAGTCATTGTTGCCAACAATCTTCTTCCTGACCAAGAAGAGAAGCTGCTAAGCTTATTAAGGGCGAACAAGAAAGCCATTGGGTGGACATTAGCTGATATCGTTGGCAACAGCCCTTCCATGTGTATGCATCGAATTCGTTGGAAGAGGACTCTAAGCGGTGAGGCAGCCCCGAGACGCCTTAATCCTCTTATCCTTGATGTGGTAAAGAAGGAGGTCACTAAGCTTCGCAAGCCTGGTATCATCTATCCCATTTCGATAGCCGGTGGGTTAGCCCGGTCCCCAGTGGTTCCTAAGAAATCCGAGTCACTTGTGGTAGCCAATCGAAGAATGAGCTCATTCTTACTCGAGTTCGAATAGTTGGAGAGTATGCATCGACTATAGAAGACTCAACCAAGCCACTCGCAAGGATCATTACCCTCTACCTTTCATTGATCAGATGTTGGAGCAATTGGCTGGCAAGTCCCATTACTGCTTCTTGGATGGCTACTCCGGATATTTCCAGATCCATATTCCTCCTGAGGATCAGGAGAAGACGACCTTCACATGCCCCTTTGGAACATATGCCTACCGAAGAATGCCTTTTGGCCTTTGCAACGCACCGGCACCTTTCGGCGTTGTATGGTAAGCATTTTCTCCGAATTTCTAGAGGACTGCATGGAGGTTTTTATGGATGATTTCACATCTATGGGTCGATTTTGATGCATGCTTAGCCAATTTGTCTAGAGTTTTGCATAGGTGTATTGAGTCTAATCTTGTGCTTAATTATGAGAAGTGTCACTTTATGGTTGAGTCAGGTATAGTCTTGGGACACATAGTGTCTAGGAAAGGGATTGAGGTAGATCCTGTTAAGATCGATGTAATTACTACTTTGCCTTACCCCGCATCTGTGCGGGAAGTTCGCTATTTTCTTGGGCATGCAGGTTTCTATCGGCGGTTCATTCGAGATTTCAGCAAGATTGCTTGTCCCTTGTCCAACCTTCTGCATAAGGACACTGATTTTGTATTTGATGACGAGTGCAAGGCGGCCTTCGATCATTTAAAGCATTGCCTGACTACAGCCTCGGTGATCCAAGCCCCTGATTGGTGCCTTCCCTTCGAGTTGATGTGTGATGCTTCCAACTATGCGGTTGGTGCTATCTTGGCACAACGGGTTGACAGAGCATCTCATGTCATTGCATATGCTTCCAAGACCTTGGATCCTGCCCAGTCTAATTACACCACTACTGAGAAAGAGTTGTTGGCTATTGTATTTGCTTTTGATAAGTTTAGGTCATATATGCTAGCAAGTAGAGTATTTGTTTTCTCTGACCATGCTGCTTTGAAGTTTCTTTTGAAAAAGGCAGATGCTAAGCCACGACTCATCCGATTGGATGCTATTGCTCCAAGAGTTCGATGTTGAGATTCGAGACCGAAGTGGAGCACAAACCGGGTAGCCGACCACTTGAGTCACATCACTCATTCTCCTCTCACCCCTCTTCTATTCGGGATGATTTCCACGATGAGCGGCTTCTACGCCTACAAGGTAAGCTTCCATGGTATGCGATCTGGTTAACTACTTGGTAGCTGGTGTTTTACTTGTAGATTCCACTAGGGACCAAACACTTAAATTAAAGAGTGAGTCTAAATATTATGTTTGGGATGACCCTTATCTGTGGAAATTTTGTAGTGACCAAGTAGTTAGGAGATGTGTGCCTGATCATGAGTTTCACTCTATATTGCATTTTGCTCATGCTTCTGCATGTGGTGGTCACTTTGGACCACAAAGAACTGCTAGGAAATTATTAGAAAGTGGATTATTTTGGCCTTCCTTGTTTCGTGATTCCCATCTGTTTTGTAAGTCATGTGATAACTATCAGAGAGCAAGGAGTATTTCCCGTAGGCATGAGATGCCCCAGAACCCTATATTGTTTTGTGAGATCTTTAATGTTTGAGGTATTGATTTTATGGGTCCATTTCCTGCTTCATGTGGTTATACTTACATACTGCTAGCTGTTGATTATGTCTCGAAATGGGTTGAGGCGAAAGCCACCCGGATTAATGATTCTTCTGTGGTGGTGGATTTTGTTAGGTCTAACATTTTTTGCAGGTTTGGTATTCCTAGAGCCATTATCAGTGACCAGGGTTCTCATTTTTGCAATCGAAGCATGGGTGCCTTGTTACGCAAGTATGGAGTGCTTCACAAGGTTTCCACAAAGATACCATCCTCGGACCAACGGTCAAGTCAAGTCTCCAATAGAGAGATTAAGCAAATCCTTCAGAAGACTGTTAACTCTACCCGGAAAGATTGGAGTAAGCGATTAGATGATGCTTTGTGGGCCTATCGCACCGCCTACAAGACTCCGATTGGGATGTCCCCCTATCGGCTTGTCTTTGGTAAGGCATGTCATCTTTCAGTTGAGTTGGAGCATTAAGCCTATTGGGCCATTAAGCAGTATAACATGGATTTGACTAAGTCTGGGATGGAGAGGAAGCTACAATTGCAAGAGTTGGATGAGCTTAGATTGGATGCCTATGAGAGTTCACGGTTATACAAGGAAAAGACTAGGGCCTTCCATGATAAGCATATTCTGAGGAAAGAATTTTCTGTGGGCCAGAAAGTTCTTCTGTTTAACTCCCGTTTGAGGTTTATGCCTGGTAAGCTTGATCTAAATGGGATGGCCCTTTTGAGATCACTAACATTTTTCCATTTGGTCTTTGTTGAGCTATGTGATCCACCCACGGGACTAACCTTTAAGGTCAATGGGCTTCGCCTCAAGCCATTTCATGAGGGATCCCAAAGCACGAGGAAGCGAGATTCTCCTCATTGATGCCACTTATCCTCCATAAACCCCTTGGGGAGTATTCTTCTTTCTTTCTCCCTCTTTCTTCTACTATTTGTTTTTTTTTCTACTTTGCTTTTTGAGAATAAATATAGTCTCTCATTCTATGATTGCTGTATATTATGAACTAGGACATTTTGGTTTTAAAGGATCATCCTGTTGGGTCTACCATTCTTGACTCTTCGATTACATATCTTGGTAGTTGATTTGGTGATTTTGGTTGCTTAAGTTGGTGTTGACCTTGTAAGATTTTGGGTTTGCATGAATGGAATTCATCTTTTGCCATTCTTTCTTTCTTGTGTGCATCTGCTCATGATTTGTGTTCTCTAGAACTTGCTCCTTTTCTTTTTGAAACTACATTTTTCACTTACATGCATAGGTATGATGGAAGCTTGTTTTCTTTCTTTTATTTTCCTCACTTTGGCCAAATAGCCTTTCCCTTGCATTATGACTCCTTTGTTAGCCCTTTGTGCCTTTTTGACTCATTCTTATCTAAGCCACATTACAAGCCTAAGCGAAAAACCATTTTATTCCGCACCTTGAAAATTTATTGAGCATTGGTTTCACCTTGGTTTTGTGTTTAAGTGTGGGGGTTGCTCGGGAGTGCAACAGTTTAAGTGTGGGGGATGTCTCGCTTTTGTCATTGTGATTATGTATATAGTATAGTTTCATTTTTCTCAAAAAAAAGGAAAAAAAAGAGAGAGAAAGAAAGAAAGAAAAGAAAGAAAAAAGAAAAAGATAAAAGCAGAAAAAAAGAAAGAAAAAAAGAAAGAAATTACATAGAAAGAAAGGAGATATATAAGTAAAAAAAAAAAAATTCTTACATAGAGAATGATTGTGTTAATTAGTGTTCTTCTTAATTTCTTTGGTGCTTAGCCTCTCATTCCATACTATTACCTACCTTCACCCAAACCCTATTACAACCTTTCATAACAAGCTCTGTGCATGCATGTGTTAGTAGTGGAGACGTAGAAATTGAGCAAGCTTATGGTAGAACAATTTTCTTGAGTAGAATTTGAGCAATACACTTATTTACCTTAAACACTTGAGAGATTGATTGATTGAGCGCATCATTTGAGAGACCATCTTTTGTGATTAGCATCATTGATTAGATTGCCATGAACTGTAATTTGAGATCAAAGGATTGTGGCCTTGATTGATTGATCTTTTGGAGCTTGTGTCCCTTGTTCAAATTTTGCATTGTTAGCAATTGTTAGAAAAAAAAAGTTTCTCATTTAGGTCTTTTTCTTTGAATTTTGCTCGGGGAGTGCAAAAAGATAAGTGTGGGGAATTTGATAATTGAATATTTCATACACTACTTTTTGTCTCTTGATTTATAATTTAGGACTTTTTAGCTAATAAATAATGGCTTTTATACTTATTTGGGTTTTGGGCCTTTTATTATATTTTAGCCATTATTTAATAATAAATTCTAGTTTTACATTGCTTCACCATTTTTACCATAACTCTTGAACCAGACATCGTATTTGCCTTATTTTTGTCTCATATTTCAGATGATTCAGAGAGCTACAATTGTTATGAATACATGAAGAGCAAATTCGGACAAGAGGGCGGTCAATTTTGGAGCCGAAGTCATATATAATTTTTGAGCTCGAATTTTATAACTAAAGCCCAATTTTATTTTAATTTCGGACCCATTTCCATTTTAGGTTTAGGTTTAAGTTAGATGGAAGTCACAAACATTCATTCATTCACGTTTTTAGATTTTGTGGATCAAACAAAAGTTTTCAAATTCTCTCTAATGTTCTTCGCGTTCTTCGTGTTCTTCGTCTATTTTTTGTTTTCCCCAGCCATGTTCGGCTAAACCTCTGTGATTAACCCAACGATGAGGATTCCATGATTCGTCCAGTGAACTCGTGCTTAATCGGTAACGTTACTCGTTTTGTTTTCATCTATCGGATTTGATTTTCTGGAAATAGTTCGAATATTAGATTTAATATTCGGTTTGGTTCATCCCAAGGACAAAGTTTGGACTAGGTTCAAAGTTCTTCTATGCGATTGCATAGTGGGACGCCACTGTTCGAACATATCCTAGGCGATCGTCTAGTCGAGGGATTTCTGGATGAACGCAGAGATTTCGGTTCATCCAGAGCCAAACGCGAGTTCGTTCTATTTCGTTCGATGATGGAAGTTTCTGGAATTCGAACGTTGGGTTGATCGTTTTTACTCTGTTTCTGTTTAATCCATTCTGTTTCTACTTATTCGTTCTATTTCTGCATATTTTCTTTTTCAATATGTTTTCAATCAAAAACCCCCAATTTTTCTGTTTTCGTTTTATTGCTGTTTCGAATTGAACCGACTGCGAATTCGTTGGGAAACGACCCAGGTTACATTATACTGCAAATCCTTTTGGTTAATCTGGTTATTTTGGGAGATTACGGCAAATCTCTATCGCCAGTAGAGTATAATACCAGTATGCATGAGGTATTTGAAGGATACTTGTTGCTAGGGAATGATTTTGATCTTATGATATTCCCTTAGAAAGAATGATTGAAAATAGAAACCTCGATAGTATTGATTGATACTATGTTATTTGAGGTATGTTTAAGGACGGTACCTTTATGATATGGGGTATTTTGAGGCTATTAGTTGTTGTATCAGCATAGGGAAAGATCTTGAATAAAGAATATTCCCTGAGAGTATATGGCTGAGAATTAGTGCCTCGATGGAACCGAATAATAGCTAGAACCCCGATAGCCACAGGTTTCGGTCTTATGATTAGGATCGATAGCTGTAGATATGGGGATGGCTAGTTGGTTTTCAGAAAGATGTGGATTGGATACCTGATAGAGGAAGTCGAACATGCGACTATGCCTGGAGCTGGATCATTATCAGAAGATTATATATAAAATGACCCCGAATGAGGATTATTGCCATGGGGTGCTCCAGCGCTATGTATCATTGAGAGGAGTTGTGATACAAATGTATAGTGAGTAGTGAGACCTATTAAATGGGTATGACTTCAAGTCGTTGAATGAATATTCAGTCTATGAGAAGTCTTAAGTTCTATGAGACTAAAATGTCCATAGGCTGACAGAAACCTACAAATACTAAACCATGAATACCGGACAGTGTGCCAAACAGGTTATAAGCCTAAGAGATACAGGCATTGTTCTGGAATGGACTGAGTATCTTATGAATGGCTTGAGTAGCCAAGGATAGAGTCGTGATGTAATTGGAGTTGATGACCTTACGTGTCGGTTGTCCAGTTCCTGGTATATGTGAAAATTGAGTTCGAATTTGCCAATGCACCGCTTGTATTTGAATTTTGAAATTAAATTATTTAAATGAAATGTTTTTATGAAATTTGAGAGCAATTTGAAATGGTTGTTTTTGAAAGTAAAGCTATATACCCAAGAGGGGGGTGAATTGGGTATTTTAAAAACTTTTGTAATCTGCTATGTTTTTAGACAAAGCAAGAACGAGAGATGGACAGAGTAAAAGAAGAGCAAATTGGACACGAGAGATTTATCTTGGTTCGGTCCTAACAACTTGACCTACATCCAAATTCCCAGACTCTCTCTGGGATTTTCCACTATCACAAAGATTACACACTCTGTACTCAAAGAGTAGTTCTCTCTCTAGAACTCACTCCCCCTTACAAGTTGTAATCAATGAATTCCCAAATCACCAAGTCCCCTTACTTGTGATTCTTTACAATAAATGTTTTTCAGGTAGAAACTCTCTCTAAGAGTAGATGAGAATAATCACTGAAGCACAAAGTATCAAAAGATACAATACAGTTGAAAACTGAAAGAATAAATGCTAGACTTGAATGTATTTCGTTTTCAGTTGTTGTGGTAATTGAGAAGAGTTGAATGCAACTCTATTTATAGTCAGATAGCATTAAAAGACTGTTGCATTGTTAATAAGACCGTTGGAGATGATCTGCAGAAGTTATGAGCTGCTTAGGTCTTCTTCTCTCTCTAAACTTTACTTAATACAGCTGGGCAGAAGTTCAGAGTTGACTCTCTGCAAATTTGTCCGTTGGAATATCAGCTAGTAGATGTAGAAATTATTCTTTAATCCCTTGTAGGCGTGTGCAGATGGATTAACCAAAAGAATGCAAGTTTCTGGGTTGAGCATTTAATGTTCTGACATCACTTTTGCTTTTGCTTTAAACCTTCAATAAAATTTCCTTAATCTGGCTGAAACTCACTAAAAAGATTGTTAAACATATCTAGAAACATTGGAGATTAATCATGGAAAGCATTGAGATAAAACAGAAAGGTATGGCTCAATCGACGGATTTGAATTTCAGACGACGTTCAGAAACCTCGAGGTTTGTTCTTCAAACCTCGAGGTTTGGACTATGATACTTGAATTTGTTTTGAGTCCAAACCAAGAAACCTGGAGGTTTCTACAAAACCTGGAGGTTTTTGAAGTGACAGAGAAGCATTACTCTCTCTAAGTATCAAAACCTTGAGGTTTTCTCAGAAACCTCGAGGTTTCACTTTGAATGTGAAACCTTGCAAAAACGCGACAAGAGAAAACCTGGAGGTTTCCTTGGAAACCTGGAGGTTTCAAAATCAGTGAAAGTTCATTTGCTCTCTGGAACACACAAACCTCGAGGTTTTGGAGAAATACTCGAGGTTCTGCTAAAAACATTGAAAGCTAGAGTTTTGATCCAAAGACAAAACTTGGAGGTTTTATTGCAAACCTCGAGGTTTTCATGGATAGAAAACAATGATTTCTCTCTGGATCCCGAAACCTTGAGGTTTATAACAATACTCGAGGTTTCGCATATTTTTCAAAATTCTCAGTTTTGAGACAAAACAGAAACCTGGAGGTTTCTCTGGAAACCTCGAGGTTATCATTTTTGTGTGAAACTGAGTTTTCTCTGGAAGTCCAAAACCCCGAGGTTTCTTTACAAACCTCGAGGTTTCACATAAATTTGTGAAACCAAGATTTTGCAAGTTAAAACACAGGACCTTGAGGCTTCCTTTGTAAGGTCAAACCTCGAGGTTTTTGGACAAACCTTGAGGTTTGCTCTCACTCAGAATTTTCCAACATCTGAGAGCAAATCCTCATTCTTTGTTTACAATTATTGACAATCATCAAAACCTTTAAGGAACTAACAATTTTTGACCTATGTTGCCTCATAGTTAGGGTGTCCTGATGGAACCCCGACTCGAAATTGAATTATGAACCAAGTGATAAATTGAACTGTAAACCATGTTTGTGGTGGAAGCAGTACAGAACTGATAGAGGCCAGAAACTGTTGTAGATGTACTCAGTTTGCTGGGTCTTACCAGATGTTTTTGAGAATGTTTTGAAATCGCTGGCCATTGTTGAAAGTTCTTTTGAGGGGATTAGTTTGAGAAATTGATACTCGCACCAGAGTGTATGTGCACCTAATCCGAGTAGCTTCGCCTTGTAGGGGCGCGTGATTTGCCTTGTCTGGCCGGCACCTACCCAGGCGTTTGGAGTAGGGCTCTGTGGACAATGGTCCTTGTCCCGGTATGGGATTCTGGTGGGTGGCCTGTTATTGTATGTGCCGGTGCGGACACTCTGGGTCCTTTATGGACGAAACTCTCCCACATTAGCCGACAAGTCGGTGATTTGTATATGAAAGATTGGGATGTACTTACGTACTTAAAGATTGAAGTGGTGGCGAGATCTTTTGAATGTTGAATTGGTGACATGAATAGTCCCGCTCAATGATATATGCCGGTAATGAATATTTTCTGAAAATAGTCCGGCGATGAATTGTTTTCATGAAAATTTGAGCTGGCAGCGATCGAATTTGAAAATGCGAAGATATTGTTCTGTATGATTATGAAAATGTACTACGACCACAAAAAGTTTCAAATATGTGAAAATTTGAAATTTGAAACGTTGAGGATGAGACAACACGATAAACGTGACTTGACTGTCATTACCGTTGTTTTGTAATAAAAGCGGTGCAATTGGTTATTATGTTAATACAGGAACAGAAACTGATAGAATGGTCTACAAATCTGAACTGGTTAAATATGATGGTATTTGCCAATTACCGTGCCAAGCAAAAGGGAAAGAGTTTGAGAACTTAAAATTGAGGAAGCTTAGACAAGTTGATGAGCAGAGGCTCAAGGCAATAAGACCTGTGATTGCTTAGCACTATGCGGAATATTTGCTGGCATGATTACTTTAGACTAGCATGTCTAGAGTACCTCTTGTGGTTGGCAAACCATACGACTTGTACCAGGTGATAAATGATATAAGCCACACGGCCAATGTGTAATAGAACGAAAGGTAAAGTGAGTAAGGCAGTGAAGCCTTGTATGTGAGATGTATGGATCTCCTATCTGTTAAATAGAATCATTTAAGAGGAAATTGTTCTGATTGGAAATTGTTGATGACACTTCAGAACAAATAAAGCTGATCCGAAAGAGGTTTCTCACAGCAAAAAACATGCAAAAGAGTTACGCTAATAAGGAAGGAGACCTCTAAAATTTGATGTGGGAGATCATATTTCTCTCAAATGATCTCCTGTTACTGAAATTGAAAGAACGGTAAAGCATAGAAAACTAAGTCCTCAGTATATCAATTCTTTTGAAATACTAAGACCAGTGATGTATCAATTGGTATTACCACCAAACCTTAGCAAATTACATGACATCTTTCATATTGAAAAGTATTTCTTATATTAGAGCAGTCTGGAAGGGATTATCCTCCCAGAAGGCAACGTGGGAAACAGTAAGGACATAAAGAACTGCTACGCTAATTTTATGTCCTGAAACATGAAGTGTATAACCGAAATTTCGAGGACGAAATTTATTTTACGGGGGGACAAATGTAACATCCTGAATTTTGGACCCTGAAAATTGAGAATAAGCCTAAATTAGGCAGACTACTAAGCCAGGTTCAGGAAGTATGAAATTTCCTGGACAGATAAAGATCCTCTGCATGTTTGAGGAAAAAGAGTCTTTGGTGGGCTCAGGTTTGAAAAGGTGCGGGCCCAGGGCAAGATACCGGTGAGGCATAAAGCCGGTATGATGAAGCAAGGGCAAAATGGTCAATTCCTTGACCTTTGGGTATTCAATTTCGTTCTATATTAGAAGGGAGAGAAAAACTGATGATTTTACCCATATTTGGTCCAAACACAAGACGGCACCGCACGAGCGATAAACCAATAAAAGGAGACCGATAGGGACCAGTTAGGGGATAATTTTGGACGGAATGAGACAAATGTGGGGCTGCCTTGGAAAGAGGGAAGGCGCCACAAGAATATGCCCAGGCAGAGGAGAATATACGGGACAAAGACGGAGAAAAGTACAAAAGACGCATTTTTAGACCCGGTGGGACCGATAGAGATAGACCCCGAAATTGACCAATTAAGTGGGAAAATGGAATTATTTAGTGGGGATCAGTTTTTGGGATATCCCATGCGCATATGATCTGCCCAAATTGATAAAAAAACTGATTTGGAATAAGAGTCAAGCTTAGTCAATTAAGTTATTCACATGTGGGTCCCAAATACCCTTCTAGAATCACATTGGCTAATTCTTGTCAAACAAAGAGATGAAATCTGATTATTTGGGCAGCAAATCACACCACTTAACCGCCTAGAAGTCTCTCAAATCTGCACATGGGATAAAGATGGAACTAAGCCAATTACTTACCAACCGAATGGAAAAATTTAGATTACATTGGAACTAGTTGGTTACTTTTGCTATTATTAAATATACATGCTCTCTCTCTCTTAGACCATGGGGAGCACGAAATTTGCAGAGAAAGGAGAGAGTATTCAGCCAACCTCCATAGCCAAGCTCAAGCTCCAAGCACCTAGGATCATCAACCCAAAAGATTCGAAATAGGTAAACACCGACAACTCGAATCTTTTAAGCTTAAACTTTGGATTTTCGTGCTGCTGGTTGGAGCTTGGTTTTAGGGTCTTATTTTGGAGTTTTTAATGGTCCCAAAGTGTTTAAAACGTGATTTTGTGTGGGGTTAAGCCATGGTTTAAGTTTTCTAACTCAAAAACCCCAAAAACTCAAAGAAAAGGCTTGCTGCCAGTGTTCGGGATTCTGGGCAGCGAAGCTTCAAAGATGTTTTTAGAACAGTAGAGATGTTGGTTTGAGCTGAAATTTTACAGGTGAAAATTAGAAATCTGGGGCATCATTTTGATAGGTAATTAGATATATTTTTGATGTACCAATTGAGAGATAAAAATTTTCTAAGTTAACTCTGTCTGCAACAGGGCGAAATCTGACCCAGGTGTGAAAAGTGAGAGCCATGCCAAAATAAAAAGTACTTTCAGGGTCTAATAATATTTTTCATGGAAAATAGACATTTCCATGGTTCAAATAGAGCTGGTTTCATGTACAAATGATTTTTTGGAATTTATTAAAAATCTTACAAGTTGGGCCGAAACACTAGATTTCTAAAAAATTGGTTTGGGCTCGGTTTTGGATAAGAAAAACGTAGTGGCATTTTTGTAAATACTGAATAAGTTTATCTTAATGATATTTAGGTCAAGAAACCCTTGGAAAATCAGCGGGCCCAATAAAAGAGTAAGGACAGTACTCACCACACCAGGTAGTAACCGTTTTACTCAGATATCTTTATGTGTTTTGTTGTATGTATGTGTTTGCCATGTGTGTTTTGTTCTGTATATGTTGTGCCAAATATGCATACAGTGTTATGTGATTCCTAGCGCTGAGGACGTTCAGTCCGAGGCCGGCCTTAATTGGCGGCTGAGCGGGTTGTGTTTCAGTTCGGGGTTTTCCTAGTGAGGGGCGGCTTTACGGGTTGAGAATCCAGTGAGATCGAGGCTTGCCTTGGTAAGGCAGCTGTACGGGTTCTTGGATTGTGGTATGTGTTGTACTTTGGTATGATCTGGATGCATATATGGTATGTGTTTGGCATGTTTATGTATTTTTATCTGGCATGGTTACTTACGTACTCTTTACACATTTAGTATTTGAGTATTGACGGTTACTCTGGGGGCTGTTCTCGGACTCCAGACGTTCTTGTAGACACAGGGGAACGTGCCTGAGATAAAAGAACCTTTTGGAAAAGGTAAGGCCAACAGTGCAGTGAAGAATAGGGTTTGCCCTATTAGTTTGTATTCTATATTTTTGGGATGACTGTATATTGTTATTAATATTTCATTTTGGATAACCGTACCTTTAACCCTTCGGGGACTTTTACTTTATGTTTGTTTTACTTTTATCGACTGTGAGTTAGTCTAAATTGTCCAAATTGGTCATATGCTCATCACGCGTGCGCTCCGATTTATAATCAAAATGGTCTAATAAGTAAGGAAAGGTAACTAGTTTATAAGAAATCCCTCTAACCCGCCACCCGGAAGGGCGAGGTCGGTAGGGGTGTAACATAGGTAATTTTCGGATTCCCTTAGCCTTAATCTAAAGATCCTCCGAGCGTTCGTCTGGATGGGATTCGTAGAATGCTTTTTTAATTAGTATTGTGTATGGATCCCATCGTCGTGGTATCGCTAGTCAACTCAACGTGCGTTTAAATTAGACTTTTTTCGTGTGATTATATATATGTTTGATATATATGAAAAATCGAATCCTTATGCTTTGTGTCTAAGTTCAAGTTTAGGGTTTAGATCGGACCTCTAGGAAACCTTTCTTACCTTCCCCACAATCTTGTACAAGCCTTTGTACTTGAGGATAAGGCCCTTTGATCCTAGACGTTGGGGTCCGAAAATTGGACTCGAAATTGCGATGATGATTGAACGTCGGTGATTCTGCAATTATTGCGTTCGTATAGATCAACTCAAAATTGCAAATCATGATCAGATTTTGAAATGTTAATTGCGTAGGAAAAAAATTCATGGATTATGTATAGAATTGAAATCATGATATGTTATATAATTATATAATATAATTTAAATTGGAGAATTTATTATATTATATTTATTATATAATATAATATAAATTAGAGAATTTAAAACATGATACTATATTATATAATTATATAATATAATATAAATTGGAGAATTTATTATATTATATGTATTATATAATATAATATAAATTAAGAATTTTTAATCATGAATAATATTTTATCTCATAATTGTATGAATTAAAATATGTTTAATTTACCTTTCAAAGTGTTGTTTGGGTATGGTGAACAACATGTTTAGATTTTACAATTGTTGTAAATTTAAATATGGCTGCGAGCCATGCCTCTCTCTCTAAATAATCTTGATGTACATTCTCTTCTCATCTCACTCTCCTCGAATGTTAAACGAGGTTTCTCCTATATGTATTTTCCTTTATTATTTAGATAAGTCCCCTAATTGGCTTGAGAGGACTCTAGGTTAGGTGAGCCATATTGTGTCACGAATTTTAATTATGTTTTTGATATGATAGTGCATGATTAAGTTTGACACTATATGAGATACAATAATGATTGCATTCATATAGGTATAATTAATAGGATTAATTAGATAATATCAAATAATACCCTCTAAATAAAATCTTAAGTCACAATGCCGTCAATTAATGAATACTTGTCAAAACCTAGATCACCCATTTGTATGTTCCACCAAAGTGGATGCATCGAGTAATCTTGGTGAGGCAAGAGAGAGTAATGGTGATACTCGATACATTCATTATTGTCTTGACTTAATTGAGATCATCAAAACGGTTTTGGATCTCAAGGCATTGGATGGGGTTAAACATGTTAGGTCATATGATGATCGAATCCCATAAAGATATGAGAATTACATGTGATGTAATTGGCAAAGAGGTTGCCTACCTAAATAACTTGATTTTAAGTGTCCTGCCAAAGCGGACTTAAGATTAAGCCAAAAATGGATCTTAGCGCACTAATTATAATGAGGGTTATTAATTCAGTGGGAGGTTATTAATTAAACTTTGCATATTTTTTAGTTATAGAATCATGTAGACTAGCAATACGCAACACCATCAATGCGATCGGTCCTTGAGAAGGATGAACTCGATGAGACAAACTTTCTTGACATGTTTGGGAACTTAAGCGTTGATCCTAAACACGAAAGAAAGGAGTATCTCATCGATCAACCCATTCCTGATGAGCCAGTAGCTATTGATCCAAGATCTCAGACTGATGCTTATGAGAAGCATAAGGATGACTTTGTGGATGCAGATGCTTGATGCCTGATGCCTGCCACTATGGTTCCAGACCTCGAAAGAGATCTCGAACATGAAGAGGCCTCTGAGATGATTGATTATCTCATGGAAATGTTCCAGCAACAGGCAAGGCAAGAGAGGTATGAGACCACAAAGGCCTTATTTTCTTGCAAGATGGCTGAAGTTGAATTAGTTAGTCCTCATTTGTTGAAAATGAAAGGCTACATTGATCACCTTGAGAGGCTTGGATTCCCCATCTCCCAGGAGTTAGCTACAGATGTAATCTTGAACTCACTCCTAAGAAGTTATGAACACCTTGTCATGGATTACAACATGAACAACATGGAGGAATCAATTTCTGAACTGCATGTGATTCTCAAAACTGCTGAGCCTTAAGAAGAGGTCCAATACTGTTTTGTTCATTTAGAAAGGAAGGGGTATGAAACTAAAAGCCAAGAAGGCAAAACCTCCTAAGGATGAGGTTTGCTTCTTCTGCAATGAAATTGGTCATTGGAAGAGGAATTGCAAACTCTATCAAGAAGATCTGGAAAAGGATAAGAAGGATGGGGGGCTATCGCGGGTATCTATGTCATAGATATCCGCTTTTTACTTCCTCAACATGGGTATTAGATACCGCATGTGGTTCTCGCATTTGTATAAATATGTAGGATCTCAAGGACAAGTAGAAAATTGAATGGACATCTATGACATAACTACTAAAAGGTTCAAGTCAAATGATTTGAATCCAACCTACCTATGGCACTGTCGTCTAGGCCATATAAAAGAAAAACGCATTTCGAAACTCCATCAAGATGGATTTATGAATTCATTTGATTTTGAATCAGTTGATACATGTGAGTCTTGTTTATTGGGAAAGATGACAAAGGCTCCTTTTACTTTGGACACGGTGAGAGGGCCACTTGTTTTATTGGGCTTCATACATACCGATGTGTATGGACCAATGAATACATATGCCAGAGGAGGTCATTTGTACTTCATTACTTTTATAGACGATTTTAGTAGATAAGGGTATATCTACCTAATCAAATATAAAATTGAATTTTTTGAAATGTTCAAAATATTCTAAAATAAAGTGCAAAATCAACTTAGCAAAATGATTAAAGCAATTCGATCTGATCGGGGTGGTGAATATTTCAGCCAAGAGTTGATTGACCATCTTAGGAGCTGTGGGATCATCTCACAACTTACTCCTCCAGGAACACCTCAATGGAATGGTGTTTCTGAACAGAGGAATCGAACTCTATTAGATATGGTTTGATCTATGATGAGTCAAACAGATCTTCCACCTTCCTTTTAGGGCCATGCCTTAGAAACAGCTGCATTCACACTAAATCATGTTCCGTCAAAGGCAGTTGAAAAGACACCATATGAGATATGGATTGGGAATAAACCCAGTTTGTCATTTCTTAAGATTTGGGGATGTGAGGTTTATGTTAAACAACAAGCATCTGATAAATTATCATCCAGATCCTCAAAATGCATTTTTGTGGGGTATCCTAAGGAAACTAAAGGGTACTATGTCTATAATCCCACCGATCACAAAGTGTTTGTTATTCGGAATGGTATCTTTTTGGAAAAGAGTTTATCTCTAAAAGAACCAGTGGGAGTAAGGTGAACCTTGAAGAAGTTCGAGAGTCACAGGACAATGTAGAACCACAGATGAAAACCGGAGAAGACTCACAACAAGGCCCACGAAGGTCCGATAGATCACGGCTACAACCTCAGAGATATGAATTTCTGACTACTGGAAGTCGTGATGTTTTGCTCATTGAAAAGAATGAGCCAACCACCTATCGAGAGGCCGTAGTGGGACCAAACTCCAAAAAATGGCTTGATGCCATGAAGTCTGAAATGCAATCTATGTACGACAATAAGGTATGGACCTTAGTCAATCCACTTGAAGGTGTAAAAACCATTGAGTGCAAGTGGGTTTTCAAAGAGAAAACTGTCATGGATGGCAAAGTAAATGTCTTCAAGGCACGGCTGGTTGCAAAAGGATTCACTCAAACTCATGGTGTGGACTATGATGAAACCTTTTCCCAGTTGTAATAGCCAAATCAATCAGAATCCTTCTTGCCATTGCATCATATTATGACTATGAGATATGGCAGATGGACGTCAAAACAGCCTTCCTTAACGAAAAGCTGCTTGAGGATGTGTACATGACACAACCTAAGGGTTTTGTGCGTCCAGAGGACTCTGGTAAAGTATTTAAGCTTCAAAGATCCATTTATGGATTGAAGCATGCATCTCAGAGCTAGAATCGTCGTTTTGATGAAGTAGTCAAAGAGTTTGAATTCATTCAAAACATCGATGGACCTTGTGTTTACAAGAAGGTTAGTGGGAGCAGAGTTGTAATTCTAGTGCTTGATGTTGATAACATCCTATTCATTGGGAATGACATTCCTACCTTGCAGAGTGTCAAGTCTTGGTTAGGAAAGTCTTTCTCAATGAAAGATTTAGGCGAAGCCACTTACATCCTTGGGATTAGGATCTATAGAGATAGATCCAAGAGGCTGATAGGCCTAAGTCAGAGCACATACATAGACAAGATACTGCATAGGTTCGGTATGCAGGATTCTAAAAGGGGGTAACATGCCTATGTCTCATGGCATCCATCTCAGTAAGGATCTGTGTCCTAGTACACAAGATCAAAGAGACCACATGAGTAAGATTCCATATGCCTCCGCCATTGAATCTATCATGTATACCATGTTATGTACTCGATCGGATGTGTCATTTGCCTTGAGTATGACCGGCAGATATCAACAAGATCCCGGTGAGGGTCACTGGACTGCTGTCAAGAATATGCTTAAGTAGTTAAGAAGAACTAAGGACTTATTCTTATGTGGTGGCTTGGAGGATAAGCTCTCTGTAATTGGTTACACATATGCGAGTTTTCAAACTAAGCAAGATGATCTAAGATCGCAATTAGGATATGTGTTCTGGTTGAGTTGTGCTTTAAGGAGAGCACTGTAGTTGATTTTACAATATAGAAGCTGAGTGCATAGCAACATAGGATGCAGCTGAGGAGGCCTTTTGGATTAGAAAGTTCATTTATGAAATTGGGGTGGTTCCAACCATCTCAAATCCAATAGACTTGTTCTGTGACAATAGCGGCACTATTGCACGGACCAAGGAGCCTAGGTCACATCAAAGGACCAAGCATGTACTCAGGCAATTTCATCTTATCCGAGAAATCAGTGATAGAGGTGATATAAAAGTATGCAAAGTACCAGGAGAATACAATGCAGTTAATCCTCTTACTAAACCGCTTGCACAAGCAAAACATGAGCGTCATGTTAGGGCAATGGGAATTAGGGTAATTAATGATTGCACCTAGTGCAAGTAGGAGTCTGTTGGAAATTATGCCCTAGGGCAAGTCATTGTTCTCCATTTAGTTATCATTTAATTTACATGTTTATATTGATAACTGTATCCCTGGATATATCTTTTATAGATTATCCTAAATATCCTTGGTCGGTCATCTACGCGGGAGCGAAGATGAGATAAGACCAGTATGACTTTGATGAGGTATGGAGATACGAATCAAAGTCATGGGCACTGTAAGAGTACAAGGTCTTTGGACCAACTCACTATGAGAAAGCCGCATGGATCTAGTCATAAGCTTATCTCATGTATAACCGCGTCACGACGCCCTATGACCTGAGATCATCATGGATTCCTACATGATGAGTCACTGGTCTTTGACCTAGTCAAAAGTCACCTTTGACCGAGTGATGATAAAGGCTTGGATCGGGATCAGTGGTTTTCATGCGGAGGAATGTGAATGGTCAAGATGGAATTTGTCCCTCATATTTGTAGAGAGATATCTTTGGGCCCTCGATGAGTGAGTCTAAGAAATGTATGGCCATACTTGTGATGGAAAGGAGTTTCCATTTCACTTATTAGACTACTCGAGAATTGAGAAAGTAATGGTCAAGAAAAGGAAGTTGACATTATCCATGCCTCATCCTTGACCAAATTATCGCGTGACAAAAGGACGTGACATGGTTGTGCGGTAGGTTGTATCGTGTCATCGATCCCCATGTGAATTGGGTAGTCGCAATGTCTTGCTAGAGGCCGCTTGCGACTTGTGGGCTAGTACAGTATTGGCCCACTGCCAATCTCATATGGGCCTGCAAGGTCGCACACAAGAATAACCCAACACGAGCAAAAGTGTCCAGATTCATTGAATCTTAGATTAATATGAGATTTAATGAATACTTAATTTAATCTCGGGTGAGTATATATATTTATATATATATATATATATATATTAAATTCGAAATTAATATATATTAATATTATTAATAGAGATTATAATATTAATATATATAATATTTGTTTTGTATTTAATTTATTTAATAAATTAACTATCTAAAACAAATAGAGATATTGTATCTCATTTAATTTTTGAATAAAGATATCATATATCTATTTAATTTAATTGAGATATAGTATCTCGGATTTAATAAAATAGATAGATATCATTTCGGATTTAATTTATAGAGATAAATTAAATCGAAGGCTTTTGATTCGGATTAAATAAATATATTACATTAGATCTATCAAATAGATTTAATTTATTAATTTTTTTAATCAAAATTCAAAATTCAAATTTCAGATCGGCTTTTAATTCGGATTAAATAAATGTATTAGATTAGATCTATTAGATAGATTTAATTAATATTTTAATCGGTTTTAAAATTCAAATTTCATAATTAATGAGGATTAATTTTATATAATACGTTTGATCCGGTTTGTAAAAGAACTACAGGACTTTTTGTCGAGCGTATTACAGAAAGCCGCGAGAAACCCTAGAGTGAAATTGAGAGAGACGCAAAACTAAAGGCGCTAAGCACGCTACGCAATCGGGTTCGGGAATTATTCGTGTGGATACCAGTAGAGGAAGCCGATTCTAAGAGTCGACTTCTACTGATCGAGAAGGTAGCCCACCAGTTCAAGTCGAAGGAGACTCGTACAGTTTTGGCGCGTAGGTAATTTTCGGATTCCCTTAGCCTTAATCTAAATGCTATTGAGCGATCCTTGCACGGGATCTGTAAATTTTTTTAACCCGCTGCGTGTACGGATCCCAACAAGCACATGTGGACCACATTTTCAACATCAAGGGGCTTTGATAACCTCAAGAAGTGCCAGGTAGTAACTGTTGACTTGCATACTCTATGTTGCATTTGTATGTGTGTCTTATCATGACGTAGGAGTTGGGCTGTGGTACCTAGTGGACCGTGTGTCCTTAGGTTACTTCTAAAGTCCAAGGAATATCAGGCTATAGTGCCTATTGGACTGTGTGTCCTTAGGTTTCTACTGCAGTACCGAGGGCATGTAGGATCGGGCTGTAGTGCTTATAGGATTGCATGTCCTTAGGTTTCTGTTGTAGTACCGAGGTATATAAGGTAGGCAGGGCCTACTGGACTACGTGTCCTTAGGTGGCTACTGAGTCCTCAGGAGGGTAGGTGGTTAGGGTTTGGCCACCCTGACTACTGAGGCCCCTGAGTGCTGATAGTTCTGAGGGGCTTGCCTGGTCCTTGTGGAGGAAATACATGCTAGTTTATTGGGCCAGAGGTAGGTTTGTTTTTACTTCCTAATTGTGATTTGCATTGCATGCATCGTATACATATTGTATATAAGTCTAACAGTTACTCTGGGGTTCAACCTTGAACTCCAGACCATTGTGGAGACACAAGGGTGAGGCAGTAACTGACGGAGATTGAAGAAGGTAGGGCATGATGCCGAGAGTTGAAGAAATAGGGGATGCCCTATTGCTTTTTGTATAATTGTATTTTGGATGACTGTTGTTTATGATCAATACTTTGTTTGGATGACTATATCTAACCCTTAGGGGACTTATTCACTATTTGGATTATAAATGTTTATTAGTACATTAGACTCATCCAAACCAGGTCCCGTGCTCTGCTGCGTTCACTTTGTTGTATGTTAAATGCACTAAGTACTAAGGGAAGGTAATTAAATAAAAGGAATCCCTTTAACCCACCACCCGAAAGGGCGTGGCCGTAGGGGTGTAATAGTATGCAAACTCCAAAAATCAATCTATGGGCTTAAGTAAGTATCAAGAGCTGAAATCTTCATTTTGATGAAGTTGTCAGAGGAAACAACTTTATCAAGAATGAAGATGAACCTTGTGTTTGTAGGAAGGTCAGTGGGAGTGTTGTCATTTTCCTTTTGCTTTATGTGGATGACATTTTTCTCATAGGAAATGACATTCTCATGTTGCAGTCCACAAAGATATGGTTATCAGAAAACTTCACCATAAAGGATATGGGAGACGCGGCCTACATACTTAGTATAAAGATCTATATAGATAGATCCAAAAGGTTGCTAGTTTTATCCCAATCCACGTACATAGATAAAATGCTAAAGATGTTTAGCATGGACGGGTCGAAAAGGGGATTCCTTCCTGTCAATCATGACATTAATCTTTCTAAGGATGTGTGTCCCAAGACGCCAGCTAAAAGGGAACGCATGGAGAGGATTCCATATGCATCAACAATTGGATCCATCATGTATGTCATACTATGTACAAGATAAGACGTCTCTTATGCCTTAAGCATTACGAGCCGATACCAGGCTGACCTTGGAGAAGATCACTAGATAGCCATAAAGACAACCCTAAAGTACTTCAGAAAAACTAAGGATCTGTTTCTAGTTTATGGTGGTAGTGGTGAGCACTAATGCCAGTTTTCAGAATGATAAAGATGATTGTAAATCCTAGTCATATATAGTCTACACTGTAAACAGTGGAGAAATTTATTAGAAGAGTTCCAAGCAAAAGATCACGGCAGACTCTTCTACCAAGGCAAAATACGTAGTAGCTTTAGAAGTGGCTAAGGAGACAGTATGGATCAAGAAGTTCATCAATGAACTTGGAGTGGTTCCTTGTTTTGTTGGCCCAATACCTTTGTATTACGATAACACCTGAGCTATAGCTCAGGGCAAGGAACCTAGGTCTTATCAAAGATCCAAGCATGTGCTCCGCTAGTATCACCTCGTCCGAGAGATTGTTGAAAGACAAGATATAAAGATGGACTATATCCCCATTGATGATAACTTGGTTGATTCTCTGACTAACAGAGTTTCTCAGAGAAAACATGATCATCATTATGAGTCTTTAGGTATAACACGTCGACCTGATTTGCTCTAGGCCAAGTAGGAGATTGTTAGTATTTAGGTGTCCTAGAGACAATCTATAAGGACAGATCATCACCATTTTTACATTGTAGTATTTCATTATTAATAAATGAGCATATTTTATCTTTATTATATTTATGTCTCGCCTTTATTTTAAGGTAAACATGTGTTTGAAGATAAAAGCCCTAGGAATAAAACATGTGTTATTCTTGAGGATCAATGATAGAAATCATGATCATGAGGACTCGAGAACAATGGATATCTATTGCCTAAAACTTGTTTTGAGTCTTAAATCACTAAGAAAGGGCATTGATGATCTCAATAAGACTAGTATGACATCATCTACATGTATGAGATACAAGCTAAGGACCTCATTGAATACATGCATGGGGATGCCTTAGCTGATGTCATGGGTGGATCTGTTGGAGAACAAATAGCACCGAATTGATCAGTCGAGAGACTCCAAAAAGATTCATTGTAGAGAGTATCATTGGATATGTAAAGTCTCTTAGCGTTTGGTAGTGTGGATCGTCCTAGACTTAAGGATGTCGTCAAACACTATGTCCTAAGGTTATACTTTGACTGTATAACTCTAGCCACCTGAAAATGGGTAGAACAATGTACTCTTGGGTGTAACTTGAATATATGAGTATAGATAGACATGCTGAGAGGAACCACATGTTGGGATCCGTACAACGCAGCGGATTAAAATTTTTACGGATCCTGTCCCGAGGATCACTCAGGTGCGTTTAAACCTAGGCTAGTGAATTCGAAATTACCTTAGGAGAATTCGTTTGCGGCTTGTTCTTCGTTGAACAGGTGGGCTACCTCCTCAATCAGCAGAAGACAACTCGTAGAATCGTCTTCCTCCACCGGTATCCACACGAACAACTCCCGAACACGGCTATTCTGACGTCTTTAGCGCCTCTCTTGTGCGTGTCTCTTGATTTTCCACTCTAGGGTTTTTCTCGCGGCTTTCTGAATGCGCTCGACAAAATGTCCTGTGAGTTTTCTAAACCCGTTCAGCGCATTATATGAAATTAATCCTCATTAATTTTGAAATTCAAATTTCAAATATGGATTAAAATACATTAATTACATCAATCAAATCGATGTAACGTATTTAATCCGCATTAAAAGCCGATTTGAAATTCGAATTTGGAATTGATTAAAATAAATGTATTAATTAAATCCATCTAATAGATCTAATCAAATCCATTTATTTAATCCAAATTAAAGCCTTCTCGATTTAATTTATCTCTATAAATTAAATCCAAGAAATAATATCTATCTATTTAATTTAAATTTGAGATACCATATCTCAATTTAATATTAAAAGATATGCGATATCTTTATTCAAAAATTAAATGTGATACAATATCTCAATTTGTTTTAGATATTTAATTTATCAAATAAATTAAATACAAAACAAATATATTAATATTATAATCTCTATTAATAATATTGACATATATTAATTTCGAATTTAATATATATATATACACACACACATATATATATATCCTAGATTAAATTCGTATTCATTAAATCTTAGACGTATCTAAGATTCAATGAATCCGGACACATTTGCTCGTGTTGAGTTATTCTTGTGTGCGACCTGCAGCCCATATGAGATTGGCGTGGGCCAACACCGTGTCATCCACAAATCACAAGCGGCCTCTAGCAAGACATTGCGACTACCCAATTCACATGGGGATCGATGACACGATACAACCTATCGTACAACCATGTCACGTCCCTTTTGTCACACGATAATTTGGTCAAGGATGAGGCATGGATAATGTCAACTTCCTTTTCTTGACCATTACTTTCTCGATTCTCGAGTAGTCTAATAAGTGAAATGGAAACTCCTTTCCATCACAGTATGGCCATACTTTTCTTAGACTCACTCATCGAGGGGCCCAATATTATCTCTCTACAAATGTGAGGGACAAATTCCATCTTGACCATTCACATTCCTCCGCATGAAAACCACCGATCCCGATCCCGGCCTTTATCATCACCGGTCAAAGGTGACTTTTGACTAGGTCAAAGGTCAGTGACTCATCATGTAGGAATCCATGATGGTCTCAGGTCATAGGGCGTTGTGACGTGGTTATACATGAGATAAGCTTATGACTAAATCCATGCAGCTTTCTCATAGTGGGTCGGTCCAGCACCTTGTACTCTTACAAGTGCCCATGACTTTGATTCGTATCTCCATACGTCATCAAAGTCATATTGGTCTTACCTCATCTCCGCTCCCGTAGATGACCGATCGAGGACATTTAGGATATCATCTATAAGATATATCCGGGGATCGCTTATCACTGTAAACAGCGAATGAAGTGATAACTTAATGGAGAACAATGACTTGCCCTAGGGCATAATTTCCAACACCACAATCCCCTACAAGGGATTAGTTATTCACAAGACTAGTAGAGCTTGGATAACTTCTAGTTAACTAGGAGTCTGTACGCATAGCAAGCGATAATGAAGATTCATGATCCATTATAGAGTTAATATAAGAAGATTCCTAGTTCTGTGAATTAGCTACATTTAGTCAAGTAAGAGAGATGATACTCTATCTTTTCTCTCGAATAAATGTGAATGACGATGTGAGGGATGATGCCTGCATGGTATCCAAATATGAAAGGTAGATCACTTGATCAACTCAATTAGTTATGGGACCGCAGAGCATTGCTAGTGTCTTATGAGGTCATTAAATAAATTGGGCCCGTTAAAGGAGTTTTAATTGGTTCAAGTTTATTTGTGTCAGTGACTAATTGGGCCTGATGGGTCACATACAAAAGTTATTCCCAATTGCTTAAAAGTAGCAAACTTGGGCCAATAATTGGTATGCGGTTTTATCAAGAGTAAAGGTGTAATTGGGTTGGAGTGAGACTTCAAGCCCAATAAGAAGCAAAATGGCGTCACATATATAGTCCCTAGTGGGAAATCACTTTCTCCACAAAAGGGCCCAAATGTGTTGGAAGACCCAATGGGGTCTCGGGCCAAGTTGAATTTGAAATTCAAATTTTAAATTTAATTTTGAAATTTAAATTTGACTTTTAATTCAAAAGGCCAGGTTATAAAAGATAATTGTGAATTATCTAATTATATATATATATATATATATATATATATGTATATATAGTGTTACAGACTCAAATATGAGGTCCATTTAATGTATGGCCCAACAAGGGGCAATCTATGTGACACAGATAAGGCAGCACATTTCAATTTCTATGAGGGACACATGCGCATGTAATTAATATGAAAAGATGACTCAAAAGCTTCTTTAATAAGCCTCAAATTCGTGCAAAGCAAGGGGGAGAGAGAAAAGTCAACAAAACTTGAAAAATAAACCAAGTTAAGAGGATATTTTATAAGGGCACTTTGGTTATTTGATTTAGGGGATTTTAAGTGCCTTCTTGACATATTTTAAGATATTTTGAACTCCCTTTTGCATGAGTATTTTGAGCAAGAGCTCAAGGAGAAAGAAGAGAAAAGAAAATAGAATAAAGCAATCAAGTATCTAGAAGCCTATGGAAAAATCAAGAAATATAAAGCTTCCTGGGCAAGTCAATCCTTACTTGGAGGGCAAGTTTGGAAGTTAAACATTTTAAAAACCCATTATGTTTACCATTTGGGGCTGTTGGATGAAACTAAGAGGGAGAGAGGAAGAGAGAAAGTGAAGCCATACACAAGAAGCTTAAGCACACAAGAGAAGATCAAAGATCAAGACCAACTTTAAAGAACAACTTTTCCTTGGTGATTTGAGGTGAAGGCTGAAGTGATCTTGGTGTTCAAAGAGGAGAAAGATTCAAGAAAGCTAAGATCCAAGAGCAAGTAAGCCTTAACTCAAACTTTCTTGTGATTTTTTAGTTGTTGAGTTGGAAAATGGCCATATCCTTGAGCACACATATATATAAGGGGTCTATTGGTAAAGGAAGATGATGACTGTAAAACTAAAGTTAAGATTTACGGCCTGGAAAGGTAGATCAAGTATGACATAGGAAAGATATGTTGCTAAAATGGAATCTTGATTTGTTAGTTGGTGATTTATGATTTTTGTTCAGCTGCTTGTTCATGAGGATCTGAGTTTTTTGTGTGGAAGATTTTGATGGTTTTAAAGTGTTTAAAATGATATTTTGTATGAGGATAAACTTAGATCATAATTTTGGAAGCAAAGGTGGGAATTTTCAAACATCGAAAAATCTGTTTTTGGAAAATCCTGCAAAATTAGTCAGCTTGTGAAAGGGTTTTGGCATAGTAAATGAACTCCTACAATTATGATATTTTACAGGCATAAAATAGACATCCCAAGATTTAATTTGGTATATAATTTTTAATTTTTTGAGATGTCTACTAGGAGATACAAATTTTTGAAAATAGCCCAGAAAACTAGACTTTATCTCTGACTAGAGGGTAGAATTTTAACACAGTAAAATCGTACGAATTTTTTTTTTTGGTCTCTCAAAATTTTATTAAAAACTAGACATGTTAAGGTTTAAGTGGCCACTAAAATTAGATTAATTGGAGTTTTCTAGAATTAATTATGAATTTTTAGTTGAAGCATGAATTCTGGAAATTTCTGGGTTATGGTCGAATTTAATGAAAATTAAGAGGAGAGTTTGCATTAGTGAATCAAATGGAATGTATTTGCTTTGTTTAGGGCAAGTGCATATCTAGAATAATGTTCGGGCATCGGGGAAATTTAATTAATTACCGATCAGCTGTCAGGTAGTAACTGTTTACTTATATACTTTATGTGGCTTTTGTATGTTTGTTGTGCCATGATAGTGGAACATGTCTCGTGAGTGAGGCATGCGCTTGAACTGTAGGGCCTAGTGGACTTGGTATCCTTGGGTTGCTACTGAGCCGATGATTCATTCATTGTAGTTTGGGTTTGAGGCCCGGCTATTGTTGTTTTCCTAGCACTTGGAATCGAGGCTTATGCCAATAGGCTGTCTGACGTTATTGAGTGTACTGAATGTGTGTGGTATGTATTGCCATTATTGATATTGTGATTTTCCTTATTATGGTTGCATGCATGTACTACATACATAATGTATATGAGTTTGACAATTACTTTGGGGTTCAATTTTGCATCCCAGATCATTCAAAAGATACAGGTGATCCTCATTGAGCTGATCAGGAGTGTAGAGGTAAGGGGCATGGAGCTGGGGGTTGAAGAAATAGGGAGTGCCCTATCATCTTTTGTATTAATATGATTATGGATGATTGTATGGGTTTATTTACTGCTAGCATTTATTTTGGATAATTGTAACCTTGTTGGGATTTGTACATGTAGCGAAAGGAATATATCCAATAAAATTTATGAATTCCATAGGAGGATCTATCAACGGCGTTTAAATTAAAGTAGTCAGAACCGTACCTTTCGTATTTGTGTGCATCTTGTTCGATACGATCACTAGGAGCCAACTAAATGAATCAACTCCCTCTACCGGTATCCACACCGAACAGAACTCCAACACAGACGGCAGCGTGTTAGGGCCTTCAACGTCTTACGTCTCTTCTCTTTCTCTCTAGGGTTTCTCTTTCACAGCTCATCTATCTTTTAATACGACTTGATCATTATCTTATAGGGTTTTTCAAACCCTAATGGGCCGTATTAAAATATTCCAAATTAACCTTAATTAATCTTGAAATTCGAATTTGGATTAAAATAATATTAATTAAATCATTCAACAGATCTAATCTAATCTATTTATTTAATCCAAATTAAAAAGCCTGATTTAATTTATATTATAAATTAAATCTTAGATATGATATCTATCTATTTAATTAAATCGAGATACTATATCGCAATTCAAATTAAATCTAAGATACGATATCTCTATTTGTTTTAGTTATTTAATTTATAAAAAAATTAAATACAAAAAATACCGCATAATAATATTATTATCTATATAGATAATATTATTATTATTTTTGAATTTATATAATATATATATATATATATATTCATCCTAGATTAAACATTTTATTCATTATTGCTCGTGTTAGGTTATTCTTGTGTGCGACCTTGTAGGCCCATATGAGATTGGCAGCAGACCAATACTGTACTAGCCCACAAGTCGCAATCGGCCTCTAGCAAGACATTATGACTACCAATTCATATGAGGATCGATGATATGATGCAACCTATCATACAACTATGCCACGTCCCTTTTGTCACGCGATAATTTGGTCAAAGATGAAGTACGGATAGTGTCATCCTCCTGTTCTTGACCATTACTTTCTCGATTCTTGAGTAGTCTAACAATTGAAATGGAAACTTCTTTCTATCGTAGTATGGCCATACATTTCTCAGACTCACTCATCAAGGGGCCCAGTAATATCTCTCTACAAATGTGAGGGAAAAATCTCATCTTAACCATTCACATTCTTCTGCATGAAAACCACTATTCCTGATCGAAGCCTTTATCATCACCCGGTCAAAGGTGACTTTTGACAAGGTCAAAGATCAGCGACTCTCATGTAGGAATCCATGATGATCTCAGGTCAAAGGATATTTTGACGTGGTTATACATGAGATAAACTTTTGACTTAATCCATGCAGCTTTCTCATAGTGGGTCAGTTCAGCATCTTGTACTCTTACAAGTGCCTAAGACTTTGATTCGTATCTAATGAGTATTATTTATGTCATGTTTTCTCTATAAATGTGTGATTGTTTTTATGCTGAATATGAGTTTAAAAGTATTTTATCTGAGCAAATATATCATAATTCACTCATATAGGGAAATGCAGGATACATCTCATAAATTAGGATAAATGCATAAATATCCTGTACATGTGCATAAAAAGAACGCAAACGTAAGGGTTATTATGAATGCACATAGCATTGCCGATACAATGCTATAACATTAGGTCAACCTTATCAAGCTGCAATACAATGCAACTCATATGCTATAGAAACTTAAAGGATGCAATGCTATGCGCTGTATGTTCTGACTTTTCCTCGAGGCTTTTTAGGAACTAAGTGCAAGTTAATGGACGGATGTTAGTTCACGGTTAGATTGTTGACGGATTGGAATAGAAGATGCGGAGGATCGAAGATTAAGATTTGGAGAATCCTGCAAAATTAGCAGAGACAATCTACCAAATTTAGAAAGTTGAACTTGACAGATTTGGAAAGGCCTAGCTCACTGAACTTACACTGCAAGTAAACCTGACTATAAAAGGAAAAGATGGCTAACCCTAAAGATTATCGAGTCGTAGAGAGTCCAAGAACATTCCTATTCGGCCAGGCTTAAAAGAAGAGGGATAGAAGCACGAAGTACGAGAACTCCAGGAGAACCTAATCATTCCTTGCAGTGAAACGGAGACGAGAAGACAGGGAGTTGTCAAGTGACAGGCTTCTCCTACGCTGTCGAAACCTCTGATAAGCTTTTTATTTTGCTTTTGTTAATTTTAGTTAATCCTTTGTCATGGGTTATTCTGTTGTTAATCGTTTAGTGATTTCTTCATCAGTCATGAACTAAACCTCCTTTGGCTGAGTGAGGATGAATTCTTGAGTGTAGAATGAACCCAGTTTGCTAGTACTTAATTTAATAAATTCAGTTTGTTTATCAGCGATCTTAATTCTTACCGATTAGTGGAAGCTAAGGGTTAGATCAGTGGCCTAGGTTTACTGGAAGGGAGTCGAGGTTAGACATATGTTAGGTAGTGTTTCTTGAGCAAGCTGTGCAAGACTTGACCTATCATTGTAGGCTTCAGGCATAGGTCTACCACTCATAACTTTAACACCTTGATTTGAAAAGATAATCTGAACTAGAAAATTGCCATAGGCATATGAGAGAAGTATAGTTTAGGTTGTACGTATAGGACGTGGAAGCTTCTGTAGAAATTAGTAGTGGGTTAACGAATAACATTGTGAAAGGTGGTTATTCCAGAAGCATTGCGGCATCTATGCAACATAATTTCTTTAGCAATGAGCTAAGGCAAACTGGGGGATTGATATACTTAGGATGAAGTCTGAAGCTCAACCTATCTTTTACTAATATCTACTTACGACTACAATCATCTGTTATTTTCTTTCTTATTAGTTATAATCACAAAAATCCCAAACCAATCATATTTTATTTAAATTTCTTTACACAACTGTTTGCGTGAATTTGTGTGATCATCAATATCTCAGTCTCTGTGGGACGATACTCTACTTACTCTTTATTACTTGTTCGACTGGTTCACTTAACAACAAGGAATTCGACCAACAATATCTCCATACCTCATCAAAGTCATACTGGTCTTATTTCATCTTTGCTCCCGCATAGATGACCGACCAAGGACATTTAGGATAATCTGATACATCCAAGGATACAGTTATCATAATAAACATGCAAATGATATGATAACAAAATGAAGAAATACTTTAAATAACATTAATGTCTAAATTACAATGATTTTCCCTTAGGGCATAATTTCCAACAAACCTAACCCTCTAGGTGTAACATGCCAAATTTTGGACCTTGAGAATTAAGAATAAGCCTAAAATAGGCGGACGATTAAGCCCAGTTCGGGAAGAGTCCCAAGAATGGTATTCTGGTGGGTGGCCTATTATTGTATGTGCTAGTGCGGACACTGGGTCTCGGGAAGGGACGGAAACTCTCCCACATTAGCCAACAAGTGCGGTGGTTCATGTATGAAAGGATTGGGATGTGCCATTGTACTGAGAGGTTGAAGTGGTGACGAGAGCTTTCGAATGTTGAATTTGTGAAATGAATAATCCCGCACATTAATGTGTGCCGGTAGTAAATGTCTTTTGAAAAGATCCGGCAGTGAATTGTTTTTCACGTAAATTTGAATTGGCATCGATTATTTTAAAATATGATAGCACTAGTTATGAAAATATACTGCTTCCACAAGAAATTTTGAATGATTGGAAATTTGAAGTTGAATATGAGACAACATAAAGGAATGAAAGGCAATGGCATGATTGTCATTGCTAATATGTGAAAAAGCAATGCAATTGGTAATTGTATTGATACAGGAACAGAAACTGATAGAATGGTTTATAAACCTGAACCGGTTAATCAGATGCCAATTACTGTGCTAAACAAAAGGAAAATGGTTTGAAAGCTTGAAATTGAGGAAGCTTAGACAAAATAAGTGAGCAGAGGCTCAAGGCAGTAAGACCCGGTATGTAGGTATGCATAGGGCGGTGTCCCAAGGCTACAAGACCTGTGATGCTTAGCATTGTGTGGAATACTTACCAACATGGTGACTTTAGACTAGTGTGTCTAGAGTGTATTTTGAGGCTGGTAAACCGTATGATCTGTACTAGGTCGAAGATGAGATACCTAAGGCCTGAGGGTGATTCCCTGGTCAATAAGGCAAGAAAATCTCGCGTTATGGTGATAGAATGAGCCGAAGGGACAGTATATGAAAAGTCAAGGGGCAAAACGAGTAAGGCAGTAAGACTTGCATAACCATATGCTATGGGGATGGAACAATTGTCCTAGATGGTTAAGTACCACAACTTGGTACAAAAGAGATAAGGATGTGGTTGTGTACTTAGTAAGCATGCAAAAGGAAGAGATAGGAGATGTGCCTAGAATAATTCCCTGAGGCACAGGTGATCAAATTTCGAGGACAAAATTTATTGAATAGGGGGAGAAATGTAACATCCCAAATTTCGTGTCATTTTGATTTTTCAACTGAGAGTTCTTTATTGTTGAAAATGACCTAAAAACATGAACTTTGTCTTGGACCAGTAGCTTAAGTTTGGGAATAAGGGAAGGATTCGAACCCAGATGACTTTGGGAATTATTTTTATGCTAAACTAGACATCCTAAGGGTTCCATGGCCACTGATTTCATGTCAATATGATTTTTCTAGAATTTACTAAACATCAGCGAAGTTGGGTCAGAGATTCTAAAAGATTCTGGTGTTAGACGAAATTTATGGAACTTGAAGTAAAGTTTGACCATGTGATTGAAAGTGTGATACCTTGCTATATCTAGGGTAATAGCATGTGTGGAACACATATCCAACATCAAGGGAAGAGTTGGCTATTTTCGAGGAGTGCCAGGTAGTAACTGTTGACTTGCATACTCTATATTGCTTTTGCACATGTGTTTTATCATGATGTAGGAGTTGGGCTGTAGTACCTAGTGGACTGTGTGTCCTTAGTTTACTGCTGAAGTCCAAGGAATATCGGGATGTAGTGCCTATTGGACTTTGTGTCCTTAGGGTTCTGTTGCAGTACTAAGGTATATGAGGTAGGTAGGGCCTATTGGACTGCGTGTCCTTAGGTGGATACTGAAACCTCAGGAGGGGTAGGTGGTTAGGGTTTGATCGCCCTGACTACTGAATGCTAATAGTGCCGAGGGGCTTGTCTTGACTAGGCTATCCTACGGAGGTAATACATGCCAGTTTATTGTGCTAGAGTCAGGTTTATTTTTACTTACTGATTGTGATTGGTAACTGGCAACTGCTCTCAACAATAGGCCCTTAGGATCTCTGCCGAGTGACACTGAAGTCCCCAGGATCCAAGGAAAGGAGGAAGTCAAGCTAATAGAGCTCCGAAGTGGCAAGAGCCTGGAGCCCATGAGGGTGACCAAACCACCTATTGAAGATGCTGATCTGAAACTTGGGCAAACAAAAAAGGGGAAGGAGAGTGTCGAACAACTCCTTGAAGAAAAGCATCAGCTTTCAATGCCATTGTGAACTGAGCAGAATATTGATGCTACGGCATTACCTCCATTCGGCGTACTAAGGATCACATGCAACATTCAAAAAGGGATGCTACGACATCATCAAAACATAACTGTGATCTAGGATCATCTCGGGTGCTAACACAACCCCCTCCTTTCCCACAAAGACTACAAAAGCAGAGCCAAAAGAAGCAATTTAAGAAATTTCTCGACATGTTACGGCAATTGCATATCAATATCCCTTTAGTGGAAGCACTGGAACAGATGCCTAGCTCTGTGAATTCATGAAAGACATTTGTCCAAGAAGAGAAGACTGGGAGAATTCGAGACGGTAGCATTGACTTAGGACTGCAGTGCCTTACTGACAAATCGACTACCACCAAAATTAAAAGACCCTGGAAGCTTCACAATACCCTGTGCAACTGACCTCAATACTCAGGGAAAGCTTTATGCGACCTTGGAGCCAGTATTAATCTAATGCCTATGTCTGTCTTCAAAAGATTAGCAGTTGGGGAAGCAAGGCCCACAACAGTTACATTACAGTTGGCTGATCGCTCCATTGTCCTACCAGAAGGAAAAATTGAAGACGTCCTGGTTAAGGTCGATAAGTTCATCTTCCCAGTGGATTTCATCTTTCTTGATTTTGAAGCAGACCGGGAAATTCCGATCATTATGGGGAGACCATTCATGGCAACCGGGAGAACGTTGATTGATGTGTAAAAAGGAGAACTCACTATGCGAGTCAATGATGACCATGTGACCTTTTCAATTTTGAAAACAGTACAATCTGCAAACCCAGCAGAAGGAGGCCAATGATGAGCACTAATTATGCCATGTTTTCCCTGTATGTCATGACTAATTGTATGGTGAATATGAGCTAAACTGTAATCAATCTAAGCAAAAAGGCATTAATTCATGATATAGGGAACTGAAGGATACAAACCGTTTACATCCTAAACATGTTCTAAGAAAGGAGCAAGTTACAAGGTTTTGAGAGAAAGAACGTATAGCAAAGCTGATACTATGCTATAGCATTCTGACAGCATATCGAAGTGCAATACAAGGCATCACTGAAGCTATAGCAAAGTAAAGGGCACAATGCTATGTGGCATATTTTCCGATCTTTTATCTAGATAATTTTAGGAATAATAGTGAAGGTCGAGAAGGACATGTAGATTGCTAACGTAACGGAATAGAAGATGCGGAGGATTGAAATTGAAAGATATGAAGAATCTCGCAGGATCAGTAAAATCAATCTACTAAGATTGGAAAGAGAGATATGAGGGATCTTGAAAGATTAGGAAAGGCCCAGCTCGCTGGAACTTACGCCGCAAGAAAGTCTGATTATATAAGGAAACAACATGCCTACCCTAAAGGAGATCGAGTCGTAGAGAGTCCAATTGAAATTCACATTCGACCAGACTCGAAAGAAGAGAGAGAGAATTCACAAGGCATGAGAACTCTAGGATAAGGAGATCGAGTCGTAGAGAGTCCAATTGAAATTCACATTCGACCAGACTCGAAAGAAGAGAGAGAGAATTCACAAGGCACGAGAACTCCAGGATAACTCAGCATCCTTCCTTGTAGTAAAACGGAGAGAAGAAGACGTGGAGTGGTGACATACAGGGCTTCTTCCACGTCGTCAGAACTTCACCAAGCTTTCTATTTTTGTTTAATCTTTTGATCATGGGTCATTCTGTTACTATCTGTTTTGTGTTTCCCTCAGATTTTCCTATGGCTGGATGAGGATGATTTCTTAAGTGTTAAATGAACCCAGTTGCAAGTTCTTAATTCAATAAATTCGGTTTGCTTATCAGTGCATTAATTACTAGTCGATTAGCGGAAGCTAAGGGCTAGATTTGTGGCCTCGGCTTACTGGAAGGGAGTCGAGGTTAGACCTCTGAGAAATAGTGTTTGCTAGGTAGTTGGTGCAAGGCTTGACCTATTATTGTAGGCTTCAGGAATGGGTCTACCGCACATAACCATGACACCTTGTTTTGTAATGTGAAGCTAACTAGAAAATTTCCATAGGCATATGGGAGAAGTAAAGTTAGTATTAAACGTATCGGACATGGAAGCTTCGATAGACTATAGTGGTGGGTTAACTAAATAGCATTGTAGTTAGTATCTATGTTCTAGCATTGCAGAAGCTGTGCAGTGTAGATGCTGTAGCAATGAGTAGAGCAATTGGGGGATTGATATGCTTAAGGATGATTCCGAGTTCAGCCTAACTTCCTACTGATATCTTCTTACGATTACGATACTCTGTTTACTTTTGTTTGTTATTTAGCATAACCACAAAAACCTTTGAAACCAATCAGATTTACTTTCTGTTTCACACAACTATTATAGCATTCGAGCGTCACTTCCTGGTATCTCAGTCTTTGTGGGAGACTGTGGGACGATACTCTACTTACACTTTATTACTTGTTTGACTGGTTCACTTGCCATCAAGGAAATCGACCAACAAGTTTTTGGCGCCGTTGTGGGGGACTGTAGATACCCTTAGTGACGACGCCCTTTTTGCTTAATAGTTGTGATTTATCTAAGAAAGCTCACTCTTTCCCTGTTCTCAATTTTCAAGTACATTATGTAGTGCATGCACAACTTGCCTTCAGCTAACCTAGAGCCTTACGATCCAGAAATCGAATGCACTTACAAGCAAAGACGTAGGAAGCAGAAGCGACGAAGTCAAACTTTTGACTCAGCAAGCATGGCGGATATGCATGTCAACCATGAGCAGGATCGACAAGAGCCGCTAATCGTAAACAGGGACAACCAGGTCCCTCCACCTCCAAACCCAGATGTGAACAAAGCTATTATGGAATTCGGGATTCCAGATCTAAACAAGCTGAATTCAGCCATCACGCCACCGATCCTCAATGCAGGACACTTTGAAATTAAAGGTGTCATGATTCAGATGTTGAATGCAGCCGAACAATTTGGAGGACTCCCATATGAAGATCCTCACTTACATCTCAATGCCTTCATGGAGGTGTGTGATTCATTCGTCATTCCAGGATTCATACCCGACGCCATCCGGATTAAATTATTCCCATTCTCACTTAGGGACAAGGCTCAAACGTGGCTCAATAACCTACCGGCTAATTCCATCACCTCCTAGAATGATCTGGGGAGTAAGTTCTTGCTCAAATTTTTTCCACCTACTAAGAACATTCAACTTAGAGGGGACATCACCAACTTCCAACAAAAGTCGGGTGAATCTACCAATGAAGCCTGGGACAGATTCAAAGACCTCCTCAGAAGATGCCCACAGCACGGACTGTGCGAATGGGTTCAGTTAGAAACATTTTACAGAGGTCTCGATGGATAAACACGATCAATTGTAGACACCTCATCTGGAGGATCCATCCTAATGAAGTCTTATGAAGAGGCTCACAATTTATTGGAGCGCATGGCCATGAACAATCATCAGTAGCAAGTAAACAGAGCTACATCCTCCCGAACTGTTACTGGGTTACATGAATTAGATGTTATGACTGCTCTCACAGCTCAAGTATCATCTCTAACCAATATGGTGAAAGGACTGACCCTTCCATCAAGCAACACATTACTGCAACCATCTTAGGTAGCTTGTGTGTACTGTGGCAGAGAGCACGCCTACTCTCAGTGCTCCGCCTATTGGGATCCGTACACGTAGCGGATCAAAAACTTTACGGATCCCGTGCAAGGATCGCTCAATAGTGTTTAAAACTAAGGCTAAAGGGAATATGAAAATTACCTACGCGCCGAAACTGTACTAGTCTCCTTCGACTTGAACTGGTGGGCTACCTTCTTGATCAGCAGAAGTCGACTCTTAGAATCGGCTTCCTCTACCGTATCCACACGAATAATTCCGAACCCGATCATAAATAAGCGTGCTAGCACCTTTTAGTTTTGTGTCTCTCAATTTCACTCTAGGGTTTCTTGCGGCTTTCTGTAATACGCTCGACAAAAAGTCTCGTAGTTCTTTTACAAACTCGATCAGCGTATTATATAAAATTAATCCTCATTAATTTTGAAATTCGAATTTTAAATTTGGATTAAAATATATTAATTAAATCTATCTAATAGATCTAATCTAATACATTTATTTAATCCGAATTAAAAGCCAGATCTAAAATTCAAATTTTGAATTTTGATTAAAAAATACATTAATTAAATCTATCTGATAGATCTAATGTCATATATTTATTTAATCCGAATCAAAGCCTTTCGATTTAATTTATCTCTATAAATTAAATCCGAGAAATGATATCTATCTATTTAATTAAATATGAGATACTATATCTCAATTTAATTTAAATAAATATATGATATCTTTATTCAAAAATTAAATGAGATAAAATATCTTTATTTTTTTAGATATTTAATTTATTAAATAAATTAAATACAAAAAAAATATTATATAAATTAATATTATAATCTCTATTAATAATATTAATATATATATTAATTTTGAATTTAATATATATATATTTATATAAATATATATATATTCACCCAGATTAAATTAAGTATTCATTAAATCTCGATTAATCTAAGATTCAATGAATCGGACACTTTTGCTCATGTTGGGTTATTCTTGTGTGCAACCCCGCAGCCCATATGAGATTGATTGGGTCAATATCATTACCGACCCACAAGTCGCAAGCGGCCTCTAGCAAGACATTGCGACTACCCAATTCACATGGGGATCGATGACACGATACAACCTACCGCACAACCATGTCACGTCCCTTTTGTCACACAATAATTTGGTCAAGGATGAGGCATGGATAATGTCAACTTCCTTTTCTTGACCATTATTTTCTCGATTCTCGAATAGTTTAATAAGTGAAATGGAAACTCCTTTCCATCACAAAGATGGCCATACATTTCTCGAGACTCACTCATCGAGGGGCCCAAAGATTATCTCTCTACAAATGTGAGGGACAAATTCCATCTTGACCATTCACATTCCTCTCGCATGAAAACCACCGATCCCGATCCAAGCCTTTATCATCACCGGTCAAAGGTGACTTTTGACTTGGTCAAAGACCGATGACTCATCATGTATGAATCCATGATGATCTCAGTCATGTGGCGTCGTGACGCAGTTATACATGAGATAAGCTTATGACTAGATCCATGCAACTTTCTCATAGTGGGTCGGTCCAGCACATTGTACTCTTACAAGTGCCCGTGACTTTGATTCCTATCTCCATACCTCATCAAAGTCATATTGGTCTTATCTCATCTTCGCTCCCGCGTAGATGACCGACCAGGGACATTTAGGATAATCTATAAGGTATATCTAGGGATGCAGTTATCACTATAAACATGCGAATGAAGTGATAACTTAATGGAGAACAATGACTTTCCCTTAGGCCATAATTTCCAACACCGCCAACCCTGAATCTGTAAACTTCATCAACAACTTCAACAGGGGCAGTAACACCAACAATCCATGCTCGAATACATACAATCCCGGATGGAGGCAGCATCCCAATTTTTCAAGGAATTCTCAAGGTCCACAAGCAGCGGGACAATCATCGGGCCCTCAATACTCGAACAAAACATCAAACCCACCAGGGTTTACCTAGCAAGCATGGCAGTAGGGCAGTGATTCAGACCCGCAACACTCTATGTTGACCCTTATGAAAGAATATGTGGCAGAAAACGATGCAATCATTCAGAATCAGCAAGTAACCCTGATGAGGACATAGGAGGTGGCATGACCAAGGCAACAAACTTGGAGGCCCAATGACAAGAGCAAAAGCTAAAAAGGCTAAAGAGGCCTTAAATCTCCTGGTGACCCCCTTACTTGAGACAAGCCCAAGTCTAAAGGAAGAAGAGGCCGAAATGATACACTTAATTCATATTGAAGACCTTGAAGAATAAGCCTCAATGGATATTCATGAAGGCTTCAATTTACTTGGCCCAAATTCTGCACTTAGTTTTATCTTTCTTACATTTAGTTAAACTTTTGTAATAAGGCTTATTGGGCTTATTGGGCTTTGTGTGTAAGTATATTTAGGTTAAAGTTAATATGGATGTTGTCCACTATATAAGGGAACACCATAGCTTTTGGGACGGCAGATTTGAATTCAAAGTTAACCTTTTTGGTGAGAGACAAGCTTCTCTAGGGTTCTTTTGAGAATCTCTGAACTTATCAAGGGCATCAATCCTTGTGGCATTCTTGGGCTTATTAATTCTTTGGAATTGTGGCGCCTACCTATAATCCATAAACTTCGTTTTCGTTCTAAATTTCTTGATTTCGTATCTCCAGTTTCCCTTATCCTTTTTCGGTGTTTCTTAAGCCAAAATCGTGTTTCGAGAAAGCCATCTTTCACCTCATTTTGGAAGTGCTTGAATCGAGGTTTGTAGTGTGAGATATGTTCCGTTCTTATCGGGACGTCTTTGGAGGCTGAATTTCCGGTGCGAATTTACATTCCTAGTTGATCCAATCATCCTTTTCTTTTGGGAATCATATCATCGGTATCGAGCAAAGGTTCTAGGATTGGAATTGGGTTATCTTTTCTCGATTGTTTACATCCAATCTGGTTACTCATTCGGTAACCCTAGTCCCTAAAATTTGTGTCTTTGATTTTTGAATTGTGCAATTTTGTTTTGGCCATTGTTGTTTGTTCCTAATTTGTTCTTTCAATCTTGTGGTTGTTGTTTCTTTCAATTTCTTGTTCAGTTCACATATTTCTCGCACTTGGTTCTTGGTGTTCATCCCTTGTTCATCATTCTTCTTGAATTGTAATCCTTTCAATTCATGTTTCTTGAGTAGTGTGTTGTTAGTGTGATAAGTAATAGCTCGGTTTGTAGGGAATTCTATCTAATTTAGTTTTGAATTTACAATTTCAAAGTTTGATTCCAAAATCACAAATTCCTTTTGTTAAAGAATCGAGTGTTATTAAAAAAAAAAGAAACAAAAGAGAAAAAAAAAAAAACTATATAGCACCTTGCTATTCAATTACACACACTATTACGTGTGAATCAAGTCCAAAGTCTTCCTTGAATAATTCCTCCAAATTGTTTTGGATTTTCTTTGTCTTGTCTTCTTTGACATCTTTTCCAATTTGTATTGTGAGTCACCACCAATTCTAGAGTTTGGGATTGTACTCTTAAGTGTTCTTGGAGGTTTTGTTAAGAACTTAAAGAGAGCTATTGAGTGGTAAAAGGCAAGAGAGAACACTACACAAAAGCCTTATAGAGAGCAACTAACATGAGTGATACATTTTTAAGAGTGTAAACACGTGAGCGAGTGGTGAGGTCCTATTACTTTTGTTCTTTTCCTTGAATTATGGCAGGTACAGGTGGTGAAGGTATTCCTCCTCCTATAAGAGATAACAGGTTGCTAATTGAAGCCATTACAACTCAAATGCAAAGGATGATGAGGGACCACACAAAGGAGTTATATGAGAGAATTGAGAGAATAGAAAATTAGGGGAATCATGATGAAGATATACAGAGGGGGAGGGATGAAAGAAGGAGAAGAAGAGATAATAAGAATGATGCTAGAGAGGATAGAATTAAGGGATTGAAGCTTAATATACCATCTTTTAAAGGAAAAAGTGATCCGGAGGCCTATTTAGAGTGGGAAATGAAGATTGAGCACTTATTTGCATGTCACAATTATACGAAGAGAAGAAAATGAAGGTGGAAGCCATGGAGTTTAGTGATTATGTTCTCATTTGGTGGGACCAATTGCAAAAGGAGAGGGTGAGATATGAAGAACCATTGGTGGATAGTTGGGTGGAGATGAAAAGGCTAATGAGAAGAAAATTTTTCCCTTCCCATTATCATCGAGACCTTCACAATAAACTTCAAAGAGTCACACAAGGTAACAAGAGTGTAGATGAGTATTATAAAGAGATGGAGGTGTCCTTGATTAGAGCAAATATTAGTGAAGAACGAGAGGCTACTATGGTATGTTTCTTGCATGGGCTGAATAGTGATATAAGGGATGTGGTGGAGTTGCAAAATTATGTGGAGTTGGAGGATTTAGTGCAACAAGCTAGTAAGGTAGAAACAACAACTCAAGAGAAAGGGTGTCATGAGGAAAAACTCTTCAAATTTTAATTCTTCAAGCTGGAAGGATAGAAATAAGGAGGAGGTACTTCATCAAGCAATCACATGCTACACCTCAAAGGACTCAAACTAAATCCAATGAGATCCTTAAAAAGACAAGAAGTAGTGAAATAAAATGCTTCAAGTGTTTGGGGAGAGGTCACATAGCTTGAGAATGTCCAACTAAGAAGACTATGTTACTTAAGGAGGATGGAGAGCTTACTAGTGAGTCTTCTTCGATTCTCCGCCTCACAAGATGATAAAGATGAGTATATTGAAGAAATAATTCCATAAGGAGATTTGTTTATGGTAAGAAGGATGTTGGGTAGCCAAGCAAAAGACATGGATGATAGTCAAAGGGAGAACATCTTTCATACTAGATGCCTTATCCAAGGAAATGTATGTTCTTTAATTATTGATGGAGGGAGTTGTACCAATGTTGCAAGTGCTAGAATGGTGTCTAAAGTGGGCATGGAAACCAAACCTCACCCGCTACCATACAAGCTTCAATGGCTTAGTGAGGATGGTGAAGTGACCATAAGCAAACAAGTGGAGGTGAACTTCTCCGTAGGAAAGTATGATGATACAGTTTTATGTGATGTGGTACCAATGGAGGCTTGTCATTTGCTTCTTGGGAGACCTTGGCAATATGATAAGAAAGTTATGCATGATGGTTGCACCAACAAGTTCTCTTTTGTACATAAAGAACGCAAGACTATTCTTGCACCTTTGACACCAAGAGAAGTTAGTGAGGATAATTTAAAAATAAGAGAGAAAAGAGAGTGGAAGAGAGCAAGAGAAAAAAAGAGAAAAATAGAGAAAAGCACCAAACTTGTTTATAAAAGAAAAAAGAGGTGAAAAAGGCAATGCATTTGAAAAAGCCAATGCTCTTACTTTTGAGTAAAGAGAATAATTTTACAGATGCAAGTCCTACTAACTCTCTTCCAAATGAGGTTTCTAATTTGTTGCAGGAATTTAAAGATGTTTTTCCTAAAGAGGTACCCCACGAACTACCACCTCTAAGAGGCATAGAACATCAAATTGATCTCATTCCAGGAGCTTCATTGCCTAACAGGCCAGCCTATAGGAGTAACCCCAAGATACCAAGGAGATTCAAAGACAAGTTGGAGACTTGATGCAAAAAGGGTGGGTGCTTAAGTCCATGTGCAGTTCCAGTCATTCTAGTACCTAAGAAAGAAAGCTTAAGTAACATCATGGTAAAGTATGACATCTCATTCCTAGATTGGATGATTTATTGGATGAATTGCATGGTGCTTGTTTCTTCTCTAAAATTGATTTAAGGAGTGGATACCATCAAATTAGGGTTAGAGATGTTGGGATTTACAACGCAGCGGATTAAAATTTCTACGAATCGTCCCGAGGATCACTCAGTGCGTTTAAATCAAGGCATTCTAGTACCTAAGAAAGATGGAACATACGCTCGACCGAAAGTCCGTAGGTTTCTAAAGGATGTGCTAATATAATAATATTTATTTAATCGAATTAAAAAAACGAATTCAAATCTAGATTAAAAATATTGTAGAGATACTAATATCTCCGAAAATTAAATGAGGAGTTTGTTTTAGATATTTAATTTATCAAATAAATTAAACATAAAACAAATAATATAATAATAATATTTTAATCTCAATTAAATAATATCATTATATTATTTTCAATCAATGAAACATCATCAGCGGTAAAGTATAGACATCTCATTCCTAGATTGGATGATTTATTGGATGAATTGCATGGTGCTTGTTTCTTCTCTAAAATTGATTTAAGGAGTGGATACCATCAAATTAGGGTTAGAGAAGGGGATGAATGGAAAACAGCTTTTAAAACTAAATATGGGCTGTATGAATGGTTGGTTATGCCATTTGGTTTAACTAATGCTCCTAGTACCCTCATGAGATTAATGAATCATGTGTTAAGGGAATTTTTAGGGAAGTTTGTTGTGGTGTATTTGTTGGGATCCGTACACGCAGCGGAATTATAAAATTTTTATGAATCCCATCGGAGGATCTATCAACGACGTTTAAATCAAGTTTCGTTATAGAAACCACACCTATGCGAAGGGTTGAGAGTTCCATTCAATACGGTCTGATGTGCCTCTCCCTCTTCGTTCGTCTCGGCCGTCGTACGTCTTGAACGTGGTGCCATCTCATTCGATCAAACAGGAGCAGTACTTTTGAATCTCCTCCCTCTACCGGTATCCACACGAACAGCACTGGAACACGGGTGGTAGCTTGCTAGCACCTTCAAACCTTGCGTCTCTCTCTTTCTCTCTAGGGTTTCTTGCGGCTTCTCTAATTCATCCGTCTGTTCATACGACTAGATCAATATTTATTTATAGAGTTTCTAAAACCCAAATGAGTCGTATTAAAATATTCAAAATTAATCTAATTAATCTTGAATTCGAATCGAATTAAATCAATACATTAATTAAAATCATTCAACAGATCTAATCAAATATATTTATTTAATTCGAATTATGAGCCTCTGATTTAATTGATCTTCATGAATTAAATCGAGATATGATATCTTTCTATTCAATTAAATCGAGATACCATATCTCAATTCAATTAAATACGAGATACTCTATCTTTATTCGAAAATTAAATCGAGATACAATATCTCAATTTATTATAGTTATTTAATTTATCAAATAAATTAAATACTATTCATAATAATATTATTATCTATAAATAATATCATTATTATTTTGAATTTATATTATATGACATATATATATATATATATATATATATCAACCCTAGATTAAACGTATTCATTAAATTTTAGACATTTCTAAGATTCAATGAATCTGGACACTATTGCTCGTGTTGGGCTATTCTTGTGTGTGACCCTGCAGGCCCACATGAGATTGGCAGCGGACCAATATTGTACCAGCCCACAAGTCGCAAGCGGCCTCTAGCAAGACATTGCGACTACCCAATATGGGGATCGATGATACGATGCTACCTATGATTCAACCATGTCACGTCCCTTTTGTCACGCGATAATTGGTCAAGGATGAGGTATGGATAATGTCAACTTCCTATTCTTGACCATTACTTTCTCGATTCTCGAGTAGTCTAATAATGGAAACTCCTTTCCTTCATAGTATTGTCATACATTTCTCAGACTCACTCATCGAGGGGCCCAGTATTATCTCTCTATAAATGTGAGGGACAAATTCCATCTTGACCATTCACATTCCTCTGCATGAAAACTACTGATCCCGATTATAGCCTTTATCATCACCCAGTCAAAGGTGATTTTTGACTAAGTCAAAGATCAATGACTCATCATGTAGGAATCCATGATGATCTCAGGTCAAAGGGCATTATGACGCAGTTATACATGAGATAAGCTTATGACTAAATCCATGCAGCTTTCTCATAGTGGGTCGATCCAGCACCTTGTACTCTTACAAGTGCCTATGACTTTGATTCATATCTCCATACCTCGTCAAAATCATACTAGTCTTATTTCATCTTCACTCCCGCGTAGATGACTGACTAGGGACATTTAGGATAATCTATAAGATATATCCAGGGATACAGTTATCACTATAAACATGCAAATGAAATGATAACTAAAGGAGAATACTTTAAATAACATAAATGTTTAAGGTACAATGACTTGCCCCTAAGCATAATTTCCAACAGACTCTCACTTGCACTAGGTGCAATCATTAATTACTCTAATTCCCATTGCCCTAACATGATGCTCATGTGTCGCTTGTGCAATTGGCTTAGTAAGAGGATCTACTACATTGTCTTCTCCTGGTACTTTGCATATGTTTGTATCACCTCTTTCATTGATTTCTCTGATAAGATGAAATCGCCTGAGTATGTGCTTGGTCCTTTGATATAACCTAGGCTCCTTGGTCTGCGCAATAAAACCACTATTGTCACAGAACAAGACTATTGGATCTGTGATGGTAGGAATCACCCCGGTTCGATGATGAACTTTCGATCCAAACGGCTTCCTTAGCCGCATCCGATCTTTGCTATATACTCGGCTTCCATTGCGAGAATCAGCTACGGTGCTCGCTTAGAGCTCTTCCGGCTTACCGCACCACCATTCAACAGGAATACATATCGATTGCAATCTTGAATCATCTTGGTCGGTTTGGAAACTCGCATCGTGTAACCGATCACACGAGCTCATCCTCCAAGCCACCATATACCAAGAATAAGTCCTTAGTCCTTCTTAAGTACTTTAGAATATTCTTGACAGCAGTCCAGTGACCCTCACCGGGATCTTGTTGATATCTGCTGGTCATACTCAAGGCAAATGACACATCTGGTCGAGTACATAACATGGCATACATGATTGATCCAATGGCGGAGGCATATGGAATCTTACTCATGTGATCTCTTTGATCTTGTGTTTTAGGACACTGATCCTTGCTAAGATGAATGCCAAAAGACATGGGTATGCAACCCCTTTTAGAGTCCTGCATTTTGAACCTATGCAGTATCTTGTCTATGTATATGCTCTGACTTAGGCCTACCAACCTCTTGGATCTATCTCTATAGATCCTGATCCCTAGGATATAAGTGGCTTCGCCTAAATCTTTCATTGAGAAAGACTTTCCTAACCAAGACTTGACACTCTGCAAGGTAGGTATGTCATTCCCAATAGTAGGATGTCATCAACGTAAAGCACTAGAAATACAATTGTGCTCCCACTAACGTTCTTGTAAACACAAGGTTCATCCATGTTTTGAATGAATCCAAACTCTTTGACTACTTCATCAAAATGATGATTCCAGCTCCGAGATGCCTGTTTCAATCCATAAATGGATCTTTGAAGCTTACATACTTTACCAGAGTCCTCTGGACGTACAAAGCCCTCAAGTTGTGTCATGTACACATCTTGAAGCGACTTTCCGTTAAGGAAGGCTGTTTTGATGTCCATCCGCCATATCTCATAGTCATAATATGATGCAATGGCAAGAAGGGTTCGATTGATTTGACCATTGCAAGCGGGGAAAAGGTTTCATCATAGTCCACACCATGAGTTTGAGTGAATCCTTTTGCAACCAGTCGTGCCTTGAAGACATTTACTTTGCCATACATGTCAGTTTTTTTCTTTAAAAACCCACTTGCACCTAATGGTTTTTAACCTTCAGGTGGATCAACTAAGGTCCATACCTTATTGTCGTACATGGATTGCATTTCAGACTTCATGGCATTAAGCCATCTTTCGGAGTTTGATCCCACCACGACCTCTCGAAAGGTAGTTGGCTCATTCTGCTCAATGAGCAAAACATCACAACTTCCAGTAATCAAAAATCCATATTTCTGAGGCTGTAGCCGTGATCTATCGGACCTTCGTGGGCCTTTTTTTACTTGAGTAGGCTCAACAATTTGTTTTGAGTCTTCTCCATTTTCCATATATGGTTCTATGTTGTCTTGTGACTCTCGAACTTCTTCGAGGTTCACCTTACTCCCACTAGTTCTTTTAGAGATAAACTCTTTTTCCAAAAAGATATCATTGCGGATAACAAACACTTTGTGATCCGTGGGATTGTAGACATAGTATCCCTTAGTTTCCTTCACAAAAAGGCATTTTAAGGATCTAGATGATAATTTATCAGAGGCTTGTTATTTAACATAAAACTCACATCCCCAAATTTTAAGAAATGAAAACCTGGGTTTCTTCCCAGTCCATATCTCATATGGTGTCTTTTCAACTGCCTTTGACGGAACACGATTTAGTGTGAACGCAGCTGTTTCTAGGGCGTGGCATAATCGTGTTCTTAAGGTTTTCGGTGATTTTGAGTTCGGAAACTTAAACCATAGCTTGAGCCCATACAAAATCATGTTCTAGACTCAATGAAACCCTCAAAAACACAAAAATCAAACCACAACATCAAGCCCTATCATCATGGATGAAATCTCAACTTTAAACCTTAAAGAGTTGAGCTTTCGGTGTTTACCTGAATCGGAAGTTCGACTTGGTGATTTGGGTGTTTTGGCTCTTGATCTGAGTGTATGGAGGTTGTTGGACTCTTCCTTTCACTTCAAAAGAGCACGCCACTTTATGGCCAAAATGAAGAATTGAAGCCTTTTAATAATGATTAAAAGAAATCTAGGCAGTTTGAATTAACTGGGGTAAATTCCTGTGCAGTAATTAGTAACTTTGATATGGCTTCTTGACTTATTTCTTAAGAAATTCCACAAGACTCTAGAGAATGGACAAATGGTGCATCCCTGGCCTAGGGTGGCAGATTTTATCTTTTAAAATGGCTAAAATTACTTATTTTGGCCCGAAACACCTTTTTGTTCAACAAGTGGGGCCCACATCTTGACTTTTGAACTAATTTTGCTTTTCTTTTTCTCCAAGTATTTCCAGAACAAGCCATGCGGCACCTCCCCCTCCATATATTTCAGATTTTCACTTTTTCATTTTGTGAAAAAATTACCAGTTTTGGCCCAAAACTTCTTTATTTTCTCTTTCTTTTACCCAAAGCACTCTAGATAATTCCAAGGGGCTATGTGGCACCATCTTGGGCCCACAAATATTCTCCCCTTGACTTTTATTTAAATTTCCCAATTATCTGATTTATTCTTTTTATTCATTGTCCTTGAAATGCACCGCTGGTTAAAGAGGTGCTTCCTTTTCCACTTTTCTTCAACTTTTCAGATATTTTCCCCTGTTTGAACATACATATGTGGTGCCACTCTACTCTCCCATGTGGCCCCACATTTGTCTCATCAGTTCAAAAAGAAGCCCCTAATTGGTCCTTATTGGTCCCCTTTTTATTAGTTAACATCCTGTTGGACCCGTATTTTGTGTTTGAGCCTGAGTATGGATGAAATCATCTGATTTTTACTTCCCTCTCCTGGGTGGACGAAATTAATGACTTAAGGGGCAAGGATTTGACTATTTTTCCCTTACTTTTCCTCTTTTACCCCTGTAGCGACACGTGTTCCAATGTAATCATTACACTAACTTGTGCTTTTTGGTATATGACTTCTTTAGTGTCTCTTTCTCTTCCCTAATCATGGATGGCGCATGGACACTGACCCTGGCTAGAAGCTGTGTCTAGTCAATATCCTCGGGCCCTACCTCATTGTATCGGCTTATATACACTGGTGTTTTGCCTTAGGCCCGCTCTTTTCCAAATCTGGCACCATCATGATCTCCTTTCTTTTATCTGCATCAGGCAACATTTTGGCCTTTTTAGGGTCCATCATTCTGTCCCCTTATTATTCTGACATTCCTTTAATAATTACTATTAGATAAAATATTACAGAAAATAACAATAATTAAATTAACAGTCAAAACTTCTCATTAATTCATCAGTGCTCACAATCACATTGTTTACGATAGTGGGGGTATTACATAATGGCTTGATTTTTAAGTAAAAGGGAGAAAAAAGTTTGAACCCTTTTTCAGCCCTTAAATTGCATTAGCCAAGGACAAGAAAGATGAAGTAAATTCAAGTCATTATGTTAAGAAATCAAGGTCAAAAACTTTGAGTTTGAAGCCAACCAAATTGTACTAAGTATAAGACCTAAACTTAAGTCAAAAGAGCTTGTGGACAAGTCAAAATCATGTCAAAATAGGGAAGATTTCATCTAGCAAGAAAAAGGGCAAGAAAATCTAGAGAAAAAGTAGGAAAACAAGTTACAAAAGGTAAGTCAAACTATGAACCAATAGGAATTAAGTTGAAAGGATATTTTACATAGCCAATAATGATTATTTAAGGGCCTATTTTCCTTTATTTTGGCTGCCCAAATTGTGCAAGAGAGAAAGGAGAGATGAAGAGCAAAACTCACACACCAAGTGGAAGAAAAGGCAAACCAAATGAAGATCAAGGTAAGTAAGTTCAAGATATGTTGTGATGGCCTTCTATTTTCTTCAAACTTCATGAATGACTACAAGATTATTATGAATAACCTTGGTATGGTTCCTTTATGCTCAAGGCTGAAGCTATTAAAGGGCACAAAGAGGAAGAAGCCCAAGAGAAAACAAGCCACTAGTGAAGTAAGTAGTTAACCTAGCTTCTTGTGACTTTGTATTGTAGATTTTGGGTGGTTTTCATGATGATGGCTGACTAAGTAAGTGATGTTTTATAGGGGAGGCTCTGCCCTAATCACTAAAAAGGGGTTGTCAAGTGATTGAAGTTAAGATAATGATGTCAAAAAGAAGATTAAGCTAAGAAATGAACAACTATGAAGCTTAACTGAAAATTATGGTTGTTGTTCATGATTTATGATTTCTGGCCAGCAAGACGTACATGTGGTTATGATGTGGTTTTAATGTTTTTAATGGTGCCAAAGTGTTAGGACGAAATTTTGTGTGGCTACAAATAAGAAACATAATTTTGTTACTAAAAAACCTAATTGTTAAAGAAAACATAGAACGCCATTTTTGTTAAATTTTGGGCGAGTTGTGTTTAAGAAAGGGTTTTAAAATAGTAAATGAAGTCCAATGGCCATCAAATTTTACAGGCTTAAAGTAGACATCCCAAATAATTTGTAATTTTTTGAGATGTCTACTGGGCGATATGAATTTTTGAAAATAGCCCAGAAAACTGGACTTTGCCTCTGACCAGAGAAGAGAATTTTTACACAAATAAAATCTTGCAAATTTTTATGGCCTTTGAAAGTATTTTTAATAAAAATAAGACATGTCAAGGGTTAAATGGCCACTGGAATCACGCTAATTGGAGTTTCCTAGAATTAATTATGAATTTTGAAGTTAAAACATAATCTTTGGAATTTCTGGAAAATGGATGAATTTCATGAAAATAAGAGGAGTAACAGTTATATAAGTGAATAAAATGGAGTGTATTTGCTTTGTATAGGCAAAGTGCATATCCAAAGAAATATTCGGACACCGAGGAAAATTTTATTAGTTGCCGATCAATTGTATGGTAGTAACTGTTTACTTATATACTCTGTTACTTTTGTATGTTTGTTGTGCCATGATTGTGGGACATGTCTCATGAGTGGGACATGCATTTGAGCTGTAGGGCCTAGTGGACTGTGTGTCCTTGGGTTGCTACTAAGCTAGTGAAACATTTAGTATAGTTGGGTTTGAGGCCCAGCTACTGTTATTTTCCTAGCGCTATAGAACCGGGGCTTATGTTTATAGACTATCCGGCGTTGTTGTGTGTACTGAATGCCTGTAGTATGTATTGCCATCATTGATGTTGTGATTTTCCCTAATTATGGTTGCATACATATTGTATATAAGTTTGACAGTTACTCTGGGATTCAATTTTGAATCCTTGACCATTCTAAAGACACAGGTGTTTCTCGTTGAGTTGATTGGGAGATTTGAGATAAGGTCATGGAGCTGAGGATTGAAGAAATAGGGAATGCCCTATCGCCTTTTGTATATTGCATTTTGGATGACTGTATATATTTTAGTTACTGCCCAATATTTACTTTAGATTATTGTACCCTAACCCTACGGGGACTATTTTCTATTTACTTTCCGTACTTTTACTAGTATTATGTATTCTTCCAAACCGATCAAATGCTCTACTAACGCTCTGATATATGCTAAAATGGAATAATTAAACAAGGTAAGGTAATGACTAAGAGGTAATCCCTCTATCCACCACCCAAGAGGGCGAGGCCGGTAGGGGTGTAACAGATCTGGTGCAATGGATACCAAGGAGCTCTTAAGGCATGTACTAATGCCTCTAGTCGTGGCCTCGAACCTTTGGGGAAGCGCTCTTGGGAATTTATTTCCCAAGGGACAAAACCCTATAGGAGGGGACAATACCTGCCCCAGTAGGGGCCAGACACCACGTGTGCAGGGGCTTAGGCTCTGGGGACGGCAGTCGTGGACTGGGTCTTCCACGGTGGTGGGCCGTTACACAATTTATCTTGGCCATAGAAGATTTCTTAAACCGGGCCACCCATATCATAGATTAAAGAAAGCTTTTTTGTTGGCCAATAATGTCAAGATGCTTCAGAGGCGTTGGTTGGAGAGCAAGTTTATGAAAAGATAAAAAATATCAATGTCATCTTTGTGCCAGTTTTAGATGCTTTTCTTCCTACATTTTTTGACATCATGGTACATCTAATTGTTCATTTTAGTGAGGGAAGTAAAGTTGTGTGGCCCTAATCCATTTACGATGGATGCACCCAATTGAAAAAACTAAGAACTCCTAAAAGGATATGTGAAGAACACAAACTGGCCTGTAGCATCTATTGTTCAAAAATATGTTTCTAAAAAAGTCTTGGAATTTTGTCAGCATTATTTATCTAAAATAAGACATATTGTGCTTCATAAACATCATCATGAAGAAGGGGGTAGATGCGGGCTTCAGTAAAGAGTATGGATCCTGATGAATTGCTACAAGTCCACTTATACACTTGAATAATGTTGATGAAGTTCAAGATAGCACAAATGAACATAAAGAAGCTATCAAGAAAGAAAATAGTTGAATGATTGAGCAAAGATTAATTAGGGAGTATAATAGAACTTTTGCAAATTGGTTCAAACAAAAGGTTGAAAGAGAAGAATGTGTTTTTGATACAATAAAATGGTTAGCACGTGGTCCTAAGATTGATATCATAAGTTGGAATTTGTATGTGATCAATGGTATACCTTTTAGATAAAGTCCCTAGATGATAGAAGGACTGTGTAGAATAGTGGTAGAATCTATACACTTCTCTAGTTTGAAAGTTAAGAAGCTTAAATATTAAAATTAGGGACCTAGATGTTATTATTTTCAATATCTAAATCAATATTTTTGCAACTCATTTTCAAAAGGATTTATTAGAATTTCATTGTAATTTAATTAAAAATTAGGGACCTTGATGTTATTATTCGTCATATAAAATCTATATTGTACCTAAATATTATGAATATTGTTTATAAAAAATAAAACTTGTATTATACTTAACTTTAACTTTTTTCTCTCTTCTCTACCGTAATTTATATTTATCTGAAATTCATCTTCCACCACTTAACTTGAGACAATCTCTAATGGTAAACTTGAAGTCAGGTGTAGGTAGTTATCAAGTATAAACTCAATATAATACTCCCATTGGTCCTTAATATATAAGCTACTAAGTTCCCCCACCCCCCCCCCCCCCCCCCCCCCCCCAAAAGAAGATTAAGGAAAGATTAAGGTTTTTTCCAAACCAACTTAAGCTTATAAAATGACATGAAATAAATAATATACAATATATACTATATATAATTAAGTTAGTTAGTTAGCTTTCTTAATTTCTCCAACAAAAAAAAAAAAAAAACAAAAAAAAGTCAATTGACTCTTATATTAAAAATATAAAGTAGTAATTCAAAAGGATCTCCTTTCCTCTCCAACTCTTCTAACTTTTCAAGAAATTTTCAAAATAATTTTTGTTATGATTTTTTTAGTAACATTAAGAATAAAATTGTATGAAAAGTAAAAATTGTTTACAAGTTATATCTTTCTCTAATTTTTGAATTATAAAATAAAAATTTTAGATAATTATAAAAGACAATTATTTACTAAATCATTCATAAATTGATGGTGCTATGGTAAATCCAAAGGATTTGGCCTGAAGTTAATGCATATACTCTTTTTAAGTTGCTGCATCAGAGCAACGGGAGCAACGGGAGGAATGCATAAAGTGGCAGGGATGATAGGCTTGATAACATAAAATAAAAAAATCATTTTCCGAAAAAAAAAAAAATTACTAAATCATTCATAAATTGATGGTGCTATGGTAAATCCAAAGGATTTGGCCTTATGTTAATGTAATATACTCTTTTTAAGTTGCTGCATCAGAGCAATGGGGGGGAATGCATAAAGTGGCAGGGATGATAGGCTTGATAACATAAAATAAAAAACATTATTTTCCGGAAAAAAAAATTACTAAATCATTCATAAATTGATGGTGCTATGGTAAATCCAAAGGATTTGGCCTGAAGTTAATGTAATTTACTCTTTAAAGTTGCTGCATCAGAGCAATGGGAGGAATGCTTAAAGTGGCAGGGATGATAGGCTTGATAACATAAAATAAAAAAATTATTTTCCAAAGGAAAAAAAATTACAATTGAGTGTAAGACTAAATTAATATGATAGTTCAAATTAATAATGGAGTCAAATATTCAGAGGAAAAATATAATACTACATTTCTTTTACCAACAAGAATACTGTACACTGAGAGAAGACATTCGATACATTTGCATTATCAGGTACAAACATATCCCAAAAATTCTACATTACTTGATAACAACAATGGTACAATAATCACCTCTATTCCTGTACAATAAAACCTGAGTTATGATCTTCATGATTAGGTCTAATTCTCTTCAATAATTGATGGGGGCAAGCTGCAGCATTTTTTGGTTGCTGTTAACATAACACCTAACCCAAAATTGAAGCACTGAATATATCTGCTAGTGCTATACATAAGTGCTCTTTGAATCGTGAAATTTCTTGTGATTCTGTTCTTAGATCTCAGGAATCCAACTTAACTCATCTGAACTTTTTTTCTGCATAAAGAAAAAAACCCAGAATAAGATCCAATCAGAATTGTTCATTAATCATAAATATCTTTCTGCAACTAATGGCTACCAGGTTAGCCTTAAGGACATTGCTCATTTACTTACACTCATTCACATGTTATCTCTCTCTCTCTCTTTTTTCCAACACTACTACGATAGAGAATCCAAATTCAATCTGAGAAGAGACATCATGAAAAAAGAGAAATTCTTAAGTAAACTCGAGTTATAACAAATTTGATAAGTAAAAATTAAATCACAAAAGACTATATAAGGTTGTACTAACAGTATGAATATATTAATTGATTACAGAACCGAGTTTACCTATGAATTTCTCTTGATTGAAGAACAAAAACTCTGACATCAAGTCCCTTGCCACCAAAAGAAGTGAAGCAATAGGTTCTTAATATATGATCTTGTTCATAGTACAAATTGCACTATGAACAAGATCTTATACTAAAAAATGGAGGTAGTATCTAATAGGGGGTTAGATAAGACGTTTCCTAGTAAAGTTCTGTCTGCCAGAGAAGTTAGAATTGTCATTAAACTAACCTTGAAACTAATACAGGTTCTGTTGAAGAAGAGGAAAACATTTGCGGATTGTGATAGTACAAGAGGCACGATGATTTTGTGTGCTATGTTGATGAAAATTCCTTCTCTATCACTCCGAAAGTCAACTTCAAACGTTCTTGCAGACCTCTCAAGATGTTCTTTGAAATCTTTTTATGATGCTTTGAACTTTTTAGCCATTCAATTCCATAGTAAACATGTACTTTGCAACTCTTTTTTGCAGGCAAATCCTGGACTTGGTAACGAAGGTGTAGCTGAGAAAATGTAGATATTAGGAAAGGCAGATATATGCATAGAAAATATGAAACGAAACAACAAATTAAAAAAGTTGGCAAATCTCACGTTGAAGTATTCACTAAGAGGGACTCCATGAAGATTCATAACCTCTTCCAAAATCCAACCTTTTCCATCAGGGAGACTAGTTCTTTGCTGAGTACTTGTTACTTCACCTTTGAAACGTGCATTACTCTTGTCATATTTGTAATACAGTGCCCTCTCGTAGATGTCATTATTCTCAGATACCCAAGGTGTGAAGGAATAATTAATACAACCAGATTTTTCCATGAAACAACGGTCCAAATCTCCTCCATTAAATAACTCCATAAAGAAGCTGGTCTGCATTAACCAAAGGGATATGGTCAGACAATAAAATCTGAAAAATTCTCATCCTGAAAACCATGTAAGGAACCAAAGAGGTACATAGTTATGATGAAATGCAAAATATGGACAGATTGATATATGCATATCAAGCGTGTCCAGTCCCTTTAGGTTAGCTTAACTGGTAAGAAGAGAGGGCATCACTCTTTAGCAGCTTGGATTCAATTCCTTTAGGTAACAATATGAGAGTATTACTCCCTCCAATCTTAAGCGTAGAGGTTAGATAACTAATTTACGAGGATTAAAAAAACTAGTGAAATTAGTTAATTGTGAAAAAAATGTGTGCTGATTCCCCTCAAATTCTATGTTTGATCATTTGCATTAAAAACTACCCCCATTGATGAAAACTCTTTAATATGTGCAATCAATTATAATGATAGTTTGGGGAAAAAACTATAAATTTGGGAGGTCTTACATTTAAGACTAATGCAAACCTTCTTCACTAACTCCTATATTTAGGTATGCGGGATCTATGATTCACAAGCATACTTATATATTATTCCATTCAATTATTTACAAGCCCCCTTTACAACATTCCCAATCACCCTTATTTACAAGTGTGAGAATATTATGCATTTATTATGATTATTATCTTATTATTATAATTAGATATAGGTATATTTCTATCTTAGGATATTTCCTATTATATCTCAATTAGTTTGATTTACTTTGATTTGATTAGATTTTATGAGATTCTAGGTTTAGCTCTAGGTTTGCCTATATAAAGGCTTATATGTACTCTTTCAGATTTAGAGATTAAATAAGAATTATATTTTTCTCTCAAAGTTCACATGGTATCAGAGCTTGGTTAGTTCTTGGCCAATTTTGAGTTTTCCGGTGGCCGCTGTCACTATACAATGACAGTGGCCAGCCTCCCGACTGTGGCGTGTGTGTTCATGCCATTTTAGTTTTCAGTTTCAGTCCATTTTTTGGTTATCCTTTGGTGGTGCTCCTTCTTTTCCGTTTGTGTCGATTTGCTGTCTTTTTGGTACTGTTCCGTCTGTTGTTTCATGAACGGTGAACCATGTCGTCATTGTTCACGGGGGAGAGAAAGTGTGTACCTCGTTGTATGGTTGTCGTTTGGTTGTTATACCATTTTCTAGTCATGCTTCATTCTCCAATGTCGAGCCTTCATTCCCGGTATGTATAGGCCGGATCTTTGCTTCGAAGGTTGCGTTGTGAGATTGGGTTCTACTATTTCAGCACAGTCAGCATTTTGTTTCAAGCACGTTCACTTGTCTCTAGTGGCTGAGTTCTTCGTTTGTTACATTTTCCAGCACGTTCGTGAAGTGCTATTTTGTCTTGAATGCCGTTTTTATGTCCTATGGTGAGAAGTTTGGTGGGTCCTTGTGTGACCTGTTTGTTCTTTGCCTCTAGTGAGGTGTTTGTCTCAGGTGAGACAGTTTGGTGGTCCTTGTATGACCCGTTCGTTGCTTTGCCTCCAGTGAGGTGTTTGTCTCAGGTGAGACAGCTTGGTGGTCCTTGTGTGACCCGTTCAATGCTTTGCCTTCGGTGAGGTGATTGTCTCAGGTGAGACGTTCGGAGTATCGTTTTGTCTCTGGTGAGATTGTTTGGTATTTGTCCTTAACGAGACATTCATTATTGCTTTGTCTCTGGTGAGACGTTTGGAGTATCGTTTGGCACCTGGAGAGACCGTTTGCCGTTTGTCGTTTGCTACAGCTTCTACTTTGATTTGGTACTCTATTATTCAAACTCTTGGTGAAGTTGTTGAATGTTTTCTTGGATGTGGCCCGAACTTGCTGGTTGATTCAAGATCTCATGAAGAAGAAAATTATTTTGTTTTGATTTATTTATATTATGTTTTCTTGTAACAAGTTGGACATGATCAAATCTATGCTCCAACTTGAGGGGGAGTGTTAGGAAATAAATCAGTATAAATATATTATAATTAATTAATATCGCATATTATAAGGGATTATAGGAATTATGAGTGATTAGGGAATCAATCATCATAATGAGTCATTACTCTCTTGTATTCTCTCTTATGTATAAATACCCTATTAAGCATATGAATAAACATATTGATATGAGTTCACATGGTATCAGAGCTAGGGTTTCCGCACCTGGTTCCCTGAGTTTTGTGGTCTGGGTTCAACCCTAGTAACGTTTGAGGCACAGTTCTTCATCAACATCATTGTTGGTGGTAGTTCCTCGTCATCGTGCCTCTTCTTCATCATTCTTTATCAACATCATTGTTGGTGGTAGTTCCTCTCGTCATCGTCCTCTCATCTCGTCCGTTGTCGAATGAGTTCTTCATCAACATCATCGTTGGTGGTAGTTCCGCTCATCTCGAATGGTCATCGTGCCGCACAGTTCTTCATCAACATCATCGTTGGTGGTAGTTCCTCTGTCATCGTGCCTCTCATCTCGTCGGCGTGGTCCGTCGTCAACTCAACTCGTGAGCACAGTTCTTCATCAACATCATTGTTGGTGGTAGTTTCTCTGTCATCGTGCTCCTCAACTCATTCGATGACTGGTCCCGTCATCCTAAACTCAGCTCGATGGGCCTCTGAGACTCAAGAAGTACAAGCCTAAGGGGGAGTGTCAATAGTATAAAGTTGTATAAGCAAGTTGGACATGATTAAAATCCATGATCCAACTTGAGGGGGAGTGTGAGAATATTATGCATTTATTATGATTATTATCTTATTATTATGATTAGATATAGGTATATTTCTATCTTGGGATATTTCCTATTATATCCCAATTAGTTTGATTTACTTTGATTTGATTAGATTTTATGAGATTCTAGGTTTAGCTCTAGGTTTGCCTATGTAAAGGCTTATATGTACTCTTTCAGATTTAGAGATTAAATAAGAATTATATTTTTCTCTCAAAGTTCACAACAAGCATACTTATATATATAACTCCATTCAATTATTTATAGGCCTAATTAATGACTTGTTAACTAACTCTCCCTTTTACTGCAACTATGTATGATGTATCAGTGTAATTGACAAGTGATTTAGTGAGCCAGTGTGAAATAGATAGAGAGAGAGAGAGAGAGATTACAGGAGTTGGAAGAGTAGAACAATGAACCTCAGACATGCTAACATCGTCAAGGTCAACGAATGACCCGTTCTCTTCACTTGCAAGGCTTTTGCCTTCAGAGTCATCTTCAACCATTTGGTCTTTTTGTTCAGGACAGCAGGATCTGGTCTTCCAAACAGCCATGATGGTCCTGTGTCAACACCAGAACAATTCCTTACTAACATAAATATGAAAAGTACATTTCACACCATGCTAGCATGCATAACTATGAATCTTGGAAGTAGTTTGATGAAGAGTTGGAGTACAAGGTGTGAACTGATAAATACTAGTTAACTTGTATTTGAGTCAAATACAAATTAAAATTGTTCCATACAAATAAGCCTTTTCCATGAAAATAAGTGCTCAGTCACATGTATTTATTGTACTGGGTAACAATGTAAAAATAAAATAAAAAAAAAAAAGGGCCAAAATATGAATTTGTTTTCATGGGTTTAAAGGGCTTTACACCAAGAACTAAAGATTTTAATAATAAATGCCAATGCTACACAAATTCAAGCTCAATTGTTTGAGATCAACACAAGAAGAAAATAAACAATGGTGACAATTGTAATAATTTGCTGTGAGCCCTAGTAGAAGATAATAACAAAATTGTGCATAAAAAATCAATAAAATCATTCAAGAAAATAGAGTTTCATGGAAGTTGCAGAGAGTATATGAAAAAAGTACTTGACACAACATTTATAAATTCTTTCCCATCTACCTGTAGGCAACATTAAAAGATACAAAGGATTGGAAATGGAACTTGAGCCTGCCTTCTTCATCTTGTGATTTTGCACAATGCTTTGTATCCATACCTCTGCCAGGTTGAAGAGTTATGGCGATTATTGGACTCCCCATTGACGCAAATGTGGGGCGAATGACCTGAATGTCTTCAATGTCATCCCAAAGCAAGAAGAATGTAGTTTTGCGTCCAAATATATTTGCATGGAATCCAAGAATTCTTGCGGAAAGAAAAATCCGACCCTGCATAAAAACGACAACATTTTACATTAATGCTTTTGTCAAGAGACTTAGGGATGCCAAAATAACTAATTTGTTAAAAAGGTTGTCACTTTTAAGGTTCGATTTATGTAATTTCAAATTTTAGGAAATATGGAACCATTTTATTAACTTACTCAAAGATAAGTATGTTAGATCCTATGTTTTGATGATTAACAAAGCATAAAAAGGTTTTGCATAGGATTTGGATAATGAACAAAGTATTTTGAACAAGAAAAGATCCATGTTTTGGCAAAATCTTTGGATCACTCAAGTGCCAGCATTTATCACTAGAAGTCACTGGAAGTTGCAAAAACAGAGCTTGAGTGATGTGATAGATCCTAGATAAATCATCATGGTGATCTCTTTGATAAATTGGTTTCACAAAAGAAGATCACTCAAGTGATGAATTTTATCACCATAGTGATTCATCCAATGACAGTGGTTGCAAAAACTTTCAAAAAAGAAATCACTCGAGTGATGTTCCAAATTCACTCGAGTGGTCACTCGAGTGATGGGTTAAAATTTGTCACTAGCACACTACTCAAGTGATTTGTTCTAGTGATGCTACTTTGATATATTTTGAAGAAAAGAGTGATGAACAAAGTGCACCACTGGCACAACACTACAGTGATCCTCGATGTGTTTGACTCAAAATATTTTCAGTGTAAAATCACTCGAGTGACCACCAGAGTGATGTGTTTACATTCATCACTAGCAGAACACTCCAGTGATGTGATCAAGGGATATGTTTTCAAGAAAAGATCACTTGAGTGACCTTGGAATCTTGCATCACCAGCTGACTACTCGAGTGATCCATCAAGTGATATGTGATCATCATTCGAGTGACCACTTGAGTGATCCAGTTTTGTGCATCACTAGCATATCACTTGAGTGACCCATCCAGCACTCTAAAATGTTTTCAAAATCCAAGAGAAGATCAATCGAGTGATGCTTTCCCAGAAGACGGAGCATCACTTCGGAATTCTTTTAAATCACTGGAATGATTATGACGTTTGTTCTTTTTACTTCTAATCATTGTAACTATTTATTATACTAGTGCTTAAGTGTTTTTCAAGTGTTCAAACAGAATTTAATTCACAAAATGGAAAAAGAACTTTTGTGTCAGAAGCATTAAATGTTCAAACATTCTTTCTGCTCCAACGGCTAATTCCTGATACATAATGAATGTTCAGAGTCTTAACGGATAGATACCAAAACTGAGGAAACCTCAACGGATGTATTCAACAAGACAACAATCATTAATTCATCTAGCCTATAAATACCTAGAGCATTGAAGGCAAATGTACCGAACTTGAACAAACTACTGAGAAAAAATTTTATTACATTTATTCGTCTTAAAAGCTCTTAAGCTTGATTCTATACTTCAATGTTCATATATCTTATAGAATCTAGAAGAGGTTGTAACTATTTGTGTGTGTGTATATACAGGTATAAACTGTCAATGTAGCGTGTAATGTCCTGAATTTTGGGGTTTAGAGACTTGAGAATAAGCTTGTATCAGGTAGACAACTAGACCCAGGAAGGGTGATATTAAATTTTGGAAACATTGTATGGAATTTTCATGAAGTCAATAGTAAATGATATTTATTCTCTAACATGAGTAATTAATGTAAGAGAAGGATGAAGAATTGTTTTAATTGAATTAGGACCAATAAATTGGTGATTGACTTGTCAAATGATTAAGTGCCTAAGAGGTATTAGAGAATAAATTATTGGACCTCTAATAAGGTCAAAATTTCGCCCCAAATCAGCCAAAAAGGGAATAAGAATGCATTGTTAAAAGTAGAATACATAAAGTCAATTTTGCTAGGACTTTGTGTAACATGATGGCAAGGAACTAAAAGCAACATTTTGTTCCATTTTGACTAGGAAATTTCGCCCAACCTAAGGGAATCATGGGAGAAGAATATTTCCATGCAAAAAGAATAATTAGAAGTTAAGGGAATAACACGACAATTGGACTTTGACTTAAGGTTGAAGCCAATTAAGATTACATCATCAATGTTGATGTAAGGTGGTTTATTGGACAAGGGTCAAATGAGCATTCTTGAAGACACAAAATCTTCCTCCATAAGCTATATAATTCGAACTAAATGAGGAAGGAGAAGACAAGAATGAATTTCTCCAAGTCGTAAGCTAAAAGGGTAACTATTTTCCTTTGGATGCCAAGTGTCACCATAGTGAATTAAGTGGGCTATAACAATAGGATAAATTGGACACTTGGAGAAGGCTTTTTGAAAACAAAATTCCCCTCCCAAGAGACATGATGCGCCGGCCAAGGAAAGAAAAGGGAAGCCAAGTGCATAAATCACATGTTAGAATGCAAAGTCAAAGGAAATAACCCTAGTTGGACAAGTGTCAACTTGGGGACTCAAAGTTGACTTTGAGTAGGTAAATTATACAAGTGAATTAAAGGCATTTGATGTCAAAATTTCTTGCCCTCCAAGTCATGGATTTCGTCTAGCCTAGTTAAGAGGGAAGAAACAATGATTTCAAGCCAATATGAAAGCCTAATTAAGAGGTCAAAGACTTAGAAAAATGGACCAATGAAAAGGGACCAACAAGGAGTCAATAATGGCTTCTTTTTGAAGCAATTGGAGACAAAAATCCTTCCCAATTTCTGCCCAAATTTTGTCCAGCCATGAAGGACAAGAAAGATGACGCAAAAGTCAAGCAATAATGATAGGAATCTTAGTCAAAAAGCTTGGAGTTCATGACCAATAAGAAAGAACCAAGAATAAGACCTAACTAAAAAGGCTTGTGGGACAAGCCAATCTTCTGCCAAAAGAGTGCAGATTTCGTCCAGCCATGGATAAGTCAAGAAAAGTTAAGAAAAATTTAGAGAAAATGAGATGAAAACATGTCATAAAGTTTAGTCAAACTATGAGCCAATGGGAATTAACTTGGGGAAATATTTTGCATGATAATAAGTCATTATTTACAGATACTTTGGCCTTCATTTTGCTGCCCAAGTCGTCCTCCAAGTGAGAGAAGAGAGTGAAGAGAGACCTTGCACATAGAGAGAAGAAGGCACACAAGTTGGAGATTAAGGTAAGTTGGTTCAAGATTTAGTTAAGATAGCCTTCTATCTTCTTCAATCTTCATAAATATCCATCAAGTTCTCAAGAACAATCCTTGTATGATGTTGTTGGAGCCTAGGCTGAACCCATCAAGAAGCACCAAGAGGAAGAAATTCAAGAGAAATCAAGTCCAAGTGAAGTAAGCATTCTTCCTAGCCTCTTGTGACTTTGTATTCTGAATTTTTGGGGTGATTTTCATAAAAGGGGCTGATTAAAAAAAAAATGATGTTTTAGCAAGGGGAGGCTCTACCCTAATCATTAAAATGAAGTATCACATGATTAAAGTTAAGTTCATGGTGTTAAGGAGAAGATTAAGTCAAAAGATGAAAGAGTATGAAGTTAGAATAGTAATTATTGTTGTTGCTTATAAAGTGAGATTTTCGTCTAGGGCTGTAAACATGAGGTTATGGTATGATTTTAGTATTTTTTTATGGTGACAAAGTGTTTAGGACGAAATTTTGTATGGGTACAAGTAGGGAACATGATTTTGGGACTTACAAACCCTAAGTTTCAAGAAAAAGGAAAACTGTCAGTTTCCGTGAATTCTGGGCAGTCATGCTTAAAGAGCGATTTTAAAATAGTAAACAATGTCTGATGGCCATGAAATTTCGCAGGCTTAGAGTAGACATCCCAAGCTTTAATTTAGTATATAATTTGTAATTTTTCGAGATGTCTACTGAAAGTTATGAATTTTTGAAAATAGCCCAGAAACTAGGTTTTTGCCTCTGACCAGTGAGTAAAGTTTTTACACAGTAAAAATATGCGAATTTTTATGGCCTCTGGGAATATTTTTAATAAAAACTAGACATGTCAAGGGTTAAATGGTCATTGGAATCACGTCAATTGGATTTTCCTAGAATTAATTATGAATTTTTGAAGTTGGTATATGACTTCTGGATTTTCTGGAAAACAAGCGAATTTCATGAAATTAAAAGGAGAGTTTGCATAAATGAATAAAATGGAGTGTATTTGCTTTGTATTGGGCAAGTACATATCCGGAGTGATTTTCAAACGCCGAGGAAAATTTATTTATTACCAATCAACTGCCAGGTAGTAACTGTTTACTTATATAATCTATGTTACCTTGTATATTTGTTGTGCCATGATTGAGGAATATGTCTCGAGGGTGGGACATGCGTTTGGGTTGTAGGGCCTAGTGGACTGTGTGTCCTTAGGTCACTAATGAGCCGGTGATGCATTCAGTGTAGTTGGATTTGAGGTCTGGCTAAAGTTGTTTTCCTAGCGCTATGGAACCGAGACTTACGATAATAGGGTGTCTGGTGTTGTTGTGCATTCTGAATGCATGTGCTACGTGTTGCCATTGTTGATGTTATGTTTTTCTTAGTTATGGTTGCATACATGCACTACATACATATTATATATAAGTTTGACAGTTACTCTAGGATTCAATTTTGAATCCCAGACCATTTTAAAGATATAGGTGTTTCTGTTGAGCTGTTTGGAGAAAGAGGTAAGGGCATGAAGCTAAGGGTTGAAGAAATAGGGGATGCCCTATCATGTTTGTGTATTTATATTTGGATAACTGTATATATTACTTATTGCCCAGTATTTACTTTAGATCAATGTACCCTAACCCTACTGGGATTATTTACTGTTTACTTTCCACACTTGTACCAGTATCAGGTATTTGTCCAAACCGATCCTATGCTCTGTTGCCTAACACTCTGATATATGCTAAAATGGAATAATCAACCAAGGTAAGGTAATGACTTAAAGGTAATCCCTCTATCCGCCACCCAAGAGGGTGAGGCCGGTAGGGGTGTAACGGTGTGTGTGAATAAATATTAGTCCTATAATCTCTTCGTGGTATTAGAGCTAAGAAGAGATTAATCGGACTCTACCACACCATCACCGAAAATCGTTGCCGCTACCTAAAAAAGGGGAACAACTCAGATCAAATTTTTCGATCTTCCTTACCTCGCCATTACCAGCGACCGTCCAACCACCAACTTCAAAGAGAGCTCAGAAGCCCGACCATCGTCATCTCTAATTCTATCATCAACTCTCAACATCAACCCAGCCTCAGTCACAACAGGTTAAGAAGAGTATTCGGATTTTTTTGAGTCTCACCAGTCCGTTCGTTGTCTCGTCAGTGGCAATGTCAACTTCATCCGTCTATCGTCGATAGTTTCGACTTTGTCCAATCTGTGCAAACTCGACTCCTCTGTGGTTGTCCATCGACCTCATCTCGGCAATTCACACACTGCGTCATCACTGCAAACAATCCGACGGTCACTTCAAGGTGTCATCGTCTCAATCCTCGACCAGTCCGGTGACCACACTTTCGTTAACTCTAGATGAAGGAAAACGGTCTCAATCCAAGTCGCCGACCTCCTCCAGCTTGTCTTCGTCTAGCGTCTTCACTCATCTGAGAAGCCAAGTCTCAAGCTCGTCCGACGATCCCGATCCAGATCATCATGCTCAACCACCTCACTTGTCCGACATTTTTTGGTTCCCGCATCAACGACCTCTGTCCAACGCTGAGCGCAGTCACAACGTCCACACCTTTCGCCGTTGTTGAACCATCATTGTCCTTCCTCTGGTGTGTCTCCGTCTCCACTAATCTCATTGGGTCTTTAGTTCAGTCCACACGCCCTGTGTTTTATCAAGACTTTACGGCCTCGGCACTATGCATTTTTTTTGTCTGCTATTGTGAGGACCAATTGTCATTTTAGTAATTCGCGGACCAAACTGTCACTTTGGTAATTCGAGGACTAAACTGTCAATTTTTCGGTACTTCTAAAGCGAACCAAGAATTTGTTCACATTATTTCTGAGAAACTTACCATTGACAATTATCGGAAATGGTCTCAATCCATGATTCTATGACATCCCATTGAAAAATTTGTTTTCTTCAAGGCTCTTTCCTCTAAATATAGGGTGTTTTCTCTCATCTTGACCACATCAGGGTTACCAAACACAATTGATGAAGCCATGGCTACACCTGAATGGAGGCAAACTGTCTTAGAAGAAATGGAAGCCCTCAAGTGAAATAAAACATGGGATTTGGTAGATCTACCAAGAGGAAAAAAGTCTGTTGAGTGTAAGTGGGTATTCATCCCTAAGGACAAAGCTGATGAAACCCTTGAGAAATACAAAGCTAGACTAATTGCTAAAAGTTTCACACAAATATATGGAGAAGACAAGAAGAATTTCGTACGCAAGTTAAAGAGATCATTATAGGGGATGAAGCAATCTCCACGTGCTTGGTTTGACAGATTCACTCGAGTCCTGAAGAGACATGAATACACTCAAGGGCAGAGTGACCATACGTTGTTTGTTAAGCATCATAATGGCAAGATGGTCGTTCTAGCTGTGTATGTTGATGATATAATCCTTACGAGAAATGATGAGGTAGAAATCAATCAAATCAAGGCAGCCTTGGCACGAGAATTTCATATCAAAGTGTTGGGATCGGTGAAGGAATTCATCTAATATTACGAATCCCATAATAGGATATATTATATAAATAATATTACGAACTTCAACACCGACGGTAGCGTGTTAGCGCCTTCAACGTCTTACGTCTCTTTTTTTTTCTTTAGGGTTTCTCTTTCGGGCTCGTCTTTCATTTTATTACTCTACATAATAATATTATCATCTATATAAATAATATTATTATTATTTTTGAAATTACATTATATATATATATATATATATATCCATCCTAGATTAAATGCTGCATTCATTAAATCTTAGACATATCTAAGATTCAATGAATCTGGACATTATTGCTCGTGTTGGCTATTCTTGTGTACGACCCTGCAGGCCCACATGAGATTGGCAGCAAGCCAATATTGTACCAGCCCACAAGTCGCAAGCGGCCACTAACAAGACATTGTGACTACCCAATTCATATGAGGATCGGTGATACGATACAACCTATCATACAACCATGCCATATCCCTTTTGTCACGCGATATTTGATCAAGGATGAAGCATGGATAGTGTCATTCTCCTATTCTTGACCATTACTTTCTCGATTCTTGAGTAGTCTAACAATTGAAATAGAAACTCCTTTCATCGTAGTATGGCCATACATTCTTCAGACTCACTCATTGAGGGGCCCAATAATATCTCTCTGTAAATGTGAGGGATAAATCTCATCTTGACTATTCACATTCCTCTGCATGAAACCATTGCTCTCGATCGAAGCCTTTATCATCACCCGATCAAAGGTGACTTTTGACTAGGTCAAAGATCAGCGACTCTCCTGTAGGAATCCATGATGATCTCAGGTCAAAGGGCATTGTGACGTAGTTATACATGAGAAAAGCTTATGATTTAATCCATGCAGCTTTCTCATAGTGGGTCGGTCCAGCACCTTGTACTCTTACAAGTGCCTATGACTTTTATTTGTATCTTCATACCTCATCAAAGTCATACTGGTCTTATTTCATCTTTGCTCCCCTGTAGATGACCAACCAGGGACATTTAGGATAATTTTTATGATACATCCAAGGATACAGTCATCATAATAAACATGCAAATGATATGATAACTAAATGAAGAAATACTTTAAATAACATTAATGTTCAAAGGACAATGATTGGCCCCTAGGGCATAAATGAAGTATTTTCTTAGGATGGAAGTTGCTCGATCTAAAGGAGGAATCTATATTTCCCAAAGAAAGTATGTACTCGACCACTTAAAGGAGACAAGGATGACAGGTTGCAGACCCAGTGACACACCTATACGGATTGCCAAAATTGATAATGAAGCAGATCTCGGTAAATCTGTGGATATAGGAAACTACCAACGAATGGTAGGCAAATTGATATACCTGTCTCATACTAGACCAAACATTGCATTTGCAGTCAGTATGGTCAGCCAGCATTCTCACGATCCTTAACAGAAGCACGTAAATGAAGTCTACAAGATACTTCATTATTTGAAGGGATCTCCAGGACATGGCTTGCTATTCAAGAAGACTGACAAACATAATGTAGACCTATTTACTGATGCGGATTGGGTAAGAGAACAAGATGACAGGAAATCCACATCTAGATATTGTACTTACGTGTGGGGTAACTTGGTCACATGGAGAAGTAAAAAGCAAAGTGTAGTTGCAAGAAGCAGTGCTGGAGCTGAATACAGGGCCGTAGCATTGGGAATCTGTGAAGGCATATGGATAAAGCGGATCCTTGAGGATTTAAGAAAGTGCATAAATCTGCCAATCAAAGTCTATTGACAATATGGCTACAATTAACATTACTCATAATTCAGTTCAACATGATAGAACCAAACATGTTGAGATAGACAGACATTTTATAAGAGAAAAAGTTGATGAGGGTATTGTTGATTTAAGGTATATATCTTTTAAGGAGTAGACTGCATATATCCTCACTAAAGGACTACCCAAAGATGGATTCCAGTACCTGATTGGAAAGCTTGATTGACATCTATAGTCCAACTTGAGAGAGAGTGTAGAATCTAGAAGAGGTTGTAACTATTTGTAAGAAGAGGTTGTATGTAGAATCTAGAAGAGGTTTTAACTATTTGTAACTAGGGTCATAACTATTTGTGTTTATATATATAGGTATAATCTGTCGATGTACTGTGTGTGAATTAATATCAATCCTATTATCTCTTCATATCTACTCTTGTGAGAGATATTTATTCAATCATTTATTATCTGAGAGACTCAAAAATGTGGGATTTTGAGCTGTCATGAAATTGTAAAGTGTAAGGGGAAGTGATTGTTCTTGAGAAATTTGTACTGAGTCACTAAAAGCCCGATGAATCTTGGAGTATAGTGAAAATCTCAGAAGACTTCTAAGGACTGGATATAGGTCTAGAGGTTTGGATCAAACCAATATAAATCTTGTGTGGTGATATCTCTTCAACTTTATCTTATTTTCTTTATAGTTTGCATTAAAGTTTAAGCTTTTTATTATCACCCAATTCACTCCCCTCTTAGGTGAAAGTCTAGTTCTAACATGGTATTTTCTTTTAACTTCAAAATTCAAATAAACTACAAAACAAACCTGCATTGGCATTTTTCTTTTCAAATAGCAGGCGAAATCATTGATTAGAAATTCTTCATGGGGAAGCCCAAAGAGTTTCTGAAAGGCTGAATTTGTCTGAGGAGATCGCAAATTGATCTACGATTTTTCCAAGAGGGAAAAGATAAGCCAAACTGAATACATGAAGAAAAAACAAAATGGTTGAAACGCAATTACTTACCTTCTTTCCCACTTGTTTCTCCATCTTACTTATATATTGCTTTATAACACTACTACCTCTTGTGTTATCCAAGAAAATTCTTAAGTGCAGCTTGGATTGACTAGCCAAAGCAAACTTTGCTTCAAGAGGAACCCGTATATCAGCAAGATGTGAGATGTTTGTTTTCAGAAAATTGATTTTAGCTTGTCCTAATGATGCATTTTCATCAAATGGCCCATCAAAATCAAAAACCTCCACATTCAACACAGATGGAGGGTCATCCATTGCATCGAACTCAAATACTTCTGCAAATTACATTGGTATTTTTGTAAGCAAAAGGAGGGAAAAGAAAGAAACTATAACATACAAGGACAAGTCTTAACTTATAAACACAACCAATGGATTATCAAATAGCAAATAATATAGTCACCTTTCCATATAGGATTAGAGTTCCGAAACTTGGCTGAGCTAGTTCTAGTTTTCCCATTGCAAGAAAAAACCACATATGGATCTGAGATTCCACTTGAATTGACAGAAGCTATGTTGCTTCCTTCAATCAAGGCAACAGTTAGTAGCCAACCATCTCCTTGTGCTTTAATTCCATGATCACCACCTAATGTTGTAGTGAATAAATATCAGAATAAGTAAAGAATAAAGCTACTGATTTAAGAGAAAAAAGCAGCAAACACAAAATTGAAGACATTAGCTCTCCCCAAAAAGGAATCACTTGATCAATGAGATAGGGGAAAAAATAAAACGGTCAAATCAACAAAAAAGAATTTAGTGTTCACCATTAGTTTTTAGGAGGGATTTTTGGTGGGGTTAGAGGCTTCTTGAAATTTCTAAGTTTGGCTTTCATTTGGACTCTAACTATACACCCTACTGAGAAGGATTCACACAAAAGGAATTCGATCAGCCAGATAAGCAATGTATTAGACCCCAAATGTTGCTTTTAGTTTTCAAGAGACTAGTTATTTTCCTATATTTGAAGAACAACAGGCTTGCTTTGATAACTTCTATTTACAAGGTTTGGTGCATTTTTCTAGAGTGTCTAGCTTCATTATGAGCCTTGATGATAGCTTCTAAAGGGCCTTTATTTTGACAGGATGGTAGAAGAATTAGGAAGTTCTGGCTAGTTGATGTGTTAACTCTGGTTTAGTCTGTTTAACATTGTTTTTTTAAGGAGAATTCTACCCCTTTTACAGTTATTGAATCTGTTTATTAATAATAAACAAAAATATTGAAAAACAATTTAGCATTTGCTCTCCCACATCAAGATGAATAATTAATAAAACCGAGGCAGTTACAAAATTAATATATGATAAGCAAGAACCCCCCCAACAAAAAAAAAAAAAAAAAAAAAAAAAAAAAAGCAAATAAGAGAATACCATTTTGTCTTTTAGCTCGCATGAAGTGTGAAATCAAACCCAGCAATTTTTGACCTTGAACAACCAAAATAGCACTTGCAACAAATTCACCAATTGAATCTGGCAAGTCAATCCCAATAATCTCAAGCCCTTGAACTATGCTGGGTGCAGCTATCCAAATGTGGACAAGCACATACATTCCAATTATAACTGTTGTCAATACAGTGAAATTTGCAAAATACTGCGCCGCCAGCTCCCGATCTGATTGTTTCTCTGCTTGCAGTGATGCCAAGATTTGTTCCTTACTAGAACCAAGGTCCTTTGAATCAACAGGTTTAACAGTTTCACATAATAAACTAGCATACTGGTTAAAGCTGTCCTTCATCCCCAGGCGAGCTCCATTTTCTATCATTCCTTTCATCATGGTACTCTGCACAAAGTTCAACCGCCATGATATCAATAGGCGAGAACAATGTTCTTCTGTTGGCAACTCAGGTCCTGGAGTAATAACATAGAGTAATTCTGCCTTAAAGGTGTTTCCATACATGACATCTGGAGTGCTAACATTGGCAAAAACAGCAAAGTTCTTTCCATCAGCTTTTACATATGTTTGTTCTTCATAGGCTTTGATAGCTTTAACTAACTTAGTGGCAGCCTTGACATAAGTAAGTGATCTTTTCAATGAGGATTCAGTACCTTCATTCTCAAACTTCCAAGGTCCTATTTGTAATTCTGTAGTGCCCTGAAAATCTGCCAATGTCTTGGGGAAATTTAAATCAGGCGAAAAAAGTAGCGTGTTCAAATCCTCTGGTGCTATGATATATAGTTGGTCTATGAGCACTCCTCCTGGTAAATTGCTTGGGATTTCAGTCCCATTGTCCAATGCTTGCATTTTTTTCACAACTTCTTCAAAAGTCTCATTTTCAGAGAACTGATCCTCAATTTTGATGTCATCAATTCCAGCTTTAATACTTTCAGCTTGCTCTGAGTCATTGCTTTTTATGGATACTGAAGAGATATCAGTACCTTTATTAAAAATTTGAGCTATCCGGCATGCAAATGTTTTCTGTGGTTTTTCATCTTTAGATGACGTGACCTCTTCATATCTCCAAGGAGATGATGAAGCCGAACAGCTCGAGAAAGACATTAAAGGTGATTCCACAAATAATGCATCAGAACATTTCCTTGAATGTGAAAATTGGTCACTATTGGGGTATGACTCCACCAAAGCATCAGTCTTGTGGGTTAAGCAGATACTTAAGCGAATCTCTCCTATTCCAACAAAGTAAATGCATGTTACTTAGTGATTCAAGTTACTTAGTGTTATTAATCTAATAATTTTATCTTGAATTCCATATAATAACTGCATGATCTTGGCTTAATCAATAATGGAACATGACATTTGAATAAGAAGGAAAAGAAAACCTTGGAGGCATACATGTTAAGAAAAATTCAAGGACACTGCATTTTTCATAAGCGATGAACAAATAATGAGGTAAATGCAGCTTAATTAGTGCAATACATGGTAAAACATATATATACTTTACAAAAGGAAAAAAGGGGAAAAGTTTTTTATTATATCATACCACATTCCTTGGGTTTGGATTTCTTGCTTTTGGGTTGCAAAGAAAACCAAGAACTAAGAGATTTACTTTCCTCCTCAAAAACAAGCGAAATTGGAATCTTGAGCTGTCCCACAAAATCATCATTGAAGTACTTATCTTCATCCATGACACAAACCATTAGTTTTTCGTCCAAATCCTCAACGCGAAAACTAAACTCTTCGTCCCACTTGGCATTGACGCACTTCTTTAGCACTTTGGTCTTAAACTTCTGCTTCCCCAACTGTACCCTCACGTATGGATCGCTTAATCCATAATCATTTGGTATTCGTGCTTCAACAACACGAACCACAAGCTTCATTTTTCTACAAACCAGGAATCGCAAAGACAAGATGACGATGGTGGCTGTAATTTACACAACGATTTTTTTAAAACAAAAAAATAAATGAATCAGACAGAAACGTAAAAAATGCCGATTCTGTCGATGAAGTTTATTGTTGTTGTTTGTTCTAATTAAATTGATGGAGGTCAAAGGGGAAGATCATGGGATTCTGAGAGAAGCAGATTGAACCCAGAATCCCCAAACAGCAAACCCACACCAAAGAAACGGTTAACTTTTCTGATGGGTGAGAAGAATAGGATTATTAAGGAAAATTAGAAAATCCAAAACGAGAACTTGGGACGAGAGGGAGGTGTAGATTTAACCTTTTTTTTTAATTTTTTTTTTTTTTTTTTTAATAAGAGGTGTAGATTTAACTTGAAAAAGAATAATTATTTATTGGGATAAGATATTATTACTACCGTTTTTTTTTCTATCAATGTTACTACCACTTTTCCGTTAGATCAGAATTTTAATAGGAGAGAAAAGAGAAATTATAAAGGTAGATGAGATTCTTATCTAACGGTGGAAAAGTGGTAGTAACATTGGTAGTAAACAAAAAATAATATCACATCCCTTATTTATTATTCATACCTTATCCTAACCTCTTTGGTTGTAAATATTAAATTTAAAGTATACGTTTGGTCCCTTAACTTTATAAAGTATACTTTTGGTCATAAAATTCTAATACCGTTAATGTTGCTAACGAAGACACTGATGTTACGGACTTAAGTGATGACTAATAACATTTAATTACACAAATTTTATATATTCTTCAATTTACCCATATTTTAAATGTAAGTTTGATAGCATTTAATTACGTAGTCATCACTTAAGTTTACACTATTATCACTTGAATTTGCATTTTCCGTTAGCAAAATTAACGGTGTTAGAAATACAGGACTAAAAAACATACTGAGATGAGAAAGAAACGGCTACTTAGAAGGCTTGACGGGATTAATCGAGTGGTGGCTCGGTTTGGCATGGAGCCAAAATATGCAGACTTACAATTAGAACTCTGGAAAGAGCTTGAAGATGTACTGCTACAAGAGTCACTTATCTGGGCTCAAAAGGCTAGAGCAGAGTGGTCAGTATATGGAGACCAGAATACTCATTTCTTCCATGTAACACCCCTATTTTGTAATGCACGTACCTATGTAAGCTTGCTCAGTAATAAGAAGCCCTGAGTAATTTTGGAGTATTTATTCCCTATGATTTAAGGCGTGGAATTATTTCAAAGGCCCTAAGATGGGGAAACAATGGCTAAGAGTAAGTAGCAAAGGTACTAAGTTAAAATAAGAAGGAAACCCTAATCAACGGTAAGGTAACTAGTGCGCGAAGTAATCCGAAGAAATAAACCGGTATAGTAAAGAAGTGACCATGGGCATTGTAAAGGGGGTATGCGTGTAAAACCTAGAGAAAAGGGGAGAACATATGTCGGACCCATTACAAAAGAGAGTCGGTGGTGGTGGTGCTACGTCGGATACGTGGCATTTCGGGCCGTAAATTGGATTATCGAGTAGCACGCATCACGAGGTGGATCTAGAGTACTGGAATAAAGGTTTCTTGATCCCCAAGGTAGTATGCCTCGTCCACTTGTGGTATGGGAAAAGTGACTGATGATCCAGGCCCACACAAGTCCAGTTGAAGGGCACGCATTACGAGGTAATATGGACCGTGCAATCGAGATGAGCGGGCCGGATAGGACTTTCGAGTCGGGCCGGTGCCCGGGACACGATATGGGGTGAATTCCGGTGGGCCCGGAGGAGTGAGAAAATATCTTGCTATGTAATTATGAAGAGAGAGATTGTCACATCAGAGTAATAATGAAGAGAGAGAATGAATAAAATAATCCGATTAAATCTTGGCCACACAATTCAAATATGATATGACAACAAAATGACATGTAATAATGACATGAAAAGTGTAATTATGGCACATCTTGGTTCAGATTTCGTGGGTCCTAGCCTTGGAAAAGATGAACGGCGCAAAATGACCATTTTGCCCCTGCACCCTAACTCTACACCTAAGGCCACCTAGGGGCAAAATTGGAACACCAATTTTTGACCTTGAGCTCGTCATTTTCTTCCCAAAAGAGAGACCTAGAGATTTCTAGAAGATCTGATCGTGTGGGCCCATGCTTTGGAAGATGAACAAGACCAAATGACCAATTTACCCCTAACCCTAAAACCTACAACTAAAAATATCTAAGGGCAAAATGTGGAACTTGGGGCCTATAAATAGGACCTCTCCCCCTCCATTTTTCCCACACAAGCCACGAGCTCAAGGAGTGCTAGAGAGTGGTCAGCTGAAGCATTAGGTTCTGGAAGTGAAGGAGGTCACCCGCAACCGATATCCGGGAGGTAAGTCCCTAAACCAAGAATCGAGTAATCTTCTTCTCTGCCCTGTGGTGTTTCGTGGAGATGCAGTAGGTTTTTCATACTTTTAAGGTTTCCAATGAGTCCAGAAGGCATTTTTGTGTGGGGTTAAGTAGGATCATTTCGTTTGGAACTTTATAAACCCTAAATCTTTCTATACGAAATTCTGTCGGTTATTTTGGTTTCGGGGCGTGAATGTTAATATGTGGTTTTTGAGTGGGTAAATGGAGTCCGATTGCTTTGAAATTTTGTATGGTGAAATTAGACATCCCGAGGATGATTTGATATAATATTTTGTGTCATTTGGAGTTTTCAACCGAGAGATATTAAAGGATAAAGATAACCTAAAGACTGGACTTTTCTCTCGGACCAGTGGCTAATATTTGGGGTAAAGGACGAGTTTTGAACCCATATGAACTTGATAAATATTTTTCATACAAAATAGACATTCTAAGGGTTCTAAGACCACTGATCTCATGTCAATACGATTTTTTTAGAATTTATTAAAAATCGGTGAAGTTGAGTCAGAAATTCTGGAAAATCTGAAGCTATGCGAATTTCATGAAACTAGAGCTAGGGTTTGAATGGGTGATTGATAGCATAATGTTTGGCTGTATTTAGGGTATTCTCGCGTGTAGGATGCATCCCCGACGTTAAGAGGAAAGTTCACCGCTTTTGGAAGTGCTAGGTAGTAACTGTTGACTTGCATACTCTATGTTGCTTTCGCATGTATGTTTTATCATGATATAGGAGATCGGGCTGCAGGACTACGTGTCCTTAGGTTTCTGATGTAGTACTGAGATCGGGCTGTAGTACTTATTGGACTGCGTGTCCTTAGGGTTTGAGCTACAGTACCGAGAGCATGTAGGATCGGGCTGCGGTACCTTTGGACTGTGTGTCCTTAGGGTGTTGCTGCAGTACCGAGATATGTGGGGTAGGTGGAGCCTATATGAATGTGTGTTTATAGGTGTCCACTAAGGCCCTAGGCTAGGTGGTTGGGGTCACTCCCTAACTACCGAGGCCCATTTGCGCGCTGTTTCGAGAGGCTTGTCTTGACCAGGCGGTCCTAAGGAGTTGCTACATGCTGGTTCATTGTCTTGAGAGCGGGTGTATGTTTACTTCCGATTGTGATTTGCATTGCATGCACCTTGTACACATGTTGTATATGAGTCTAACAGAGTTACTCGGGGTTCAATCGAACTCCAGACCATTTTGAGAAGCGGGGGTAAGACGGTAGCGGTTGGAGGCGGTAAGAATGTAGGGCGTGAAGTGGTGCGAAGAAGAAATAGGGGATGCCCTATCTCATTTTGTACTCTATATTTTGGATAACTGTTGTTTATTAACAGTACTCTTTATTTGGATGACTGTATTAACCCTTTGGGGACATACTTGCCACTTGACTTTTAATCTTTATCAGTATGTTTTGTCTTGTCCAACCAGACCCTGTGCTAACTCTGTGTTAAGTTAATTGGATTAAATAATAAGAGAAGGTGGTTAAGGATAAGGGATCCCTCTAACCCGCCACCCGAAAGGGCGAGGCCGGTAGGGGTGTAACATTCCACGCTCGCGCAAATCGTAGAAGGAAATCTCAAAGGCTAGAGGCCATTAAGGATGGCATGGGAACTTGGGTCTACGATACCAACATTTTCAGAGGAATGGCTACTACTTTTTTCTCCCATCTCCTATCTAAGGACACTCCGGATAGGCCAGTGCTCCATTGCCCGGTGTCATACCCAAGGGTGAATGACGAATTGCTAAGGTGGTGCAGTAGAGATGTTGTGGAAAGTGAAATTAAAGAAGCCATTTTTAGTATGGGTGCGCTTAAAGCCCCGGGCCCAGATGGTTTCAATGTTCTCTTCTACCAGAATCAATGGAGTACGGTATGTGCATATGTGGTAAACTATGTGAAATTCTTATTCTCTAACCCACAGGCCATCGGTGAGATTAATGGAACCTTGATTGTCCTCATCTCGAAAAAAGATCATCCAGAGAATTTGGGAGACTTGAGGCCTATTAGCTTGTGTAATGTCATATACAAAACTATCACAAACATAATTGTGACCCGACTAAAAAGCACTCTCCCTCAGGTGATTTCCCCGAATCAATGCAGCTTTGTTCGGGTAGACATAGTAGTGATAACATCATCGTGGCTCAGGAAGTAATACACTCTATGCGGAACCTGACAAAGAAGAAGGGGTTCATGGCCATTAAAATTGACCTGGAAAAGGCGTATGACCGAGTTAATTGGCAATTTTTATCATCCTGTCTACAGGAAACCCAACTCCCAAACACTCTACGTGAGGTCATTGCACAGTGTGTGTCTTCATCCAGTATGCAACTTTTATGGAATGGAGATAGAGTGGAGGAATTCTGTCCCTCCAGGGGCGTGCGCCAAGGGGATCCACTATCTCCTTATATGTTTGTTATTTGCATGCAGAAATTGGCTCATCTTATTCGGGATGCCATTCGGGGAAGGAAACGGGAACCAATCCATCTTACTAGGAATGGCCCTTATCTTGAATTATTAATTCAAGAAATAATTCAAGATATGGATTTAATCCATTTTATTAATTATTTGGATAATACCAATTAGTGGGCCATCATTCTTGAACCCTAATTATGGTGTTCACTGAGAAATTCATATGACACTTTTAGTCTTGAAGTTTTTGTGCCAACATACAAAAACCCTAAGGTGTTCCGAAACATTTAGCTCTCTTGAAACAAAAAGAAAGTTTTGGCCAAAGCACCAAGAAAGGGGGCAAGAAGCGCCATCCAAAGGTAATCCAATCTTGTTCTTGTTATCCCAAACCTAATTTCAAGAAACCTAATCTTCTTAAGATAAAGAAAACCCAAGAACCTTGACTCCTCAACCTTGCCGTCAAGCATCCAAGGAAAGAGAGGAATCAAAGAGAAGGAGTTCTCAAGAGAATCGGGAGATAGCCGTGTGGATCAGCATTAGAGAACGTCATACATTTGAGGTCTTTAGTGATCTATGGTAATCCCGAAACCCCTCATGTATTCTAATGAGTAGATCCTAAAAAGGAATATTCCATAAGCCCCTACAAAGTGTTAAGGGAATCACATTATCAATATTTTTGAAAGAGCCCATGAGTTTTTAATTTATCATTTAATTTGGCAAACTTCATCTAGATATAGTTAAAGAGTTACTAGATAGTGTGAGTAGTTATGGGTTTTAACTCATGAGTACCATAAAAGCTATGGGTTCTCAAGAGCACCCATTAAGACTCATATATTTGATAATGATTATATTTATGAAGGTATTTAGATTCATGCTCTCTTGCAAGAGTTACAAGTTCCCATAAGCGCTCATAAAGAGTCATAGCTCTTGTGTTTATGATATTTAGTTCCATAAGCACCCGTAAAGAGTTACGGATTCTCATATATTAACTTATTGAACTAACTCATGAGTACTGTAAAGTGTTATGGGTTCTCATAAGTATTGTAAAGAGTTACAGTTATAAATTATAAATTCCGCTGCAAACAGTGAAGAACAAAAAGTTTTGTTTTTCCTATTCGTGAGTTTTTGCTTGAACGTCAGGCAGCACCCAAAATTAACCAACAGAGATATGATATTTGGAAGTTGATATTATAATTCCGTGGGTCAATTCAGAACAGGTTCAATAATTTGGATGTAATTCATAAAATACACATCCAATTGAGGTGAAACTTACTGTATATGAAACGACACTCAAAATTCGTTTCATAGAAGTTGATATCAAACTCAAAGAGATTCAGACAAAAGAGATAAGGATCTCAAAATTTGACACTCAGTATTCTCATGATGTTCTAGAACAACTGTCATTCTTCGAATCATAAATTTCAGAATACAATGAGTTTAGGATTGAAACTTGTTGCATATGAAAATATACTCAAGAATAAGAGTTTCAAAAACATCATGATCATGGTCAATGACAAACAACTGGAAGAGATATGAATTTTAGAAGTTCACAATCATATAAAGACGCCGCTCCAAACTAGCCGCCATGAATGTGATTGAAACTTTCACAATATAATGAATTTGGAGCTGATTCTTTTTGTAATATCCTAATTTATTTTTAGGATTTAATTCAAAAAAATAAATGAATAATAATAAATAAATAACTTATTATTATATTATATTTTATTATAGCACAATATTATATTGTATTATATTATAATATAATATAAGGTGGGTAGCCAATTGTTTGAGATGAAGGGAGTGGTTTATCCATTCCTGGAGGGAGTAGTTTACCCACTCCAACCACTTCCCAACCCTTTATTTAAACACACCCATACACAAACACTCTTACACACACATGGCTAGTGAGAAATCATAGACAATAGAAGAGTGTGAGGAAGAAGAAAAGGAAAAGAGAAGAGGTGGAGACTATTTTAAGGTATGCTATTTATTATGTAGCTAAACTATTTTCTTTTCAACAAACTTCCTCCATGAAAGTTATTCTACATATTTTTCTCTTTCTAATAATAATAATATTGTGTTGGTTAGTGAAAATGTTGGGGTTATGATTTTGGGAGAGTTTTGAGTTTTGACAATAGCTGACTAAATATATGTAAAGGATGATAATAGTAAATTTTAATCGGTTTAGATTTGTTGGTTTAAATATCCAATGATGCTCTCTACAATGAATCTTTGGTGAGTCTCTTGGTGGGTTAGTTCGGTGCTATCTGTTATCCAATAGATCCACCCACGACATCAGCTAAGGTATCACCATGCCTGTATACCACGAAGTCCTTACCTTGCATCTCTATACAAATAAACGATGTCGTACTAGTCTTGTTGAGATCACCATTGCCCTTTCTTGGTGATTCAAGACTAGGAACAAGTTTCAGACAATAGACATTCAATGTTCTCAAGTCATGATCCCTATCATAGATCCTTGAGTGAACACCTATTCTATTCCTAGGGTTTTTATCTTTAAACGCATATTAACCTTAAAGTAAAGGCGAGACATAAATATGATAAAGATAAAATGTGCTCAAATACATCAATCATAAAATACTAAACAGAAAAAGGTGTTCCTCTATCAAAGCATATTGTCTCAAGGAACCTATTTTCCAATAATCTCTCACTTGTCCTAGAGCCAATCAAGTCTTCATGTTATACCCAAATACTCATAATGACTATCATGTTTTCTCTGAGAAATTCCCTTTGTCAGAGAATCGGCCAAGTTATCATCAGTGGGGATGTAGTCCATCTTTACATCTTATCTTTTAATGATCTATCGAATAAGGTGATACTTGCGGAGCACGTGCTTGGATCTTTGATGAGGCCTAGGCTCCTTACCTTGAGCTATAGCTCTGGTATTATCGCAATACAATGGTATTGGATCAACAATGCAGGGAACCACTCCAAGTTCATTTATGAACTTCTTGATCGAAACTGCCTCCTTAGCCGCTTTTGAACCTGCTATGTATTCTACTTCAGTTGCAGAGTTTGTTGTGGTCTCTTCCTTGGAACTCTGACAACAAATTGCTCCATCGTTTAAGGTGTAGACAACTCCTAATTGGGATGTATAGTCATCTCTATCACTTTGGAAACTTGTATCAATGAACCCTTTCACTTTTAGCTTATCACTACCACCATAGACCAGAAACATATCCTTAGTCCTTCTTAAGTACTTTAGGATTGTCTTTACGGCTATCCAGTGACCCTCTCTTGGGTTAACTTGGTTTTTGCTCGTTATGCTTAAAGCATAGGAAACATCTGGTCTTGTACAAAGCATGGCACACATGATGGATCCAATTGCTGATGCATATGGAATCCTCTCCATGTGTTCCCTTGCTATTAGTGTCTTAGGAAACATTGCCTTAGAAAGGCAAATGCCATGACTGACGGGAAAAAAACCTGTTTTCAACAGTTCCATGCTAAACCTCTTTAGCATTTTGTCTATGTACATGTATTGGGATAATCCCAGCAACCTTTTGGATCTATCTCTATAGATTTTATACCAAGTATATAAGCCGCCTCTCCCATATCCTTCATGATGAAGTTCTCTGATAACCATATCTTTGTGGAGTGTAACATGGGAATGTCATTTCAATGAGCAATATGTCATCCACATAAAGCACAAGGAAAACTATTGCACTCCTACTTATCTTCTTGTAAACAAAAGGTTCATCTTCATTCTTGATAAAGTCATTACCTTTAACTACTTCATCAAAACAAAGATTCTAGCTCCTGGATGCCTGCCTGAGCCCATAGATTGATTTTTGAAGTTTGTATACCATTTGCTTTTGGCCTTTGGACTCAAAACCTTCAGGTTGTGTCATATACACCTCCTTCAAGAAATCATTTAAGAAGGCGGTTTGGACATCCATCTACCAAACATCATAATCATGATATGCAGCTATAGCTAGCACAATCGTAATAGATTTAATCATGGCAACAAACGAGAAGGTTTCCTTAAAGTCAACTCCTTGCCTTTAACGATAACCCTTCGCAACTAACCTAGTTTTATAGGTTTGTATGTTGTCATCTGCATCAATCTTCCTTTTGAAGACCTACTTGCACCCATGGAAACTATTCCCTCACGCGGTGGAACCAAGGTCTGTACCTTGTTCTCATGCATCGAATCTATCTCAGATTCCATGTCTTGAAGCCATTCTAAGGAGCCAACATCATTGACGGCCTAAGCATAGGAAGTAGGTTCGTCATCTTCCACAGTTTGTTGATTCTCAAAAGTCCTACAGGGCTGGGGGTTTACAACCTCTACTTGAGGCAACACCTGATTAACAGACTTGGGATCTGTTATTTGTTCCTACAAGTCTTGAATTTCTTTAAGTTCTACTTTACTCCCACTATCTGCTTGAGAGAGTAAATCCTCCTCAAGAAAAGTAGCGTTCTTGGACACAAACACTTTGTAGTCCTTTGGGTAATAAAAGTAGTATCCCTTAGTTTACTTGGGATAGCCTACAAAATAGCAAAAAGTTCTCCTAGCTCCTATATTATCTAGTGCTAAGGTCTTGACATAAGCTGGGCAACCCCACACCTTGGGTAACTCAAGTTGGGCTTCTGGCCCTTCCATATCTCATATGGAATAGTCTGAACAGATTTCAATGAAACCCTGTTAAGAAGGTTTAGTGTCGTATCTAAGGCCAATCCCCAGAACGATTTTGGGAGCTTTGTACCACTCATCATTGACTGTACCATGTCAGGCAAGGTTCGATTCCTCCTTTCAGACACATCATGTTGATAAGGTGTGTATGGAGCCATCAATTATATGAGAATATCATTCTTTCTTAGATAATCTTGAAACTCTAACTCAAATATGGACCTATAAACATTTGAATGAATGAGTTTTAACAACTCATTGGCTCTATGACTCACAAGCTTCTCAAGCTTGGTCTTCGTCATCTTTCTAGCCAAACAAGATGCACAAGCTGTTGGAAATTATGCCCTAGGGCAAGTCATTGTTCTCCATTAAGTTATCATTTCATTCGCATGTTTAAATTGATAACTGTATCCCTGGATATATCTTTTATAGATTATCCTAAATGTCCTCGTTCGGTCATCTACGCGGGAGGGAAGATGAGATAAGACCGTATGACTTTGATGAGGTATGGAGATACAAATCAAAGTCATGGGCACTTGTAAGAGTACAAGGTCTTGGGACCGACCCACTATGAGAAAGCCGCATGGATCTAGTCATAAGCTTATCTCATGTATAACCGCGTCACGACGCCCTATGACTCGAGATCATCATGGATTCCTACATGATGAGTCACGGGTCTTTGACCTAGTCAAAAGTCACCTTTGACTGGGTGATGATAAAGGCTAGGATCGGGATCAGTGGTTTTCATGCAAAGGAATATGAATGGTCAAGATGGAATTTGTCTCTCGCATTTGTAGAGAGATAATACTGGGCCCCTCAATGAGTGAGTCAAAGAAATGTATGACTATACCGTGATGGAAAGGAGTTTCCATTTCACTTATTAGACTACTCGAGAATCGAGAAAGTACTTGGTCAAGAAAAGGAAGTTGACATTATCATGCCTCATCCTTGACCAAATTATCGTGTGACAAAAGGGACGTGACATGGTTGTACGATAGGTTGTATCACGTCATCGATCCCCATGTCAATTGGGTAGTCGCAATGTCTTGCTAGAGACAGCTTACGACTTGTGGGCTAGTACGATATTGGCCCATTGCCAATCTCATGTGGGCTTGCAAGGTCGCACACAAGAATAACCCAACACGAGCAAAAGTGTCCAGGTTCATTGAATCTTAAATTAATATGAGATTTAATGAATACTTAATTTAGTCTAGGGTGAATATATATATTCGAAATTAATATATTATATTCAAAATTAATATATTAAATTTGAAATTAATATATATTAATATTATTAATGGAGATTATAATATTATTATTAATTATTTGTTTTATATTTAATTTATTTGATAAATTAAATATCTAAAACAAATAGAGATATTGTATCTCATTTAATTTTCGAATAAAGATATCATATATCTATTTAATTTAAATTGAGATATAGTATCTCAAATTTAATTAAATAGATAGATATCATTTCTCGAATTTAATTTATAGAGATAAATTAAATCGTAAAGTTTTTGATTTAGATTAAATAAATATATCATATTAGATCTATTAAATAGATTTAATTAATATATTTTAATCAGATTCAAAATTCGAATTTCGAGATCAGCCTTTTAATGCGGATTAAATATGTTACATTAGATCTAACGAGATAGATTTAATTAATGTATTTTTAATCCATATTTGAAATTCAAAATTCAAAATTAATGAGGATTAATTTTGAATATAATACGCCGATCAGGTTTAGAAAAACCTACGGGACTTTTTGTCGAGCGTATTAGAGAGCCGTGAAAAACCCTAGAGTGAGATAGAGAGGGATGCAAAGTTCGAGGGGCTAGCACGCTGCCACAATCGGGTTCGGGAATTATTTGTGTGGATACCGGTAGAGGAAGCCGATTCTAAGAGTCGCCTTCTGCTGATTGAGAAGGTAACCCACCAATTCAAGTCGAAGGAGACTCGTACAGTTTCGGCGCGTAGGTAATTTTTGGATTTCCTAAGCCTTGATTTAAACGCTCTTGAGTGATCCTCAGGATGGGATTCGTAGAAATTTTTAATCCGCTGCGTGTACAGATCCCAACACAAGCTCCAGCGGATTCGAAATCCATGGAGTCTAGATAACCATCTTCATGGAATCTAGCTAATCTTGTCTCATTTATGTGTTCCAATCTACAGTGCCAAAGGTAAGATTGATTATCTAATTTTGGTTTCTTAATGTGGATGTTAAGAAGTTCACTATTCAATTCTAAATTTAAAAACAAATAATCCATTAACCCGAGATGCACAGCCATAAACAATGTCATTCATAATGATAGAAAATTTGTCATTCTTTATTATAAAATTAAAATCAGATTGTTCTAAATGGGAAATGGAAATAATGTTTCAGCAAATAGAAGGTACATAGAGACAATTTTTCAAACGTAAAGAAAGGCTCGTAGGCAACTTGAGGTTTACATCTCCTATGGATAATGTAGCAACTCATGCTCCATTCCCGACACGGAGAATCATGTCATTTCTCTTCAACTTTCTAGGATTATTTAGTACCTGCAATGAATTGCAGATGTGAGAACCACAACCGGTATCCAATACCCATGAAGTTGAACCAATATTTGAAAAATTAATTTTCTATAATGAAAATACCAGAGATGCTCACAGTATAATAGGCAGTTCCTCTTCTAATGTCCTTCCTTCTAGAAAAGGAAGCATACAACATTGTCTTTAGATTTCCGCTTTTCTTTGGCCTTGCCCTTTTTCTTCTTGGAGTTAGCTTTGGGCTTGAATTTGTCTGTCGCCATAGACTTGCCCTTGCCCTTAGCTTTGAAAGGCCAACCAATCAAAAGAGCTTGGGTTCTGTTTTTCTTAAACACCTTCTGTAGTGGTTAGCAGAATCAACAACTCATGGAGTGTTGACTCTACCTTATTCATATCATAATTGACCATGAAGCCATTATATGATTGTGGCAAGGATTGTAAGACCAAGTCAATACTTACCTCATGGTCCATGATAAAGCCCAAAGAAGCAAGCTTCTCTATTAGCCCAATCATCTTGAGGACGTGTGGTCCAACCTCTATGCCCTCAGCCATCTTATAGCCAAACAACTCCTTTAAGATCTCGAAACATTCAGCCCTCCCTTGCTTGTCGTAAAGCACTTGCAGATGAAAGATAGTGGAGGGACCATCCATATGCTCATGCTGACGTTGGAGTTCTGCAGACATAAGCACAAACAGTATGCACACTGCCTGCTCGTTGTCTGCTAAGTGTTGTTTATGGGCTTCCCAGTCAAACTAGTCAAACCCATCTTGCCCTTCTTCAAGGGTAACAAGAACTAGAGAATCTGAAACATATGCAATTTTCTTAGAACGTAAAAACATTTTATGTTCTGATACCAGTCCTTAAAGTTTGGTCCAATTAATTTGTTAGCTTCTAGAATAGAGCACAAATTGATGTTTTTGGTCGTGACTCTAATGCTAAAAAACAAAATGGACCTTTTAAGTATTTGATGAACCATATATGAAGACTTTTGAAACTTATATGGGCTTTCCACTATTTCTTCCAGAATCAATGACCTTCAGTTAATTGGTATAGACTTATCCTTTACAAGGATATTCAAAGTAGGTTAAGAGAATGATTGGAATCATTAGTTTTCGGATGACCCTACAAAATTGACTTATCTAGTGGGTTGATTTAATTAACAACATCTCCATGTCTTCTTTTGGGTCATTAGGTTGACAACACCTTGTCACTTAGTATCACATCACTATTGATAACGTGGCACTATTACCCTATATGCATAGACTTGGCTGAGCCTGCAGATTACATGTCTAATCTACCATAAGCCATCATCCTCAATGTCATACACTTTGAATGGCACCGTTACCCTTTGAAATAAATGGGTCTTAGCTGAGCTAGAAAGCACTACTATGTCGAAGGGTTTTTAATAACCATCGATAATGGGAGGTAAACAATTGCGCTAGATAATTTTGTGAGGGTTCCTTTTGGTCTCATACTAATTATCTAACTAATAGAAAATGCAGTTAATTTTATCTTGCATGCATAATTAGACATAAATTTAAAGCAACTATCATAGAGTTTATTTTTAAACGGCTTGTATCTATCATATCTAGTGCATAATATGTATCAAGAGGGGGTGAATTGGGTGAAGTATAAAAATTTAAGAACTTTGAAAATCTTTTTGCAACTCAGTAAAACTAGATTGTATGACAGTAAAGAATTATAAAGAAATAGATAGTCATTCAAACATATATGCTAGAAACATAAGAGATAAGGGAAGAGAATATGGCGAGATTTATCCTAGTTCGTTCCAATCCTTGACCTACGTCCGGTCCTCAAGCTCCACTTGAGATTTTCAATCCACTATCTTCTTTCAACTTGATTACACGTTTGTACTTGGAGTAATCCTCTCACTAGGATTCACTCCCTCTTACAAACTGTAATCAATACACCCACTTGATTACACACTCTATACTCGAAGTAATTCTCTCACTAGAACTTACTCCCCTTACAAGTTGTAATCAATACAATGGGTTTCCCACTCAAGATCACCTAATCTTGAGTAACTCTTAGATAGAAGGATAGGATGATTACAATAAATCTTCTCTCATAGAAGTGAATGAATAAACACTGAAGAACAATAAAAATCACTTCACTCTCTATGATAAGCTATTTAAACATGAAAAACAAAGAGTAAATAATGTGAAGTTCAAAGTATTAGCATGTTGAAGATGTATGCTTGTGTCTCTGCGTTTTTCTGCTTGAATATGTCCTCTTTTATAGGTAGAGATCAATATATGACCGTTTGAAGATTTAATGACTGTTGGATAAAGAAATATAGCCATTAGACTCATATGGAACTAGCCGTTAGAACTTCATTTTTCTGAACCAGCTATGAATCAGCATTTACTTTCCCATTGATCTTCAGCTTAACAGCCTTTGATCATCTGAAGCATGTACCCAAATGATATAAATAATGTTAAGAAGTGTTATAAATCATTTGGGTAATCATATGGATGTTTATCAGAAGCATCAGGATTTTCGAAACGGTGATTTTCTGAAGCAGATGTGCAAACTCAAGTTTGTAATTAATAGACTCGAGTTTCCTTATGTTGTTGAAGGCTGGAATTCTCTATGCCTGAGCCAAACTCGAGTTTGTAACTTATAGAATCGAGTTTGATATCCTTTCAGCTTAGAAGATGGTTTTGATAGAAGGAAAATTCGAACTGAGAACTTGGAAAACCCGCAAACTCGAGTTTGCAACTTATAGACTCGAGTTTGGTTTTGTCTTGAATAGCTCAGATGCTCTCTGTCTTGTCTAAACTTGAGTTTCCAACTAATAGACTCGAGTTTGGTTCTCTTTAAAACCAATGTTTGCTCTTTGTAACCCGCAAACTCGAGTTTGCAACTTATAGACTCGAGTTTGGGTGTTCTTTAGGACTTGCTTGCACTCTATCTGAGCTAAACTCGAGTTTGTTCACTTATAGGCTTGAGTTTGGCTTTCTCCAAATGTTCATTTCTTCCTGGCTCTCTCAAGCTCGATTTTATCACTGATAAACTCGAGTTTGCAAGTTGTACTGTGACTTGGTTGCTTCTGACTTGGCCTGGCTAGAGTTTGCAACTTTGTCACATTTTGAAGGCCATATCTCCCTGGTCTGAACTCCGTTTTGGTCCATTCAAAGCTTGTTGGAAAGTCCTTTGAGTCTACTTTCATATTCCATTAATTTCAGGTCAATTGGATTTGTAGATTGTGAGTTACACTCAAAACATTGAATCTTGGTTTGCTGTGTGGCGTAGATTTCTATGTCAACTTCCACAATTCATAGATCCTTGATTTGAACTCCTTTTGGCTTTAATTTTATATCAAAATGACGCATTGAGAGTTTAGTTTCATTCAAAAATGGTTTCACCTCAATTGGACTTCTAGTTGGAGAGATATCATTGAATTACCAGACGTCGCCTGAAACAGAGTTGAGCTGAAGTGCTGAGTACCGCTGTAAACTCGAGGTTGCAACTTATAAACTTGAGTTTGCGTAGTCCAGAGATGCCAGAAATGCTGAAGACACTTATTGAGTCGAGTTTGTGATGACTATCTCAAGTTTGAAGTCCTAAACTCGAGTTTGCTTATATCGATAGGCAAATTATCGCAAAGCAAGGTAGTAAACTCGAGTTTAATATTTGGAGACTCGAGTTTGCTCATCCGAACCTCATTTTTGCTTGTTTTAACTCGAATTGAGTCATTCCAACTTCCATATGATCTTGGAGGCTTCTAGCTTCAATATAAGAACTTGAATAATTATATCTTTATTCCATTCAGCAAGTTCTTCATTCTCCCAACTTGATCATTCTTCATCATTTAACTTAGAATAACATCTTGCTTCCTTGACAACCTCTGCAAGTTCTTCTTTCTTTAATATCTTATCTTGATCAATCTCCATTATTAAACTTTGCATCTACATTAAATATAAGAATTAGTCAAATAGAAGATAAATGTAGTATGCAACCTTTTTGCTCTTAAGAATAACATCTATATAAGACATCATTAAAACTAATCATATCTAACATACTAGTCATATTAATGCTATGCACAATAATATAATTATTTTGTGGATGATCATGGTGCCCTTTGATATCACTTACAAAACATTTTCATGTCCGGATTCTTGAGGACTTCAAATATTCTCTGTCCTTTCATCATTCCCAAATGATCTCTTGGTAAAGATTTCTCGTAAGGATCCACGATCTTAAATTATATATTTTTATTCCTATTATAATCCACTATGTAATACTAAATTGGGACAAAACAATCTCATTTACCAAAAAATAAAAATAAAATAAAATTTTAAATTGGGACAAAACAATGTCATTTACTAATACGAATATAATTTAAATAAAAATTTAAACATTCATTCGAGGCACCATGACCATCCATTTTTATTGTACCTACAAAAAGGTTAGAAAAACAAATGCAAGCATTTTTCTACAAATCCTAAACTATCATTAAATCAAATTCAATAATAGTACCTATGTATTTTCAGTAACGAGCCTAGCTCTGATACCACTTGTTGGTTAATTTTGGGTGCTGCTTCACGTTGAAGCCCAAACTTGTGAGTAGGAAAAATAAAAATTTTGGTCTTCATTATCAGGAACTGAATTTATAATTTATAACCGTAACTCTTTACGGTACTCATGAGAACCCGTAACACTTTACGGTACTCATGAGATAGTTAAATAAGTTAATATATGAGAACCCGTAACTCTTTAGGGTGCTCATGGAATTAAATATCATAAACACAAAAGCTATGACTCTTTATGAGCACTCATGAGAACTCGTAACTCTTACAGAAGAGCATGAATCTAAATACCATGACAAATATAACCATTATTAGATATATGAGTCTTAATGGGCGCTCATGAGAACCCATAGCTTTTATGGTACTCATGAGTTAAAACCCATAATTACTCATAGTATCATGTAACTCTTTAACTATATCTCATGAGGTTTCCCAAATTAAACGATAAAGCCCAAACTGATGGGCTCTTTTAGAAATATTGATCATGTGATTCACGTAACACTTTACAGGAGCTTATAGGATATTCCTTTTAGGATCTACTCATTAAAATACATGAGGGGTTTTAGGATTACTGTAACACCCCTACTTTTGCAATACATGTACAAACATGAGTTTGCATAGTAATGGAAAGCCTTGAGTCAATTTTGAAGTATTTATTTTCTATAATTTATGGTGTAAATTATTTTAAAATCCCCAAGATGGAAATCCGTTGTTTATAATTAATAAGGAGTTATTAAGTCAAGATGAGAAGGAAACTATGACAAGTTACGAAGTAACTTGTGCACAAAGTAAGCCCAAAGAAGTAAGCGGGTATAATGTATAAGTGACAAAAGACATTAGTGGGACGAGAACACTAACCCTGTGGGACAGGGTATGCATGTTCAATCAAGGAGGAGAGAGAGAATATGTGTCTAGACCAAGTATAGAAGGAAAAGTCAGTGATAGTAGTGCTACGTCAGACACGTGGCATTTTGGGGCTAGAAGTTGGATTATTGGGTAGCATGCATTACGAGGTGGTTATGAGATACTGGAATATGGATTTCTTGCTCCCCAAGGCACTACAATCCATCCACCTGTGATCAAGGAAAAGAGACTGTTGACGGGCCCACACAAGTCCAGTTGAAGGGCACGGATTATGAGGAAAAGTGTAACCGGCAAAAAGGAGCTAAGCGGGACCGGTTAGGGTTTTCCGAAGTCGGGCCCAGACCCCTGGACACAGAGGAAGGGTGAATTTGGGTGGGCCGGAGGAGAGAGAAAGTGACTTGGAGAGAAAGAAAAATGTCACATCGTGTAATTATGAAGAGAGCGAAAGATAAAATAATCAAGTTTAATCTGGACCACATCTTTTGAAACTGACATGACAATGGAATGACAAGTAGTTATGGCACATAAAGAGTAATTATGGCACATCCTAGGGCAGATCACGTGTGTAACACCCTAAATTTTGGACCCTAAGAGTGAAGAATAAGCCTAAAATAGGCGGACGACTAGGCCCAGTTCAAGAAGAGTCCCAAGAACGTCAAGAGTCGGGAAGCCTCTCTGGGACTAAGTAACTCGGCCATACGGGTCAGTGGACCAATATGAATAAGCTGTGGAATTAAAGTGCCAATGAAAAATGGGCATAAGAGATGTATACGGTGTAATTCCAGTTGGGAAAGATGCCGCCTAACTATGTCCTGAGGTATAGGACAGTTAGTTGAGCAGAAATAAGTCGATATCAGTGAGTAAATGGCATTTTCAGGGTAGTCATGGGAGTCCTGCGTTTTTGAAGGAAATAAGAAGGGAGGAGAGATAAAATGTGTATCCGAACCAAGTACAAAAGGAAAAGTTAGTAATAGTAGTGCTACGTCGGACACGTGGCATTTCAGGGCCAGAAGTCGGATTATCAGGTAGCACGCATTACGAGGTGGATCAGAGGTACTGGAATAAAGGTTTCTTGATCCCTAAGGTATTTTGTTCCGTCCACTTGTGGTCAGGGAAAAGTGATTGATGATTCGGGCCCACACAAGTCCAGTTGAAGGGCACGAATTACGAGGAAAGGTGTAATCGACAAAAAGGAGCAAAGCGGGACCGGTTTGGATTTCCCGGAGTCGGGCCCAGGCCTAGGACATTGAAAGGGTGAATTTTGTGGGCTCAGAGGAGAAAGAAAAGGTCATGTCATGTAATTCTGAAGAGAGAGAATGTCACATCAAGTACTTATGATGAAAGAGAAAGAATAAAATAATCTGGACCACATATTTGAATTTGATGTGACAAGATAATTGACATGTAATTATGACTCTTAAAGGGTAATTATGGCATATCCTAGGGTAGATTTTGTGGGTCCCACGGCTTTGGAAGAAGAGCGGTGCAAAATGACCGTTTTACCCTTGGGCCAAAAACCTACAACTAGCAATTTCAGAGACCACCACCAGGGGCAATTTTGGAATCTTATTTTTGGTCTTGGAAGGTGCACCCATCTTCGCAAGGAGCTCTCTATAATCCTTGAGAAACAAGTAAGAAAATAATAATTTAAACCCGAGGAATTTTCCCGACCGTCGGATCGCGATCAAGTTTGGATTAAGGCCCCATCTTTAGAGTCTATATAAGGACACCCCCTCTTGGCCATTTTCTGCTTCCTAGGACATGCTCAATGAGGGAGGAAGGAGTGGGCAGCAAGGTCTTGGTCCAAGGAGAGGAAGAAGGTCATACACAACCGAAAAATCAAGGTAAGTCCCTAACCGATAACTTGATACTTGATGTTTCTGCCCTATGGTGTTGAACGTGGGGATGCAGTGGGAGTTCTTGGTCCAAGGAGAAGAAGAAGGTCATACGCAACCGAAAAACCAATGTCTTGGTCCAAAATGAGGTTTTGTGTGGGGATAGGTCAAGGACACCTTTTTCACACCCGAAAAACCCTAAGACGTAAACTATGCAAATCTGCTGATTCTGGTGTTTCTGGGTAGCGTGTAGTAATCGGTGGTTTTAAAATAGTAAATGAATTCCGTTTGCTTTGAAATTTTACATGGTGAAAGTAGATATCCTAAGGTTGATTTTGATATAAGGTTTTGTGTCATTTGGAGTTTCCAACCGAGAGACCCTTTAAGTTTAAAATGACCTAAAAACCTGGACTTTGTCTTGGACCAGTGGCTAATGTTTGGGAAGAAGGACCAGTGGCTTGGAGGAAAAGAAGTGTAAAATGACCATTTTACCCCTAGGCCAAAATCCTACAACTTGCAATTCCAGAAGCCACCACCAGGGGAAATTTTGGAATCTTATTTTTGGTCTTGGAATGTGCCACCCATCTGCCCAAGGATTTCTCTAGAAACCTTGAGAATTAAGCCAAGAAAATCCTATTTAAATCTGAGACACTCTTTTGTTCAACAAGTAATAACCAAAGTTGGATAATAGCTTGCACCCTTGGAGCCTATATAAAGGGAACCTCCCCCTTCATTCTCCACCAGCCAAGCATGAGCCCAAGGTGAGGAAGAGGAGGGTCCAGCTGAAGGTCTTGCTCCAAGGGAAGTGGAAGGCACCCACAACCGAAATTCCAAGGTAAGTTCCTTAACTGACAACCTAGCTACTCTCACCTCTGCCCTATGGTGTTTTCGTGGGAAGGTAGTGGGATTTTCATGTTTATAAGATTCTAAATGGATCCATAATGTGTTTTTGTGTTGGGACATGTGGGATCACCTTTTTCCAACTCCAAAAAGCTTATGTCTTTAATATACAAAAATTTGCCGATTCTTACGATTTTTGGGCAGTAAAGACAAATCGATGGTTTTGAAGTAGTAAATGAAGTTCAAATGCTCTGAAATTTTACATGGTAAACGTAGACATCCTGAGGATGATTTTGGTATAATATTTCGTGTCATTTGGATTTTCCAACCAAAATTTCTTTAAGGTTAAAAATGACCTAAAAACAAGGTTTTTCTCTCGGTCCAGTAGCCAAAGATTGGAAACAATAAATGGATTCGAACCCATTTAACCTTGGGAATTATTTTTATTATACAATATATATCCTAAGGGTTATAAGGCCACTGATTTCATGCCAATGCAATGTTTCTATAATTTATTAAAACTCGGCAAATTTGGATCAAAGTTTTTGGAAATTTTTGGTGATAGGTGAAATGCAAGAAACTTGAAGTAAAGTTAGTTCATATGATTAAAAGCATAGTGTTTGGTTGTACCTAGGGTATTATCACGTGTAGGACGCATTCCTGACGCTAAGAGAAGAGTTCACTGCTTTCGGGAAGTGCCAGGTAGTAACTATAAACTAGCATACTCTATGTTGCTCTTGTATATTATGTGTTATCATGATTGTGGATGTCGGGTAGATAGTATCTATGGGACTTCATGTTCTATGGTTACTACTGAGGCCCGAGGTATGCAGGGCAGGTAGTACCTATATGGGTGCTATTGAGGCCCAAGGCATGATGGGTAGCTAGTATCTCCTCTGGGGTGCTACTAAGGCCCTTGGCATGTAGGGTAGGTGGAGCCTATGTGACTGTGCATTCATAGGTGTCTACTGAGGCCCAAGGTATGTGGGGTAGGTGGAGCCTATATGACTGTGTTCTTATAGGTATCCACTGAGGCCCTAAAGGTAGGTGGTTGGGGTTGGCCACCCCGAGGCCCTTTGCGTGCGATCCGGGGCTTGTCGAGGCATTTTGCGTTGCGATAGTGATTTTCATTACATGCATTGCATACATATTGTATATGAGTTTAATAGGGGCTTGTCTTGAACGAGACCGTTTTGGAGACACAGGGGTAAGATATTAGCGGACGGAGGCGTAAAGAAGGTAGGGTGTGTGTAAGTGGAGCTATATACATGCTCGAGAAAAGGTTTATGTTCACGATAGTGATTTGCATTACATGCATTGCATACATATTGTATATGAGTTTAATAATTACTACGGGTTCAACCTTGAACTACAAGTTGTACTCGATTTTCCCAATCCCAAGTCACATGACTTGAGATTTTACAATGAATGACGAAATAAACTCTCTCTAAGAGTAGATAATGATAATCAAGGGGGTGAGATAGTACTACACGAGATAAAGCGAAGAAATAAATATGAGACTTGGATGATTTTCGGACGGGTGGCGTGGAAAGAATGGAGATCATTAAATGACCGTTGCCTTTTAGATAGATCCGTTGGAGAAGTTCTCCCGGTGTTAGGAGGTGGCTTAGGCACTTTCTCTCTCTAAAATTCTCTTAAACCCGGTGGCCAAGTGTCTGTGTTGACCTTCGCAAATTAATCCGTTGGAGATGCAGTTGCTTGTTGTAGAAAACATTCTTAAATGCTTTGCGGACGTGTGCGGGTGGATTAGCCAAAGTTGTGCAACTTTCGGGTTTTGCTTTTAAAGTCTTGACGTCACTTTTGCTTTTGCTTTAAACCTTCAATAAACACTCTCTAATTTATCGAAACTCACCAATAAAGTGGTTAAACATATCTAGGAACATTAGAGATTAATCATAGGAAGTATTAAGATCAAACAAGAAGGTTTCACGATTCGTAGAATTTGAATTTTTGAATCGCGATGCAAACCGAGGTTTGTTTTTCCAAACTCGAGTTTGCTCAAGTATTGAATATGGATCTTTGCTTCTGTATGAACCAAACCTGAGGTTTGTATATTTAGGCTCGAGTTTGCTGAACATTAAAAATGAAGTTTCGCTTATGTCTGGACCAAACCTGAGGTTTGCATAGAGAACCTGAGGTTTGTAAAATTTGTTCAGGACCAAACTTGAGGTTTGCATATTTAGGCTCGAGTTTGCTTGAACATTAAAAATGAAGTTTCGCACATGCGGACCAAACCGAGGTTTGCGTAGAGAACCTGAGGTTTGTAAAATTTGTTCAGGACCAAACCTGAGGTTTGCATATTTAGGCTCGAGTTTAGACTTCTATCGAGCAAACCATCGGGTTTTCAAATCAAAACACATTTTGAGCAAAACACGAACTCGAGTCTATAAGTTAGTGAACTCGAGTTTGACACTATTCATGTCAAAAATCAGTTTTAGCTCTCAAAACACAAACCGGAGGTTTCCAGTGCAAACCTGAGGTTTCCGGTGCAAACTCTAGAGTTTTCTCAAGTTAAAATCATTTTGCTCTCTGTAAGGCACGAACTCGAGTTCATAAACTTAAACTCGGAAGCAAACCCGAGGTTCATGGAAGCAAACCCGAGGTTCATGGAAAGCCTCAAGTTTATGAAAATCTCATTTGAAAAATTCTTCCCGCCGGAGGCAAACTCGAGTTTGTCTCCACAAAGGTTTACATATTTGTGTGAGGTGCGAGCGAGGGTAAATTGAAGAAAATAAGGAAGTTTTGCCCTATCTCATTTTGTACTCTAGTTTGGCGCCGACGAATGTTTTTGGTTGAAAAACAACAAGTTTAAATAATCATTTTTATCCAAAAACATAAATGTTGTTTATAATCGGTAAATTGAAGAAAATAAGGAATGCCCTATCTCATTTTGTACTCTATGTTTTGTATAAATGTTGTTTATAATCAGTACTTTATTCGGATGACTGTATTAACCCTTCAGGGACTTATTTGCTACTTGAATTATAAATGTTTATCAGTATGTTAAACTTGTCCAACCAGATCCTGTGCTCTATTGTGCTAACTTTGTAATAACTTAATTAGATTAAGTAATAAAGGAAGGTGATTTAATAAGAGGATCCCTTTAACCCGCCACCTGAAAGGGCGAGGCCAGTAGGGGTGTAACAATTACCTTAAATCACTGAAGACCTCAAATGTATGACATCCTCTAATGCTGACCCACACGGCTATCTCTCAATGGCCTTGAGAACTCCTTCTCTTTGACTCATCTTTTTCCTTGAATGGTTGCTAGGCAACGCAAGGTTGAGGAGTCAAGGTTCTTGGGTTTTCTTTATCTCAAGAAGATTAGGTTTCTTGAGATTAGGTTTGGGATAAGAAGAACAAAATTGGATTACCTATGGATAGTGCCTCTTGCCCCCTTTCTTGGTGCTTTGGCTGAAACTTTCTTTTTGTTTCAAGAGAGCTAAATGTTTCGGCTAACACCTTAGGGTTTTTGTATGTTAGCGTAAAAAATTCAAGACTGAAAGTGTTGTATGAATTTTTCAGCCAACACCCTAGTTAGGGTTCAAAAATAATGACCCATTAATTAGTATTATCCAAATAATCAATAAAATGGATTAAATCCATATATTGAATTATTTCTTGAATTAATAATTCCAAATAATGGGTCATATCCATTTCTTTAATTATTTCTTTTTTTTTTCCCTTTATTTGTCCAATCTTTATTAGACATATATATATATATATATATATATAATTCAAAATTATCTTTATAACCTAATCTCTTGAATTTAAAATTCAAATTTAAATCTCGAATTTCAAATTCAAAATGGCCTAAGACCGCGTTTGGTCTTCTAACATATTTGGGCCTACTAATGGAGAAACTAATTTCTCACAAAGAAACCATATATGGCGCCATTTTTGTATATTGGGCTTGGAGTCCCACTCCAACCCAAATACACATATTCTCTCAAAAAAAATAATAACAATTATTGGCCCAAGCTTGCTAATTTTAAGCAATCAAGAATAACCTTTATGTGTTACCTATTAGGCCCAATTAATCACTGATATAAATAACCTTGGATCAATCAAACTCCTTTAATGGGTCCAAGTTATTTAATGACCACATAAGACATTAGTAATGCTCTGTGGCCCCAGAATTAATTGAGTTGATCAACTAATCTACCTTTTTCCAATTTGGATACCGTGCCGACTTCATCCATCACATCGTCATTCACATTTAGTCGAGATCAAATATAGAGTATCATCTCTCTTGGTTGACTAAATGTAGCTTTTCATGGAATTAAGAATCTTCTTCTATTGACTCTAAGATGGATCATGACTCTTATAATCGCTTACTGTGCACAAATTCCCAAGTCAACTAGAAGTCATCCAAGCCCTACCAGTTCTGTGAATGACTAATCCCTTGTAGGGGACTAAGTTCTTTCGGCATGTCCATCTGCACTCATGTATTCGAGTCATACCCAAAAGTACACTATTTTCCCATTCTCAAGCAGATAGAGTTGTATAGTCAAAGTATAACCCTAGGACATAGTGTTTGATGACATAAGTCTAGGATGATCCGCACTACCAAATGTTGAGAGGCTTTACATATCCAATGATACTATCTACAATGAATCTTTGTAGAGTCTCTCGACGGGTCAATTCGGTGCTATATGTTCTCCAATAGATCCACTCACGGCATCAGTTAAAGCATAACCATGCCTGTATTCCATGATGTCCCTACCTTGTATCTCTATACAAGTAGATAATGTTGTACTAGTTTTATTGAGATCACCAATGCCCTTTCTTGGTGATTCAAGACCAGGAACAAGTTTCAGGCAATAGACATTTGGTGTTCTTGAGTCCTCATGATCATGATCCCTATCATAGATCCTCGAGTGAACACATGTTCTATTCTTAGGGTTTTTATCTTTAAACACATATTAACCTTAACATAAAGGCAAGACATAAATATGATAAAGATAAAATATGCTCAAATACATAAATCATAAAATACTAAATAGAAAAAAGTGTTCCTCTGTCAAAGTGGATTGTCTCTAGGACACCTATTTACTAGCAATCTCTTTCATCGAAACTCCTATGAGCTTGATCTTGGTGTTTGTGTGTTGCATTGGGAGTCTAAATTCATATGAAACATGTTTCACCTCAACCAAATGTATTTTGAGAGATATGATTAAATTACTAAACCTCTTTCATACTCAACAAAATCAGAGTTAAACAGGGTATGTTGAAACATGATAATCACTCGAGTGATCCCATGTATCACTCGAGTGAATAGTGTCACTCTTGTACATCACTCGAGTGATGTTCCTTTAGCTCAAGAGTGATGTTACAGTAGCTCAATAGTGATGTTAATGTAGCTTAAAAATCACTTTTCATAGTGAAGCTTGAAATAGCTTATTTTAACTCTGAATTAAGTCATTTCAACTTCCATTTGATCATAAAGACTTCCAATATCAAATCTAAGAACTTGAATAATGATTTTCCCATTATATTTTGATTTTTTTTTTCTTTTTTTAATCTCTTATCTTGATCCTTCTCCATAATTCAACTTAGACTAATCTACATTAAATATAGTAGTTACTTAATGTAGGAGATAAATATATTATGCAAATTGTTTGTTCTTTATATTTGGCATCCATGATTAACATTATAAAAACTAATTATATCTAACAATATATGATTGAGAGGTGTTAAGTGAAACAATTTCAAAATAAACAGAATAATAGTCAAGTATTTATAAATATATCAAAATGCAACATATGTATATATGTGAGCTTTAACTCTAATCTCATAACATGAGATGAACCCCCAAGATTATTATTATAACCTCCTTATTTTTTCCAAATGAATTCATGGGCTAAGTGTTCTATCCACATCACTGGCCACTTTGATGAGTTCATCGTACATATGATATTGGCTGGCTAAAGTCTACAAAGCACATGATGAACCATGGGTTCCCCTAAGAAATACTATCCACTGGGTGTCGTAGTCCCTAGAATATTGCCAGGGGACAAAGATGGGCAAGCCATAGAACACCATATGGTGGTCATTCAATGTGATCACAATAACATTAGCTCCTCTCAGTGTACACCTTCCAATCATAATATATCACAAGGGTGTAAGTAACAATTCCATCATGTTCCAAAATAAACAATAGCAACATTATAGCATGTATTGGAGTAAACTCTAATAGCATAAATTCCAAATATACAATTTGAGACTAAACATCATCTCTAAGTATTAGAGTAAGCCACCATTCAAATTTCAACTAACTCCCCTTCTAAGGTTTTCAACTGTATCTCAAGTTTCTACGTACCTCTCAAAGCTCATTTGTGATAACGGAATTAGATTAACAATAAGTTGAATCAAACGGATATTTTCTTTATGTCATATAGGGTTATCCAAAAAAACCCGGTGGTCTAGTTGGTTCGATCTGACCCAACCCGGTTCGGGAAAAAAAAATTGGTCCAAGACAATTTCACCGGATCAAACTGCTCGAGTTGGACCATACTTCGGTCTGGGGGTTTATACCCCTTGGACTGGTCCAGTCTAACCCGAATTTTTTTATTTTTATTTTTGTAAATCACAACTGCACTTAGCCACTCACTGGAGTCTGGACATCCTAATGTGCTTTTTAACTTATAAGAATCACTTTTCACTCAGTCCCTTTTTATTACTTTTGGAAGTCACATGAAACCAAGCTAAAATATTGCCTCACAAGAAGGGAAAAAAAATGGAAAAAAGACCTGAAAAAAAAGTCCAGGCAATCTACTAGTCCAGCCCGACCTTGTGCTAGTACCAAACCGACTAGACCTCAAGCTAACTTTTCCAGCTCGAGGTCCTATAGGGCTAGACATCGGGCTGACCTCCAATCCGGTTTAACCCGGTCCTTAGACATCCCTAATATCATATTAAGATAATTATAATCTATAAAAGATATAGAGTTGATTTCGTAGAAATTCCAAATCTAGCTTCTTAAATCTATGAAATCCTATGAGAAACATGGAGATTATAGGATATGATGATTCACCGGTGTATTAGAAGACTCGAATTTATCTCCAAGGGACCCAACAATTGTGCCCTAACAGAGAAAATAGCAAGAGACCATCTTGTTCAAATGTCATTTTGTATTTTTGATAAGTGATTGCATTTTTTTTATGGAGTTGCATTTGCTCTTTTGGCCCTATTCTTATGAAGGCCTCGGTAATTTGTTGATAAAATTCTAATCCTATGATCCTTCTTTCTCTGCTGATACCAGCAATGCCTCTGCACCTCTTAGTGTATCTTCTTTGTATTTGGTTCCCCTCAATTGAACGTCAATTGAGACAAATTTACCATCAGATTGTGATCTAATGTTGCTGAGGAGGGAGTTACAAATTTATTTTTCTAAAATGCTGTAAGTGTATTTGATGTTGTATTGGTTTTCAAAATTAGACAAGTTTGGTGAGATGCTTCATCTCATAAATGTTGTGTTATAAAATCTCAAGCTATCTTCCACTGAAAGGTAATTGATGAAACATTGAGACTTGGTGGTATTGCAATTTGGTTAATGAGAGAAGCAAAAGAAGATGTTAACTACCAAGGTATACAACCCATCTTATGAATTATATATACTTGTGAATTTGGTTAATTAGACTTGGGGGTATTCAGCAGCTTTAATTTGATAGTAACTGATGATGTATCTGGATGTTTTTTTATGATCAGATGGACACAAGAGAAGGAATATAGGATGTCTTTCTTTCCCTCTACTCGCTTAGTGAATGGCTTCAAAATTCTCCTAACCAGACGCCATGATCATAAAATCAACTGAAATTGAAACAATCTCACCATTTTTTTGGCAACTTTTTCGCTGAGTGTTCACTCAGTTCTCTAGAGCGTGTTACAAGATTTACATGATGTTGTTAAATATGAATAGGTTGAGCTACTTTTTTTGGTCCTCTCCTTGTATGCAAAATGTTTCCAGGACTCACTTTGTATATAATATGGTGCTGATTATTTTGATGATGGTTCTAATTATACAACGTATCTATCTAAAGTATTGTTTATTTCGTAATATATATATATATATATACACACACATATATATATATATATATATATATATTGTTTGAGTGGCTACTGTGAAACAGCCCTAATAATTATAATATATTGTTTTCTAATTCTTCAATTTCCAATAGATGTTTTTTTTCATATTCCGTCGTAATTTGTGGTGGAATTTTAATTGCAACGGATTTTTTTTTTCATATTTCATCGCAATTTGCGGCGAAATTATTTTATTATTCCGTCACAATTTTTTATCTGTCGCAATTTGCGACGGAATTTTTCCATCACAAATTTCATTTGTAACGAGAGAATTTGCGACAAATTTTTTTCCGCCGCAAATCGTGTTTGCAACAGATTTTCTCTTTCTAACAACGGATTTTGTCCGTCGCTAAACCTTTTTGTTGTTGTAGTGTTTAGCAACTTTACAAGTGTTCAAATTGAGTTTTTTGGATTGTAATGATTCTCAACTATCCGTGTTAAACTTGAGGGATGATAAGGATTGAGCAAATAAACCACAATAAATTTGTTGTATTGCACTCTTCTCAAAACTCTCTGACTTAGAATTCATATATGTAGTAGACTGTCTAACTCTGTCTTTATTAACATTTCACATTTGATTTCAAGTTGCATTTAAATTTTTATTATCCAGTTAACATAGTTAATATTGTGCACCAATTAACCCTGTATATATATATATATATATATATATATCAAATTATTTTGTAAGTGAAAACATATTATTCAAGTCATTATGTTATTACTTATGCATTATATAAATTATTGTGGGATCGTAATCTAACCAACAAAATTTTAAATTATTAGCGACAGAAAATTCTATGCAAGCAATCCTTTTACCGCAGAATTAGTACTGTAGTGTCATATACTGCTTAAAATAAATTATTAACGACACCAAAAAAAAAAAAATATTATTAAAAAATGCACTACATTATCGATTGAGATTCCATTTTGCAAAAGATTCTGGACAAGGGAACCAACTTAGAAGATATAATTCAGTCATGCAAATTAGTCAAGCAGATGCTGTTGGTTGTCTTCCCAAATGTGGAAGAGACACTCACAAAGCCATTGCTTTACTCGAATAATTTAAACATCGTAGGACCATAATCATGAAGTGACCTTTGACTAACTCCATTTGCAATGTTTATCTTTTCCAAACCACGCTTATTGTTCTTGTACTCATAAATCCGTCACAAAATATTCACCCATGATAATTGAAATGAGTAGAAAAAATTTGTGTATGTTTTTTTCAATACATCAAGAGAGAGTTTGAACTCCCTACGCACACTCCCCCTCACACTTACTATTTGAGTTAATCTTAAAATATCAAAATTTGATTTCTTTTTAATTAATACGGTATATAGTTCAAACTAAACAAAAGAGGGCCATGAGAACTTTCCTTTAACTTGGGCATAATAATATGGATTAAATACAAAATATTGCCAAGATTAATATTGAGTAGCCTTCCTGTTTCGATACTTTTTAAGTGAGGTTCGCTTTTTTAAAATTCAAACATTACGGACCAAAAAAAGAAGAAGATATTTTTTCCCATTTAGAACCTGGCTGGCGCAACTCGAATTCCAATTTATTGATATTAGTCGGATTAAGAATGATTATAAAAGAAAATTAGATTTGAGATGAAATTCACATGCATGCAGTTGTTTGTCATTGCATAATTAATTATGATGTTACGCACCATTTCATATATGTTTCGTGCATGCTTGACCATATTGTCTCTTGGGAAAATTATTATTATTATTTATATTATTATTATAAAAATTATTATTATATATTTAATAATTAATAATGACTCAAAAGCATGATCAATTGTTCAAGATGATCATTTTATACGTTAAACTCCTTTCTTTGTTCTCAAGCTTTCAACTCACTTTCCACTATATACTATAGTCAGACATAATCATCAGTAGTTCATCTTCTAAGGAATTAACGATGTGATCTATTGTGTACATTAACTAAACATATTACCTTTTTTGTTTTTACAGTGAAAAAAAAAAAATTACACACACACAGAGTAAAGTATGTCCTTTTAATAATTAATAATAATTATTGATAACAATAATAGGATTTAATTTATTAAGAAGCTTTATGTACTATAGAGAGATTTATGATGAATGATCAATAAGATCATGATCATGTTAATTATATATATACACACATAATTTAGATCGATCATGAACATTTCCATGATCTTTATCAAAGCATTAATTAACATGATAAGGCAACAAAATGATAAAATGTTATCACATCTTTATCAAATTTTCATATAATTTTGAGGGAATAAAATAATATAGAGTAAAATACTCAACTCCTTTGCATTTTGTCTTAATTACACATACATCCCTTCTATTATGAAAACAATGGTTAAGGTGAAAAACTGCCCCAAAAGTTTTGTTGAGGAGTAATGTTGCTCTAGAAGTTTTTTTTTTTTTTTTTTTTTTCATGTTCAATGCCAACCAGGAGTTTCAAAAAAATTGTAGATATATATATATATATATTCCATATTGTCCATACCATTAGAAACTAATGTTATCCATTAAATATTGATATTGAACATTATCTTTTGAACGTTAAAGGAGCAACATTATTCCATTTTAACACTTTCATAGATAATATTAAGCCAAAAAAAATTCAAGAGTAATTATGCTCGTCAACAAAAAACTTTCTCGAGTAAATTTACACTTTAATAAGGAAAGCATTCACTTAAGTACACTACAAACCATTAAATTAGTTAATAATATTCTCGAAATATATTTTTAATTAAAGTTTTTATTATAATACATTTAATTTACTAATTTACCTTTCATCATACTAAATCCATAATTTTGGTTATAAGTGTTTTTGAAGAATTTAAGAGTTTTTTTTCTTCTTTTCCTTAAAGATTTTTCTTGGGAAAATTCCATTTAAATACCAAATGAATTTGTAAAACCCCCAGTGACGCGAATTTGCAAAAAGATTTAGAGGTGACAAGGACTTTTAAGGGTTTTGCAAATTCCGCGCCAAATGACCATTTTGCCCTTAGTTCTAAATAATTAAAAAGAAAAAAGAAAAAAATGGTAATTCTCACTTCACGAATGGTAATTCTCACTTGAGGTTTTGTAAAAGTTCATTTTTTTGGGTTTTTACAAAACATGCTTCAAGTAAATAAAGTGAACCCTGGAGAAAAAATGGTAATTCTCACTTACGAAATGGTAATTCTCACTTCACGAATGGTAATTCTCACTTCGGGTTTTGTAAAAGTTCATTTTTTTTTTTTACAAAACATGCTTCAAGTAAACAAAGTGAACCCTGGAGAAAAAATGGTAATTCTCACTTGAAATGGTAATTCTCACTTCACGAATGGTAATTTTCACTTGTGGAATGGTAATTATCGTTGAAAAATTGTTAAGAAGAATATATATATTTGTTAATGTATATATATAATAAGAGAATCAAGTAGCCCAACTGGTTGGGCTACTTGGTTTTGTGTGGGGGTGGGGGTTCGAACCCCACCCCCTACATTTCCAAAACACATTTTGATTTTTGACAAAACACTCACCCGCCAAAAAAAAAAAAAAAAATCCCTCCCACCGGTTGTCGGTCGCCGCCACGGGGTGGTGGCGGCGGTGGCCGCCGGCGGGGGTGGCCGCCGCGGTGGGGCCCACCGTGGGTATTTTTTTCTTTTTCTTTTTAATTATTTAGAACTAAGGGCAAAATGGTCATTTTGGCGCGAATTTGCAAAACCCTTAAAAGTCCTTGTCACCTCTAAGTCTTTTTGCAAATTCGACGGACTTTTTTGGGGTTTCACAAATTCATTTGGTATTTAAATGGAATTTTCCCATTTTTCTTTCCATTTTTTCAAATAGTTATTTTTTAATAATTTTTTTTATCATACTATGATAGATAACTCTTAAAATAAATATATACTTAACTAAATCGTTTTATATATGTTTGTCACAAAAATTTAAAATAAAATAAATTATAGATTTAAATTATTTATATAATCTCCCAAAGTTACATAATTTATATTATGAGGGACAAAATGTGTGTTTGAATTTTTTTAAGAATTTAAAATAAATCTAAATAAATAAGTTTCAAATAAGGAAAAATTAAAATTATAAAATTTAATAACATTATAATTATTAATCAATTTTATAAAAAATTTGAAAATATATGTATAAAAAAATTATGTTGTATACAAATTTATTTTTTGGCACAATATAAATGTTTAAATAATATTTAGGTTCAGGAGGGGATATTTTGGTTAAAATAAAATTTTAATAGTCAAACTTAATAGTGAATTAATACATAGTTTACTTTCGTGGTAAATTCCATTAGAAATTGAGTGTTTTCTTTTGTAATACCACGGAATCTCTTCTGTGGCAAATTCCATACGAAATTTGTTTGACGGAATTTTAGAATTTTGCTGGACACAAAATTCCGTGACAATTGGCCATAGAACTTTCCTTCGCCAATTCCATAGCAAAAATAAAAAATTTATTAAGTTTACATTGACATTAATATTTTTAATATTATAAAATTAATTAGTTCGGCACAACAGGCAAAGGCTCGCACACGAAGGCATTAGGAGCATGAGGTCATGGGTTCGAACAAGAGGAGAGGCATTTTCAGGAATTAAGAGATGTGGACATGTGGCAGCGCGAGCAGGAGATACTTGGCGCACTGCAAGAAAGGACATGTGGCTGCCACGGGCAATGAGGTGTCCTTTTAGGAACGTGACACATGGCTTCTCATGAGAACATACATGTGGCATTTGAAAATTAAAGAAATTAAAAATAAAATTTGTAAAATTGATTTGTGATGCATCTATTTACGATGGAACAGATTCTATCGCAGATCTCTCTCCATTGGAAAAGTTGAATTTCATGGCAATTTTGGTTGGAAATTCATTTTTTTTTTTATTTTTAGTATGGTGGATGGAAATAGATTCTCAAATATATATAAAAAGTTTAGGTGAATGGCATTTTAGAAGGAGGTATATATACATTTTCACAATAATATTTATATAACTACGGTAAAGATAGAGGGGTTGTTAGTACATTCTACTCTATAATATACACACACAAACGCAAAGTGTATTCATCTGTTACATTACAAGCTTTAATTTTAAGGTCAGGATCTATATACAAGGGGGAAAAAAGGAAAGAAGTTAAAATGTATAACTTTTTTTTTTTCATTAGAATTAAAATACGTTAGCAGAATTGATAAATTAATTAATAAAAAAGGCACAACTAAACAAATATAAGTGTAATTAGTCTAATAATAATAATTATCGAACTTTTAACTAAGCATGATTAATTCATAATTCAACCCAATTAGCAGACAAGTATGAGTGAGATGAGAAGTTTGACCAGTCAATATGTTATGCATGCTACAAAACTTGGATTTATTTTTCATACCTTGCATGGAATTTGATATGTGATACACATGGTATATCCAAATAATTTATGTATAATATGGTTTAACAAAGTTTATACTTTTTCCTACGCTGATATTTAATTAATGAATTTGACAGGGGATTTTTTTTTTTTTTTTTTTTTTTTTTTTTTTTTTTTTTTTTTTTTTTTTTTTTTTTTTTTTTTTTTAAAGAAGTAGTATAAAGATGTGGAGGATAGTCCATTGTGAAAATAGTTACAAATTGAAAAATTGTGCTATAAATACAAATTAGGAAGTATCGCATAAAAATCAAATAATTCCAAACTATCAACCAACTTAATTTAGCTGAACTTTGTACTTTACGCGCCTTTAATTTGTTTTCTGGGTTTTTAATATATTTTGGCTTTATAATTATTGAATCAATCAATACATCAATAATCAATAAATAAAATAAAAATTTATAAGAAGCACGACTCATTAACAAATCATGAACCATGTGATTTAAAATTTGAAAAAAACAAAACAAAACAGTAATTTTTTTAATTTTAGGTAAGATTTATATCTATACAAAGTTTCTTTAATTCTGATCATAGTCTTAGTTTTTTCAAATTAAACTATTTTAAAATTTAAAACGTATCTTCGTTTAATTTTACCAATTCCCATTTTTCATAACTTGCGAATAATCCAGCTTCTTATATTAAACGTTTTAAATTATATACAGATCAATCAATAATATAATCATTCACCAGTATCATAAAATATAAAATTTGCGGCTGGCTACATTATTTTAGCTATAAATAACAATGTTTATCCTTCTTTCGGGCATGAAATGTTTGCGAGATCTAAATGTTAAAATATAGGAGTAATAGTTATAAGAATTCATACTTTTCAAAAGTTCATAAAACTCGTGGCTTAAATGCAGTGGCGGAGCTAGGAATTTTAGTGATAGGACGCGAAAATAAAAAATCCTATATAATAAATGAAAGTAATTAAAATACAATACAGACATAATATACAAAAAATTGAAAGAAATCTATTACGTAAATTAAGATCACTTCACTTGACTCTTAGTCGACGTGTTTTCATATTTTAAACTCATCTATAATTGAATACATACTAAAACTCAGAATAATTTCTTTTTCAATAGATGTAATTAAAGAATCATCAAGAAACTATTTTTCCTATTATTGTTATTCATGCTTGTGATGTCCGTCCATAATACGTCTTTATGTGCCTTTATTTATCAAAGTTATAGCACACGAGACATCGAAATGATTTGGACGACTTAATTATGGAATAAAAACTTTCTCAAAATAACTTAGTCTTGAAACATGAAGATAAATTTTTCGTGATTCGAATCTATCCCATCGGAAAACTTAATACATTAATCCAAAAATAGACAAATGATAAATGATAATTACAGTCCAACTATTTATACTATCACAAAATCCCTTCTACTGTAATCCTTACAGCTGCAACTTTCCTCTTGATCCCGATGCACTCCCTGTCTCTTTCATGCGGTTTGGAGTTCAAATGAATGAACCCTAGGGGTAACAGTTACTCTTATATGCAAATATGAAATGTAAAAGATAGTATAACACATGTATCAGCATAGAGTAATTCACAATAAATAAGTCGCACCGTAAACGCAGTTAACGGCCAAGGACGTAACCCTTTAAGACATGTAGCCCTATGAGACACGCAGCCTCAATGCTAGGATACACAAATGCAAATTATCTAACCATTATGTTTGTGTTTTCATTGATATAAGGTTGCAAGATGAATCATTTGTAAGTGTTAAATGATTGTTGCGTTCTAAGAATCATCATTTTTGTAACTAAATAAATTACGGATATTAATTACAACCGTTATTTTTGCATTTTTATGAATTCTGTCTCGCAATAAATAACGGTACACATGAAGAACCATTACTTTTAAGCATTATATATCCTTTTGCAACCTCTACTTTGACATACATGACATTTATTAATTGTAACCATTATATATTAAGCATTATAAATGCACAAATCTGTAGTATTGTATAGAGATATTTACAAAGTGCCTACCAACAAAATCCTCACAAATTTGCAGTGGTATTTGAATTCTTAAGGATTATGAGCCAACTCCTTGCTAGGTGAACTCTTTCTTGGAAAAATAGATCTAAATATTTTAAAATATTCATCTATATATGAAACCCAAAAAGAAAAAGTTGGATCAAGTAGCTGAGATTTCTTATCATAGGGCTGAAAAGTGTTGGGGGTTACATAGCCAAAATTGTTTTGTTCTTTAATTTTGTTGGTTGTTGATGATGCTTAGTGAGCATTATTACTGTAAGAGAGGCACTTCTTGCTTAATAGTTAGCAAATGTCTTTTAACATGAAAAGATTGAACAGATAAGGAAGAAACAAATGAATGACAGAAAATCATGTGGGACCCGAAAACAATGACGCACGAGTGAATGAAGAGAGGCGATGAACACAAGTGGTTAGAATAGAAGCGAAGCCAGCACGCATCAAACAAACAAGAATCATAAAAGGCACGCCCGAGTCACTAACACTGATTTGATTTCCCTTTGCCAGTGATTTGATATATTTCAAATAATGAAAGAGTGAAAAAAATATTTTAATTAGTTGGTAAAATGCGGGTTATATATATTTATATTCCCTCCAATTGTTAATATAAAGCCTATATATCTAATTTGAGTATATTAAGAAAGTTATTTAAAATAGTTAATATAGCATAATTTTTCTAAAACACTCTAAACATCTCCCTCAATTTCTTTCATCTATATCTTCCTTAATGATTGTTGAGGGAGTATCAATAGTGATAAATTAGAAAAAGATTAATAAATATCATAAATAAATATTACATTCAGTAACAGGATCATCACCCCCAATTAGGTCTTATATTAAAGATCAAAGGTAGTGACATCATAAAAATATGTGTGCAACATGTGAAACATTTGATATTCACTACTAGTCAAATTTGAGAATTTTGGGGTTTAAAATTTAAGTAGCTCATTAAAAAAAATTGCCTTTTGTACAAAATATAGGAGTTGAATAATTAATTTTAAGAGATTAAGAAAAAGTAGTTTAGTTAGTTCTTTAGATGTTGGAAAGTTTGTAATACTCATTTTAATTAATTAGATACTAATCCCAAGATAATAAAAACCCTTTTAATATATGCAATTAATAAGAAAAATTTAGGGGGGAAAAACCCTTTCGAAAAGTCCTTGCATTGTGACACCACATGATAAGAAGTTCATTAAAAAAAAAATTTTTTTTTACTTTTGTTTATGAAAAAACAAAACTTATGCCACTTTTTTTTCACTCTCGATAAGGGAAAAATGGGCATCTACTGAGACTGGATATGGAAAAATGGGGCGTAAAACCAACTCTAAGTTAGGAAAGATATATAGATAGTGCGAAAGTTTGTAATACTTGGAAGTTGCACCAAGGTGATACTTGATTATGTTACTCTGTTGACATCTCGATTTTAGGACCAAAAAAATAAAAAAAAAACAAAACAAAAACACCGAAGAAGCCATTGGTGATTTCCCAATCTGTGGAAGCGATCACAATATAACCCCAACTATAATAGCTTCTCGATCTTTAATTTCATTGAGTCCTCCAGCGGGTTTTCTTTATAGTTGAACTTGCCAGAATCTAAAAGGTGTGTCACGCGGTTGGCACCAGTGGCCTGATAGAAAAACCATTATCAACAACTCCCTTCTTGCACACTTTCTCCCTTAAACCCGGCTAGTCAACTTTTCAAAATTAAATGATGCGTCTATTTTAAAAAATGTAAACGTTAGGCGGTGGCACTGTTGTAATTTTTTCTATACTTTTAACGTTTGCTTTAAAAAATGTAGACATTAAACAAGATGTGCGGCACCTTGTTGTAATGTTTTTTTTCTTTTAACGTCCATTTTTAAACGAGACTTTAAATGTTGTGATACAATGACTATTTTAATAAAAACAATCGTTGTATCTTAGACACCAGGTATTTTATTTTATTTATTTTGAGACACCATTTAATTTTATTTTGTGAAAAATTAGTGCCACTTAAGGTTAGAATAAAAGGTTCAAGATTATATGATCATTATAATTTTATCCCATATTTATAGCTATTTTCTAGTATATAGCCTAGAATTTTGATAGTTAAGAGAAATCGGTCCGTATTTTCATTTCGTTGGTTCCTAATAATTAAATTTAATAAATTAAACAATATATATATATATATATATATATATATATATTTATCTCATATTTATAGCTATTTCCTAGTATGTAGCCAAGAATTTTGATAGTTAAGAGAAAAAATCTAATCGTAATTTCATTTAGTTAGTTCCCTATTAAATTTAATAAATTAAAGAATATATCTCTTTTATATGTATCTAAAAAAAATATATATTAATATCATTTTGTTTAAGCCTCCCCATGCCATTTTATTTTATTTTTTATTTTGAGTTACAACGACTGATTTTGAAAAACCGGTCGTTGAAACTTGAATATTTTAAATATTTCAACTTCAATCATGCGCCTTCGATATTTTATTTTATTTTATTTTTTTGAGTTACAACGACCGGTTTTTCAAAACCGGTCATTGAAACTCGAATTTTTTAGACATTTCAACTTCAATCTCGCGCCTTCGATATTTTATTGTTCCCTCTCTTCCATAAAAATATAAAGTTTTCTCTTCAAAACCCAATAGTGCAGAACGTCTCCCTCAAATCTATCATAAACGCAATCTTTCAATAAGAGTCTTGAGACCCACCCATCTCCATCGCCACACCCAATAGGAGGTTTGCTATTGCGGCATGAGCGACTTCAACTCTGACTCATCCTTTGTCGTGAACTATGAGCATGCCTTATAGCCTCTAGATTTGAGTTTGTTGCCGGTTTAAGATCTCAGTTGCAGATTTGCGTCTCTCTTTGCCTCCTCACTAAACAATATGTCGAGCAACGTTCCCGAGCACTGTGAAGAGGAAGCCCCCCACAGGCAATGATGAGGATCCTGGAGCTCTATTTCTTGGTGCTTTCTTTTGTTGAAAACTGTTTTTCTGCTCTATTTCTTAGTGCTTTCTTTTATTTGTATTCTGTTTTATTCAGTTAAGACTTGAGATGTTTTATTTATTTATTTTTTCTTCTTATTTTGTGTTTCGTTAGACATGAAACGCTCTATTTCTTGCGTCGAATCTTGAATGGTGTTGTTTATCGTCTATTTTCAATCCATTCTTTTTCTCACGAGGCTTTAGCTTGTTCAAATTGCGCCTTATATTGTGTTTTGGATGGTTCTATGGACTATCTAGCATGTGCGTGTGTTGTGGGTTTGTAGACATACAATGACTATTATTTAAATAACAGTCATTGAAATTCAACGAATGTTTTAAAAAAAATAGTCGTTGTATTTGTATGTCATAAACTTTTAACGATTCTTTTTTTTTTTTTTTTTGCGACACTTGAAAACAATCATCTAATGGTTTTAAAAAGGACGTTAAAAGTATTTTTTGTAGTAGTGACGTGGTTTTATGTTCGATAAGGAAAAAAATATAACATAAAATACAGCTCAGAATCCCTCCCAAAACTTTGAACTTGATGAAACAAGTTCACTGATTCACTAGTCTAATTGCCCAAAAGAAGATTAGGTTTAATATCATACATATTAGATAATTGTAAAAGGAAAAGTAATGGTGAACACACACTGCAATGAACTATTTATTGGCTATTTATGTTTTGTTGAGTCCTCCGGCAAGTTTTCTTATAGGAGAACTCACCAAAACTTGAGACATCACTATTGTTTAATTTTTCCTATTACATGACTTTCATACAAAGTTTCATGAGGTTGAAAACAAAAATTTTGTTTACTCGTTGTAGAAACACGTAAGTCCTTACGGTCCTCATAAATTATTAACCTTAACTTATTACATTAATTAGTTATTAATTATTAATCCGTAACTTTTTATGGTGCTCATAAAAATTCATAATAATTTATAATATTCATGTGAGCTTCAAGATTACTCATTAAAACAACTATTGGGGATTAGGATAACTTGATAACACGACTATTGGAGATTAGGATTACCTTAAATTACTTGAAGACATCAATGTTGTTGATGTCCTCTAACGTTGATCCACACGGCTATCCCTTGATTACAAGGAGAACTCCCTCCCTTGAAACCTCTCGCTCCTTAGATGCTTGCTAAGCGAAAATAAGGTTGAGGTTTGGTTTTCTTGAGTTTTTCTCTTTTCAAGAAGATAGTGATTTTTTTAGGATTAGGTTAAAGATGGGAGGAGCAAGATCATTGGAACCTTGCCATTGTGGATCGCGCCCTTTTCTCTCCAAACTTTGGTGAAGACCAAAATTTTGAGAGTACAAAAGCCTCTTGTTTTCCTCCTTGAAAAACGGGCAAGAAAAGGTCACCAAAAATCAGCACTTTATAAGAGTTTAACCCTAATTTAACTGCTTACAAGAAAAGCCCAATCCAAGCTTGAATTGGAAAATCCAAATCCCAATGAATTAAATTTATATCTTTATTGATTGATTGAATTTAAGATGATGAATCACATTCATATCTTGATTGGTTGATTGAATCAATCATTTAAGATGATGAATCACATTTATTTCTTGATTGATTGATTAAGTCAACCATTTAAGATGATGGATTAAATTTATATTTTAATTGATTAATTGAATAATAATTTAAGATGATGGATTACATTCATCTCTCAAAAATAAAATTCAAAATCATTTTTAATTTAATAATCATTTATTATTTTTCCTACCTTCATCCAATCATTATTGGATCTTCTCACACACACACACATATATATTAGATAATTCAAAATTATTTTTATAACCTAATCTTTTTGAATTTAAATTCAAATTTCAATTTCAAACTTAAATCCCAAATTCAACTTTGCCTAAGATATCACCATGCCCGTATTCTATGAGGTCCCTACCTTGTATCTCATATATCTAAATGATGTTGTACTAGCCTTATTGAGATCATCAATGCCCTTTCTTGGTGATTCAAGACAAGGAACAAGTTTTAGGCAATAGATATCCGGTGTTCTCGAGTCCTCATGAGCATGATCTCTATCATTGATCCTTAATATTCCTAGGGCTTTTATCTTCAAACACATATTTACCTTAAAATAAAGGCAAGACATAAATATGATAAAGATAAAATGTGCTTATTTATTAATAATGAAATACTACAACATAGAAATGGTGTTGATCTGTCCTTACAAATTATCTGTAAAACACCTAAATAATAACAATCACTACTACAAAAAATAGATTTAACGACGCCAATTAACATCCATTTTTCAAAAGCATGAGTTAAAAAAGAGGCTGTGACATTTTTGAAATTTTGTCTTAACATTCAACGATTTTTCAATAAAACCAGTCGTTCAATGATACTTTAAACGACTATTCTTAAAATCAGTTGTTGACATTTAAGCCCAAAAAATAAAAGTAAAAATAAAAATAAGTTTTTTTAGTTAGAACGAATGGTTTTTAAAACCAGTCGTTCAAAGTTGCAATTCAACGACTAGTTTTATTAACCAAGTTGTTGAAACTCAATAAGTTTTTTTTACGATATGACTACTATTTAATAAAAAATGGTTGTTGATCATTTACAAAAGCTGGTGTCTTAGCACAATTGGCGTGAGCCTTTGTCAAGTATTCCTGAGGTCAAGGGTTCGAGCCTTCCTGACCCCATACGCTTTTTTTCCCTTTTTAGTTACAACGACTTGTTTTGTACAAATAGACATTAATAAAAATAGTCGTAGAGAGTTGGAGAGTTATCCTTTGGTTGAGAGTTCGAACCCGTCACGCCAATTAATTGTTTTATTATTTTGAGATACAACAACTATTTTTTAAACAAAGTACATTGAATCCTTTAGCAAATATGTTGGTGGCTCTGTTGGCTAGAGTATTTGTTTAATTCTGCTGAGGTTGAGATTCAAACCTCATTCACACCATTTCTTTTTTCTTTTTTTCTAGTTACAATGTATGGTATTGGAAACTCGTCATGGTAATTCAAATTTCAAGGATTGGTTTTATGGAACCAGTCGTTGAAATGCGACCCCTCTCACGCCATTTAAATTTCTTTTTAATTAAGAAAACCAGTTGTTGTAATTCAAATTTCAATGACTGTATTTTGAACACAATCATTGTAATTCTAATTTCAATGATTGGTTTAATGAAACTAGTCGTTGAAATGTGAATATTTCATTTCCCCTGTTAAACCCCTACTAGCCTCACCCTTTCAGGTGACGGGTTAGATAGATTCCTTTTATTGGTTACCTTTCCTTCATTATTAGGTCCATTTAGCATATATCGAGTGAGCGCAACAGAGCATTTAACCAGTTTGGACAATCTACGGTACTAGTAAAAGTAAGATAAATAGGAAATAAAAGTCCCTGGGGATTAAGGGTACAGTCATCCAGAAATAAGTATCAAAGACATATACAGTCATCCCAAAAATATAAGTACAAAATATAATAGGGCATTCCCTATTCTTCATCTGCATTGTCATGCCCTACCTTTCCAAAAAGGTCCTTCAATTCAGGTCTGTTCCCCTGTATCTATAGAAGTGTCTAGAGTCTTATATTGGCCCCTATAGTAACTGTCAATACTCATGTACTAGATGTGTAAAGTGTATGTATGCAACCATGACAGAAGAATCACAGATAAAATGCCAAATATACCATATATGCAAAAAGAAACATACACAACAATCTGTCTTCGTACCGTTGAGTTGCCTTACCAAGGCAAGCCCCGGATTTACGGGAATCACAAACCTGTCTCTGTTGAGCCGCCACATTTGGCAGGCCCCAGACCAGTCCTCAACACTAGGAATATCATAGTTAGGGACTGGAACCCCAACATGCTCTGTATGCATATTTGGCAAAAATATACACAACAAGCATGGCAAGACAACTATAGGCTTTTTTACCAATTTGCCCCTAATTAAATAACTATTTAACAAAATGCCTCTGTCTGGAAACTATTTAAGCATTTGCCCCTGTTTAGTCGACTACTACCCTCATCTAGTCGACTAAAACGCAGGGGCTCAATTTTTTTTAAAGATCCCCGTGATTTAGTCGACTAAGACTCAGTTCTTAGTCGACTAAAATGCGGGGGCTCAATTTTTTTAAAGATCCCCGCAATTTAGTCGACTAAGCCATAATGCTTAGTCGACTAAACCAGTCCATAGGAGTTTTTTAAAAACCGCAATCGCGGCTTCACAAACCCTAATCGACTAAGGAAGCCGCCTAAACCTCTCCCCCTCTGTATTTTTTCACTAAAATCTTGCTGAATCCGTTTAGCAATGAAGCTTCCTTCGCTACCCACCAACAGATTCAGCAAGATTTTAGTGGAAAAAACAGAGGGGGAGAGGTTTAGGCGGCTTCCTTAGTCGATTAGGGTTTGTGAAGCCGCGGTTGGGTTTTTAAAAACTCCTTCAGGCTGGTTTAGTCGACTAAGTACTGTGGCTTAGTTGACTAAATCGCGGGGATCTTTAAAAAAAATTGAGCCCCCGCGTTTTAGTCGACTAAGAACTGAGTCTTAGTAGACTAAATCGCGGGGATCTTTTAAAAAAATTGAGCCCCCGCGTTTTAGTCTACTAGATGAGGGCAGTAGTCGACTAAACAGGGGCAGATGCTTAAATAGTTTCCAGACAGGGGCATTTTGTTAAATAGTTATTTAATTAGGGGCAAATTGGTAAAAAAGCCGACAAGCATACATCAAAACACATAAAAGTACTGTTATTTCCTGTGGGGTATACTCTGCCTTAATATTTTAAGGTGCCTGATAGCTTCCCCAAATATGCTTTAACCCTAAATAACACCAAAATACCTTATTTTTGGTATTTACGAAAATACCCTTACATTTCTTATTAAATCCGAGCCTTATGCAATTTTCCTAGAAAATCCAGTGATTTTAGCCCAACTTCAAATAGTTTTAATAAATTCTAAAAACCTCATATTTGTACCAAATCAGTTCCATATGAACCATTAGGATGTCTATTTTACAGGAAAAATATTGAAAGTGGAGCTATATACCCAAGAGGGGGGTGAATTGGGTATTTTAAAAACTTTTGTAATATGCTCTATTTTTAGACAACAAAAACAGAGATGGACAGAGTAAAGGGAAGAGCAGCTGGACACAAAGATTTATACTGGTTCGGTCCTAACAACTTGACCTACATCCAGGTCCCCGGACTCTGCGGGATTTTCCAATATCACAAAGATTACACACTCGTACTCAAAGAGTAGTTCTCTCTTTAGAACTCACTCCCCTTACAAGTTGTAATCAATGAACTCCCAAATCACCAAGTCCCCTGACTTGTGATTCTTTACAATAAATGTTTTTCAAGTAGAAACTCTCTCTAAGAGTAGATAAGAATAATCACTGAAGTACAAAGTATCAAAAGATACAATACAATTGAAAACTGAAAGAATAAATGCTAGATTTGAATGTATTTTGTTTTCAGTTGTTGTAGTTGTTGAGAAGACTTGAATGCATCTCTATTTATACTAAGAGAGCATTAATTGACCGTTGTTATCTTCATTATTACCGTTGCCTTAATTAACCAAAGTTCTGGGCAAGGTAAGGTCTTCTTCTCTCTCTAATCTGCACTTAATCCAGCTGGGTAGAATATCAGAGTTGACTCTCTGCAAATTAGTCCGTTGGAGAGGCAGTTGCTTGTTATAGAAATCATTCTTTAATGCTTTGCAACCGTGTGCAGAAGGATTACCCAAAAGTATGCAAGTTTCTGGGTTTGCATTTAATGTTCTGACAACACCTTTGCTTTTGCTTTAAACCTTCAATATACCTTCTCTAATCTATCTGAAACTCAGCAATAAAGTCGTTAAACATGTCTAGGAACATTAGAGATTAATCAAAGGAAGTATTAAGATCAAATAAGAAGGTTTCACAAATTCGTCAAATTTGATTTTCAAACTTAGCGTTCAATACTCGAGTATGTGTATCAACACTCGAGTATGTGTATCAATACTCGAGTTTGTCACTGTGCACTTAAGTCAATACCTGAGTATCCATCTTGATACTTGAGTATTCTTCTTCCAGAGAGGAATCATCGAGATTTGACTTTGGACCTTAACATTGAAATAGGGTCAATACTCGAGTATCCAAATCCATACTCGAGTTTTGAACTTTTGATATGAAAATAAGTTTAAGTTCAAAAACCTCAATACTTGAGTATTAATCTCAATACTTGAGTATTCAAATTATTGACAAAGAGCAAAGCTCTCTGTATGCCCAATACTCGAGTTTCCAACTAAATACTCAAGTATGCGTTCATCTTGAAAAACTTTGTGAAGTCTTTCCCAAGTCAATACTTGAGTATTGAAATGAATACTTGAGTATTCAACATATGCATAAATCTCGTAATCTTTCTGTCAGTTCAATACTCGAGTGTGCAAACCAATACTTGAGTGTGCAAGGTGTTTGAAAACTTTGATAGATTGATGTCAAGTCAATACTTGAGTTTTCAAATGAATACTTGAGTTTTCATAAACAAGTGTTAAGTATGAAAGCTTTGTGAAAATCCAATACTCGAGTATGTAGAATCAATACTCAAGTTTCCATAAGATGGGAAAACTTGATGACTCTCTGTATGACCAATACTCGAGTATTCAATTGAATACTTGAGTATTGAGAGCTTAATTCAATGTTGAATTGTCTTTGTGTGATCCATACTCGAGTATTCATATCAATACTCGAGTTTGGCTCAGGGTGGAAAAAACTTGGAGTGCTCTCTGTAAGTCCAATACTCGAGTCTTGTGTCCAATACTTGAGTATTGCTTTGTGTAATTGATTTGAGCAACTCTACGCAAGTCAATACTCGAGTATTGAGACCAATACTCGAGTTTTGTCTTGACAGTAAGTTTTTCAACTTACCAAAGACAAAACCATATCTTGTGTTTACAAATGTCAGTTATCATCAAAACCTGTAGAGAACTAACAAATATTTCAAAGTCCAAAAGTATTCATATCTTGGCGTATAGCCAAAAATTTATCCTCTGGTCAGAAAACTCCTGCAACTTTCTGAGAAACTTTTACCAATTTATTTCTCCTATTAGAAAACTAAAGAAGACATAAAATTATATATCATGGTGAAGTTCAGGATGTCTAATTTATGCTTGTAAAGTTTCAGCTCAAACCGACTTCATTTACTATTTTTAAAATATGCTTGAACCTTCACTGCCCAGAAATTCCAGAAACTGGTAGCAAGCTTCTTCTTTGGGTGGTGTTTTTGAGTTCGGAAACTTTAGCCATTACCTAACTCTATAAAAAATCACATTTTGGACTCATTGGAACCCTAAAAAACATAAAAATAATATCACAACACCCAGCCCTAACATCATGGACGAAAATCTCAACTTGAACTTTGAAGATTTGAGTTTTTGGTGTTTACCTGAAATCAGAGACTTGGCTTGGTGTTCTTGGTGATTTGGCTCTTGTTCTACGTGTGGTAAGCTTGTTGGACACTCCCTCTTGTCTTTGATGGGCACTCCACTTTGAGTCAAAAAATGAAGAGTTGAAACCTTTTTAAAATTATTAAAATAGGTCTGGGCAATCTGGATTATCTGGTGTATGTTTTTGTCCATTAGTTAACAAATTGGATCAGGCTTTTTGGTTTAATCCTCAAGAAAATACAGAGCATTCTAGAGGGGCTTAGGTGGCGCATCCCCATCCATAAGAATCAGATTTTCACTTTTTAAATTGTGAAAATTACATGTTTTGGCCCGAAACACCCTTTTGCCCACTAGTTAAAAGCTTGTACCTTGATTTTTGGCTTATTTTCTTCTCAAATTTTCTAGATAATTCCTAGATATTTTCAGGAGTATGTGGTGCCTCCTAGGCCCCACATAATCTGATATCTTATTTTTATCTGCTTATTTCACTTTATCCAGTTCAATCGTTTATCCACTAGTCCTTGTTGTGCACCGCTGGTTAAAAGGGTGTTCCCTTTTGCACTTTTCTTCAACTTTATAGATATTTTCCCCTGATTGGACATACATATGTGGTGCCACTTTACTCTCCTATGTGGCCCCCACATTTGTTTCATTTAATCCAGAATAAAGCCCCTAATTGGTCCTTATCGGTCTCCTATTTACTGGTTAACATCCTGTAGGACCCGTATTTGTGTTTGGGCTTGAGTATAGATAAAATCATTTGATTTTCCTTCTCTCTCCTTGGGTGGATGAATTTGAATGCTTAAAGGGTAAGTATTTGACTATTTTGCCCTTACTTTTCCTTTTTTAACCCTGTGGCGACACGTGTCCCAATGTAATCATTACACTGACTTTTGTTTTTTGGCATATGTCATTTTTAGTGTATCTTCCTTTTCCCTGTCCACATATGGCGCATACATACTGATATGAGGGAGGAATATGTGTTTTGTCAATATCCTCTGGCCCCACCTCATTGTACCGGCTTATGTTACACCGGTATTTTGCCTTGGGCCCCCTCTTTTCCAAATCTGGGCACCATCATACTCTCTTTTTCTCTGACCATGGTAGATGACATTTTGGGCCTTTTTAGAGTCCATCATCCTATCTCCCATTATCTTGATCGCCTTCATAATTATTATTAAAATAAAATATTACAAAAAATAATAACAAATGAACTAACAAAGTCAATACTTCTCATTAATTCATCGGTGCTTACAATACATTGTTTACAACAGTGGGGATGTTACACCCCCCTTTTCACTTTGGCCCACGCCTCTCCCACTCCTCCTCCAATATCTGAACTCTATGTCCTCCGCCGACATTCCCTCCTCCTCTTCCTCTGTCACACCTCGCCTAGGCTTGTTCTGTTTCTCTAACTCTGTGGTGTCCAGGCACAGTCCCTCCTCCTCCTTCTCTGTCACGCCCTAAGCTTGTTCTGTTTCTTGAACTCTATGTCCTCCAACTAAAATTCCTCCTCCTCCTCCTTTGTCACGCCCTCGCTTCAACGACGCTCATCGCAAAAAGGTTCCCTCTTTCTCTTCTTTATGTTTGTTTTCGATTTCATTTCTTGTACTCGACCTTTCGATTGTGTGTTTCTCTGCTCAGAAATGTTATTGTCATGAAAAGGTGAATATTTGAGTTTATGGTTTATATGGGTTTCTATGCTTATTTATGGTTTCTTTGTCCTTTATTTTTGTTGCTTTAATTCTTTGTGGCAAGGCAACATTGCTAAGATTGTTATTGACACACAATGGGACTTAGTTCTTAAACAAAATTCATGTGTTGTATTTCCTATAATAATATTAGTACTGCAATCTTTTTGGTACAATATTTAGTGTAGATATTTTGCATTTTGTTCAATCATTTAGCCAAATAGCCAATGTTCATGTACATCAGACAAACTATAGGCCTTAACATAACAGAGGCTTTACATCATTGATCCCTAGGTTATTTTATGTGGATATTTTCCTAATGGGCTTGTTTGCATGATTTGTATTTGGTGTAACTTGCATTATTTTGGAGAGGGAAAAGGAAAAGAGTGAGTGAAAGCACATGTAACTTGATTTTCCAATATAGAATGAAATCTTGTAGTTTTTGGCTCTTGTAATATGCTTAATTTGAAAAAATAAAAAGGTTTTCTCTTTTTTTTCTCGTGTATACCAAAGGAACATGCTTGCCTCAGTGAGGGGAATAGTGATGCGGCAAACTCAAGTTCCTCACGTTTAGGAAGAAGGCTAAAGGAAGCACAAAGCTTTGACCTTTGGTTGCACATCTTGAGAATCAATGGGAGAAGGTGCACGTCGAGTTTGATGCTAATTTAAATCCAATTAGGCTAGAGGAAAATAGGTTCATTAGCTGTATTGGCTATTTGAGCCGAAGCAAAGTCGGCAGATTCAGCATTATATAGTTAAATTGGTTGTAAGTTCCAACAGACACAAAGAAGATTATTTAGGAACAACTTTTGGTATATAACTTTATATCTTAATTTCTATCTTCATTTCTTTTGGTTAATATCTAACTATGTGATAGTTTTCTTTGTAGCAAAACATACAAGATCCCCAACACCAAGCATATGTACAAGCATTGGATGGGGGAAGTTCGTGAGCGGTGGAAAGATTTCAAGTATAACCTCACACGCCAGTACATCTGAGGACCTAAGAGAGATCATGATCCTTGTTAATATTATCCTTTTATATCTATAAAGGACTGGAGATCGTTCATGGCATCACAGCAGGATCCCAAATTTCAAGCCTAATTTATTAATCATAGTATGATACATTTTATTTCAATTTATTTGACCTTATTAAACAAGTTTTCTTTATTTTCTGTGCATAGGAATTATGTCAAGTAAATAAAGAGAGGCGGGCCAAAAATCAATATGATCATTGTTAGTTCCCTATTTGTGTTTTGATGATGAATAAGTTTCAAACACAATGTATGTTTAAGAAATGTAAGCAAAATAATTTTAACTCTGTCAAAATCACGTTTTATCGAAGGAATCATTTTGCTGTCAGATTGGCTCAAGCCAATGTTGCAGACTCGAGTCAATCCCTTGTGCTTCCATCGCCAAAATTCCATATTGACTCGAGCTTGACAAAAGACTGCCTCGAGTCTGTGTCTAGACTCGATCCTGGTTGTTTAGAGACTCGAATCAATGATCTTTAATTTTAAAATATTTTTTAAAGTATAAATATTTGACTCGAGCCTACAAATAGTTTGCCTCGAGTTTGTGACTAGACTCGAGCCAGGACTTTCCGAGACTCGAGCCAAAGGTCTTAATTTTAAAATGATTTTCTAAACATGATTTTCTTGCCTCGAGCCAGTTAGCATTAACTCTAGCTAGAATCTTGACCGTTACATTCAAAAGTCAAGCTTGACTCGAGGCTAGACTTACATGCCTTGAGTCATTGACTTGCCTATCAAACACCAAAAGAATTTCTCTTCTTGGCGACTCGAGCCTATTATACCCCCTCGAGTTTAGAGGCTGACTCAAGCCTCATTTGTTGCCTCGAGTCAATGATCTTCATTGTTCTTTAATCAAGCGTCTATGACTGACTTGAGTCTTGCTTATTGGTGACTTGAGCCTAAGTCTAGACTCGAGCCAAGGATTTGTTTGCCCCAAGTCATGTAGCATTTTCAAATATTCACTTTGTCTTTATCAATGCGTTGACTCGAGCCTATGAAAATGATGACTTGAGCCAAGTTCATCTCTGTTTTGTGAATGCTTATCTGCAATCCTAAATTTTCTGAGTATGCTTATGTATTCTTCATATCATCTACCATCAATGTTCTTAACTTCATTTAATCAGCTTGCTAAGTGAGTTACAGATGATTTGAACACGCATTAACTCGGAATTTGAATAAAGCAATCTGACATGTCAGAGCATTTAATGCACTTACCTGTTCGAGACCCTCAGCCAACAGACATACCTCTGGACATCGAAAGACATTTTCAAACATGATCATTTCATTCTCTTTGATGTGCTTCCAACTGTTACACCCCTACCGGCTTCGCCCTTTTGGGTGGTGGGTTAGAGGGATCCTTTTTCGCTTATTACCTTTCCTTTGTTATTTTATCACTTTAAACATATATCAGAGCGTGCACAGCAGAGCATATGATTGGTTTGGACAACTCCAATATACTGGTAAAGGTACAAACAATTACATAAAGTAATCCCTGTAGGGTTAAGAGTACAATAGTCCAACGTAAGTACTGGGCAATAAGTTCATACAATCATAAAAATATACAAAATGAGATAAGGCATTCCATACGTCTTCAATCCTCAGCTTCATCGCTGAGCCCTTATCTTTTCCACAGTCCAACTGGCCTACCACCTTACACCTGTATCTTTAAAACCAGTTTGGAGTTCAAAGTTGAACCCCAGAGTAATGGTTACACTCATATACAATATGTATGCAATGAAAATCATAGCAGGGAAAATAAAGCTGCCTCAGGCACAATATACTGGCATGTAATCCCTCCGCAGGACCTCCTGGTCAAGACAAGCCCCCAAAAACACTAGCGCCAAGGGGTCTCGGTAGTTAGGGCTGCAGTCCCCTACCTTATCCCAAGAGGCCTCAGTAGCCACCTATGAACACATAGTCACATAGGCCCTACCTACCTCATATACCTTAGGCCTCAATAGACACCTATGAACACATAGTCACATAGCTTCCACCTACCCTACATGACAAGGGCCTCCACAGCCCGACATACACTGGACTTTAGCAGTAACCTAAGAACACACAGTTCACTAGGTACCACAGTCCAATCCCTTACCATGATAAAACATACATGCGAGAGTAACATAGAATATGCAAGTTTATAGTTACTACTTGGCACGCCTTGCAAATAGCAAACTCTTCCTTTGGCACTTGAAATATGTCTCACATGTGTTAACACCCTAGATACAGAAAAAATATCATGCTTTCAATCACATATTCAAACTTTACTTCAAGTTCCATAATGTTCGCCCATCACCAAAATTTTCCAGAAATGCTAATCCAATTTTGCCAATTTTTAATAAATTCTAGAAAATTCTGATTAACATGAAATCAGTGGAGATGAAACCCTTAGGATGTATATTTTATGGGAAAATAGTTACCAAAGCTATCTGTGTTCGAGTCCTTCTCAGATCCTCAAAACTCAGCCACTGGTCTGAGACAAACATCATGTTTTTAGGTCATTTTTCATTCTTAAATAACTCTCAGTTGAAACATCAAAATGACAAAAACCCTATATAAAAATAATTCTAAGGATGTCTAATTTTACCATGTAAAATTTCAAAGCATTTGAACTTCATTTGATGCTTTAAAACCATCGATTTCTCCTTACTGCCCAAAAAAGTAAGAATTGGTATATTTTCGTATATTAAAGACTTGAGCTTTTTGAGTTGGAAAAAGGTGATCCCACATGTCTCCACACAAAAAAAAATTATGGACCCATTGAGAATATTAAAAATATGAAAATCCCACTGCCTTCTTACGAAAGCACCATAGGGCAGAGGTAAGAGTAGCTAGGTTGCCGGTTAGGGGACTTACCTTGGAGTTTCGGTTGCGGGTGCCTTCTACTTCCCTTGGACCAAAGCCTTCAGCTGGAGACTCCCTCTCTTCACCTTAATTTCATGCCTGGCTGATGCCAAATGGAGGGAGGAGTGCCCCTTTATATAGGCTCCAAATGTGGGGCCATTATTCAACTTTGATCACGACCCAACGGTCAGGAAAATTCTTCGGATTAAATTATTATTTCTTTACTTGTTTCTCAAGGCTTCTAGAGGACTCCTTGGGCAGATGGGTGGCGCATTCCAAGAACAAAAATGAGGTTCCAAAATTGCCCCTGGTGATGGTCTCTGAAATTGCTAGTTGTAGGGTTTTGGCCCAACGGTAAAACAATCATTTTGCACTGTTTTTTCTCCAAGTCAGCGGGACCCACGAAATCTTCCCTAGGATGTGCCATAATTACCTTTTAGTGTCATAATTACTTGTCATTCCATTGTCCTATCAGATTCAAAAGGTGTGGTCCAGATTAATCTTGATTATTTTACTTTCTGTCTCTTCATAATTACATGATGTGACCTTTTCTTTTCCTCCAAGTCACCTTCTCTCTCATTTGGGCCCACCAATTTCATCCTCCCTTTGTGTCCAGGGGTCTAGGCCCGACTCCGGTATCCTAACCGGTCCCGCTTAGCTCCTCTATGCCAGTTACCCCTTTCCTCGTAACTCATGCCACTCTGTGGGACTTGTGTGGGCTCAGATTAATAGTCTCTTTTCCCCTGACCCCAGGTGGACGAAATATAGTACCTTGGGGGTCAAGAAACCCAGACTTCCGTATCTCATAACCACCTCGTACTACGTGCTACTTGAAAATCCGACTTCTAACCTCGAAATGCCATGTGTCCAACGTAGCACTACTATTACTGACTTTTCCTTCTTCACTTGGTCCAGATACACATTCTCTCTTTCTTCCTTTCTTATCTCCTTCAAAAACGTAGGACTCCCATAACTGCCTTGAAAATGCCATATACTTACTTATATCGGCATATTTCCGCTCAACTAATTGTCTTATACCTTAGGATATAGTTAGGTGGCATCCTTCCCACCGGATTTACACCGTATAAGCCTTTTGTGCCCCTCTTTCATTGGCACTTTAATTCCATGGGTTATACGTACTAGGTCCATTAACCCGTATGCCAAGTTACTTAGTCTCAGAGAGGCTCCTAACTCTCGACATTCTTGGGAATCTTCCCGAACTGGGCCTAGTCGTCTGCCAATTTTAGGCTTATTCTCAATGCCCAGGGTCCAAAATTTGGGGTGTTACACCAATGGTCATAATTCTAGGAATAAACAGAATGAGAGAATATTGGGACACGAATATATAGACGTCCGCGCTTCATCTCTAACAGATATATTACAGAGTCTCAATGGATATTGCTTCTAGCTTCTCAACGGTCATAAATGAGATCAATTATAAATACCTGAAGCTTTGAATTCACCACCTACCGAAACGTTGTGCAATTAATTCTATTCAACTACTTCTTGCTGTTTCATTAACTGAGCTAATATCTTTGGATATTTATATTGTACTTCAATGTTTATCATTTATCTACTCGTGAGGAGTTTAAACACTATTTGATTATCTGTTTAGTTATTAAATCTTAAGGTTGTGGAACCTTAAGTGTGGGTGTACAATTATAACTTGTAAGGGGGAGTGAGTCCGAGTGTGAAAGGATCATCCCGAGTTACAGAGTGTGTAATTGTATTCATATTTGAAAAGTTAGTGGAAATCCCAAGGTGTGCTTGGGGACTAGACGTAGGTCAAAGTGTTAGACCGAACTAGTATAAATTGCTCTGTGTCTATTTTCCTTCTTTGACTCTCCTGAATCTCCCGCCTTAGTAGCGGAGTATGCCTTTCCTATTCTTTGATTGTTTCTTAGTTCTAAGAAATAGGCTTTCCAGGCCTGTTTTATTTGCACTTGTGTGTCTCGCAAAAAGTTTTTGAGATCACCTATTCACCCCCCTCTAGGTGATATTCCATCTTCAATCATACCATGTCTCATGAGGGTTATCGAAAGCTTGAAAAGAAGATCATACATGCTGATTTGCAAAAAATGGAGGAAGCAGCAAAGTCATATCCTAGTATTGTCATGCAAGCCCCACCTCCACCCTCACATCATAAAAAATAGAAGGAAGCAAGGATGAAGGAAGGAAAATTCATAAATTCGGTTGTTGAAGAGGTCGTTGCAAAGATTGTGAGTAGTTAATATAAAGTTGGATTTAAAGTGTGTTGCAATTTCTATAAAGATTATGCAATTAATTTATATTCCTCAACTCTAAGCTACAGGATGAACTTGAGCAGCAGAATCAACAAGGCTCCTTCACTTCAACGAAAGGATGGACTTCTTAGCCATGGCTCTGGGGAAACTATATCACCTTAGTCAAGTTAGGGGGAGCGAAGGGAGTCGGTCTCTTGAGATATTTTGGATGGACTTCCTCACATTCTAGACAAAATGAACCTAGTAGAGAGCTTGTGCCAATGTTCTAGAGGAAGTTCATGACTCAATTTGAGAAGAAATTTTTGACTCCATTCGAGAGGAAGTTCGTGACTCCATTTGAGAGGAAGTTCGTGACTCCATTTGAGAGGAAGTCAAAGGAGAACTCGAGTTGCAACTTCGCCAAAAACTCTAAGAAGAGCTGTTGGAAGAGCTACGGGTGATATGAGATTGATGGTGTCTAGAATTCAAGTCGAGATGCAATTGGAACATAGATCTCAAGTTTGTGGATAATTTCAATTAAGAGAACGTTGATTTTTCCTTAAGTTAGTCTAATTATTTTTTTTATTTCTCTTACCCAGGAATCTCCGGCCTTTCGCAGCACCAAAGATAGTTGCGATCCCTCAAAGCTATGACTTGGCGACCCAACTCCTCCACCAAATGTTGGAGAACCTTGCACTCTTTTGTTGGATGTGCTGGTGGTGCGTGTTGTTGCCAATGTTATTGTATACATGCATGTAACCACCCACCATGTTTGAGAGGGGTAGGAAGGTGTAGACACCCCTTTCTGGATGACGAGGTTGCCCTACTTGGTTAGGAAAAAGAATCTTCATCCTTTGGCTTCAACATCTAGTTCAGATTGAAACACCACCTCAAATGATAGGAAACACCTTACTGTAAATTACTTCTATTTTCTTTGACATCTTACTTATAATCTTTAATTTATGTGTTGCTAGTATCAAGAACAAGATTGGAAAATTTTGGCTTCTTGGCATGACTCCAAGATACCCACACAAAAATTAAGAGGATTGACTTTGATATGCCTTCTGGGATTGTGGACAGACAATACTTATATGCCTATGCGCTTGATAGCAAAGATATTAGAGAGTTATTATCTTTGAAGGAGATAAACATGAACAAATGAGTTTATTTTTTATTTTTAACTTTAATTAATACAATGCTTTTTATGATTCTATATTCACTAAGTTATTTCTCATTTTAATTGTATGGTAGCTGCTTCCACAAAATGTGTCTCGAACACCAAACAAACACATCCTATGGATTCTTATGTCCTGAGCATGGGGCAAGGGCTAGGAATAGGATGGTAGAGAGGATGAGCTATATGGGGTATATATTTGGAGAGACTCAGTTGTTGTGTTATCTGGCACCAACTGTTGGCAGGCAAGTAACTTTTCTTACCTTTTTAAGGCATACTCTATTTGTTATGTTACAAAGTATTATGCTAGCTAACCTCATTTTAATCTATATACGTTATAGTTATCATTGGATCCTCTGCGTTGCTTACCCCTCAACCAACCACATCTATTGGTTTGATTTGTTGGGTCACACACCCAACAAAGAGATCAAAATCATTTTTGAGGCATAAGTAAAGTTTATTATAAATCATTAGTTTTTTACCAGAACAGATTGTTTTAATGTCTTTTGGTTTTCATTCTAATGATAGCGGGCTCAAGATGTATTATATGTTGGGTAGGAAGCACCAAACTAAAGTTATTACCATGAAGTGGCATCAACTAAAAGTAAGTTATTTAAATTTAAGTTCTTTAACTAACAATCACTTTATAATTGCTTAATTCATTTTGACCATTTTCCTTTGATGTATAGTATAGTGCCTTTTCCAATCAGGGAAAACTGAGTGACTAAATATGTATAACATCATCATTAGTTGAGTTACTTCAGATTTTGAATAGGTGATCATTTTTTCATTCTTAAAAGTTTTTTTTTTTGTTATTTTAAGTGAATTGTTAGTCATTTCGTTAAATTGATTGATTTATGTTAACTTGTTCTTCAATTTACTCGTAAATTTTTGGTCAAGAGGAACCCTACATTATGGATGACATTAATGTGCTAAGAGACCTTGTGACAGTACATCTTCCACAACAGATAGAAGATGTGTAGATATCGATAAAATGTTTTCTTTACATATTGTATATCTAAAATGTTTTTCTTTACATATTGTATATAAGATGTGATACTTGATTATATTAACTTGTGAACTTGTGCACATTCTTGTATTAAACATGTTTAGGAAACTTTTGTATATATTTCACGCGTTATAAAAAGGATGTGTATATATTGGTTGTTTATATTATTACTCAGTTTTTATATCTTTGTTCTTGTTGTTCGTTACAAAAAAGGATGTGGACACAAAAAAGATTGTAGTTTTAAAAAACAAAAAATAAAGACGACTGTATTAGTAAAACAATTGTTGTAAGTGAGACTTACAAATATAGTTTTTAATATATATATATACACACACACATACAATTGTTTTTAAAATAACAATCATTGTAAGTCTTACACTTACAACAACGGTTTTAGTAGAACCGTCGTTATAAGTGAGACTTACGAATATAGTTTTCTGTTTTTTTCAAAAAAAATAATAATAATTATACACACACACACACACCTGACTATTTTTTAAAAAACAGCCGCTATAAGTCTTACCTACAACGATTGTGTTTATTAAAATCATCGTTGTAAGTCTAACTTACAATGATTGTGTAAGGACAGTTGTTTATTTTTAAACTTTTTAATGACACTCACATACACTATTCTTTGAAAACAGTTGTCTTATAGTACTCAAAACATACGTTAAAAGTGTCTTATGTGACAAGTAAATGTGTCACACAATTGGCATATAGAAAAACCATTATCGTCTTTTCAAAACATCATTGTTTTGTGTTTATTAAGGAGAGAAAACATACAATACAACTTACTTAGTTCCGTCCAAAACTCTTGACTAGACGAGTGGTTCACTAGTCTATCTTTAGGTTTTAATATCATACATATTAGATATTTGTAAAAATAATAATAATAATAATAATAATAATGGTGGGCACAAGGTATAAAACAAATATACTCCATATTGGCTGTCTGTGTGTTTCGTTTCCCAAACAACCAGTCAACCACCCCACAAATGTCATTCCCATCTCTTCACTCTGCTTCAATCTTTCACTTTTCCTTCTCCTTTTTCACATTTCGTGGCGTCGTGATAAATAACACAATAATTAATTTGACTTTCTGTCTTTTCTTCGTTTATTTTTACTACATACTGATAAACCTACTCATTTCAACTGCACGGAAAGCAGCAAAAACTTTGAGATTGAATTTCTTTAATTTCCACATAGATAGATATAATTTGAATATAGACGAATTATTTTTAAAATAAATAAATGAAAACAATAGTGATAAAAAAATTTAAAAGTACAGCTTATCAAAACCAAAATATTGAAAAGTAATAGTTGTGTTGAATATGAGTGATATATAAAAGAATATAATACCTCTCAAATATGATCATCAACCTGAAAATATTTTGTGGGTGGAAAAGAAAAGGAAAGACTACCTTATTTGTGACAAACAATTTTTGGAAAATTGTAAAATAATGTTAAATTATATTCTTTCACTACAAATATAAATTTAGGTAAGTTGATCGAATCATGAGACTTACTGAGTTATTCAAGACATGCTTCAAAACTAACAAATAGTTATAAAGACAAATAAATTTTTGATGATTTATAAAGATAAAATAACATAAAATGGTAAAAATTGAGCTTTACATATATCATTAAATGGAAGTTTTGATCATCTGTTGAATGAAGGGTTATCAATACTAAATATATATAAGCGTATCTCCAAATGATAACAAAACATACAGAAGTTTAAACTAAAGTTAGAAAATTTAAAAAATTTAGTTCCATTTTTTTCTTGATTTGATGAAGAAAAAAATTATTTCCTACCCTTTACCTTCTGTAAATTTTTTTTATAAAAAAATTAATAATAATCAAGGAAGGTTTTTTTTTTTGCATAATAAATAGGGTTAATATCATTTTTGTCCCAAAAGTTTTCGCTGAGAAGTAGTGGGTATATGGAAGTGTTTTTAAGAGCAATTTTGTCTTGAAAGTTTACAAAACATAGAAATATTGCCTCTCCGTTAATTTTGACTGTTAAATTTAACTAATATGCACACGTGGGACCCAGTGATTGCCACCTCATTAATCAAAGTAGGGTTAAGTATCATTTTTAAACCAGAGATCAATCTCGTCGTTAAAGGAATCATCGGTATTGAGGGAATTAAAGGTATAAACAAACTCAACAAGATTGGACTGAAGAATACAAGAAATCTCGTTTTCATTGAGTTGCTGAAGGACGCAGAGCCAGAAATCAAGGATGCAGAGGAAGAAGCCAACCTTGGAAAGGTCGAGATTTGGAGTCGGAGAGGGAGATCCTTGAGATGTTTAGCTCAAAACGCCTAGAATTTGTGAAGTCGAACTAGTTAGAAGAACTAAAATGTCTATCGCAAAACCTAGAGGATGCATCACTTATGATTTGAGTAAATGAAAAGCAAAACAAGATATGAATTGTCCCAAAAATTGGTTCAGTATAAAGCACTAGTAATAGTATTTACCTTTGTATAGATTGATCTAGGCCACCCTCTTTTATTGCGAACCACGATGATAGTGGGTGGTTTCTTGAAGAAATGGTTGGAGAGACTGATGTTTCAATGGGGAGAAATCTTTTACCTATACATGGTTCCCAATTGAAACACTATGTCATATTGGGCTTGGTGATGTGGAGATTGCATCAAGGTTCTGAAACCCAGACCGGTCACTGAACCAGTCGGGGTACTAGGTTAAAGGTTAGTGGGTCAGACCGGAGTCAGCCCGAAGTCAACCCGGCCTAGACCGGTGAGGTATAAAAAATTAGAAAATAATTAATTTCTCATCACACCAACCTAAATTTGACATACTATATATCATTTCAATACTTTGGATCAGTGACAAAATAATCATATACTCCAATACTTGTGACATATTCATATATTCTTAACAATTTTCTTTATAGCCTACATTTGACATCCACTAAGCAAAGCCAACCGAAAACAGAGAAACCACAAAATGGCGGTCGAGGAGCAAAGAGCACCGAGAAGTTTGAGGAAGTTGAGTTTGACAGTGGGAAGAGTCGGAAATCACATATACGTTGTTTCAAATCTAATATGAATCAGATTGCATTCTTTTTTAAAAAAAAAATTGAGGGAGAAATAATTTTTAAAAAAAATGGTCTGACCCAGTGACCCATCCGGGTTACCCCGATTTTACCGGGTCAGAGCGAGTTCACCGGGTCAGACCGGTTTTACCCTAAACCGGACCGGTTTCGCTGCCGGTTGGCCGGTTTCCGGTCTAAACCAGCCGGTCCGGTTTCACAAACCATGGATTGCATGACATATGTGTTGTTTGACTGATTTATATGTCTAATTTCACAATGGGGAAAATAGGGCATAATTGCTATATTTTGTAAGCTTCCAAGGCAAGATTTTTCGTAAAAAACTTTTGGATACCTATAGCTCCTCAACGAAAACTTTTAAGGTAAAAATGATACTTAATCCTATTTTGATTAATGAGGTGACAAGTATTGGGTGCCACTTATGTATATCACTTAAACTTAACAATCAAAATTAATGAAAGGATAAAATTGCTATATTTTGTAAATTTATGGGGAAAAAAATGCTCCTAAAAAAATTCAGGATACCCATTGTTTCTTAATAAAAACTTCTTAGGACAAAAATAAAACTTAATCCTAATAAATAAGTGAGTAGGACGAAAGAGGACAAAACACGTGGCCGACATTCATACAAGGGTAGGCCCACAAATGGGGCAAGAGAAGAAGAATATCCCAAGATTTAGTGGGGGGAAGCATGATGACGAAGGCACACCAGATCTTTCCCCTATGCTTCCCCGTGGGCCCCACCCGTTTCTTTCTCTATTGCATTGCATGCTTTTTCTCGTCCCATCATTCTCTTCCATTTCTCAGCCTACCCCAGTTCTTTCATCTCTCATTTTCTATTATCACATTCAAACAATAAAATAAGATATAAAACTAGCAGCAAATGAGTAGACATTTAGTTTAATTATTTCTTGTCAATCAATTTTGTTTTACCCTTACATATATTTTTTCCTAGATATCAGTTTATAATTATTGCTTATTTTTAATATTACTCGGGATTTTTTATGGATGACATTAAATGACAATAGTTATAATTTAAAATATTGTGATAAAATGGAAGATGAAAAAAAAAAAAAAGACAACTAATTCTTACATAATAAGTAACACTATTTTTCTTTCTTCTTAATTTGCATGCTTTTTTTTTTTTTTTTAATAAGATAAATGAATAGAGATGAAGAAAGTATTGCAATCTGTCTACAAGTGGTAAGAAGCAATGATAATGAAAAATGAAATGGTATGATTTTGTAAAAATACCAAATGAAATTGTTATTTGTCTGTTTAATTATGAAGCGACACAGTTGGAATGTATTTTGATTGTTCTTTAATTTTTTTTTTTTTTTTTGGCAATTTGATTGTTATTTGTTAAATTTATCCTTTATCATCACATGCAAAAATGTGAAATAACTAAATTGTAGGGTCTAAATTCAGGCAAAATTTCAGATTTGTTATTTGCTATTTGTAATTAGCATGCAGCTCACAGAAATCAATTGATTAATTTAATTATTTTTTATATGTAAATTAATTGTAAATGGATGGCTGAGGTGAATTAATTTAATTATTTTTTGTATATAAATTCGATATATATTATCACTAATCACTCCCAACACGCATAATTTGGATCCCACTAATCCCATCTTTTAAATATATGACCCTTTCTTTCTCTATCATATTTGAATATATCAATGTGCGAAGAAAAGAGGATTTAATTTTATTATTTTTCACTACCTTCTGCTTCCTCTTCTTCTCTGCCTTTCTGTTTTTCCTTTCCATTTTCTTTCTTCTTTTTTTTATTCCTGTTCTGTTGTGTTCCATTTCCTTTTCAAGCTGCTTAATCAATTATCATCCATCATCATGCCTTGCTTTTGATGCATTACTATGTTGACTAATCCCAACGAACCTCTCTCTCTCTCTGTCTTTCCCTTGTTTTCCTGCTCCCCAAACACTCTCACTTGGTCTCTCTCTGGCTGCTTCTAACCGAAACAAATTAAGCCCATTATTCGTCTTTCTCAAGATTACTTGAATGTAACTAATAAACCACTCATTCTTAGACTCTTCTTCTCTGCTTCTTCTACGTAGAGGTTTAATTTATATGCCCCGTTCTCAAGTTTGGCCTTCGTATCCATACCTCGCTGCTTCTCCTTCCTTCATCAACCTCTTCCTTCAATTTGAAAAGTTTTTACGAAAATTATGCAGCGTTTTCCGATCCGCTCTGAATGCTTCATCTGACCAAGGTTCAATTTCAGCCATCCTGATCAGTCTGATGTAATGGGTATGTTCTCTATTCCTGCTTCTGTGTTTTCTCCTGTTTTTCTTTTCAATTCTTCAAACAATCCCCCCCCCCCCCCCCTCCCCCAAAAAAAAAAGAACAATTAGTCTCTTAAGGTGTTTGATGAAATGCCTGATTCTGTGGTGAGTAATTTGATGGAAGCATTCTCATTGACTTGTTGAACAATTAAAAGCTTAAGATATATTTTAAAGATGGAGAGCACTTTTACGGTTTTACCAGATGCATTTTTCCCCCCTGAAAAAAGCAAATTGTGTGGAGAATAACTCAGTGTAGGTTCTACTTTAAAAACTCCAAAAGGATACAGACAAAAAGGAAATGATAAATCTTCTTTGTGGGATGGGCAGAAGTTGACCTGTAATGAATAACCTTATCAGTTTCAGAGGTCAATGGCCACGGCCACATAATTGGCCAAACACATTGCTGGATGCCAATTAGTGATCAGAATATGGATGTCAACAGTTCTGTGTAGAGAAAAGCTACTCCGGCAGTAGCCATGGTCATTTTCTGAAGTTTCATGATGTTCATGGAATTGGAATCTGTTGGAGCTAATTCTAAGAAATAGGATGTTATGAGTCCCACATTGGGGAGCCAAGCTCTTGGAGTGAGGTTTATAAGTCCATTGGGTACTCCCTCCTCATAGGCTAGCTTTTGGGGATTGGACTCTCCCTTTAGGCTTGTGCTCTTCATATAGGATGTTTGTGAGCATTTTGTTCCTTGAAGCATGAATACTTCAAAAAAGGAGTCAAGTTATATTTAGCACTCATATTTAGCAAAGCACTTCAAATTGTACTAAAATGTTATATTCTGCCACTTTGTCGTGTCATTGTATTTGTATCATATCGTGTTTCCTTCAGTGCATTAGTGCATTTCTTCTGTATGATTCAAAGCAATTGGCGGTGCCATTTATTTTATACCAGTTGAGTTAGCTAAGAAATCATCGAATTCTCAGATTCTTCATATTCTTGTTTCTATCAGGAACTGGAGCATGAGGTAGAATAATCTGTAGTCTGATGTAAGACATTCAATTCAGTCAACTTCACTATTGAGCTTTAAAGTTTATGTCAAGTAACTTAAAAATAAACCAACAGACATTTGCGTTACATCTTTCCAAGGTGTGAAGCAGTTGCTATTCTCTAGACTATTTTGTCATCCTCTTTCTCAGAACATGATAGCATATACTGGAGTGGTGTATTATATTTTTTATTTGGTCTGTAGGTGGGGTCACTTTCTTCTACCCGCTGAAGAGCTCTTAAAAGTTCTGTGCAGCGAAATGAGAATAACTAGGGCTTTATTAAATGAAACTTGAGGTAAGGCTCTCCTGCAAACTGTTATTTCTCAGTTTTTTTTGTATATTTTGTAAACTTTCCTTATACATGATTTTGAACGATGAAGGAAAAAAAAAAAAATCCTTCTCTTGTCTTTCCTCCATCGTTTTTTTTTTAATTCATTTTATTTGTTATCTTTTTCCCCCCTTTTTTGTAGATTTCTCTTATCGTGTTTTTCAGTAGAATTGGCAGTTGGCACATGTTAATCTGTCTTCTGCTGCTACTCAAAGTAGTTAGTCATTGCGGAAAAGCCATGAGCTGATTGGGTCCTGTGCATAGACCTTAGTGTGTTTTGATTGGTTCCATTGAACAAGTTAGTTCAAGAAGGTAGTTTTTATGCATAACACTTCACCTTCTAAAATGTTCTGTAGACGCCATTTACAATTTCTCTCTCTAAAAATCCAGTTGAGTTTCATAATTTCCTTGCAAAAGCTTTTTCAGTTTTTATACTTTAGATATTTCATACCCTATGCAACTGCAGTTGTCTCTTACAAGGTACAAGCCATCTCTTTTCAGTCAGAATTTTGAAGTAGGGACTTAGTTACTATTGGGTATAGACCAAAGCAATCAACAATGAAGTTTATGAAACTTGGAACAAGGCCTGATACTTTCTACTCTGAACAAGCCACTAGGTACTAATAATAATACTTCTCTAAGATGCTGCTCAAAATATTTTTCTACCCCTGATATGCTAATAAAGATGAATTCTGATTATGCAGGACTCTAGTTTCAGAGATACCTTCAGATCTTGTGATACAAGTCAATAATATCACTTTTCTACTGCACAAGGTACACATGAAAGAGGGAGAGAAAGATAGAGATACCAAAATTTAATCTTCGTTCACATTTGACTCTACTTTTGTTTGCTGCAGTTTCCACTTCTTCCAAAATGTGGCCTCCTGCAGAGGCTTTGCTCTGATTCCAGTGATTGTGAGTCTGTTTCTCTAGAGCTTCACGATATTCCTGGAGGGGAAGAAGCTTTTGAACTCTGCGCTAAGTTTTGCTATGGAATTGCAATAAACATAAGTGCTCACAACATCGTCCCTGCGCTCTGTGCTGCCAAATTCCTTCGAATGACTGACTCCATTGAGAAGGGAAACTTTTTCGGTAAACTTGAAGCTTTCCTGAATTCCTGCATACTCGAAGGTTGGAAGGACTCCATTGCGACACTGCAGACCACTGCTAGGTTACAAGACTGGTCTGAGAATCTTGGTATAGTCAGAAAGTGCATTGATTCGATTATTGAGAAAGTTCTCACACCCCCACAACAGGTCAAGAATTTGGTCCTTTCTACAACCTCAAATTTCTTAAATTTCCATAAACATTCTATAAAAGATAGATAAACCTAACCAAATAATAAATATACAATTATGTCATATGTGAGTCAGACTGGAAACTGCACATAAAATACTTGCATGTCTTTTCATAAATGACTTGATCTATTGAATGTCCGGGCAAGTTTTCTCAACACGGAATTTGAGATGCTTGTGATCAGTGCAGTTTCTTACAACTTTTATAGATGATTTTTAATTGTTAGGCATTTGAACTTTTGCTGAATAAATGAAGATCTTCTTGTGCAGGTTAAATGGTCCTACACTTACACTAGGCCAGGGTACAACAAAAAACAAAACCCTGCTGTCCCAAAGGATTGGTGGACAGAGGATGTTTCTGATCTTGAGATAGACCTTTTTCGATGTATAATCATGGCTATCAGATCGGCGTATGTGCTACCACCACAGCTTATAGGTGAAGCCTTGCATGTCTACGCCTGTAAGTGGCTCCCAGGGCTCACAAAGCTCAAAAGTTCAACAAGTTCAGCTTCTCAAACAGAAGAATCCAAGGAGAAAAATAGAAGGATTCTTGAAACAATTGTAAGCATGATTCCAGCAGATAGAGGGTCAGTTTCAGTTGGCTTCTTGTTAAGACTTCTCAGAGTTGCAAATTTTCTTGGGGTCTCCACAATGACGAAAACTGAACTAATAAAGAGAGCCAGCCTACAATTTGAGGAGGCAACAGTGAGTGATCTGCTCTACCCTTCAACATCATTTTCTGACCACTCTTATGATATAGACACGGTTCTAGCAGTGTTGGAAAGTTACTTGAAGCTTTGGAAAAGAATGGCTCCTGGAGCAGTAGAGAGCAGCAACTTTTTAAGATCAATTAGAAATGTCAGCAGGCTCATTGATTCATATCTTCAAGTAATTGCAAGGGATGATAATATGACGGTGTCAAAGTTTGTTTCTCTTGCTGAAACTGTACCTGATGTTGCCCGAGTAGAACATGGTGACCTGTACAAGGCCATTAACATCTATCTTAAGGTGAAGTATTGATACACCTGTGTTGACATAAAATTTTGGAACCTTATTTGTCGAATTCTTATATTCTAGAAAATAACTTTCTAAAATGCCCATGAAAAGATGCATTTTTTTTGTTTTTTTCCATTTTTAAATCCCTTTCTTAAAAACCATTATTTTCAAAATTTCTGTAACAAAGGAATAGGTTAGCAGCATCTAGTTGAAAAAAAACGGCGGTTTAGTGCACAAAGCTCTCACTAGGTGAGGTCTAAGGAATATTTTAGCAACAACTAGTTAAATCTTTCAAAAATTGCTTTTAGCAGATATTTAATTTGATACATTATTTGTATTTTTATCATTTGGTCGAATTTATTCCTATCTAAAAAAGTTTCTTTTCTGTTTCTTCCCCAGAAACCAGAAGGGAGAAAAAAAAAAAAAAAAAAAAAAAAAAAAAAAAAAAAAAAAAACAAAGATTTTCCTGCCATCATTTGTTTTGATCAAGAATAGAAGCTCTTACCTTCTTTCAAACACCCACCAAATTCTAATCCATTAATAGAACTACTTCAATATACTTAATGAACTGTATATAATCAGTTCCATGTTGAGTTTTAATAAGACAATATGATGCATTTACAAAAGAGTTTCATTACCTCATATTATTTTGATGGCATTAACAGGGGCATCCTGACCTGACCAAGGCTGACAAGAAGCGGCTGTGTCGTATTCTAGACTGCCAGAAACTGTCACCGGATATCCGAGCTCATGCAGTAAAAAATGAGCTTCTTCCTTTAAGAACAGTCGTGCAACTTCTCTACTTTGAACAAGAAAAAGACTCCTCCATGTCAACCACTAGCCACCATAAACTGCCAAAACCTCATGAGCTTCTTCTTGGAGCCAAAATGAGAACAAAAACCAGAGACATCAATGGGAAGCAATATTCTATAGGCCCAGACAAAGAACTTAAGAGAGAAGAAGACACAAGAAGCATCTCTCTTTCTTTAACCAGAGAAAAAGATCAACCCAAAATTAAGAGATCAGACAGTAAGTTGCCAGTGGAACTAGAGAGGAAGATGGTTATAAGAGGAGCGGTTGAAAAATGGAGTCAGAGAAGGGAAGGGAAATGAAAGAAGAAAGTATATCAGGTGGTAGCAGGTTGAACATGGATCCTAAGAAAAGTATGAGAAGGGCAAGAAGTAAATCAGAAATTGGCCGTGAAAAAGGGAGATAGAGAGAAATATATCATCATAGACACAACATCTATTTAATTACTTTTATATGTGAACTTGGTAATTTCAATTCTATTATTTTCTTTTGCCAGTGACATAAATGTTGTACTACGAGTACAAGCAGATAAATCTTTGCACTTTACTCTTTCATGAGTTGTGGTTAAAAGGAAATGTTTGAGAAATTTCTGTTGTATTTATATATTGAAGAGATCGATGCCACATTTGGAATTGGAATATCGAACATTTTCCATCACATTTCAATTGTAATATATCATTATATCCCGATCAGTAAATTGAGATACGATTCAGCCTTTGCTTGATTTTGTTTTAAATTTATGTGTTCTTAGAGTAGTTTTATGAAGTTATTTTTCAGAACAAGTTTTGAAGATCGCTATGGTCCTTTAAGTCCATTCTTCGATGTGGACACCACATGGATCTTATACATTATCTTGCTGGGCTTGTCGCCTAACCCAACATACCTTAAAGCTTCTTCCATGCTTACACTACATCAATTTTATGGGCTTTCATGTTTTGCCTTGTGCTCAGCTCAAGCTTCCATGTGTTGTAGAAGCATGCATATGGGCCTAAATATGCATGGATAAGACCAGATTGATGTGGTAATAAAGAGAATATCCCGAGGTGTTTCCCAAAGAGATATCCAGATTGCCTCAAGAGACAAAAGTAGAATTCTATATTGAGTTGGTGACTGGCACAACCCCGATCTTAAAGGCTCCATATAGAATGTCTCCAATGATGTTGGTTGAACAATAAAAGTGTCATACCTCTCGGTATATCAGCATTCATCATAATATTTATACGCAGTTCAATAGGCAATACAGAAATAGCATAATATATTGATATAAAACTCTTGATTACATTATAGGAATTCCCACAGGTTCAATATATAATGTTTCCGACTTGGCTTTGAATTCTTTAGTTGCTCCGGGCAAGGCGTTAATACCTATGGTTACGCATTTATGTACGGTGGATTAATATTTGTCTAAACTATTCACATTCCTAAAGTATTAGGGTCAATTATCACATTATGGCCAACATTAAGCTAAAGGGCCTATACTAACTCCAAGAGCTCATTTCAACCCTTGAAAGTCAGATTAATTATCATTGGCCTTTACCCTTCTCATTTTCATACCTTATCCAAAATTGGCAAAATTTTCAACTAACTTTGAAAATTCATAACTCATTGTACAAATATCCAATTAGAGTGATTCCAAAGGCTACGCAACCATTGTTTAGTCTATTTTCAAATAAAAATACCTCCAAAAGTCATACACACGCATAGTATTCTAGTTTCAACAATAATTACACATTGTCCAGAATTGCATTCCAGATTCATTGATTAAATTAAAAATTCATAACTCAATGTGAACAGATCCAAATTAGCTATAAGACCTATCATATTAAATCTTGTCAAATCTAATTTAAATCTGGAAAGTTTCATAGCCATTGGATACCATTTACTTATCCAAAAATACATCACAATAAGACTGCCACACAAAGATCAAAACTGCCAGCATTAGGGTTTTGGTCCAATTCAATTCTAACTCTTCCAAGATTACTTCCTAACCATTACCCTACACAATTTTCCATTTTAAACTTATTGTAAGCATCAAAATGGTCAAAATCTTATTCCTTATGCATGTCCTGTTTTGACCGAAACTTAAGCTAAGGAAAAACAAAATCGGTTTTCCAAGGTTTCATTCTATAACATCATGAATCAACCACTAATCACCTTCTAGCTTATGTTTTAAGCAATAATCATGCTTTATACGCATCCCCTTAGTTTTTCATGTTCCCAAAATCACATGAATTTAAGAAGGAATCGGTTTCACCATCAAAAACACCAAAAATCACAAAAACAAGACTAAATTTATCACTTACCTTGGCTCTTGCTTGAAGTTCTTGCAAATTTCCTCTTCCTTGGTCACTTTAGGGTTTCGGTTCACCACCCAAAAACACCATCGTCCTAAATGGTTGACTCAATCAGTCAATCAAGAAATAAATATGATCCATCATCTTAAATGATTAGTTCAATCAATCAATTAAGATATAAATGTGATTCATCATCTTAAATTCAATCAATCAAGATATGAATATGATTCATCATATTAAATACAATCAATCAAGATTTGAATTTAATACAACTTGGTTAACAAGTAGTGGACTTATTATCTAAAACCCATTTTCTTAGTGTATAAGTCGAAAATCCTAAGGCAATTAGGACTTGGAGCTTTCGGCCCACCAAGGCTATTTAAAAGGGGATGTTGGCCGAAATTATGCATGCCTTATGCTCTTTAAATTTCAGTAATTACCAAAGGTTTAGAGGGAAAGGCATCCAAGGAAGGTAAGGTTCCAATCTTGTTTATCTTATCTTTAACCTAATTCCAAGAAACCACCACCTTCTTGAAAAGAGGAAAACCCAAAGAAATCAAACCTCAACCTTGCCTTAGCCTAGCAAGCATCCAAAGAGTGGGAAATTTCAAGAGAAAGAGTTCTCATTGCAATCGGGGGATAGCCGTGTGGATAAACGTTAGAGGACATCAACAACATTGAAGTTTTCGAATGATCTAAGGTAATCCTAATCTCCAATAGTTGTTTTATCAAGACGAATTCTCATGAGTGTAATAAAGAGTTATGGATTAATTAGTAATAACTAATTAGCGTAATGAGTTAAGGTTAATAATTCATAAGGACCATAAGGAGTTACGGGTTTCCGCAATGATTAAACAAAAATATTATTTTCAACATCATAAAACTTTTCATGAAAGTCATGTAATAAGCAAAATTAACCATCATCTAATAGTTCCATATTAGTTATATTGCACTAGATGACATTTGAAATGTCAAGAGTTGGAGTAATTATTGACCATAGTCCATAATGTATTTGTATAGGGACTCATAATTGTCCGGAGCAATCAAAGTTCATGAAATCGACTCGAATCACATACTTTGTATAGCTACGTATGTTTGTTTGAATCTTATTGTAAATGTCATTCTCGTGTGGGACCAGCACTTCTCCCAGCTCGGTTGAGCGAAAGGGCTGAGATGGAGTACTTTCCTAATGGTTAGAACTAGGTGTAGGACCTATTAGACGGTAGTCCTTAGGTGGCTAACCTAGTGGCATTCAATCGACTTGAGGTACTTTTAATTAAGAACCCAACGTATAGGAGGACTTTTGAAAGTTCCCAACCAATTAGTTTTAGTTGGGTGTCCCGATTGAGAACTCCGACATACAGGAGGACTCTCGGTACATGCTAACTCGATAAGCCTAGTGCTATGAATGTGTGATGTGTATATGCTGGTTTGACTATATATGTGATCTGCATTATATGTCATAAATGCTTTATGTTGTGTGGACTATTTATCTTGGTTAAGTTTGATATACTGTATATACTCTATCTGTGAGATTAATTGTTACTTTGGGATTCAAATTGAATCCCAGGTGTTTCCAAGGGTAGGATCCGGACATGGTCATAATGGAGGACAAGGTTCCAAAGGAAAATTAGCGAGTACAGATTACTAAGGCCGCCATTTGAATAGTTGGAATTATAGAATTTTTGTTTTACTTAGCCACTTTTCTTTTGAGATTGTATATTTGGCACTGAAATGGTTCACTGTATTAAGAAATTTGTATGAATTCCTACATTACTAGGAATGTTTTAAATTATCAGTTTACTATTCCATACATTGTTGCTTTCTAAAATTCGCTATGTATTACTTTGATAAATGTTGTAATTATAAGAGGTATGACACTGGTACTAACATATAAAGACCTAAGTATATGTAGGTACCAAAATGTCCATCTAGTACTTTATGTGTGCAGATTAATTGTAAAAGAATGGACTTAAGGGTACAAATAAGATAAAAAAGAAGCCAAGAATTTCTCATGCTCCAATAAAGATGTTTATACCATTTATATCAGAAAGGAGAACTCTTAGGGCACCCATTACTAGAACTACAAAGTCTAAACACAAAGAAAGGCAATATAGAATAAGAGTATGTTCAACTTCAATGATGAACTACCATAGAGTACTATTCAACTATCTTGAATTGAACAAGAAAACGATACTCATTTTTGAGCCAAGCTTACCAGATTCATCACCGGTATCCTTGATTAGGCTCTCAAGTGCCAAAGAAGCCTCAAAATGGAAAGAGAAAGGGGCATGATGGTGAAGGACCATCATCACTCCAAGTGCAACTTGTAGTGATACCTCTCAAGGCACAGAAAAGAAAACTTTTAAAGTCTACATCATTATGAGAGAACGTTGCTAGTACCCAAAGCAAGGAATTCAAAGCTTGAATATCACAGAAAAATTCAATGGGTGAGCAAAGACAATTCTCCATGTACCTAAGGTAAAGGTATATAATAGTAAAACCTCATATACTATTATCTTTAATACTCATTGATGTTTAATATTAGGAATGACCATTGCAAACTATTTTGGAAATATGTTTTCACATCCCTTAGAAAATCCATTTAATAAATCCATTTATAAAGGGATTACAATGTTCAATAATTTAACTCTATGCATATACACATATTTCAAAAGAAAATATTTTTTATGCATATGGTCATGTTTAATTCATTATGCTCAATTGCCTCAAGTTGACTGTATTCTTAAGGCATGTGAATTATGATTCCTACAAGCTAACCATGAGTGGATCCAAGTAAAACTAGATACTAGACAAAGAAAAAAAGGGTCTATATGATTCTGTAGGAAGAAGAAAGGAAGAGCTTCATCTCAAGATTATGACAACATAGAAATTAACTCAAATCTTGGTGAAGTTGAACTATGAAGATCCATTTTGATCGTGTAAACAACAGGAGGCAACACTTTTCTATCCTTCATGTCCAAATAAAATTCTTGTAGCAACAAAACCCACCGTATAAGTCTTGATTTGGCATCATTCTTGGTTATCAAATATTTAATAGCGGAGTGATCGATGTAGACCACCACTTCGGTGCCAACAAGGTATGCTCTGAATTTTTCGAAGGCAAAGACTATGCCAGCAGCTCTTTTTCAGTTGTGGTATAGTTCAACTGAGCGTCTTTCAATGTTTTGCTGGCATAGTAGATGGAATGGAAGACTTTATCATGCCTCTATCCAAGAACAGAGGCTCCCAGAGCAAAATCACTTGCATCACATATTAGTTCAAAAGGTAGTGCCAGTCTGGTGCCACTATCATAAGTGTTGTTACTAGCTTCTGCTTCAACACAACAAATGCTTCTACACATGCATCATCAAACTTGAATGGAGTATCTTGTTTCAGCAATGAGCAGAGAGGCTTTGACATTTTTGAAAAGTATTTAATGAACCTTCGATAAAATCCAACATGCCTAAGAAAACTTCTAATTCCTCTCACAGTGGTTGGGGCGACAATTTCTCAATGACAACTACCTTCGCTTTATCCACCTCAATTCTTCGATATTTTGCGTCCTAAACTATACCTTCAGTTTCCATAAATGGCATTTTTCCCAATTCAAAATCAAGTTAGTTTCTTCACAGCGTTTTAAGACTACTTCAAGATTATGCAAACAATTGTCATAAGAATTTCCAAATACAGAAAAGTCATCCATGAATATTTCAATGGACTTGTCCACCATATCTAAAAAGATTGCCATCATGCAATGCTAGAAAGTTGCTGGAGCATTTCATAGACCAAAGGTCATTCCTCTGAAGGCAAAGGTACCTTATAGACAAGTGAATGTGGTCTTGTGGTTCTACAACAATCTGGTTGTATACAGAATAACCATCCAGAAAATAGTAGTATTCCTTTCCAGCTAGTCTGTCCAACATTTTTATCAATGAATGGTAGAGGGAAATGATCCTTTAGTGTATTTGATAAGTCATATTTCTGCTATAAATTTTGACGAACTATGAGGTGAAGGGAGAACCTAGATCAAGAGAACAAGACAAATTATTTAGGCCAGGGATAGTTCTAAATATTTGACTATAGCTTCATAGTTTAATTAGTTGTGAGTGTCGTGGGAACGAACTCAACATTAATTAAAAATGGACTAATAATTTGGAGAATACTAGGACACTTTAAGAATAGTTGTCACAATAATAAATATAAAAGTCAACTAAAAAATAATAGAAATTAGTAACTTGTGGGTGAAATCTTGAAGCCAACTCTTTAAATGATTGTTATATTCTCATAAATATTATCATCCTTATTTTCTTTTTATTCAAATCTCATTTGAATAAGTAAATTATAACCTCCCTATATGTACAACCCCATAATACTTTAGGACTATTACTACATCGATCCCATACACTTGCGGGGGTGATTAAGTTTTTGGAAGTGTTGTCGGGGAGTTTACGGATTTATTAATTCTTTTTTATTTTTTTTAATTTTTTTATGCAATGAAGAAGTTCTGGTAACTCTTCATTGACTCTTATTAACTTTGAAATTGAACGATTTTGCAGGAAAAATAGAAGTCAAAGAAGAAGAGAGATGGTTGGTAACAACGAAGATGATGTTCATGCTAATCCAGAGCCACATGTCACATTCTGTGATATTCAACGTCCTTACACTACTTCCAATCCTTCGTGCATTCAGTTAAGTCGTGCAGCGGGTAATTATGAGTTCAAAAATATTCACTTGAACGCACCACCTACTTTCAACGGACACCAAATTGAAGATGCATTGGACTTTTTGCGGGAGTATTATGTTTTTATTGACACACTCCCTTTTAATGGCTTTTTTGAAGGAGAATTGAAGCTGCGTTGTTTCCTATACTATATGAAGGGAGAAGCTCGTCAATGGCTTCTGCCCTTGCCAGAAACTCCTATAAAATCTTGGGCGGAGATGTATGATCAATTCATTCTAAAATACTACTCACCTCAAAAAACTTCAAAATTACGGGACAAGATTCACTTTTTCGCAAAACAAAGTGATGAAGCATTCAATAAAGCATGGGAGCGTTATAATCACCTTATAAGTCAATGTCCTCATCACCAATTCCCACATATACTTCTAATGGAATTTTTTCTACAATGTGCTCGATCCAGAGAATCAGTGCAAGGTTGATGATGCAGCTCATGGAGATCTTAGTATAAAATGACTACAGAAGAGAGGGAGGAGATTTATAAAAGACTAACAGCAAATTCAAGACAAAGGCAATTCGAGGAAGGAGGGCAATGCTTAATGAAGCCACTGCACCAGGCGTCTCACATGAACTGTAGGATTTAACAAAGAGCTTGATTTACTGTTGAAATTTTTTATTCTCTTAATTCCCTTTCTTCTACTACTAATCCTCTTCATGTGAGATATGATGGTGACTATGCAAAGGAAGCTAATTCTGTGCGGGTTGGACTTTAACCCTAAAAATGACCCATATTCCAACACATACAATCCAGGGTGGAGAAATTATCCTAATTTCTCATGGAAAAACTCTGCTCCTCAAGGACTGCAAGCACCACCAAACTTCCAACAACAAAAGAACTCAATCAAGGAACGCACAGCAAAGTTAGAGGAAGCTTTGGCTCAAATGTCCACTCACCCATCTGGAGAGTATGAATCAAGAAATTGACCAACTCAAACAAGCAGTTGATTCAGCTCAAGCTTCTGTGAACAACATGGAGTCGCAGATGGGAAATTCTGTTAAAAACGTGGAAGCTCAAATCAAGAATTTGACTAGCTTACTCACTGGGCAGGGTCAAAATAAATTTTCTAGCAGTATTGAAGTCAATCCATGAGAGCAAGTCATGGCAATCACCCTTCGCAATTGTAAAGTACTCCAAGAAATTGATAGTAGAACTAAAACGTTGTCTAAAGAGGCAAGGGAGCAGAAGAATGATGAAGATGATGAGGTAATTGAGGTACCTAAAGCTGATATTATGACTAAGAGCTGCCTTTTGCCATCTGAAGTCAAACAATATGTACCTCCTATTCCATATCCCGAACGTCTTCAAAAGAAAGATCCAGAGTCTGGCTTCCAAGAATTTCTAGAGATGCTGAAAAAGATCCAAATTGACATCCCCTTCGTAGAGGCATTAGCAAGTATGCCCTCTTATGCTAAATACCTGAAGCAACTTATCTCAAATAAGAAAAGATTGGAAGAATGTTCCACATTGACTCTTATGGAAGAATGCAGCGCAATTATACAAAAGAACCTTCTGCCAAAATTAATCGATCCAGGAAGTTTTTCTATCCCTTACACTATAGGCTCTACTACTATTGATAATTGTCTGTGACTTAGGTGCTAGTGTCAGTTTAATGCCTTATTCTCTTTGCAAAAAGTTAGGATGTCTTTATGGGATATCTGTCTAACCAAAAAGGTTTGTCTTATACAATAGTCTCTCAAAAAAATAGTTGTTAGCCGCCAATGACGTTGATTGAGCACAAGTTTTCATTCAAGGATCTTATTGCTAAACAACATCAAAAGGAGGATGAACAACCTGTTTAGGATTTTTTTTTATATGATAATGGCCATCGCCATGCCTCTACACCTCAAATGCAACAAGAGTCAAATAGACAGCAACATGAACCTCATGTAAGTGAGGATTGTTGATTAATTTTGCCTATTACATGACTTTCATGCAAAGTTTCATGAGGTTGAAAAAAAATTTGTTTAATCGTTGCGGAAACCCATAACTCCTTATGGTCCTCATGAATTATTAACCTTAACTCATTACACTAATTAGTTAATAATTATTAATCCGTAACTCTTTACGGTACTCATGAGAATTCATAACAATTTATAATATTCATGAGTTTTAGGATTACTCGTTAAAACAACTATTGAGGTTTAGGATAATTTGATGAAACAATTATTGGAGATTAGAATACTTTAGATCACTTGAAGACTTCAAGGTTGTTGATGTCCTCTAACGTTGATCCACACAGCTATCCCCCGATTTCAATGAGAACTACTTCTCTTGAAACTTCCCACCCCTTGAATGCTTGCTAGGAGAAGACAAGGTTGAGTTGTGGTTTCCTTGGGTTTTTATCTTTTTCAAGAAGAAGATGGTTTCTTAGGATTAGGTTAAAGATAGGAGGAGCAAGATCATTGAAACATTGCCTTTCTATGGATGGTGCCTTTTCCTCTCTAAACCTTTGGTGAAGACCTAAATTTAGAGAGCATAAGGATCTTGTTTTTCTCTCAAAAAAACGTGCAGGTAAAAGGCACACCAAAAATCAGCACTTTATAAGGTCTAACCCTAATTTAAGTGCTCATAAGAAGAGCCCAATCCAAGCTTGAATTGGACAATCCAAATCACAATGAATTGAATTCATATCTTGATTGATTGATTGAATTTAAGATGATGAATCACATTCATATCTTGATTGATTGTTTGAATCAATCATTTAAGATGATGGATTACATTTATTTCTTTTTTCTTCAAAAAACGTCCATAAAAAGGGCACATAAAAAATCAGCACTTTATAAGAGTCTAACCCTAATTTAAGTGCTCATAAGAAAGGCCCAATCAAACTTGATTTGGAAAATCCAAATCATAATGAATTAAATCCATATCTTGATTGAATAATAATTTAAGATGATCAATCACATTCATTTCTTAAACTAAAATTCAAAATCATTACAATCAATCCTAATTTAATATTGGATCCTAGATAATTCAGAATTATCTTTTATAACCTAACCTTTTGAATCAAAATTCAAATTCAAATTTTAAACTTAAATTCAAAATTCGAATTCAAAATTCAACTTGGCCTAAGACCCTATTGGGTCTTCCAACACATTTGGGCCCTTTTGTAGAGAAATTGATTTCCCACTGGGGACACCATATATGACGTCATTTTCTCCTCATTAGGCTTGGAGTCCTACTCCAACCCAATTACACATTTACTCTTGATAACTCACAATAACAATTATTGGCCCAAGTTTGCTAAATTTAAACAATCAGGAATAACCTTTTATGTGTGACCCATTAGGCCCAATTAGTCACTGACATAAATAAACTTGGACCAATTAAAACCCCTTTAACGGGCCCAATTTATTTAATGACCTCATAAGACACTAGCAATGCTCTGCGGCCCTAGAACTAATTGAGTTGATCAAGTGATCTACCTTTCACATTTGGATACCGTGCAAGCATCATCCCTCACATTGTCGAGAGCAAAGATAGAGTATCATCTCTCTTAATTGACTAAATGTAGCTATTTCATAAAACTAGGAATCTTCTTATATTAACTCTGTAACAGATCATGACTCTTCATGATCATTTGCTGTGCACACAGACTCTCGAGTTAATTAGAAGCTATTCAAGCTCTACCGGTCTTGTGAATGACTAATCCCTTGTAGGGGACTGTGAGTCCTCTCAGCATGTCCATCTATACTCATGTATTCGAGTTACACCCAAGAGTACACTATTCTCCCCATTTTCAAGTGGATAGAGTTGTATAGTCAAAGTATAACCCTAGGACATAGTGTTCGATGACATCCTTAAGTCTAGGACGATCTGTACTACCAAACGCTGAGAGACTTTACATATCCAATGATACTCTCTACAATGAATTTTGTGGAGTCTCTCGGTGGGTCAGATCGAAGAAGGTCATACTCTGTCATAAGAGTATTTACTCGATTTTGCTTGACTCCAGCTGTGCCTTCGTGAGCGATCTCTAGAGCATCCCACATGTGTTTGGCGAAGGCAAAGTGCAAATACGAAAATATTCTTGTTGACTCGGTGCACTTTGGAGAAGCGTAACCGCCTTGTTGTTGAGGGTGACGTTTCTTCTATCATTGTCATCATAGTCTTCTTCTAGCTTCATGACCCTCACACCATCTTCAAGTACGGTTGGCATGTAATCACCTCTTTCGAACACTCTCCAAAGACCATACTCGTAGCATTGACGAACACCTTGAATTTAGCTTTCCGAATGAGTAGTGTTCACCATTGAAACCGGTAGCCTGTTGATAGAAGCTCCATCGGGTAGAATACCATCCATGTTGATCCTTCTCGAGATGTTAAGCTCTTAGAGAAGACCTTGCTCTGATACCAAATGAAAGTGGAGCCTAAATACCCAAGAGGGGGTGAATTGGGTATTCTTAAAATTTTAAGAACTAGGTCTGTTTTGGACAAGTGAAAACAGAGTATATCAGAGGAGAAGGGTAAGGAAAGCTTGCACAAGAGAAATTATCCTGGTTCGGTCTTATCCTTGACCTACATCCAGTCCCCAAGCCACACTTGGGATTTTCAATTCACTAGAACTCAACAATTGATTACAAACTCTGTATTCAGAGTAGTTCTCTCACTAGAACTCACTCCCCCTTACAAGTTGCAATCAATACACCCAACCACCAAGTCCCCCGACTTGTGGTTATCTCAATCAATGAATGATTTACGTAAATAACTCTCTTACGAAGCGAGATAAGATGAACACTGAAGTACAAGTATCAAATTGATACAATACGTTTAAAGAAGCTGAACACAATAAATGACACTTAGTAAATTTTCGCTCTCAGTAGTTGTGTCTGCTTGAGAAGAAGTTAAGGCACTCTATTTATAGGTAGAGAACATTAAATGACCGTTGCTTGATGAATCCAACCGTTGTAGGTGATTAGCTTAAGGTCTGGTCATCTTCTCTCTCTCTAAACTTCTGCTAATCCAGGTGTTAATTTGATCGATGTGATTCTCTCGAGAATTTGCCCGTTGGAGATTACTTTGCTTGTTGTAGTAAGCATTCTTTAACGTTCGTAAGGCGTGCTCGGATGGATTAGCCGAAAGTAGGTAGATTTGCGAGAGGTGCATTAAATGCACCGAGCACCTTTTTGCTTTTTGCCTTGATCTTCATTAATCTTCATCTCGTGCTAACTGAAATTCACTCAATAAACTTGTTAAACATATCCGGGAACATAAGTGAATGATTTATGAAAGCAATAGGATCAAACAAGAGTGATTTGCAAATTCGTGTAATTCAAAAATCAGTTTTTACCGTTGTATACTGCAGTATGTTCATGCTTACTGCAGTATTGCACTATACACAAATGTCCATACTGCAGTATCCAATTGGATACTCGAGTTTGCACCTTTCAGAGGCAAACCATCGTGTCTTGTGTTTGAAAGACAAAACCTATACTCGAGTTTGCACTCCTTTACTGCAGTATTGGCTTAACTTGAAAAATCCTTTTGCTCTCGTAAGTCCAATACTCGAGTTTGGCTACGCAAACCGCTGCGGTATTGACTTAGTTTGAAAAATCCTTTTGCTCTCGTAAGTCCAATACTCGAGTTTGGCTACGCAAACTGCAAAGTATTGACTTAGTTTGAAAAATCCTTTTGCTCTCGGGAAGTTCAATACTCGAGTTTGGCTACGCAAACCGCGGTATTGACTTAGCTTGAAAAATCCTTTAGCTCTCGGAAGTTCAATACTCGAGTTTGGCTACGCAAACTGCAGTATTGACTTAGCTTGAAAAATCCTTTAGCTCTCTGGAAGTTCAATACTCGAGTTTGGCTACGCAAACTGCAGTATTGACTTAGTTTGGAAAACTTGGTTGTTCTCTGGAAGTCCAATACTGCGGTATGCAAACCTATACTGCAGTATTGACTTAACTTGAAAGACTTGGTTGCTTTCTGGATGTCCAATACTGTAGTATGCAAACCTATACTGCAGTATTGACTTAACTTGAAAGACTTGGTTGCTTTCTGAATGTCCAATACTGCGGTATGCAAACCTATACTGCAGTTTGCAACTATCAGAATGTTTTTAACTAACTTTGCAAACTTGAAAACATGTTTTACATTTGTTGTTAATCATCAAAACATATTGAGAACTAACAAATACTGGGCCCCTCGATGAGTGAGTTGAGAAATGCATGGCCATACTACGATGGAAAGGAGTTTCCATTTCAATTCTTAGACTACTCAAGAATCGAGAAAGTAATGGTCAAGAACAAGAGGTTGACATTATCCATGCCTCATCCTTGACCAAATTATCGCGTGACAAAAGGGATGTGACATGGTTGTACGATAGGTAGTATCGTATCATCGATCCCCATATGAATTGGGTAGTCGCAATGTCTTGCTAGAGGCCGCTTGCGACTTGTGGGCCGGTACAGTGTTGGCCCACTGCCAATCTCATGTGGGCCTGCAGGATCACACACAAAAATAGCCCAACACGAGCAATAATGTCCAGATTCATTGAATCTTATATATGTCTAAGATTTAATCAGTACAACTTTAATCTAGGATATATATATATATATATTATAAATTCGAAATTAAATAAATAATATTATTATTTATATAGATAATGATATTATTATATTTGTTTTTTATTTAATTTATTTGATAAGTTAAATATCTAAAACAAATAGAGATATTATATCTCGATTTAATTTTTGAATAGAGATATCATATATCGATTTAATTTGAATTGAGATATAGTATCTCGATTTAATTTATAGAGATAAATTAAATCATGAGTTTTTAATTCGGATTAAATAAACAGATTAGATTAGATTAGATCTATTGGATAGATTTAATTAATATATTATTTTAATCCAAATTCGAATTTCAAGATTAATAAGGATTAATTTTAAATATATAATATGCCTTTTGGGTTTTGAAAAACCTATGCGAGACAATTTGCAAGACGTATTAGAAAAGCCGTATAAGAGAAACCCTAGAGGAGAGACGCAAAGCTTAAAGGTGCTAGCACGCTGCCGTCCATGTTGGAGCGCTGTCCGGTGTGGATACCGGTAGAGGGAGTGGATTCGTAGAGTCGGCTCTTATTTGATCGAACAAGATCGCATGACGTTCGAGACGCACGACATTTGAAACGCACACGAGTTCTTAAAGGTACGGTTTCTAACGAACCCGATTTAAACGCCGTTAATAGATCCTCTCTATGGTGTTAGTTCTCTACAGGTTTTGATGATAACTGACATTTGTAAACACAAGATATGGTTTTGTCTTTGGTAAGTTGAAAAACTTACTGTCTCGACAAAACTCGAGTATTGGTCTCAATACTCGAGTATTGACTTGACAGAGAGTTGGTCAAATCAATTACACAAAGCAATACTCAAGTATTGGACACAATACTCGAGTATTGGACTTACAGAGAGCACTCCAAGTTTTTTACCCTGAGCCAAACTCGAGTATTGATATGAAAACTCGAGTATGGATCACACAGAGACAATTTCAACATTGAATTAAGCTCTCAATACTCAAGTATTCAATTGCATACTCGAGTATTGGGCATACAGAGAGTCATCAAGTTTTCTCATCTTATGGAAACTCGAGTATTGATTCTGCATACTCGAGTATTAGATTTTCACAAAGCTTTCATACTTAACACTTGTTTATGAAAACTCAAGTATTGACTTGACATCAATCTATAAAATTTTCAAACACCTTGAATACTCGAGTATTGGTTGGCACACTCGAGTATTGAACTGACAAAAAGATTACGAGATTTATACATATGTTGAATACTCAAGTATTCATTTCAATACTCAAGTATTGACTTGGGAAAGACTTCACAAAGTTTTTCAAGATGAACGCATATCGGAGTATTTAGTTGGAAACTCGAGTATTGGGCATACAGAGAGCTTTGCTCTTTGTCAATAATTTGAATACTCAAGTATTGAGATTAATACTCAAGTATTGAAGTTTTTGAACTTAAACTTATTTTCATATCAAAAGTTCAAAACTCGAGTTTTGATTTGGATACTCGAGTATTGACCTTATTTCAATGTTAAGGTCCAAAGTCAAATCTCGATGATTCCTCTCGGAAGAAGAATACTCAAGTATTAACTTAAATGCACAAGTGACAAACTCGAGTATTGATACACATACTCGAGTATTGAACGCTAAATTTAAATATCAAATCTGACGAATTTGTGAAACCTTCTTGTTTGATCTCAATACTTCCTATGATTAATCTGTAATGTTTCTAGATATGTTTAACCACTTTATTGGTGAGTTTCAAACAGATTAGAGAATGTACATTGAAGGTTTAAAGCAAAAGCAAAAGTGATGTCAGCACATTAAATGCAAACCCAGAAAGTTGCATACTTTTGGGTAATCCATCTGCACACGCCTACAAAGAATTAAAGAATGATTTCTACATCCAGCAGCTGCTATTCCAACGGATAAATTCACAGAGTCAACTCTGAACATTTGCCCAACTGGATTAAGTGCAGATTAGAGAGAGGAGAAGACCTTACCTTGCCCAGAACTTTGGTTAATCAAGGCAACGGTAATAATGAAGATTACAACGGTCAATTAATGCTCTCTTAGTATAAATAGAGATGCATTCAAGTCTTCTCAACACTACAACAACTGAAAACGAAATACATTCAAGTCTAGCATTTATTCTTTCAGTTTTCAACTGTATTGTATGTTTTGATACTTTGTACTTCAGTGATTATTCTTATCTACTCTTAGAGAGAGTTTCTACTTGAAAAACATTTATTGTAAAGAATCACAAGTCGGGGACTTGGTGATTTGGGAGTTCATTGATTACAACTTGTAAGGGGAGTGAGTTCTAGAGAGAGAACTACTCTTTGAGTACAGAGTGTGTAATCTTTGTGATAGTGAAAATCCTGCAGAGTCCGGGGGACCTGGATGTAGGTCAAGTTGTTAGGACCGAACCAAGATAAATTCTTTGTGTCCAAAGTGGCTCTTCCCTTTACTCGTCCATCTCTCGTTTTTTGCCGTCTAAAAATAGAGCAGACATGAAATTTTTAAAATACCCAATTCACCCCCTCTTGGGTATATAGCTCCACTTTCATATGGGATTCGTAAGTTTTTTTGAGTGGATGAAATCCTTCCGCTGCGTGTACGAATCCCAACAGTTATTGTTTGGGGGGAGACCAACAGTGGCATTTTTTCCATTAAAAGTGCTTATAAGCTTTTGGAGGCTAATGGTGGTTTGGTGGGAGAATCTCTATTTAAGTGCATATGGAGATGGCGAGGTGCTGAGAGGATCCGAGCTAGTCTTCATGTGGATTGCTTTTAGTAATCGTTTACCGACGAATTCGTCACAGAGTAAGTGGTCTGCAGTCTCATCGTTATGCACCTGGTGTAGTAACTCCGATGAGAATGTATTGCATATCCTCAGGGACTGTAAATATGCATCAGACCTATGGATCAATCTTGTACAGCCCTCCCTTCTTTCATTGTTCTTCTCTTCCCCGTTGAAAGACTGGGCTATGCTGAATCTGGAGAAGGACCTTGGAGTTCAGAAGGATGGAGATTGGTCTTTATTATGGGGAGTTACCATATGGAAGTTATGGAATTGGAGAAATCTTTTTTGTTTCCAAGAAAACTATGTTAAACCCTGTCATCCTGTTATGGGCTAGACCAAGATTAATGTAGATGGGGCCGTGTCCAGCTTCTTGCAGCGAGCGGGTTGCGGAGGGGTTTTAAGAGATCAGGAAGGCAGCTGGATAGCTGGATTTATGCACTGGTTGGGTATCTGTGAGGTCTTCGCTGCTGAGGGATGGGCAATTATCAAGGGTTTATCCTTGGCGTGGGAGTTGGGATGCAAGAAGATCATCCTGGAGTCGGATTCAAAGGAGCTGATTGATTTACTGATAGATGACAGTTGGTTGTCTACTGGGAATCTTATCCTTTGGCAAATTCGGGAGCTTATGAGGGGAAAATGGCAACTTGAGATGAGGCATATACCAAGAGGAAGTAACAAGGTAGCTGATCCTCTAGCTAAGGAAGGAATTTCTTCTTCCAGTTTTCTAGATGTGTGTCCAGACTTTGTCCGGATCTAGTGTTTACAAGATGTTATGGGATTTAATTCCCCCTGTAATTCGGTTTAATTAATGCTAAGACTTGTGTATCAAAATAATAATAATAATAATTGCATTCTTACTGAAGATATGGAGCCTCAAAAGGTAATCAACATGGTTGGTTGGGAATTTGTGCTTCACGGGAGGATGATAAGGCCTTGTTTAATTATGTTTAGTACTGAGGTAGTAAGCAATATTACCTCCTAAAGAGAACACAAATCTGAATCTCGGAAAGCACAGGCGAAAACCCTTTATGCTCTAAGTTTTGAAAGAGGTTAGTCTCAAATGGTTTAAGAGAGTATGTCCATCTCTAGAGGCAGTGGAGTTGTGATTTACTAGAAGTTTTCGGTTTAATTTGTTGTTAGTTTCAACGGTTCTATGCATCTTACATTGAAAAAGAAAGTTTGATACACACAGAATGAACTATAAATGCTCTAAACATGGCCTCGGAAGTCAGTTTCTCTCGCCTCGCTCAAATCTTGTTGGACGGTGGGAGTCTTTATCTTGTTGTTAGGCAAGCAACTTTCACAGCGTCTTCCTCATTGTACTGTTAATGGTAGCGTTGTTTGTTTTTGTAGCAATAAACAAATTTGGGTTTCAACAAAGGTACGTTAGGTTTTGATGACTATAGCCTCACACGTTATTGACACGTTTAAAGCCGGCGTTTGGATGGGTTTTTTTGAGTAAAAAGTACTTTTTTAATTTAAAAAAAATGCTTTTTAAATTAATTTATGTGTTTAGAGGATTTTTTTTTTTAAAAAGCAAAAGTCAAAAAAAAAAAAAAAAAAAAAAAAAAAAAAAAAAAAAAAAAAAAAAAAAACTAAATTTTTTAAAATCCAGTTTGCTTAAAAAATAAAGACTTTTTTTTAAAAGCCATCCAAATGGACTTAATTTCATTGAAGGCAATCAGCTTATTTAATAGAAAACTTAATTTCTAAAAATTTCATTTCATAGAAATTAAACTATTTTACGTGATCATCTTAGGATTCTCATGTTTTGGTAGTCATCTTTCGACAAACAATGCCTTCCAACACCTCTCATGACCATTAAATAAAAAAGAGGAAAAATTCCTTATTCCTTTTTAAGTTCTTGACCACATGCTTTAAGCCTTTAATACTTTTTTATCCTCGTTATTGTAAATCAATATCTTGTGCATTGGTCATAAAAAGCTCATAGAAAACGCATGACTTTGCCTCATAAAAGTTTGATGTTCCCCAATACGATTATACATTCGAAATGGTGTGATAAGGGAAAAAGGTCTGGCTCTATATGACTTTTTACACTCTCTTCTACTTTATCTTGATTTTTCCGTAAATTTACTATTTAAACCTAATTTATGTCTGCAAATGATCCAATATTCCTCTTCTATGTATAACTAGGCAATCCATCCCATGATGCGAAAAAACAAACAAACAAGAAGAAAGAAAAAGGGCAAAAATGTCATGAAAACTAAGTAACATACAATAACGAGTTTTAATGTAGAAAATAACATGTTCATGTTACTTACTTGTTATTGAAATTTGGGAAAATCCCATATAAAGCTACTTAAAATAGAGAAATTCTAAATTAAGTTGTTAAACCCAACAAATCCCTAATTAAGTTATAGACTCAATTTGGGATTTTAAAATATAGATAAATTGACTTTATTACACTCTCATAATCTTCTCTATCCTCTTTCCTTTTGAAAGAATTTAATTTCTCTTTAACTGAGTTTTTTTAATAAGTGAGCATATATATTAACATTAATATATATATATAATATGATTCATTTAAACCAAATGAGTTTTTATGTTCAGGAAGAATGATTAAAAATGTTTTGAGTTAAAAAAAAATGCATAACACCATTATCAATTAAACGTTTTTATTAAAATTTTAAATAAAATTTTATTTTTGAAAGAACTCAAATTAGTTTTTTGTAAATAAAAAAAAATCAATTTTCATTAATCACGCAATTTTACTTATGATATATGGGTTGTTTTTTAAACATTAATAAATATCTTTTCTTTTAAAAAATTGTTAATGAAAATCTTTTTTTTTTTTTTTGATACAAGTTAATGAAAATCTTTGATATGCAGTTTTCTATATCAAACAAGTTATTTTTTATATTAACATTTTTGTTCCTCATCGAACAAAAAGTAAGTAAAAAATAATTTTTTTATTCTCAATTTTCAACTAGAAATCATTTAATTAATATTGGGGCTGACTTTTTTTTTTTTTTTTTTTGAATTATTCCGGATCATTCTTCCACAAAACATAAAATTTCTTTGATCTAAATTAATCATATTTTATTTTATTACATATTAATGTTTATATATTTACAATATTGTAAAAATAAGTTAAAAGGCATTGAAACCTTTTTAAGATGAAAGAGAAAACTATAAGAGGGTAGTAACGTCATTTAATCTAAATTTTGAAATTTTAAATTGGGTCAATAACTTAATTAGGGATTTATTGAATTTACCAATCTAATTTAGAATTTTCTTATTTTAAACAGCTTTATGTAGGATTTTCCCTTGAAACTTTGTGATTACATCAACTTTTTATGACTATGTAGTAATTCTCCACAACAAAAATTCATCCTACTATTGCATTGGAAATTTTAAGATTTATATGCGCAACATAATAAATCAAAATGAAAAGTAAGCGTACAATAATTTATTGTACAGCTAATTTATTTTATTGTGAGATTAGCCCAACTTTGCAAGTTAAGATAATTATTTTTCTCCAAAGGCTTGTTTGGTATGAGGGGAGGGGAGGGGAGGTGACTGGAGAGAGAAAAAAAAAAATTCAGTTGGATTTCAAAAAAAAAAAAAAATACAAAACAAAAGAAATGGGGTTAAATTTTTGGGAAAATTCCATTTAAATACCAAATGAATTTATAAAACCCCCAGAGATGACGTGAATTTGCAAAAAGACTTAGAGGTGACAAGGACGCTGGGGTGTTGCAAATTCACGCCAAATGACTATTTTTTGCCCTTAGGGTTAAATAATTAAAAAAAAAAAATACCCCCGCGGGCCCCACCGCCACCTCCCCACGGTGGCCGCCGGCGACCGGTGGCCACTGATCCACCACCGCTGGCCGGGGCGGTGACCGGCGACATGCCGGCCGGCGACCATGGTGGTGGCGGTTTGCTGGCGCCACCGTGGGCGATGCGTGGGGCCCACCGCGGGGGGGTATTTTTTTTTTTAATTATTTAACTCTAAGGGCAAAATAGTCATTTGGCGCGAATTTGCAAAACCCCCAAAGGTCCTTGTCACCTCTAAGTCTTTTTGTAAATTCGCCACTACCTTTGGGGGTTTTACAAATTCATTTGGTATTTAAATGGAATTTTCCCTAAATTTTTTAATTAATTTCTCTTATTCTTATATCTTATATATTTTCTTTATTAAAATTTTGTAACCCTAGTACTTCAATTTTTTAAAATTCAACTCATCAAATTTTTCTTCCCCTGATCCCTCATACCAAACAGGCTATAACGGAATGAGATGGTTGGCATTTTGCGTACACGGTATTAGCTAGTAAATATGATATAAAAAAATCAGTGAAAACTTACATATACATTTTGAGAAAATTAGGGAAAAGGCCCTATTTGAAAATTTAATTGATGATAATGACTTAATAAATTATTATACAAATAGAGTAATAGTACTATGAGAATTTTGTACACACAAAGTACCAGTCCTCTGATTTTTTGTCTTTCTCGCCAATTAACTTTGAGGGAATTTTCCCTATAATATTTTACTAGTATCTGAAGTATTCAGTGTCTAAAACACATCCATTTCCTACCTTTCTCCTACAGTGTTAGTTAGCCTGAAGTAGTTCCAATCCATTCTACTTTATTATAATATTCATAATGCTGTAAGATAGAACTGAGTTTTACACACAGTTCATTTATAAAAATTAAGGGTTGGCTTAGGGGCCCAATCAAGAATATAATTGGTAATACTTAATGATCTAGCATCTTCATGTCCTTTTTGTGGATTGGGATACTGAAATCACACTATAATTACATTGTAGTACTGGATCTAGGATTAAAGCAATATATATTATACCAGGAAGGCAATATCCTCATTAAATACACAGTGACTACACTATCTACCTTGATATAATCCCAGATTCACATCACAATTTGGACTACAATATCCAAGAATGGTTTTGAATTTTTCTGACATCAACTATTACAAATATATGAATCTCACCTATCCTAAGTTTCTTATATTTTCAGAAGAGGGAACATGAAAAACCCACTAATGAAGCCTCTTGATCATACAGAAAATGAAAGCATCCATTGGATGATAAAAAATAACACTAGGACATACCAGTGAATTGCTGTTTCAGAACTAGATGAATTTGAGCCTTTATCTGTGACTCCCACAAGAAAACGGCAATCCCCAACTGAAGGATCTAGGAAAGTCACCATGCCAAGGCCATCAAAATCACAGCTTCGCGAGTCTTGCATTTGCAGCTGATAGTAACTGTTGAAAGCATATGAAATGTTACCCTTCTCCCCTATCTCATTACATGAACCGCCATAGTTAAGCGTTGTGCAGTCTGCAACACTACAGGCAATTCTCATGTGATTTGCCACATTCGTCAGATCGGTTGAGGGATTGGCAATACACCATCTAGATGGAAGGTACTCAACATTCTTAGCATTCTTTAATTCCTTGTTTCCAAGGCCAAGGTTTAGAGGATACTTAGCCTGCCCATCAAAAGAGAAAATCCCCCAATGTCTTTCAAAGTTTCCAGGAAGTGTGCTCTTAGCTCCTTCATCAAGCAGACTGAATATATAAACATCCATGGGAGGAGCACCTGGCCTTAATGGGGTCCCTTTGTTACTCATGATATGTTTTATAAGACCTTGGTTGAAAACCCTTGCTGCAGTAATATTTGCACCAATAGCTCCATCCGAGGGCCAACCAATTTCCCCAATTACTATCGGCATTTGACCATATCCAATTTTATTGAGGGCCGCAACTAAAGTGTCATAGTTTCCATCAAATGCATTGGTGTAAACGTTGGTGCCATCGGTGACTGGATGAGTAGTCCCCTCAAAGAACGCATAGTCTTGGGGAAAATCACCATTATCATAAAGGCTTAAGAATGGGTAGATATTTACGACAAATGGGGAACCATTTGCATTGAGAAACTGAACAAGTTGAGTTATAATTTGGGTCAGTTCAGGACGGAATGTGCCTTGAGAAGGAAGTGAAGCCTCATAGGCATCTGCATTGCAGGGTACCACTAATTTTACATAACCAGCAAGATTAGCTTTCACTAAAGACTGTTGTAGATTGAGTATTGCAGGCATGACCAAGTTCTGGAATTGACCATTATAACTTGTCAGAAATGGCTCATTTCCAGCAGCAATATACCTGTCACCAGTAAAAAAAGAGTTTAGAGGCTTGTGGATAATTAAAATATTCTATATATGCAGGCCACAAAAGTTTAATAGAAAGAAAAGTGTAGATTCTAGTGTTCCATAAAGAAGTGAGTTGTAAACTTTTGTTCTTCAGACATCATAATATGTTGTTAGTAGAAAGATTTCAGAACTATTTGTAACCTGAAGTGGTAATATGGGTAATTGGATATTTACATATTGAGCTAGTCAGGCATTACATCAGATAATTGCATGTATGTTATTAGTCATCACTAACCAACATTAGATGAAGAAGAAAATAATGCAGTCAAGTCATTCCATCTAGAAATAATGCAGTCAAGTCTACTAAATACATTTTCAGTTTCTGTAGTACTTTAGAATTCTTATTTTGGTCCTTCCAGCTCAAATTGAATCAGTATTGTCCTTCAACATCTAGAAATAATGCAGTCAAGTCTACTAAATACATTTTCAGTTTCTGTAGTACTTTAGAATTCTTATTTTGGTCCTTCCAGCTCAAATTGAATCAGTATTGTCCTTCAACATCTAGAAATAATGCAGTCAAGTCATTCCATCTCAATTTGTTCCTATGATGACCAAAGCTGACGATATTTCAATTAACTTACATATTAAGAAGTGATTTATGACATATGAAATTGCCGAATCATAGACAATTAAGCCATCCGTTTTTCTCCCAAATCCATGTAAAATTGAGTGATGTCACTTAATTACATGTCATCCAGTGAGTTCATGTGGCTTCTTAAATCACTACCAGGTATGTTAGCAAAACATAATTTTGTAACAGCATTATACTTTTCTAAATGTTGATATACAACATTGACTAAATCAAAAATAGATAAATTAAATTAAAACATTTAAATACTAAAGATACTAAATAAAGCTCATTTTAGAAAAATTGAAGTTTCTGGAAAGATAAATTCTACAAGCCATCCTAGGATCTAACCATCAGAAGTTTTATCAAGTCAAGTGTTCAAAAGAAAAAGTTGGTTCATAAAATTTTCTTAAGGAAAACTCAAGAAATAGCTTTTTCTTTTCCCGCTAAGGAACAAATTCTGAATATATTAAGTTGAAAATAATCACAGTTCACGGAAATAATATCAAAAGAGAGAGCAAGTTCCTTATCCAGCTTATGCTTTTTGATGGGGATACTATAACTTTCCAGTTATTTTGAATTACAATTGAGAATTCAAAGTTTGGAAATTATGATAACAAAAGATCCTCATCTAAATCATTTTAATGTCAGATTAACTCTCGGATCCCCAGAATCTTCAATGAAATATACCATGTTTTCCACAAAACAACAATTCAATCAGAGGAACATGTCGTTTTGAGTGTTTCAAACAACTAAAGCAACTTTCTTAGTTTCATTAATAAGGACAGCCACCATCAGCTCTCAATAAAAAGAAGAAAACACATGAATCACACAAATTACAACAAGAAAATATGCTTTCAGAAATACCACACCGATATTTATTCCGCAAGCTAGTAGTGAATATATACTCTGGTGCTTCGATAAAGAAGTTGTGCATATTGAACAAGAAGAGCATAGAATTTTCACTTTCTCAGGAAAGAAGCGGAAACCAAAAATGAGAATCGAGAATAAAAAAGATGAGACCCACCTGATATCCGCACCACCTTTACCGATATACGACGAAACATTCTGGCTAACCCACAAATCAGCAGCGGAAGGGGAAGAACCTAAGAGAGATAACATCTCATTGGGGATTCCAACCATGATCTGAATCCCACTTCCCTTAAGAGCCTTAAGAACATCAGGCTCCGCTTCAAACAGCTTCACTTTCGGGATCTTGTTGGCTTTCAAGAGATTCACCACCCCAGATGGTTTCAACCTGTGGAATGAAATTGTGCCCCAGTTCACTCCTATTGCTGATTCCGCCATTGGAGTCCAAGACAGTAACCACAATATTACAACACCACCTACAAATCTCGGCTGCAACATTTTTACCAATGCTATCCTTGTAAGTTCGCGGACTAAACCCTCAACTACTCTGTGTAAATATTATCGATTTTAGAGACAGAGAGGTGAGATTGTGAGAATTATGTAAAGGGTGAAAACCGGAGCAAGGAAGCTCAGTGTAAATGTAACTGGAATGAGTAAAAGAGCAGTGGGCGATTGGTGATGGGAATAAATTATTATTTTTAATTTATAAGAGAAGGGTTCTCTGAAATTACATAACTGCCCTAGTTTCTGATTGTCTTTTTTGTTTGTTTTGTCTCCCAGCTCATGCTTCTGAATTAATGCTCAGTCCTCAATGAGCCTCCTTTTTTACCTTTTTCTATTGTCGGCCAAAAAAAAAAAATAGCCTCATTTTTTCCACTTTCGTAAGTTTACGTCGGCGGCTTATAACAATACTCCTTCGCGATATAAATAACTTGGGTTTAATGTTTTCCTCTTTGTTTCAAAAATATTTTTTTGTTACATTTATGTAAAAATGAGTAGGTCTCATTGTAAAGTGAAGAAAGAAAAAATATTAATGGGACCCGTCGCAGTATAGAATATAGATGTCTAGCCAGGTAGGTGGACAAGTACGTTGATATTGGATCGATGGGTTCACTCTAAATGTCTATGAGGTAAACACCCAGGAGAACGTGGGATCACTGTACACAAACGCGGCTTGCACCAAAGGGGTGGGGTGTGTGAACAGTGATGACCGTATGTAAATAGTATGAAGTTAAAACGTGTGTACCTTAAGGTTTAACCTCTGTATTTATAGAGTGTACCTTAGATTGAGTTCTATGGGCCCTGTGATTCGAGGCCCTAGTATCATAACTGCCAGATATAGATTTAGATCTTCCTGGATTGTAGATAAGATAGGATTCTCATTATTATAGGAAGATCCTAATATACGATATATTTCATATCGGGCCATCCAGGTGTTGGGCCTAATGTAGGTCCGTAACAGTTGCCCCCCCCATCCTGGTAGTTCAAGCTCTTGAGCTGCCGGGATGTATCCTGCCCCCAGTTAGTTTTGCCGGGTTACATTCACTGGCCGAGCTTTGTTGCCGTGAGCCTTACGTTGTCGTGTTTGGTCACATCGATCCAGGCTATCCAAATAGTCTACTCCAACCATCCGAGGTCATGCCTCAAAGATCCAGGGTAATGTCGAGGCGGTTTGCCTTCTTTTGAGGCCGGGACCCTCTGTAATCGCCACCATTGCCTACTGACACCTGGCTGCCTTGTATTTGCGAGGGGTTTCAACCGCCACGTCTAGCCGCCTACGGTTTCTGTGCGCATTCAATGCGCCTATCACATCGTGTATGTTACCCTTGCTTTTTTCGATGAATAGTCTCTTGTACCCTTGATGGTTCGGTGTTGCAGCACTTATAATTTGCATTTTCCTCCATTCTTCACACTTTAACCATTCTCTACCTTCACTATTCCCTCTTTCTTGCCAGAAACCTCCTACTCTTGTGCATTGTCCATTCCCTCACACAACTCGAAACTTATCCGTTCAAGGACCTTCTTCCTTTATTCAAACAGGTATGTTCACCCTTATTTTCCGTTCGTTTGGTTTTTTGCCTAAAATTTATTGATTCTGCAGTGTTTGATTTTTGTCTTTCTTCCATTTATTCCTGAACTGGGTTCTGGCTTCAAAGTCTTCTAAGTAGGTTCTGATAGGAGTTTAGCTGTTTGCCTAGCCTTTTGTTCTTGGCCTTAGTTGTTTTCTGGGTGTGATGACATCCACCATCTTCCTTAGTTGCACTAAGTTTCCTTGTGTCTCTTTTCACCAATCTTTCTATGCCTCTCTAGGTCTTGATTTCTGGTGTCGATGGGTAGGGTTAACCGTTTGCCATCCTCAAGTCAGAGAATGACTCTCGAAGAGGAAGAATCCCTGCGCTCTCTTTACCCTAGGATAACTTTCTGTCTATTCGGCACTCCCCTTACCGAGGAACAAAGATTAGCATCCTTGCTCCGCGGTAGGCCTGACAACCGGGGTGTCGAGGCACCTCAATCTGTGATTACTAGGTCCCCTCCTGTATTTCCTCGCACAAAGAGCCAAGGTGAGCCTGAAGCCGTTCCGATGTTGCCCATCAATTTCTACGAAGCTCCCCCTCACTCTAGGTCGGATTCCTTGCCAGAGGGATATCTCGGCCCGTGTTGGGATTGTTTCGCTTCAAGTTCCCATTATATCGCGAGTGGTGAAGATTTGCTGGCTAATACTATTTTAGGCTCCTGTCGTCATCGATCTCTGTCCAATCCTACCTCGGACTTTAGAAGTTGGCGTGTACCTGATCCAGCCATTATTCCTTTTGCACCAATGATTTGCCTTCTTCAGGTATATACCTCAAATCCTGATTCTATCCTTTTCTTTTCATTATAGGTGTAAATGGCTTCAACCTTATTGTTGGTCGATTTCCTTGATGGCAAGTGAACTATTCGAACAAGTAATAAAGTGTAAGTAGAGTATTGTCCCACAGAGACTGCGATACCAAAGAGTGACGCGCTATTGCTATGAAAGTTGTGCAAGCAGAAAATAAATATAATCAGGTTGAGAGGTTTTTGTGATTATGCTACTAGGAAAAGTAAACAGAATGACTTTAAACGAGAGAAGATATCAGTAAGGAGGTGGATGCTATAGCAGATCCGGTAGACAAATCTTTTGGCTTCAGTCGAGTGCTCCTCCTTGAACTCTGTAATTCTTGATGTTCTTCACTCTAGGTCTTTTCCTTTCTTTTTCCTTCTAATCTCCTTCTTCTTCTTCTTCTTCTTTTTAATTTTTTTTTTTTTTTTTTGCAAACAAAACAACAGCTTTTTCAGTTCTTTCTGCAGCTTTTCATGGAAAGCACTCTGCTGTAGCCTTGGTTCTCTTCTAGCTTTCTTATCTAACTTGTTCTGCTATAGCACACTTGGGTGGCTCAATGAGGTAGCAATATGGAGATGATGATAAAATGGGTTGTGTATGGGAATAATGGGTATGACATGAATGCCTTTATCCTACGAACTTCAAACTCGGATGATGTATAGTTTATCATAGAACTAAGACAATTCAAGGATCAAACATAGGCTAGCAAACATGCACACAAAATAAAACAATTAAGCTCAATTCAATCCTTCCATTGGGGGTTCTTCCCTTTAAACTTCCTCATTGCCACTTTACCTCGTATCAAATTGGCTAGCAATCATCAATTTCCCAAGCCTAAAGGTTCGGTTCCCTAGGCAATTGTGCTATGCTCCATTATACAGACATTCATTCCATTGCTACAAGTTTTGTTCATGCTTCATCATGCAATTTGAAAAATTTGAATGCCAAAAATTATATGCAGGGTGAAAATAGCGGATAGAGGCAGATTATGTATCAATCCCCCCCCCCCCACACTCGAACGATGCAATGCCCCTATTGCACCGGCGTGAGCGAAAGGGAGAGAGATGCGAATACGGAACGAGAGAAACACTACCCCCAATTAGCCGCCCCACAAAACTAATTTTTTTTTTCGGAAAGGGAATAAAAACAAGATTCAAAGTAAAATTCAAAAACAAGAGAAAGAGTCTAGTACCGAAGTTACGTAAAGATACAACTCAGCTGAGCTTAACCCGAAAGTGGAAGGTCCGACGGTAAGTCCCTGAGAGTTTGACACTTCTTCGTCATCAGTGTCAACCGAATGTGTGTTGTGGGCTCGCCTTCCTGTGGACTTCTACTCCGGTGACGCTTTTCGCAAGCTTGTTCATTCCTTGGTGCGACTAGTGCAGATGAATTGCTACACAGTTCCAATGCCTTGGTCCTTTGTTGCTTCGGTCATCAGGTGGCATAGCCTCTATTCTCAAAACAGTTATTTAAAGCATGATGCTAGGCTGCCTCCCAGTAGCGCTTGGTTTGAAGTCTTCATCCTGACTTTGCCATAGCAACTTAATGTTGTGGTGGTGCAGGAATGTCCCCTGCTTCTTTAGTGCCTTTGCTGTCCGCTGAAGAAGTCAGGTACTTCTCAGTTGGATCTTTGAATCTCACGATCTTAAGTATTGAGAAGGTGACCTAATCATCGCTTACACACATAGTGAGTTCTCCTCTTTCCACATCAATCAGCGTACGACCAGTTGCCATAAAAGGTCTTCCCAACAGAATTGGGACATTGTGATCTGCTTCAAAATCCAGGATAATGAAATCCACAGGGAAGATGAACTTATCTACTTTTACCGTAACGTCTTCGATCTTGCCTTCGGTAGCACTATGGAGTGATCACCGGTTGCAATGTGGATCTGTCGTGGGCCGGGCCTCCCCTCGCCAATTGTTTGAAAATCGACATGAGCATGAGATTTATGCTAGCACCTAGGTCGCACGAGCTTTTCCGAGTAATGGGGTCCGATTGCACACGGGATTGTAAACCCGCAGATCCTTCAATTTCGGAGGTAGCCGATTGGTTAACATGGCACTGCAATCCTCGGTCAATGCTACTGTCTCGAATTCTTCCAGTCGCCTTTTCTTAGACAGAATTTCCTTCATAAACTTCACGTAGCTAGGCATTTGTTCTAAAGCTTCCACGAGTGGAATATTAATGTGCAATTGCCATAGCATATCGAGGAACTGCTTGAATTGTTTCTCCTGTCCTTGCTTCTTTAGCCTTTGTGGGAAAGGCGGGAATGGCTTTGACATTGCTGATGGCCTGAGGTTAGGATTATGCTTTGATGATGCAGCGGTAGCATTCCTTGTTGGGTATTATACATGATCATCCAATGCTACATGTGGAGACAATGTTGCGGTGCTTAGATCATGTTCTGGTTGTGACAGTATTGGTTGCCTCTGCTCGTCTTCAAGAGGTTGTTCAGTACTTTCTTGCCCTTCCTTAAATTTCTCAGTTCTCGGATCAGTGACAACCATAGGTTGCTTGGTTGCTTTCATGGTTCTAAGCTTTTACCACTTCGGAGCTCTATCAGCTTGACTTCCTCTCTTTCTTGGATCCTGGGGACTTTAGTGTCATGGCGTGGATCCCGAGGTCTTGTTGTTCAGAGCTGTTGCTAGTTGTCCCACTTGAGTTTCAAGATTCCTCAAGGTCACTTGCTGATTCTGGATGATTGCATCATTCTTTGCCATATAATCCTTTAGAAGGGTCAACATAGAGGCTGCGGGTCTGACTCACCGCCCTGCTGCCGTGCTTGCTAGGTAAACCCTGGTGGGTTTGATGTTCGGTTTGAGTATTGTGGGCCCGATGATTGTCCGCCGCTTGAACCTTGAGAATTCCATGAGAAGTTAGGATGCTGCCTCCACCTGGGGTTGTATGTATTTGAGTATGGATTATTAGTGTTGCTACCCCTGTTGAAATTGTTTACGAAGTTTACTGATTCAGGGTTAGCGGAGCATTGAGAGTAAGAGTGCTCTCCGCCACAGTAGACACAAGCTACCTGAGATGGTTGCAACGACGCATTGCTTGATGGAAGCGTCAGTCCTTTCACCATATTGGTTAGAGATGAAACTTGAGCAGTGAGAGCAGTCATGGCATCTAGTTCATGTATCCCTGCAACAGTTCGAGAGGATGTAGCTCTGTCTGCTGGCCGCTGATGGCTGTTCATGGCCATGCGTTCTAGTAAATTATGGGCCTCTTCATAAGACTTCATTAGGATGGATCCTCCAGACGAGGCGTCTACAATCGATCATGTTTGCCCATCGAGACCTCTATAGAATGTTTCCAACTGGACCCATTCACACAGTCCGTGCTGGGGACATCTTCTTAAGAGGTCCTTGAACATCTCGAGCTTCGTAAGTAGATTCACCGGTTTTTGTTGGAAGTTGGTGATGTCCCCTCTGAGTTGAGCGTTCTTAGTAGGTGGAAAAAAATTTGAGCAAGAACTTACTTCCCAGATCATTCCATGTGGTGATAGAATTAGCAGGTAGGTTGTTGAGCCACGTCTGAGCTTTGTCCCTTAGTGAGAATGGAAATAACTTAATCCGAACGGCGTCGAGAGGTATACCAGGGATCACAAAAGAATCACACACCTCCATGAAGGTTTTAAGATGAAGGTGCGAATCTTCGGAAGGAAGTCCTCCAAACTGCCCGGCTGCATTCAGCATCTGAATCATGACACCTTTAATTTCAAAGTGTCTAGCATTGAAGGTTGGTGGTGTGATGGCCGAGTTCAGCTTGTTTAGATCTGGAATCTCGAACTCCATGATGGCCTTGCTCACATTTGGGTTTGGAGGTGAAAGGACCTGGTCATCCCCGTTTATTACTCTACGCTCTCGTTGCTCCCGCTCATGGTTGACAGGTATATCCGCTATGTTTGCTAGGTCAAAAGATTGACTTCGCCGCTTCTTCCTTCTGCGCCTTTGCTTGTAGGTGCGTTCTATCTCAGGATCGTAAGGCTCTAGATTGGCTGGAGGCGAGTTGCGCATACACTACAGAATGTACCTGAAAATCAAGAGCAGGGAAAGTGAGCTCTTTTTACTAGGTAAATCACAACTATTAAGCAAGGGGGCGTCATCACAAAGGGTATCAGCAGTCCCCAGCAACGACGCCAAAAACTTGTTGGTCGATTTCCTTGATGGCAAGTGAACCAGTAGAACAAGTAATAAAGTGTAATTAGAGTATCGTCCCACAGAGACTGTGATACCAAAGAGTGACGCGTGATTGCTATGATAGTTGTGCAAGCAGAAAATAAATATAATCAGGTTGAGAGGTTTTTTTGATTATGCTATTAGCAAAAGTAAACAGAATGACTTTAAACGGGAGAAGATATCAGTAAGAAGTTAGGCTGGACTCAAAATCACCCTTAAGTGCATCAATGCCCCAGTTGCTCTACCCAATGCTATAGCATCTATATCGCCATGCCTTCCGCAATGCTACAAAGATAGCTACTAACTACAAAGCTATTTGGTTAACCCACCTCGATAGTCTACCAAAGCTTCCGCGTCTGCTACATATGACACTACCTATACTCTTTCCATATTCCTATGACAACTTTCTAGTTAGGTCTGCTCTACGCTCAGGGTGTTATGGTTATGAGAGGTAGACCCATTCCTGAAGCCTACAATAATAGGTCAAGCCGTGCACGGGCTGCCTAGCAAACACTGTTTCTCAGAGGTCTAACCTCAACTCCTTGCCAATAAGTCGAGGCCACAAATCTAGCCCTTAACTTCTGTTAATCGGCTAGTAATTAATGCAATCGATAAGCAAACCAAACTTATTGAATTAAGAACTTGCAACGGGTTCATTCAACAACTTAGGAATCACCTCGTCCAAAACCATATGAAATTTAGTTCATGACCGATTTAGGACACACAAACAAAAGACACTAAGAATGACCCATGATCGAAAGACTAAAACAAAAAGGGAAAACATAAAGCTTTGACGGAGCTCCAACGGCGTGGATGTGGCCCTGTCACGTCACCAATCCATGTCTTCTTCGTTCCGTCTGTAGGGATCCGTACAACGCAGCGGATTAAAATTTCTACGAATCTCGTCCTGAGGATCACTCAGTGCGTTTAAACCAAGGCTAAGGAATCCGGATATTACCTTTTAAGAATTCGTCCGTGTCTCGTTCTTCCTTGAACAGTGGGCTACCTCTCGATCGCAGAAGACGACTCTTAGAATCCTCTTCCTCTATCGGTATCCACACGAACAATCCTCGTACACGGCTAGGGCGGCGTGCTAGCGCCTCTTGTGCGTCTCTCTCAATTTTCACTCTAGGGTTTCTCGCGGCTTTTCTAATACGCTCGATCGAAAGTCCCGTAGGTTTTCTAAAACCTATTCAGGCGTATTTAATGCAAAATTAATCGTATTAATTTTGAATTCAAACTTTAGATCTGGATTAAATATATATTAATTAAATCTATCCGATAGATCTAATATAATAATATTTATTTAATCGAATTAAAAGCCAGATCTGAAATTTCGATTAACTGGATTAAAAAATAATTAATTAAATCTATCGATAGATTTAATCCAACCTATTTATTTAATCCAAATTTAAAAGCCTTCTGATTTAATTTATCTCAATAAATTAAATCCAGAAATGATATCTATCTATTTAATTAAATCGAGATACTAATATCTCAATTTAAATTAAATAGACAATAATATCTTTATTCAAAAATTAAATGAGATACAATATCTCTATTTGTTTTAGATATTTAATTTATCAAATAAATTAAATATAAAACAAATAATATAATAATAATATTTTAATCTCAATTAAATAATATCATTATATTATTTTCGAATTTAAATATATATATATATATATATATATTTACCCCGAGATTAAACTCGTATTCATTAATCTCGATTAATCGAGATTCAATGAACCTGGACACTTTTACCCGTGTTGGATTATTCTTGTGCGATGACCCCATGCCCATGTGAGATTGGCGGTGGGCCAACACCGTGTCACCCACAAATCGCAAGCGCCTCTAGCAAGACATTGCGACTACCCAATTCACATGGGGATCGATGACACGATACACCTATCGTACAACCATGTCACGTCCCTTTTGTCACGCGATAATGTGGTCAAGGATGAGGCATGGATAATGTCAACTTCCTTTTCTTGACCATTACTTTTCGATTCTCGAGCGCCTAATAAGTGAAATGGAAACTCCTTTCCATCACAAGATGGCCATACATTTCTTAGACTCACTCATCGAGGGCCCGAGATTATCTCTCTACAAATGTGAGGGACAAATTCCATCTTGACCATTCACGTCCCTTCGCATGAAAACCATTGATCCCGATCCCAGCCTTTATCATCACCCGATCAAAGGTGATTTTTGACTAGGTCAAAGACGGTGATTCATCATGTAGGAATCCATGATGATCTCAGTCATAGGGCGTTTGTGACGCGGTTATACATGAGATAAGCTTATGACTTAATCCATGCAGCTTTTCATAGTGGGTCGGTCCAAAGACCTTGTACTCTTACAAGTGCCCATGACTTTGATTCGTATCTCCATACCTTATCAAAGTCATATTGGTCTTAACTCATCTTCGCTCCCGCGTAGATGACCAACCAGGGACATTTAGGATAATCTATAAGATATATCCAGGGATATAGTTATCACCATAAACATGCGTATGAAGTGATAACTTAATGGAGAACAATGACTTGCCCCTAGGGCATAATTTCCAACACCGTCATACTGCAGGGAAGGATGCTGGGTTGTCCTGGAAGTCTCGTGCTCTTGTGAAATCTCTCACTCTTCTCTTGAGTCTGCCGAAAATAGAATCTCGTTCTAGGGCTTTCTCTGACTCCCTAGGGTTGGCTCCGCTGTTTCCTTTTATAATCAGGTTTTTTTCTTGCGGCGTAAGTTACAGCGAGTTGGGCCTTTCCTAATTCGTCGGGATCTATGGTATCTCTTGATCCGAGTAGATTGCTTTTGCTGATCCTGCGGGATTCTTCAAATCTTTTAGTTCTGATCTTCCGCATCTTCTATTCCGTTATGTTAGCAATCCACCTATCGTTATTGCCCTTTCCTTTTATTCCTAAAATCATATGGGTAAACAGGTCAGAAAACATGCTGCATAGCATTGCGTCCTCTACTTTGCTATAGCCTTCATGATGCCTTGTATTGCACTTTCGAGTTGCTGTCAGAATGCTATAGCATCGTATCAGCTCTGCTATACGTTCTTCTTTAAAAACCCTATAAATTGCTCTTCTTAGCACATGTAAATAGTTTCTGCCCTTCAATTCCCTATATCCTGCATGTATTCCTTTTTGCTTAGATTATCTTCAGTTAAGCTCGTATTTACCATTCAATTCAGTAGTAAAGGATAGGGAAAACATGGTATAATTTGCGATCATCACTTATCTCCCGATAGGACACCTTCCACCACTGGGGAATCAGATTTTGCCAGTCCCCCACAGGTCCTATTAGAGAAGTACCCCTAGGCTACTCATGAGGTGCTAACGACACACTCTCTGCTAACCGTGTCAGATATCGCCAGGCTCGACTTGGGGGAGACTACCAACTGCACCATACATCCTCCTTCCGACGGGGAGCCCGTTTGTTTGGAGCAAGAAGGAACCAATCCCTCATATTTCTTTTCCTATAGGGACTATGCTACCCGGCTCGGTATTCGCTTCCGTTTACCGAGTTCCAAATAGCCGTCCTGAATTATCTTCACCTCACTCCTTCACAGCTTCACCTTAGCGGCTGGGGTTTCCTTCTAGCTTTCGAGCGCCTCTGCAATTCCTTCGAGGATCCTATCCGCTGTACCATTCTTATATTCTTTTATTTCTTATGCCCCTTCACCCCTCGTTCCGGTAGGGAACGGGCTGAGTTGAAGGGGTTAACCACGATAAGGGGAGTCTTTGGTAGCAACCTTTTGCCCCTATTCAAAGTCCTTCAAACATTTCAAAACTAGTTTCTTTAAAGTTGTTGCCACTTCTGGGCAACAACCATGGTTCCTTCTCTGCCCTAAGTCCAAGAATGTGGAATGGCGATTCCCTCTGTATTGGACCAAGGACCATCATAAGAAAAATTCAACCAATTATCAGGTTGAAGATGATGACCTTCCAGTCGAGGACGTTGTCTCCGTGTCTCGGCTAGCGGATTATGTTAATGAGCATGGTGTAAAAACCATTGCTTCAATAATCTCTCAGCCCCATGTCGGGCCTATACCGGTCCCTTGTATGCTTTTTCAATCCATGTGCTTCATGCTCTGTCTTTTTAAGTCTGTAATAGTATTTCTGACAATTTGTGTTTATGTTGTGCAGCCGAGAACATGGAGGGATTACCCAGCTACCTTTCCTATGTGAACCCAAGTGCGGGAGCACCTAGCAAGAGAGAAACCCAGAAGCGAGCGGCTCCCGAACCCAGTAGGGAGAGGGCCGGGGCAACGTCCCAGGCAGCAGCGGTCAAGAGGTATAGGGCCTTGGCCCAAGGCGGAACTTCCTCCTCTCCATCTACCGGCCAAACTTCACAGCAAAAAGGCAAGGAGATCTCCACTGAGGAAATTCAAGCTCATCCTCAGATCGATCTGGCTCCTCCTTCTCCTCCTCCTCCTTTCAAGCCCACTAGCAATTTCGCCTGGGATAAGGGTGTAACCAATGAGCTCAGCGTTGCTTACTTCCCCCATCACCGCTTCTTAGATGCTACCCCCTATCTGACGCTGATGAACGGTGGCTCACAACGTTCAAGACCACTATTTGAAAGCCATTGGGTTGGCGCAAACTATACTTCATTTGAAGCATAAGTATATTGGGGTCGCAGCAGAAAAATGACGTATGGAGGTGGAGAGAGATGGGGTCATGACGGCAAAGAAGACGATGGAGGAAGAGCTGAATGTTGTCCAAGTCGTGGCTAGAAAAACAATTGAAGATCTACAGTCAACAAAGGATGTCCTAGCAAAAAAAAGCTCAGAGCTCCTCTCAATGTAGACCGGCCATTCCAAGAGTATGGAGGCCTTGAAGATTGTACAGACGCAGCGCGGCGATCTGGCCAAAGAGCTGGGTGAGACGAAAGCCGCCCTTGTGGACGCTAAGAAGGCCTTTGCCAACTACTCGGATACTGTTAGGGCGATCGCCAGGGAGGCTTTTGATATGGCCCTAGCTCAAATCCAGCATCTGAACCCTGACGTGAATTTGGACCTTGCTGGGTTCCACTATCGAGCGTATATTCAAGGTGGCAAGCTTATTCTGCCTCCTCCATCCCCTGATGGCGCCTTAGTGTCTGACCTTGACAGTGGGGGGTAGAGGAAGTTCTTACAACATTACTCAAGTATAGCTTTGATTTCCTCGAGCATCACTTATCCTCTGATCAACTCTGTTGTACAAGGAAGAAACAAAGCATCCTGCAAAACAAAATCCTAGATGCTTCGATGCTTAAGTTAGTAAAGATCATTCAATTAAAACTTAAAAATAAATAGTAAGGAGAATTACTTACAGCTTATTGGGATTTACCATTCCCAATTCTCTTCTGATGAACATAAATTGCTCTTTGGCCAAGGGCTTGGTGAAGATATCAGTAAGTTGTGAATGTGTGGGGATGAACATCACCTGGACATCCTTCTTTTATGCACGATCTCTAATGAAGAACATAAATTGCTCTTTGGCCAAGGGCTTGGTGAAGATATCAGTAAGTTGTGAATGTGTGGGGATGAACATCACCTTGACATCCTTCTTTTATGCACGATCTCTCATAAAGTGATGTCTCACATCAATATGCTTAGTTCTTGTATGTTAAACTGGATTTTTAGCCAAACTTATTATGCTAATGTTGTCACAGAGGATTGAGATTTCTTTCAGGTGGATTCCCAAGTCTTGAAGTTGTTGCTTGAGCCACAATACTTGAGCACAACAACTTGATGCAGCAATATATTTAGCTTTGGTTAATGACAGAGAGATAGTTGTCTACTTCTTGCTAAACCAGGAGAGAAGTGAACCTCCAAGAAATTCAAATTGGCCACTTGTGCTCTTTCCGTCTATCTTGTAGCCAACGTGATCTGAATTTGAATAAGCCACCAAGTACTCTGATTGACCTTTGAAAAACCACACTTCAAGCTCCTTGGTGTCAGCAAGATATCTGAAGATCTTCTTCACATGTTCAACATGTGATTCCTTTAGAGCAGACTGGTCTCTTGCATGCATTTCCACACTGAACTGAATGTCAGGTCTACTGCTGTGAAGTATAGCAGTGACCCAATCATTCCTCTATACTTGGTTATGTTGAAGTCCTTGCCCTTTTCATCAACATCCAAAAGAGTGTTAAGCTCATTGGAGTATTGGCTCCATTGCATTGGTCCATCCCATACTTCTTCAGCAGATTACGAAGATATTTGGTCTGGGATATGAATATGCCATTCTTTCTTTGCTTTACTTGTAATCCAAGAAAGTATTTGAGTTCTCCCATCATAGACATTTCAAATTCTCCCTGCATATTCTTTGAAAACTCTTCACATAGAGATTGATTAGAAGACCAGAAATGATATCATCAATATAAATTTGCATAATTAAAAGGTCATTTTTCTTGTTACTTTAATGAACAGAGTTGTGTCAACCATACCTCTAACAAATCCTTGATCAAGAAGAAACTTACTTAATCTCTCATAGCAAGCTCTAGGAGCTTGTTTAAGACCATATAAAGCCTTTTTCAAACGAAAGACATGGTCAGGATGAGAATCACTTTCAAAACCAGGAGGTTGTTCAACATAAACTTCTTCCTAAATGAAGTCATTTAGAAAAGAACTTTTTACATCCATTTGATATAGTTTGAATCGTTTGATACACACAAAGACTAAGAGTACTCGTATAGCTTCTAATCTTGCCACTAGATCATATGTTTCCTCATAATCAATACCTTCTTCTTGATTATAGCCTTTAGCAACCAATCTTGCCTTGTTTCTGATGATGATTGTAGATTCATCTCGTTTGTTCTTGAATACCCATTTAATGCCAATGACTGGATAGTTTTTAGGCTTGGGTACCAAGTCCCAAACTTGATTTCTTTCAAATCTATGTAACTCCTCTTGCATTGCTATAACCCAATCATTGTCTGAGAGGGCTTCGTCAATCTTAGAGGGTTCAATCTCAGAAATGAAAGCAAAGAAAGTAACTTCATTCAAAGTACTTTGTCTGATTCTCACTCCTTGATTTACATTACCTATTACTTGGTCCTGAGGATGGCTCCTACTGTATCTCCAAGCTTTAGGTTGAGATTGAATAGGATTTTCACAAACATTTTTAGGCTCAGTTTTAAAAGCATTTTCAGAAATTTTAGGAACAAAAGGAGTTTTTGTACCGAGTTGATTTTGAAAAATAGGTTTATCATCATCAATGGACTTGTTAGGCTCAGTTTCGCAAAACACAACATGAATTGACTCTTCCACAATACGAGTATGGTCATTAAAAACTCTATAGGCTTTACTCCTATTAGAATAACCTAGAAATATACCTTTGTTGGACTTAGGATCAAATTTGCCTAAGTTATATGTCTAGAGCATTTGCTGTCAATGTACCACTTATTGGTCTTTGATGCTCTCAGATAGACCTCATCATCATTTTCACGTTGCTCTTCTTCTTCGGCTACCAGACATACGTTTGCAACCTCTTCGTCCTCGCTTTCTTCATCCGAGGAGCTATCTCCCCAAATGGCGATACGTATGCCTTCTTCTTGAAATGATTGAACTTCTTCTTCTCTTTTCCTTACCCTTTAGTTGAGGACACTTTGATTTGATATGACTTGGCTTCTCACATTCATAACAGATGATCTGATCATTGTCTTTAAATTCACATCTGTTGCTTTGGCCTCCCTTCTGAAATCTTCTGAATCCTTGATCCTTTTTATAGAACTTCTTGAATCTATGAACGATCATGACGAGCTCATCATCTTCATCTTCCTCTTCCTCTTTGACTTCTTTTTCTTTCACAAAATTGAGGGCAACACTTATACCTCTATTGTCGATTTCATTTAAGCCCTTCTTGAATTTTAGCTTGCCTTCATATTCAGATAAGCTTCCAAACAATGCAGGCATTGATGTCATTGATTCTCCACGAACTTCTTCGACTGTTATGACTTTAGCTTCCCAATCTTTCGTCAGGACATTTAGAATCTTCCTGACTTGAGAATTCTGCTCATATGTTTTACCCAAAGTTGATAATTGATTGATCAGATGAGTAAAACGAAGTTGGAACTCTCCAATGGATTCTCTAGACTTCATACAAAAAAGATTGTACTCTGTGGTTAGAGTGTTGATTCGATTCTCCTTTATAGCAGAAGTTCCTTTATAGGCTATCTCTAAAGCTTTCCACATTTCTTTTGCACTTGATAGGTTACATATGCAAAAGTATTCCTTTTGACTAAGAGCACTCTAGAGCATTAGGAAAGCTTTACTGTTGAGAGTTATTTGCCTTTTTCCATTTTCGTCGAACTCAAATTCAATCTTTGGCACATGAATTTCTTCTTCTTACTTTGTAGGAACATAATCACCATTCTCGATCACTTGCCATAGACCAAATTCAGTCGCCATGACAAACACTCTGAATTTTGCTTTCCAGAATGAAAAGTGTTCACTATTGAAATCAGGTGGTCGATTGATAGAGGCTATGTTAGGCAATATTCCTTCCATGGTCTTTCTTGAGATGTTAAGCTCGTTAGAGAAGACCTTGCTCTAATACCAAATGAAAGTGGAATATCACCTAGAAAGGGGTGAATAGGGGATTTCAAATTCTTTTTCCGAATAAACCGATGAACACAATGAACTCAAGAAACAGAGGCTGAGCAGAGAGGAAAGAGAGAATGAACACAAAGGAATTATACTGGTTCAGTCCAACTACTTGACCTATGTTCAGTCCTTAAACTTTTAGGGTTTTCACTATCTCTCAAACACGAATGATTACACACTATGCACTCGAAGTAATCCTCTCACACTAGGATTCACTTTCCTTACAAGTTGTAATCGTACACCCACACTCAAGGTCCTTCTACCTTGAGATTAAAAACCGATAATGAATTAACTCTGTTTAAACTTTCTCACGTAGTAGATAGAAATAATAACCGAAGTACAAATTTGAAGATATTAAGGGTAATGTATGAAACAAGAAATCACAATAAATTCGATTGAATGCTTAGATGTTTTGGTAGTTGGTGAATTGAATGCTCTCGGCTTTTTATATCATCTGCCATTAATGACCGTTGAAGAGCTTTTAAGATAACCATTGAGAGTCTTCAATTACTCTATTAGACATGAATCCTTCCGTTAAACACATCGAATGTTGCTTAATTAATTCACTTTTGAGTTCTTGTCAATAGTCTTTGGTTACAGGTTGACTCTGAAAAGATACTTTAGCCCTTTCGTCATAATGAGTATGTCTCGTAGGAATAATTTGGTTTGCTCTAATTTCCATTCCATGTGCATGCTCTGTTTTCTGCAAACATTAAATGCTCTGACACACGTTGTTGCTTTTCGGCTAATCAACTTTTAAACATTCATTAATGATCTAAAATCCACTTGAAAAGATGATTAGAAATAGTGTAAATAAGATTGAGTATGATTTAAACAAGAATGAATGATAACCCAAAATATTTGAATTTACGATTACTGTTACAACGAAGGTGTCAGGTAGCTGATTAACAATACTTGAGTATACTTTCTTGAGTACTCGAGTAAGTATTAAATATTACTTCACAAATGCCTAACGTTATACCATACTCGAGTGCTCTACTCGAGTAAGATAAATTATATACTTGAGTACGCTTATCTGAGGTTCATTGGAAGATAGTGTTGATGGCATATACTCAAGTAACACAATTGTCATACTCGAGTAGCCTACTCGAGTATAGAATCTCCAGTGCTCGATTATCAACTTAGCTTTGCTACAAAATACACTAAGTAAAACATTAGCCAGACTATACTCGAGTATAGTTGATACTCAAGTAAGAGTAAAACAGTGCTTGAGTATGTTTTAAACAGAGGGCAAATGTAAGACAAGAAATAAGTCTGCTCGAGTACATCTTACCTATACTTGAGTATGACTTACTTTGCATACTCGAGTAAGAGTCTCTAATGTTGTATTAATTTGACAAAAGCGCCTTGTACTCGAGTATACTTACCCCCATGCTTGAGTACCCTACTCGAGTAGGCAAAGAGGCCTGCTCGAGTACAGTCTCTGAACTTTGCTAACCTTGAACTCATACTAAAGTAGCATTTACGCTATACTCAAGTATACTTTCTGTTACTGATCCATACTCACGTACACTTGAACCAATACTTGAGTAATAGTCTGAAATCACTTAAACAGAGAAGTTAGATTGAACATACTTGAGTATGCAAGAATCCATACTCGAGCATACTTTTTGAATTAGCCATTGTTCACTTATTCAAAAACCTTAAACATTTTCAAGTCTTATTATCATCAAAACTCATAAACCGAGAACTAACGGGATAAAGGTTAGGAAGTGATTTTTCCTAGAAAGGATTTAGAACAAAACCCTAATTGCCAAGTGTTAGTAAATGGTGTCGAATGGCTATGATAATTTTTTTTACTTAAAGTAGACATAATAATATTTAATTTTATAGGTCATATGTGTCATTTGGATGTATACACATGGAGATATGAATTTTTGAAAATGACTTATAATTTTGGAATGTCATTCTAGGCAGTACGTAATTATTGTTAAACTTGGATCAGTGTGTGTATATCTAACTACTGGTAGTATTTGTACTTGAAAATAGACCCAAAAATGATAACATAGCCTTTGGAACCACCCTATTTGAACACTTGTACATTGAGATATGAATTTTCAATGTAGAAAAATCTGGTAGAATTGGGTTATAGGGGCGAAAATGGAAAAGTAAGGCCCAAAGTAAATAGTTTGATCTTCAAGGGTTAATAGGAACTCTTAGGAATTACTATAGGCCCATTAGTTTCATATTGAGCCTAGTAGCATTAGAGATTGCAAAAAGTTTAGATAAATAATAACCCGTTGTCCGTAAACGTGTATTTATAGGACCCAACAATTGCGTGGAAGGACTGAAGGATTGGGAGCCAAAGCGAGAATTGGTAAATCGTCCAAGTGGTAAATTTTCTCTCACACACTTTGTATGACTGTGTATGTTTTTTTGAACCATGTTGCGAAAGTCTTGTCCCATGTTGGGCCAGCACTACTCACGACTTGATTAAGCAGAAGGGCTGATTATGGAGATCCTTCGTAGTGGCTAGGGCCTAATGAACTGGTAGTCCATAGGTGAGGAACCTAGTTACATTTAGACGAATTAGGCAATTCACAGTCGATTGTTCCTAGTACTATGTTTATGTGATCTTATTGCAGTTGTTACTATATATGATCTGTGTTATGATGTCTGAATTACACATATATACACATATACACATATAAATACACACACACACATATGCATTAGATAGAGTTTCTTCTTTAGCTTTGGTTGTTGGATTTGATTGTATGATAGAACAAAAGCTCACACATCTAGTATAGCGATGCAATTTGGGATGGATCAAGACATTCTTGACTTTGTAGCTAGGCTCAGTGGAACTCCCTACCGTAAAGGGCTCAATGAGTATGTAGCCTTGAGCAAGATCCATTGACCATAGCCACAAAGCCAGGAATGTCCAAATCCATCCCAAATTGCATGGCTATATTTGATGTGTGAGCTTCTACAATATACAAATTTGTGTACAATTCTGTTTTGTATGCATGCAGGGGATATCAAAAGGAGACTCCCCATTTTAGAAAAATAATTTGCCTAAGAAAATTAACGGTTCTTACATAAAAACCGTTATATATTTATACACCATATATAATGGTTGTTTCATTAAACTTGTTAGCATTTTATAGCAAATAAATAATGGTTTCTATGTAGCCATCATTATGTATGCTAAGCGTTTATATAACGGTTATTTTGAAAGCATCATTATGTATGTTACAAAGTTTTATAATGGTTGTTTACTTAAAACCGTTATTTATTATGACAACATTACGAATTGTATAGCCTCACCATATCTCAATACATAATGGGTGCTATATTACAATCAGTTATAATAGGTCTAAAACTGTAATTTATATGTGTGAGCTTTTATAATGCCAGAATATATGACAGTTTAATCAATAACCATTAAAAATATCCTAATTTTTGTAGTAGTGATTGAAGAAGATAAAGGATAGAAAAATACGAAATTAAGAAGACTAGGAGGAAGAGAGTTAAATTAATTATTCAAAAAAGGAAGCAATTTGTATTTTCTACATCATTTTTTAATCTCTTGGGGCCAAATTATTATTTCCAATATCATAACTTCATGAGCCTCAAATCATTGTCATTAGGTTGGCATAAAAAAATCATTTATTAGGCCATTCTCCAGGGACTTGCTTGAGTTTGATTTTGAAGTGAAAGTGAAGATATGGGAGTGATTGTAAAAAGAATTTAAAAAATTATATTTAAAAAATAATGTAGGCGGTGGATATAATATAAAATATTCAAAGCTTTAATAAACCGCGTTTGTGAGTCTGTGAAGTGATACACACTTCCCTTTTTACGTATAGTATTAAGGTTGATGATGGAGTTTATTGTTTCGTCATTTTTATTTTATTTTATTAGTTTTGGGGTACAAGGTCGATCAATTTAGTCTTAAATATTTAAGATCTGATATTTTTCTTTTTTTTTTTTTTTTACTAGATTGAAAGATAGATTGATTTTATATTTATTTTTACATGTTATCAGTTATTACTTGGAAAAAGTTGTTCAAATTTGGTACAATTTTTTACTTTTAATTTGATCGGCAAAAATACATTTTTATAACTTTTTTCTTACCTGAAACATTTTTATAACCTAACACCTATAGTTTTGATAACGAAAAGTGACGACATTAAAATTTAAAATGATGAAAACATATTCTGAAATGTTGATAATCAAGGTTAAGTTTTTTAAAACTACAATGGTTAGCGCAAAAAAATAAATTTTGAGACTGATATTACTACGATTAGATGGCTAGAAATACCTTATAAAATTAAGAAAATAAAATGAAATTTTGGTATAAAATTATATAAGTAAAGGCATTTTTTTGTAAGTAGAAATTTCATAAGTCACTTAATCACGTTCATTTGTGTATTTTAAGCAAACAATATTTATTTAAATAACAATATCAACCAACACTACTTCATTAATATATAAGGAAAAAATTCACTGCAAGTTAAAAATTAAGGCAAAAGAAAAAGGAGTTTGCGTGTGATGCAAACTACGATCAGTGATGGTGACGTGACTCCAAAATGGGAGCCAGATTAATCAATATGGTAATTAGTGAAAGCTGGCATTAAGGATAGACCAATGAATAAGTATCGATTAATTAAATTAATAAATAATCAATTTTATTCGAATCCGACTATGGTGGCACGCTTTTTCTGTCAGAAACATCTTATGTTGGGCTATGGGTGATCCACACTTGGTGAATTTGACCCAAGTTCATTATCTATTGGGGAGCCAATAGAAATAACACAAAATATGAGACTAGAGATTGTGATAATCCCGATTTGTGCAAAACTCCATGAGTGAGAGTAATTGAGAACTTCGTGGTTTCATTTGGAGTTTCCTTTGAAGTAAATCAAGAGAACCGCATGAGTTAATGCAATCATGAGTGAATGCGTACTTTAACTCCCAATTGTATGCATGGAAACTTATTGTAACTCAAGAATTTTGTGATAAAAAAAAAATCTTAAACAAAGTTATTAAACTTGGATGGACCATTGAACCGGTTAAAGTATTAGGTTAAAGGTCTAGTGGGTCATATCGGAGTTAACCCCAAGCCAGGTCGGTCAGGAATAAGAAAATTTAAAAAATAATTTAAATTCTCATCATAGCATCATAGTATATCCAAAATCAATTCAATATTTTAAATCACTAATAAAATAATTATATACTTAGCCTACATTCTTTACAATTTCTTTGACATATTGATATCATAGTATCAATCCACCATCCAATGACACTATAATCAATAATCATTAAATATTCTTCCTAGAAAATTATCAAAATATTCTTAAACTAATACTCATTAATAAAAAAAATTATCATTAATTTCAACTGAAATTTCCATCTACAATTCATGCCCCCATAAAAGTATAGTTTTTTTAAAAAAATGCAATCAAGTCAACTTAGCAACTCAGTCGGGTTGAGCCTAGGTAGCCAAGCTTGAGACTGGGCCACCCCAAGTTGCTACAATACCGGTTTATGAACTTGCACAAGCTGGTTTCGTGGTCCGATCCGAGTTTGTTAACCATGCTCCTAAGACTATTAAGAGGGGGACATTTGTTTTCTACATATAAATACCCCAAGTCTCTTTACATATTTGTATGTAAGTGAGTACTTTCTCTTCTCCTTAGTTCTTGTGGTGTATTTGTAACCGTGCCAATAGTGATCCAGTTTCGTGTGTTATTCAAGATAATAGATTGCACTTTGGGTATGTCTTATAATCTCACATTGGTATGCGAGCCAAGAGTTTTTCCAGAGGCTTGGAATATTGTTTTATCTACCTTAGTTTCTATGCTCCATTATCATAATATTTTATCATATTTGCTTTTATGTGATTAAATTATTTATTTATTTTTCTTTCTATCTATTATTTATCAACAACATGATTTGCTTCTCATAATTATCAACAACATGGAGATACGAATCAAAGTCATAGACACTTGTAAAAGTACAACGTGCTGGATCGACCCACAATGAGAAAGTAGTATGGATTAAGTTATAAGCTTTTCTCATGTATAACCACGTCACAACGCCCTTTGACTTGAGATCATCATGGATTCCTACATGAGAGTCCCTAATCGTTGACCTAGTCAAAAGTCACTTTCTGGGTGATGATAAAGGCTTGATCAAGATTAGTGGTTTTCATGCAGAGGAATGTGAATGGTCAAGATAAAATTTGTCCCTCACATTTGTAGAGAGATAGTGTAACACCCCTACTTCTGTAATATGTGCACAAGCATGAATAAGTATAGTAATGAGAAGTTTTGATTAAAATCCGAAGCATTATCTTCTGAGATTTATGGCATAAATTATTTTAAGGACTCAGATGAAAAACCATTGCTTATAATTAAATGGAAAATTTCTAAGTCAAAATGAGAAGGAAACCATGACAAGTTACGTAGTAACTTATGGGTGAAGAAAGCCCGAAGAAGGGTAAGTCAGTGTGATGTATAAGGGACAAAAGACATTAGTGGGACGCGAACTCTGACCCTATGGGACATGGTATGCGTGTCCAACCAAGGAGGAGAGAGAGAGAGAGAGAATGAGTATTTGGACCTTGTGCAGGAGGAAAAGCCAGTAGCCGGGGTCCGAAGTTGGATTTTTGGGTAGCACGTAGTACAAGGTAGTTATGAAATACTGAAATGTGGATTTCTTGCTCCCCAAATACTGAAATGTGGATTTCTTGCTCCCCAAGGCACTATATTTCGACCACCTGTGGTCAGGGAGAAGAGACTGTTGATCCGGCCCCACATAAGTCCAACTGAGTTGCACGAGTCCCGAGGAAAAGTGTAACTGGCAAAAAAGCAGCGAGCGGGATCGGTTATGGGTTTTCGGAGCCAGGTCCAGGCTCCTGGACATAGGGAAATGGTGCCACTTAGTGGGCCAGAAGAGAGAGAAAGGTGACTTGGAGAACAAGCAGAAGGTCACATCAGATAATAATGAGGAGAGAGAAAAATAAAACAATCAAGATTAATCTGGACCATACAATTTGAACCTGACAAGACAAGAGGATGACATGTAATAATGACCCCACATGGTCATAAATGGCGCCATTTTGGGCAGATATGGTGGGTCCCATTGACTTGGAGAAAAAGCAGATCAAAATGACCATTTTACCCCTAAAGTGTTATTTTAATTACTAGACAAAGACCTACACCTAGTAACTCCAAAAACCATTATCAAGCGCAATCTGAGAATCTGATTTTTAGGGCATAAAAGGCGCCACTTTTCTGCCAAGAATTCTCTAAATTTTCTTGGGAAACAAGTCAAGGAATTATATTTAAATCCGAAGCATCCTTCTAACCACTGGTTAATAACCAAACTTGGATAATAGCCCTAACCAAGAAGGTCTATATAAGGACCTCACTTGGTCATTTCCCACCTGCCAAGGACGAGCTCAAGGTGTTGGTGCAAGTTGTTCAGCTGAAGGTTTTAATTCAAGAAGAAGAGAAGGTCATACGCAACCGAAAATCCAAGGTAAGCACATAACCGACAACTCAGTGATTCTTGTTTCTGCGCAATGATGCTTAACGTGGAGTTGTAGTAGGATTTTGATGTTTTTGAGGTTCTCATTGAGTCCAAAACGTGATTTTGAGTGGGGACAAGTAGGATTACCTTTTTCTGAACCCAGAAAGCTTAAGTCTTTAAACTATGTAAATCTGCCAAATTTTACGGTTTCTGGGCAGTGAATGGATATCGATAGTTGTGATATAGTAAATGAAGTTAAAATGCTTTGAAATTTTACATGGTGAAAGTAGACATCCTGAGGATGATTTTGATATGTATTTCGTGTCATTTTGATTTTCCAAACGAGAGTTATTTTCTGTTGAACATGACCCAAAAACATGGACTTTGTCTCGGACCAATGGCTTAAGTTTGGGAATAAGGGAAGGATTCGAACTCAGATGACTTTGGGAATTATTTTTATGGTAAACTAGACATCCTAAGAGTTCAATGTCCACTGATTTCACGTCAATATGATTTTTCTAGGATTTATTAAAAATCTTTGAAGTCAGGCCAAAGTTTCTGGAAAATCCTTGGGTTATTGCTGAAGTCCAAGTATGTCGGGCTATAGTGCCTATGGGACTGTGTGTCCTTAGGTTACTTCTGAAGTCCACGGGCATGTAAGACTGTTGTGCCTGAAAGACTGTGTGTCCTTGGGTTACTGCTGAAGTCTGAGGTATATGAGGTAGGTAGGGCCTATGTGACTGTGTGTTCATAGGTGACTATTGAGGCCTCTTGGGGTAGGTAGTTTGTCCTGATTGTGATTTGCATTACATGCATTGTATACATATTGTTTATGAGTTTAATAGTTACTCTGGGGTTCAACTTTGAACTCCAGACCATTTTGGAGATACAGGGGTGAGGCAATAGCAGTTGGAGGTTTGAAGAATGTAGGGGGTGATGCGGAGAATTGAAGAAATAGGGGATGCCTTATCACTTTTTGTACTATTATATTTTGGATGAGTGTTGCTTTTGAGAAGTACTTTATGGATAGTTGTACCTAACCCTTCGAGGACTTACTTACTGTGTGGATTTCATATGTTTTTCAATACATTAGACTTGTCCAAACAAAGTACCATGCTCTGCTGTGATCACTCTATTAAAGGTTAAATGGACTAAGTAATAAGGAAAGATAAATACTAAAAGGGATTCCCTCTAACCCGCCACCAGAAAGGGCAAGGCCGGTAGGGGTGTAATAGATAATACTGGGCCCCTCGATGAGTGAGTCTGAGAAATGTATGGCCATATTACGATGGAAAGAAATTTCCATTTCAATTGTTAGACTACTCAAGAATTGAGAAATTAATAGTCAAGAACAGGAGGTTGACATTATCCTTGCTTCATCCTTGACCAAATTATTGTGTGACAAAAGGGACGTGGGATGGTTGTATGATAGGTTGTATTGTATCATCGATCCACATATGAATTGGGTAGTCGCAAGTCTTGCTAGAGGCCGCTTGCGACTTGTGGGTGGGTACGATATTAGCCCGCCGCCAATCTCGATGTGGGCCTGCAGGGTCGCGCACAAGAATAGCCCAATACAAGCAATAGATTCATTGAATCTTAGATATGTCTAAGATTTAATGAATACAACGTTACGTTTAATCTAGGATGGATATATATGTATATGTGTGTGTATATATACATAATATAAATTCGAAATTAAATGATAATAATGTTATTATATAATAATTTTTTTATATTTAATTTATTTGATAAATTAAATAAGGGTTAAAACAAATGAAATTAGTATGGAAGATTTTTTTAAAAAGAGAGTATTTTGGGTATCATTTTTTAAGTTTATAAAATGGATCAAATATGCCTGGAAGTTTTTTAGGAGCAAATTTATCTCAAATTTTTTTAAAGATAAATTAAATTAGTAGGCAAAAATGATATCAATTTGGATTAAATAAATGATGGGCAAAATTGCTATGTTTGGATCGATTTAATAAATGATATTATTTTAATCCTTAGCAAAATTCAAATGAGGTTTTCAAAATTAATTTAGATTGATTTTGAATATTTTAATACGGCCCAATTAGGGTTTGAGAAACTCTATTAGATGAAGATCTAGTCGTATTAAAATTAGATGATCCACAAAAAGAAAACCCTAGAGGAGAGACGTGAGACGCAAAGCTTGAAGGCGCTAGCACGCTGCCGTCCGTGTTGGAGTGCTATTTGGTGTGGATACCGATAAAGGGAGTGGATTCATAGAGTTGGCTTCTAATTGGTCGAATAGACACACACAAATATATGAAAGGTGTGGTTCTTACTACCCGATTTAAACGCCATTGATAGATCCTCTTATCAGGATTCATAAAATTTTAAAGGACGAAATCCTTCCATTGCATGTACAGATCCCAACAGTCTACTACTAAGTTTAAAAGGTTGATAATTAAGTTCGAGACCTATAAGCTTAGGCACAGTACTCCCATGAAACAACATTTGAAAGAGATGGTGAGTATGATCAGAGAGCTTAATGAAGATGGCCATACCTTGTCTGATGAACAACAGTTCAAGTTATAATCAGATCACTCCCTTCTAGGTGGGAACATATGAAGGTTAATTGATCCATAATGATAACATCATTACTTTTTATGATAGGGCTAAGCACCTTAAGGTTGAAGATGAACACTTAAAGGCTTACAAATCCTCTGGACAAGCTTATTGCACTGAGAATGTTGGTCATTCTAATCCTAATATCCTGATTTCAAAAGGGTAAAAAATTCCAAAAGAAGGGAAAGAAGGATGACCCTAAATTTAAAAAGGGCATAAAGTAGCTTAGGATGAAAGGCAAAGAGGACGAGAAGAGGAAAGTTGACCTAAATAAGGTCAAGTGTTTTGGCTACCAGAACATGGACCATTTGGCACAGGATTGTACGAAACGAAATGGGCATGAAAAGGATCTAGTGAATTTATGTAAATTCACTTGCTAACATAAACTATTTATTCCTCTTGGATTTAATTTATGTTTTATGCCTTTTAAATTATGGGTTTGATTTAAATTTTCATGACAAGGTTGTAGACATTTTGAATAATTCAACCTTTTATGGTTCAGCTTTTCCTTCCAAGAAGTTTTTTTCTTATGGATATTATTGGTGTTTCTCATGCAGATGACTTTTTTGCTATTTCCTCTTAATATGAACGTTGATATGAATATTTGGCATGCTAGACCAGGACATATTAAGAGCCTTAAGCCCTTAACTAGTTTTTTTTCTTTTTCTTTTTTTGGTATGACTTAACTATAGCCTATTATTTCCTAAAAAAAGAGTAATAATTAAGTTTTATTAATTATTACTCTCACTAACGACCTTTTTAATCATGGGTATATATGGAAAAAATATTTAAAAAAAAGTATTTTACCACAAAAAGGTATGCAATATATTTATTTTTTATTAGTTATTATTGAGGTAGTCACCCAACTCGAACTCCAATTGTAATGCATTTAATCTGTATTGGTTTATAAAGTTTATAATCTGATAAAGTTCGGAAAAAAAAAAGTCAAAATTGTTAATCCTGCAAAAAGGAATCGTGATGCCCCATTCAAAGGGACCTTTATATCTTTTGTTCGTTGAGCTTTGTTGTCATTTTGTGGGAATCAAAAACGCCCAAAGAGCAACTTGAGATATGAATGAATTAAAGAATATGGGAAGCTTATCCGAGACTGAGCTAATAGTGTCTGCTAATAGTGTCTGCCATCACAAATAAAGCATTACGAGTCCAAGCCTCACTTGAGCCTGCTTTTGCATCAGCATTTTCTCACCCTACACTCTACAATAATCCATCTTTCAAATACGTATGAATAACTAGGTGGGTCCTATGCTTTATCGCGATGCTTTGTTTGATGAAAGTTAAATAAATAGGGAAGTTAGCCTTCCCAAAAACTAAGGACCCGTTTGGTAGAAAGAAGATTAAGGAAGGAAAGGGAAGATCCCAATCTTCTCATGGATTTTAGGTGTTTGGTAGACAGAAAATCCAGTCAGCATCTTCCAGTGAGTATTTATCTTCCCGGAAGATGCTTTCCATCAGAAAATGGAAGGAAAGTTGCAATCTTCCCAGGAAAATGTTTTTTGACAGATTTACCCCTGAAATTCAAACTTGGCGGGAAGTTCGAACTTAGCGGGAAAGTTCAAATTTGGCGGGAAAGTTCAAATTTGGCGATTTTTTATTTTTTTTTTCACGAGTTCGAACTTAATAAGAATATATTTTTTTTAAATATATTTTAGCAAAAAAAATATTTTTCTTTTTTTGTTTTGAATTAATTTTTTTGGGTAAAATAGACATTTCCTAATTCTTTACCAACTACCACCTCTTCATTTTCTTCCTACCAAACAACTCAAACCATCTTCCCTCATCTTTCAAATCTTCATTTTCATTCCTTTCCTTTCTTTTTCTTCCCCAAATCTTCTTTGTAACAAACAGGGCCTAACATCTCATTTGACTTTACCCCGTTGCATGATTGTAATAGTAATCATGATTCAGTTACTATGAGGATGGATATTTGGTTGCTCTTCAATCTGGTAATATCATAATAGGCTTTATCGTGCTAATGATAATTAACAAAAAATTTAGTAATCCTCATTTATAATATAATTAAGCTTATTTAATTTCCAATAATTGAACCAAACGGATCCTAAATAAACTAAAGAGAGACATATTATTAATGAGAGTAGTTCATATATTCAATTTTAGATAAAAATATTGTCGCCAAGTTTTGGGATGCATGATATGAACGAGGCTGACATTATTGAAGTTAAAATTCAAGGAAATCTCTTACTCTGTTTGTATGGGAAAAAAGTTGAGAGGAGAGAAAATGGGGAAAAGAGAAAACTTGAGGGAAAATGGTATCACCCTTTGTTTTTCTTTTTGGTGGTAAAAATGGTATCACCTCTTTTATTTGAAGGGACAAGAGAAAACAAGGAGAAAAGAAAATATATAAAACACTAAAATATGCTTACCTTCATGCCCCAAAATATATCATGTCTAAAATTAAATTAACATGACAATGGAAAAATCATATTAACATTAACATAATCAAATATTTTAAAATTGAAGTATTAGGTAAATATATATTTCATGTTACTATATTTTAAATCCAAACAATTTAGAGAAAAATATTTATTTTTCTAAGTAAAAAGGGTGGACAATATTTTTGAAATTAAATATAGAAAAGGAAATAAATAAAAATACACCATCCAACATTGTTAAATAATAATAATAATATAAAAATGAAAGGGTTAAAGTATAATACAAGAGTTTTGGAAATTGAGAGGGTTAAAGAAGGGCATAGGTTGACAAATACGAGGATTATGTCAAATTCGAAAGTTTAAGCGAACTTGTATGAGAGATGCAAACTCATATCATAGATTTTGATTATAAATTCATAAGAGTTTACTTTTATTAATAAATAACTGTATATGACTAAATAATTAAAAAAAGTTTGAATATATTTTAAATCAAAATTATTGAAATCAAACTTATTAATATTTATCGTTTATATAAGTTCGTACAGTAATAGGAAGTTACTTAACCAAATTCAAAATTTATATAAATTGCACCGACTAATAAAGGTAAAAAAATAATAATTATTATTATTATTTGGTCGTTACTTCTCCTTTCCTATTTCAGTATCTACCCTTCTGTGTTGCAGGGACTTGTACACATATATGTGTACTATCCAATGCACCAAGGCACCCTTGAAAACACAATCATATTGCCCCCCATAAGGTTAAACCACAATTTGTTAAATTATCGTCAAGTAAGCAAGTGACACAACAACACATTCTACGTACCTAGAACCACTTCCAACGATGATCATTTGAGTCCTTCGGAATGGGCTCCAATTTCTTTAGAAGTAATAATTGCAATCTAATCGTAGCATTGAACACCATTTTAAAGTATATACTAATGGTTTCGCCCGACCTTCCAAACTAAAACTGAGTTACTATATTCTTCACATGATGACCCAAGATGTGAAGGAACATTGCCACTTGCTCAGTAACTAGCATATATTTAGTTGCACCTTGTATTCTTACAAGTGCCTATGACTTTGATTCGTATCTCCATACCTCATCAAAGTCCTACTGCTCTTATTTCATCTCCGCTCCCGCGTAGATGACTGACCAAAGACATTTAGGATAATCCATAAGATATATCCAAGGATACAGTTATCACTATAAACATGCAAATGAAATGATAACTAAATGGAGAATACTTTAAATGATATTAACGTTTAAAGTACAATGACTTGCCCCTAGGGCATAATTTCCAACAATTAAATCTTAAAAAGGCCAAAAATGTCGTCTAATATGACCAAGGAAAAGGAGGTCATGATTGTGACCTAATTTGAAAAAGAATTGGGCCTTAGGTAAAACACCAGTGTAGTATAAGCCGGTACAATAAAGTGGGGACATAGAATATTGGCAGAGCACAAAATCCTACCCCTGGACAGTGTGTATGTGCCACATATGGTCAGGGAAGAGGAAAAGTCAGTGCAAGAATCACATGCTGAAAAGGAAAAGTCAGTGTAATCATTACATAGGGACACGTGTCACCACAGGGTTAAAAGAGGAAAAGTAAGGGTAGAAAAGTCAATTCCTTACCCTTTAAGGAGTCATTTTCATCCACATGAGAGGAGAGAGAGGAAATCAGATGATTTTATCTGTACTCAGGCCCAAACATAAAGTACAGGTCCTAAAGGAGGTTAACCGATAAAAAGGAGACCAATATGGACCAATTAAGGGCTACTTTTTGGATTAAATGGAACAAATGTGGAGCCATGAGGGGGTCCAAAATGGCGCCACATATGTAGGCCAAATCAGGGGAAAAGATTTGAAAAGTTGAAGAAAAATGAAAAAGAGAGCACCCTTTTAACCGGCGGTGCACTACAAGGACCAGTGGATAAAAGGGTGAACTGGATAAATTGAATAAAGTGGATAAAAAGCAAATGGAACAGGTTTTATGGGGCCCAATATGCGCCACCTACCCCCTGAAATTATCTTGAATTATCTAGAATTTTCTGAAGAGAAAATAAGCTAATAACCAGGTAAATGCTTTTAACCACGGGATAAAAGGGTATTTTGAGCCAAAATAGGTATTTTGTACATTTTGAAAAGTAAAAATCTGACTTTCATGGCTAGGGAGGCACTACACAGACAAGTTCTGGATCACTCTAGGAATTTCTTGAGAATTAAGTTAGAAACCCTGAGCCAAGTTATTAACCAGTGGACAAAAGCATGCACTGGATAATTCAGTGTACCCTAATCATTTTAGTTATTTTATAAATGCATAAACTTCTCATTCTTGGCTTCCTGGAGGCGTGTTCAGAAGAGGGAAGAGGAAGGTCCAGCCAAGGTTCCAACACTTAGAGAAGAAGCCAAGTCACTGATCAAAGCTCCGATTTCAGGTAAACACCAAAAACCTAAACCTTTGAAGTTTAAAGTTATGGTTTTCGTCCACCTGGTTAAAACTTGGAGTTTTGATATGATTTTGGTATTTTTAAGGGTTCCAATGGGTTTAAAATGTGATTTTTCATGGGGTTAGGTTAGAGTTAAGGTCTACGAACTCGAAAATACCGAAAACCCAAGAAAAGAGCTTGCTGCCAGCATCAGGGTTTTCTGGGCAGCGAAGCTTCATCTGTGTTTTTAAAATAGTAAATAAAGTCCATTTAATCTGAAATTTTACAGGCATAACGTAGACTTCCTGAGCTTCATTTTGATATAAATTCGATACCTTTTCGATTATTCATCTGGGAGAAATTAATTTTTTGAAAAGTCCTCTGGAAGCTACAGGATTTTTTCTGACCAGTGGATAAAGTTTGGGTTACACGACAAAATATGAACCCTTTTGTACTTTGAAAGCATTTTTACTATAAACTAGACATCCTAAGGGTTCATATGCCACCGATTTCGTGTCCATTGGAGTTTTTTTGGAATTTATTAAAAATGTTTGAAGTTGGGCCAAAGTCACTGGAATTTCTGGAATTTTCTGACTAAGGCTCGGATTTCTTGAAAAATGTAAGGGTAATTTTGGAAATACTAAAAATAAGGTATTTTGATATTGTTTAGGGTTAAAGCATATTTGGAAAAGCTATCAAGCATCATAAAACTTTAAGACGGTAAAAATCCCACAAGTTTACTCAAGTACTTGATATGTTTCTGTTGTATGTTTGTTTGCCATGTGTATTTTTGTCAAATATGCATACAGAGCATGTTGGGGTTCGAGTCCCTGACTATTGTGTTCCTAGCGTTGAGGAGTAATCCGGGGCTTGCCTTGAGTGGTGGCTCAACGGGTTGTTGGGTCCAAGGCTGGCCTAGTTTAGGCGGCTCAACGAGTCATAATTCCAGTAAATCCGGGGTTTGCCTTGGTAAGGAAGCTCGAAGGTTCGTGATGATTGGTTATTGTGTATGTTTCTAAGTGCATATGTGGTATGTTTGGCTTGTTGTTTACGACTTTACATGTTATGGTTGCATGCATACACTATACACATATAGTACGTGAGTTTAACCGTTACTCTTGGGTTCAATTTTGAACCCCAGATAGATCTATAGACACAGGGGAACGTGCCTGAGCTTAGAAGACATTTTTAGAAAGGTAGGGCATATCAGTGCTGGTTGAAGAATAGGGAATGCCCTATTATACTTTATACTTATTTGGGGATGATTGTATATTATTTTTGGTATTTTATGTTAGATGATTGTACCCTTAACTCTTTGGGGATTTTTACTTTTTGATTATTGCACTTTACTCCCTCCATTCTAAATGTAACAACTGATTGAGAGGTTTGTTTTGGACTTCAACAAAAAAACTCAAATCCACCTCATCTTCCAAATTTGTAAACATCTTAAAAAAAAAAATCATAATAATAATAAAAAAATCATATTGTCTCTATTAATTACATATTTAAACATGATCTTGCTTATAAGGATAACTTTTATTGCAAATGATTAAAATGAGATATCTCAAGGAAACCAATTTATATATACATTCTTTTACAAATAACTTACTAAACTAATTTTTTTAAGGGTTAAGTAGCAATCCGCCTGGGAAGTATTAGCCTAAGAGCAATATTGCCCTGAAAATTTTTCTTATCCCAATGTTGCCCCAAAAATTTCAAAATGTAGTAATGTTGCCCTATTCCCTTAAAAAAACTAACATTACAGTAAAAAAATTGATATTGACTGTTAAATTTTTAACGGATATGTGCAACATTGCTATGTTTTGAAACTTCCAAGACAACATTGAGATAAGAAAAACTTCCAGGATAACATTTCTCCTCAGTGAAGACTTCCGGAACAAATTTACTACTTTATCCCTTTTAAATATATGCAAATTAGCTTTCCAGCTCTTAAATTTAAAATCGGAGAGCTGCAGCCCATGGTTTCAAAGCTTAGAAGAGAACAAGAACTGAAAATATCAATGGTAACAAAAATATCCAAAAAAATATCGACCCATAAAGAATAAACAACCATGGCAAAGAAATGAATGTGGCATTCCTCTTTCAAAATTATTAGGATTATGAACTATCTAAATTTGCTAATATCAAACATTTCGGCGACAACATTGTGAGCTTCGTCATTTTACTTTAATATTTATTTTACATATTTTTTTATTAATTATTTATTTTATTTTATTATTTGTGCGCAAAGCAGTCAGAACATTGGAAACCATAAAACTAAAGCTATGTGAGAGGTGGGAGTGAAAAGTAACATTATAAATTTGATTGTATTTGAACTCGCAGTTCAATATATTTGAAATTTAATAATAAATTGGGATTAAATGAAAATGTGTCAACTTTAGGTATACTTCTGTAAAACTATTACTATAAGCATTTTATTTAAGGCAATATTGAAAACCTTACCAAGGAATTTCCTGACCGTCCCAAGCAAAGAACTTGCCGTTGTCATGACTCTTGACATTATTAATGATACTTAGGAGCTTTTGAGCTGAGAACTCCTTGGTGAAGAGCTTTTCTTGAGCAACATTCCTTTGAAATGGCTTAGAAAGATCTGTGTCAACTGTCCCTGGGTGCAAAAGAATGCATGCAATTGGATCCTTCTTTCTTGCAAATTCCACTGAAATAGTCTTTGTTACTGAAAAGCATCAGGAAAAAAAATGTCAAAAAATCTTGCCTTTCCATATACAGCATCAAGGCCATCAGATGCAGTTTTTAAATGTTCTCTATCAGCTTTAAACAGAATGACAAATTTGACAGGTGAATATGTTCATAGCCCAGCATCACATATTTGACAGGCAAATTTGTCATTTGTTAAAAATCAATCAAATTATTGATAGATCAATCTAATGGAGGATAGAACTGGAACAAGGACCTGCTTGGTATATACTTAATAAAAATAAATAGAATGGAAAATTAAAAAAAATATATAGAAAAATTGATTTTGACAATGAAAAAATTACCCTCAGGTCACCCGATGCAAACTGAATCCTCTTGCACCCTTATAAGCAAACAAGGTCAAGGGTATGTTTGGCAACCATAACACAATGAGGATTAAGGAAAACGAGATGCCAATAGTTATGTACTCCTATGCATATTATATGCATGTTATCATTATGAAATTATCTAATGTGTATATTCCTTTTCATTACTTTTATACGTAATGGATACAAAAATCATTTCCATTCACATTACCACAATGTTTCCTTTCTGTCTTGCGACCAAACCTACCTTAATTCTGAATGCGAGGCAGAGGCGTACATATTATGTATGAGTGTATGACTATGAGTGCAACAAAACAGAGTGAAGATTTTAGAGAGTAATGCAACAGACACAGCACATAAAAAATGCAAAAGGTGTATCTGATTTGTTGCAGTCTATATATATTAATCAATAATAAAGCCTTATCTTACTAGGTGGGGTTGGCTACATGGATCGCACGACGCCATTGTGCTCTATCAAAAAATAAATCTTTTAGATATATTATTAACAAAAAAATCTCACTCTATAACCTCACTGAGTGTTCACTTCAGTCTTCCTTGACCTCTTTTTAAAGGACTCCAAACTTCTTTATCAACCCTTCTCATTGGCGCACTCAATGACATTCTTTAAACATGTTCAAACTATCTCAAACGATTTTTACCATACATTTATGATATTGACACCAAATACTGGATGTGTTCTCATACTACACTTGCAAAAGTATGAGATCCTTATTACAAAACTACTGTTGTTTATAGCAATAATATATTTCTACCATGCACAAAGATTAAATGTGTATATTCTTTTTCATTACTTTTACATGTAACAGATACAAAAGTCATTTCCATTCACATTACCCCAACGTTTCCTTTCCATCAGGCGACCAAACCTACCTTAATTCTGAATGTGAGGCAGAAGCGTACATATTACGACTATGAGAGCCACAAAACAGAGCAGGGAAGAGTATTTTGAAGAGTAATTGATAGAGTACCGGATTAGTGGGAGATAATGGAAGTTACGGAAAGTTTAGAGATTTTAGGAATTAATGTTTAATTAATTGAGCATGTTTTTATTATTATTGAGTCTCCTTTTATTATTATCTTTAGGAATTAGGAAATAAAAGGAATATCTTATTAGACATTATCTTTTATTATTATCCTTAGGAATTAAGAAATAAGAGGAATATCTTATTAGTTAAGATTCAGTTGTTAGGATTTATGATTATTAGTTATCTAAATCTTAGATTTAGATATATTTTTAGATTCCGTATTTGAATTTTGAATAGAGTCTACCCTCTGTAAATTATTATAAAAAGGCCTAGTGCCTCATCAATAAAGTGTCGAATATTCATAGAGTAATTGGTACGAGAGATTCTCCTTGGACTTTAATAGTCCGATGACTTACAGATTCTGGCTCATCTACTATTAAGGATGTGGGCTGATTTAGAGGAGAGGCAAGATTTTTGCCTACACTCTATCCTAAAGAGGCTATTCCTAGAGAGTTAGTGAGATCCTTGCTTCTCTTTAAAAACAGAGAAATATATTATTTCCAGAGTTCTCTTTACATTCTCATTCACATTTAACCTTCACATCAGTACTATAATCAGTATCCCATCAGTCATGCAACAGACACAACACATAAATGTGCAAAACGTGGTTACTACAGTTGTATACCTAATTTGTTGTAGTCTATAACTCTATATATCATTAATCATGTTGAGTTTTTTACCATACATTCATGAGATTGACGCCAAAGACTGGATGCATGTTCTCTTACTCCACTTGCAAACGTATGAGATCCTTATAAAAGTAGTACTGTTGTTAGCAATAACATATTTCTACCCGTGCACAAAAAGATCAAATAAAAAACTATTACCCATTTTTCTGGTAAATAAAACTATTACTCATTTTAATCTTACATGGAAGCACCATCAAATGAACATAAAGTGAGCTGCTAGTCAACTATGAACATGCAAAAAGATGACATGCAATTCGGAGTGTATAGAAAGAGTCATACATTGATTAAGAGCAGCCTTTGAAGACCGATAAGAGTGCCAACCTCCAAGGCGGTTGTCCCCTATGGATCCTACCCTCGCACTCAAACTAGCCACCACAGCAACACTTCTTTCAGTCCCAAACCCTCCTCCAACTTTTAGGAGAGGCCACATGTGCTGATTTGAAATTCACAGGAAAAAATAAATAAATTAAAACACATCTAATCATCGAATAAACAAGAAAGAGAATTAAAATACAAATATTAGATAGAGAAACACTAACAAACATTCTTAGAGCTCTTGCTCCAGAAAAACTAACTGTAATAATTAAAATAATATGATAAAGGAAGCAGTTCAACTGATTTTTGCACAGCACTAGGACCGACCCTCTCTAAAAAGAATAGGTTTTGCTAATGAAGGATACAACTTGATCCCTGACATAATGAGGTGGCACTTGGAGTGTTGATAATACTAGGTTATGGATAATACACCCTGTTCATTTTCCCATGACATATGAAACAGAATAAAATATATAAATTGAAACACAACATCCTTCTTCAACTAACTTTTTCACAGTGTAAGGACAGGCCCTCCATGTGATAAGATTTTTTTTGGGGCTAATGATTCCGTTTATAAAATTTGATCCACAACATACAATGAGGTGGCACTTAGATAAGGTGTTGATAATTTGTTAAGGATAACATATAACCCAATCATTTTCACACGGTATACAAAACAGAATAAGTTGTATAAATCTAAAAGCAATGTTCTTCTTTAGTTACCAAACGAAGTGCCCATCTGTTTGTCAATATTAAGAAGTGCTTATTTGAAGCTGAGCAAATCTTTGCTAGAAGGCATTCAGAAAATAGAATCCCTACCTAAAAGATAGAACAGGGCATTCCATTAAGATGAATATTTCTTACACTGTGTGGGGATGTGACAAAGCTATGAAATGACTCTATTGCTCGAGCAGCGTAAGACCACCAATACAATGCCAAAATTCTTTGACTTTGATAGCCCAATCATGACATCTACTCATGTTTGATATGGAATGGGGAATGGTTGCAAGAGGCCAGCTGGAGCAATTGTTTTATATCTGTTGTGTTGATATCAAGCAATTTGACACAAAGTTTTACATCCTTTTTCATTCGACCAAAAAGAAATTTGTCAGAGAGCCGATTAAAAACTTGAGAAAGCCTGTGTTACCACCCTATATGCATCTCATGTGCCTCAGCTAGTAGCTTATTGTGCTGCTCAGATAAGTGAGGAATGACTACCCCAACGCTTTTCGAATAATTTATGATCAACAATCTGGAAATCAGGTCGAGAAGTAGTATCTTTTTTATGATCTTTCATGATCTCATTAGTGTAAAGGTCTTGAGCTAGAGCATCATATAATGCCATGAAATCAAGTGATGAGGGCTTGAGAAAACTAAAGATACTAGACTGTCTCTATTTAAGAAAAGGAAAAATTTGGGAACTGATCATTAAAATCAACTAGAACTGAAAGTATACGCAGAAAAGATGGCACGGAATAAAAGAAGTGATCTTTTGATTTGAGTCTTGTCATAATTCTTGCAAAGCAATCAAAACTTACAATACCTTTCCTTAAAAATCCTGCTAACCAGGATGGCAACAGTTGTCATTATGGTCAACAACAATTCACTGTATCATTAAATGAGTAAGGTACTGACAATCTAGGACTAATGAGTAGAAATATTAGGAGCCATTATTTCTATACATGGACCACAACAACAATAGTTGACAATGTCAAAAAAATTATGAATACATAAATCATTCAAACTACATGCAAATATGTCTGACTTTTACAATCATGAAAAATCTCATTCGCTTTTTCTAAGGATATTCTCAAAGAGACACTTAAATATGCTGAAGGAAAGGATTAAAAAATGCTTGCTTGTGCATTCTTTGAGTGGCTATATAAATACAAGAGGAAGGAGCCTAAGTATTAGTGGCTTATGAATAGACATTGATTCCCTAATCACTAGGATAACAATATTTACAATCATGCCAACTTTATGATTTTCTATCCTATAGTATATGCAAATATTCTGTACACATTACTTGATTACAACAACAAGAAAGCACCACAAAAAGCAAATCACATGTCTACTCTATGATTCTCTAACCCATAACATATGCAGATATTCTGTTCATGTCATAAAATTATAACAAGAAGCAATCACCATAAAAAGTAAATCACACGTCTTTCTATTATGGCAGGACCAATTACCTCGAGTTTGAGAATTTAAAGAATTTGTTCATTGTTGATATATAATCTAAAATCTAAGAATTATATTCTCATTCTAACCTTCCAATCTCTTTCTTCGCCACAAATAAATAAAAAAACAAGAGCTAACTGGTTTTAGTTTCTACGACACAACAGCTATACAGAGGAATCATCTTTACTTCAAAATTTATTCTAATGTTGATTGATATGAAAAATATTATAATAAAGATTGGACAAGTGTTACCTTAATTACTAAGATAGGACCCACAGCATTAACCTCATAAGCAAGGATCAAAGATGACTTCTCCACCTTGCTCAATGTTGTTTCTGTAAAAGCAAAGGTAACATTTAATCTGATCAACTGGCTCACCTTAGTAAGAAAGAGTCAAAGCAGATATGACGACTAAAGCGCTCTCATTTATATCTTACTTTTGTCAAATGGATAACTGATGGGCCAATGACTAATGGGCCAAGACTGACTCGTATTATATGTGCACGCATGCGCGTGTGAGAGAGAGAGAGAGAGAGAGAGAGAGAGAGAGAGAGAGAGAGAGAGAGAGAGAGAGAGAGAGAGAGAGAGAGAGAGAGAGAGAGAGAGAGAGAGAGAAGACTGTTGTTTCAGTATATACTGGGGGAGGAGGGTTCAATAACGGTGGAAGGAAGTTAGTGGTTTTGTGAGGGAGGGTTCCTGGTCTCTCAAATGCTAGGTTGCGGCTGGAGGAAGGCTTCTTTGTTCATCATTATCATTTATGTTGTCAGTATGTCTCGTTAGTGAGCTTTGAGAGTGAAAATGCATACTCCTCTCATTTCTAGTAGCTTATTTCCTGTATGTTTGAGCTTATTTCTCCTTTAATTTTCTTTCTTACCACTGAAGAGAAGATAATTTCAAATATTAATATAATATCAGTGCTTTCTTAGATTATTCCCTTGATTATAAACGGTTAGCCTGTTAGTTTGTAGCTTGGGTTCTGTCATTTTTGGTAGCAGTTCCCCAGCTCAAAAACTTGGTTTCCAACAATAACTATATCTATCTTACTAGTTTTTTCATATGCCAGAATGGTACAACCATCTTTCTCCCTCCTGGTCTTAATGCTCAGCATATGAATCATACGCAACATATCTGTGACAGAAAAAAACATTTTTTTCGCTGTGTGTTACCAAATGCAGAAGAAAAAGGCTATTACCATAGCCTTGTCTTTACCTGGGTGTAGTACTTCTGGTATAGAAAGAATGCCAGATGCATTGATAAGAAGGTTTAGATGGCCATATGTCTCCTTTATGTCCCTGGCCGTTGCCTTAAAAAATGGTGGATCACACGACAAAAGCCTATTATGTACAGGAACATTTGTCTAACAGAAGCAGAAAATCATCAAAATGCCCATAAAAGAGTGATAAATATTTAATAATTTTCTTCCCAAAGTTAGACAAGCATATTGTTTGAATATATATCTTCTGTACATATTCCATGTCTAAATATACGAGCACAGGAGATTCTTGACATGAATAACTTGAAAAGCATGTAAACAGGGAGTATGAAACGTTATAGATTAACTTAATGATCAAAATTTTATTCACCAACATAAAATTAAATAGAAAGAGCATCTTACCAGAAAAGAGCAAAATGAAAAAAGATGGAATAAATGTACCTTAATTCTAAATCCTGCCTAAATGCAAGTTATATTTCTGCTAGGGATAGGAGCTAATAATAAATAGGATTTTTTTTTTTTTTTTGGTTGTTTTTTGGGGGGGGGGGGGGGGAACTAATGACTGAGAGGTATAGGGAGCGGGACAGAAGGAGAAGGAGAGGGTGAGAAAGAGATCAAAATCAAGGGAGAAGCGTGACCTCAATTGAGCTTTCAACAGTCACATCCAACTGTGAAATTCTTAAACGTTCAGCAAATTTATCTTTCAGATTGACAAGCCCATTTGATCCATTAGGATTACGGCAAGTAGCAATGACATGCCCTTTATCATCATTCTCTAGCAGCTGTTTTACCTGTCAGGCAGTAACTGAGGCATGGTTAACACGAAAAACTGTTCCAATCAAATCATTTGATTCCATTACAGACTCTAGATGATTTCATAAACCAAAAATTTAAAGAATGTAAAAACTATACTTCCTCTGCCCAAATAAGATGACAAAATATACAAATAGAAAACCAATCCCCATGCAGAAACACCTGGTAGCATATGCTAATAATTTCAAAACTTCTCTTCAAAAGTAAACGAAGGAAAGATAGAGTTCAGCAACAAACTTTTTTTAAACAGTTTATTGATCCCGAACTGTTACATTGCAAGAGAAGTAATACAAACAGAGCTATTACTATTTCAAATGCTTAGGTGAACGGTACAAAAGAGGACAAATTAGGGGTTGATGAGGTTTGGGATATCCAGACTACCCAACCTGCAATATCTGCATCCTACATCATGTCACAAATTATGCTCGCTCCTAGAACTAAATGTATCCTTATTTTCATTTCTCCACTTCTAGACTATAATTTAATCGTATGTAACTGTTGCAATTTTCAATGGAAACGGTAGTGTTCCATGGTACAGCCTCATCATGTAAAAGTTCAAGAAACGTCCATCGGTCTTACAATGCAAGCAAATAAAACAAACCAAAGGCCACAAATTAAAAGCGATAAGAAGAAAATTCTCACAAATTCAAGGCCTATTCCTCTGGAAGCTCCTTGAACCATGGAAACTCCACCTTGAAACTTCAAAGCAGCAGAAAATGCCCTTCGGGATACCGATAAAAACCGGGATGGCGTTGCCATGGGAGCGTGTAACCTCAGCATCAAATTATATCTCCCTTGCAGTAAATTTCACTGACATACGACACAAATGGAGCCAATAGACAATTGATAACGACGATTTTTCCACAGAACAAGGAAATTTAAACTATAATGTGGTAGTGTAGCTCAATGAGATAACTTACCTTCGAAAATGGTTCAGAGGCAGTTTGCCATATTTATTTGCATTTACTCATTCATGAAAGTTGGGTGATATTACTTTCGAGATCGAGGCTAACACTGAAAGAACGTAATGATTACAAGGTTACAAATATCCCAACGGTTTTCGATTCCAATTACAAAGCTAATAACTTATTCGGCTCAAATGCAATTGAGTTGACGTGGGACACAAATTTGCCTCATGATTCTCTACTATGATCGACCCAATTTGAGCGAGCATTCATCATAAATCGTAAGCATCGAAACGCAGTCTTCCGTCACCCGCAGGTGTGTTTGGGTTGGGGGATAAAAATAATACGCTCGTGTGCAGATTTGCTAACTAACTATTATTCAAGGAGTGTCTGACATAAATAACAATTGAGGGGATCAAAATTGCCAATCAACAATTAAAAAGTGAAAAAAACACAATTTGGAGCAGATTCGCCAACGAACTATTACCCCGTCACTGTCTTGGTGTCTTTGTCTTTCATTGATCGTCATGATGTCGTCAAATAATTCGGATATCTAAAGCTTCTATTGTTCTTTGGGTGTTCCACTCACCCTCTTGAACTCATCCGTAGTCCATAGCGTTCGACCAAGCACGCACCTTGCACCTGGTTCCATCCTCTCGATGCCACAAGCGAACCACGCGCCGCCACAATGTCCGCTCCCATAGGTCCCATCTCTCGTTGGTGTTTTCCTTTTCCAATAAGAAGGCTTAATCGCTCTTTTCTCCGTTTCCACCACCGTCTACGCCAATGCATCATATTTTAACTTAATTGTGATAGTTTTTTTTTTTTTAAAAAAAATAGTTATTTGGTTTTTTTTTTCCACTTTTAATAGTTATTTGGTTTTTTTTTTCACTTTTTAATTGTTTATTGGCAATTTTAGTCCCCTCAATTGTTATTTGTGTCAGATGCTCCTTGGGTAATAGTTGGTTGGTAAATCTGCACCTTCACCCAAAAATAATACAACCACTTATCTTCATAACAACGTAGTTGATTTTCTTTTTTTTATTGAAATTAAAATAAGTTATTTAATTCTAACCTATGTTATTTATCATTCGATTATAAATCAGGAAAATTACTTTGAAAAAAAAGATATATATAAATGCTTTAAATTAATTTATTTAACTTTCTTATTCTCTATTTGACAAAAAAGAAAAAAAAAACATTTTTATTCTCTATAAAAAAAAGTCAAGTGTGTCTTACATTAAAGATCAAAGGTAGAAAAAGTCAATATATCAATATTATTTTATGTTTTTAGATATCTTGAGTTTGAGTTAATGTTAATAACAATTATCAATTAGCTTGTAGGTGGAGTTGAGAAAATAGGCCGACCATCCCATTTAGTCCCGGCTATAAAAGCTGAAACAAAATTGATATGCAAGCCAACAAAGGTTGGTCTTATAACTATAAGGTTGTGAATTCAAATTATGCTAATGTGAGGATATTATTGATGGATAATTTGTGAGTATCTATGTAAGCCCTCTTTGAATCTGGAGGCATGTTCTGACGACCATAGTGAGCCCTCAAGACCTAGCTCACCTAAAACTTTTCGATTTTACAAAAAAAAGAAAGAAAAAGATAAGAAATATCAAGGGTGTTCTGTTATAAGAACACAAGTGTCTAGCCCTAAGTGGACTAGAATATTAATGTAGAATCAAATAGCTTTCTTCCAAGTATCCATAGATGAGATACCTAAGAGAATAAGAGATCACTGTGCACAACTATGAGAACTTTCTCCCAATGGAATGGGGTGTGTGCACATTGTAGGCAGTATTGTAAAATAAGGGAGAGTGTAAAAGATGTGTACCTTAGGGTTTACCATCTATTTATAGAGGGTACCTTAGGGTTAGGGTTTAGTTGCCTCTTGTTGGGCCACAACTTGGATGGGCCTCATATTTGAGTCCATAACAGTTGCCCCTGACCCGTAGTTCGGTCTGCGGGCTGCTTAGGGATGTATTGATTGTTTGATGTGAAAAGTGGACTTGACCGAGATATATCCAACTTATCTGGGTTGTTTAAGAAGAAATAAAATCCCTTGCTTGTTCTCGTAGTAATTTTCCCGAGATAATTATTCGGTTCATATTCCTGCATTTAATAACATGTAAGCAAATCAAAATCAATGGAAAATACTTACTGTTTGCCCAAATTGTTCAACTTGCTCATTTCGAATACTTGCCCGAGTTTGATTTCCGTTCTGGTTTGCATTAATCCTAGTGATTGATAATCATGTTTTTTTCCACAAGGAACTCATCGTGCACTTTGCTACCCGCCAGCCCGGTAATTCAGATCTCTGGACTGTCGGGATGCATTTATGGTTTAACTTGGATCTTCAAATGGAGCCCGAATTTTAGCTAGATTCAGTTTAACTGGGGTTCGCCTTCAAAACTTTACACGGAGCCCGGATTTTAACCAGATTCGGTTTAATTGGGGTCCACCTTCAAAACTTTACACGAAGCCCGGATTTTAACCAGATTCGGTGTAACCGGGGTTCGCCTTCAAAACTTAACACGGATCCCAGATTTTAACTAGATTCAGTTTAAACCGGGTCCGCCTTCAATTTTGTTACCTGCAAAACTTGGAATACGTTTTAATTGTTCTTTCAGCTTTATTGGGTTCCAATGGACACAAGTTTTAACCTTTTGGTTTTATCAGGTTCCAAAGGAAACAAGTTTTAACTGTTTTCTCCACGGAGCCCAGATTTTAACCAGATTCGGTGTAACCGGGTCCACCTTCAAAACTTTACACGAATCTCGAATTTTAACCAAATTCGATGTAACCGAGTCCGCCTTCAAAACTTAACATGGATCCCGGATTTTAACCAGATTCGGTGTAACAGGGTCCGTCTTTAAAACTTTACACGGATCCTGGATTTTAACCAGATTCGGTGTAATCGGGTCTGCCTTCAAAACTCTTTCGAGTTTTAATTGATGACTGGGCCAGAGTCAAAAATATATTGCGCATTTTGGCTTTACCGTGCCCCGAAGGAGCACGTTTTAACCTTTATCTCGGCTTTACCGCATCTCGAAGGAGCACATTTTAACCTTTATCTCGGCTTTACCGCATCCCGGAGGAATACGTTTCAACCTCTATCTCGTCTTTACCGCATCCCGGAGGAATACGTTTCAACCTCTATCTCGTCTTTACCGCATCCCGGAGGAATACGTTTCAACCTCTATCTCGGCTTTACCGCATCCCGGAGGAATACATTTCAACCTCTATCTCGGCTTTACTGCATCCTGGAGTAATACGTTTCAACCTTTATCTCGGCTTTACCGTGTCCCGAGGAAACGCATCTATTCCCAAGGAAACACGTTTTAACCATTATTTCCATGGAGCCCGAGTTTTAACCAGATTCAGTTTAACCGGGTCCACCTTCAAAACTTTACACGAATCCTGGATTTTAACCAGATGTGGTGTAATCGGTTCCGCCTTCTCTCCTGTATGTAAATGACTTAAACCACCTCCAGCTACATTATAAATCAACAGATTCAAAACAGAAGAAGTCCATCTTCCATAATAGCATAAGTCTACAAATGTTGATGACGCAAGAAGAACAATTGAGCTCACAGCCCTAGCAATAAATTCTTGCTTGAAATTTCTTAATAGAGAGGAGATGGTCATCGGAAGGAAAGATAGATGCACTATACTTACTCGAGTACGATAATTTGTGTACTCAAGTATCATCGCCTGAATTCAATAAGACAGCTTTATCTGATACAATACTTGAGTACCATTGATCCTATGCTCGAGTAGTGTCCTGAGAATACTTAAACACACTATTAAATTTAGCATGCTCGAGTAAGCATGAAGGCTATACTCGAGTACACTCTTAACATAGGCAATATTCACTGATTCAAAAACTTAACCATGTTCAATTCAAACCTTACTCATTTCAAAGTCTTGTTATCATCAAAACTCTGAGAACTAAGAGGCTAGACCTAAAAGAGGCAGTCAGCAAGAGAAGAATACGACTCTAAGCTGAGAATCTGATTAACACATAAATATCACAGCACGCGATAGAGTTCAAGAAGGCCAATTGTGACAGAAGTTTCACTAAACCGAAGAAGATGCAGAGGCATTACGTGACAAATAGCCCCATACCATCAAAACCCTTCGACGATCCTTCTGTGTTTTTAGATTCTTTTTCTTTGTATTCATGGATTATATTTCCTTGTTTCAACAGTGTTCTTCTCATTCGCCATGAACTAAATTTCTGTTAGCTGAGCGATGATGAAAACTTAGTTTGTAATTCAAACCTAGATTATGAGTTTTGATTTATATAAATCAATTTTTTTAATTGTGAATGTTATGTAGATCTTGCGCGTTAGGTGGCCACTAACAAGCAAGAGTTGTGGCCTTAGCTTATTGGAAATGAGTTAAGTTAGACCTCAATTGTGCAGTGTGTGCTAGTGGAGTTTGTGCAGAACTCAATCTAAACTATAAACTACAAGAATGAGTTTATCTCACATAGCAATTACATCTAGGTTAAAATGATATTCTGAGCTTGAAAATCTACATAGGAATATGGGAGAAGTAGAGTAAAGAGTGTATTTACAAGATTGTGGAAGCTTCTGTATAATTTAGTAGTGTGTTAACTAAATAACTTTGTTATAGGTAGTTTGTTTAGTATTGCGGAAGCTATTACAATACATTGTTGTAGCATTGGGTTAAAGAAATTTGGGGGTGAAGTACAAATTAAGGGAAAGTCTGAGCTCTGCCTATTTTTGAAAGTGGAGCAAATCACCAAGAAGGGGGGTGAATTGGGGATTTAAAAATTCTTTTCTAATTGCTATGTTTATGAATACTAAAAACAGAGCTAAGCAAAGTATGGGAAGAAGAGCAAGACACAAGGAATTTATACTGGTTCGGTCCAACAACTTGACCTACGTCCAGTCCCCAGACACTCTGGGATTTCACTATATCGATTGATTACACACTCTGTAACTCAAGAGTAATTCTCTTACTAGAACTTACTCCCCCTTACAAGTTGCAATCAATATCCCAATCTCCAAGTCCCCAGACTTGAGATTCTTACAATAAATGATCTTCAATAAAGAAACTCTCTCTAAGAGTAGATAAAGATAAACACCGAAGATCAATGTATCGAAGATACTTTACAAGTGGCGAAAGAGTAGTTGGTAAACTTGAATGCAATTCGTTTTCAGCAAATTCGTTGTTGAGAAGAATTGAATGCAGCTCTATTTATACAAAGAGAGCATTAAATGACCGTTGTAATCTTCAATATGACTGTTGCCTTCATTAAGCAAGGATTAGGTTAAGCTTTGGTCTTCTTCTCTCACTACTCTTTGATTAATCCAGGTTGCTGAGATGTTTGTGCTTGACTTCTTGACTTTTACCGTTGGAAAGAGCAGCTCTTTTGGATGTGGAAAGGAAACATTAATCTCTTTGCAACGTGTGGAGAATGATTGTCCAAAAGGATGCAAGTTTTCTAAACTTTGCATTTAATGTGCTGACATCACTTTTTGCTTTTGTTCAAATCTTCATTTAATATTCTCTAAACAATCTAAAACTCACGACAAAGTGGTTAAACATAGCTAGGAACGTTAGTGAATGATGATAGGAAGTATTAAGATCAAATAAGAAGGTTTCACAAATTCGTCAGATTTGAGTTTCAAACCTTGTGACACAAACTCGAGTTTGTTCACCAAAATTAGAGTTTGTCATTTGTGCATTAGAAGCTAAACTCGAGTTTCCTTCTTCCGAGAGAGGAATGTCCCGATTTGAGCTTTGGAACATCTTTTTGAATGGGAGCAAAAATCGAGTTTTCAATTACAAACTCGAGTTTTGGACTCTTGACATGGAAAAATGAGTTTAAGTCCAAAATCTCAAAACTGGAGTTTCCAATGTAAACTTGAGTTTTCAAAAAAACACTAAAATGAGCAACGCTCTTGGCTTAGCCAAAACTCGAGTTTCTAAAACCAAACTCAAGTTTTTATTTAAGTATGAAAACTTTGAGAAATCTATGCCAAGTCAAAACTGGAGTTTTCTATGAAAAGCGGAGTTTTCAAAAACTGAGTAAAACTTGAAAACTCTCTGTCAAGTGTAAACTCGAGTTTTCTCAAAACTTTGGAAAACTTGGAAAACTCATGGCAAATTGAAAACTGGAGTTTGCATAAGTTCAAAATGTTGGAGACTCTGTGTGACCAAAACTTAATTTTCTAATTGGAAACTGGAGTTTTGTCTTCTTTAGAAAATATTGAAGAGTCTGTATGGTGCAAACTCGAGTTTACAAGTCAAAACTCGAGTTTGTCTAAAGATGAAAAACTTGGAGTGCTCTGTGAGACCAAAACTCGAGTTTTCCTATGAAAACTGGAGTTTTGCTTAGTTCATTAAAATTGAGTCACTCTCTGTCAAGTCAAAACCCGAGTTTGCCTTTGACAGTAAGTTTTTCAACTTACCAAAGACAAACTTCAACTTGTGTTTATAATTGTCAGTTATCATCAAAACACATAGAGAACTAACAATTTTAAATCAACTTATCTCATCCGTATTCACGACCATTTTGTTTTATTAAGTTTGTTAGCATTAGTAGTTCTATCCAACACTTTTGTCTTATAATCACACAACTTTCGACCATTAACTGGCAGCATAAACTGATATTTCAATATCTATGAGACAATACTCTACTTTTCACGTTATTACCTATTCAACTAGTTCACAAGCCATAAGAGGTTTTTGACGAACAGTTTGGCTAAAGGCTCATTTTCAACAAACACAACATATTCAAACTCTTCAACAACACAATTATTTTTATTAAAGCTTCTATATACTTTACTTCTATTAGAATATCTAAGAAATAAACCTTCTTGCTTTAAGATTGAATTTACCAAGGTTATCTTTACCTTTGTTGTGGATAAAACATTTGTAGCCGATTATGTGTAGATAAGGAAGGTTTGGTTTCCTTCCTTTGTAGAGATTGTATGATGTTTCTTCAAGTATTGTTGTAATGTAGGATTTATTTGATATGTAACATGTCGTGCTCATAGCATTTACCTAGAAGATTTGAGACACTTCCTTCTCATTGAGCATTGCTCATGCTACGTCAGTCAGGACTCTATTCTTCTTTTCAACTACACCATTTTTTAGGAGTCCTTGGGACTAAGAAGTTTTGATCAATTCCTTTGGCATCATAGAATTCTCCAAATGCTCGATTTTCAAATTATCCTCAATGATCAGTCTCCATAAACACAGTAGGCATATGTTTCTCATTTTGGACCTTCTTGGCAAAAATAACAAATTCATCAAAAGTTTTATCTTTTGAAGAAAGAAATATAGTCCAAGTAAATAGAATACTCATCAACTATAACCAAAATATATAAGTTTCCACCAAGGCATTTCACTTTTGCTAGTCCCGTTAGATCCATATGGAGTAGTTGAAGTGATTTTTCAGTTGAGACTTGCTTCTTAGATTTGAAAGAGGACTTTATTTGTTTCCCTTTTAATAAGAGTCACAAACTATTTCATTTTTTTAAATGGAGTTTAGATAAGCCAGTGACTAAATATTTCCTTATTAGTTTGCCTAATTGATTCATATTGACATGAGCAAGTCTCTTATGCCACAACCAACTTTCACCGGCATTGCTAAGAGAACAATTTTCAGCGTTATTAGTATTAATATCAAGAGTATAGCATTTACTATTCCTTGAAGCTCTTATTTTAACTTTGAGATCTTCCTTGTTGAGTTAGAGACCCATTTTGCTTACAATGAGGCATTCCTCTAAGTCAAAGATGACCTAATTGTCTTTGTCTGTGCTTTGGCTGACACTGTGAGGTTGTCGCAAAGTCCTTCTACATAGTAGACATCCTTAACAGCAGAAGCATATACAACAGAACATGCCATTCATTGATTTAGACCAAAAGTACATCAGATTTTTGAAATACAGCAAAATGCAGTAAAATGATACAAATATATTTGATATACACTGAAATGCTCAAAAATGAACTAAACTAGCTAGTTAACTCTTCACTTTTCTTCTCCCCCTTTGTCATCACCAAATAAGGGTGGATCAGAGGAAGTAGCAGCAGGAGGAGATGAGATAGGATCCTCAAGTGAAAGATCAACCAGAGGTGTAGGTGGAGGAGAGTTAGAGGAAAGCTTGACAATGGAGGTGTGAGAGGGAGGAACAAGGACAGTTGCTGGAGTAGGATCAACAGTTGGAGTGGAAATGATGGGAGTGGTGAAAGTGAAGGTAGGTGAAGGAGAAGGCTCAAATTTTAGTATGCTGAAGCTAGGGCTAGTAGGGGTGGAAGAAGGGGTGCCAAAACCAGAACCAAAACCAGCTGATGACTGATTCTTCAGGAGCTTGTCCATCTTGTCATTGAATGATAACATGATAGCATGAAGAGTGGCAATGCTTACAGCTTGATCCTCTATATGTCCATTCATATTCTCAATTTTCTCTGACATCTCATCTTGAGAATCCACCAAAGTATTGTGACCTTTGGTCACCTCAGATATCAGTCTTCCAACTTCAGACTCAACTCGGTCAGTTAAATCAAAAATTGCCTTGTCCACAATTTCTTTAATTTGCTGTTGTAATCCAGAAATGGAGGCATGTTGAGCTGGTAGAGGAGTTGATTGGGCTTCTTGTGCTCGAGAGTGAGAGGCCCTTGACCTTGATGGTGCCCTTGACTAACCAGAACCCTCTTCAAAGTTAATCCTCATCAGATTCAAGTGATGTTTCCCAAAGATCTGAGGCTTGATTGGTTTATCAAATGCAGCCAAATATCATACCTTCTCATGAAATATAATTACAGATACCAGATTGGGAAAAGGTATTTGAGAGGATTTTCTAAATGCAAATCTGAACTTGGCCATCTCTTGGAAAACCCAGTGCCCAATATTGTGAGGCACCTTGTCTATGATAGAGGCAAAGATAGGGTAATCCTTCTTTACAAAATGAGTAAAATTTCCACCTTTTTGTAAGAGATTTCTGGCATAAATGTACTAGATAGCTCTGTGCACAGGGGGCATGACAGCAAGGGGAAAGGTCAAGATGTCTAACACATCATGAATAGGCTCATTAGGCCTAAGAAGTTCAAAAATTTCCCTGTCGTCATAGTTTAAAGTAGCTATAGGAAGAGGATTGGGAATTTGCAAGATAGAATTGATATAAGCAGGAGATATGACTATCTTTTCACCGCTCAAATGAATAACAATCCTTTCCTCAATGAGATTTCCCTCACTATCCAAACGATTGTCCCATTGCATGTTATGATAAAAGGCTTTGACCATGGCAAGGTATAAGAAGCACAAATAGAGATAAGATTCTCAAATTGCTTAAGCCAAGGAGAGAGATCAAGATTGCACTCTTCCTTGAGCTTAGCCAAATCAACAGAAACCATAGGACAAAGGGTCTTATGATCATAATTCTCTTTGAACTTAATTGCAGTTTCACCAAGCAACTAAATAGATTGATTTGACAATTTTTTGGGAATCGAAGAATGATTATAGATATCGAAAATAGCTGGAATTTCTTTGAATACCTTAGAGCTTGATTGCTCCCGAGGTCTGGATGAAGAAGGACCTTGACCTTTATCAGTGCCTTTGAATTCAAAAGATATGACAGTGCTCTTCTTCTTTGAAGGCTTAGCAACCTCAGGAATTTCATCCTTAACCTTACGTGTTGAAGCCTCTGGGTCGATTGATTTCTTCTTGGGAACCTCAGAAAGTTCCTGAATCACAACCTTCTTCAGTCTGGCTTTGGGTGAAGATATATTAGAAGCTGTCGATGCCAGATTGAAGTCTTCTTAGGGTATATTTCTCTCTCCTAGGTCACTTTAGGGGAGGTGGAGATGCAGATCGAGTAGCTTCATACTCTGAATTAGTGGTTGCGGCTTTGGCAAAACGTTTAGGAGCCATTTTTAGAGAGTTTGGTTGAGAGAGATGAGAGGTTTTTCAGAGGAATTAGGTTTATACTCGAGGGAAAGGTAAAGTGAAGAGCAATGGTTGAGGTTTGTTGGTTCTCTAAGAGATTTTGATGATTGCCAACAATTGTGAACAAAGAATGAGGATTTGCTCTCAGAAGTTGGAAAACCCCGGCGAGAGCAAACCTCGAGGTTTTCCCATAAACCTCGAGGTTTGGCCTTACAAAGGAAGCATCGAGGTTCTATGTTTAAACTTGCATAACTTGGGTTTCACAAAAATATGTGAAACCTCGAGGTTTTTAAGAAACCTCGAGGTTTTCCGAGAAAACATGGTTTCACACCAAGTTGTGAAACCTCGAGGTTTACATCAAAACCTCGAGGTTATGCCTTGGCGCCAAACTGAAAATTTGAACTAAAATGTAAAACCTCAAGTATGGGTAGAAACCTCCAGGTTTTGGGCTTCTAGAGAGCTAATGGTTTTCTATATGTTTGAAAACCTCGAGGTTTCCATCGAAACCTCCGGGTTTGTGTTTTGGGTCAAAACAAAGAACTTGGTCGTTTAGGAAAAACCTCGAGTATTTCTGGAAACCTCGAGTATTGTGGCAACCCGAGAGCAAATGATCTTGCACTCATTCTAAAACCTCGAGGTTCCTTGAGAAACCTCTAGGTTTGGTTTCATCACGTCTTTCTTTGGGTTTCACACACGATGTGAAACCTCGAGGTTTCGAGCAAACCTCGAGGTTTGGAGTAAACCCAAGAAACCTTCGTGATAGCAATATGAGAAACCTCCAGGTTTAATGTTAAACCTCCAGGTTTGAAGTTTTGGTCTTAAATCGTGTTCAAGCTTAAATGATCAAACCTCGAGGTTTGTGAACAAACCTCCGGGTTTCTGGACGTTGTTTGAAATTCGAATTTAACGATTCTGCTATGCCTTCGTGTTTGATCTCAATACTTTCCATGATTAATCTCTATTGGTACTAGATATGTTTAACCATCTTTTTGGTGAGTTTCAGATAGATTAAGGAAGGTTTACTGAAGTTTTAAAGCAAAAGCAAAAGTGGTGTCAGAACATTAAATGCTCAACCCAGAAACTTGCATCCTTTTGGTGAATCCATCTGTACACGGTTGCAAAGCATTAAAGAATGATTTCTACATTAAGCAATATCCTCTCCAACGGATTAATTTGCGAGAGAGTCAATTCGACCACCCAACCACTGGACTAAGTGAGTTTCGAAAGAGAAGAAGACCTAAGTAGCTCACAACTTCTCGTGGATCATCTCCAACGGTCGATTATCAATGCAACGGTCAATTAATGCTTTGTCTAGCTATAAATAGAGCTGCATTCAATTCTTCTCAACAATTACAACAACTAAAAACGCACAAGCATTCAAGTTTCTTAACTACCTTTCAGTTTTCACTTGTATTATGTCTTTTGACATTATAAGCTTCAGTGTTTATTATTATCCACTCTTAGAGAGAGTTTCTTTTTATCTGTAAATCATTTATTGAAAAGAATCACAAGTCAAGGGGACTTGGTGATTTGGGAGTTCATTGATTACAACTTGTAAGGGGGAGTTCTAGAGAGAGAACTACTCTTTGAGTACATAGTGTGTAATCTTTGTGATAGTGAAAATCCCGGAGAGTCCGGGGATTTGGATGTAGGTCAAGTTGTTAAGACCGAACCAAGTATAAATTCTCTCGTGTTCAGCTATTCTTTCTCTCTACTGTTCATCTCTGTTTTGTTATCTAAAAACAGCAGATTTGAAAAGTTTTTAAAATACCCAATTCACCCCCCTTGGGTATATAGCTCCACTTTCAAGGTTCACATATATATGTGCGCACCAAACTTGAGTTTCCTCTTACAAACTCAAGTTACCTACTCGAGTTTATCATAACAAACTTGAGTTTGCATAAACTTGTACTAAACTGGACTTCAAGTGTGTATATGTGAATGCTTGAAATATTTCGAAGACTCGAGTTTAATACTTACAAACTCGAGTTTGGAAGTTGCTCTGCCCTAGGTTGTTCTATGTCTCCTGTAAACTCGAGGTTACTATGTTGAGGCTCGAGTTTAGTTTTGTCTTGGCAAAACAGGATTGCTCTTTGTCTAAACGAAACTCCCACTTGTAGGCTTGAGTTTGGTTGTCTTCAAAACCAGAGTTTGCTCTCTGCCTTATGTAAGCTCAAGTTTGGTGTTGACAAACTTGAGTTTGCCTCTTTTGACAACAAACTTTATCAGCTTGACATATTTATCAGATATCCTGCACAAAACATAACTAAACACTCTGATGCTTAAGTTAGTATCTAATAATCTTCAAAAAACATAACTAACATTAAGTAAAGGTTACTTACAACTCATTGAGATTTACCATTCTCACTTCTCTTCTAATGAAAGTGAATTGCTCCTTAAGTAATGGCTTGGTGAAGATATCAGCAAGTTGAAGATGAGTTGGGATGAACATCACTTTGACATCCTTCTTCTGAACATGGTCTCTTATGAAGTGATGTCTGACATCAATATGCTTGGTCCGAGTATGTTGCACTGAATTCTTTGCCAAGCTTATTGTGCTGGTGTTAGCACAAAGAATTGGGATTTCTTTGAGATGAAGTCCCAAATCTTGAAGTTGTTGCTTGAGCCACAGAATTTGAGCACAACAACTTGATGCAACAATGTATTCAGCTTCAGTTGATGACACAAAGAGAGTTATTTGCTTCTTGCTGAACTAGGAGATAAGTGAGCCACCAAGAAATTGACATTGGCCACTTGTGCTCTTTCTACCCGTCTTATATCTGGCATGATCTGAATCTGAATATGCGTTGGTCGATTTCCTTGATGGCAAGTGAACCAGTCGAACAAGTAATAAAGAGTAAGTAGAGTATCGTCCCACAGAGACTGGGATACCAAATGATGACACCGAATTGCAAAATTAGTTGTGTTTAACAAGAGAATAAATCTGATTTGGTTAAGAGTTTTTATAGCTATACTAATAAACAGAAAAATAACTAGATGATCGTAGTCGTAATAAGATATCAGTAAAAAGATAGACTGAACTTGGAATCCTTTCTAAGCATATTAATCCCCCAGCTGCCTAAACGCATTGCTATAGCATTCATACTGTATAGCTCTCACAAATCCTACAGCATGAACACCATAAGCAAAGTTATTTAGTCAATCCACCACGTTAATCTACCAAAGCTCTCGCGTCCGATACATACAATCCTGTTATGTACTTCTCCAATATGTCTATGGACACTTTTTTAGGGTTGGCTGCTGTTTCCTTATCTAGTCTGGTCTACTTGCAGCGTACATTTCAATGAACTGGGCCTTTCCTAATCTGTAGAGGTCCAATCGTATCTTTCTTCCAAATCTTGGTAGATTGATTCTGTTGATCCTGCGGGATTCTTCAAATCTTTAGTTTTGATCCTCCGCATCTTTTATTTCAATACGTCAGCAATCTAACCGTTATTCTCACCCTGCAATATATTTCCTAAAACAACCTTGACAAAAGATTAGAACATATGCCGCATAGCACTACATCATTTACTCTACTATAGCTTCAGGGATGCATTATATTGCACTTCGGTAAAGCTGTCCTAATGCTATAGCATAACATCGGCTATGTTATGCGACTTTCTCATAAAACCTCAAAACTTGTTCTTTCTTAGCACATGTTTAGGATGTGAATGGAATTTATCCTTAAGTTCCATGTACAATGAATTAATGCCTTTTTGCTTAGATTGAATGCAGTTAAGCTCATATTCACCATACAATTCAGTCATAAAATACAGCGAAAACATGGCAAAATTAGTGCTCATCAATATGGCACCAGATGTTCAGGTTGACCTTTGGGAAACCATAATCCCAACTCTTTTGTATCAACAAGATATATGAATATCCTCTTGAGCGGATTGGAATCTAGCGCACATGCTCACACTGAACTGGATATTAGGTCGACTTGCTGTTAGGTAGAGCAATGACCCACTTATTCCCCTATATCTTGTGATGTTGGAATCTTTTCTTTCTCATCTGCATCCAAGGAAGCAGTAGAGCTCATCGGTGGTCGATTTCCTTGATGGCAAGTGAACCAGTCGAACAAGTAATAAAGAGTAAATAGAGTATCGTCCCACAAAGACTGAAATACCAACTAATGACACCGAATTGCAGAATTAGTTGTTTTTGAAAAGGAAATAATTTTGATTGGTTTGAGATTTTTGATAGCTATACTAATAAAGAGGAAAATAACTAAATGATCGTAGTCGTAAGAAGATATCGGTAAGAAGATAGACTGAACTCGGAATCCTTTCTAAGCATATCATTCCCCCAGCTGCCTATACGCAATGCTATAGCATTCATACTGTACAGCTCTCACAATTGCTATAGCATGAACACTTTATACAAAGTTATTCAGTTAACCACACCACGCTAATCTACTGAAGCTCTCGCGTCCTATACGTACAATCCTAGTTTGTACTTCTCCCATATGTCTATGGCGATTTTTCTAGTTGGATTATGAATGCAAATCAAGGTGTATGGTTATGAGCGGTAGACTCATTCCTAAAGTCTACAATAATAGGTCAAGCCTTGCACCAGCTTGCCCAGCAATCACTGCTTCTCAGATGTCTAACCCCGAATCCTTCTCAGTAAGTCGAGACCATTGATCTAGCCCTTAGTTCTTACTAATCGACAAGAAATTAAATCACTGATAAGCAACTGAATATATTTAATTAAGAACTAGCAACTGGGTTCATTCTATACTTAGAAAATCATCCTCGTTCAGCCTCAGGAAGTTAGTTCATGACTGATGAGGGAATCACAAAACAGAGCACTACAGAATAGCCCATGATAAAAGATTGACTGTAATTTAAATAAAGAAACAAAAAGCTTGATCGAGGTTCTGACGGCGTGGAAGAAGCCCTGTCATGTCACAACTCCACGTCTTCTTTACTTCGTCTCACTGCAAGGAAGGATGTTGGGTTCTCTTGGAGTCCTCGTGGTTTGCAATTATCTCACTCTTCTCTTGAGTCTGGCCGTATATGATTGGTCTTTTACTCTTGATGACTTCCGACCTTTTTAGGGTTGGTTGCTATTTCCTTATTAGTCTGGTCTACTTGCAGCGTACGTTTCAACGAACTGGGCCTTTCCTAATCTTTTGAGGTCCAATCGTATCTTTCTTTCCAAATCTCGGTAGATTGATTTTGCTGATCCTGCGGGATTCTTCAAATCTTTAGTTTCGATCCTCCGCATCTTCTATTTCAATACGTCAGCAATCTAATTGTTATTCTCACCCTGCAATATATTTCCTGAAACAACCTTGACAAAAGATCAAGACATATGCGGCATAGCATTGTGTCATTTACTCTGCTATAGCTTCAGGGATACATTGTATTGCACTTCGGTAAAGCTGTCCTGATGCTATAACATGGCATTGGCTATGTTATGCGACTTTCTCATAAAAACCTCAAAACTTGTTCTTTTTTTTTATACACATAGTAGGGGAGGGGGCAGGGTTCAAACTCTGGACATGGGGGAGGGGAGCCAAGCTCCCATGCCATTGCGCTACTAAAGCACTGGCTCAAAACTTGTTCTTTCTTAGCACATGTTTAGGATGTGAGTGGAATTTATCCTTAAGTTCCTTGTACAATGAATTAATGCCATTTTGCTTAGATTAAATGCAGTTAAGCTCATATCCACCATACAATTCAGTCAGAAAATACAGGGAAAACATGGCATAATTAGTGCTCCTCAAATACCCACACACTTAGCTTTTTACACTCCTGGGCAAAATAAAAGATAGAGATAATAGAGCAGAACATTAACTAATAGCAGCAACACCCCTATCCATATAACCATGCCCGCACTAGTGCTCTTAGGTTACGTCCTCGTGCAGGCAATGCCACTGCCCAATACTAGTGGCTCATGATGCAAGATATCATTTAGACAAGGAAGTGTTAAGAAACTCTCAGATTCAGTGTTTATGCTCTCTTACATTGGGGATTTATCTTTCTCTCATACGAAGCTAACTTAGAAGTTCTACAGCCTTGTCAAAGTTCTAAGATTACTTTCTAGCATCTGAGCTTTCATTCGTCAAAAGGGCTTTGTAGGTTGGAATGGTGTGGATGGCTATATGTGTGGAGATGAAAAATGAAGGTCAATGCTATAGCAGGGTATTAGACAGGTTTCTTAACTTAGCCGAATGCCTCTAATGAACTTTGTATTACTTTCCTACTATTTATTTCAAGTATTTTTCTTTTCTTTTCTTCTTCTTGTTTTTTTTAATCAACAAAAACTAATTGAGCACAACAGCTCTTTTGCAGCATTTTTTAGTGGAGGCACTCTACCATAACATTTCTTCATAGTTTTCTTTATGCTCTTCTGTCTAACTAGTTCTGTTATAGCATAGTAGAGCAGGCACAATGGGGTAGCAATATAGAGAATGATGTTCTATGGCTTGTGTATGGGAATGAGGGGTATGACATGAATGCCTTTATCCTACGAACTATTTGCTTAGAAACCAGACAGTTTATCAAAGAAATAAGACAAAGCAAAGATCATACATGGGTTAGCTGACATGCACACTAGAATATAAACAATTAGGCTCAAATAAATCCTTCCATAGTGGGTTTGCTCTCTATTCTTCCTCATCGTCTTCTCTATTCACGCTCTTAGCAGAAATTTTTTTAAAAAAAATTTCCCTTTGCACATTAGCTAAATATGGGTTATTTGAGCCTATTCAAACATGAATTAGCCAGTTGTAAGAACAAATTAAGGCATAGATTAAATTAGCCCTCCCCCCACACTTAATCGATGCAATGCCCTCAGTGCAAAATGAAAGAATCACAATAAAAACGAGCAGCATGGGGGGGCGAGAGGCGAAAACAATATCGAGAAAGCAGAGAAAGCAAAAGCATCATTCACAAAAAGGGCCCTGAGGCAAACGCTCAGGGTAACATCATATAGTAAGTGTACAACGTGAATACGAATGAACACAGAAACAACATAAGAACTATGGGGCCGGAGGGGCAGGTGCACTAGCTGAGCTTGGTGGGCGAGGAGGCCTCACAGGTGGAGGGGGCATGGATGAAATCCGAACGGGTAACCAAGAGGAAGTACACCATAAATAGCACCTCTTGGTGATCCGGCGGAATGGAAGTGTCAGGTGTAACCGGCGTGTTAGGGTCGATCACCCAGGAGGTAGGTCGGGATAAGGGAACAGTATGGGAGGAGGATTGGATGTCGACAATGGGGCTGGGTTGGGTGCCAAGTGCGGCCAATCGGTGGCCAGGCGGGATTGCAGAAAGTGACTCCGCTAGGGAACAGCGCGTAGGTCCTCAGGGGAAAATGACATGGGCGTATCAGAGGAGGATGGGGAAGGGGATCGATGGGTCGAAGTAGGGGTTGATGGCGGATGGGCATAGGGAGCACGCACTGGTGACGGTGATTACGGGTTTGAGGTCATGGGTAGAGGGGAAAACGGCCGCGCCAGGGCGTGGTAATGGAGCAAACCATACTCAGCAGGCGTTGGGGGAGGGAAAGTGGGTAGAAGGAGAAATGGTAGGGGTGGGTATATATCAGGAAATGGTCGGTTTGTGCGGATAGACTGAAGGGAGTTGGAACGACACGTTGGGTGGGGTGGGCCGCTTAAACATGGGCCTCAGGGGAAACCAAAAAGTATATGATCGTAAAAAAATGTGGCGTACTTGGGCTAGGTAAGGTGGCGGAATATCGAGCAATAGAATATGCTATGGCTTGATCATGCCAGTTTGTTATTGATGACATCCAAAGAGAATCCCTACAAACATGAGAATTATGAAAACAGTAAACAGAGACAAAGTGTTCGGACTGCCTCCCTGTAGCGCTTGGTTTATAGTCATCGGCCAGACAAGGTACGAGGTACTTAGGGTGATATGAGGTCAATGGCCGTCTTGTCTCTCGGGACTGGACCTAACTAGTAGTGCTTAACTCTCTGACCATTGACCCTGAATATGTCTCCGGTTGCCAGGTTTCTGAGGTCAATGGCACCATGTGCTATGAGGACGTGGATCACAAAAGGTCTTGACCACCTGATTTTAGTTTACCCAGAAACAATTTTAGATGAGAGTTGTACAGTAAGACTTTTTGACCCACCTCGAAGGTGCGCGGAAGCAGATGCTTGTCATGCCATCGCTTAACTTTTTCCTTGTAGAGTTTGGCGTTTTCATAAGGGTGCAAGCGAAATTCTTCCAGTTCATGCATTTGCAACAGCCGTTTGTTGCTTGTTGTGGAGGCGTCCATATTCAGCCGTGCTATTGCCCAGTAGGCTTTGTGTTCCAATTCAACGGAAGATGGCAAGCTTTTCCAAACACCAGTTGGTACCGGGAAACCCCTAGTGGTGTCTTGAATGCAGTGTGGTATGCCCACAAAGAGTCATCTAGTTTTTCTAACCAATCCTTGCTATTGGGGTGAACTACTTTTTCCAGTATACGTTTTACTTCTCTGTTTGAGACCTCCGCTTGGCCATTGGATTGGGGTGATATGTAGTGGCAACTCGATGTTTGACTCCATACTTAGCAAGCAGGGCTTCAATTTGGCAGCTGTATAAATGAGATCCTTCATCACTGATTATGGCTCTAGGGGTCCCGAATTTCATGAATATCTGTTTCTTCAAAAGTTTTCCAACGACTTGTGAGTCATTCGTTGGCAGGGCAACCGCTTCAACCCATTTGGATACATAGTCAACAACGACTAATATGTATTGGTTACCCTTGTTACACCCCTACCGGCCTCGTCCTTTCGGGTGGCGGGTTAGAGGGATCCTCCTCGCTCATCATATTTTTCTTTGTCAAATAATCACTTAAGACGAACATCAGAGTATGCGCGACAAAGCACAAGATCGGTTTGGACAATTTGCAATATACTGGTAAAGGTACAAACGATTACATAAAATAATCCTCGAAGGGTTAAGAGTACAATAGTCCAACCTAAGTACTGGGCAATAAGTAAGCTCATACAATCATAAAAATATACAATATGTGATAGGGCGTTCCATACGTCTTCAATCTTCAGCTTCATTGCTCTTACCCTTATCTTTTCCACAATCCAACCGGTCTATTGCCTTACACCTGTATCTTTGGAACAAGTCTGGAGTTCAAAGTTGACCCCCAGAGTAATTGTTAGACTCATATACAATATGTATACAATGCATGAAATGCCAATCGCAATTAGAAAGTACAAATAAACCTGCCTCTGTCACAACAAACTGACATGTAGCAACTCCACAGGACCGCCTAGTGAAGACAAGCCCCTCGGAACAGTGCACTCAGGGGCCTCAGTAGTCAGGGTGGCCAAACCCTAACCACTTACCCCTCCTGAGGCCTGAGTAGCAACCTATAAACACACAGTCACATAGGCCTTACCTACCTCACATATCTCGGTACTGCAACAACACCCCAAGGACACACAGTCCAATAGGTACCGCAGCCCGATCCTACATGCCCTCAGTACTATAGCAGAAACCCTAAGGACACACAGTCCAATAGGTACTATAGCCTGATCTCGGTACTGTAGCAGAGTCACTACAGCCTGATCTCCTACATCATGATAAAACACACATGCAAAAGCAACATAGAGTATGCAAGTCAACAGTTACTACCTGGCAAGCCTCCAAAATAGTAAATTCTTCCCTTGGTGTTTGAAAATATGATCCACACATGCAAACACCCTAGATACAGCAAGAACATCATGCTTTAAGTCATATATATAAGCTTCACTTCATGTTCCATAAATTTCGCCTAACTCCAGAATTTTCCAGAAATGCTGACCCAAATTTGCCGATTTTTAATAAATTATAGAAAAATAATATTGACGTGATTCAAGAGGCCACTGAACCCTTATTCTGTATAGTTTACCATAAAAAAATTTCCAAAGTCATATGGGTTCATATCATTTTCTTATTTGCAAAACCGAGCCGCTGGTCCAGAGAAAAGTCCAGGTTTTTAGGTCATTGTCAACAATAAACATCTCTTGGTTGGAGACTCAAAATGACACACAATATTATATAAAAATCATCCTTAGGATGTATAATTTCACCATGTAAACTTTTAGAGCAAACGGAATTCATTTACTACTTCAAAACAACCGATTACTACACGCTGCCCAGAAACCGTAAGAACAGACAGATTTTCGTATAATAAAAACTCGAGCTTTTTGAGTTTGGAAAAAGGTGATCCAATATGTCCCCACACAAAAAAACCTTCTGCACTCAATGGAAGCCTCAAAGATACCAAAATCCTACTACCACTCCACGAAAATCACCATAGGGCAGAAATAAGAGTTTCCAAGTCATCGGTTAGGGGCTTACCTTAGGATGTCGGTTGCGGGTGCCTTCCTTCACTCCCTGAACCAAGACTTCAGCTGGAAACTCTCCTATTACACCTGGATTACGTCCTTGGGCAGGTGGAAATGAGGGGAGGAGGTCTCTTTATATAGACTCCAAAGGTGGGGCCCTAATCCAAACTTGATCGCGATCCGACGGTCGGGAAAATTCGTCGGGTTTAAATCATTATTTTCTCACTTGTTTCTCAAGGCTTCTAGAGAGATCCTTGGGCAGATGGGTGCGCCTTCCAAGAACAAAAATAAGATTCCAAAATTGCCCATGGTGGTGGTCTCTGAAATTGCTGGTTGAAGGTTTTTGGCCCAGGGGTAAAACGATCATTTTACACTGCTTCTTCTCCAAGTCAGCGGGGCCCGCGAGATCTGCCCTAGGATATGCCATAATTACCCTTTATGAGTCATAATTACTTTTCATTTATCTTGTCACATCAAATTCAAATATGTCGTCCAGATTAATCCGAATTATTTTATTCTTTCTCTCTCATCATAATTACTTGATGCGACATTCTCTCTCTTCATAATTATATGACATGACCTTTTCTTTCTCCTCTGGGCCCACCAAATTTTCTCCCCTTACAGTGTCCTGGGCCTGGGCCCAACTCCGGGAAATCCTAATCGGTCCCACTTAGCTCCTTTTTGCCAGTTACACCTTTCCTCGTAACTCGTGCCACTCAACTGGACTTGTATGGGCTCGGATTAACAATCTCTTTTCCCCTGACCACAGGTGGACGTAATATAGTACCTTGGGGATCAAGAAACCCATACTTCAGTATATCACAACCGTCTCGTACTATGTGCTACCCGATAATCCGACTTCTGACCCCGAAATGCCACGTGTCCGACGTAGCACTACTATTACTGACTCTTCCTCCTACACTTGGTCTAGATACACATTATCTCTCTCTTTCCTTCTTGTTTCCTTCAAAAACGCAGGTCATCCATGACTGCCCTGAAAATGTCATATACTTACCTATACTAGCATATTTTCGCTCAACTAATTGTCCTATACCTCAGGACATAGTTGGGTGGCATCTTTTCCAACCGGATTTACACCGTATAGGAATTCTGTGCCCCTTTTTCATTGGAACTTTAACACGGCTTATTCATACTGGTCTATGACCCGTATGGCTGAGTTACTTAGTCCCAAAGAGGCTTCCAAACTCTCGACATTCTTGGGACTCTTCCTGAACTGGGCCTAGTTGTCCGCTTATTTTAGGGTTATTCTCAATTCTCAGGGTCCAGAATTTGGGGTGTTACAACCCTTTGAGGGAGGAAAAGGGCCCATGAAGTTGATGCCCCAAGCATCGAATAGTTCCACTTCAAGAATAGGTGTCAAAGGCATTTCGTGACAGTGAGATATGTTCCCAGTTCTCTAGCATTTGTCACATTTGGACACAAAGTGATGTGCGTCCTTGAAGAGGGATGGCCAATAGAAATCGGATTGAAGTACCTTGGCTACTATACGAACACCTCTATAGTGCCCTCTCTAGGGGGATGAGTGACAGTGTCTCAAAATATCCTCTGTCTCGTCGTCTGGTATGCAACGTCGAAGCATATTATCGAGGCATTGTTTAAACAGGTAGGGCTCATCCCAGAAGAATTTCCTGCTGTCGTATAGAAATTTCTTTTTTTGGTGATATGTTAGGTCCACAGGAAGTATGCCAGTGACTAAGAAGTTTGCAATATCAGCATACCAGGGGGTGTGGATGTAGGCAATGGCGTAGAGTTATTCATTTGGTATTGGTTCGGTCTTAACTCTTGACCTATGTCCAGTCCCTAGACACTAGGATTTTCACTATCACATAATCAGCTACACACTTTGTACTCGAAAGTTATCCTCTCGTTAGGATACACTCCCCCTTACAAGTTGTAAACTAATAACCCCATCTCAAAGTCCTACAACTTTGAGATTTTACAAGAAATGATAATTAATAAGAAATTCTCTTAAAAGAGCAGATGAAATAATCACTAAAGATCAATGTATCAGAAGATACTTTATAGTTGAGTAGAAAATAGTAAATGCAAATGAGACTTTGATAGATTTTCATTTTCTGTATTCTGGTGGTTGTTGAGATTTGAATGCTTTAGCTTATATATGTTGGAAGCATTAGATGACCATTGGAAACATTAATGTAACCGTTGGAGACATTAATGAAGCTGTTAGGTTGCAACTAGGTCCATTCTCACTCTTGCTTTGATTTAATCCAGATGCTCAGACATTCTTGTTGACTTCCCTTGAAATAAATCCATTGGATAATGTGGCTTTCAGAAGAGGAAAGAAAACATTTAACCTTTGGAATGTCCAAAGAATGATTTGCCAAAAGGGTGCTTAGTTTTCTAGGCCAGAAATAAATGTTTTGACATCACCTTTTGCTTTATGTTTAAACCTCAATTTAATGCATGTTTGATCATCTGAAAAACACTAACAAGTTGATTTAACGTAGTTAGGAATAGTAGTAACATATGATATTAAGTATATGGATCATATATGAAGATTTTGCAAATTTGAGCAAGATGATTTTAAAAAAAGAGTTTGTCCAAGCTCGAGTTTAACTAAGTTCAAATAACTCGACTTACTCTCTGTCAAGTGCAAACTTGAGTTTGACAACTCTAAACTCGAGTTTGTCTTTGACAGTAAAGTTCTGGTTTAGTTTGAAAAAGTTTAAAACATTTTTAACTTAACCAAGACAAACTTCATATAAGTTTACAATTGTCAGTTATCATCAAAACACATAGAGAACTAACAACCAGCTTCTTGTCATTGTCATCAAATCCTACATGTGTCTTTGAAACCATTCTTTCTTGTACTTTCTTCATAGGAACATAATCTCCATCTTGAATAACTTGTTAGAGGTCATATTCGTTTGCAATCACGAACACTTTGAATTTGGCCTTCTAAAAGGAAAAGTGTTCTCCATAGAATCCTGGTGGTCTGATTATTGAAGCCATCAAAAAGTATTCCTTCACTCATGCTCGTCATTGGATCATTCTTAGGTTGTTAAGACTGAAACAAGAAGACTTAGCACTAATACTAAATGTTAGAACAAGACTTTCGCCCAAGATAGAGTGAATAAGGTGATAATTAACAACTCAAAATTTAAGCAAACTTTAAAGAAATAAAAAAGAGTTGAAGAGATTTCACCAAAGATAAACACACGAGATTTATACTTGTTTGGTCCCAACCATTTGACCTAGTTCCAGTCCTCAAAAGCCTTCTGAAATTTCAACTATTCTCCAAGATTTGTCTGGATCATGGTGCCTCAGTACAAGCTAGTTCTTTTTCAAAGAACAATTGCTCCCCTTATAATTTGCAATTTAATGTCCAATCAAGATTCCACGATCTTGAGTTTCTCAAATAATAAATGAATCAATAAATATCTCTCACAAGAGTAGATATATGATCACTAAAGTACATACTTGAATTTATGATCTTAAGACTTTACAATGATTATAATAGTAAGTTTTTCGCAAAAGTTTGTTCTATGTCTTCAATGCTCTAAGTATTTATAGGTAGAGTGAATTAATGACCGTTGCCTTATTGAATGTGTCCATTGGATTGTCCTTGATCATTTTATAGCCGTTGAAGTCTGCGAACATTCTTTGTGTCTAAGGAATTAGCCTTTGAAGCATAGAAAATGTTTGTCATTTAAATCTCCTTCATATTTAATGCTTCTGACATAAACATGTTCTTTTTTTCAATTTGTGTGTTAATGCTTGTTTGGTCACCTAGAAAACACTTACGGACTAATATAACGAAGAGTTATAATGTTTAGAAGCAACAAGAACAAGTTACACAACCATTCCATTGATTTAAAATGTTTCAAATCAATGCTCTGTTTTCTAGGAAAGCATCACTTGTGCGGTCACTTGAGTTATCTTCTATTAGTAGTTTGAAAACCTTATAGAGCGCTGGATACATCATTTGAGTGATGCACTAGTGATGCATAAAGTGTCATCACTCAAGTGATGTTTTCTTCAAGATATTTCATAGTAGCATCACAGGGACAGATCACTTGAGTGTTGTGCTAGTAATGAGATTTGATACATAACTCAAGTGGTCACTCAAGTGAGCTTGGAACATCATTCGAGTGATTTTTCCTTTGAAAATATTTTATAATATTGATCACCGGGTAATTCATATGGTGATGTGGTGGTGATAAAAATTCAAACAAATAACTCAAGTAGTTGCTCGAGTGATCTTGTTTTGTAAAAAGATTTCACCAGAAAGATCACCATGATGATTTAGCTAAATTTTATCACATCACTCGACTAATATGATTTTCTACTTCTAGTCATTATTTGTAGTGATGAAAATACATCATTCTAGTGGTCACTAGAGTAATCTAGCTATTTTTTCATAAAGTAATCTTTTGCTTGTGCAAAACACTTTGTTCATCTTTCAAATCCTTTGCAAAGCCTTTCTAAGTTTTGTTATCATCAAAACGTTGAATCTAACAGTTCTAAACTCCGTTCTCAGGCTCCTGCAACTTGCAGCCTCCTCCAAGCTCTTCAGGTCCAACAAATTGGTACTTGTGGGAAGAAGATCGTCGGCGACCATGGACGGAGGAGTGAAGGTTGAAGTGAGAGAGCAATGGTTGTTCTATGTGTTGCGCGGCATTTTTCTGATTAGAGCTTCATACCTATTTTCAAAGGGCAAAAATGTTGTAGTTTTGGGTGGACTAAATTGGTATTTCTAAAATTTGTGGTACCAAACTGCCATTTTTCAAATTATACCAATTTTTAAAGCATCTACAATTAAACCAACACCAAATATTCTCAAAAATCAATTATTAAGAGTAACTACAATTTTTTGACAATTGTTTTCCTTTTTTTGTCCAATTTAATGTATTTACTCGTAATCCCAATTAATCACAAAGAAGTCCTTTCGAGCTCAATTATTATGACAAAAACCCCAAATAAAATATGAGAATATAAAATAAAAAATGGATTTGTCACCCACCAATTTAGGGCAATCACTCGCTAAATGCATAGGTGAGTCACACAATGCATAACTTATAGGCACCAAAGCTTGAGAGGACTGGTGGTCCCAATTTAGATAGATGTGTGACAACCTAAGAAATATTAGTGTTTATGGTTGCCATATGAGAAGTTAAATTGTCCAAACCATGAGGGGATGGTTTAGCAACACCTACCTCATGAACTTGTCTAGCATATGTCTCTTGGAATTGTTGATTATTGGTAGAAATTTTCTCAACCAATGCCTGTACTTCTTCTATAGATAGATCTAGGAAAGAACGGTTAAAAGTAGCATCCACTACTAGAAAAAATATATTTTAGACAAGTTGAAATTGGCTTGTTAGACTGGGTTAAGGTTTGGTCTCATATTGACCGGTCTAAAAAGTATGTCCTTATTAAGATTAGACCTACAACCGATATTAAATGTTACTTTTTCAAATTAGTTGATTAAACAAACTAGTCTTAAAAAATTTTAATTTATAATAAAAAAATGCTCACTTTTTAGACCAGCCTAATTTCATACCTAGTCTAAGAAATAAGCAATTATTTTTTTTTTTTAAAAATGTACATTGTATTTTGTTTCATAGAAGCCTTGTTGAATTATTATATCTAAAAGCTATATTATGCAATATAAATTCTACAGGCAGCCCTAAAAATACAAATGCAATCGATATAAAAAAAATAATCATAACTAATAACCATGAATCTAGACCCTAAATTATTAGATAACTATTGAATCTTAATTTCGACATTTGTTTTTTCAAGGTTTACTTTTTATACTTGCATTTCCCCTACCTTCAAAGGACTCAGATAATTTTTTAGTGTTGGATTTAGTGGATGCAATTTTAGACCCAACATCTGCATGATGTTTATGCATGATTCATATTGTGAGCATCCCTAAAGTTGAATGCAGCTACCCATAGATTGGGTGCTAGGTTATCATACTTATACATTTTGATTATTCTTGACCTCAAATATGAAACATGGCTCTACACTACCTAGTTTCATAAGATCAAGGAGAACGTCCTTATTTAATGAACCTATGTATACTAGAGTTAATACACAAACATGAGAATTGAATTTTATATGAGTGAATTTGATATTGTGATAAGGTTTTGGATGATATGGAAAACAAGCTAAAGGCCAATAATAAGGAAGTAACCGATTAGGTGGAAATACTAGTGATGAGGTGAGGATTAATAACTCTAAATTGGTGGATGAAAAACATTGGTTGGAAGATCATCTCTTGCAAGGACAAATTTGTGAGACTCGAGTGGTAATCTAGTGCAAAGAATTTTTCCTTGCAAGCATAGATCACCCGACCTACATTTTTCATCATCAAATTTAGATGTTTTAACCATCAACCTGTCACTAGTAACTCCACCTAATCGGGTACCTACTTATTATTTCCATTCACTTTGATTTCCATCTCAACAAACACCTCACCACACGACCATATTCAACCAAACAAAATAAAATTCTCAAGTTTGTATATTAACCTTATTAGATTCAGCTTCATTAAATAAGATGCTCTACCTTTATCAATTAAAAACTTAGATAGTCTAAAGTCATATTCTACTTGAAGTCTCAAAAGAGCCAAAATACCTAAAATTGGTAAACTTAGCACCCAACCAAGGGTTGCTACATATTACTATAAGGATGGCCCACGATATGAATAACACATCGATAACTCCCACACATCAAGGTTAAAATTACAATCAACACTCCCACCAAGAATTCAATAATGATATAAGCCCTTTTAAGGAGGGAGCATCAGAAAAAAAAAACTTGAAAGAGAACAAAGGCATAGAAAACAAGATTCAATTAAACAACTACATAAACAAATAAATATGATGATGCATGTTGATGAGAATGATACAATTTCATTAAACATGAACATATCACTTGATGGATACAATAGAACATGAGATAACATGTTATCTAATATCGATGTGATGTTATATCAGGAGAAAAACCAAGATATATTCATGTTAAATATGATTCTCATAAGGACAACTTAATTTTTTTCCCCATAGTGTATTATACTTATACCCGTGGAAGGAAGGCAACAAGCACAGAGAATGCAACAACCTTTGGCTTGCGTGTATCTGCAAATCCCCCATTTTCAATTACACAGAGTTATATATTATATCAAATTACATAACGCTATTTACATATATTTTTAAAACTCAAAGAAATATGTAATGAGCACAATAATATGGATTGTAAAAGAAGCAGAAAAACATAACTGATAGCAACAAAAAACCACTCAAATTGGCACTCTTCAAAGCCTCCATGCTATATATGTAGTTGTTGTGTTCATTCCCATTGCACATCGAACCTTGTAATATATGTGATGGTGTTAGTTGGCTAGAATTAATTGCTCTAAATGCAATGCAATGCAACTCGTGAATATTTGTTGTACAAAACAGAATTATTGCAGATGTATTGTACTACATATATTCACGAGCGCATCACATTTGGAGCAAGGAGCAAAGTAAATAATTATGGCCTACCAACACTACCATAGATAACATATATCAAACACTTATCATCCAGCTCTTCATACTCTCTTCATACTTGTGAATATTATGGTATATTTGGAGTTCATCTAGCCTATGTGCTACATATGCATGTCTTGTATGTCCATTTCCATTATAGGTTGAACCTTGTGAAATATATGATGGTCGAAGGAGACAAGACATACATACATAGCATAGAGGATAAAAAGAGTGAGCATCAATGATTCAACAAAGAACAAAAAATGTGAACTTTCAATTAGGGTTTTGATAAAGAATGAAAAGGAGTATGAATCAGTGTTTTGATAAAGAAATATGAGGAGTATCAATCAAGGTGAACTGATTAAAACGTACATGCAAGAAAAAATAATGAAAGAAAACACTAACAGAAGAGGGCTACCAAGAGTTTGTGAAAGGAAAAATATTTTGTCGAATGTGAGAGCAAAATGGCGACGACAGAGAGGAAGAGCCCCACGAAAACAATACCAAGCCATCCCGACGACAAAGAAAGAGATTATAACAGCTGGAGGCGACGAAGAGAGGAAGAGTGTGTGTGAGAGTTTGAGCGACAAGAGATGATGTCTGAGCATGAAAGTGAGGATAAATAAGGCAAATTGTTCCAAGGCGATCCACAAATCAACCCTCCTTTCCTCCTGTGGACAAGCATATACTACGGTGAAGAAACATTTATTCTCTAGTTTAGATCCAACACTACAATGCACATATTATTCATGTTTTTCAATAATTTCAACATTTAATTCCAACTCATTCCACATCACCCAAATGCCTCTTACAAAACGCCTATCCTCCTCAATTTTGTAATAAGCAAACCCCAAACATCTTATAATCGTTCTAGCCCTTCTTCCCCATATTATAGGCTCAAGTAACGCTACTAAATCCAATCTAAACTCATTACAACGACTTTTCATGGTAGCTAGGAACCCTATACTTGCTACCCCTTTACAATTCCATAAAATATTGTTCATCATAAACAAATGTTAGGCACAATCGCACCACCTCATCCCTTTATCATCTTACCATAACATCACGGTCTTCACCATCTATATCAACCTCTTCAATAGGCTTTGCATCCCAAACCTCTTCCTCATACTGCCCATCACATCCCCTTTGCCAACCTCAAAACCCCTTCCATTAATCTTTGGCTAGCTTCTAACAAATCCATTAGATGCAATCATGATCTAGATCACACCAAGACAGTAGAATATTCTTCATCTACAATTCCTTATGTTGAGATTGACTTCCCTCCTCTAATTCCTTTTCCTTCTATTCTTCCACATGAGGTTTAAGAGAAACATCACCAATAAACTATGATCCTCCCATCCTAACTTTCACTCTACTCCATTTTAGCGCTTCCTTATCCTCTATTGTTGCAACCACCGATGGCGAAAACCCTCCAAACAAAGACCCCCTCACTACCTAGTAGGCAATAGCAACAAGCAACTCTCTTTAGCACTTGCCTTAGAAGGTGACAGAGTCGCTCAAACCACCGTCATAAAGAAAAAGATAAGGGTATAATTGTCAACTTATAATTTTCTCCCCTCCCTGTCCCTCCTTAACTATACAAGAATTATTAAAATATCTCCCTTCTTCTCCCTTCTCCTCCAACCAAACAAAGCCCATACCCCCCCCCCTCCACACCCTTTAATCAACCTCCCCTCCATTGAAACAAACAAAGCCTAAAATTTCAAACTATATAAAATTTGTAGTGAAAAGATTTCTCAGTCGTTGTTTCTTGAAAATTCATATTAAATCCCTCAATGCTCCATAAATCAACATTATTCATCCATACATCACAATTTAAAGTTTCCATTATACCCATAGCAAATACTTGTAGTTTCAAGAAATTTGAACAACCTTGGATTGAGCCAAACAATAGCCTTAATTATCTCTTTAGCCTCAAACAATGGCTACAAATTTAGATTTTTCTTCTTCGATAATGAAAAAACAAACTTTCATCACTAAACTATAAATGTAAAGTTTTTGAATAGTCTAAAATTTTTGAAATCCAAAATCACCTTCTCATTAGTATTGTAATATGAAATAATATATTAAAACTCTTTCTCTTATCTCTATTATTATCTCTTCTTTATACTTTTCAAATTAGTTTATTTCATGGCATTTTTTTATTATTATCATTTGGTATCCAGTTCGGGATTCGTGATTACCACTCCTAATATAAGTGCTTCCTCTGAAACTTGAACTTGAATCCCAAAGGGATTTAGCATAGCCTTATACCACTAGACCAACTCTATATTAGTTATTTTATTGCAGGTTTAATTGTATCACTTTTCATTCATTTCCTTTTTTTTAATGAAATAATTATTATTCTTTTTAAATATTTTAATATTTAGTATTTCATATGTGAAATGTTAAGCCAATAATCATTTTTCATGAGTCGATAAAAGATTTGTATCAATATTTGGACCAACAATTCGACTTGAAGATGGTAATTTTATCTCGGGTTAAAGGGTTATTGTGACTCGTAAGTTTTTTTAGAAGTAATGTTGTCCAAAAAGTTTCTAAATTATAGCAATTGTTTTCTAGCCGTTATCTTGATTAATTTTATCGTCGTTGATTAAATATGATTATTTGGCAAGTCCATGTGTCATCCATTTCATTTTTTTAAAAAAAATTTAAATTAAAAAATAAGTAAAAAATTAAAAAAATGCATCACGTCGGAAGAATCAAAGACAATCAAAGAGAGATACTTGCCTATATGGACATCATTGGAGTATATGTAACTTCTTTTTCTTCAATGTTGTTCACGCTGCTAGATAACTGTTAGGGCAACATTTTTATAATTTAGAAACTTATAAGACAAATTTGTACTTTAACAAAAATGATATAAATGACATGTGGACTGCTAGCTTATCATATTTATTTAATTAATTGTCAAACTTAACTAGAATAACAGCCGAGGTAAAATTGCTATAATTTAAAAATTTCCATGGAAACATTTAACCCCAAAATGACCTTTTTATTACATTCTGCATCGGAGGAGGAGGATCGATGTGGGAAAAACAAAATTAAAAAAGTGAATTCTGCTTTCAATATGTAGAAATGACCATTTTAATTACATTCTGCATCGCAAAATTAGCCCAGTTGATTGATTTTTGAAGTCTCTAATATGATTATATTTTTGGGTTCTTTTAAATGCCATTAACTGGTTCTGCATCTACAATATTTTGGGCCGGAGACAGGATAATCTTTGTCAGTATTGGGCTCCACATTAACACTTGGACTACTAATTTTGTATTGTCATGGTTGTGTTTGCTCTCAGTGCCTCGTCAATTATAGTATGGCTTTTATATAAGCTCATTATTTGGGCTGTTTGATATGAGATTTAGAGGGGAGGGGAGGGGATATTTTTATGAGTTGGATTTTAATAAATTGGAGAAGTGTGGTTATACAGTTTTAATAAAAAGAAAATGTAAGATAAAAAAAGTAAAAAAAAAAAAAATTAAAAACGTTTAATCACTTCTGTAATTTTCTTAAATCAATCTCAAAAAATTCGAACCCCCTCCCCTCATACTAAACTGGCCTCTAAAAGGGGAACTTGGGGGCAATTACTACAATCACAATGTGGGCAACATTATATATATATATATATATATATATATATATATTTATTTATTTATTTATTTATTTATTTGATCAAGAGTTTCCGCTTTCGAAGTTTAGAGTATAAAGGATCTTCACCACTTCCAACTAATGTGCTTCCTGGAATTTGAACTTGTGTTATCTTCCTTATCAAAACGAATCGCTTGTTATCTCAACTAATAACTTGTTGGTAATTAAATAGTTTTATATTCAAAGAAAATAACATTTTTTTCACTTAGTAGAGGGCAGTGAGGGATTTTAATGAAAAGTAGATGATGAATTTTAATATTATCTTATTTAGATTAATAGCCTAATATATGTTTGTTTCCTGATTTCAAGAGTAATTAAAAAATAAAAAGATGAAAGCCAAAAAAAAAAAAAAAAAAAGGGGAAAAAAACGCAGGTCTTGATAATTTTGCGATTGAATTACTTGTCTTGCAAAACTCAGCATACACAGGTCTTGTGTCATTATTGTATAAACAGAAACAGAAGTCCTCTATTGATATATATAATATAATATCCCATTTATTTTCTTTATTGCCCTAATTTTGATTAATAAGTTGCCAATGGGTAATTAATGCCTAAATATTCTATAGAATTAGATAGTAAATGATATTTTTCTCCTTGATAATTAAAAAACATTTACAAGAAAAATATGAAAAGCATGAAAAAAAACAAGATAAGGGTGACTATATAAGTGGCTTTTCTTAAGCTTGAAATGCACTTAAAGGGTCATAAGCATAGGATCTCTAAACAATCCCCCAAAAAGGGGCCAAAGGATTTAATATACCACATGGGAAGGGCTACATGGTCCATAACCCAAGGGATTTAATATGAATTTAAATTTTTTATATTGTATTGTAATGATAATTAAGGTATCGGTTAATCAATATTTCGGCTTTTTTTTAAAAAAAAAAAATATAATTATTATGTATATAGTATTATTGGGACTGGTTTTATATAAGCTAGCTCTCCTAACATGATTTTTGTACCTTGTTTGTTTAAGGGATATCAAGTCTGTACGTTCCATTTCTTTAACAAAATATCATTTTATTTAAAAGAATAGCTCTAGATAATTTAAGTTGATCGGCTAATTAAATATTCCAGAATTAATATATAAATATGATTTTTTTTTAAAAAAAAGATCAAAATAGTTTATAAATTAGATATCAAGAGCTCGTCAAGATCAATATGGTAAGGCTTACAATTCAAAGAATTCTTATAGTTATATTTATTAATTTTCTACTAATGAATTCTTCACCAGAAACAAGAATCAAATATACTCCTACATATAAAATATAAATAATCAAATTACTTAGATACCAAAATTGGTTGAAAATAGGTAAAACAACAAATAGATAAAAATGTATTTTATTTTCTTAAAAATATATTTATTTAATGAGAGAGATCTTTGGATAAGTAGGAAAAAGAGGGAGCTCTTTCTCATTATTTCATCTCTGTCTTAGATAAAACAAATACATAATTTATATTTAATATTTTATAAATGAACTTTTTTATTTTATCTATATTGTCATTATGAAGTGTGTAAATTGGATTTTAAATGTTTAAATTTATTTATGTATATAACAATAGTTTTATAAAATATTAAATCTAAACTATTCATTTTTTCATCTAAATTTGGATATTAGCTAGACGATTCTAATAAGAGAAGGAGAAAGAGAAAATTGATAAATTCAAACTCGAAAAAGAGATGTATGAAAGATAATTAATAGTACAATAGTAATAACATGTAATTAATGGGAAAATTTGAATATTTGGTTAAAATTTCAGACATCATTTAAGTGCAGCTTAAAAAATAGGATCAACTTGCCGCAAAAACTATATCTCTCATATATATATATATATATATAATGCTAGTTAATAGAAACGATAATTCACAAGGCTCCTGAATTTGAGTTATTATGTTTGAATTTTGGGGGAAATAAAAAAAGTGAAGGATTATTTTTGTCACATGCAAGTGATCTCAAATTGCAACTCCCAATATGAATTATTTTATATAACGAACTGTGGTAGACTTATCCTGATTAGCTGAACATGCCGACTTTTACCACTTGAAAATGGGTCTTCAATCATTTCTTAGCCTTTACTTTAATTTGCTTCCTACTTTGAAGTTGCGTAAGTGTATCAAAATTAAACGAAACAAGTTTATACATTAAATAAATAAATATATTATTATTAATTGGCCATAATATATTGCATCGTGCGGTATAATGTTGACATTTAAAATTGTGGCGGTTGTCATATCAAATCAAATATCTGTTCAAAATGGTATACGTGCTACGCATTAAGATTATAAAAGATTTATCGAATCCGCGTTGCCTTCTCTCAAATATTTTTTTGTCTTTTCATATGAATATTCCAGTATTATTGAGTGTAAATAAGATAACTCTCTTACAAATTAACTGTTTTTCATCCATGAAATTCAAACTTGCTTAAGAGGTATTGAGTGATTGATATCCAACCAAACACCGTAATATTTTTTTGTCTACAGCTGCTTAATATATAAGACTGTAAATTTATCAAGTTCTAATATAAATAACTTATTTGTCTTTATGTATAAACAACTTCAGTGAAGTATATTTAATTTGGACACTATGAAGTTTAAATACAAATAACTATACTAATGTAATTATTTTTTACTACTAAAATTTCGACCAACAATTTTGAGCAAAAGTACATCTTAGGGCCTATTGGTCCAATCCCATTGCACCCTGTGGCATAGTGCGATACAATTGTTGTGCTACCTTGCTAAGGATCGTCCGACAGAGCTTGCCAAGGCACTCCCTCACCTTACCCTCTAGTTTAGGAAAAGGAAAGGACCAAACAAGATATTTAGAAACATAAAATGATTTCTTATAGAAGTGGTTTATGGTAGTGATGGTAGCTATTAGTTCACTATGTGTGTTTTGATGATAACAAACAATTGTAAATAAAAGGAAGTTAATGATTCAAGTAAAAATGTTTTTAACTTGGTCAAACTTGAATCAAGAATCGGTTTTAAGTATCGTCAAATAGACTTGAGTTAGAGGTTGACAGACTCGAGTCAAGTGTTTTCAAAACTCCAGTCAAAATATACTTTAACTTTGATTGACTCAAGTTACTTGTATGTGACTCGAGTTAAAAGACTTTGTGAAATGTTTTATGAAATATATTAACTCGAGTGATCTTTGTATGCCTCGAGTTAACTCTTGTAAACTTAAATTTATTTTTCAAAATACTAAAATACTGACTCGAGTTAGTATTAATTAACTTGAGCGTAGCTTTGAAACTTACTCTCAAAATATATTTTGATAACTCGAGCCATGATCACTTAATGAATCGAGTGTGGCTTGTATTCAAATCATTTTCAAAACTTAACTCGAAGAACATTTGTGAAAATGATATTGACTCGAGTCAACAACTTGAAGTGAACATTTTATATTCGAGTTAAGTTCATACAGAGACATCTTCCCATTACTTTCAAACATATTTTCAAAGAAGATGTAATTGTGACTCGAGTGTAGAATGGTCAACTTGAGTCAGCAATTGAGTGTGCTTGAAATCAACTCGAGTTACTCTATCTCTGTTTTGCAAATTATCGTGTCCGTAAATCATAAATCTTTGCTTGTGATATGATTACTTCTTATTATCACTCATTAATGTCCTAACTATGTTTAATCAGTTTATTAATGAGTTTTAGATGGTTAGATGAAGGTTTAACTGCAGATTAATCAAAAAGCATTTGATTATGTCAGATGCATTTAATGCAGCCTAAAAAACCAATCACGATTTTGGCAACCATTCTCTAATCATTTTGAAGGCATTTCTGTTCCCTTTCCCTTATTAAATGTTTCAACGCTCAACAAGAAGAAGATAAAGAATGTCTAAGTAGCGAATGACGGCGATCATTTGCAAAATTGAAGACTGTGAGTAATGGATGAACTTCAACGTCTAATGACTATATTGATTACTCACAACGGTTCATTGAAAGCTTCTCAATGGTCATTAATTGCCTTCACCAAATATAAGCGAAAGCATTCAATAAAATTCAACTACCGGAAACACAAACGCTCAAACGAACTATACTCATTTATTGTTTCATTCATTACTGTGTAATATCTTCGGATATCTAATCTTCAGTTTTTATCTGACTACTCTTTGAGAGAGTTAAATTATATTTATCTTTTTTGTAAAGAAACTCAAGGTAGTGGAACCTTGAGAATGGGTGTTTTGATTACAACTTGTAAGAGGGAGTGAATTCTAGAGAGAGGATTTACTTCAAGTACAGAGTGTATAATCAGTTGAAAGAGATAGTGAAATACCTAGAGAGTCTAGGGACTGGATATAGGTCAAGAGTTTAGACCGAACCCGTATAAATCTCTTGCGTCAATCTTTCTCCTTCTCTGCTATGTTGCTAGTGTGAAATTAAGGGGTTATTTGAAAATGTTTTTAAATCACCCAATTCATCCTTCTTAGTTGATATTTCGTCTTTCATTTGGTATTAGAGCTTTGTTATCTCTTAAGGATTAACATTTGGGGAAAAGATCCTAATGGAAGGAATATTGCCTGATTGAGTCTCTATCAACAGACCACTGGGTTTCAGTGGTGAACACTATTCATTATGGAAAGCAAAATTCAAAGTCTTTGTGATGGCTACTGAATATGGCCTTTGGCAAGTGTTCGAGCACAAAGACTATGTTCCTACAAGAAGAGAAGGCGAGATCAATGTTCTAAAGATTGAGTCAGAATTTGATGAAAATGACAGAAGACGGATGACTTTAAACAGTAAAGCTATTCTAATGCTTTAGAGTGCACTCAGTCAAAAGGAGTACTTTCGCATATGTAATCTATCAAGCACAAAGGAAATGTGGACATCTTTAGAGATTGCTTATGAAGGAACTTCTAGAATTAAGGAGAATTGAATCAACACTCTAACAACTAAGGTATACTCACTTGATTAATCAGCTGTCTGCTTTGGGAAAGACTTATGAACAAAATCCTCAAGTCAGGAAAATTCTAAATGTCCTGACGAAGGATTGGGAAGCAAAAGTCTCTGCAATTGAAGAGGCTTGTGGTGAGTCATTGCAATTAATGGTTGCCTTTATTTGAAAGTTTATCCTAATATGAAGGAAAGATCAAGTTCAAGAAAGGTCTGCGTGAGATTAGCAGCAAGCATAAGAGAATTGCCCTTAAGACTATCAAAGAAGAAAAGGAGGAAGAAGATCACGATGATGAAGAGCTTGGCATGATGGTCCGGAGATTCAAGAGATTTTACAAGAAAGATCAAGGATTCTGAAAATTTCACAAAGGTAGCTCTAGCAATGAGCCCAAAAAGCATATCATATGCTATGAATGAGAAAAGCCATGACATATCAAGTCTGAATGTCCTCAGTTGAAGATCAAAGAGAAAGATAAAAAGAAATTCAACAAGTTCAAGAAGAAGACTTATGTCTTAGCCATTTGGGGTGATAGTTCATCTAAGGAAGATGAAGGTGATGAAGAAGAGATGGCTAACATTTGTCTCTTGGCTCAAGAAGAATCTGAAAATGAAGAGGTAAATGATTTTGAACCATCTTTTGATAAACTTCTTTCTAACTACAATTCTCTTCATTCTGAGTTTTGAAAACTCGCAAAAGAACTTCTTTCTTCCAAAAGAACAATTAAAACTCTTAAGGAACAAGCTCAAAATGTCCCTCCTCCTAGTTTGTGAAAAGTCTCTGAAAGGGTTTGTGAAAACTGTTGTGTTTTAGAGAAAAAGAATGTTTATCTCACCAAAACTTTTGAGAAGTTCACTTAAGGCAATGAAATGCTCAATGTGATTTTGAAACAACAAAGATTTGAAAAACGAATTGGTTACACACCTGATTTTGACAAAAAGAAAGGAAAGAAGAAAACTGGAGAAAGAACATATTTGCACTATTTTCGAAAAAAATTTCAATCTTCAAATACTTTTGCTCAATGCAATTATTGTAATCGTAAGGGGCACAATAATTCTTCTAGTTTTCATCGAAAGGAAAAAACTGTTAAACTTGTAGAAAATTATAGATGGGTGCCTAGGGAATCTTATGAGGTTCCTAAGACACAAACTAACTCAAAAGGACTCTAGAAAATATAGGTACCTAAGACTTGATTCTTTGTGTCTTGCAGGTTTGTCTGAGAGCATCGAAATCTAACAAGTGGTACATTGATAGTGGATGCTCTAGACATATGAAGGGAGATCAATCCAAATTTACTACAATCAAGCCAAAGGATGGTGGCAAGGTGATATTTGGTGGAAATCAATCTAGAAGGATTGTTGGAATTAGTGAAGTTGGAAATAATGATGGACCACAAATCAAAAATGTCTACCTTGTGGAAGGTCTTTGTCACAACCTCCTTAGTGTAAGTCAAAGCATAGACAAAAGTAACTTGGTTATCTTCTATTCTAGAGGAATATCTGATTATTGGTAAGGATGATCTACCATTAGACAAAGTCAAATTGAAAGCCTTATTCAGGGCTCTAGAGAAGGTAATTGCTATAATTTAAACCTTCCTAACAATAGCACTATTCTAAAAATTGTTTTATTGGTGACTTGGATGAGAGTTGGCTATGGCACAAGTGATTAGCTCATGTCAACATGTTTCAATTTGAGAAGTTGCTAAGAAAAGATTTGGTTATTGGTTTACCAAAACTTCATTTTAAAAATGACATGATTTGTGATGCTTGTCAAAAAGTTAAACATACCAAATCATCTTTTAAATCAAAAAGTGAAATCTCAACCAATCAACCACTCCAACTATTTCATATGGATTTAGTTGGACCAACTAGAGTAAAGAGCCTTGGTGGCAATTTATATACGTTGGTCATTGTTGATGATTTTTCAAGCTTTGCATGAACAATTTTTTTATCTTCTAAAGATGAAACATTTGATCAGTTTGTTGCTTTTTCCAAGAAGGTGCAGAATTAGAAATGTTTCTCTATTGTAGGAATTCGTACTGATCATGGTGGAGAATTTGAGAATCATGCTTTCCGAGAATTTTGTGATGATCAAGGGATTGATCATAATTTATCAGCCCCAAGGACTCCTCAACAAAATGGAGTTGTGGAAAGGAAGAATCGAGTCATCACTGAGATGACAAGGACAATGCTAAATGAAAATCAAACCTTCCAAGTGTTATGGGTAGACGCCATAAGTATGACTTGTTACATCTCAAGTCAAACATATCTTCGGAAGAAGCTAGACAAAACTTCCTATGAATTGTACAAAGAAAGAAAGCCTAACCTAGCTCATCTTCATATATTCGATTGTAAATGCTTCATGCATAATAATGGTAAGGATAACTTAGGAAAATTCGATCCTAAATCAGACGAAGGTATATTTCTTGGCTATTCTAATAGGAGTAAAGCATATAGAATTTTTAATAAACATACTCGTGTTGTTGAAAAGTCAATGAATGTTGTATTTTGTGAAGCCAAGTCTGACAAATATTTGGATGATGATGAACTAATGTTTCAAAGTCAATATGTTTTGAAAACTCCTTTTGTTTTAGAAAATTTTGAAAAACCTTTGGAAATAGAACTTGAAAATGAAAATGCTTGTGAAAACACTGATAAATCTCAACCTAAATCTTGGAGATACAGTAGGAGTCATCCATTAAACCAAGTAATAGGTTATGTAAATCAAGGAGTGAGAACCAGAAAAAGTACTTTGAATGAAGTTACTTTCTCTGCTTTCATTTTAGAGATTGAACCTTCTAAGATTGACGAAGCCCTTTCAGACAATGATTGGGTTATAGCAATGCAAGAGAAGTTACATAGCTTGAAAGAAATCAAGTTTGAGACTGGGGCCCTTTTGGATGGGCTTTTTGAGAAAAAAAAAACTTTTTTAATGCAAAAAAATGCTTTTTTAATTACTTTATGTGTTTAGATGATATTTTTTTTAAAAAAAAAATTAAAAGTCACAAAAAAAGCACTTAAAAAAAAAAAAGCACTTTTTTTTTAAAAGCCCATCCAAATGGACCCTTGGTACTTAGGCCTAAAGATCATCTGAAAGTGGAATATCACCTAGAGGGGTGAATAGTAGATTTCAAATTCTTTTTGTGATTTGCCTAAAGAACAATAAAATGAAGACAGAGACAAAGAAAATGAACACAGAGGAGTTATACTAGCTTGGTCCAACTCTTGACCTACGCCCAGTCCCCAAACACTCTGGGAATTTCACTAACTCACAATCACATATATAATTACATACTCTATACTCGAAGTAATCCTCTCACACTAGGATTCACTCACCCTTACAAGTTGTAATCATATATCCACACTCCAGGTCCCTTTACATTGAGATTAAACAGATAATAAGTGTTTAAACTCTCTTATAGAGTAGATAGAAGATAATCACTAAAGTACAAGCTAAGATATTTGAGGATATTGAATGAAACGAATGAAACAATATATTGAAATAAGTTCAAATTGAATGCGAAGAGTTTTCAGTGGATGGCAGAATTGAATGCTTTAAGCTTTTATACCAACTTCCATTAATGACCATTGAAGAGCTTTGAATGTAGCCATTGAGACTCTTTAAACTTCCGTTAGACACAAATGTCTTCCGTTAGACATAGTCAAATGTTTCTTCATTAATTCGCTTGCCGTCGACATACTCTTAGTCAAAAGTTGCCTCAGAAAAGGTACCATGAGACTTTCGTTGAAATGGGTATGTCTCAAAGGAATGATTTCATCCTCTCTAAAACTTCATTCTGTGTGTATGCTCTGTTTACTGCAAACATTAAATGCTTCTGACACACAAATAGGTTGATTTTCGGCGAATCACTCTTAAAACATTCGTTAATGATCTGAAATCCACTCAAAAAGATTATTAGTAATAGTATAATTAAAATTGAGTAGGATTAAATAGAAATGAATGATAACCTATGATATTTAAATTTACGATTACTATTACAGCAAAGACTTCTGGTAGATGATGAATTATACTTGAGTAGAACTTCATAATACTTGAGTAGTCATTTAAAAATGCTTTCACAGAAGTCCAACGATCAACCATACTCGAGAATCATCGTAGCAAAACATATCAGAGGCTTTCTACAATGTCCATACTCGAGTACACAAACCTTAGTGCTCAAGTATCATCTTTTCTTCGTTGAAACAATAGACAAAACAAAGGCGTTCGTAATTGTGCTCGAGTACCATTTCCTCATACTCGAGTACCTTACTCGAGTAGTAGTAAAAGAGTGCTCGAGTACACTTCAAACAGAGAGCAAATATAAAATTGAAACATATATACTTGAGTAACAAATTACCTATACTCGAGTACCACTTACCATATACTTGAGTAATGTTGGGATCTGTAAACGCAGTGGAAGGATTTCATCCATTAAAATCTTACGAATCCCATAGGAGGATCTATCAACGGCGTTTAAACCGGGTTAGAAAAGAACCGTACCTTTCAAGCTCGTGAGGTCCTCGTTCAATTTGAACTTGTGCGTCCTACTTGATCAATAGGAGCTGACTCTATGAATCCACTCCCTCTACCAGTATCCACACCGAACAGCACTCCAACTCGAACGGCAGTGTGCTAGCGCCTTCAAGCTTTGCGTCTCACGTCTCTTCTCTAGGGTTTCTCTTTCTTGGCTTTTCTAATACATCTTGCAAATTGACTCGTAGGTTTTTCAAAACCCAATAGGCATATTATATATTCAAAATTAATCCTTATTAATCTTGAAATTTAAATTTGGATTAAAATAATGTATTAATTAAATATATCTAATAGATCTAATCTAATCTATTTATTTAATCCGAATTAAAAGCCACCTGATTTAATTTATCTCTATAAATTAAATCGAGATACAATATCTCTATTTGTTTAAGATATTTAATTTATCAAATAAATTAAATACAAAACAAATATTTTATAATAATATTATAATCTATATTAATAATATCATTATTATTTAATTTTGAATTTATATTATATTATAATATAATATAATATATATATCCATCCTAGATTAAACGCCGTATTCATTAAATCTTAGACATATCTAGGATTCAATGAATCTGGACATTATTGCTCGTCCTGGGCTATTCTTGTGTGTGACCCTATAGACCCACATGAGATTGGCATCGGGCCAATATTGTACCAGCCCACAAGTCACAAGCGGCCTCTAGCAAGACATTGCGACTACCCAACTCATATGGGGATCGATGATACGATACTACCTATCATACAACCATGTCACATTCCTTTTGTCACGCGATAATTTGGTCAAGGATGTGGCACAGATAATGTCAACCTCCTGTTCTTGACCATGACTTTCTCGATTCTTGAGTAGTCTAACAATTGAAATGGAAACTCGTTTCCATCGTAGTATGGCCATACATTTCTCAGACTCACTCATCGAGAGGCCCAATATTATCTCTCTACAAATGTTAGGGACAAATTCCATCTTGACCATTCACATTCCTCTGCATGAAAATCACTGACCCCGATCAAAGTGTTTATCATCACCCGGTCAAAGGTGACTTTTGACTAGGTCAAAAATCAGCGACTCTCAGTAGGAATCTATGATGATCTCAGGTCAAAGGGCGTTGTAACGCGGTTATACATGAGATAAGCTTATGACTAAATCCATGCAGGTTTTTCATAGTGGGTCTGTTCAGCACCTTGTACTCTTACAAGTGCCGATGACTTTGATTCGTATCTCCATACCTCATTAAAGTCATACTGGTCTTATTTCATCTTCGCTCCCACTTAGATGACTAACTAGAGACATTTAGGATAATCTATAAGATATATCCAAGGATACAGTTATCATTATAAACATGGAAATGAAATGATAACTAAATGGAGAATACTTTAAATGACATTAACGTTTAAAGTACAATGACTTGCCCTTAGGGCATAATTTCCAACAAGTAAAGCACCGATAAGACCATTTGCTTTGCCCGAAGACCTTCATACTTGAGTAGGCATTTCTCCATACTCGAGTAAGCAAGAAGGCTTACTTGGGTACAATGACTGAGTTACTTGTATCTTTGCTATAATTCTTGATGTACTCGAGTAACACAATTCTCATACTCGAGTACTCATCTTCTGATATCAACGCAAAGAATTTATATATGATATTATACTCGAGTAATTATGAACTCATACTCGAGTAAGGACCTGTGGGCACTTAAATAAACTATCAGATTGAGCATGCTCGAGTAAGCTTAAGGGCATACTTGAGTACACTTTTACCTTAGGCAATATTTACTGATTCAAAACTTTAACCATTTTCAATTCAGAACCTTAATCACTGTTAAATCTTGTTATCATCAAAACTCCGAGAGCTAACATTCTCCTGTTTTTGATGATGACAACACTTAAGAAAAATTTTGAAAAGTTTGAAAATGTTTTGATATCGTAGCTACAATGAGGTTCGGTAAATGAAAAAAAGACATGAATGAGCATAACTTAAATTCATTGATAAGATAAATGTTAGTACAAAGCATGAGTCATATTGCAATACATAATTATACTAATAGGAACACAATAGAAACATAGTCAAAACAAGCATAAACAATAGTCTCATTGTTTTCAAATCAATCACTCTCCCCCTTTGTCATCAATCAAAGATGAGGGAGGAGGATCAGAAGGCTCAACAGAGGAAGACTCAAATGAAGGTTCGGGAACAGGAAGAGGGTTAGCCAAAGGAGTATCCTTAGGAACAATAGAAGATGATGGAGTTGATGAAGTCATAGGAGGCTAAGAGTATTTTGATGCCGAGATCATCTAGAGTAGTATTAAACATGTGCACATGCTACCGAGGAGACTTAATTTCCTTCTACATCTCATTCTGCTGATAAAAAAGAACATGAAATTTCTGATTCTGAATCTTTTGAAAATATGATAGTTTACTTGCTATAGTTTGAATAAACTTGAGGTTGGTGTTATGCGAGAGACCTTAGCTTGGCATTGGAAGAGGCATGATGAGTAGCTATGATTTGAGCCAAAGGAGCTAGAGCAACCTGAAAGGCGTGGCTAATAGAAGCAGCAATAAATGATAGAGTGGCAGTAGAAGTGGTCGGAAACCTGGTTTGTGAAGATTGGGCCTCATCGGGGCTTTGGAGGATGAACGCATAGATAGCTTCACAACTGCTTTCTTCTTTTTCTTCTTGGCTTTTTTGGTGACCTTAGTAAATGAAATTTTCATCCGAACCATGTGTCCCTTTCCAAATCTCAGTGGAAATATAATCATTTCATCAGTCAAGTACCATATTTTGTTCAGGCCAAGAATATGAGACACCAAATACGGGAAAGGAATGGTGGCTCTTGGTTGAGTGAGAGCTTGTGATATAAACATAGACATCTAATTCAAAACCAATTTGCCTAAATTCCTTGGCTCCTTAGCAATAATAGATGCGAACAACTTGTAATCCTTTGATAAAAAATGAGTGTAGCTTTGCCCCCTTTGAACCATGTTCCTACTATAGAGATACTAGATGACTCTGTAAGTGTCATTCATCATAGCATATTTGAATTTCAACTTATCACCATCATAAGGCACATCAAGAAGTAAAATACTAGGGCACTCATGGTCAGATAGATTTGGAGGGTGTTCAGGTGCATCTATAACTCCGAAGTATATTCAAATTCTCAGCTGTGATCTTAATCTCCTTATTTCTAATCTCAGTGATCAGAACATCGTCATCGTCCTTATGCTCTTTCTCTTCGACCCATAAATTATAATAGAATAAACAAACAATGGTGAGTAGGGAATCTGAATACGAAGCAGAGCCATATATTGAAAAAGCCAAGGAGTCAAATCTAGGATGCATTCTTTGAGAAAGTGATCCAAATTCAAATAGACAGTGGGACAGAATGACTTACTACCATAATAAAAGTCAAAATATTGTTGATCATAGATCACCACAGGACCAGTATGCATACTAGGAGAAGGTTAGGATGTAGAAAGTCCTATAGAGCCAGCACCGAATGCTTGACGCTGACTGCCATAAGCTTTTCGCTATGAACCAGAGGTATATTGCCTTTTACTGCCTGAAGCCTGAGGTTTCTGGCTTCCCAAAGGTTGGGGTTTCTGAGGTCTATCTTCAATAATCTTCGAATGACCTTCTTCAATAGCATCTTCAGAATCTTTAAACATAGATTGAGACATAGACTTGCTCTTCCCTTTACCAGATGGCAATGAATCGGTTTGAAAATAAGTCACGAGCCTTGATGGTTCCTAAAGACAACCCCTTTGGCTTTGGGTTTCTCAGAAGCTTTGGGTTTAGAGTGATATGAAGAATGAGGCTTTTTAGTGAGCGGCTGTTCTGACGATTCATGAGATTCCAATGGTGATTTATCACCGGAACCAACATTGAAGGTGTTAGTGCGAGCCATAGATGACATAATCAGATGAATAAAGAACAAGGAAAGCTTTTAGGTGAAATAGGAATCGGTGGAATGGAAATGAGACGAGTGAGGGAATTTATGGAGCGAAACAAAGAGAGCCAATGGTCAGGAAATCCAACCGACAAAACTATTAGAAGAATCGTAATGTTTTGACCAAAGGAAGTAACATGATTGGAGTGGGTTTTGAAAAAGGAGAGGAAGAGTTTTGAAATGGAGGTGACGGATGAGAAAAATGGAGAATTTTAAAAATGTAACGACGAGACCCATTAAAAAACCTTGACGCACAGCCTTACTCGAGTAGAACAATTTTGTACTCAAGTATAGTCCTTTACTCGAGTATGTAATCGATTATACTTGAGTACTGCTTGCACAGAGGAATTTTTAGAAAATGTATAAGTGCTAAATTACCTCATTTGAAGTGTGTCCTGTGAACACTTGAATCCTTTTGAAGATAATTTTGATCCATAAAGATTGATTTGAGGATTTAAATCTTGGATTTTTCAGCTTGTTGGTTTGTTATTCGAGTACTTCATTTTGGTTTACTCGACTAAACTGAGATTTGCTTCCAACGCCATCTTCTTCCACGATATTACTCGAGTAAGGGGGACATCTTCATTCAAATACTCCATGATTGTTCCTTAATGTTAGATCATTTCTTTCGATATTACTCGAGTATACAAGGATTTCCTTCTTTTCCCAGAGACGTTACTCAAGCAACATTGAGCTTCTACTCAAGTATGGCATGATCAGGTCCTTTTTTGCTAGTTCCCCTTTTTCGACATTACTCGAGTAACACAAGGTTCTTTACTAGAGTATGGCTTCTGAAACACTTAGTACACATATTAAACCTCGACATTACTTGAGTATGAGCTTCATTACTCGAGTACTACTCTAAAGACTGCATTTAATATAGGTAATTCTAACAACATTACTCGAGTATAGCTGTGATATACTCGGGTATTACCTATCCTCTAGTCATCTTTGTTTTTCGACGAAGAAATAGAGCACCCTGAAAAACAAAATGCTAGATACTCCATGCTTAAGTTAGTAATTATTATTCAATTAAATCTAAAAAATAGCTAGTAATGAGAATTACTTACAGCTCATTGGGATTTACCATGACCAATTTTCTTCAGATATACGTAAATTGCTCTTTGGCCAAGAGCTTGGTAAAGATATCCGCAACTTGCAAATGTGTGGGGATGAACATCACCTTGACATCTTTCTTTTGCACATGATCTTTGATGAAGTGATCTCTCACGTCAATATGTTTGATTCTTGTATATTGAACTATATTCTTGATCAAGCTTATTGTGCCGGTGTTGTCACAAAAAATTGAAATTTCCTTCAAGTAGATTCCCAAGTCTTGAAGTTGTTGCTTAAGCCATAGTACTTAAGCACAATAGCTTGAAGCAGCAATATATTCAGCTTCGATTGATGACAGAGAGACAGTTGTCTGCTTCTTGCTAAACCACGAACAAGTAAGCCTCCTAGAAATTGACATCGGCCACTTGTACTCTTTCTGTCTGTCTTGTCGCCAGCATGATTGAAATCTCAATAAGCCACCAAGTACTCTAATTGACCTTTGGGAAACCAAAGTTCAAGCTTCTCGATGTCGGCAAGATATCGGAAGATCCTTTTCACATGTTATGCATCGATTCCTTTGGAGCAGCTTGGTATCTTGCACACATACCCACACTAAACTAAATGTCATATTTGCTTGCGGTCAAGTATAGCAACGATCGATCACTCCTCTATACTTGGTTATGTTGAAGTCCTTGCCATTTTCATCGGCATCTAGAGAAGTGGTTGAGCTCATTGGAGTGTCGGCTCCATTGCATCGGTCCATCCCATACTTCTTTAACAAGTCACATAGATACTTTGTCTGTGAAATGAAGATCTCATTCTTCCGTTGTTTGATTTGCAAATTGTTGGTCGATTTCCTTAGTGGCAAGTGAACCAGTCGAACAAGTAATAAAGTGTAAGTAGAGTATCGTCCCACAGAGACTAAGATACCAGGAAGTGACGCTAAAATGCTATGATAACTGTGCGAAACAGAAAATAAATATGATTGGTTTAAGAGGTTTTTGTGGTTATGCTAAATAACATACAAAAGTAAACAAAGTATCATAGTCGTAAGAAGATATCAGTAGGAAATTAGGCTGAGCTTGGAATCATTCTTAAGCATATCAATCCCCCAGTTGCCTTGGAATCATTCTTAAGCATATCAATCCCCCAGTTGCCTTGCACATTGCTATAACATCTATACTGCACAGCTTCCGTAATGCTACAACATAGCTACTAACTGCAACGCTATTCAGTTAACCCACCACTATAGTCTATCGAAGCTTTCGCGTCCGATACTTCTAATGCTAACTTTACTTCTTCCATATGACTATGGTAATTTTCTAGTTAGATCAACATTACAAAACAGGGTGTATTGGTTATGAGCGGTAGACCCATTCCTGAAGCCTACAATAATAGGTCAAGCCTTGCACCAGCCTGCCTAGCAATCACTCTTTCTCAGAGGTCTAACCTCGACTCCTTGCCCTTAGCTTCCGCTAATCGACAAGGGAATTAAATCACCGATAAGCAAACTGAATTTATTGAATTAAGAACTAGCAACTGGGTTCATTCTAAACTTAAGAAATGATCGTTGCTCAGCCATAGGAAATTTAGTTTATGACTGACAAGGGAAACGCAAAATAGATAACAACACAATGACCCATGATCAAAAGATTAAAATAAAAGAAACAAAAGCTCGACGAAGTTCTGATAGCGTGGAAGAAGCCCCGTCATGTCACCACTACACATCTTTTTTTCTCCGTCTTATTGCAGGAAGGATGTTAGGTTCTCTTGGAGTTCTCGTGCCTTGTGAATTCTCTCTCTCTTCTTTCGAGTCTGGCCGAATGTGAATTTGGATTAGACTCTCAACGACTTGACCTCTTTAGGGTTAGCTTGCTGTTTCCTTATATAATAAGGTTTTTCTTGCGGCGTAAGTTCCAGGAGCTGAGCCTTTCCTAATCTGTCAAGATCCATCATATCTTTCGATCGTAGTAGATTGATTCTGCTGATCCTACAAGATTCTTCAAATCTTTTAGTTTCGATCCTCTGCATCTTTTATTTTGTTACGTCAAGCATCTACCTGTCTTTTCTCGACCTTCGCAATATTTCCTGAAACAATCTTGACAAAAGATTAGAACATATGCCGCATAGCATCGCGTCCTTTACTTTGCTATAGCTTCAGAGATGCCTTGTATTGCATTCCGATAAGCTGTCCGGATGCTATAGCATAGTATTAGCTTTGCCATACGATATTCTCATAATTCCTCGTAACTTGTTCTTTTCCTAGCGCATGTTGAGGATTCGTGTGAAATATCCTCATGTTCCCTGTTATAATGAATTAATGCCTTTTTGCCTTGGTTTAACACAGTTAAGCTCACATTCACTATTCAATTTTGTCATTTAACACAGGGAAAATATGGCATAATTTGTGCTCATCACAGACCAATGAAGTAATTGAGTTCTCCTATCATGGACCTCTCAAATTCACCTTGCATTCTCTTGGAAAATTCCTCACACAAGGCATCATTAGTAGCAGCAAATATAATATCATCAACATGTATATTTGAACTATCAATAACTCATTTCTTTTATTGCTTTTAATGAATAGTATTGTGCCAACCTTGCCTCTGATAAATCCTTGATCAAGAAGAAAATTACTCAATCTCTCATATCAAGCTCTAAGAGTTTGTTTAAGACCATACAGAGCCTTTTCAAACAAAAAACATGGTCTAGATGAGTGTTACTTTCAAAACTAGGTGGTTGTTCAACGTAAACTTTTTCCTGAATAAATCCATTAAGAAAAGCACTCTTTACATCCATTTGATAAAGATTGAATCCTTTGATACATGTAAAGACTAAGAGTACTCATATAACTTCCAATCTAGCCACTAGAGCATATCTTTCCTCATAATCAATACATTCTTCTTGATTATAGCCTTTGGCAACTAATCTTGCCTTGTTTCTGACAATGATTGTGGATTCATCTCGTTTGTTCTTGAATACCCATTTAATGCAAATGATTGATGATCTTTAGGCTTAGGTACCAAATCCCAAACTTGATTTCTATCAAATTGATGTAATTCCTCTTGCATTGCTATAACCCAATCATTGTCTAGAGGGCTTCGTCAATCTTAGAGAGTTCAACTTAGAGATAAAGGAAGAGAAAATAACTTCATTTACAATACTTTTTATGGTTCTCACACCTTCACTTACATCGCCTATTACTTGATCCAGATGATGACTCCTACTATATTTCCAGGCCTTAGGTTGAGATTCAACTGGGTTTTCACAAGTATTTTAAGGCTCAGTTTCAAAAACATTTTAAAAACTTTCAGGAGATGGAGTTTTTGAAATAGGTTGATTTTGAAAAGTAGGTTCATCTTCATCAATGAAACTTGTTAGGCTCAGTTTCACTAAACACAACATGAATTGTCTTTTCCACAACACGAGTACGATTATTGAAAATTCTATACACTTTACTTCTATTAAAATAGCCCTGACATATACCTTTGTTAGACTTAGGATTGAATTTTCCTAAGTTATCCTTACCATTGTCATGGATGAAACATTTGCATCCAAAGATGTGCAAATATGCCAGGTTCGGCTTCCTTCCTTTGTAGAGTTTATAAGGAGTCTTATTGAATTTCTTCCGAAGATAGGCTTGGTTAGCAACAGCGCACGTCGTGCTCTGTGTCTGCCAAAAATATTTGAAAGGTCTTATTCTCATTCAATGTACCTCTTATTGGTCTTTTGATAAGCACAATTTATGCCATGTTTTCCGTATACTTTATGATTGAATTGTATGGTAAACACAAGCTTAACTGCAATCAATCTGAGCAAAAAGTCATTAATTCATGAATATAGGGAACTGAAGGATAAAAAACATTTACATCCTAAACATGTGCTAAGAAGAGGACAAAGTACGAGGTTTTATAAGAAAGATGTATAGCAACGCTGATACTTTGCTATAGCATTCTGACGACATAACAAAGTGCAATACAAGGCATCACCGAAGCTATAGTAAAGTAAAGGACGCGATGCTATGCGGCATCTGTTCTAATCTTTTGCCAAGATTGTTTCAGGAAATAATTGCGAAAGTTGAGAAAAGACAGGTAGATTGCTGATGTAACGGAATAGAAGATGCGGAGGATCGAAACTAAAAAGATTTGAAGAATCCCACAGGATCAGCAGAATCAATCTACTGTGATAAGAAGATACAATGGATCTTGACGGATTTAGAAAGCCCATCTCGCTAGAACTTGCGCCGCAAGAAAACCTGATTATAAAAGGAAACAGCAAGCCAACCCTAAAGAGAGTCATGCAGAGCTAAAATGAGATTTCACATCCGGCCAAACTCGAGAGAAGAGAGAGAGATTTCACGAAGCACAAGAACTTCTAGGAGCACCCAACATCCTTGCTTGCAGTAAGACGGAGAGAAGAAGACGTGGAGTGGTGACGTGACAGGGCTTCTTCCACGCCGTCGGAACGTCATCAAGCTTTCTACTTTTTGTTTTAATCTTTTAATCATGGGTCATTCTATTATTATCTGTTTTGTGTGTCCCTCGTCAGTCATGAATTGATTTTTCTATGGCTGAATGAGGATGATTTCTTAAGTGTTAAATGAACCCAGTTGCAAGTTCTTAATTCAATAAATTTATTTTGCTTATCAGTGCATTAATTACTAGTCGATTAGCGGAAGCTAAGGGCTAGATTTATGGCCTCAGCTTATTGGCAAGGAGTCGGGGTTAGACCTCTGAGAAACAGTGATTGCTAGGCAGGATGGTACAAGGCTTGACCTATTATTGTAGGCTTCAGGAATGGGTCTACCACTCATAACCAATACACCCTATTTTGTAGCGTTGATGTAACTAGAAAATTGCCATAGGCATATGGAAGGAGTAAAGTTAGCATTAGAAGTATCAGATGCGGAAGCTTCGATAGACTATAGTGGTGGGTTAACTGAATGGCGTTGTAGTTAGTAGATATGCTGTAGCATTGTAGAAGCTGTACAGTATAGTTGCTATAGCAATGGGAAAGCAACTGGGGGATTGAGATACTTAAGAGTGATTCCGAGTTCAGCCTACTTCTTACTGATATCTTCTCAAGACTACGATACTCTGTTTACTTCTGTTTATTAGCATAATTATAAAAACCTCTCAAACCAATCATACTTACTTTATGTTTGCACAACTATCAAAGCAATCGAGCGTCACTTTCTGGTATCTCAGTTTCTGGGGGATGATATTCTATTTACCTTTATTACTTGTTTGACTGGTTCACTTGCCATTAAGGAAATCGACCAACAAGTTTTTGGCGCTGTTGCCAGGGACTGTAGATACCTTTAGTGATGACGCCCTTTTTGCTTAATAGTTGTGATTTATCTAAGAAAGTTCACTCTTTCCCTGTTCTTGATTTTCAGGTATATTCTGTAGTGCATGCGCAACTCGCCTTCAGCCAACCTTGAGCCTTACGATCCGGAAATCGAACGTACTTACAAGCAAAGGTGCAGGAAGCATAAGCGACACAGAAAAACTTTTGACTCAGCAAGCATGGCGGATATGCCTGTCAACCATGGGCAGGATCGACGAGAACCACTGATCGTAAACGGGGACAACCTGGTCCCTCCACCTCCAAACCTAGATGTAAACAAAGCTATTATGGAATTCGGGATTCCAAATCTCAACAGCTGAATTCAACCATCACACCACTGATCCTCAATGTAGGACACTTTGAAATTAAAGGTGTCATGATTCAGATGCTGAATGTAGCAGGAAAATTTGGAGGACTCCCATCTGAAGATCCTCACTTACATCTCAAGGCCTTCATGGAGGTGTGTGATTCATTCGTCATTCCCGGAGTCACCCCTGATGCCGTCCGGATTAAATTATTCCCATTCTCACTTAGGGACAAGGCTTCGACGTGGCTCAACAACTTACCAGCCAATTCCATCTCCTCCTGGAATGATTTGGGGAGCAAGTTCTTGCTAAAGTTTTCCCCACCTACAAAGAACGCTTAACTCAAAGGAGGCATCACCAACTTTCAACAAAAGTCTGAAGAATCTACCTATGAAGCCTAAGATAGATTCAAAAACCTCCTTAGAGGATGCCCACAGCATGGACTATGCCAGTGGGTTCAGTTAGAAACATTTTACAAAGGTCTTGATGGACAAACGTGATCAATCGTTGACGCCTCATCTGGAGGATCTATCCTAATGAAGTCTTATAAAGAAGCCCACAGTTTATTGGAGCGCATGGCTATAGCCATTAGTGGCAAGCAGACAGGGCCACTTCCTCCCGAACTGTTGCTGGAATACATGAATTGGATGCTATGACAGCTCTCACAGCTCAAGTATCATCTCTGACCAATATGGTGAAAGGACTGACCCTTCCATCAAGCAAAACATCGTTACAACCATCTCAGGTAGCTTGTGTGTACTGTCGCGGAGAGCATTCTTACTCTCAGTGCTCCGCCAACCCTGACTCTGTAAACTTCGTCAACAACTTCAACAGGGGCAGTAACACCAACAATCCTTACTCAAATACATACAATCCTGGATGGAGGCATAACCCTAATTTCTCATGGAATTCTCAAGGTCAACAAGCAGTGGGACAACCATTAGGTCCACAGTACCCAAATAGAACATTAAATCCACCAGGGTTTACCAAGCACGGTGATGAGCATAAATCATACTATGTTTTCCTTATACTTTATGACTGAATTGAATGGTAAATATAAGCTTAACTATGAACAAACCAAGTAAAAAGGCATATATTCATGATATAGGGACTGAAGGATAGAAATCATTTGCATGTGCTAAAAATGGGGCAATTTACATGGTTTTTAAGAAGAACGTATCACAGAGCTGATACGATGCTATAGCATTCTGACAGCAACTCGAAGTGCAATACAAGGCACCACGAAGGCTATAGCAAAGTAGAGGACGCAATGCTATCGGCATGTTTTCTGACCTTTTTACCTAGGTGATTTCAGGAATAAAAGAAAAGGGCGATAACGACAGATGAATTGCTGATATCACGGAATAGAAGATGCAGAGGATCGAAACTAAAAGATTTGAAAAATCCCGCAGGATTAGCAGAAGCAATCTACTCAGATTAAGAGATGTGATAGATCTCAATAGATTAGGAAAGGCCTAGCTCGCTGTAACTTACGCCGCAAGAAAAGCCTGTTTATAAAAGGAAACAGCGGAGCCAACCCGAGGAGAGTCGGAGAGCCCTAGAACGAGATTCTACTTTCAACAGACTCAAGAGAAGAAGAAGAAGAAGGAGAGATTTCACAAGAGCACGAGATTCCTAGGACAACCCAGCATCTTTCCCTACAGTATGACGAAACGAAGAAGACATGGAGTGATGACGTGACAGGGCCGCATCCACATCGTTGGAACTTCGTCAAAGCTTTCTGTTTTCCCTTTTTTTTATTTTGGTTTTTCGATCATGGGTCATTACGTTAGTGTTGATTTTGTGTTTCCCTCATCAGTCATGAACTGATTTTCATATGGCTGGACGAGGATGATCCCTTAAGTTGTTAAATGAACCCAATTGCAAGTTCTTAATTCAATAAGTTTGGTTTGCTTATCAGTGCATTAATTACTAGTCGATTAATGGAAGTTAAGGGCTAGATTTATGGCCTCGGCTTACTGGCAAGGAGTTGGGGTTAGACCTCTGAGAAACAGTGTTTGCTAGGTAGCCCGTGCATGGCTTGACTATTATTGTAGGCTTCAGGAATGGGTCTACATCTCATAACCATAACACCCTGAGAATAAAGCAGATATGACTAGAAAGTTGCCATAGGAATATGGAAGGAGTATAGTTAGCGTCATATGTATCGAACGCGGAAGCTTCGGTAGACTATCGTGGTGGGTTAACCAAATAGTTTTGTAGTTAGCAGCTATGCTGTAGCATTGCGCAAGCTGTGCAGTGTAGATGATATAGCATTGGGTAGAGCAATTGGGGGATTGATGAACTTAAGGGTGATTCTGAGTCCTGCCTAACTTCTTACTGATATCTTCTCAAGTTAATTCATTCTGTTTACTTCTGCTAGTGGCATAACTACAAAAAACCCCTCAACCTGATTATATTTATTTTCTGCTTGCACAACTATCATAGCAATCACACGTCACTCTTTGGTATCTCAGTCTCTATGGGACGATACTCTACTTACACTTTATTACTTGTTCGACTAGTTCACTTGCCATCAAGGAAATCGACCAACAAGTTTTTGGCGCCGTTGTCGGGGACTACTGATACCCTTTGTGACGACGCCCCTTTTGCTTAATAGTTGTGATTTACCTATAAAGAGCTCATCTTTCTCTGTTCTTGATTTTCAGGTGCATTATTTAGTGTATGTGCAACTCGCCTACAGCCAACCTAGAGCCTTACGATCCTGAAATAGAACGCACCTAGAAGAAAAGGCGCAGAAGGCAGAAGCGAAGAAGTCAATCTTTTGACCCAGTAAGTATGGCAGATATACCTGACAATCACGAGCGGGATCAACGAGAGCGCATAGTAATAAACAGGGGTAACCAAGTCCCTCCACCTCCAAACCCATATGTGAATAAGGCCATCATGGAATTCGGGGTTCCAGATCTAAACAAGCTGAACTCGGCCATCACACCACCAACCTTCAATGCTGGACACTTTGAAATTAAAGGTGTCATGATTCAGATGCTGAATGCAGCCAGGCAGTTTGGAGGACTTCCTTCCGAAGATCCGCACCTTCATCTCAAAACCTTTATGGAGGTGTGTGATTCTTTTGTGATTCTTGGCATACCTCCCGACGCCGTCCGGATTAAGTTATTTCCCTTCTCACTAAGGGACAAAGCTCGGACGTGGCTTAAAAAACTACCTGCTAATTCCATCACCACATGGAATGATCTGGGAAGTAAATTCTTGCTCAAATTTTGTCCACAAACTAAGAACGCTTAACTCAGAGGGGACATCACCAACTTCCAGCAAAAACCTGGTGAATCTACTTATGAAGCCTAGGACAGATTCAAGGATCTTCTAAGAAGATGCCCCCAGCACGGACTGTATGAATGGGTCCAGTTAGAAACATTCTATAGAGGTCTCGATGGACAAAGAAGATCAATTGTAGATGCCTCCTCAGGAGGATCCATCCTAATGAAGTCTTATGAAGAGGCCCACAATTTACTGGAATGCATGGCCATGAACAGTCATCAGTGGTCAGCAGACAGAGCTACATCCTCCCGAACTGTTGCAGGGATACATGAACTAGATACCATGACTGCTCTCACTGCTCAAGTTTTAGCTTTGACCAATATGGTGAAAGGACTGACCCTTCCACCAAGCAACACGTCGCTGCAACCATCTTAGGTAGCTTGTGTGTACTGCGGCGGAGAGCACCCTTACTCTCAGTGCTCCGCTAACCTTGAATCGGTAAACTTTGTGAACAACTTTAATAAGGGCAGCAACACCAATAATCCGTACTCAAATACATACAACCCCAGATGGAGGCAGCATCCTAACTTCTCATGGAATTCTCAAGGGTCACAAGCAGTAGGACAATCATCTGGCCCACAATACTCAAACCGAACATCAAACCCACCGGGGTTTACCCGAAAGCACGGCGCGGGCGGTGAGTCGGACCAAAGACTCTATGTTGACCCTTCGAAGGACTATATGGCAAAGAACGATGCAATCATCCGGAATCAGCAAGTGACCTTGAGGAATCTTGAAACTCAAGTGGGACAACTAGCAACGGCTCGAACAACGAGACCCTCGGGAATCCCCCGGTGACATTGAAGTCCCGGGATCCAAAGAAGAGAGGAAGTCAAACTGATAGAGCTTAGAAGTGGTAAAAGTTTAGAGCCCATGAAAATCACCAAGCAACCTCTGATTACCACTGATTCAAAAAATGAGAAACTTAAGGAAGGGCAAGGAGGTACTGAACAACCTCTTGAAGACGAGTAGAGGCAACCACAACTGCCACAATCAGAACATGAGCTAAGCACCGCAGCATCGCCTCCACGTGCAGCACTGGATGATCACGTACAATACCCAACAAGGAATGCTACCACATTATCATCAAAGCATAATACTGATCTCGGGCCTGCAGCGATGCCAAAGCCACCCCCTCCTTTCCCACAAAGACTAAAGAAACAAGGACAGGAGAAACAATTCAAGCAGTTCCTCGATATGCTACGGCAATCGCACATTAATATTCCACTCGTGGAAGCTTTGGAGCAAATGCCTAGCTACGTGAAGTTTATGAAGGAAATTCTGTCTAAAAAGAGGCGACTGGAAGAGTTCAAGATAGTAGCGTTGACCTAGGACTGCAGTGCCATGTTAACCAATCGGCTACCTCCGAAATTAAAGGATCCTGGCAGTTTCACAATCCCGTGTGCAATCGGACCCCCTTACTCAGGAAAAGCTCTATGCGACCTAGGTGCTAGCATAAATCTCATGCCTATGTCGATTTTCAAACAATTGGAGTAGGGAGGCCGTGCTCACAATGATCCGTCACATTGCAACCGGTGATCGCTCCATAGTGCTACCTGAAGGCAAGATGGAAGACGTTCTGGTAAAAGTGGATAAGTTCATCTTCCCTGTGGATTTCATTATCTTGGATTTTGAAGCGGATCACGATGTCCCAATTTTGCTGGGACGACCTTTCATGGCAACGGGTCGTACGCTGATTGATATGGAAAGAAGAGAACTCACTATGCGTGTAAGCGATGATCAGGTCACCTTCTCAATACTTAAGACCGCGAGATTCAAAGACCCAACTAAGAAGTACTTAACGTCGTCAGATGACAGCAAAGGCACTAAAGAAGCAGGGGACCGTCCTGCACTACCAAAGCATTAAATTGCTATAATAACGTCTGACTGAAGACTTTAAACCAAGCGCTACTAGGAGGCAGCCTAGAGTCATGCTTTAAATCAATATTTTTGAGAATAGAGGCTATGCCACCTGACGACTGAAGTAACGAAGGACCAAGGAAATAGAAAAGCTGTAGCAATTCTTCTGCACAAGTCACAACCAATGACGGACTCAAGGGTGGGCCACACAGGGATGGGCCTAGTAGATTTGAAAATAAATTTACAACCAAATTGGAAACCGCCATCAGCCACACCAAGCGTCTACCGCAAGGCTCTCCCCTGATAATTCGGATGGATTACATGCAACCCACTCAGATTGTATGCACTCAATCACTCTTATTGAGCCCTACTTACATCAGCCCTCACCTTCCGACGCAGATACTCACCCTCATTCACTCTAAGCAAGGTTATAATACTTCCCTTTTCATTACAACTCCACGTCTTCCAATGGCACGCACCAAGGGTTCCGGCCAAAAAGCACCCGCTGAAGCTCCAGATGCTATGCCATTTGCCACTCGGGAGCCGAATCTCGTTTCAACTCTTTAAAAGCAGATAAAACCCTAGCACCAGAGCGAGGATTCGACGGAGATGCATTCGAGCATGGCGCTTACCCAGAATGTGTTACAGGGATCATACGCCAGCGCCGATGGGAAAAATTCTGCCTTCACCCTGCGAAGTGGTCACCCCCTTGTTTTTGAATTTGGTGCAAATTATCCAGGGGCTCCCCTTATTTCTGCAGCAGCGTTTCACGCTTTGGTTGCCCAGGTCACCACATTGCAACGTTTAGTAAGCACTATGCTCCTTCAGCAGCAGATGTGGTGGCAATATGTGGCCGAAAGGGACTGTAGCCTAGCGGAAAATCTCGTGGCAAATGCCCCAAAGTACACCCCATTGCCGGTTTTCCCTGAGATGACCTTTGATATGTACAATTCGTTCGTCGGCCTGCCACAACAGGAACGAACAAGCTCGCAAAAGCGTCACCGGAGCAAAAGCTCGCAGGAAGGTGAGCCCACCAAAGACACATTCTCTTGACACGGCGATGACGAAGAAGTATCCAACTCTCTCGGGACCCGCCATTTGGACCTTGCAGGGAAAGGTTAAGCTCGGTTAGGTTGTATCTTTCGGTTAATTGCTGGTACTAGACTCTTTCTCTGTTTTTGAACTTTACTTTGAATATGTTTTATTCCTTTTCTTGCTAAAAAAAAAGTGGGGCATGTTGGGTAGTTTTTTCTCTCCTGCCATTGTCTCATCTCACTCCCAGTTCACTCCGCCGTTGCAATGGGGGCATTGCATCGTTTAAGTGTGGGGGGACTGCTTAGATATGTGATATAATCTGCCGCTATTTTCACCCTGCACACTAAAGCATGAACAGAATCTTGTAGCCATGGGATGCATGTCTGTATAATGGAGCATAGCACAATTGCCTAGGGGAACTAAACCTTTAGGCTTGGGAAATGCATGGTGCTAGCTAATCTGATACGAGGTAAAGTGGCAATGAGGAAGTTTAAAGGGAAGAACCCCCAATGGAAGGATTGATTTGAGCCTAATTGTTTTATTCTGTGTGCATGTCTGCTAGCCTATGTTTGATCCTTGATTTATCTTAGTTCTTTAATAAACTATATGGCATCTGAGTTTGAAGTTCGTAGGATAAAGGCATTCATGTCATACCCATTATTCTCATACACAACTCATTTATCATAGTCTCCATATTGCCACCCCTTTGAGCCACACAAGTATGCTATAGCAGATCTAGTAAGATAGAAAAACTAGAAGAAAACTGTGAACAATGCTACGGTAGAGTGCTCCCATGAAATGCTGTAGAAAGAGTCGTTTGTGTGCTGGAAAAAAAAGAGAGAAAGAAGGAAATTAAAAGAAGAAAGGAAAAGACCTAGAATAAAGAACAACAAGAATTACTAGGTTCAAGGAGAAACACTTGGCTGAAGCTAAAAGATTTGTCTACTGGATCTAATATAGCATCCACCTCCATTTCCCATCTCAAAACACTAGGCCATCCTCACATTATAACCCAAGAAGTCCTTTGGATGAACGAATACTCAAATCCTAGGAAGCAATCTTAGAACTTCGACAAGACTATGGATCTGCTGGGCTCGTTCGACAAAAGAAAGACTAAAATCCCTTGGGTGAGCGAGTGTAAACACCGACCTTGAGAGCCCCTTGAGACTTCCTCATCTAAGCAAAACCACGCATTTTGAGCGGTTGGCACTGGGCAGTGGGATTGCCGAATGGGGGATGAAAACTGAAAGCAAGTGTACAAACAAAGTTATATGGACAGGAGTACTGTGGCTATGATTTTTTGTTCGCTTTATTTTATTTTGCCCAGGAGTGCAAAAAGCTAAGTGTGGGGGTATTTGATGAGCACAAATCATACTATGTTTTCCCTATACTTTATGACTGAATTGAATGGTAAATATAAGCTTAACTGTGAACAAACCAAGCAAAAAGGCATATATTCATGATATAGGGACTGAAGGATAGAAATCATTTGCATGTGCTAAAAATGGGGCAATTTACATGGTTTTTAAGAAGAACGTATCACGAGCGATACGATGCTATAGCATTCGACAACTCGAAGTGCAATACAAGGCACCACGAAGGCTATAGCAAAGTAGAGGACGCAATGCTATCGGCATGTTTTTCGACCTTTTTACCTAGGTGATTTCGGGAATAAAAGAAAAGGGCGATAACGACGGATGAATTGCGATATCACGGAATAGAAGATGCAGAGGATCGAAACTAAAAGATTTGAAAAATCCCGCAGGATTAGCAGAAGCAATCTACTCAGATTAAGAGATGTGATAGATATCAATAGATTAGGAAAGGCCCAGCTCACTGTAACTTACGCCGCAAGAAAAGCCTGTTTATAAAAGGAAACAGCGGAGCCAACCCGAGGAGAGTCGGAGAGCCCTAGAACGAGATTCTACTTTCAGCAGACTCAAGAGAAGAAGAAGAAGAAGGAGAGATTTCACAAAGAGCACGAGATTCCCAGGACAACCCAGCATCTTTCCCTACAGTACGACGGAACGAAGAAGACATGGAGTGGTGACGTGACAGGGCCGCATCCACGCCGTTGGAACTCCGTCAAAGCTTTCTGTTTTCCTTTTTTTTTCGATCATGGGTTATTCTGTTAGTGTCAGTTTTGTGTTTCCCTCGTCAGTCATGAACTGATTTTCATATGGCTGGACGAGGATGATCCCTTAAGTTGTTAAATGAACCCAGTTGCAAGTTCTTAATTCAATAAGTTTGGTTTGCTTATAAGTGCATTAATTACTAGTTGATTAATGGAAGTTACGGGCTAGATTTGTGGCCTCGGCTTACTGGCAAGGAGTTAAGGTTAGACCTCTGAGAAACAGTGTTTGCTAGGCAGCCCGTGCATGGCTTGACCTATTATTGTAGGCTCCAGGAATGGGTCTACATCTCATAACCATAACACCCTGAGAATAAAGCAGATTTGACTAGAAAGTTGTCATAGGAATATGGAAGGAGTATAGTTATCGTCATATGTATCGAACGCGGAAGCTTTGGTAGACTATCATGGTGGGTTAACCAAATAGTTTTGTAGTTAGTAGCTATCTTTGTAGCATTGCGTTAAGTCATGCGTGTAGATGCTATAGCATTGGGTAGAGCAACTGGGGGATTGATGCACTTAAGGGTGACTCTGAGTCCTGCCTAACTTTTTACCGATATCTTCTCAAGTTAATTCATTCTCTTTACTTCTGCTAGTGGCATAACCACAAAAAACCCCTCAACCTGATTATATTTATTTTCTGCTTGCACAACTATCATAGCAATCACAGGTCACTCTTTGGTATCTCAGTCTCTGTGGGACGATACTCTACTTACACTATATTACTTGTTCGACTGGTTCACTTGCCATCAAGGAAATCGACCAACACACGGTAGCACTCTATGTTGACCCTTTTGAAGGAATATATGCCAAAAAACGATGCAGTCATTCAGAATCAGCAAGTGACCTTGAGAAATTTTGAAAATCAAGTTGGACAACTAGTTACAGCCCTCAACAACAGACCCTTAGGATCCCTGCCTAGTGACACTGAAGTCCCCAGGATCCAAGGAAGAGAGGAAGTCAAGTTGATAGAACTCCGAAGTGGTAAAAGCTTAGAACCCAAGAGAGCAACCAAGCAACCTATGGTTGCTACTGATCCGAAATTAGAGAAATCAAAGGAGGGGCAAGAAAGTAGTGAACAACTCCATAAAGAAGGATAGAGGCAACCCAGACGGTCACAACTAGAACAGGATATCAGCACCGCGACATTGCCTCCACGTACTGCACTAGATGATCACGTGCAATACCCAACAATGAATGCCACCGCACCATCATCAAAGCATAATCGTGATTTTGGGTCTTCAAAGATGCTAAAACAACCCCTGCCTTTCCCACAAAGGCTACAAAGCAAGGTCAAGAGAAACAATTCAAGAAATTCCTCGACATGCTATGGCAATTGCACATTAATATCCCTCTGGTGGAAGCTCTGGAACAAATGCCTAGCTATGTGAAATTTATGAAGGAAATTTTGTCCAAGAAAAGACGGCTAGAAGAATTTGAGACAATAGCATTGACCCAGGACTGCAGTGCCATGCTAACTAATCGGCTACCTCCGAAATTAAAAGACCCTGGCAGCTTCACAATCCCTTGTGCAATCGGACCTCAATATTTAGGGAAAGCTCTGTGTGGTCTGGGTGCTAGCATCAATCTCATGCCTATGTCTATTTTCAAAAAGCTGGAAGTTGGGGAGGCCAGGCCCACAACAGTTACGCTGCAACTGGCTGATCGATCCATAGTCCTACCTGAAGGAAAAATTGAAGATGTTCTGGTAAAAGTGGATAAGTTTATCTTTCCTGTGGATTTCATTATTCTAGACTTTGAAGCAGATCGCGATGTCCTAATTCTTCTGGGAAGACCTTTCATGGCAACTGGGTGTACACTGATTGATGTGGAAAGAGGAGAACTTACTATGCGCGCAAACGATGATCAGGTCACCTTGTCAATCCTTAAGATTGTGAAATTCGAAGACCCAGCTGAGAAGTACTTAACCTCTGAAGATGACAGCAAAGGCACTAAAGAAAAAGGAAGCCTTCCAAAGACCGCCAGCAAAGACTAAACGCTATGGCAAAGTCCGACTGAAGACTTAAAAGCAAGCGCTATTGGGAGGCAGCCCAACTTCTTGTTTTCTTAGCATAATAGCAGGAGGTAACGAGTCCAGCATGGTCCAGGCTATGGCATGATACAAGGCATTTTGGCCCTTGCAGTAATGCGGCAGAAGCCCACTAAACACTAGTCAGGTATGCCCCCATCTCTGAAATAAACACTGTGTGCATGCATTTGTCTTAGCGGGCCGCTATCGTAGGGCCACTACGCGTTAATTCAGATTAACTCCTTGTCGAAGAGTCATAACGTTTCACATTCAAATTCTGACTTTATTTTGTCTATTCTCTCCATCCTCTCCTCCCGCGTCTTTTCACCTTCATACGAGCCCCCTTACCCACTTCTTCATCCTCCTCTTACTCCACCAACTCTTCAGCGTTAGCAAGACCTGCCTCCGAGTATGACAGGGCCTACATGATTGCTAATGCACCCCTTTACTGGAGCCCGGACACTGACACGAACTCTATGGGCAGGTATTTCAAACGTCTTCGTCGCCTACGCACGGAGTTGAAGATCATTCACAACAATCCATGGGCGTTCTCGGCCGCCCATCACCAGAGTTCACCAAAAGCCATCCCCCTTTCGCAGGCACATTCGGGGATTCCGGTCGTCAACGGGGTGGATGATAATTCCTCCGACGAGGATACAGCCAGCAGTGCCCCCAGCCTCGCCCGCTCCTCCTACCCCTTAGTTTTATTTTCTTCTGTTCCTTTTATTTTTTGTTTTTATGACACTCTACTGATGCCTTGGGCGTTTGCCCCAAGGCCATTTTTTGAATGATGTTGTGGTTAATTCTGCTTTCTCGCTCTTCTTTTTATCCCCCGTCACCCCATATTTTGTGAATGATGCCCGTTCTATTTTTACTTCCCCTCATTCTATGCTGCTGCAATGAGGGTATTGCATCATTCAGGTGTGGGGGAGGGATTAGTTATGTTAATCTGTGATATAATCTGCTGTTGTTCAATATGCATATGCCATACTAATTCACCCTGCATGTAGCTTTTTGCACAAATGAAAATTTTTCAAATTGCATGATGGAGCATGAATAGATTTTTGTAGCAGTAGGATAAATGGCTGTATAATGAAGTATAGCATGATTGCCTAAGGAAATTGAACCTTTAGGCTTGGCAAATTGACAGTGCTAGCTAATCTGATGCGGGGTAAAGTGGTAGTGAGGAAGTTTAGAGAGGATAACCCACAAAGGAAGGATTTATTTGAGCCTCATTGTTTTATTCTAGTGTGCATGTCTGCTAGCCCATGCATGATCCTTGATTTGTCTTAGTTCTTTGATAAACTGTTTGGCATCTGAGTATGAAATTCGTAGGAAAAAGGCATTCATATCATACCCATCAGTCTCATACACAACCCACTTATCATCATTCCCTTTTTTGCTACCCCATTGAGCTTACATAATAGTGCTATAACAGAACTAGTTCGATAGACAAGTCTAAAGGAAATTGTGAAGAAATGCTAAGGCAGAGTGCTCCTATGAAAAATGCTGCAAAAAGAACTTGTGAAAAGAGCTATTGTTTTGTGTTGCTTTAAAAAAAAAAGAAGAAAAAGCATAAAGTGCAGCAAGAAATATAAAGTTAAAAAGGGAGGCATGCTGATACAGTTCAAAAAGGACCTGTCTAAATACCCTGCTATAGTACTACCATCACTTCTCAACTCCAAACTCATATATCCATACCATAATAACCCAAGAAGTCCTTTGGAAGAATGGAGACTCATATGCTAGGTAGCAATCTTAGAACTTTAACAAGGCTATGAAACTCTAGGTTAGCATGACAAGAGAGAAAGCTAAAATCCCCTTGTAAGAGAGCGTAGAGAGCCTCTTGATACTTCTTCACCTAAGCTATACCACGCATCGTGATACGCTAGTACCGGGCAGTAGGATTGCCGAATAGGGGACGGGAACTGAAAGCAGTTGTGTGAGTGGAGTTATACAGACAGGAGCGCTGCGACTATGAGATTTTGTTCGCTTCATCTTATTTTTCCACGGAGTGCAAAAAGCTAAGTGTGGGGGTATCTGATAAGCACAATTTATGCCATGTTTTCCCTATACTTTATGACTGAATTGTATGGTAAATACAAGTTTAACTGCAATCAATCTAAGGAAAAAGGCAATAATTCATGAATATAGGGAACTGAAGGATTAAAACCATTTACATCCTAAACATGTGCTAAGAAGAGGACAAAGTACGAGGTTTTATGAGAAACTGGGGGATTGAGATACTTAAGAGTGATTGCGTGTTCAGCCTACTTCTTACTAGAAATAGGCTTCTTCAACGCCGTCGAAACTTCGTCAAGCTTTCTACTTTTTGTTTTAATCTTTTGATCATGGGTCATTCTGTTATTATCTATTTTGTGTGTCCCTCGTCAATCATGAACTGATTTTCCTATGGCTGAACGAGCATGATTTCTTAAGTGTTAAATGAACCTAGTTGCAAGTTCTTAATTTAATAAATTTAGTTTGCTTATCAGTGCATTAATTACTAGTCGATTAGCGAAAGCTAAGGGCTAGATTTGTGGCCTCAGCTTACTGGTAAGGAGTCAAGGTTAGACCTCTGAGAAACAGTGATTTCTAGGCAGGCTGGTGCAGGGCTTGACCTATTATTGCGGAAGACAACGGTATAGTTGCTATAGCAATGGGTAAAGCAACTGGGGGATTGAGATACTTAAGAGTGATTGCGTGTTCAGCCTACTTCTTACTAATATCTTCTCAAGACTAAGATCCTCTGTTTACTTCTGTTTATTAGCATAATTACAAAAACATCTCAAACCAATCATACTTACTTTCTGTTTGCACAACTATCAAAGCAATCGAGCGTCATTTCCTAGTATCTCGTCTTTATGGGACGATACTCTACTTACACTTTATTACTTATTCGACTGGTTCACTTGCCATTAAGGAAATCGACCAACATATTTGATGCTCTCAGACAGACTTGCAATTCAGAAAAGATCAAGCCTTCGTTTCCCATATTTTCTTGGGTCCTTTTAGGTTAGCTCGGTCCTCAGGGAATACATAAGTCCCCTTAGGTACCTCCTGATAGTTACCAACAGGTTTATCTCTTATTTCTTTCTTATGAAAACATGAAGAAGTATTATGACCCTTAAGATTACAACAGTTACAATAAGCAAAAGGATTTGAAGAGTAAATGGAGTTTTGAAAATAGTTCAAATAAGATGTTTCGCCAGTTTTCTTTGTTCCTTTCCTTTTGTCAAAAACAGGAGTGTAACCTATGCTCGATCTGTCATTTGTAAATCTTTGAACTTTCAAAGTTATATTGAGCATTTCACTTCCTTTAGTGAATTTCTCAAGTGTGTTCGTAAGATAAGAGTTTTTCTTCACAAGATCAGGATATTTTTTGCAAACTAAGTTTTCACAAACCAGAGGATAATCTTTAACTTATTGCTCAAGTAATTTAATTTTCCTCTTTGAAGCTATAAGTTCTTTTGCGATCATTTTAAACTCAAAGTGTAATTCATTGTATTCAAAAAGTAATTCATCGTAAGTCGATTCAGAAGCATATACTTCATCGTCGTTTTCATGTTGCTCTTCTTCTTCTGCCATGAGTCATACATTTGCAACCTCTTCTTCCTCGCTTTCTTCGTCTGAGAAAATATCTCCCTATATGGCATATATGTATGCCTTCTTTTTTTGAAATTATTGAATTTCTTTCTCTCCTTTTCCTTGCCCTTTAGCTGAGGACACTCGAATTTGCTATGGCCCAGCTTTTCACATTCATAACAGATGATATGTTCTTTGTCCTTGAACTCGCGTCTGTTGCTTTAGCTTCCCTTCTGAAATCAATTTCTGAAGCCTTGATCTTTTTTGTATAACTTATTGAATCTTAGAACGAACATGCCAAGCTCATCATCCCCATCTTCATCTTCATCTTTGGGCTCCTTTTCTTTCATAGCATTCAGGGCAACACCTTTGCCTCTATTGTTGATTTCGTCTAAGCCTTTTTTGAATTTTAGCTTCCTTTTGTATTGTGATAAGCTTTTGAATAGGGTAGCTACCGATGTCATTGATTTTGCACAGACTTCTTCGATCGCTATGACTTTAGCTTCCTAATATTTCACCTCACTTGAGAGTTTTGCTCATACATCTCACCCAAGGCCGCTAGTTGATTGATCAGATGAGTAAAACGAAGTTGGAACTCTCCAATGGATTCTTCAGTCTTCATATGAAGAAGATCGTACTTGGTCGTCAACGTGTTGATTTGATTCTCCTTTATGCCAGATGTTCCTTCATAAGTTATTTCCAATGCTTTCCACATTGCTTTTGCACTTGACATGTTGCATATCCAAAAGTACTCCTTTTGATTAAGTGCACTTTGGAGCTTATAACAACTTTACTATTAAGAATTATATTTCTTCTATCATCCTCATCAAACTCCTCTTTAGTCTTTGGAACGTGTATTCCTCCTTATGTCCTTAAAGGAACATAATCTCCTTTCTTTATCACTTGCCAGAGACCATACTCAGTAGTTAACACAAATAATCTGAACTTTGCTTTCCAGAATGAATAGTGTTTACCGTTGAAACCAGGTAGTTGGTTGATATAGGCTTTGTCATGCAACATTCCTTCCATGATTTTTCTAGAGATTTTAAGCTCTTGAGAGAAGACCTTGCTCTAATACCAAATGAAAGTGGAATATCACCTAGAGGGGGTGAATAGGAGATTTCAAATTCTTTTGCGATTTGCCTAAAGAACAATAAAACAGAGACATAGATAGAGAGAATGAACACAGAGGAGTTATACTGGTTCGATCCAACTCTTGACCTATGTCCAGTCCCCAGACACTATGGGATTTTCACTAACTCACAATCACAGATACAGTTACACACTCTACACTCGAAGTAATCCTCTCACTAGGATTCACTCCCCTTACAAGTTGTAATCGTACACCCACACTCAAGGTCCCTTTACCTTGAGATTAAACAGATAATCAGATAATAAGTGTTTATACTTTCTCACAATTACTGAAGTACAAGATATTCAAGGATATTAATGAAAGGAATGAAACAGTAGACTGAAATAAGTTTGAATTGAATGTCCAAAGATTTGGTAGGTGGCGGAATTGAATGCTTTGAGCTTTTATACCAACTTCCATTAATGATTGTTGAAGAGATCTGATGTAGTCATTGAGATTCTTCAAACTTTCATTAGACACAAATGTCTTCTGTTAAGCACAATCAAACGTTGCTTCATTAATTTTCTTGTCGTCAACATACTCTTAGTTAGAAGTTGACTAAGAAAAGGTACCATGAGACTTTCGCCGGAATAGGTATGTCCCGAAGGAATGATTTCGCCTGCTCTAAAACTTTAATCTGTGTGTTTTCTCTGTTTACTACAAACAATAAATGCTTCTGACACACGAAGTTTCTTTTTCAGCTAATCACAATTAAAACATTCGTTAATGATATGAAATCCACTCAAAAAGGATGATTAGAGATTGAATAGGATTAAACAGAAACGAATGAACCCAGAATATTTAAATTTACGATTCTTGTTATAGTGAAGACTTCTGGTAAATGATGAATTATACTCGAGTAGAACTTCTATAATACTCAAGTAGCCATTTAAAAATGCTTTCACGAAGTCCAATGATCAACTATACTCAAGTAAGCCATTTACCATACTCTAGTATCATCTTAGCAAAACATATTAGAGGCTTTCTGCAATGTCCATACTCGAGTACAAAAACCTTAGTGCTCGAGTATCATCTTTTCTTCGCTGAAACAACACAATAAGAAAAGACATTAGTAACTGTGCTTGAGTAACAAATTACCTATACTCGAGTACCACTTACCATATACTCGAGTAAAGCACTCATAAGACCATTTGCTTTGCCTAAAGACCTTCATACTCATGTAGGCATTTCTCCATACTCAAGTACTCTGATCGAGTAAGCAAGAAGGCTTACTCGGGTACAATGACTGAGTTACACTGATCTTTACTGTGATTCTTCATGTACTCGAGTAACACAACTCTCATGCTCGAGTACTCATCTTCTAATATCAACCCGGAGAGTTTATATTTGATATTATACTCGAGTAGTGATGAACTCATACTTGAGTAAGGACCTGTGGGCACTTAAATAAACTATCGGATTAAGCATGCTCAAGTAAGCTTAAGGGCATACTCGAGTACACTCTTACCTTAGGCAATACTTACTGATTCAAAACTTTAACCATTTTCAATTCAAAACCTTAATCACTGTTAAGTCTTGTTATCATCAAAACTTCGAGAGCTAACATCATGTAGTCATCTGTACTAAATGGGTATTCAAGAACAAACGCGATGAATCCACAGTCATTGTCTGTAACAAGGCAATACTAGTGGCCAAAGGCTATAACCAAGAAGAAGGAATTGATTATGAGGAAACGTATGCTCTAGTGGCAAGATTGGAAGCTATACAAGTTCTTTTAGCCTTTGCTTGCATTAAGGGATTCAAATTATATCAAATAGTTGCGTCCTAAATGGTTTTATCCAAGAGGAAGTTTATGCTGAACAACCTCTTAGATTTGAGGATAATCATCATCCAAATCATGTCTTTCGCCTGAAGAAAGCATTATATGGTCTTAAGCAAGCTCCTAAAGCTTGGTATGAGAAACTAAGCAAATTCCTTCTTGATCAAGGATTTATTAGAGGCAAAGTAGATAAAATTCTCTTCATTAAAAGCAATAAGAGGAATGATTTGTTAATTGTTCAAATATATGTCGATGATATTATTTTTGGTGCTATTAATGATGCTTTGTGTAAGGATTTCTCTAAGACAATGCAGGGAGAATTTGAGATGTCAATGATAGGAGAGTTGAACTATTTCCTTGGTCTGCAAATCAAGCAAAGGAAGAATGACATCTTCATTTATCAGACCAAGTATCTCAAAGATCTCTTAAAGAAGTACGGTATGGATTAATGTGATGGAGCTAATACTCCAATGAGTTCAACCACTTCTTTAGATGCTAATGAAAAGGGTAATGATTTCAACATTACTAAGTATAGAGGGATGATTGGATCTCTACTATATTTAATTTTTTTAGTCTGACATCCAATTCAGTGCCGGAATATGTGTGAAGTATCAATCTACTCCAAAGGATTATTATGTTACACATGTGAAGAGGATCTTTAAATATCTTGTAGACACTGGGGATCTTGGATTGTAGTTTCCCAAAGGTCAAGCTAAGTACCTTGTGGCATATTTAGATTCAGATCATGCTAGATACAAGACTGGCAGAAATAATACAAGTGGTCAATGCGAATTGTAATATCCTGAATTTCGGGCATGGAGACTTGAGAATAAGCCTATAACAGGCGAATGATTAGACCCTACTCAGGAAGTGCAATATTAAATTTGGAAACATTACATGGGATTCCTGCGAGTATTTGGACCAAGAGTTCAAGAATCATAAAAATTAAAGTGTCAGTGCAAAAGGGCACAAAAAAACTTATACAATGTTAATCAGTTAGTAAATATGATATTTAGCTATGCCCTAAGGTATGAGATGATTAGCTAAGCAAAAATGTGCTAAATAAGTGTGCACATGACATTTCCTGGTCAGGTAAGGATTTCATGCATTTTTTCAAGAGATAAGAATGAAGAGTTGGCTAGCCCTTATAATTATTAGAAATTTACTTGGAAGAAAAGAAAATAAAAATAGTCCAAAAGTCAAAGTGTGGGTCACTTTCTAGATAAAAGGGAATAAATCAGATAAATTGGGGAAAATAAAATAAAAATCATGGAATCTGATTTGTGGGTCCAAGATGGTGCCACCTAGCCCTAGTAAGTGTCTAGAAAGCTTAGGGAAAAATAAAAGAATAATAAAGGAGTTCCGGGCCAAAATTGGTAATTTTCATAAATTAGGCCAAAGCGGGTAATTTTTCCCAAATGAAAAGTAAAAATCTATATATTTTGTAGGAGGAGGTGCCACATGTCCACTCCCTAGAGCCCTATGGAATTCTCTGGAATTTCTTGCGAAGTAAGTCAAGAAGCCCGATCCAACTCATTAATTCTTGGATAGAAATAAACACCAGTTATTTTGGACTACCTAGATCTTTTTGGCTATTATTAAATAGACATAAACCCTTCATTTTACACCAAAAGCTGCGTGCTCCAGCTGAAGGGAAAGAAGAGTCCAGCAAGCTTGATCCACCTGAATCAAGAGCCAAATCACTCAAACCACCAAGCCAAACCTCCGATTCGGATAAACACCGAAAACTCAACTCTTTGAAGTTCAAAGTTGGGATTTTTGTGCATGAAGTTAGGGCTTGGTGTTGTGGTTTCATTTTTTTTTTGAGGGTCCCACTGAGCCTAAAACATGATTTTGTATGGGGTTAAGTTATGGTTTAAGTTTCCAAACTTGAAAACCCCGAAAACTCAAAGAAGAAGCTTGCTGCCAGTATTCTGGGCAGCGAAGCTTCAAATATGTTTTTAAAATAGTAAATGACATTTTTTTGAGCTGCAATTTTATAGGTACAAATTAGATATCTGGGGCATCATTTTGATATGTAACGCAATATATTTTTGACTTACCAACTGAGAGAAAATAATTTTTGAAAACAACTCTGGAAGCACCAGGAGTTTTCTAACTAGAGGCTAAAGATTGAGCTGTACCCCAAAATATATGTACTTTTGGTTTCTGGAATTATTTTTTCTTGAAACATAGACATCCTAATGGTTCAGACGGAACTGGTTTCATGTAAATATGATTTTTGTAGAATTTATTAAAAATCCTTGAAGTTGGGTCACTTTCATTGGATTTTCTAGAAAAATAGTAAAGGGCTTGGATTTAATTAAAAATACAAGGGTATTTCTGGAAATACTGAAAATAAGGTATTTTGGTGTTATTTAGGTCAAGGGCACTTTTAGAAAAGTCATCAGGCACAATTAAATATTAAAGATAGTATACCGCCCACCGAGATAGAACTGATTTACTCAAATATCTTTATGTGTTTAGTTGTATGTTTGTTTTTCCATGTGTGTGTATGTTTTTGTATTGGTGCCAAATATGCAATTAGATCGTGTTGGGGTTCGAGTCCCTAACGATATGGTTCCCGTATTGAGGATGATCAGTCCGAGGCCGGCCTTAATTGGCGGCTATATGGGTTGATAGGTCAGTACGCCCGGTGCAGCGGCTTTACGGGTCATGACTCCGGTAAGTCCGAGGCTTTCCTTGGTAAGGCACTGATGGCAAATGGTAGTCATGATGTGTATGTTTTTATTTGCATATATGGTATGTTTGACATATTACTGTGATTTTTATAGTGACATGGTTGTATGCATACACTTTACACATTTAGTATTTAAGTATTTACGGTTACTCTGGGGGCCATTATTGGACTCCAGTTACTTCTATATATACAGGGGGACGTGCCTACAGTGAAGTGTAAGAACCGGCTGAACCCAAGAGGGGGGTGAATTGGGTGAAGTATAAAAATTTAGGAACTTTGAAAATCTTTTTGCAATGAGTTTGTATGACAGTAAAGAGTTATAAAACAATAGATAGTCATTCAAACATATATCTTTGGAAATATAAGAGATAAGGGAAGAGAATATGCAACTGAGATTTATCTGGTTCGGTCCAATCCTTGGCCTACGTCAGTCCTCAAGCTCCACTTGAGATTTTCAATCCACTATCCTCTTGTTTAATCCGGGCACAAGAGAAGCCTTTACAAACCACAAGTTCACCCAGGCACTTGTGAAGCCAAATCTCTCACCGAGATACTCCCCCTTACACAATGTAAGGTTACAATGTGTTTCTCTCTCAAGATCACCCAATCTTGAGTAACTCTCAGAAGAATAGAATGATTACAATAAATCTTCTCTCTTAGAAGTGAATAGATAAACATTGAGGATCAAATACAAATCACTTCACTCTCTAAGTTATCTAAACATGAAAAACAGAGTGCAAATGATATGAGAGCAGAGTATCAGCATGTTGGAAGTGTAAGCTTGTTTCACCGCCTTTTCTGCTTGAATATGTCCTCTTTTATAGGTAGGGAACTTCATATGACCGTTTATAGCCGTTGCCTATCTCAGACAAGGTTTGGGTTGAGCTTTGGTCTTCTTCTCTCTCTAAACTTCTGCTAATCCAGGTGTTAATTTGATCTGGTGTGATTCTCTGAGAATTTGCCCGTTGGAAATTACTTTGCTTGTTGTAGTAAGCATTCTTTAACGTTCAGAAGGCGTGCTCAGATGAATTAGCTGAAAGTAGGTTGATTTGCGAGGTTAATTAAATGCCTTGTACTCTTTTGCTTTATGGCTTTGACCTTCAATAATCTTCATCGATCTTATCGAAATTCACTCAACAAACTTGTTAAACATAGCTAGGAATATGATTGAATGAATTATGGAAGCAATAAGATCAAACAACAATGATTTGCAAATTCGTATAATTCAAAAATCAGTTTTTACCATTGTATACTGGAGTATGTTCATGCTTACTAGAGTATGGCACTGTATACAAGTGTCCATACTGCAGTATCCAATGGGATACTCGAGTATGCACCTTTCAGAGGCAAACCAACGTGTCTTGTATTTGAAAGACAAAACCTATACTGGAGTATGCACTCCTTTACTGCAGTATTGACTTAGCTTGAAAAATCCTTTTGCTCTCTGGAAGTCTAATACTTGAGTATGGCTACGCATACTGCGGTATTGACTTAGTTTGAAAAACTTGGTTGCTTTCTGGAAGTCCAATACTGCGGTATGGCTACCCATACTGCGGTATTGACTTAGTTTGAAAAAAACTTGGTTGCTCTCTAGATGGCCTTTACTCGAGTAAGCAAACCTATACTGTGGTATTGACTTCGTTTGAAAAACTTGGTTGCTCTCTGGATAGCCTTTACTTGAGTCTACATACCTTTACTCGAGTATGCACTTAAGTTCAACAAATTTGATTGCTTTCTTGAAATTATCTGTCAACTTTTGAGGGCCATATCTCCCTGGGCTGAACTTTGTTTTGGTCCGTTCAACTCTTTATGGAAATCTCTTTGAGTCTATTTTCATATGCCACTGATTTTAGCTCAATCGGATTTGTAGTTTGTGAGATACACTCAAAACATTGAAGCTTGGTTTGCTGTGTGGCGTGGATTTCACTGTCAACTTCCATAATTCATAGCTCCTTGATCTGAACTCCTTTGGGCTTGAAGTTTATATTAAAATGACGCATTGGGAGTCTAGTTTCATATGCCATTGGTTTTACTTCAATCCGATCTCTGGTTTGGGAGATATCATCGAATTACCAGACCTCGCCGTGCTGAACGTGAAACAGAGTTCTTGAAGAGCTGATCACGTTGCATACTCGAGTATACACTTGCATACTCGAGTTTTCCTTGTCCGAGAGACGCCGAGGTGAGTTTTCACTTGCATACTCGAGTATTCACTTGCAAACTCGAGTTTTGTGTTCCAAACTCGAGTTTTCTCATCCTGAAGCTGATTTTTGCTGATTTTAACTTCAAATTGAGCCATTCCAACTTCCATATGACCTTGGAAACCTCTAGCATCAATCTTAGAACTTGAATAATGATATCTTCACTTCATACAACAAGTTCTTCTTTCTTTCTTCTCTTCTCATGATCATTCTTTAACATTTTGACTTCACATCTTCTTTCTCTAATTCAATACTTCTTTATTGATTTTCTTGTTGATCGTTCTCCATCATTCAACTTGGACTCATCATTCTCTGCAAGTTATACCTTCTTCAATATTTCCTCTTCCTCTTGACTATTCCTAAAATCCTTTGATAACTTCTTGCTTCCTTGACATTCGATATTCCCATTATATTGCATGCAAGAACTTCTTTCTTACTTTCTTGATCAATCTCTATAATTCATCTTGGATTAATCTACATTAAATACGTAGTTAGTCAATGTAGGAGATAACTATATTACTCAATCTTTTTGCTTTTAATAATGACATCTATATAAGACATCATCAAAACTAATCATAACTAACATGAAGAACTTTGTTGGAAAGGTAAGGGCTTATTGGTGCAGATTGAAGAATAGGGAATGCCCTATTATGTTTTGTAAATATATTCAAGATGACTGTATATATTGTTTTGGTATTTATTTTGGATAACTGTACCCTTAACCCTTCGGGGAATTTTATTTTCTGTTTATTTTACTTTTACCAGTACAGTAGATTGTCCAAACCGGTTAAATGCTCTGTTGTGCTCACTCTGATATAAGTTAAATGGACCTAATAATGATGGAAAGGTAACTAAGTAAAGGAATCCCCCTAACCCACCACCCGAAAGGGCGAGGCCGGTAGGGGTGTAACATGAATTCCTTGGAGTTTCACTTGTCTCATGGTTCAACAAGAAGCAAAACCACTGTCTCATTATCATCAACTAAAGCTGAATACATTCTTTGCGTCAAGTTGCTATGATCAAGTTTTGTGGCTCAAGCAACAACTTCAAGATTTAGGAATCCACCTCAAAGAAATCCTGATTATCTGTGATAACACTAGCACAATTAATTTAGCAAAGAATCATGTTCAACATACAAAAACCAAGCACATTGATGTTAGACATCACTTCATTAGAGGTCATGTTCAAAAGAAGGATGTCAAAGTGTTGTTCATCCCCACACATCTCCAACTTGCTGATATCTTCACAAAGTCATTAGCCAAGGAGCAATTCATGTTCATTAGAAGGGAATTGAGAATGGTAAATCCCAATGAGTTGTAATTCATCTTTAACTCAATGTTAGTTATGCTTTTGATGATTAACAATCACTAACTTAAGCTTCAGAGTATCTAGATTTGTTTTTGCAGGATATCAGTTAAAGAAGAAAAGTTGCGGAGTTTAAGTGATCACTCGACTCAATAATGGTGTTACTCGAGTCATATCAGGCTATGCATCGAAATACAAGAGGTTTTGGACTTCACTTCAAGTGGTTAAATGACAACTCAAGCTGGTAACTCGAGTTGGAATTATTTAACTCAAGCGTGATGTATTTATCTTGTGTTTAAATACTCAATGCTCTAAGGTTTGTTTGTATGGAAGTATATGAACTCAAGTATAGATTCGGCTAACTCGAGTCAACTTCAGATAGAGAGCAAACCATTTTTGAACAAGAAGGTAACTCGAGCCAAGGTGTGGCTAACTTGAGTTCAATTCAGACAGAGAGCAAAGCAAGTTTGGATCAAGAGGTTAGCTCCAGTCATGGCCATGGTAACTCGAGTAAATCTTAGGCAGAGTTTAAGGAAGTTTGAGATAAGTAGTTAACTCAAGCCAAGCCTTCTTCAACTTGAGTCAAGTAAAGACAGAGAGCAAGCTAGACTAGAATGACTTCCTAACTTCAGCTAACAAGTGGTGAAATCGAGTTAGAGGTATTTTTCAAGTGTTCTCATATACACACTTAAAGTCCAGGTTAGTGTATTTTAATGAACACTCGAGTCAGTTCTTGGTAACTCGAGTCATTAAGTTTTTAACTCAAGTGAAGCATTATATATATATATATGTGTGTGTGTGTGAGTTAACCGTTGCTTTTCACTTTTCTCAAACCCTTGAGTCATCTGTTCTTTCTCTCTGAAAAACCTCATTCACTCGAACCCAAACTTGAGCCCAAACCTTAATCATGAGAGCCAAAAATCCATTCAAGGCCAAGGAATCATCGTCTAATTATAAAGCAACTCAATCATCGTCTCCTCCACCTCTGAAGTGACCTAGGAAAGAGAAGCAACTGCAAAGAGATTTCAGTCTAAGGTTACTACCGATGAAGCTTTACCTAAACCAAAGGCTAAATCCATTGTGATTAAGGAGCCTTCCGAGTAGCCTACAAAGAAGAAAATTAACCATGTAGTTGCTAAGAGGAAGGACAAGGAACAAGTTGTGGTTGTTCCACAAAAGCAAAAGAAATCCAAAGTCTCTACCTCTAACTTTCAAAGCCCTTCTTAGAGCCAAAGTAACAGGCTCTAAGTCAATCAATGTCTAAGGTATCGGACGACCCCCTCCTCTAGTTGCAATTTATTCACATCCTATTCCTCCTAAAGTTTTTTGTTCCAACCAAAACCACTACTCTGAATCTGATGAAAAGCTTTTTAGAGAGCATTATGAAAAATATGGATTTTGTCCTACTATATATGTGGACTTGGCTAAGTTGAGGCAAGAGTGTAATCTTGACTTATCCCCTTGGCTAAATCCTTTTGAAAATTTGCTAGCCATTAGGACTTCATATAGTCCTTCTGTTGTAAAATCCTTCTACTTTAATATGTCCATTGCCATTCAGTTGGATGACAATGGTGATCTCATTGAAGAAAGGATAATAACATATGTTAGAGGTAGAAGAGTTCTTATAACTGTAAATTCCACAAACTCTCTTATAAGGATCTCTAATCCTCCTCCTACTCCTGAACTCAATTATCATGAGGAAGAGATATTTTAAATTCTAAGGCCTGGTGAACCATTAGAGTCACTGCCTTTGCTTCCAGTTGCTATGCCTCCTGTGTATAGGGCTATCTGGTATATCCATTCTAGAAACCTTATGCAAAAAGGCAAAAATTTCAATCACTTTGCAAAATAGGACTACTCTCTTTTTGCTCCCATTATTGAGAAGGTTACTCATAATATAGGCCAATGGGTCTAAAATGAGATGAAGAGGTTTAGGTTCCATTCTAAGAAAACCTCAACGATTACTTTTTCAAATTTGTGCCATTGATTCTTTTCCAAGAAAAGATTTGGTATTTGGAATTGAATGAAACTCCTGCTAAGCCTATTCTCTTTGGTCCATTTCATCTTAACCATTCTAGATAAACTGAAATCTTAGCGTTTATCTAGGAAATCCCTCAATTAGATGATCCTATAGAATCTAATCAAACACATGGTGTGTCATTGTGCAATTTCACAGTAATCACTCTAACTCAGTTTGACTTGCGTCCTTGGGATATATCAATATGGGCATTTAATCAAATACCCAATCCAAATATTGTTGGGATTCGAACAAGCAGTGGAAGAAATTTATCAAAATAAATTCTGAATCCCAATGGAGGATTTATCAATTGCGTTTAAATTAAAGTAGTCAGAATTGTACCTTCCTTCTGAATGCGTCTTGATCGATCACTAGGAGCCAATTGAATCAACCAGCTCCCTCTACCAGTTTCCACAGGAACAGGACTCCAACACAAGCAGCGTGTTAGCACCTCCAACGTCCTTCTCTGTATCCTCTAGGATTTTCTCTTTCCAAGAAGATGATGGTTTCTTAGGATTAGGTTAAAGATAGGATGAGCAAGATCATTGGAACCTTCCCTTTCTATGGATGGTGCTTTTCCTCTCTAAACCTTTGGTAGAGACTAAAATTTAGAGAGCATAAGGATCTTGTTTTTCTCTTAGAAAAACGTGCAGGAAAAAGGCACACCAAAAATTAACACTTTATAAGAGTCTAACCCTAATTAAAGTTCTAACAAGAAAGGCCCAATCCAAGCTTGAATTGGAAATTCCAAATCACAATGAATTAAATTCATATATTGATTGATTGATTGAATTTAAGATGATAAATCACATTCATATCTTAATTGATTGATTGCATCAATCATTTAAGATGATGGATCACATTTATATTTTAATTGAATAATAATTTAAGATGATGAATCACATTCATATCTTAAACTAAAATTCAAAATCATTTTTAATTCAATCATCATTTATTATTCCTCCTATCTTCATCCAATCATTATTGAATCTTTATATATATATATATATATATATATATATTATCCATCCTCCCTAGATTAAATGTTGTATTCATTAAATCTTAGACATATCTTAGATCAATGAATTTGGACATTATAGCTCGTGTTGGGCTATTCTTATATGCGACCCTCTAGGCCCACATGAAATTGGCAGCAGGCCAATACTATACCAGCCCACAAGTCGCAAGCGGCCTCTAGCAAGATATTATGACTACCCAATTCATATGAGGATCGATGATACGATGCAACCTATGATACAACCATGCCACGTCCCTCTTGTCACGCGATAATTTGGTCAAAGATGAAGTATGGATAGTATCATCCTCCTGTTCTTGACCATTACTTTCTCGATTCTTGAGTAGTCTAACAATTGAAATGGAAACTCCTTTCCATCATAGTATAGCCATACTTTTCTCGGACTTACTCATCGATTTGATAAGAATATCTCTCTACAAATTTGAGGGACAAATCTCATCTTGACCATTCGCATTCTTCTGCATGAAAACCACTAATCCGGATCAAAGCCTTTATCATCACCCGGTCAAAGGTGACTTTTGACTAGGTCATCTTGGTTACTTTGGAAACACGCATCTGTGTAACCAGTTAGAAAAAGCTCATTACCCAATCCACCATATATCAAGAACAAGTCCTTTGTCCTTCTTAAGTACTTTAGGATATTCTTGACAGCAGTTCAATGACTCTCACTGGGATCTAGTTGATATCTGCTGGTCATACTTAAGGCAATGAAACATCCGGTCTAGTACATAACATGGCATACATGATTGATCCAATGGCAGAGGAATATGGAATCTTACTCATGCGATCTCTTTGATCAGGTTTACTAGGACACAGATCCTTACTGAGATGGATGCCATGAGACATGGGCATGTGACCCCTCTTTGAATCCTACATAATGAATCTATGTAGTATCTTGTCTATGTATGTGCTCTGACTTAGGCATTTTAGCCTCTTGGATCTATCTCTATAGATCCTTATCCCTAAGATGTAAGTGGCTTCGCCTAAATCTTTCATTGAGAAAGACTTTCCTAACCAAGACTTGACACTCTGCAAGGTAGGGATGTCATTCCCAATAAGTAGGATGTTATCTACGTAAAGCACTAGAAATAAAACTGTGCTCCCACTAACCTTCTTGTAAACACAAGGTTTATCGATATTTTGAATGAATCTAAACTCTTTGCGACTTCATCAAAACGATGATTCCAGCTCTGGGATGCTTGCTTTAATCCATAAATGGATCTTTGAAGTTTGCATACTTTACCAGAGTCCTCTGGACGCACAAAGCCTTCAAGTTGTGTTATATACACATTCTCAAGGAGCTTTCCATTAAGGAAGGCTGTTTTGGCGTCCATCTACCATATTTCATAGTCATAATATATTGCAATGGAAAGAAGGATTCTGATTGATTTGGTCATTGCAACTTGGGAAAAGGCTTCATTATAGTCCAGAGCATGAGTTTGAGTGAATCCTTTTGCAACTAATCGTGCCTTGAAGACATTTACTTTGCCATCCATATCAGTTTTCTCCTTGAAAACCCACTTGCACCCAATAGTTTTTACACCTTCAGATGGATCGACTAAGGTCCATACCTTATTGTCGTACATGGATTGCATTTCAGACTTCACGTCATTTAGCCATCTTTCAGAGTTTGGTCCCACTATGGCTTCTCGATAGGTAGTTGGCTCATTCTGCTCAATGAGCAAAACATCACGACTTCCAGTAATCAGAAATTCATATCTTTGAGGCTGTTGCCGTGTTCTATCGGACCTCTGTGGACCTTGTGTTACATAAGTAGGCTCAACAACTTATTATAAGTCTTCACCATTTTCCATCTGTGGTTCTATGTTGTCTTGAGACTCTCGAACTTCTTCTAGGTGTACCTCACTCCCTCATGTTCTTTTAGAGATAAACTCTCTTTCCAGAAGGACAACATTTCGGATAACAAACACTTTATGATCGGTAGGATTGTAGACATAGTATCCCTTAGTTTCCTTAGGATACCCCACAAAAAGGCATTTTGAGGATCCATGTGATAATTTATCAGAGGCTTGCTGTTTAACGTAAACCTCACATCCCCAAATTTTGAGAAAAGACAAACTAGGTTTCTTCCCAGTCTATATCTCATATGGTGTCTTTGCAACTGCCTTTGATGGAACATGATTTAGTGTAAACGCAGCTGTTTCTAGGGCATGGCCTCAAAAGGACAGGGGAAGATCTATTTGACTCATCATAGATCGAACCATATCTAATAGAGTTCAATTCCTCCGCTTAGAAACACCATTCCATTGTGGTGTTTCTGGAGGAGTGAGTTGTGAGATTATCCCACAACTCATAAGATGGTCAATGAACTCTTGGTTCAAATATTCACCACCCCGATCATATCAAAGTGCCTTAATTGTTTTGCCAAGTTGGTTTTGCACTTCATTTTGGAATGTTTTAGACATTTCAAAAGATTCAGACTTATGTTTCATTATATAGATATATCCATACCTTCTAAAATCATCTATAAATGTAATGAAGTACATATAACCTCCTCTGCAAGATTTATTCATTGGTCTACACACATCAGTGTGTATGAGGCCCAATAAATCAGTGGCCCTCTCACTATACCTAGTAAAAGGTGTCTTTGTCATCATTCTCAATAAACAAGACTTACATGTTTCAAATGATTCAAAATCAAATGAGTTAAGAAATCCATCTTGATGAAGTTTTAAAATTCATTTCTCATTTATATGGCCTAGACGACAATGCCATAGTTAGGTCGGATTCAAATCATTTGACTTGATCTTTTTGGTAACTATGTCATAGATATGTCCATTATTAGGATGTTCTAAATTTAGTAAATAATGACCAACATGCAAATCACCATCAGCATAAAAAATGTCATTACGATAAATAGAACATTTACCATTCCTATTAATGGAAGTATAACCTTCCTTATCCAAATAAGAAAGAGAAACAATTTTACTACTCAAAGTAGGAACATAAAAGCAATTATTCAAAATCAACAAAAGCCCACTAGGCAAAACTAATTCATAAGTGCCTATGGCTAAAGTAGAAACTCTTGCTCGGTTTCCAACTCGTAAGTCCACTTTGCCCCTCTTCAACTTTCTACTATCCTTGAGACTCTACATATTTATGCAAATGTGAGAACCGCATAAGTATCTAATACCCATATTAGAGGAAGTAAAAAAATGAAAGTCTATAAATAAATACCTGAAGCGCTAGCCCCCGTTATCCTTCTTGTTCTTTTTCAGATCTTCAAGGTAGAGTTTGCAGTTCCTCTTCCAATGACCAGGTTCATTGTAGAAGAAGCAGACCCCGTCCGTCGAGGCTTTACCTTCTTGGCTACAGGCTTAGTTTCAGGCCTATTTGACTCTCGTGGTCTTACCATCTGAGCCATTACCCTTTCTTTTTCATACCCTTTTCCTTTCTGAACGATCAAAACAGTGTTGGGCCTCTTCTTAACGTTCTTAACGCTCTGCTCAACAGTTTTGAGCATCCCATGCAGTTTAGAAATGGGTTGATCAAGGACATACTCCTTTCTTTCATGCTTAAGATCAATTCTCAAGTTCCTAAATAGGTCAAGAAAGTTTGTCCCATTGAGTTTGTCCTTCTCAAGGATTGATTGTAGTGATAATGTAGCAAGTATTACTAGTTGACATAATTCTACAATTAAAATATGCAAAGTTGATTAGTAATCTCCCATTGAATTAACAACCCTCAATACAATTAGTGGACTCAAGTCCATGTTTGGCTTAAATTTAAGTATGCTTTGGCAGGACACTTAAAGTCAAGCTATTTAGGTAGGCAACCTCTTTGCCAATTACATCATATGTAACTCTTAGATCTTTATGGGTTTCAATCATCGCATGACCAAAGACGTTTAATCCCATCTAATGCCTTGAGATCCAAAATTGTTTTGTTAATCTCGGTTAAGTCAAAATAATAATGAATGTTGTGAGTATCAACATTACCCACACTTGTCTCACCAAGATAACTCAAGTGCATCCACTTTGGTGGTTCTTCCAAATGAGCGATTTAGGTTTTGACAAGTATTCATTGATTGATGGCATTACGACTTAAGATTTTATTTAGAGGGTTTAATCCAATTAATTCTATTTATATGAATGCAGTGATATTTGTATCTCATACAAATAACACATAAACACAAAAGTAAACATGCAATGATCTAATCAAAAGCATAATTGAAACATGACACAAAATGGCTCACCAAGGCATTAGATAGGATTAAGAAATGAGTAAATTATTGATTAAGCGTGAATCCTATAGATTGTGGAACCTCAATCCATGGGTTAATCAAAGAAATTTAGCCAAGCATGGCTAGTAGGACAGAAACGATGAAGAACAGATGATGAACAATGAAGAGAATAAGAAAACTTATGACTTTAATCCATAAAAATTCAAAAACATATGTGTGACATGTCCGTAACCACTATTAATGTTACCTAAAATGGCAAAATGAATTGGGGCTCCAAGTAATAAAATCCAACCCAAACAATAGAAACAAATAACAAATGGTCTTTACAAAATTTAGGCCCAAATATAAATCTTGAAAAAAGTGTCTGACTTTGGCTTCAATTTCGACCACCTTCTTGTCAAAATTTTCCTTTCAAGTCCGCATATCAATTGTAGCCCTATGAATCATTTAAAAAACAAGACAAGAATTAGGCTAATTAGATATTTGGTTCAAGAGTTATGGTAGAAATAGTAAAGCACTGTAAATTTGAAATTTTATTATTAAAATGGATCAAATCTAATAAAAAGCCCAAATAAGCATAAAAGCCCATTATTTATTAACTAAACAGTCCTAAATTTATTAACCAAGGGATACAAATAAGTTTATGAAATATTCAATTATCAGTCATCATTATGGCCATTGAATACGAGTTGTAGCAAGTGATCAAGAACCAAGATTACCTTCCAACGAAAAGGGAGGAAGAACTTATTGTGATAAAGATAGTAGTAGAATTTGATGATAACGACAAAAGATGATAACATTGAATAGCAAAGTCATCGTAATGATCCAAAGTGCATTGAGTTACAATGAGTACCTCCAAATATGCAATCTCACAACAGCCAAAGAATTGTGGCAAGTACTCGAGTAGGATAATAGAGTCAACACTCTAATGACTGAATACTTACTTTTTATGAAGTTAGGTGGATCTATAGCTAAGTTTGAACTCGGGTTCACTTATCTAATAAATTAGTTATTAACTTTGGGGAAAATGTACGAACAAAAGTACCACATGAGGAAAATTCTAAATATTCTCATAAAGGATGGGAGGCAAAAGTCATGGCTATAGAAGAAGCCAGAGGAGAATCGATGAGATAAGTAGCTTCTCTATTTGGAAGCCTTTCCAAGTATGAAGGAAAGATGAAATTCAAAAAGGGCTTAGACGAAATTAACAGCAAGAACAAAGGAGTGACATTCAACACCATTAAAGACAAAGAACTCAAGGAAGAAAAAAAGGACGAGCTCGGAATAATTGTTCAGATATCCAAAAAATTAGATATAAGAAAACACGGTTTCCAAAAATTTCATAAAAGCAGATCAAGTAACAAACGAGAATCAAATGATCAAATCACCTGCTATGAATATGAAAAGCATGGGCACATCATATCCAAATGCCCTCTGCTAAAGAACAAGGAGGAAAAAAAGAATGATTACTTCAAAAGAAAAGCATATGTTTCTTCTATCTTGGGGGGATAGCTCTAATGAGGAAAGTGAGGAAGAAAAAATAGCAAACATCTACCTTGTAGCTCATGAAGAATCTAAAGGCGAGGAGGTACATGATTCTGAACCTACTTACGATGAACTTTTATCTGAATATAATGCTTTTCATTCAAAATTTAGGAAAGTAGCTAAAGATCTTACTGCCTCAAAGAAAATGATCAAAATCCTTGAGCAACAAATCCAAGATAATCCTTCGACTCTTTGTAGCAACTATCCTAAGTTAGAGAAAAGAAGTGTTTATCTCAATTAGACACTTGAAAAATTCACTAAAAGAAGTGAAATGCTCAAGGTTATATTGAAACCTTAGAGATTTACAAACGATAGAACTAGATAAGAAAAAGGGTAAAAATAAAAGAGGGGGAAGAACATAAACTATTTTCAAAAATCTATTCACTCGTCTAACCCCTTTGCCTATTGTAGCTATTGAAAAAGAAAAGGGCATAGCACATCCTCTTGTTTTCATAGAAAGGAAAGGAAAGACAAACCAATAGGTACTTATAAATAGGTACTTAATGGAACATATGTATTTCCTACGATCCGAACTAACCAACAAGGACACAAGAAAATATGGGTACCTGAAACTTAATTGTAGGTATGTCTAAGAGCATCAAAAACCAATAAATGGTACATTGATAGCGGATTCTCTAGACACATGATTAGAGATTAATCCAAATTTGTCACAATAAGAGCAAAAGGTACGCTTTAGAGGAAACCAGTCTGGCAAAATAGCTGGCATTGGTGAAATTGGCTGGAAAGATGAAGTTCAAATCAAGGATGCCTGCTATGTAGAAGGTCACTACCATAACCTTCTTAGTGTAAGCCAAAGTGCAGACAAAGACAACTAGATCATCTTCAATTCAGAAAAATGTCTTATTGTGAATCAAAAGGATCTCCAGATAAATAAAGATCAATTGAAGGTTCTGATTAGAGCTTCAAGGGTAGGTAACAACTATACTATCAATATGCCTAGCAATAATACTAATTCTGAAAATTGTTTTCTTAGTAACACCGATGAAAGTTGGTTATGGAATAAAAGATTAGCACATGTCAATAGGCACCAACTAGGCAATTTGATCAAAAACGATTGAGTTCTAGGTTTACCCAAACTTCAATTCAAAAATGATTTGATTTGTGATGCGTATCAAAAGGGTAAACAAACTAAGTCATCTTTTAAATCAAAAAATGAAGTCACAACAGAACGACCGCTCCAATATCTTCATATGGATTTAGTTGGACCAAGTAGAGTTAAAAGCCATGGTGGCAATCTTTATACTTTGGTCATTGTCGATAACTTCTCTAAATTCTCTTGGACAATTTTCCTCTCTTTGAAAGATGAAACTTTTGAACAATTTATTGTTTTTACCAAGAAAGTGCAAAATGAGAAAGGTATATGTATTTCAAGAATAAGAATATATCATGGAGGAGAATTTGAAAATCAAGCATTTGGAGAATACTGCGATGCAAATGGCATTGACCATAATTTTTGAGCATCGAGAACTCCTCAACAAAATGGAGTTGTAGAGAGAAAGAACAAAGTTCTCATGGAGATGGCAAGAGCAATGCTAAATGAAAAAAAAATGTCTCACAAGTCTTTTGGCCAGACTCAATGAGCACAGCCTATTGCATCTCAATAGAGCCTATATCATAAAGAAGCTTGATAAGACTTCCTACAACTCGTATAGAGGAAGAAAACCTAATATTCCTTATCTATATATATTTGGTTGTAAATGCTTCGTTCACAAGAACGGTAAGGAAAATTTGACCATAAATCAGATGAAGGTATATTTTTAGGCTACTCCAATAGAAGCAAAGCATATAGAATTTATAACAAATGTACATGTGTTGTTGAAGAGTCTGTTCATGTTGTGTTTTCCAAAAATGAACCTCATGTCAAACCTTTGGATGATGAACCAGAGATGATTCATAATGAGGAAAATCAAACCTTTTCAAAAACACCGTCTGATCTAGAAAAGGAGCCTGAAAAATATTTTGAACCATTCAATCAAAACCAACCTAGAGTTTGGAGATATAATCAAAGTCATCCTACAAACCAAGTAATTGGTAATGTCAACTAAGGAGTAAAAACTAGGAGTAAGGTCTAAATGAAGTGAGATTCTCTGCTTCTATATTTGAAATAGAACCCTTCACTATCGAAGAAGCCCTCTAGACAATGATTGGGTGATAGTGATGCAAGAAAAGCTAAATCAATTTGAGAGAAATCAAGTTTGGAACCTAGTATCCAGGCCTAAAGACCATCAGTCATTAGCACCAAATAGGTATCGAAGAACAAACGAGATGAATTCGCAGTCATTATCATAAGCAAGGCAAGATTTGTGGCCAAAGGCTATAATCATGAAGAATGAATTGATTATGAGAAAACCTATGCTCTAGCGGCTAGATTGGAAGCCATATGAGTACTCCTAGCCTTTGCATGCATCAAAGGGTTCAATCTGCACCAAATGGATGATAAGAGTGCCTTCCGAAATGGATACATCATGGAAGAAGTTTATGTTAAACAACCTCACGCACTAGTACAAAAAAGGGCTTTAAGACCGCCTCATTTAGACCAAAGTATCGACGCCCCGGTCTTAAAGGAATGACCGGTGGCAGTTCTGTAAATATAAAGAACTTCTTGGACCGGATCATTTTTTTCATAGGTCTTAAATATATTATTCAGACTGGACTAAAGGACAACTGGTCTTAAAAATGGTATTAAGAAAATTGAAATTTCAATTACTTTATAGAGAAATATCATACAGCCGTACTTATATTTTCTGTGGTCAGCATACTAAGGAAAAATTTAAATATAAAAGTCTAAAAGTCTTAAGACCGCACATATTTAATAGCCGGTCTTAAAAGTTATTCTTTTAAGACCGGACATATAATGTCGCCGGTACAAAATATAGAAAAAAAATTAAACTACAAATTAATTATATTTAAGACTGGAGTTTTATAAGGACCGGTCTTAAAGGTCAAATTTTAAGACCGTCTTATAATTTGTCCTATTTTAAAGTTAAATATTTTAAGACCGGACTTAAATTGTTGTCAATACCTCAATATTGAAGAAAATTAAACAAATAATTAATTACTTTTTAAGACCAGGATCGTAAAATGAGCGAGTCTTGAATGTTAAATATTAAGACCGTCTCTTTGTTTATCTGGTCTTAAAAATGAAGCCCCAAATATACATTTCTTCACGGGAAAGCTTTTGTTACTCTCACTGAAGAACCTCTGTTCACGTTGTGAAACCCTTCCTGTTGCATTCTCATTTGCTCCGGCATTACTCTCTTCCTGTCTCGAAAATGAACGGTGAAAACGATTCTATTCCCGTTCCGGAACGCCGATTCGTGTGTGGTAGTGAGTCGAACAAACCCTCTTCATCTCACAATGAGCCTCATGACTGCCCTGCACGCCATAGTAGAAGAGGCACACGAATGATGGATGTTACCCTAAGTCAGACTTCTGGGTCAAGGCTCGAGATTCAATTTGATGAAAATTTGGAACCTTTTGGTCCTAATAAAAGCAAATATATTAGGACCGAAAGAAAACATTTGAAATATACGGTCCTAATATTATGGCTGAATTCAGTTTCTGGCTTAATGTTACATATGAAATATGCACGCAAGTTAATTCAGTTTTCTATCTTTGATGTTACAAAGGTTTGTCTGTCCTGATCCCTTTCCTGATGATGAAGTGGAGCACATACACAATGTTTTTTGTGAATATCTGTATAACCTGATCTTAAAGTCGGACAATAATTAATGTCCTAAATTCATTTGTAAATATATGTTGTAGCAACAATAATCTTCTGTAAATTTGTTTATTTTTTCGAACAATTCATTTGTAAATATACATACGCAATGTGTAATTCAATAATAAATTTTTTTTTTTTTCGAAGAATTCATTCATTCTAGCTATTTAGTACTTGAAATTTGAGGTACAGGATGTTGTAAATGAGCAAGAAGAGACTATGAAAAGTATTCGCGACTTTTAGGACCGCATATTTTATAAAGATCCGGTCCTAAAAGTCCTCGTTTAATTCAAAAAAAATTGGCTAGACTTTTAGGACCGTATATGTTTTAAAAGTCCGGTCTTAAAGGTATTTGTTTGTTTTAAAAATATGGCGAGACCTTTAGACCGCATATTTATTAAACATCTGGTCCTACAAGTCTTCATTTAATTCTAAATAGACTTTTAGGACCATAAGCTTTTTAAAGTCCGCTCTTAAAAGTCATCGTTTAATTCTAAAAATTATGGCTAGACTTTTAGGACCGCATTTTTTTTAAACGTCCGGTCCTAAAAGTCTAAAAATATGTGTAGACTTTTAGGACCGTATGTTTGTTAAATGACCGGTCTTAAAAGTCTTCGTAAATCTATAGCGAGACTTTTAGGACCGTATATTTGTTTATTGTCCACTCCTAAAAGTCATTTTTAAAAGTCATCTTTTATTTTGAAAATATGGCTTAAACTTTAGGACCGTGTGATTGTTAAATCTCCGGTCTTAATAGTCTTCCTTTAAATAGAAATGTTGACTCGCTTTTCAGAAAAATCATTAAGGTTCAAGACAACCGAGGTTCTGGCGTTTTGCTTAAGCTAGGTCCTTCGTTGTTATTGATTTTACCTCTCTTGATGTTGAGCAGGATTATCGGTTTCCCTTTTCTTTGTCTCTTTTCTTTTTGTCAGAAAAAGAAGGAAGATAATGAAAAGGACACTAAAAATATTCAAATCAGGGCAAGGTAAAACCGACGACAACGACGGTCCAACCTTGAGAAGAATAGTCACTTTGTTTGTTTTTATTTGAATAAGGTAAACGATCTTTTTTGTTTTTTTTGTATGTTCTTAACTGTATTCTGTGAATTTTTAATGTTGATTTACACGAGGACAATGTTTTGTTTGTTTCCTTTTTGTCGGAAAAAGAAAGACGATAATGAAAAGGACAAGGCGATCGAATAAGGAAACCAAAAAGTTATTTATTAAATTTTTTTAAATGCTGCCCTCACGGGGCAGCAACAGTACAGACAAAGAAAACATAAAAACATCTACTCCTCCCCATCGTTGTCGAAGGGGAGGGAGTCGTCGGACAGGTCGGAGACGTCATCATCTAAAGGATGGTACTCAACATCCTAGGTGTCGAGTACCGTGTTCAGCTTGTTGTTGACGGCGTTGTAGACCTGAAAAAGATGGCCCAATCGTCGGTCTATATGATCGAAGCGGGCCGGGATGTGGTGCATCATCTATTTGAAGGTCGGGTTCGGAGGAAGCGGAGGAGGAGGAAGAGGATTAAGAGGAAAAGGAGGACCTCGTGGTAGTGGAGCAGCCATTACGGTGGAGGTTGTAGAAGTGATAGAGAAGAATGTAAAGAAAGTAAAGTAACAACGGGTTTAAATAGAGAACCCATCCTAAACAATGTGAAACGCCAGAAACTTTAATGAGGAGACGCATAGTTCATCAGAATATGAGGAGACGCCAAGTTGGGAAATTTATCTCGGAAGCCGAAGAGACTCGAATCATTCATTTGAACAGAGTGTAAGGATAGGACTCGCTATCTCGAAAAGAATAAAATTTTAATACCGGATATTGTAAAATATCCGTTCTTAAAAGTAATATTTTTTAAGAAAAAATGCTTACTTGAAAAAAAAATTGAATTGAAAAAAATAAATGAATTTTAGGACCGGATACAAGATAGAAGGTCGGTCTTAAAAGTAATTGAATTGATTGAAAAAATAAATAATACACTCTTAGCACCGGATATATTATAAAAGGTCGGTCTTAAAAGTAACTCACGAGCAACAACAAAAAAAACTCCTCATACCTCTCTGTCCTTATTAACTCTCCTCACTATCTTGTAACTCCACACTCCGTGGCTCTCTCGCCCCTTGCCTGCTCAAACCATTGTTTGATACAAGAGAACTGCTCGTAGGGGTAGACTTACCGGTGATGCTCGTGCCTTTTGTAGATCGTTATACGGTGCGCCTCCTCCGGCGAGTGCGTTCTATTGTGACGAAGAATCTCGGGTCGTTGAACCCATTGTTATTTCGGATGATGAAGAGGTTCGCACTCTCCCTATCTAGCCTTCACGCAATATTCTCCAACCTCCTGGCCCCAGCGCGCCTACCGCTGACCCTTCTCTTTTCTCTAATGATGCATTGTGGCGATGCAAATAAGACAGAACTTGCGATCTCCATGGGAAATTAATGCTTTGCATGCCGATATTGCCAAGTCTTTGGAGGACAACAAGCTTTAGGATGGTTAGTCGATTCTTGTTTTTGATAATTTTCTGCTTGTTTTCTGTTGTACGTGCATATTCTCTAGTAATGTATGAAGCATTAAGAACTAAGCTTGTGTCTTTTTTTTGTTCATATTCTCCAGTAATTAAAGAAGCTTATTCTCTAGTTGTAACACCCCCAATTTCTAACAGTTATAATAACCTAAAATTTTACTGAAATTCAAAATAAACAACCTTGGGGAGTGCTACGCGCACTTATACTAGGACAAGTGCAAGGCTACTTATTACAATAACGAAATCTAAACTTAAATAAATGTGTTTTATTCAAAAAGAAAGGAAATAAAAATAGAAATAAAAATAAAATAAAACTAGCTAGATTCATTGAAGATTCTTCCTCACTTCCCACCGCTAGCCCCAACTCTTGCTGTTTTGTTTCCGAAATTATGCTCCCCGAAGGATCATCGTAGCCCATGAATACAAAAATCAGCAATTCTTTGGTAATTCTAATAAAACAAAGATAATATAGAAGAACAATAATAATAACGATGAATAAAATATTTACATGGTGATAAAGGAAAATACCATATACATATTTATAATCTAAAATATCAATATCAATATTCATCATATCTATATATTCTCATCGAATCAAATATTATTCATTATCTTTTTTAAATTTATTTAGACCCGGAAACCCCCGCCTATTTAGTTTAGTGGGAAGAGAACCATGGTAGACTGGGAAACCCCGCTAGTCTACCCCGTGACTGGGAAACCCCGCGATCCACAATCAATCAAATTGCCCATAAAACATTTCGTCCTAGTGTGCACACCTCTTCCCAAAGTTGCTACTAATGCCCCGGAAAACCCTACAGGCACCACTTTGAGAAGAACGGATATCTTCGGTTCACATCAAATAATATATATCGAGGCATGAAGCCTAATTGTCTTCATCACTTTTAGAGGTACCATCCCAAAGCTATCCTCCCACCGTTCGGTTAAAATACACACACAATAAACTTCTAAATTATTTCTATTATTTAATTATCTTTTATATATTTTTCTATTATTTTGATTAAATATAGGATATTAGGTTAATTTCACTTCAAATCTGCTCATATATTATTTTATTGTGCAGGAGCTATTATTTAGAGAAAAAGAAAATCAAATAATAAAAGAAACATAAAATGGATAGAAGTGTACAAGAATTATTAATTTTAGCATCACATAATATATCACACCATGCATTGGAGTATAATATATTTCAATCACAAAAGAAAGAAAAAACGCACAGTGTTAATGGATTCTTAATTCATTGAGAAAAATGACGTCTGTGGATCATGGTGATACAAGTTACGCACTAAGCCGAGGCGAGTAATGGTTTGCAAATAAAAAAAAATACGTACGTATGGGAACAATTGGATTCAATCTTATTCATTTATTGAAAAGAATGACGCACGGATGCCAAGGCGAAATCAATTGCAATCAATTCATGAGGGAAAAACAAACAGGAATCATTTGTATTCAATCCATAAGAAAAAGACGCACAGGCATAAATCACACAACAAATTGGTTTCTATGACCTAGGGGTCAAGATTACCTATCAAGATATTAAATTACGCTAAGACTCATAGGAATTAGGATTACTCATGGGGATTAGAATTAATCATGGGGATTAGAATTAATCATGGGGGTTAGAATTACTCATGAGGATTAGAATTACATATAATATATTTCATACACAGGAACCCTATCAAAATTTATATAAAACTAACCTAAGACTCATGAGGATTAGGATTACACATGGGGATTAGAATTACCTGGTCTCTCGTTCTTGCTAGCGACCTAATTTTAATATGATGTGATGAAAGTATAGAAGAAGGATTTGAGAAGAAAAACAATGGAGAAGAAAAGTATCGAGCGTTTTAAGGTTTCGACGGCTAGACCTAAGTTTATAATTAAAACTTAGGGTTTAAGTATAATTTGGGCTTTTAGCTATTTCCAGTTATAAAATAATACAATTAAACATTTTAAATTTCTATTATTAATATAATTATTGTCAATTAATAAATTGTAAAATAATACAAAAATTATTAAATTCTAAATATTTATTTAATATATTATTGTTATTATTATTACTATTATTACTATTATTATTATTTTAACCAATTATCATCATCATCATCATTATTAATCTATTATTATTATTATTATTTCTAAAAATCCGGGGTATTACACTAGTTTTCCTTTAATTTTTATTCATTCGGTTTGCTAATGCGCTCACAAAGCCAATCCTCTTTTTTTTTTTTTTAAAAAAAATGAGGACTTTTAGACCGCATGTTTTATAAAACTCTGGTCTTAAAATTAAAACTTTAGGACCGGAGTCTTGAAACATCTCGGTCTTAAAAATTAAATGAATAATAAAAAGTTAGGACCGAGAATCTTTGAAACATCCGGTCTTAAAAATTTAATTATATATTTAGGACCGGCTACCTTATAATTAACCGGTCTTAATAAAATACAAAATACTAAAACATCTATCTATCGTGCGAATACTAAATTTCCCTCTCTAAACTTCTCTTGTCGCGCCGAAACTGATTACTCAGGTTCTGTCTCCAGTGTTTGTGTGTTGCTTCGTCGTTGCTCTCTCGACAATCACTTTCTGGTTCCTTAGCTAAAAGTCTATAGACCAAGCTGTAAGAGGTGTTTCGGTTATATAACTTTATGATTTTCCTGTTTATCATTCGGGTTTTTCATGGGTTGAACGAAAACGATGAAATATTCTTGTGGGTTTCTCTCGTTGTTAATGAATATTGTATTTTGAAGATTATATTTGCAATTTAGACCTACCCAACTGACCAACAAATGTTTTTAGGTTACTCTTGCTGTCTGCAACATCAACGTTCGTGGCGAGAGAAGAACGACTCAGCAAATGCATTTGAATTTATATGCTACAGGTGAGTCCACAAGACCTTCATGCGATGCATTTAATTTCCTCGTCATGCATTTATTATGCTTCTTGGATTGACTGTGATACATTTATGACCAAAAGTGATTCAAAGTTATGCATTTAATGGGCAAGTTTCTCCTAAAAAAAGACATAACCGACATTGAGCATAAATATGCATTTGTTGTTGCCTTATTTTATATGCAAGTGTCAATTTTTTCAGATTATGTATGTTAAATCTTTCCGTCTATAGGAATTCTACTATGGATATCAGTTGGATAAATGTTTTACACACGAGTGTTGAATATCAGAATGGGGTGAGGGACTTTATAGAATTTGCTAAACAAAATGCCCATGATGATAGTGGGAAGCTTTATTGCCCTTGTGTAAAATGTTTGAATGAGAGGCGACTAAGTCCTGAAGTTACACACATACATTTAATTTGTGAAGGATTTTGTAAGACTTATACAGTATGGGTATGGCATGGTGAAAAAATACCAAGTGGGTCTCAACATGGGGAAGGGGCCTTTGATGATAATGACACGGATATGGATGATCGCATAGAGGACATTATTCATGATGTAGGAGAAGAGGCTTTTCATCAATCACATGCATATGGTAATATGTGCAGTGACGCAGAGACCCCGCTATACCCTGAGTGTAAAAAATACCAATTGTTGAACGCTATATTGAAATTGGTAAGCTTAAAGGCACGTCATGGATAGAGCGATAAGAGTTTTTCTGAAATGCTTGAGGCTTTTAAGGACATGCTTCCGGATGATAATGTGTTGCCGCATTGATACTATGATGCTAAGAAAATACTTTGTCCTTTCGGGATGGAGTACAAAAAGATCCATACATGCCCGAATGATTGCATATTGTATAGAAAAGAGTTTGAAGAGAAGCAGAATTGTCCGATATGTGAAACCCCAAGGTACAAGTCAAATAAGGGGCCTGCAAAAGTGTTGTAGTACCTTCCAATCATACCAAGGTTCAAGCGGTTGTTTGTGAATGAAAATGATGCAAAAAATTTGAGGTGGCATGAGAGGATTTCTAATGGAAAGCTTCGACATCCGACCGATTCTTCTCAATGGAAGAAAATCAATCAATTATTTCCGAACTTCGGCAAAGAACCTTGGAACCTTAGGCTTGCCCTTAGCACGGATGGCATGAATCCATATGGAAGCCTTAGTAGCACACGTAGTTTATGGCCTGTGATCCTGATTATTTACAACTTATCTCATATGTTATGCATGAAACGAAAGTACATCATGCTGTCTATGTTGATTTTGGGACCAAAACAACCCGAAAATGACATTGATGTTTACCTTCAGCCCTTGATCGAAGACTTGAAGGATTTGTGGGAAGAATGTGTCGATGTGTTTGACTCTTTCAAGAATGAGGTGTTTAAAATGCGAGCCATGATATTTTGCACTATAAACGACTTCCCAACATATGAGAACTTGTCAGAGTATAGTGTAAAAGGCCATAAAACATGTCTGGTTTGTGAAGAAGGCACACGCTACCATCAACTTCAACATGGAAGAAAGACGGTTTATCTTGGACATAGGAGATTTCTTAGACGGGGCCACCCATATAGTCGATTAAAGAAAGCCTTTTTTGGTGGCCAAGAGTATGAAAATGTTCCGGTGGCATTGACTGGGGAGTAAGTTTATGAAAAGGTGAAAAATATCAATGTCATCTTCGGTAAGACTGCAAAGAGTAGAAAAGAAACAAATATGGAAAAAGAGATCTGTATTCTTCGATCTTCCCTATTGGCACAATCTTGATGTTCGACACTGTATTGATGTCATGCATGTGGAGAAAAATGTATGTGATAGTATTGTTGCCACGCTTCTCAACATACAAGGTAGTTCCAAGGATGGTGTGAAGGCAAGATTGGATCTGATAGCAATGGGAATACGCGAAGAGTTACATCCATGGCCACATGGGAAGAGAACTTATTGTCCCCCGGCTTCTCATACTTTGTCTAAGGATGAGAAACGAAGTTTTTATGAGTGTCTACATAGAACAAAAGTTCTCTCAAGGTATTCTTCAAATTTTAAGAGGCTTGTATCGATGAAGGACTTAAATTAGTAGGCCAAAAGTCTCACGATTGTCATGTCTTGATGCAACAGCTACTCCCAATGGCTATTCGAGGCATCGCCGAATATGACCATCAAGTCGTTTTGACTAGACTTTGTGTCTTCTTCAATGCGGTTTGTAGTAAAGTTTTCGAGATTGAAAAGTTGGATGAATCGGAGAATGAAGAATATCTTATCTTGTCCCACCTTTAGAAGCTTTTTCTTCCTACATTTTTTGACATCATGGTTCATTTAATTGTTCATCTAGTAAGGGAGATAAAGTTGTGCAGCCCTATCCATTTACGATGGATGTACCCAATTGAAAGATCTATGAAATTCTTAAAGGGTATGTGAAGAATGCATACTGGCCAAAAGCATCAATTGTTCATAAATATGTTTCTAAAGAAGCCATGTAATTTTGTCAAAATTATTTGGCCAAAGTAAGACATATTGGGCTTCCAAAACATCAACATGCTGAAGGAGGTAGATGAGGGGCTTCAGTAAAAAGTGTGGATCGATGAATTGTCACAAATCCACTTATACATCTTGAATAATGTTGATGAAGTTCAAGCCAAGATAGCTGCACATAAAGAAGTCAGTAAAGGAAGAAAATCATCGAATGATCGAACAAAGGTTGATTAGGAAGCATAACAAAACTTTTGCAAACTGGTTCAAACAAAAGGTCGAGGAGAGGAAAGTGTTTCGATACAATCAAATCGTTAGCACATGGTCCACGAGGTTAATGTCATAAGTTGGAATTCATATGTGATCAATATTTATATATTTTACACGAAGTCCCTAGATGATACGAGCACGGTCCAGAATAGTGGTGTTATGTTAGAGGCTGAATCTATGCACTTCTCCAGTTCGAAAGACAAGGGGCTTTTATTGGCAGTCATGCCATATTATGGGGTTATTGAAGAGATTTGGGAGGTGGACTATGTTAAAATTAGATTTCCCATTTTCAAATGCAAGTGGATTAATGTCAATAATGGTGTTCAGATCGATTGGCTAGGATTTACATTAGTCAATGTTAATGGTAGAAGTTTTGGAGATGAACCTTGCATTATGGCAGACCAAGCGAAACAAGTATTCTATATCACCGATCAAGAAAATAAAATATGGTCTGTAACTCTCCAAGGAAAAAGGGTCATTAATATTGATGAGGAAAGTCATTCAAATTATGGTCTTCCTGAGGGTACTCCTTTTTCAAGGGGTCTACCGGACGTGAACGAAGAAGATGAAGCGGATAATGAACCCAGCATAAGAAATGATCATCAAGAAGGGATATGGGAAGATATCACTTTATAAAAAGAGTCAATTCATAAGGTAATATTCATATGCAAAATTCTTTGAAAACTTTAAGGTTTTAACTATATTATATTCCTTCTATGTTCATAAACAATGTCACTGACTATGAAGTTTGTTCTTGTTTTATTTTTGTGGTAGGATCTGATCCAAAGGGGCATGTTATAAAAGAGGATGTTATGTTGTTGGGTGGGAATCAGATGAAGGCATGGTGAATATTATATTGGGCATGTATGTTGTATTTGTAACTTATTGTATTTGTAAGTAAGTCATCTTATTGTATAAATTAATTTAGGTGTTGTAGTCATAGTATAATCATTAATTAAGAGGCCACATAACTCATGGTGAATAATATTTGTATTCTTTTTCCCAATTCAATTTATTCATAATTGTTCATAGCTTGTAGCTTAAAGTATCGACTTTTATGTGCTGGATTGGGTGGTGGATTTGTGTATATATATGATCAAGGAGAACAAACAGGGAACAAATTCGGGAAAATTTAGACCGAAAATAAATATGCCGATCTTAAATGTTCAACTGTTAAGACCGGATGTATTTATATGTCCGGTCTTAAAGGTCGATTGTACATATATTAAGCCGGTCTTAAAAGTTGGTCTTTTAAGACCGGTGTATTTATACGTCCAATCTAAAAATTCAATTTTTAAGACCGGATGTAGTTATCATCCAGTCTTGAAAGTCGGTCTTTTAAAACCGCGTAGTTTTAGTAGTGGTCTTTAAGCCGCTATTTTTTAGACCGGATTTATTTTTGTCTGGTCTTAAAATTCCAATCTTTTAAGAGCGGCCTAGTTTTTGTCCAGTCTTAAAAGTTGAGTTTTAGGACCGAACAAAAAATATTTCAGGTTTATTTAGTACGACTTTTAAGACCTAATGTTTTAAATGTCCGATCTAAAAGAGTTTCTTTGAAACTGGTCGTAGTTCGGTCTTAAATGTTAGACTTTTAATACTGGCTGGAACAAGACCAGTCGCAGGTCCGGTCTTATGATGCCTCTTTTGTCCAGTCTTAAAACCCTTTTTTGCACTAGTGCCGGTTTTGAAGATATATCCTAACTTGACCATGTTTTTAGACTTAAAAAGGCCCTTTATGGTTTTAAACAAGCTCCTAGAGCTTGTGTGAAAGATTGAGCAATTTCCTCTTAGAACAAGGATTTGTCATAGGAAAGTTTGACACAACACTCTTCATCAAACACAAGAAAAATGATTTATTATCGTACAAATTTATGTTGATGATATCATATTTGGTTCTACTAACGATTCTCTCTATTAAGAGTTCTCTAAGGATATGCAAGGCGAATTTGAAATGTCTATGAAAGGAGAATTAAATTTCTTCCTAGGACTTCAAATCAAGCAAAAAAAAAAAGGATATTTATCTCCCAAACCAAATATTTTAAACTCTTTCTGTGTTCATCTAAGTACGACTGAACTTCTTCTATACTATTCAAAATACACAAGTGTGCTTGCAACACCTCTTCACAAGACATACTCTTCACTTTGAGCCCTTGTGTTCTCTGACTTTTAGCCTTTTCATTACAAGATTAAGCCTTCGATCTTGACAGATATTCTTTGCAAAAGTCTAGCCTCTTCAACCACATATCTCTCAAGAATTGAGGCTTTAGGTAGATAAGGATATTTAGAATACCCTTTTAAAATTTTCATTTATCACTCAAAAGGATACATGCACCTTAGATAAACTGAGACACATAGTCTTATCTCCCTTACCAAATGAACTATTGAATGCACCATTATATCAAAAAATGCAGGAGAAAAATGGATATCTACTTGGCATAGAATAATATAACCCTTCTTTTTCAATCCATCCAACTTTTCAATCTCAACAACTTTTCTACAAATAGCATTAATAAAAAGACACAACCCTATTATTGTGCTTCACACATCATGTTTCATAATGGCTCTAATAGCTACTGGTAATAGTTGTTGTATTAATACATGGCAATCATGTGACCTCATTCCTACTAACTTCAAATATTCCATTGAGACAAGCCTTCACACATTAGAAGAATACCCTCATGGCACCTTAATTCCATGCAAACACCCACACAAAATTTTTTTCTCATCTTTGGACAATGTATGTGTTACTGTCTCCATATATGCAATCTTACCATCATCTCTTAGTTGTAGATGTAGTGGTTCTCTTATTCCTATTTCAAACAAGTCTAGTATCAAACTAATTCTATGTTTAGTTTTCCCTAGTATGTGCAAAAGCATACCAACAAGGCTATCACATACATTTTTCTCCACATGCATCACATTAATACTCTATCTCACATGAAGACTACACCAATATCGAAGATCAAAGAAAATTGACCGCTACTTCCATATGTTCTTCTCACCCGCAATCCTCTGATTCTTACCGAATGGGACATTGATTCTTTCCACCCGACTATAAATCTCTTCTCTAGTTAATGCCTTTGGAGCCATTCCGTCCAACAATCTGTTAAAACTATTTTTTAGCCTACAGTACAAGTGGAACCAAGGAAGAAATCGCCTATGACCAAGGTAGACTTTTTTCTTTTATGCTTTTGTTGTTGGAAGTGTGTGCTTGCTTCACAAATCAAACATGCTTTATGCCCCTTCACACTATACCATGACGAGTTTTTGTATGTATGAAAGTCAATTATCGTGGTGAAAATCATTGGATGTAGCTTAAAGGACTCCTGCTTATTTGCATCAAACACATCTACACCATCCTCCCACAACTTCTTTGAGTCCTCTACCAAAGGTTCCAAGTAGACATCAATATCGTTCCCTAGCTATTTTGGTCCTAAAAGCATCATATACTTCCTTTTCATGCAGAATTAGGGAGGTAAGTTGTAAATCACTAGGAGAACCAGCCATCCATTTATATACTACTAAGAGTACCGTAAGGATTGAGTCCATCAGTGCAAAGCCCAAGCTTAAGGTTTTTTGGCTCGCTGCCAAATCCAGGAAACATTTCATCTATTTTCTTACATTAGAAAGAGTCACTCGGGTGTCGAAGGTATTTTACATCACATATTCTCTCATCAAAAGGTCATCTCAACTTCTTTGCTTCTTTCGCATTAGCATTCATTCACTTAAACTGTGGTATAATTGGAAGATACTGCAAAACCTTTAAAGGTTTCTTTTTAGTCGTCTCATCTCCACAACCACCATCTTCTTCACTTTGTATCATGAAGTTTTACATTTCTGATATTCACTTAGTCCTCTACTCCGTTATGTACAATATGCAGTCATTATAGCAAGCATGTATCTTTTTATACTCCATACCTATCGTAGAAAATATTTTCATGGCCTCACACATATGATCTGGAAGTACATTATCCTCTAAAAACATATCACACAACAATTCAAGTAACAATATGAAACTACTATTGGTCTACTCACAAGTTCCTTTAAGTTGACCAAATGCAAAATACCTGACAAGGATGTATACTTAGTACACCTAGGGTACAAAGGTGCCTTTGCATCACTCCACACGCTGTCATATACACATGATTGTGCAAAAGATTCTACCTCAACATTATGAATCATTTTCTGAATCCTATAATCATGTACAACTTTAGGATGCACAAGCAATTACTTCCTCACCATGCTTATGCACCTTGTGTACCGAAGATTTATTCCATCACAAAGTAAGTGATCTCTTATATCATCCACATCCTGTCGACTCTCATTTAATTACTTGACACAAGGACAAAAATACTTCTCATTTTTACAAGGCACATTCATCTTGGCAAATTCAATAAACTCCTTAACCCCATTATCATATTATTCACTAGCTATCAATGCATTCATCCAACTATGATATATTTTATTGCCATCTAATCCAAACTCAACAGAATTCAAGCTTAGAACAATTGTCATTATAACAAGTAAATATATGTGAAGGAATGGGATGTCTTACTCATTTTTTAAAAATTTCAATAGCATATCCTTTCAAAAGTAAAACATCTAAAATATAGAATAAAGATGTACAAACAAGAACCAGTCCCAAGAAAAGGCAGAAAAAATTGGGTTAGTAAATAATACTACTCTTACACTTCCTACTTCAAGACCTAATCCTAAAAATATTAAAAGAACATGTCACTTTTCAAATAAATTAGAGTCATGCACCTACACTGAAAAATATGACTTATGTAAAGGTTAAGTTTTATAACAACATTATGATAGTATAGCTAATTGATATAAGAAAAGAAACAACCATTTAAGCAGCTACAACTAAATTGGGGATGTTGACGCTTGCATCTTCCTCCTTGCCAAGTTAACCTTAAAACAACAAAGACAGTCAATTTACAAAAGAATATGCAGAGAAGCCTCCATTGCTTCATTAGGCATTAGCTTATAAAAATGATGTAACAATTACTACGTAGTTTTCTACAAAAGAATAGTTCATGACACCCTTAGTTACAAGCAGAATGGAATGTTCCTATGATTTCTCACGTGAAGAGGAGCCTCCTCCAATAAATCATAAAGCTATTGACCATGAAATTCATTTTTAATTCACACAAACAAGTGTCGTGTGTGTATGTGTTAAAATTGGGTTTTGCAAAACTTAGCTTGCACTATATAACCAAAAGAGCCAAACAAACACTTGTAGGTCATAGTTCTTACAGTATTTCCCCTTCTCACACCAAACCCACCTCTTCTATTTGTCCATTGTTTTCAACTTATTATAAAATTGAGCAAGCTAAGCATCCTAGTATAATATTAAATAAAGGTAACCAATTAGCATGGGCAGCAAACTATGAGCAATATGTTCATGCTTAATCAAATTATAGCCCGTAAAGGTTTTAAAGTTCTTACCTTTTAAAGATAGCTCTGGATGAGTGGATCGGAAGACAAGGTAGAAAAAACGATCAAGATCGAATCTGGGGTCGGAGAAGGGGACGAAAGAAGTGATTTCCTCTAACTAGGGCTTAGAGGTGGTTTAGAGATGGAGAAGGAGGGGGAGGCATGATAGAGAGAAAAGAACAAAATGTTGAACTTGCGAGAGTACTAGGTCAAAAAATATGAATAAGGTTGACTTGCAATGATTTGTTTTTGAAAAAAAAATCATTGACAAATTTCTTTCAACGATTGTTTTATTAAATAGCTATTGAAACTCGAAATATTCATATTTTTTGAAATTTTGGCTTAACTTTCAACGACTATTTTTTTAGACTTGAAACAAACAAAAAAACAAAAAACATCATTTAACATCATTTAGGTATAATGATGTTAAGGTTTGAAGATTAAAAGATCAAACATTGGTACAATTCGTGCATTTATAATGCTTAATACTATTAGTAAATAGGTGTCCTAGAGACAATCTATTTTGACAGAGGAACACCTTTTTGTATTTTGTATTTCATTATTAATAAAATTAAGCATCTTTTATCTTTATCATATTTGTGTCTCGGGCTTTTTTTTTTTTTTTTTTTGATATTCATAGTGGGGGAGGGGGGACGGGGCTCGAGCCCCGGGGGTAAGGGGAAGCCGGTTAACACGGCTCCCATGCCACCGCGCTACTAAGGCGTTGGCTGTGTCTCGATTTTATTATAAAGTAAATATGCATTTAAAGATAAAAAACCCTAGGAATAGAATAGGTGTTCACTCGAGGATCTATGATAGGGATCATGATCATGAGGACTCGAGAACACTTAATGTTTATTTCCTGAAACTTGTTCCTAGTCTTGAATCACCAAGAAAGGGCATTGATAATCTTAATAAGACTAGTACAACATTGTCTACTTATATACGAGATAGAAGGTAGGGACCACATGCAATGCATGCATATGATGCCTTAACTGATGTCGTGGGTGGATCTGTTGGAGAACAGATATCACCAAACTGACCCACCAAGAGACTCCACAAATATTTGTAGAAAGTATCATTGGATATAAAAGTCTCTCAATGTTTGGTAGTGCGAATCGTCCTAGACTTAAGGATGTCATCGAGCATTGTGTACTAGAGTCATACTTTGACTGTACAACTCTACCCACCTGAGAATGGCGAAAAAAATGTACTCGTAGTTATGACTCGGATGCATGAGTGTATATAGACATGCCAAAAGGACTCACAGTCCCCTACAAGGGATGATTCATTCACAGCACCGGTAGGGCTTGGATGAATTCTAGTTGCCTCAGGAATCTGTGCACAGTATGCGATCATGAAGAATCATGGTCCATCTTAGAGTCAATAGAAGAAGATTCCTAGTTCCATGAAAAGCTATATTTAGTCAACCAAGGGAGATGATACTCTATCCTTGCTCTCGGCTAAATGTAAATGACGATGTAAGGGATGATACTTGCACGGTATCCAGATTAGAAAGGTAGATCACTTGATCAACTCAATTAAAACTGGGGCAGAGCATTGCTAGTGTCTTATGTGGTCATTAGATAAATTAGGCCCATCAAAGGAGTTTGATTAGCCCAAGGTTATTTATATCAGTGACTAATTGGGCCTAATGGGTTGGGCCTAATGGGTCTTAAACTAAGGTTGTTCTTGATTGCTATATTTAGCAACTTTAGGTCAATAATTGTTATTGGGCTTTGTCAAGATTATAGGTGTAATTGGGTTGAAATAGGACTCCAAGCCTATTACACCCCTACCGGCCTCGCCCTTTCAGGTGGCGAGTTAGAGTGATCCCTTTTGGTATTTTACCTTTCCCTTATTACTTAGTCCATTCAACATTTTATCAAAGTGAACGTTGCAGAGCACGGACCTGGTTTGAACGAATACTACGTACTGGTAAACATATAAGATCCAATCTGTAAATAAGTCCCCGAAGGGTTAGGTACAGTTATCCAAAACAAAGTACCAATCAAAAACTTATGCAACAGTCATCCAAAATATAATAGTACAAAACGTGATAGGGCATCCCCTATTTCTTCAACTCTCTGCATCCAGCCCTACCTTCTTCAAGTCTCCCAACCAATACTGCCTTACCCTTGTATCTCCAAAACATTCTGGAGTTCAAAGTTGAACCCCCAGAGTAATTGTTAAACTCATATACAATATGTATGCAATGCAAATCACAATTAGGAAAATAAACCTGGCATGTACCACAATCTGCAGGACTGCCTAGTCAAGACAAGCCCCCAGAACCAGTAGCACTAACGGGCCTCAGTAGCAAAGGCTGCAGACCCTAACCACCTACCCTGATAGGCCTCAGTAGAAACCTAAGGACACGCAGTCCAATAGGCTCTACCTACCTCACAACCTTGGGCCTCAGTAGTAACCTAAGGACATGCAGTTCAATAGGGACTACCTACCCTACATGCCTTGAGCCTCAATAGCACCCTAAGGACACACCGTCCCACTGGTACCACCTACCTATCATACCTCGAGCCTCAGTAACACCCTAAGTAACACACTCAGTACCATAAAATTTATAGGTTCTTATGATCACCAATTTTTCAATGACATGATAATAAAGCCTAAAGGGGCAACCTTGTAGAGCCATGAGTTTAAATGATGGTCATAGGAATTTCTTATAATAACCTTATAAGAAGTAAAGCCTAAAAGGGACAACCTTGTAGGGCCACGAGTTTAAATGATTGTCATAGGAATTTCTCATAATAACCTTATAGGAAGTAAAGCCTAAAAGGGAAGACCTTATAAAGCCACGGGTTTAAATAATGGTCATGGGTATTTCTCATGATAACTTTATAGAAACCCGTATGCATTTTAATGAGCTTAAATTGTGATCAAAATAATCTAGGAATTAGCTTCTAAAGATTTATCATGAGTACCGTAAAGGTTACGAGTTCTAATTTCCAAGGAAAGACAAAGAATTTTGTTTTTTCCACTCATGAGTTCTGCTTGAACGTCAGGCTACGACCAAATTTTAACCAACAGATACATCACAGTTATAGCTTATAAAGATAATGTATGTTGAGGCGGAGGTCTCACAAGGATATATAATACTAAAAAGTGGTTAATCATGCACACCATCATGTATTTGAGGTAGAATTGAGAAAATACAAAATAACGATTATAGCTTAATAACAATCATTTATTTAGTAACAAACGTGATGGTTCTTTCCAACCTGTTATATTTGTGAAAACAAAACATAACGGTCTTCAGAAACAATCGTCATATAACACTTTCAAACAATTTGTCTTACCCAAGTACCAGTTCATAGGTCATAACCCTTCATAATATCTCAAACCTTCATAATTCATAACTCTTTGTAACGAATGGAGGCTCTGATGTAGCTGTTGGCAGGCCTTGACCGCCAAACAAGGTGTCTTGTGGAATACGCCAACAGGCTGAATAGGAAGTTGAAACTCATACTTCACCACAACGAAGTTCAATATGACTTGCAGTCAGAACATTTATCTCCTTCCTCTGATGATGAGAATGAGGAGGATGAAGAGGAGGAGACAACATTAGTAATGATGACTAAACACCACTATTGTATTTTTCAAATATTTAAAAAACAGTTATAATAAAACAACTTCATACTTCACGGTTATTAATTAATAACCATAAAGTATTCTTGTACCGTGGTTACAAAAAACCAACATACTTAACGGTTCTAACTTACTAAATGCTAACTAAAGCTTTCGAAACATTTCCTCTTACACATGCTGACTTTGGGTCCCCCTTTGTTACACAATGATCATCAAGAGAATCAAGTACCTTTTCATTACGTCTTGTTCAACACCCAATGTGTGCAGTAATGGTTATTTTTCGTTCCACCCGAGTTCTAGATGCCTAATTAAACTCTGCATTTTAACTTGTTTTTCCTATGTTTTCTTTATCGTCTTCCTCTTTATTCTCTCAATCACAAAGATGAAATGTTGTTACAATAATTGATAGAGAACTCTTGGCATCATCCTCCACCTCCTTTTTCTCCTCCTTCTTATCCTTCACCTCCTGCTTCTCCCCTCAATATCAGCCACTACCACCTTCTCCACATCCTATGCTTTGTGTAGCAATGTTGCAGCATGCAAAACATACTAAATATGTCGTGGTGACGCTTTCTTTATACCTCTCGAGTATGAACATGAAGGTCAATCTCATACTTGGCAAGTATGGGATTGGCCATGATCCTGGCCACTCCTCTGGTAACTGGTAGCCTAATGATCTCATCACTTCATTAGGCTACTCACCACTATTCTGTTTTTTTACATTTTGTTATTTAAAATTTATTGTTAAAAAAATACAAAACAATTCTCAATATTATTAGAAAACAACCATTATGAAATATAATAAATAACGGTTCGTTAACTTTTTGTTTTCAAAAAATTGTCATGAATTCATATATAAATAATGGTGTTTATAAAATAACTGTCATGAAACACTTGGAGTGAGAAAAAGAACACATATAATTGCTTGGACTGATCCTCTTCAACTTTCATTGCACACTTCACTTCCTATCTAATTAAATTCCTCATTTTCATACGTGTTACTCACCCTCTTCCTTTATTATCCTCATCATCATGTTCAAGCGACTCACTGAAGAAATGCTTGAGAATTATCCTCCCAACCTCCTCCTCGTGATGCTTTTGAACATGCACCTTTGCCTGCTTCTCTTCCTCCTCCCACCCAACCCCCACGCCCTTCTCGTGCTCCTCCTCCCTAACCTCCATCCCCGCTTGCTTCCCTTCCTCCTCCTCCCCAACCTCTCATCCTCCTCCAGCCCACAGCCAGTGCCACTCCCACGTCAACTACAAGCTCATTCTTGTTTTCTCAAATGATTCAAATTACTCCTTTGAAGATGATAGGTAGGTTTTATTTATTTATGTTTTTTAGTTTTATTTATAAAAATATATTAATGTAATGGCTCCAACATACATCTAAAAAAATAAATAATAACATACCTTATGGTTGTTATTAAAGACCGTGATAAATCAAATAAAATAACAAACTTCACAGTAAATTAAAAATAACCGTTATAAAGGTGAAACAATAATTAAGAGTTCTTACTAACTAACCATTATGTAAGACCTTAAACATTGTAGATTTGTTAATAATATACCTCACAATTATTTAAACATAACTGTTATAAAAATAATATATTTATCGGTTCTTACCAACTAACCATTATGTAAGATCTTCAAATCTATAACGGGGGTTTGATTGTAAAACATCTAATCATTTTGACATTTAAAAACGTCCACACTCAATCAAAAGCACTACCTTTTCAGCTCTATGAAAAGCATCTGTTCAACCTCAAAATTTTCTTTCTTCAACTTTAAGCTAGATTGACATAAGGTTTATGATTTTTCTTTCATTATGCAATTTTTTGAATTTATTCTGGGCACAGATGATTATTGGGTTTTGTTAGTGTTTTTGTTTCTAAATGATTGATGCTAGATATGGTTTTTGAATAAGCAGGGATGTATGCCAACCGTCTAACGAGAGACTACTGGGATGAGGCAACAGATTTCCTTGACTTTGAATTTGCACATAATCACCTAAATGACAGTTTGATTCTTTGCCTCTGTGTAAAGTGTGGCAATATCCAATAATGTGATCAAGAAATATGTATGTCTCACTTAATGATTCATGGAATCGATCCTGCTTATATATGTTGGACAAGGCATGGGGAGACAAGTAGTAGGATGGTTGAACTTATGGAAAGTTGTACATCACATAATTTTGACACAAGTACATTTGATGCCGACCGTCTCGATGATATGGCCAAGGCATTAGCAAAGGACCTCCAAGATAATCCTAAAAATAATCAAAACTTTGAAGGGTGACACAGTGAAGCCAATGTATGAGGGATGTATTGAGTTTACCTTACTAAGCGATGTGTTGATGTTGTAAAACTTGAGGATGAGAAATGGGTGGTCTGATACTCGCCTCACAAATTTGCTTGAGACTTTAAATAAAATGCTACTCACTAAAAATGTGCTTCCACCCAAAACATATGCTGCAAAGAAAATGTTGTACTTTGTTGGCTTTAGCTACAAGAAGATACATCTTTGCCCCAATGATTATGTCTTATTCAAGAATGAATATACATCACTAACACATTGCCCCAATGATTATGTCTTATTCAAGAATGAATATACATCACAAATTTATCAATAATGTTCACTGAAAATTCACAGCAGAGATTTCAGACAAGAGAATCAAAATGACATGCGTACTCGTTGATGGTCTGCGTCAACGAAGGCAATGGCTCTCCGTGAGTGGAGCATAAGAAGATAACTTTATGCTCCTCCATGCACATGAGGACCAACTGCCAGTGGCGGCTAAAAATTCACAGCAGTAAAGTATACTCAGTGATATATGTAGCAGAATTAAGTGAATTGCGAGACAAGATTTGTGATATGTACCGTGGAAGAATGGAAACAAGTACACCTTTCTTCTCACTTCACACAACCTCTTTGATATGTACTGTCTCTCCTCCATGGATGTTTGACTTGAATAGATAGGGCACAAGAATCCAAAATCGTTGCTCCCGCCCTTTTGAACCAATTCTTGATGCAATAACCTACAATAATGACATCGATCGGGGAAATTAGTATATATGTATGTGTGTCTAAACGATGCATTTAAATTATGTACTCATAGACGAGAAGATACTTACTTCATAAAAATTTGAACAATTGTATCGGTAAGCTCTCCCGTCGAGGAAGCAAGTAGGGACTCAACATCAACGGTGTCAACTTGAACGGGAAGAGGATGAGGGACGCTAATACTTCATTGACAGGCCACGATTTATCTTTAAAATATCCACTCTTCACCATATCGGATATTTTTTCCGTGGCAGTCAACTTAGCAGTAGGGGATGGAGCTTGACGAGGGGATGGAACTTGACGAGGAGGGGTTGAAGCTTGAGGACCAGTAGAGACATGTACAAGCTTCACTGGCCAAGAGATGAAGGTTCCCTTGACATCACTCACAACCTTCAGCTGATCAGTTGGGAGAAGGAGAGGTGCATCAATGATCCCTTTTCAACTGACACTCGGACTTCATCATCAGCCATTTGTTGGTGGTGTGTAGTGGATCCCAATAGGTTGTGGACAGTCCCTTTTGCAACTAATTGTGCAGGGCGATCACGATCCTCCACATATAGGTCATAAGGTTGCTCTGACTGTCCAACAATGCAGCTCCCTCTAGTGCTATCTGCGGTACGTGTAAATGTGTGAAGGGAACACGGTCTCTCGGATGATTGCTCAAAAGCGCTTCATCTCGATTCAATTCCTCCTCATCCGGCTCATCTCGATTGATACCTTGCTTCTTTAGCCGTTGCATCCTCACTTAATTTGGCCACCGTCTGTTCCATCTCCTCCCGGGTAACCATACTTTGTCTATGGCGTTTGGATTTACCAAAGTATTCCTTCAGGCCTACTCGTCCTCCAATCCCCCTTACACGCCCACCATGATCCGGTTTTTTCGGTCGCAATGGTCGAACATCACTCCTCCCGTCGACACAAAAGATCCCTCCGCTTCTTTCTTTTTAAGATCTTTCGTAAGATACGGATAACGAGAAGCTTAGTAATGAAACATGTTTAGTTACTAAAAAATAACAATAACGATACTTACAATTCTTTCAAAGAACTACACGAGTTTGTTCACTCGTGTAGGCGTCGCTTGGCTTTTTTCGAATGTGCATCCACAACTCCTCGCGACGTATTGGAGATGGTGGATCATGTCGCGAAGGATTGGATTCCGCTTCATCATCCAATCTCTTCCGCTTGGCCGCCAACAATTCTTCTTCACCTTTTCATATCCCGCGAGAAGCCCTATGCGGGCAATCATTCTTTCTCCCTATCTCCCGTGCTCGTTCCCTTCTTTCCGTGAATCGAATTGAAAACAACTATTAATTATGAATTCCGGCCATCTCACTAACGAAATTAGAGAACTTCGCTTGATATGAACCTCAAACACTAGTCAAATTCACTTCATCAAGTTTCAAAATTTTATGTAAGGAAGATGTAGAATTGTAGAAGAAATTGGAGCTATGTCTTGTACTTGCTAGATAGATAGGTTAAGAAACAAAAGAGAATTATGCTTACGAATAATACAAACTTGATCATTTTTAAGGCATCCGGTGGGATCAAGTCCTCATTAGATAGTAATGGAACTAACGACAATGTCTAACCACTACCTACTATAAATGTAACTAAGACTATAATAATGGCTTGACTCGTATGCCATTATTATTTCCCTAATTACCTTCTTAGTATTTTACCTTTTCGGGGTTTACATATCGACTTGCATAGACAAAGGCGGGAAATGTATACTTCTATTCACACACCAAACAATTTAACTAACAGGATTAGATGAACACAATAACATTCACATATCAAGACAAAGTTAATAAGCAAACAAAAGGGCAAGAAAAACTAAATATAAACTCACCAGAGCTTCAGGAGTGGTCCGCGGCTGAACAAATTGTTGTCAAGTTTGTTCATCAATAAATGTGTACTTGTCCCAAGGCATTTGGTCAAGTTGAACCTCGGCAAAAATATACTTATTAGTGAGAGAGGTCTTAAACTTCCTCCACCGATCAGCACAATAAGACAATGTCTTGTCTTTCAACTTCTCAGAGTCAGGGACAGTGTATGTAAGCCGGATAGTGTCCCAAATAGGTTGCTTTACTTTGCCGAAGTCCACATTTTTCCACTCATCAGTCAAGATGTTAACCTTACTGCGTGCAAGACAGTCGACAAAACTAGTATATTTGCTTTTATTAGGACCGAAAGGTCGCAACTTTTCATCAAACTGAATCTCCAGCTTTGACCTAGAAGTCCGACTTAGGGTTACATCCATCATTCTTATGCCTCTTCTACCACGGCGTGCTGGGCGGTTACGAGGCACATTGTGAGATGAAGAGGGTTCATTCTGACTCACACCAGTAACTGGCGTTCTCGGAACACGAATGGAATCATTTTCACCGTTCATTTTTTAGACAGGAAGAGAGGAATGCCTGAGCAAATGAGAGCGTAACAGAGGCTAATGGTACGTGGGTGAGGAAGAGAGGTAATGCAACAAGAAGAGTGGTTTCACAACAAGAAGAGGGGTTTCAGAGTTCAGAGGGACAACGTAAGTCATAAGGTAACGTTTCGCTTGGGTGAGGAAGAGAGGTAATGCAAAAGGAAGAGTGGTTTCACAACAAGAAGAGAGGTTTCGAGTTCGAGGACAACGTAAATCGTAAGGAATGTTTCGCGTGAAGAAGAATATATATTTGGCGCTTTATTTTTAAGACCAAATAAACTAAAAAGACGTTCTTAAATGTTAAGTTTTAAGACCGTCGTTTATTAAACTCCGAACTTAAAAATAATAAACTATTTAGTACCGGTCACAATTTATGTCCGGTCTAAAAAGTATAATATTTAAGACCGCCTGTTATATATATCCGGTCTTAAACGTTTATTTAATTTTTTCCTCATTATTTTGGATCACAGAAAATATAAGTCAGCCCCTGTTTGAGATTTCTCTATAAAGAAATTTGAACTTTCATTTTTTTTCAATAACATTTTTAAGACCGTTTGTTTTGTTAAGCGGTCTAAATAATATATTTAAGATTCATTGATAAAGGATGCGGTCCAAGAAGTTCTTTATATTTACAAAACTGCCACCGGTCATACTATTAAGACCAATGCTCATTAGGATGCAGTCCAAGAAGTTCTTTATATTTACAAAACGCCACTTAGGTCATACTATTAAGACCAAGGCGTCATTACTCCGGCCTAAATGAGGCGGTTTTAAAGCCCTTTTTTCCACTAGTGATGAGAGATTGGATCTATAAAACATCAAATGCAATCTAACAAGAAGGAGCAGATGGCTTGCTATAGATCTAACTCTTTATTCTTTATCAACTCTTGCTCGAGGCAGCACACCCCTTGAGCCCTTTACAGTAGGAAGTTTTATTGGCCTTGACCACAAAACCAGAAATGTCTTGATCTATCCTAAATTCCATGGCTATACTCAATGTATGAGCTTCTGTAATATAAATTTTTTGTACAATTTCATTATGTATTCATGCAGGGGCATATCGAAAGGAGAATGCCCACTTAAAAAAAAAAAAAAAAAAAAAAAAAAAAAAAAAAAAAAAAAAAAAAAAAAAAAAAAAAAAAAAAAAAAAAACTGCCTCAGAAATTAATGGTTCTTCCATAAAAACCATTATATATTTATACGCTATATATGATGGTTGTTTCATTAAACCTGTTAGTATTTATAGCAAATAAATAACAATTGTGATATAATGACCATTACGTATGCTAAACTTTATATAACGGTTATTTTGGAAGCACTGTTATATACGTTATAGAGTTTATAACGGCCGTTTACTTGAGACCATTATTTATTATGCCAGCATTATGATATACATAATGATTGTTTACATGAGCCCATTTTATTATCATGACAGTATTACATACATCATGACCTCACCACATCTCAATACGTAATGAGTGTTATATTACAACTATTATAATATATATAGAATAAACATGGTCCATAACTATAATGTATCTGTGCCGAGATTTTATAGCACTCGCATATATGACGGTTCGAAACCATTATATATGATACATAATCGTTATATCGTTATTTCTGTAATTGTGAAAGTGAATCTTTATATAACGTTCCACTAGGAAGTTTACAACTTTTTCACAATCTAATTTAGAAGATGCACTATTAATTTCGCAAATGTTATAGTTGGCATACTTCAATTTAAAATGAAAGGATGATGATATTTTATGTTATGGGATGAAAAATATGGACGTTATCAACAATAATGGTGCCTATTAGTTTCTCCCTCGTGAATGTTGAAAATTAAAAAGAAAAAAGAAAAAGAAAAGAAATTGTACCAGTGATGGTCCATACCCTCGTCCATAGAAAATAAAAATTTACAGCTAAGCCTACTAAGTAGGCACTGTAGATGGTGGGAAGCAAGAAACTCCCACTTTGATAAAAGGAACTCCTTCCTTCGGATGTTTAAAGTCAATTTATTTGTCCCCTTCCAATTGACATTTTCTCATTTTTCTGTATATTTTAATTAGATTTTATTCCTTTCAAATCAAATATGTATTTTTTTTTTTTTTTCAAGAAATCAAATATGTATGGAACACATATGTAGTCAGTTATTATATGATAAAACTTCTTTATTACTAATATATTTCTGGATTATTTCAATAAAACTTTAGATGAGAAATTCGCATTTATATAATATAAAAGACACCAATTATTAAAAATACAGAAAAAAGCTATGACAGAAATGATACAAATTTTTAAAAAGCACAAAGTCCAATGCAAGTTTCATATATAGTTCATGCATGATGTAACTTTGTGAATGGTACATTATAAACTCAGTCCATTTGGGGTGGGTGTGCGCGGGTTACGCTCTAAAAGGTATATATTATCACATAACAATATGATAAAAATAAATTACTAAAAGAGACTATGATATTCTCAAATGCAAAACTTTTTTATTAGATCAATTTAACATGTCAAGTGAAAAGTATTAATGATCTTCTATAATTCTGTTCAAAATATGTTTGGTTAGTATACATATAAATTTTTTCTCAAAAAAATTGTACTTCTAATGCCTATGGCTATGTTAAAATTTAAATTTAATTCTTATTAGAGTTTGCGAACTTATAATTGAACTCGTTACTGTTAAAATATATATGTATACTAACCAAACATGTTTTGAACAGAATTATAGTATTCATATATATATGTATACTAATTGAACAAATTTTTTAATTTAATTTATTCCTTACTGTTAAAATTATTTGAGTTTGTTAAAAATTATTATTTGTAATAATATCATAGTAAGGACTAATTTTTTTATAAAAAATAAATGAAACAATTAGGAAAAAATATTATTGCTTCTATTTTCTCTATTTATTTATGTATTAATGACATATTTTTTTGTGTTTATAAAAGTTAGACATTACACTTAAACACAATTTTCTAAAATAATGTCTAATGTCTCTTGTTCCCGGCCAACTGAATAATCCTTTGAAAGAGAAAAATATTGATGTAGCTAAAATGCAAGGGAATCAATAGAGAATCAAAATCTTGGACGTTATGAAGTATATGGACCCCTGCTTTGACATTACTCAATTAAGTGGGTCATTATAATGAATTAATTAATCCCTTATATTAATTAATAACTAGTTTTAAATAAACAGAAAAACAATAGCAGCCACATCATCAAACCATCCATGTGTACATTTCGACCGCCATGATCAAACCGGCCAAGCCGGCTCACGTCACGATCAAGCGTGCCCATGGGCATACACCATTGTCACAGCAGGCAGCTGTGGGGCTACCACAAGAGATTAATAAATAATAATTAGGTTTAATCAATCAAAACGTTGATGAATTATTGTTTATTAAAGAGGAGTGGCAGTGAGTGACCAGCGAATATGAAAGGTTGGCATTTTAAGAACCCTATGAGTCATTGTTAAAATAATATATTTCTATATTACAATTATTATTATTATAACAAGATAGAGTATTAAAGAAAAGGCCTGCCTCACATGGTAGGATGCTTGTGATTCAAAATGGGAAGACAAAATCAATGTTACAGTAATGGTAAGAGAATCCCACTTCCATTTTGTTCCTTTCCAGCCTTCTTCATTGGCTTGTCATGCACAAACGTGCAGCAATAATTTCTCTCAATTTAATTCAAACCAACAACAATAATAATAATATGCATAAATGATTAACCGAATGGAACACAAACTCTTGCCACACCCTTGAGCAGGATCCAAGTCCCTATCAAATCGATTATTGATGCCCATTTGGTTTTAAAGAATCATAGGAAATATAATGGAATGTAATGATAGGAAATATAATGGAGGCGATTACATATTCATTTGATATATAACATCAAAAAAATGGAATGAAATTTAGTCTTTTTAACTCTATCAAGCAAAAAATGGAGAGTACAAGTGTTTAAACTAATATCGATTCATGGAGGGCATACATTGATTTATGTAAGTTGGAATATCCGAATTACACAACAAAAGTTATATGATGGAGATTACTTGGTTTGTTGTAATCACCGTGTGTTCTGTATAAGAAGTATTTATTAAGGTACACAAGAAAAACTAATTATGCTAAAAAAAAAAGTATATATTTATGTATAACCTTAATCAAACGACATATATTTTGAAACGAACATGAAACCGATGTATGCCATAAAACTGCGGACATATTGGGGAATATATATACACACACATATGTATATGTACATGCATATGTATATATACATGTATATATATAGATATATGTACATTTGTATACATACATACATACATACATACATACATAGGGAAAAACATTTCTCATGTTATAGGAGAAGTGTTTTCTTATATCACACACACATAAAATAGTAGGATCCCATATATATATATATAATTAGCATTATATATATATGTGGGTCTCATATTTCATGTGTGTGTAGAAATCTTCTTCTTCTCATGCAACATGAGAAGTTTAAACCCCATATATATATATATACACACACATATATACATGTATATGTGTATATATGTGTGTGTGTAGACACACACACATATACATGTATATGTATATATACATATATTGTTCACTTGTTTTAAGAATCCCTATAGAAATGGTCCTTGGCATAAACAAGGGAATTGTCCAGCAACTTGACAAATATATATAATATTTTTTCAGGCTGAATAGTTCAAGTTGGGGCTAAATCTGGCAAATTGTAGCCAACAATTAATGCACATAGGACCACTAAGTATTATCTTCATGTGACGACTTGTTGTAATTGAAATAAGAAACATACATATATATATATATGCACGCACACACACACATACATATATATATATATATATATATATATATAAGTGATGTGCTTGTTTGAGCAACTTTTGGTTATCCAACTTACTTCAATTTTCCCCATATAGAAGAAATATATTACTCGTTTTTTATTTAAATGAATCTTTCAGAAATTAATTATTATATATTTTCAGTGTTTCAAAATGCAAACAAGTCATTTATATGTGACTGAATATGTATAGTTCATTACTTTTGACTGTAGTTATATTCTGCTCCCTTCGTTTTTAACTTAACTTCGTATACACAAATTAAGAAAATTAGTAGATAACCTAAGTTTTAATAAATTGCAAAGATATATCACTAAAATGCCATTATTATTATTATTATTATTATTATTAGGGTAAAGATGCAAAAATACAAATGTGTTTTACCCTAAAAGCGTCCAACACCAAATGTTTTTTTTTTTTTTTTTTTTTTTTTGGCGCACAATTACACATGAACTTTCAAAATTGGAGCAAAAATACAATCACTATCATATTGGCTTAACAGACGTTACTTTTGCAGTGGGCCCCACATTATTAAAAGAAATAAAAATGCCTAGCTTTTTTAATTTACTCTACTGCCCTCCCTTCCTTATCAGTCACTCATCACCAATGAATACTCTTGGGATTCTTTTTTTAGCAATGTCAGCGACGTCGTCCCCAGGGTCTGCTCTGACGACCAACAATACTGCTGCTTCGCCTAGCCCTTTAGCTCCTCACCATCCACCCTGGCCTCATTGCCACCAGCTACACCTTTTGCTCCACCGCCGGCGAAGCCTTCGTCTCCTCCTCCAACAGCCCCAACTCCACCTTCGTTGAGCCCTCCTTCTCTTTCCCCTGCATCAACCTCACCACCACCGGAATCTTCGACGTTGCCTCCTCCACCGTCCACTCCTAACAATCCGCCAAGTCGCAACTTGCCGCCTCCTCTGTCGGGCTCAAATTTTCCTTCGACTCCGAAGTTTGTTTTGGTTGTGATTGATGAAGGATGGTCATAATGTATTTTGGGGATTTAGGTTAAGAATCTGAATGTAAAACTCGATGGTTATATCTATCACTTTTGATTTGTCAAAATCTATAGAATTTCTCTGCAATTACCCATTTGTGCACATTCTAACTACTGTTCGGTTTGAGCATGAAATTTCATGATTGCAGTAGTATTCTTGGCTATGTTTAAAATAGAAAATTTTCATCATAATCTTTGATCCATTAAATTTGAAAGAGAATTCTCAGAACTTGTACAATTGAAAAGTTGGAGGGTGTTGTTGAACTGTTGGTCAGTTTAGGTTACATATGTTGGAGGTTTAAAGGGATTTTTTTTTAATTTTGTTTTAAACAATCAGGGGTCTTAATTGGATTTCTCTTCATTGATTCTTGGTTTGTTCATTGGTCTGCATTTCGTTGAATCGAAGTCCGCCACCACCATCATCAAAATCGTCGCCATTGTCTTCGTCATCATCATCATCGAGTAGTATATCAACTGAAGTTGTTGTCGCCATTGTTGTTGGGGCCATTGCAGTTCTTCCTTCTTTGAGTATTCTCTATGTTTGCTGTAGGAAGAGAAAGAGAAGACTCGATGAGTAATACTATATGCCACCGCCGGTACCGCCTCAAGGACCCAAAGGTGAGCGACTGATAGGGAAGGGAGGGAAGTAAAGTAAATTAAAAAAGATGGGCATTTTTATTTCTTTTAATAAATGGGGCCCACTGCAAAAGTAATATTTGTTAAGCCAATCTAACGGTGATGGTATTTTTGCCCCAATCATATATAGTTTTGCACATAAAAAAAATATTTGGTGGTAGGCGCTCCTAAAGGTAAAATACATGTGTATTTTTGCACATTTACTCTAATTATTATTGTTGTTGTTGTTATCAAATTGTTATTTAAATCAATACTGTATTAAATTTGTTTGCCGAATTGTTTGGAAACATATTCAAAACCCGAAATGATAGTGTTTGAAAATGGAAGAGTATGTGCTTTGAGGGGTAGCAGAATATTGTGTTTAAAATATAAAAATTTAGTTAAAATATTTACAAATGACAACAAAACGTCAAATTTTTAATATAGAAAATGAAATAAAAATTAATTTTCCCAATTTAATATCAAATTTAGTTAATATTACTGATTTGTTTGACGAAGAAAAATAATGGTTTGATAAGTTTTGACTAATTTAGTTATAAAGTATTAATCTCTCTGGTTCAAGATATAAATTTCAAATTGTGTTTATCAAGAATTCAAGTTAAAAATAATAAATATGTAAGACATGTACTTTTTTATATTATATGTCCTTGTCTATAAAGAGAATTAGTAAGAGAGACAAAAGTGAAAAATGATAAAAAGAATGTATGAAAAAAAGGTAACAAGATAAAGAGTGTGACAAAATTATAAAAAGCCTATTTAATGATCAAACAAATCCAAACTGTAACTTATAAAGAAAACTAGACCCCTTCAAATTTGAAGCTTATATTTCAAACTGAAGGGAGTTATTTTTATTTCTTACTCCTAGGTCAAATGGATCATCATTGTTTCATCATACTTGAGTTAAGGTGTAGATTGGCCAACCAAGCGTTACACTAGGAGCACCAGGCACAACAATATTTTGAAGGTATCAAAAATATCAATGAACAATTGAAAGGGAGTAAATATACCAATGAAGAATTTAAAACTTTAGCGAATACACTACAATAGGGATTGTGCTACTTTCATCATAATTTATTTCTTCATTGGTATTTTTACTCCCTTTCAATTCATTAGTTTTTTTGATACCTTCAAAACATTGTTGTGTTCAGTGCTCCTAGCGTAACACTTGGTTGGCCAATCTATACATTAACGCTTCATTTTTTTGGCCTTCTTTCATACTTTCATTCTTGTATTATAATTACAATTTTGTTTTCGGGAAATGACAGTTAGGTTCTCAAAAGATCAATCTATTGACAACTATATTTTAAATTTTTTTTATCAAGATGTTAATTGTAAATATTGACTTAGAAATAATGGCAAATATTAGAGTTTCAATTACAATTAATTGAATTAAAACATTTAAATTTAAAGATCTCATCTAATTTTTATAATTGAGATTATCATTCATGCAATGGCCAATTATTATTATATGTCCGTATCTTGAGGAATTCTATCTTGGTTTCATTCTTGTTATTCATCCTGCGACGAGCATCTTATCTCTGCACGGGACATACATCAAACTAGAGAGAAGGAATGATAACTACCCAGGATAAGGAGATAGACCAATTCTTATGCATCTTCATCAAATTGCTATAATTTCTTCTTAAAGTTTTTTCTGAATGTCTTAGTTATAGTTTGTTGCTTTTTAGGCTTGTTTTAAATATTAAAATATTAAAATATAAGTATGCTTTGTCAACATATAATTATACAATCATCACTTAAATTTGATAAGTTAACATTTTTCATTCAAAGTGAGACAAACAGTGTTAGGATTGAAGAACTAAAAATGTTTTTTTTTAAAAAAAAACTTTAGGGGCTATAAAATGAGACTTAATACAAACATAAAAAACTAAACATATACTTTAGCCTTCATACAATTGTCTCAATCGATATTTATAACTTATATTTCAATAAAAATATTTTGGAACTGAAATATCATTAGATTAATCTTTTGAGATATAAGTGTCATTTTTTATTTTTTTATTTCTATATTAACTTGTCATTATATTTAGATATATTAATATATATTCTTTTCCTCTATTTTTGTTTTATTAATTGAAAACTAATATTTTTACTGTCCATATATATATCAATAGAAAAATAATTCACCTAGCAACTGATCCAAGTGATATCATCCTGAATATAAGTTATATAACCAACAACGGACTCTAAATATATTTTATTTTAATTTTTTTTTTTTTTTTTAAAAAAAGAAAAAGTTATCTGAGCTACAGCTCGATCAAGCATGCATTTAAAACACTAAGTGGGCATATATATGATTACACATAGTATTATTAGCATTATTATTAGCAATGTTAATGGCGGGCGACTGATTATAATGATTTCAAGTTGACGAAAACTTTTTAAGGGTTGATTGTTCAAGTCAAGCTAGAGAGTAATAACTTTGAACACAAAATGTCAATTTAGACCAAAAATATCAATTTCTTACCAACTTAATATCAAACTTAATTTTTATTGGTTTGATAAGTTTTAAACCAACTCACTTCATTTATTTTATTAATTTTCTGCCCAATGTTTTTCCCCCTGAATGATCGATCACTTATTAATTCTTGGATCTTATTAATTAGTATTTTTTATTTTTCTTTAGACAATGAAATATTATGATTATATATGTGTGCGCTCTTCCCCTAAACAAATCATTCAACGTGATAATTTTAAATCAACGTTCTTATCATCATTAGAAAAAAAAATATAGGGCATGCTTAATTTTTTTTGTTTTCAAAATATTTTTTTTGAATTGAAAAAAGGGTAAATGTGCAAATTTAGCAATGAACAATTTCACTATGAGTACCCATAAGACTGAACTATTTTTTAGAGTAAAGTTAGACATAAACAATTTATTTGGGAGCATAGCAACGTCGTTAAAGAAATTTAACTTCCATTACTTTTTGCATTGTGGGTCTCACCAATATTCTCTCTCTATTATTTTAATATTTTTTAATGGGAACATATCACTTAGACCTATGGAAACAATGTATTTTAGTTAGCCTCCAACTGAAATTTCATTATACCCCTTGGATCAAAATGAAATTAAGTTTTTTTAATCTAAAAAAAAGAAAGAAATTAAGTTCTTTAGTGTAATAATGTTTTTACTTTAATTTTCATATGAGAATTTACAAGACAAAGAAAGGGATTAAAAAAACCAAGGAGTTAATAAGGACATTTTGGTCATTCACAAGATAAATAAGAGATTCACAAGGCAAATAAAGATATTCACCAAACAAATAAATGCATTTACAAGAAAAATAAAGGGATTTTTAAAAAAATCAGGAAGTTAAAAAATTTACAAGTGAAATATAGGAATTTAAAAGACCAATATGTGAATGACCAAAAAAATTTAACTCCATGGTCACCTTCACTTGTTTGTCTTGAAAATATCTTTACCTATCTTGAAAATCTCATATTTCTGTTATAAATACTCTTCCGAAAGAAATAAAGTAAGGGTATTATTGTCTTTATACTAACATAACTTAATTTCATTTTGACCCAAAAGGGAGTGCAGTGATATTTCAGAATCTTATGGGGTTTAATTGAAATAAAATTGTTTCCATGGGGTCTAATTGATATTTTCCCATTAAAAAATTTAAAATAATAGAGAGAGAAGACCGGTGAGACCCACAATATAAAAAATAATAGAAGTAATAACCGGCTTTGCCTTTAAGGAAAAAAAACACAAATTTGAATCCCATAAAGTATACTTGTGTTGGCAAAGATGAAAACTCTTTGCATTGTAAGCCTTGAAATTGATTATATCCTTATCCCAAATAATAATAATAATAATACTATTACTTCATCTTTCACTTCACTTTAAGATATGTTTTTCAAAATAATGGTTCAAACAATTTTTTAAATTTTATTTTCAAAGCCTGTTCTAAAAATTACTCTACAGAATTACCCTAAAAACATAAAAAATAGATCATATAATCAAACAAGCCCTCAATTTACCTGAAATTGATTCAATTAACGTCATCCTCAATATAATGTGACGAAATTAAACATATATTATATCAGTTTAACTTCAACCTTTTTGCACATGTAACAAACAAAAAGTTCACTCACCAACAAATCGATCCAAAGCATGCACTAAAAACACTGAGAGAGAGAGGCATAAAAATTAATAATTACAGTTAGTTATTATTATTAGGAATAATATGTTAATTTGGAGGGGAAACTGAATGATTTCATGGTGGAATAAAGCACACACATTGATTTGGAGCCTAATCACCAAAGGCTTGAGGAAAAGAAATAAAGAAGGAAATATGATGAGTACTGAACAGTGAACAGTGGGTGGTGTTGTTGGCGTAATAGTAAGAGTTTTGGATCATTTAACGTCAAAATCGACATAACTCAACTATTTCTTATTGTTGGCCAGTTTAGTGATGAGGAATCAATTATACCATTGAGTGTGATTAAGAACTTTATATAGTTTGGGGAAAAAAAACACACCAATCGAAAGAATTGCTTAATAATATCATATACCTGATAAGTTAGGTAAAAGTTAAAAGCTTATCAGTAGTGTAAGCTTTAGGGTTTTTTTCTCTCTCTCTCTCTCTCTCTCAAATGAACTGTTAAACTTTAACTCCATTAGTTATTTGATGGTGATTTACAAACGACTGACCGTCAAATAACTACAAGTTTTTGTTTTAAAAAATAAAAAAAGAGGCTCAATTTATAGCCTTTAGTTTAACCATAAAATATTGTTCTTCATATACCTAACAGTTTTTAATAATCGCCCTCAAATAACACCTTCCCATATATATACACACATTTTTATAGGCACAGGTTTTTTTTCTTTTTTCTTTTTTTGAGGCAATCTTATTCACTCTCAGACAATAAAGATAGAAACCTCTTTCCCAGCAAAAATTTAAACTTTATTAGTTTACCACGTTACCAAGGGACGGACTAAATTTTATCTGGACCACTTACATGAAGTATACAGTGCTACGTAAGCCAGAATCTGTAGTTGATAGTTTAGTGATGATAACTCGATCAATACCGTTGAGAGTATAAGAAATTTATATTTCAAAAAAATTACAATAAAAGATTTTTTTTCATGGCAGAGCTCGACCATGCCTAAATATATATGAATTACTTAATAATATCATATACCTGGTAATTTAGGCAAAAATTAAAAGCTCAGTCAGAAAACTACAAAGTATGTTATTGAGAGAGATGAAGAAAGACTTTGACCAAAAAAAAAAAAAAAAGAGATGAAGAAAGAGAAACTGGAGCTAGGGTTATGTAATTAGCTATGGAAATAGTATATTCTGAAAATGTCTCATCAAACATTGGAGGTCGGTGACTCTCTGCTTCATCATTGGCCTATTGGAAACTTGAACCCTTCAAATTATTGACAAAACTCTACCTCTTTGTCCCCACACCATGCCCACATCTTCGGGTGCTTTCTTTTCATTTTTTCACTTGCACAGTGGACTACGATGTGGGCATGGTGTGGGGACAAAGAGGAAGAGGTTGAGTTTTGCAATACACACACACAAACACGTGTAAAAGAAAGAGAAACGTTTCGAAACCTCTTTAGAAAATGAGGAATTAACAGAGGTCTGGAAATTTTCAAGGGAAAATTTCACTACACACTCTCTGTAGTAAAATTATTCTCAAACAGCCCCACCACATTTTTTTTAAACTTCACTACAACCTCTAGGGCTAAATTGAAAATAAAATTTATGGGTGAAAATATAATTGTGCCCTTACTTTAGAAGTCAAATATGATTATTTATAAAACACATGTGAGAATTTACAACTCAAATATGATATTTAAAAGACAAATAAGTAAAATTACAAGACCATTTCAGCCATATACAAGATAATGAATATATTCACAAGAATAAAAGCTATTTACAAAGACACATGGGAATTTATAAGTCAAATATGCTACTACCTCCGGTCATAATTTTAGGAATATTTTTGTAGTGCAAACCTATAATTAGGACCAAATGTAGTAATTTATAAGACACATGTGATAATTTACAAAACCTCCCGGCCATGTACAAGACAAAAGGCATAAATGTCTTTTCAACCAAAAACCTTATTTCAGTTTAACCCCAAGGATGTAGTGAAGTTTCAGAAAATTTGAGCGGCTGTTTGAAAATAATTTGCTATAAAGGGCTGCAGTGAAACTTTCCCTATTTTCAATAATAAATACCTTCTTCTTCTGCCAAAGACTTGCTCCCTTCTTGCCTTAATGTAGGACCCAAATGAGGAGTTGCTCTTGGTCTTTAATGTAAGACTTATTTCTCATATTTATTAATAAATTTTTCTAATTTACCATTGATCTCATTGACAATATCAAGAAAAAGAGAGATTGAGGGAATCAATGGAGATAATTAAGGTGTTTTAAAAGAGAAACATATCATAATAGCTAAATTAACTAACTTCCTTAATATAATTAATTTAAATAAATAGTTCTTACATTAAAAACAAAAACAAAGGTGTGTTATCTTCTCTTGTCGAGTAAATTTCGTCAGCAAGGTCGTAGTACATAAAGATTTAGTCAACAAGAGCTGAAATTAAGAAACCCATACTTTAAAGTTTTTATGAATCTTAGGAGTTTGAAAATATATTACACTTATGTAGTACAGAAATGAAATCTTAAGGGTTAATTATATTCAGCAGTCATATAAGCATTGCTATATTATCAGTTAGATCACAAATAATTAAGTTGTTCTCAAAAGTAATAGATAGTATTTCAGTTTAAAAATAATGTTTATTGGATTATTCTATAACTTTCCTTTATAACGTATTGTTATTGATTTAAATGCCGAAAATGTATTTTTTTTTTTATGTTATAATTTATCTACAGCAAACCTTTGAAATGAATGAGAACATGTAATGATATAATTAATTTGTTTCCACAACAATTGACTCTAGAAAAATAAAAATATTAATTAATTATATTCCATTCATCGATGTAAAGAGCAAATACAAGAGTTGGGGTCTTGCCACCCAACTCACATCAAGTGCCTCCTTAGATGGTCCTTGGTATAATGGATTTAGAGGGAAGGCTGGACGGGAAATACAATTTTTATGAGTTGGGTTTTAAAAAATTAGAGAAGTGAGGTTAACAGTTTTGAATTAATTTTCTTTATTCTTTTATCTTACATCTTTTTTTTTTTATTAAAATTTTATAACTCCACTTCTCCATTTTTTTAAAATCCAAATATACAAATTTCTCCTCATCTCTCCTCCCAATCCCTCAACCAAACAACCTCTTAATGTTTTCTTTAGCATGAGCTTGTGAGTTTTAACAATCTATTAAGGGTAGGATAGATGTGTGAGTTATGACCAACGAAAAAAATTAGAAAGTTGTTACATTTTAAATTTCAACTTTTCATGCATACAAATAAAAATAATTTGGTGGCATTTTATGTGTTAAATTATTATAGAAAGGAACGCTAACATATCAATGACAAAAAATTTCTAAACATATATCTTTTATAATAGTTAATGACAAAAGGTATTTTATATTCAGATAAACATCCACTATATAGAAAATGACGGTTTTATAATGTATTGTTGGATTTTTTTATTATATATAGTTACTTTTATTATTTATTTTTACTATTAATATTTATTATATAATACACAGTATAATCATTTATAATAACAAAATAATAATATTAAATAAAAATTTATATTTATAGGATTCAAAATTAAATTCATTATAGATAAACATGATACATTTAAAAATAAATTAATAACTTTAACGCTCTCACGTCAAAACATTATCTTATAATGTTTTAAATTCTACAAGAAAATCAATTAATAAAAAATTTCACAATATTCTCCAATACTTTTGTTATAGATTGTCCATAGATCATGTATTAGTGCACTCCAAGAGTTCTCGTTACATATCCTTTAACTACAAAAGAAAATTAAACTTAAACAAATCTCGAATATAACTTTAAAAATCATAATATAGTAAAAATTGGCAAATATAAAAACTTGACCAAACCTCATAACTGGATTCAGCAAACTTGATTTCAACCTACAGTTTAAGTTGCTAAAGTTTAGAAACGTGAGAGGCTTAACAATAAATAAATAAAAAAAAAAAAAAATTCAGGATTAATTTTACATCATTTTTTTCGTGTTATCTTCTTTCTCATGCATTTTTTCCTCTCTTTTAATCGTCAAACCAATTGACATAATCAGATTAGATATCGTAATTTGAATCGCGACCCCGTATGTCAACTAGTGAGCTCTCGTTATATAAAAAATAAAATGAAATTAAAAACGTTAACTAAAAAAAATGAAGGACTACACAAAGAAGAATCACATCAAGAGGAAGGAGCTGCAATAGAGTGAAGACCGATGGTAGTGGTGGAGGACAAAACCTATAGCATTAGAACAAAACTTATGGAAAAAAGAGTATGAGATCCACTAAGAAAATGCAAAAATATTTTATTGTTTATTATTCTTGAAGAATGTATAATAGTTCATTATGAAGAACTATAAAATAGTGTCAAATACTTTTTTTTTTTCAAAATCTTGCATTCTCATATATAACGGTTATCATTTTTAACCATTAAGTATTATTAAAAAAAGATAAGTATGTAGAAATCCCCCAAATAGTTAATTCCGTGTAATTTGATAAATACATGATGGTTAATAATTACATTCATTATATTTTTGTTTTCGTAAAGCTACTCAATAATTTGCAGCATATTTTTCTAGAGTTATATATTCTTGATAATTCCATGGATAATCCCATTTTTTTTTTTTTTTTTTTGAAAATTTCAAAAAACCCATTTTTAGTATATTTTAGTCCCTAGAGACTAAAATGGGGTCCGTGTTTTTTTTTTCAGGGACCAGAAAGGATATTTACTCTATTATTTACTAAGCGTTATGTATGTGTGCAAATCTATAGTATGACAAAAACAGAAAGCATCATATACACACACATATACATACATACATACATACATACATACATACATACATACATACATACATACATACATACATACATACATACATACATACATACATACATACATATATATGTGTGTATAAAAATATTGAGATGGCGTGAAAATTATAATTAAGATGACTTTTTATTATTTTTTCTTAGTTATTTGAGACAAAGAAAATCTTCACTTTACATATCAGATCATGATTTGGAATGCATGCATGCCTAAAAAGGAGATGCCTCCTAAAAAAGATGTGTCATATCAATAACAATGTGTGATTATATTTAACCAAAACTATCAACTTTTATTTTTCTTTAAAAAATATTAACGTTGCAAATTAGCAATATTTTTATGCTTTTTTATAATTTAGTTCAGATTTGAGCATTGTCTTCATAGTAACTCTCCTAAAATTTTATTAAACCTAATATTTTATTTAGGGGATGTTGAGCTTATTTCACTTGGATTTTTATTTTTTTGCTAGGAGCTTATTTCACTTGATTTTGTGCTTGTTTGCATAGAATTTAATTATAGTCAGTTATATATATGATAAAATCTTCTTCTTTTTTTTGTTTTTGCAAACGATCCATAATCAATTATTATAAATCAATTTTATAATTATAATTTAAGAAAATACGTATTTTATAAATTAATTTTATCTAAAATTTATCCTTCTTACTGCTAGTCCAAACATGCCCACTTAATCAATGTAAAATTAAAGCAATAATAATAATTTTGAAGTTTTGGAACAAAACAAGAGGCATCTATATTAATATGACCCTTTTACAAAGAGGACGACATGATGCTAGATTGCTAGTTAACTAACTAACTAAACCTAGCTATAATATAATTAAATGAAAAAGAGATAGATTAGGCTTTTTCATTAATCTAATCATTGTCCTTTATCATTCCGACACAAAACATATTAGTTACTTCTGAATGCATCCCACAACGCCATCATGCACATTAATCAACTTTACAAGTTTTGATTAATCCTAAAATAGCCGTCCTAATTTAAAGCTTTTATTTATTTATATTAGTTTTTTCGATCTTAATTAAACAATTTGCTTTTACTTTGTGACCTCACAAGATGATGAAAAGTAGTGAGCGTGCAGGTTCCATTAAAAGTGGCTTATGAAATTGTTAATTGATTTGCTTAGAAAGAAAAGACTATCAACTACAGGGGAAAAAGCACATATATATCATATATGTAAAACAAAATTGTATAATTAATTAATAGCTTGAGTAAGTCAACTCATATACATTACTGACTTTGATTAATGGATTGTGTGGACCTGAATCGATCCGTTCCTATGACAAGAAAAAAAAGGAAATTATGATGAATTTTTTACATTTTGAATATCTAACAATTTAAAAACTATATAATTAATGATTACATCATCACGATGAAAATTTTATTAACATTTTTTTTTTCTTACTTCTCAAGTCTTATGTACACTGATGTGCAGGATTTCAGGTCTTAATTAAGTATCAGTAAAATTTTACTTGACTTGTGAGTAAAGTTGTACTTTTTAAGTAACTTTTCTGAATTCTAACAATAAATTTAATAAAAGTTAATGGTGAATCCTATAATTATTAGACGTAACACTTCTAAGAAAAAAAATTTGCATGACTAATATTTAATTTTAAAGATATGAGATGTTTATGAGTGCATGAGAGTATGATTATTAAAAAGAAGTATCATCATTAAATCTGCCGCTTATTAAAATAAAGGTCACCTTCTCTCCATTTCTAAAGAATAACTAAGAATTGTTTGTCTACTTTTAATATATGATATAGTTGGTCATGGCCTAAAAAAATAACTTTCATAGCTAGCTACCTTCTGCTTTGATTTGATGAACTTTTTAAACGGGAAAAAAATTTAATAATACCAATGATCTCAGATAAATAATATTTTTTATAAGCACATGTATCCTCCATTTGGAGGGCTGCTTGAGGCACTATTAGACACTAATCCATTTTGCTAGATCTAATCTTGTTTGTATCTTATATAAATAATATAACCACGATAAGCCTAAGAAAAATCTCCTAAAAAAAACCATTGACTTGTTAAAAGGGACTGTATATAAAATAATTCATTATTAACGTTATTATTCGGCTATAAAAAAAATTAAATATAATGAGATTCCTTCCTGTATACAAATTCTAATAAAACTCAAGTAAGGTAAAATTATTATCTTATGCGTATAGACAGTGACTAGAGTAAGAAAACGGCAATTATTGCACTTAAAAAATTTCCCAAAGGCCAATAAAAAGAAAAAACCTAATTCCCAAAGCATGACTTTGATAGTAATTGAGAATTGGCCTGATCAGTTACGTTTGTTTGTATCTTCATAGCACTTTCAATATATATAAATATGTGTGTGTGAATATATTATTTATTAGATATATGATTTACATCCTTTTGAAAAGAGACATGTTTTACCAATTTCTTGTTACCTTTTTGAAGAGGCAGTTACGTTAAGAACATCTAAAAAGCGGTCAAATTTAGAAAAGTTGTTATTAAAACATCTTTTTTTTTTTTTTTGCTACTTTTTAGAAAAGTTATAATTTTAGTAAATTTGATATGCTTCGCCGAGAAATAAGAATCAAGGCATTGAGAGTACAGAGTAAAACCATCACTAATGTCCAGTTGATCTAGTGGGATGAAGCCTTAGGTCCCTTAAACAATGTATAGACTCCAAGAAGTGATCGAATCTTGGGTTGTAAATGAAGCTACTGGCTTCAGAGGTGCCCCTTTTATTGGTCCCTATAGTACCCAAATCCAGATTAGTTTGGGTCTAAGGAGTCCTTGAGAAAAGAGGCTAGCTCGGGATACTAGATATACATGTAGAAAGAAAAAGAGTAGACTCATCACAACTAAGTTGTTATGTACATAAATGTTGAGATTTAGACCTCAATCACATGCTTAGGTAACGAGAACTTTTAGCACTCACATCAATTTGAGTTGGTGATTATAATTTTCTTTAAGTAAAATCAATTAGGACAAGTTTTATAGAAGTTTTGTTTAGATTTTAAGGAACTTATAAATTTGAACAATTTTCTTAAAAGTCAAAAAGTCAATAGCAACAATCTTAATATATCATGTTTTGTTGCGGTAAAAGAATGGTACGTAGTACTTTTTTGGTCCATGTGGGTAAATTTTTGTACCTCTTGAATTTCTTCAATATAACTTTTGTCAAGTTTGAGGTTCTTTATTTAGATGTTCATATCATGTACTACCTCCGGTCATGATTATAAAATAATTTTTTAGTATAATTTGTACTATAAAAGTATTCCTATAATACCGGAGGGAATAACATTTACTAAGATTTTTTTATTTTCAAAAATCCAAAAACAAAAAAAAAAAATTAGAGACATGATAAAATTGAATAGCAAATAAAAAATGAATATAGAATTTTTTTGGGCCGACTAAAATGAAAGAAATTTTGAAATTTATATTTTCATGGGTGTTTCATAAATGTATACTTTGAAATGTCTATTTCATTTCTAAATCGGACAGATGGGATCCACAAAAGGGAAACAAATTAAGCATATCCTATAAGCTATCTTGTCCATATAATATATTGATTTATAGTTAATAATTAATATGACATTTCTATAGGTCCCTTCATGTTTGTACATAGGCTGTATAAGTCACACAAAGTACTTGTATTATCGCTCGTCATAACCAATCAATCTTAATTATTTTCATTTTCAGTTTCAGAGACAGGATAAAAATTATTGGAAAAAAAAAAAAAAGGATTTTGAAATTATAAAATTTTAAATTAAATGTTTCAATTCCCAAAAAATGAGTTGTGAATTATTTTAAAGTTTCGTCATTTCCTTATCAACTCTTGATAAAAAATCTAATTTGAGATTTTACAATTTTAAAGTTTTTTTTCTATTGTTTCCAAAATTATTTGAAATGTAACAAATTAAAAATAATACATCCACTTTTATAGTCATGGGAGTTATATGTGTGTGTGTGTGTCCACATATAATGTTGGTACTTGGTATAATTTGACGAAATATTTTTATTTATAGATAATTTCTAATTGTCTATAAATATACGTATTCTTAATATTAAGAGTTGCACTAACGTTTATCTTCCTAAAACCCAACTTAAGTATAAATTTGTAATAAAAAATTTAAAGTAAATAAGTGCAAACATAATATTTAATTGAAAATTTGATTTTCTTAGTTATAAAATTAGGCCATTATTCAATTAAAGTCTGAAATCAGCATCTATTATATTTATAGCACATGGAGGAGTAGTAGCTAGGGATCTTTTCGAGGGGACGAAGATAAAAATAAATTATTGGTAACAAAGAATATTCAAACTTGGGTCAGACAGAATACGCTGTTTGCCTAAAATTTGACTGATTAAAGTTTTTGGCTAAAGTATACAAACAGAACCTAAATAGAGTTCCTGAAACTGAATCAAAATTGTGTAATTAAATACTATTAAACTTAAATTTAAAATATGGGTAAATTGAAGAATATATAAAATTTTTTAAGTAATTATCACTACTGTTTCATTCTTTCATAACTAAAAGTATATTTTAGCCAAAGGGTTTCATTCTTTCATGACAAGGGGGGAAAAACCCCCTCCAAAGTTATTGTATTATTATTACTTTGAAATTATTCAAGAGTTTGATTTTCCCTCCATATCTTGATCAATACTTTCCCACTTCCATTTGAAACTACTGAAATCGCCTTTGTAAAATTAAAATGGAAAATTAATTAAACCAAAAGTTTTCCAACTAGGAGATTAATTAAATTCTGATTATTCATCAAGTGATTAATATATATGAGTTTTAATTAAGGTTATTAAACCGGACCCATTAGACCGATCAGGTAGTGGGTTAGATTAAAGTTAATTGGCAAACCCAAAACCAAATAGGTGAGGAAGTGAGAACGGATTTGGAATTTGAGAATTTTTTGAGGTTTAAATAATATTATTTTTGAAGATTCTTTTTAAATTTAGAAAGTAAACATTTCAAACTTTCCATAGTCTTAATTAGTGATTTTTGGAGATATATAGAATTAGATATGAAATTTTGAGGTTGTACAATATGTGTTGAATAAACATTGAAATTGGTTAAACAGACGGGACTCGAACTGGTTTGGTGACTGGTTTACCGGTTTTTTGGTCAAGGTGGCTGATCCGATCCAACTTTAATAACTTTGATTTTAACATATTCTCTTTAAACTAAGCTATTTAGTACAGGGTACTTAGTAGTGTGTGGTGAGAAGTTTGAGTACATTATAGTAAGTGTTAAGGCAAAAATGCATATTTGATATTTCTAGTTTGACGTGACGTTTCATTTTGATATAGGGTGTCTTTTTATTTCTCTAACCTTAACATTGTTAGTTTCATTAATAAAAATGCTGACCTCGAAATTTAAAGTTTTCACAAGACATTATACAAATTTTTTAGTATATTGAGTTTTTTTTATTAAAACAACAATGATATCACAAGTTAAAACATCATTCGAGACCAACAGTGTTGAGTTAGAGAATTGAAAAAAATTAGGGGACCAACTGTGCATGTTTGCCAAATTCTTAATTAAGTGTAGTGGTTTCGCGCGGGGGGACTAATGGTAGTGTTTCATTAATTTGTGTCCATAATTTTGAAATTCATGATTTAGTTCTTAAAATTTTACTGATTAATTATTAGTTTTCTTTCTTCCTTTCTTTTTCCCTGTTACAAAAAAGTTTATATAATTGAGTCTCAAGACTCACTAGGGTTATAAGTATGTATGTCTCACAATTCAAAAGATGTTTATAAAGATGCTGATAGGTTTTTCACCAAGTTTTTAAATGATATTGAGATTATAAATTACTTTTTTTTATACGATATGAATAACATCTTTATCAATTGAGCAGATTTTTTATATGTAAAAACAACAGAGAAAATAATACAAAATCAACACATTTTCTAATGAATAAGAGGTAATAAGTAGAGATTAACTAATGGTAGTTGAGATGATAGCTTGAGTTTGGATTGATCAGAATTAGTCGTAGAAATTATTGGATCATGATCTGAATCAATTATCATGTTTTCGATTAATCAAAATAAAGTGATTAGAGAATAAAAATTAAAATACTGATGTCTCTTTATTTCTAAAATTTAAAAAACTAAATCATAAATAATTTCGAATCATATATTTCTTTCATTAATTCCTCTAATATAAGAAAATTAATTTTTGTAAGCCATATCTGGAGTAGGTTGAAACTGTGAGAAGTGCCATACGGATCAAGTTGTTCCACCCAGACACACACATATATATATTTAGAGCTCTTAATATTAACAATAAAATAACAATCTCACGTAGGAGGACTCTTTTAAAACATTCTCGATCGGTAGCGAGAAACGGAAAAATTAGGTTGAAAGTTTCGAAACGTTTCTCCGAGAAATGCGGCTACTTGCCGCCTCTTTAGTTCCTCATCACTTGTTTTCGGGAAATGACCATTCTGTAATGTAATGACATCTTTTTCTTATTAATCAAAGAGAGAGAGATGGAGAAAGATAAACTAATAATAATAGTAACAATAAACAAAAACAGTGGCCCATTTGATGGTTTATGATATACATAATTTAATATATATATTTTCCCAGCTCAAAACTTAGACTTATCATTATTCTATCCAAAATTTCTCCTTTATTTTATTTACCCTCACTCTCCCCTATTTCTCTCTCATCATGTTGCGTATGGAAATGAAGTTGTTTTGAGTGAAAAGTCAGCGTCTCTCTCTTCTAAACCCATCCTCTTTAATCTTTTCCTCCTCCTCCTTCTCGTTCATCTTCTTCTTCTCCTTCTTGTTATTCAGAGACCATCACACAAACTCAAACACAGTCACTAGTCTCAAGATTCATTCTCTTAACCTATTTCTATAATATTTCTCTCCTTCTCCCTCTATTGCTTTCTATTATTTCCATAAGAACGATTAATTTGCATGCAAATCAAGCAGATTAAGGCGTGTACATATGACTGACACTACTACCAGCTATGATTCCCTACCCTCTCTGATTGAAGCAATATTATCTCTCCACTGAGGAATAAAGTATGTGCAGCAGCATCCTTGGCTCAATCATGGACAACAATTATCATCAGGGCGATTTAACTGATATATTCCTTGCAAGTGGTGGCCGAGCTGGAGGTGGTGGTGGTTCACATGGCACTTCTTCTTCTTCAACATCTGAATTAGCTCCCCATGATCTCTCTTCTTCTTCATCGGAAAGTTGGCACCACCACCACCATCATCATCAGCAGCAGCAGCAGCAGCAACACCACCAGATGAATTTCTCTTCTGTAATGATGGAAGATTCTCTGAGAGCCGCCAACTTCTTCGGCGATCCCTTCTCGAGCATTCGAGATCCCTTTCTTCAAGACCTTGAATTCCACTTACCTTCTTCTTACTTCAGTTCTGCTCCTAATAATTCTGCCATGGAAGGTGCATCTCCTGGTTTTTCTGCTACTTCTTCTGTTGTTTTGTCTCATCGTGATAATATGAGAAGTAGGCCTCCTCCTTTAGTATCAGGTAACACCACCACCACCATATTCTCCAACATGATTCAGATCTCTCCCAACGCCGCCGTCACCAAGTTACCAGTTTCGCTGTGTGATTCTCCTCCGGTGAATATGGCCGCCGGGAATTCTTCGTCTTCATCGTCGTTGCCATTGTTGTCTCCGAGGGGAATTGAGCCTTCTTCTTCCTCTTCTTTGGTTTCTGCCGGCAACATGAATATCACTGTGGACAACGCAGCACTGCAGATCTCGTCTCCAAGGAATCCGGGTCTCAAGCGAAGGTGATGAGTCTATTAATAATTAATTATTATTAATTATTTTTTTATAATGATCTCTGTGCAATTAATTAAATGCGATGGATCGAGAATAAGGAAGCTTCTTCTTCTTCTTCTTCCCAAGGATTTCAGTGAACATACAGAAAGAACAAAGTTAATTTCTGTGGTCCATTAATTTCATAAAAAAGGGAACTAATAAATCAGCACGACCGTTTTTGGGAAATCTAATTTCCCATAAACTCATGGTGTGAGCTTCAGAGAAAGTAGTAGGGTTTGGCACAGTTAGGTGGCTTATTATTATTATTACTATATTACCATTACTTTTAGCTGATTTGACTGGGAACAAGAACGCATGACCATGTTTCACAGGTGTGAGAGAAAACACCCATATAGATATATAGTTGATATTTAGTAATCAATTAAAGATATAATCACATATACATGTATGTGCATTTTTGGTCCATTAATTAAGGCCAGAGGATGGAAAAAAAGTTTTTGTGTGTGTGAAGTTAAGAATGGCAGACTGAGCTTTCAAGGAGTTAAATGATATATGTGAAACTTTACTTAGTAAATTTTCACCTGAAAAGTCCTATTCATTTAGACTTAGGCGTGTGTCATAAATTCCATACTCTGCCTTTATTGTTAGCCGCACTACTGTTGTTAGCTTCCCAACACTATGTATATAGATAGGGTAGAGTGCTATAGATATCTCTCTCTATAGTATGATTGGTGTGTGTGTGTGTGGATGCAGAAAGAGCCAGGCGAAGAAGGTGGTGTGTATACCTGCACCAGCAGCTGCAAATAGCAGACCAAGTAGTGGGGAGGTAGTTCCTTCTGACTTGTGGGCTTGGAGAAAGTACGGTCAGAAACCCATCAAAGGTTCTCCTTATCCAAGGTAATTAACTCTAACAATTAATTTAACATTTAATAATATAATAATAACCCATCATCATTAACTAGGTTTAATTATAGCTTCATCTTCTACTAAAGATATCTTACTAGTTGCTACTACTGTTAATTACTAGCATAGAATTCCCCGGTCCTAAATACAAAAGTTTGTAGTACAAGTTGCACTACAAACTATGTCCTACATTTAGGACCGAAGATATTATATGTGATTTATTTTAATTTCTATCTTTCATGACTAAAGACTTATGTGAATTGGACATCGAGGAGTACTCATTAGGATTAGGGTAAGCTTCCAACTCAAAAAAACACTTTCACATAATTCAATTTTTACCACTATTGATTAGGGTGAGTCTCTCTTAACGTGATTTCTTTTGTCTATAAGTCTATTAGGCTAGAACTCAATACTGAATTATTTGTATGGTGTCTAGGTTCTATTATTACTGAAACCAAAGTGCCCTCCCTAGCTAGTAGTACAATGACATTTTTATTAGGATGAAAATTGTGGTCAAAATGACACTCCCAAAACAGGTCTTCGAATGGTTCTCAACAGTTGAGGTTTAAATTACATGTTAGGATCTACATTTTAAAAAGATCAATTATTTATTTATTTATTTAAAAAATAAAGCTTCTAAAAAATAAGCATGATGTAAGATATTACTAGTTTTTCAAAAAAAAAAAAAAAAAAGTTTAAATAATTTCGAAGTTTAGTAAAAGTTATAGAAAACTTAAGTTAAATCAGCTGGAGACGATTTTGATCTTTGAAATTAGTTATAGCTCTAAAAATGATTTAACCTAATCTTTTTAAGACCTTATTAATACGTCTCTTAAACGATTTGTTCCACTTATCAGCAACATGAAAAGCACTTGCTGATCTGAATCACATAGGATTATATAAGCTCTTTCTAGTCTCTAGTCTTAGCTTATAATAGAATTACACATGTCTTAAAATCCGAGTCTGAGGTTCCAGTTAGTTAGTGTCAAATCATCAATCAAAACCAAAAAGGCTATATATATATATATATATATATCATCATGTTCTTGTACCTGAAGTGTGTGTATATGTATGTCTGTGTTTGCAGGGGTTACTACAGATGTAGCAGCTCCAAGGGTTGTTCAGCAAGAAAACAAGTAGAGAGAAGCAGGACAGACCCAAACATGCTGGTCATCACTTACACCTCAGAGCACAACCATCCATGGCCGACTCAACGAAACGCTCTCGCCGGGTCCTCAAGGTCTCAGCCTTCCAAAAATAACAACAACAACGCTCTCAAGAACAACCACAATAACAACTCGGATAATCAGGCTTTGATTCGGCCGCCAAAGCCGAAGGAGGAGGAGGAGGAGGATGGTCAAGAGCAGCAGCAGAGAGGGAAAATTAGCTCATCATCATCAGTGAAGGAGGAGATGGAAATGGAAGAGAATAATGACCAAGAAGAGCTTGAGAATATGATGATGGAAGAAGATGATAATAATGGATCTGAAGCAGGAGGAGCGGGATACAAGCCATGTATGTTGGATCAGAGCAATAATAATAATCAGACTTCTGAGGATTTCTTTGCTGAATTGGGAGAGATAGAAGCTGACCCACTGAATCTCTTGTTCAGTCAAGCAGGTTACAATGAAGGGAATCATCATCATCATCAGAGAGAATCCAAAGCTCTAGATCCTTTTGGTAATCTCTTTGTTGACTGGTCATCATCATCTTCTGCATCAGCATCAGCAGATCATATTCACAACACCACCACCACTTCATTTGAAGAACCAAAAGACAGGGTTATAACAAGACCTTGAAATTAAGAATTATTTATTATTCATTATTACACTTATATCATACCTTAATTAATATCCTCCTCTATAATCTTTTTTTCTTTACCTTTCTTTTTCTTTTGGTTTTGGTCATGAAATATTGTTATTATTAATTCAAGGTCTTGTTATAATCTTTTTTCATCTGGTTTGCAAAGAGGTAATGTTATAGAAAGTTTTTTTTTTTTTAGTCTCCCTGGACCCCTTATTAGTTATAGACCGCGAAAAGATTGAGTTTAACTAATTCCTTCAGCTCATAATTTTAATTCTTTATTGTTGATATTATTTATTTTCAAATATCTGCTTCATAAATTTAGTAATTCAATAATAAGAATTTAGGTTTAAATTTTAAAACTATATAATTTTTATTATCTGATGAATTCTTAAAAATATATTTCTTAAAAAAAACAATTATTGTGTACGAACTCATTTTCAAAGAATATGAATTATGATGAAGCCTACATCTGTATAGGCTCTATATAGCAACAGACCCTGATCAAACTTATGTCGTACACTGAAGTTATGAGAGATTTCCACTTGCTCTATCTGGTTATTTACCAGACCAACAGTCAGAAAGATAATAAAAAATTAATTTAATTAAACTCAGTAAAAACTAAAAGCACACATATATTTGAATGAGAGAGATAGAGAGATTGATTGGTGGAAGCAAACTCTTGGAGTCCCACGTTCGTTTTGGGAATATTGGTTGATGGGACAGAAAGCTGAGAGGAACAGAGGGTTTCTACTGTTAAAAGAGAACGTTGAGGAGATAGATTTATAGAGAGAGAAAGAGAGAGGCATGATGAACATGACTCGAAAGAAAGAAAGCTGAGTGAGTGAGTAGATTGATGATAAAAAAGATGGGACTGTCCATCTCTCTCTCTCTCTCTCTCTTTCATCTTTTAAAGTGGAGAGAGAGAGAATTGTTAATTACTATTTAATTTTTATTGGGATTGATTATTCTAAAACGGAAAAAGAAGCTTTTTCTCAGATCCTCACCTTCATGAAGGATGACAAAAGGTTACATAGGGTTAAAAAGATACACTATTTTCTCTCTATCTAATATAAAGCTTGACTTTTCTTATCAGTCTCCTCCTCCTCCTTCTCTCTCTCTCTAGGGATATGTGAGACCAAAGAGAGGGAAAACAATGCATGCTTCGTTCTTTAGTTCCTCGATCGGCTTTTCTGTTTCTTTCACTATTATCCACCAACTTGAAGTGTTTAATTATTTTTCTGAATCTGATTATGCATTTTTTATATCACTTGTTAGAAAGAAAATGATTTTTTCAGTCTTCTCTGTAAGTAAAAAATAAATCCAGCAAAACGAGGTTGCATTTAATCATTTTGCATGTGCAGGCTACCCTATTTGTGCATGTAATATGTTATATGTATCCTTTAATATGTACAGATTCCTTCGTCAGCTTAAATATAATTAATTAATTATTCACTTCATTTGAGTATTGAAAAAATATGTTTGGCCATAACACTTGTGCATGGGGATAATTAATTACTTTTACAATTTGCAAACTTTTGTATGCATGATAACCTCATATTTATATATATATTTTAACCCCAAAAAAATATTATTTGGAACAGATACGAATCTGAAGAGCTTGGTTGTTTCTTTAATTTAATGCTTCTTTAATGGCTACAAATACACACTTTTTATTTTAGTTTGATCAGATTAAAAATAACTAGTGATCAGAGTGAGACTATTTTAATAACATAATATCGGGTTTTGTGATTAGAAAATTTTATATGACTTAACATACATGTACTATTTAATAATTACTTCATTCTTTTTTTTTTTTTTTTTTTTTGGATAGAAATCAAGGGGTGTCCTCCGCCGACAACATAGACTAATCCTCCTTCGCACCGTAGTCGTCCCGAAGGGGCATTGGTACTGGCCAAATAACCTTCTCCATACACACAGTCAGGGATCGAACCCCTAACTAGATGCTTAAGGGAATCCAGCTACGAACCAACTGAGCCAAGTTGCTTTGGTTCTTAATTACTTCATTCTGTACTGCGAGTTTTTCCCTCTTTAAAGTAGATAATTTATTCAGAGAAAATTATTTTATGGTTGGTCTCACATATTTCTTTGCTTGTATGCATGAACTTGAGGACAAAAAATCTTTTGCCCTTCCCTCCCGTTTGATTTGTTGTAAGAACTAAGAACAGAAATATATATGGAATAGGAAATCAAGAACCATATATATATGTGTGAAATAATTCTATGTAAAAATTGAAAATTTTGAAAATTTTTGTGTTGAAATGAATTTGTAAATGATTAATTTCCAAATTAAGCCATTTTTATAAAATTCCAAGAAGATCACCCATATGTTCTAGTTTTTTTATTATTAAATTTTTCCATCATAAAAAAATTATGAACTGGGGCTCAATTAATTCTAGTGGGGTACGTCGTATCAGCACTCACCTAATTAATACTTAATTGCTGTAGTTATAAAACTTCAAGTAAAAATCTTATTATTTTCTATATGCTTATGATTAAGAAAATGATAGCTAAAAAACCAGTTAATTAGTGATGGAATTTAACAATGAAATTTTGTTGTTAATTTGACTTAACGACGGAATTACTTTGTGACACAATGGGATCCTACAATTCTGTCACTAATCCACTATTTTTAGTGATTATTTATAAAAATAAGTAGTAGATTTAATATGGATTATGGAACATGGCGCTAATTAATTAAGATGGGTCAAAAAAAAAAAAAAAAAAAAACTCTCTCTGTAATAGAAATATACAAGAATAATTTTACGTTTTTACCTAGTGATTGGAAACAACAAAATAATTCCTAAATGTTGTCAAATCCAATAACATGAACATGAAAAGAGTTCTCATGGTGATGGGCTTACCAATGAGGTCACTTCAATGGAAAAAGGACAAATGTCTTTTTGGCTCAAATGTGCTTTGTTTCTGTCTATCTATCAAATTGATTGACAAGAGGAGGGGGTAATAGTAGTCATCATGCATTTCCATGAAAATTGTTTTGATTTTGTGGGAGTCACTGTTGTTCATGATTTTGAAGATTATGTTGTATCATCAATTTTGTCACACAAAGTCATATAATAACCTTTATGACTGCTCTTTATGCGCTCTCTTTCTTTTGAATTTTTTTGCATGCTCATCATTCCTTATTTCTTATCTTATTCTTATTTCCTAGCATTATATAATGCAAAAATTACATTTAAATCCTTTTCATTAAAGGATAATATCATAAATTAAGAATTTTGATGATAATAAGTCTTTGTTGTATGTCATTGATTTAATTGATAGATGTAGTTTAGTTTAATCCAAGATTACCCTAATTAATTTCACAATTTTTCTTGATTACTTTCATCAAAAGGCGTTTTTAAGACGTATTTTTAGTGAACATATACAGTGAGAACAATTTTTATACTTTAAGAGATAAAATTACTCTTACATATTTACCTCTATCAAACATTTAAAACATGTGCTTAAAATTAGTTTTTACTCCATCAAATATAACTAAGTAACTTACTTAGTTAGTTATAATTAGGTTCACTCAAACCTTAATGGGCTAGTAGTTCAATTAGGCCATGAAGGGCTAACTTTTCATTAAGCCCAATAGTTATAATATGATCTGCCTCCCTCACTCTAACACACACACACACCACCCACTCACTCATTTATGTTTCATTTTTTTTTTCCATGCATACCAAAAATTTTTTTTTTAAAAAATTTTCATCACATTCTCTCATTAATTTTCATTCCTTTAAAATGTTCACATACCAAGTGTAGCATCAAAGTTACTAATATGTTTTGAATATAACATTATTCCTAAATGAAGTTATTATTCTAATATAAAAAAGTCCTTATTTTAACTTAATTTAGAGAAAGTAACTATTGACTTTCAAAGGCATTAAGCATAACTTGTCTCTATGACTTTTTAAGATGAATTTTCATTTTCAAGGTCTCTAACTACCAATATTATGAGTTATGGGTCTTGAGTGTTATTTTCTCATAACTTAATCAACTGGTACCATAAATTAATAATCTTTATGACTCTTTATGCTCTTTTTTGAAATCTTTGCATGGCTATAATTCATTCTTAGGCTCATGATGATCATGGATCTCACAGGAGATGATTTGCACATGAAAAAACGCATTGTTTGAATTTGGGTCAAATATATTCTTAGTGAAAAGGAAAAGGGCTTCTTCGTCAATTATTAATCATAATTGTGCGTAGTTATTGCATCATTGGTGGTGGATAATATTTGTTGCTTAAGTTGAAATCTTTTCATCATAGTCATAATAATTTGAAGCAAAGGCACCAAATGTATATATCAATCAACATTAATTCCTAAGTGAAAATAAAATAATTGAGTAATTTTCCTTCATTGTTCAATTTTCGCTCTTTCTATGACCTCATAAATATCATACCCCCTTGGTCCTTAATATAAGATATATTTAAAGAGTTGATTTTGATTCTAAATATAAGAGATAGTTTTTATGTATGTCTATATTTTTCTAATTTACCCTTATTGATGTTCATTTAACAATAATCAAGTAGGAGATAGAATGCGAGAACTAATGAAGATGACTATGGTGTTACGTTTTAAAAAATATATGTTATATTAACTAATGTAACTAACTTCGTTAATGTAAACAAATTAGGTTAATATGTCTTATATTAAGATTGAATGGAGGTATTATATATAAACGTTAAACCATTTTATTTTTGTTATAGAACACCCAAAAATTTTATAATTGCGCTAGGTAAGGCAACAAACACAAGAGGGATGAATGACTTGTTTACAAAAATTTTAACTGTTCTTAAATTCTTCAACAAATTGAAATACTTATCATCAAATTACTTCACAGACAGATTACTGTTAACAACTATTGCATCAATCAAATAACAATATTTTATTGAGGAAGAGCCAAATTGTTATGTTACCGGGTGACTTTTGTTGGCTCAAGGCAGTTTTAAGTAGAAGAGAGCGCACACTTCAATAAATGTCACTTCAAAATATTGTTTTCAATAAAACTGGAACAATTTTACAATCTCTACAACGATTGGGACGCTTTTTGTTTTGGCCTGAAGGTGCATCATGTCACAACTTACTTTCCATGTATATATAAGAGCAACATACACAGTTCAGGAACCGCTTTAGTCCATTTCAAACTATAGAATTATCAAAACAATTCAATTTCCTGAAATATATTTTAGGGTTACTATTTATTTGTAACCCCTTTATTCTTGATAAGCTTAAAAAAAAATCATAACTAATTATAAAAAATCCAAACAGAGTGGCTCAAGTCTCTAGATGAAGTTCTACATGTTCTCTACAGGGGAAAATATTAAATGGTCCAATTTCTTAACCAGTCATTCCAGAAAATACACGTCATCTACACTACTCATTTGGTCACTCAGCACATCCAGATCATTTGTGCCAACTTGAAAAATTCTTATCTTTTAATTTACGCATCAAATTTTAGCAAACTGTAGCCTGCTTAAAAGCTCTAGATGTGTATGTTTGGACAGGAATATTTCATGCCTAGCTAACTAAGCTCATTTGCTCTATTTTTGCTTCATCCAGTTTAGTGCTTATTAGGGGCATTTTTACCCCTTAACTTTACGTTAATTTGGCATTCATAGTCATTCACCTTACGATGCATCTCTTCAAATTCATTTAGGACCCGTTTGATACGCAGAAGATAGACCGAAGGAAAGGGAAGATTACAGATCTTCCATCACAAAACGCGTTTGGCAGCACTGCCTTTTCGGAAACCCTCTTACAACAACCTTCGATCTTCCCTTAAATGTGGGAACCTTCATTCCATCCGAAAATGGGGCGAAAGCTGAAATCTTCCAGGAGAGTGAAATCCTGTGACAAAAGTGGCCCTGAAATTTTGCCGACCCTCTTGCTCCGATCGTGTCTCTACCATGCCCAGTTGTAAAACCCAACCCAGAACCTAAAACACCCACCACAAAGTTCTGGGCGAGGAAGATGACGAAGAAGACGATGCTGAGAAAATGATGAACAAGAACAAGAAGACGATGTGTTCACCGATGGTGGGTCTATGATGTGGCTTTACTGTCTTACATTTATATTACTATTGTTTTTGTCAAACCCAACACCAATATTTCAACGGTTTAGGGGCATTGTGGGGAATTTCACCTAACCTTCCCACTTAACCAACACCCAATTCTTCATACCAAAAATCTCATTTTCCCTTAACTTAAGTTTCATTCCCTGAACCAATTAAGCGTCGATCCATGTGATCGCCAGCGGCCCAATCTGTCTAGCTTCGATCGGAATTGGAGGAGGGAATAGCGAGAGGGAGTTTGAGGTTGAAAGAGGAGGAGGAGGAAATGGAGGACACAGGGAAGCCGGCATTTACGGTGGAGGCTAGGCGGTGGAGGCCGTGTAGAAGTGATGGAGAAGAATGTGAAGAAAGTACGGTAACAATGGGTTTAAATAGAGAACCCATCACAGACAGTCTGAAAACGCCGAAACTTTAATGAGGAGACGCATAGTTCATCGGAATACGAGGGACGCCTAGTTGGGAAGTTTATCACGGAAGCCGAAGAGACTGCGAATCATTCATTTGAACGAGTGTAAGGATACCACTCTGCCATATGAATTGAAAAGAATGAATTTTAGTACCAAGGGTAAATGATGAAGAGTCGGTCTTAAAAGTAATAGAATTGATTTAAAAATAAATAGACTTTTAGGGCCGGACATATTATAAAGGTCGGTCTTAAAATAAATTGAATTGAAAAAATAAGATCATTTATCGCGTCTTGGCTCTCTGCCTTTATTAACTCCTCATACCTCTCTGTCCCTTAACTCCTTATTAATTCCTCACTACCTCGTAACTCAAACTACGTAAGTGGCTATCGGAAACTTGACTCTACGCTTTATTAATTAACTCCTCATACCTCTCTCTTTGCCCCCAAGCATTGCTCAAACCATGGTTAGATACAAGGCACCGCTCGTAGGGGTGCTCTTACTCGTGATGCTTGTGCCTTCCGTGATCATTATACGGTGCGCCTCCTCCGTCGAGAGTCGTCCTGTGTGACGGGAGAAGAGTCTCGGGTCGTTGGACCCATTGTTATTTCTTCGGATGATGAAGGGTGCTGCAACCCCATCCCCGTTTCTTGGCAATATCCCCCAACCTCTTGATTCCAACGACCCTGCTCCCTTGAAGAGGTTCCGCTCCCCCTCTCAACCTCTTGGCCCCTTGACTATCTCACTACTTTGCCCTCTCCTCTTTCTACAATAAAGCATTGTAGGTGATGCGAGTAAGACAAAAACTTGCTGATCTTGAGCGGGAAATTAATGTTGTTCAGTTGATATCACCAAGGCTTTGGAGGATAATAAGCTTTCGGATGTTTTCGATTCTTGTTTTTGATAATTTTCTGCTTGTTTTCTCTCTTAATTTTCTTGTGTACGTGCATATTCTCCGAGTTATGTATGGAACGGTAAAACTAAACTTGTGTCTTTCTAATATTCATATTCTCCAGTTTTCCTTTAATTTATTTTATCAACTCAGTTTTTGCTGCACTCACCAAAGGCAACCTTCGCTTCTTTTTTTTGGTTAATTAATAAGCGAAATACTTTTAGAGGCCGTAGTTCTTATAGCATTGGTCTTAAAATTAAATGAATACTTTGAAAGTTAGGACGGAGTATACCAAACGGCTCACATTTTTAAGTTTCCTCCTAATCTTCCTTACTGTGATACATTTATGACCAAAAGTGATTCTTTGTTATACATTTAATGGGCAAGTTTTCCGTAAAACAAAAAAAAGGACATGCATAACCGACATTGAGCATAAAGATGCATTTGGAGTTGGCTTATTTTATATGCAAGTCTGCCTTTTCGGATTACGTATATGTTAAATCTTTAGTCTATGGAATTCTACTATAGACCACGGTTGGATAAAATGCTTTACGGACGAGTATTGAATATCGAGAATGGGGTGAGGGACTTTATTGAATTTGCTAAACAAAATGCCCATGATGATAGTGGGAAGTTTTATTTGCCCTTGTGTAAAATGTCTGAATGAGAGGCGACTAAGTGTTGAAGTTATACATACACATTTAATTTGTGAAGGATTTTGTAAGACTTTATTATGGGTATGGCATGGTGAAAAGATACCAAGTGGGTCTCAACATGGGGAAGTGGCCTTTGATGATAATGACATGGATATGGATGATCGCATAGAGGACATTTTCTTTTCCTTTCACTTCCATTCCTATCATTTCCTTCCTCAAATCTTTCCTGTACCAAATAGGGCCTTAGTGCCCGTTTAACTTCAAGTGAACCTTCACAAATTCCAAGCGGGACAACCATGAGAGAAAGAGCCAAGAAAATTAAGGAAGCAGGCTAGTGTAAGAGATCTCAACAAAGTAATTGACAATTGAATCAATGAATTTGAATAAAAATGCTAAAAACCTCATTAATTTTATTCATGGAAGGACTCATTTGAGCCAAGATAATCACATTTTGAGCTTTAAATGCTGATTATAGTTTGTTGATTTTATTTGTGTGAAAATTATTAAATAGTTGGTAGATTTGACTTTTGAGTTCCCTAGTTCATTGTATTAAGTTTTATCTATTTATTGTTTAAGTTAGTATTTAATATTTTGAGTCGGCTGCATTTAATGCTCTTTAGGTCATATTTTTCAATGTATCCTTTTTTTTTTTGGAAAAAAGAGGCAAGTTGAAGCTTGAATAATAGTCAAGGTCTAGAATATGAAAATTTATCCCTTAATACAACAAAGGATAAATAACTAGTTGTGACTGGACCACTGGTCCCTCAACGCCAAATGAAGGCAACCCTAGGGAATTGTTGGGGTCATAACCATCCCATCATCAACAGTAGCACTATGCCCTTCCTTGGCTCCGTAGTCCACACGAGATGTTGTCCCTTGACGTATGGTGAAGCTCCACATTCCAGTCGTTGAAAAGCAAGTCTCTCGTCTCCCCGATAATATTTCTTAGCGGATGATCCGTAGGACAGTCACACATAAGAATATTGATGGCATCAAGGGAGTCAGAGTAAAGAAGAATTTTCTGCAAACCCATCTGGTGACCGATCTTTAGTCCAAGTATGATGGCTTGAATCTCTGCTTCAATAACAGTGTGAAAGCCAAGGGATTTAGAAAAACCCATCAGCCATTCACCCTGGGCATTTCGTATCACTCCTCCGCAAGCCGCTTGGTGTTGGTGCCGAACTGAACCATCCACATCAATGCGAACTGAATGAGTTGGAGGGGGCGTCCAAGACTTCTCCTCCATTCTATCTAGTTGGAAAATCTGGTGATTGAGACGATGATTTGAAGCATTTTCCATGAGAAGGTACTTGCACAGGTGCAACATCTCCTTGGTTTCCGTGCTTGCTCCGTGGAAAAGAAATTTGCATCTGGTTGTCCAAAGAATCCAGCATCCCAGACTGAAGATCTGCGGCCAAGAGAAATTCTAAAGCCTTCCATTCACAGGCTTATGGTTAGTGTTCCAATTGAGCCAAACCTGCAAGGTACCTGTAAAAAATTGAGAAAAGTAGTTAGGTTTTAAAAATTGCTTCCATAAGCTTCTAGCACGTTCGCAATCTTTGAGAATGTGGATCACACTCTCTTCATAGTTACACTGGAAGGAGCAAGTATTGACATTCGTAAGACCTCTCCTGGCTTTAAGAGAATTAATGACAAGTCGCTCATGTCCAACTTGCCACATGAAGAATTTTATTTTTTCAGGTAAATGCCATTTCCACATTTGAGACCAAAAGGTGCCAGTGCCACTTCCTCCACTTTCAGAAAGGTAATGGTAGGTAGATTTAATGGAGAAACCACCATCCTTTGTAGGTCTCCAAGTAAAGCAGTCGGGAGTCATTATTGGGAGGGTGTATTTTAATGATCATTTTTATAATACCAAGCGGCACAATTCATTGCCATCTACTGATGTCCCAGCCCCCACTGGGCGATAGCTAGTCTCGAACAGTCTCATCAACATTAACGTAGGTCGAATTTTGAACGAAGGTTATGGTGGGCTGATCGAGGGGGAGCCAACGATCAGACCAGAATTTAGTCGCAATCCCATTGTTAACCTTTCTTCCAACTCCACTGATAAATTTATCCTAAACGGTAACAATCGCTTTGCAAGCAGATGACGAGTTCTTCTTCTTTGAAACCTTGGGCATCTGGTGAATACTGCAGTTATACTTATACCACAAGCATTTGACCCAAAGCGCATCCTGTTTAGTTAGGAGGCTCCAACATAGTTTCATGATGAAGGCTTTATTCTGGTGACAAAGGTTCTTAAAGCCCAACCCTCCCTGCTTCTTTGCCTGTGTAATTTTGTCCCAAGCTATCCTTTAAATACATTGTAACCCTCATTTTGTAATGAGATTTGAGATTTAACTTTCAAAATGAAAAGTTACAATTCTACTCTTTGTATTTTAAGAGTGGATTCTCTTTAGGGTTCATCATCGAACTAAGAGACTTATCAAAATTTGATTAATCTTGTGGCGTCTTCCAACATTTTGAGTCATTATTCTTCCATGCTCAAGGGTTCAAATGGATCACCAAATATTTGTTTAGTTTTCTTGAGGTGATTAATTGTGGGTTTGCACCATCTTGGTATTAAAGCTTCGAATATACATCAAGTCATCTCTTTCTATTATTTGTTTCCATTTTCGTTCTGTTATTTGTGCCTCTTCTTTGTGCCTGTTCATTTTCAACTTTTCTGTTTGCCACCGAAATTTTTCTTTTGTTCATCCAATATTTCTTCGAGTTTTTTGGCGTGTAATAAGTCATTTTTCTAGTTCAGAATATCGTCTTTCTACTTGTTATGGAATCGCTTCAATCAGATTTTTCTTTTGTGAGTCACGTCCATTTTAATCAAGATGTGTTTTCTAGAATTCTTGTGTCTGTTCATCTTCTACTTTTCCAGAATGTCACCAAAGTTTCTAGCTCGACCACTTTCCCTATGAGTTTCCCAACATTTAATAAATTTTTTTCATTTTTCAAAATCTCTTCTTTGTGTTCGTTTTGGTTTAATCTCAATCCGTAATTTCCACAGTGAGTTACATCCTTTTAAAAAATGATACATTTTTTTTTTTGTTGTAATTTTTGGGATTAGATTGCTTGTGTTGTGCTGTTGGTTATATATTTCCCTATTTTCTTTAACTCTTAGCAGGGAAAAAAAAAATCATCATAAAAAAAAAATACAAAAAAGGTGAAAAAATACAGAGAAAAAAATATATATACAAAAAAAAATCTTGATAGCCAGACTTTGATTGAACTTTTCCAATCTGTGTCAATTCAACTCTTGATTACCTTTAACTCCTTTTCCAATACTCATCTTGATATTCCAAATTTCTAAGTCTTGTATTGAGTCTGCAAATTTTGATATTTGATATTCTAAATTTCTAAGTGTTGTTGTGTTGATTCTACAAATTGTGACTGCTTTGATTAAATTGATTAGCTCTTTATAGACCCTCGAGAAGAATTTAGAGAGTGGAAAAAGGTAAGAGTGACATACATCAATTTAAAAGCCAAGTTTGTGTGAAATACAAGTGAAACTAAACTTGTTTAAGTGAATCACGTGAGCATAGTATGGTATGAGGTCCCTTTTCCTCTATTTTTAAGTTTTCAGGTACCAACGTGTGTGGTGAAAAAGAACTTCAAAGAGATATTAAAAAAAAAAAACACTGAATTTTCAACGGAATTTTCCATCAAATTCAAAGTTTTCGACGTATTTCTGATACAAATGGATGTCCGATGGAATTTCTAACGGAATTTGTTCCATCTCTTATAAGACCATGGCAATTTAATTTATGATAGTGTTACGGACCGCACTAGGCCCAACACGTGGATGGCCCAACTTGGAGCGTGCTACATATCACGATCCACCTATGATACAAGAGGATCTTATCTGGGCAACAATCCAGGTATATATCCAAATCGATATCTGATAGTTACAATATGAAGGGCCTCAGATCACATGGTCCATGATATCTAGTCTAAGGTATATTCTATAAATACAGAGGTCATGTAATATCCTGAATTTTGGACTCTGAGAATTGAGAACAAGCCTAAAGTAGGCGGACAACTAAGTTTGGTTTGGGAAGAATCCCAAGAGTGACAAGAGATGGGAAGCCTCTCAGGGACTAAGTAATTTGGCTATATGGGTCTGTGGATCTAATGTGTATAAATTGTGGAATTAAAGTGCCAATGGAAAAAGGGGCACGGAAGACCTAGACGGTATAAACTCGGTTGGAAAGGTGCCACATAACTATGTCCTAAGGTATAGGACAATTAGTTGAGTGAAAATATACCAGTACAAGCAAGTATATAGCATTTTCAAGGCAGTCAGGGATGCCTTGCGTTTTTTAAGATAAGGAGTCAGTGTAATCACTGCTGAAGGACACGTGTCATTACGAGATTAAAAAGCAAAAAGTAAGTAATGATTATAGGGGGTAGAAAAGTCAACTTCTTACCCCTTAAGGAGTGAATTTTGTCCATATGTGAGGAGAGAGAGAAAATGAGACTATTTTATCTGTACTCAGGCCTAAACACAGAATACGGGTCCCACAAGATGTTAACCGGTAGAAAGGGAGACCAGTTAGGGGTTTCTTTTGCACTGAGTGAGACAAATGTGGGGCCATATTAGAAATTAAAAGATGCCACATATGTATGTCCAATCAGGGGAGAATATCTGGAAAATTTGAAGAAAAGTGCAAAAAGAAGCACCTTTGTAACCAGCGGGGCCCGATAAGGACCGGTAGAGCAAAAATTGGACAGATAAAGTGGAAAAAGGGAATTAAATGCAAAGGATCAGATTTGTGGGCCTCAAGAGGCGCCACCTAGCCCCCTTAATTATTAAAATTCGTTTGGGGAAAAAGACAAAGGAAATAAATGAGTTTCGGGCCACAAATGGTAATTTATACAAGTTTCGGGCCAAAACAGGTAATTTGCTCCAAGGGAAGAAAAATATCTAGATATTTTGGAGGGAATTGTGCCACATGTCATCTACCTAGACACCCCTAGAATTCTCTAGAATGCTTGGGGAAAAAGTCAAGAAAACCCAGATGAAATTCCTTAATTACTGGACAGGAATTTACTCCAGTTATTTCAGACTCCTTGGATTCTTTTAATTATTTAAAAGGACAAAAGCTCTCTCTCTCCCCTAAACCATGAGGAGCACAAAATTCCAGAGGTAAGAGAGAGGGTTTCAGCCAAGTTTCCATAGCCAAGGCAAGGTCCAAGCTCCAAGGATCATCAACCGAACTTCCGAATCAGGTAAACACCGAAAACCCGCACTTTAGAACTTACACTTTTGATTTTCGTCCAACTGGTTGGGGCTTGGTGTTGGGGTCTGATTTTGGAGTTTTTGATGGTCCCAGAGTGTTTAAACCGTGATTTTGTATGGGGTTAAGTTGTAGTTTAAGTTTCCGAACTCAAAAACACTAGAGACAAGCTTGTTCGGCAATTCGGCAACAAACCTTCAGCTGTGTTTTAAAAATAGTAAATGAACTTGGTTTAATATGATATTTTATAGGAATAAATTAGACATATCAAGGTTCACCATGATGTACAATTTTTTGTTGTTTAAATTTTTCTACTAAGAGATAAAAATTGCTAACGTTGAACCAGGGAGCAACTAAGCGAATCTGGATCAGAAGGTGTAAAATTGGCTACAATCCAAAATAAGTGTACTTTTGGATTTTTTAAATATTTTTCCTGAAACACATACATTTCAAAGGTTCATATGGAACTAGTTTCATGCAAATATGATTTTTCTAGAATTTATTAAAAATCATTGAAGTTGGGCCTAATGCACTGGATTTTTCTGGAATTTTCTGCCTAGGCTCGGATTTTGTGATAAATGTAAGGGTATTTTAGTAAATACTAAAAATAAGGTATTTTGGTGTTATTTAGGACAAGGGAATATTTGGAAAAGTGATCAGGCACGATAAAATATTAAAACGGTATAGTACATACCCCACCAGGTAGTAACCGCCTTACTCAGATATCTTTATGTGTTTTGTTGTATGTTTGTTTTTCCATGTATGTGTATGTTTTGTATGAGTGCCAAATATGCAATCAGAGCGTGTTGGGCTTCGAGTCCCTAACTTTGTGGTTCCTAGCGCTGAGGAAGATCAGTCTGAGGTCGGCCTTGATTGGCGGCTGTACGGGTTGATAGGTCCGGGGCTGTCTTGGTGCAGGCAGCTTTACGGGTCATGACTCCGGTAAGTCCGAGGCTTGCCTTAGTAAGGCAGCTTGACAGCACGTGGTAGGTGGTGGTATGTATGTTTCTGTTTGTATATGTGGTATGTTTGGCATATTACTCTTGTTTTTATATCTGACATGGTTACCTGCATACACTCTTCACATTTAGTATTTGAGTATTGACGGTTACTCTGGGGGCCATGATTGGACTCCAGACATTTCTGAAGCTACAGGAGTACGTGCCTGAAGATCAAGAACCTTTTTGGAGAGGTAGGGCATGGTGCTACAGTTGAAGAATAGGGGATGCCCTATTATATATTGTATTTATACCTTGGAGTGTTTGTATATATTTTGATATTTATTTCCAGATGACTATACCCTTAACCCTTCGGGGAATTTTATTTTCTGATTATTTACTTTTACCAATACAGTAGATTGTCCAAACCAGTTATATGCTCTGTTGCGCTCACTCTGATTTATGTTAAATGGACTTAATAATGAAGGAAAGGTAACCAAGTGAAGGAATCCCTCTAACTCGCCACTCAAAAAGGCGAGGGCGGTAGGGGTGTAACAGGTCAAGCCTAAAGGTACACAGGTTCTAACTCTAAACTATTTACATACTGTCACACTGTGCACACACACCACCCTTTTGGTGAGAGCCTAGTTTGTGCACAGTGATCCCACGCCCTCCTGAATATCTACTTCATAGTACTCAGTTAGAACTCACCAATCCAAGATCAAAGCACCAGCTCAAGGTTGGAATATCTGTGTTCTACACCAGAACATTGGCGCCGACCGTGGGGACGTTAAATTTTGATCCCCGTGACCACCGATGGCTAACATTGGAAGCAGCAGTCGGAACCCTCAGCCTGGGAATACACCATAGGCCGAGGCAAGTCAACATCACCAAGTCTAAGAACCGCCACAACATGAGGATATCCCAGAGGGTAACGACGCGAATGAAGGGAATGACGTTTCTGACACGGCATCCTTCCCTCCCGTTGTGACCAAACCATAAGACGTGGCGGCAAAAGAGACTTCAAGTCCCAAATCAAGACATTCTCCTCCTACCAAAGACCTAGGGGTCAATGCTGAGGCGAATGGACGATATGGAGAAGCACAATCATCTCCAGCGTCAGGAAGACCTCCGAGTAATACAACAGATAATTGAGGATCGCTTCAAGCAATTCGAAGCATTAATTTTAAACCAAAATCGAGATGACCAGCGGAGGAGGAAAGAAAAGGTGACACAAGACATTAGCGAGCCATCGAGATCTCCGTGGCGAACTGCTGGTACAAACTCCCAAGAGTCGGATCAAGGACGAGTAAGGGGTCGGGGGCGGCTTTGGGCCTCAAGAGGCTACGCATTGAAAGGACCCCGGATGATGAAGACCGAGGTATTGGGTGGATAGCCCGGCTAGTGAATTCTCCCGAGAATATAAAATGAAGTATATCGCGGGACATAACAGCAGTCCCTTCTCTGAAGAAATCGTGAATGCCCCATACCCAAAAGAGTTCGACCTGGCAAACTTGCCAAAGTATGACAGCACTCAAGACCCACGGTCTCATCTTGACACATTTGAACTACTTATGTTCGTATAGCACATTGTAGGCCTTGTTATAACTCGGCTCTTTGTGGCCACACTAACTGGACCTGCCCAAAAATGGCTCCATACACTACCGATTAATTTGATCCAGAATTTTGAAGACCTCGGACGAAAGTTCGAGTTAAACTTTGCGACTAGTAAAAAGCAGCCGAAGTCCCAGTTCATCCTCAGTAAAATCAAGCAGAAAAATGGAGAAACCCTCCAAAAGTATTTGCACCGGTTTAAGGAAATAGCCCTGCAAGTGCAATCACTCCCTGAAGATGTTCACGTGCATTGTCTCGTTGATGGCCTAGATCCCTCATCCCGGTTAGCGAAGTCAATCTTCAAGAACCGGGTTTACAGCCTTACCAAGTTCAACACCCGATTGAAGAAGTATTTGGAGGTGGAACAAATGGAAATAGCCAAAGCTATTGGAAGCGAGAAGTGGAGAAATACATCTCCAGATGATAAAGATCAGCCCGGCAAACAAAAAGAAGACCCCCGCAGGCGGAATTGAGATATCAGAGCTCGAGGAGAGAGATTTGAAGGGAAAATGAAGTATGACAGATACACCCCCTGAACGTCGCTCGTTCATAAATCTTGAAAGAGGTGGCCCTCACCGAGATAAAGAGAGTCGATAGACCTCGGCCTCCCCGAAACCGACCCACAACAGACCAATCTAAGTTTTGTGCATTTCATGACGGACCGGGACACACTATAGATCAATGTTATGAACTCCGCGACGCCATTGAGAAGTTTGTTAGAGATGACAAGCTGCACCAGTACGTGATAAAAACTCAGGGGTGGAAAAACAACAAGCGCAAACAAGGAGGAAGCAGTAGAAGCTCGACCACCGACCAAAAGAAAGAAGATAAGCGACAAAAATCAACCAGTGATGAAGATGAATTCCCCAAGACCGAGTTCAATTGTAATGTCGTTAGTGGAGGCTTCGGTGGTGGAGGAGATACAATAAGCCAGCACAATAAATACTTGAGAGAAGTCCACTCTGTAAGAAATCTCCCAAAATTCAAAGAGAACCATAGCAGGCCGACACCTCCTCCATTGGTTTTCACTAATGAAGAGTTGGAGGACGTAGTTCCAAGTCATCACGATGGTTTGGTAATCACGGAACCCTGGTACATTTCGGGTCAAACAGATTTTCGTAGATACAGGGAGTTCGGCGGACATCATTAGTTGGGATGCCTTCAAAAGGATGAAGATGGACAAAGAAGATTTGGAGCCATGTAAAACAACCCTCATAGGATTCAACGGGGAGCACTCTCCTCCTAAAGGGTATATCGACCTTAGGTTGACTTTGGGAAACAAAGAAGCCTTCAAATCTAAATGGGTAAGATTCATTGTGGCCAACTTCCCTTCCCCGTATAATATCATATTAGGACGGCCGAGTATCCACAACTGGGACATTCTGGTGTCTACTAAGCATCAGAAGTTGAAGATGGTGAACAATAAGAACAAGGTTGTTGTTGTTAACGGAGACCAAAAGGAGTCCCGGCAATGCTATTTCGAGACTATCCAGGAGGGAGAAGGCGGACCATCATCGCCACCTCGGATCTGGAAGGGCAAACGAGACACAGATGCAGGAAAAGACAGGAAGGCTGGACGACTAGTAAGCATGGTAGAGCTCGATCATAGGGAAGAGACTGAGGACCCACATCCAGAACCGGAAGGAGAATTAGAAGAATTGGTCCTGGGAAAGGATTCCACCTGAATAACCAAAATTGGGGGAACGTTGAATCCAGGGTTGAAAACCCGACTGATTGAATTCTTAAGAAAGAATCAGGATGTCTTTGCATGGACATCATCCGAGGTACAAAGGATCGCCCTAACTTCTGTTGCCACAAATTGGCTATTCGACCGGGGTTGACACCGGTTGTGCAGAAGAAAAGAAACATAAGAGCCGATAGAATGAAGGCCCTTGAGCACCAAGTCAAGGAATTATTAGAAGCCGGGTTTATCAGGGCAATACAATAGACACATGGCTATCGAACATGGTTATGGTCTTAAAACCGAATGGGAAATGGAGGTCATGCACAAACTATATTAGCATGAACAAAGCGTGCCCCAAAGATTCCTACCCAATGCCCAACATCGACCAGTTGGTCGACAATTCCTCCGGTTTTCAATTGTTGTCCTTCATGGACGCTTATTCCAGATACAACCAAATAGTCATGCACTCGGATGACCAAGAGAAGACAGCCTTCATTACCAACAAGGTGAACTACTGCTATAACGTAATGCCCTTCGGCTTGAAGAACGTCGGGGACACCTACTAGCGAATGATGAACAAAGTCTTCGAGGACCAAATCGAGTGAAACATAGAAGTATACATCGATGACATGATCGTAAAATCTAAAGCCCCGGAAGATCATATCTAGGATCTGGAGCAAACTTTTGATAAGTTAAAAAGGTACCGGATTCGATTGAACCCGGCCAAATATGCATTCGGGGTCCCAGCCGGCAAGTTCCTAGGTTTTATGTTGACAAACCATGGTATCGAAGCCAATCCTGATAAGTGCAAGGCGGTGCTAGACATGCAAGCCCCGAGGACCAAGAAAGAAGTCCAGCAATTAACGGGACGGTTGGCCACGCTCACTAGGTTTTTACCAAGGTCGGCCAAGAATGCGCTCCCTTTCTTCCAATTGCTAAAGAAGGAAACACAAGGAGGTTGGAACACGAATTGCGAGGCGACATTTGAAAAAAATCAAACAATGTTTGGCAACCCCACCAGTCCTATCGAAGCTAGATCTGGGTGAGTCGTTAATTTTATACCTGTCAGTTGGAGAAGAGGTAGTAAGTACGGTCCTGGTTAGAGAAGCCGGTACGGGACATGCATCGATCTATTTTGTAAGCAAGGTATTATAAAGCTTAGAACTTCAATATCAAAAGCTCGAAAAAGTGGCATTCGCCCTACTCACAATGGCGAGGAGGCTCGGCCCTACTTCCAGGGACATTGGATAATCTTCCGAACAAATCAGCCAATCCGTCAGGTTTTGCATAAGCCAAACCTGGCAAGATGAATGACCAGCTGGGCAATTGAGCTGTCCGAATTCGACATAACCTTCGAGGCCCGACACGCCATCAAATCACAAGCAATAGCAGATTTTGTGAGGGAACTCACCCCGACAGATAGAAGAAATGCAAACAACGACAAAACTTGGAAGGTTTATGTCGATGGTTCATCAAACGCAAAAGGGAGTAGAGCAGGAATCATAGTCGAAAGCCCGAAGGGTATCACGATTGAGCATTCTCTTCAGCTAAATTTCCCAACCTCAAATAACTAGGCTGAATATGAAGCGCTGCTTGCCGGACTATTCTAGGACAAAGAAAATGGAGCTCAGAGGTTAAAGGTCTTCACCGACTAACAGCTCGTAGCAGCACAAATTGAGGGCACGTATCAGACGAAAGGTCCATTGTTGGCCAAATATCTGAACAAAGCAAATGAGGTCATCTCCTACTTCGAAGAGGTGATTGTGACTCACATTCTGAGAGAAGAAAATGCAAGAGTCGACATCCTTTCCAAACTTTCCAATTCAAAAGGTTGGGGCTGCCATACAGAACCGTGATCCAACAAGATCTAACAGAACCGAGCTGCATTATGACTATATCGGCGACAACAGACTGGAGGAAGCCGATTGAAGATTACCTGGAAAGAGGCATTATCCCGGTTGATTCAACCAAGGCAAAAAAGCTGATCCGAGAGGCCACCATTTACACAATGGTTGATGATCAGCTATACAGAAAAGGCTTGCACTCTCCAATGATGAGATGTTTGGGTCAAGCCGAAGCCAAATATGTATTGGCTGAGATACATGAAGGAATCAACGGCCAACACATAGGGGGAAATCTCTAGCAAGGAAAGCTTTGTGCACCGGCTATTACTGGCCGACCATGATGGTAGACTCCAAGGAGGCGGTTAAGAGATGTAACATCTGTCAGAAACATGCCAAGATCATTTGGCTACCACCGGCGGAGTTGAAAAGTATCTCGGCTCCTTGGCCCTTTTACAAATGAGGGATGGACCTCCTCGACCATTCAAAACAGCTCCAGGGCAGTTAAGGTGGCTCGTTGTCGCGGTTGATTACTTTACAAAGTGGATCGAGGCAGAACCCTTGACAACAATCACCTCAGAACGTATATAGTGATTCTTTCGGAACAATCTTGTGTCCCGCTTCGGGATTCCTGCCGAGGTAGTCACAGATAACGGGACCCAATTCGTTGATAAATGATTCCAGAAGATGATGTCGGACCTTGACATCGAACAACACTTTGCGTCTGTTGAACATTCCAATCTAACGACCAAGCTGAAGCAGCCAACAAAATCATAGTTGACGGCCTAAAGAAAAGAATGGAGGATGCGGAATCCAACTAGTTCGAACAACTATACAGCGTTCTATGGGGTTACAGGACCAGCGTGCAGACTTCAACCCAGGAAACCCCCTTCCGGTTGACCTACGGATGCGAGGAAATGATCCCGGTTGAGATAGGCCAGCCTTCATGGAGGAAGTTGAAAGCTCTCCAAAATGGCGAAGATTCGAATAAAGATTCGTTGAGGACGGAATTAGACTTAATCGATGAAGTTAGAATCACGGCCCACTGCCGAGACTTAGCCACTAAGCAACTCATTGCGGTGAAATACAATCGGAAGGTCAGACTCCATTCTTTTAACTGGGGTAACTTGGTACTCCGACGCGCTTGACGTTGGAAAAAAAATGCCAGAGATGGCAAGCTAGCCGCAAACTAGGAAGGTCCTTACCGGGTCAAGGATAAGCTCAACAAAGGTGCTTATATACTTGAAACCTTGGGAAGGAAGCCCATCAAAAGGACTTGGAACACCGACAAGCTGAGAATCTACTACAGCTAGACCTCAGCCTCGTATTCACAATATACCGGACACGATGTGTCTGAGTTCATTTATCTCTTGATTTCGGTATTTTGATTTCAATTTTATGTTTCCGTTCAATCAGTTTCCTTACTTGACGTTATTAGCTCTTTAGAGTGGATTTTTTATTCAATAAAGAACTCCTCAGTGGAGAGTCAAATTACGCACTATCGATAGTCCAAAGCAATACACCGAGGTAACTGAACTCGGTTAGCAATAGAACCCAATTTAAGGGATTACACCGGGACTAATAAGCCTAGGTGCTCAATTTTGTGAAGTCGCCATTACAGGCCTTCGCCAATCTGATGCATCAAAACTTGCTCCTAGATAAGAAGGTGAATTATCATTCCGACCCTGATCAGGTCAAAATGTTTAAGTGTTGTGTTTCAAACACCACGGCTAGACATGTGACAGTTTGCCCTTATCCTGTTATGATCCTGGACAACGGATCTGGAACTTGGTAGCATGGTTAAAATGAAAACCCTACCCCAGATTCCTAATTTTTAGAACTGGAAGAATATAAGCAGATTCTGTAAAATTGAGACCCTGGCCCGATCACCGAATTACCAATGTAAGTTGGGATTCCCAAAAGTAAATTCGTCATAAGGATGGATAAAAACAAAGAATGCTCCGCTTAATAAAAAAAGAAACCGTAATGCATATTAGTAATTAATTTGTCTTAAGACAATAGTTACAAATAGAAGAACACCGTACAATACACCAGAATAAAAACAAGACAAGAAGCCCTTGGCACTCAGGAAGGAGGAGCGGCCTCATTGGACGGAACTTCCTACCCTTCGGTAAATCCCGACGAAGCCCCGGTACGACATTACTTTCATCACCTGCCTCGGGGCCCTCTTCGCCACTCCCATCCTCGTCCACGAAGGATACAGATTCATCCCCAGGCGACGGTGGGGCGGGACCAATACACCATCCTTGACATAGGCACGGTAGTCATACCCGGCGTTGTTCAAAGAAATTGTGGGGTTTAGATGCCGGATTTGCGCCAATGCCATCGTGAAGCAATCCACGACAGCTTCTTTCAAAGACTCCACATAGTCCAGATGGGCCCTCTTTTGCTCGGCAAGAGCGGCCTTGGTCGTATTGAGCTCCGAGAGTGGATCAGTGCGCTAAGTCTACAGGGTCGTCACGGCATCCATACTCTGGGTATGAGCCTCCTTCAACTTGGTAATTTCCAAACTCGTTTTCTCCAGTGCCTCCTTCGTTAACAGGAGCTCCTCGGTAGCCTTCCAAGCAGAGGCCTTGGCAATACCGAGCTCCTCCTCAGCCTTCCTCTTCCCCTCCACGGCTTCATCGTGGGCCGACTTCTATCGGCGTATCTCGGCGTCGGTATATTTACCCTTCAGGTGGAGCAATGCTTGCGCCAACCCAATGGACTTGTATAAATGACTTTGAACGTCATGAACCAACCGTTCGTCAATGGCGAATAGAGGCAGGGCATTCATGAATTATCTTGGGGGGGGAAACGCAATGTCGAGCTCTTCAGTTACCCCCTTTTCCTATGCAAGCCCGCAGGCGATCTTGGGAATAGGAGGAGGAGCAATAGAAGTCTGGATGGGAGAATCGGGGCTAGTAGGTCCGAGCTAGGGACTTCTTTCCCTTTCAAAGCCAGGACGATTTGCCCGGAAGACTATCCAGCTGGATGAGAGGGAGAAGTTCCTTCGAGGACCGAGCTCTTCGTTCTGTTGGCCCGTGTTGCTCAGGAGGCCGGATTGGCTTTTTTCCTCCCTGCATCAGGGGCGGCGCGCTTCTTGGTTACCTTCTTACTCGGAGCTCCAACATCCAAGTTGACATGGAACAGATACTGGGGTAGCTCTGACATATCTTGGTCTACATCACCAAAATACATATGTTAGAATTCATGCTGAGAAAAAGTAAGCAAAGAGGTGAATATAAGCTGATGACCAATAAACGGAGGGATCATACTAGTTTCAGACCCTGAGCCGGCACCAGGCCCATTAATAAAATAAGCCGCGCTTTCGACGCCGTATGCTTCAACATAAGACGTCAATCGATCCACCAAGGAGATCTCTTCTGACAGAAGATCATCAGACTCGACCTGGTAGGATGAAGAGGTCAGTTTGTGATGATCTTCTGTCCAGTACAACAGAAACCTCCATTCCACGTCTTTCGCTTCGGCCCCTTTAAGAAACCAAGGTTGCTCTCCAGGTTTAGCTATGACCTTAAAAAAGCTATTCTTGAAGTGGTTGAAAGAGTCAGAGAATACAGTCAGAAGTCTCCTATCCGGATCGCCTCGGAAGGAGGTTAATCCTTTCAATTTTTCTGACTCCTTGCTGGAGCGAGGAGTAAAAGGGCAGAAGAAGTAGAAAAAAAGGGTAGCTGTGCAAGGAATGGGTTATGGAAATGAGCCGCACAAGTGCTCGAAAGCTACTAGATAAGCCCACCCGTTTGGGTGAAGTTGCGAGGGTGCTAGATGGAGGTGGTTCAAGGCAGAGATTTGGAACTCGGCAAACGGGAAGCGAATACCGAGCCGAATCATGTAATCACGATAGAAAAAGAAGAAATTGGTGCATCCTACTTCCCTAGTTGAGCAAATAGGTTCATCATTATTGGGAGGACTTAGAAAGCACCCATCTAAGTCCTTTAGACCCAGTCAGCCAATATCGACGTCGGACATCAAGGAGCGAGTATTTAAAACCTCGTGGGCCACCCATTTATATTTCCTACACAAAGCCTCAGAAGGACTGGATGAGTTTGACTCCCCGGCATCGGATCGGGCGCTATGGGGGGAAGATACCGAGTCCATTTACCTATAACAAAAACAAATAAAAAGACTAAGGTCAGTAAAGAGAGGTATACCTGACACATGCAAGCTATAGCGGGAGGAATGAAGAGATCGTAAGCCCGGAGAATAGGACAGAGCAATGGGCGGGTTGGGCAGCCCATGCCTAAACTCATAGCCCACCCATTTAACTTTAAATGGGTATGGGTTAGCCCATACCCGTACCTCAACCCATTCTAACCCATGTTAAATGGGTTAACATATAAATGGGCGGGCTGACCAGGTTTTGGGTAACCCATTTACATTTGACAAGTTTATTTTTTTGGAGAAAAATATATATAAGTATTAAGTATTCACCCAAATTTATCATTCTAAATTTTGAAATATGAATCTTCAAAATTCAACAATCATAATTCACACAAAAAAAATCTAAATTTAGGCAAGTGTTATCGTAACATAATTTTGATGTTCAAACTCCAAGTGGGGGAATGGTTAAATGGGGAAATGGGGAATGGGTATTTTATGGCAATGTGGCGTATTATTGTCCAAGTGTCCATATAGTTAATAAAAAAATATATATAACTAAATGGGCGGGTTTGGGCAACCCGAAGGTGCACCCATAGCCCACCCATTTAAGACTTAAATAAGCGGGTTTTAACCCAACCCGTTATGGGTTTTTTTGGGCAGGCTCAAAATGGCCCAATTGCATTGGGTTGTGGGCGGGCTCACCAGATTGTGGGTTCCATGCTCAGCCCCCTAGGGAGAAGGCCGACCCCCTAGTGATCGGCCTAGGGTCAAAAGACGACCTATGACTTCAGGAACCTAGGGTAAGGTTGGCCAGAGAATCCTCGCTACTCGCGATGTAGTAGGAACTTGAGGCAATACAATCCCAGCAAGGGCCGAGGTACCCATCAGGAAGGGATTCTGACCTTACGGGGGGAGGGGCCTCATAAAGGTTGATAGGCTACACAGGGTTGACTTCGAATCCTCCAGGGAACGGAGCGGTATTAGCGGAGCTAAGGTTTTAAACCTAGCAACGGCAGGCTGAGGCTCCTCAGCACTATTCCTACCTGAGGGTAGCGTGCACATAGTGCTTCTTTTGCTTATGGCGTTAAGGGTTGACTCGAGGAAGGTGGGTGGTTTGCCTTATTCATTGACACCGGAAGAGGAAACCTAAAGAGGCATAAAATGACCGGTAAGAGGATGGATACCCCCACATACAAGGATATAAGGTTATGTGATTGAAATCAAAACTCATAGGTTACCTAGGAAACCCTAACCAGAACTCATCCAGAGGACCCAAAGATAAGTCTACCCGTGATACGCCGAAGGAAAAAACGATGAGTAAAACTCCTAGAACCAACAAAGTTCAAAAGGAAAACACAATAAATGAGAGAAAATGTGGTAAATACCTGGATGAATGAGGGTTTGAAAAGTTGAAAACAGCAGAAGTATAGGATTGTAGAAAAATGGTCATTGCAATAACACCAGAACCTTCAGAGAAGAAAGGTGAAGGCCACAAACAAGAGAAGCACGAAGAATGGAGGGAAATTATGAATAAGTGATATTAGAAACGACAGGGGTAAAAGAGACTATCCGCCTCAAAAGCAAGGGTGACACACAGCATGTGATGGGAGCATTAAATGCACACGAAAACCTTAGTCGGCAAGGCATGGCGGTTAGAACCCTCCGCCAATCCGGGAAGCCAGGTGTCAAGGGTCAATGATGGCAAATACGAAAGGGTTCTTACTTTGTAACTAGGTGAACCCCTAGTCAATCACCTTGGATTCTTGGACCCCTGAGTGATCATCCATACGTGATGGATCTCAGATGGACCTCAGGAATACCCCGGACTTACGAAATTCCTAGTGTTACCTCGGACCTTCGAACATATAGGCGTTACCACGGAACCTTAACCTATCGGACATAGCATCGGATCCTCAAGATACGACCTCGGATTCTTGGATAAATGACTCCTCTTAGCCGGGGTTGACGAAAGTGAATCCACCAACACGAGGTTAACAGGCAAGAGGGTAAAAGTTCCTGGAAATTTTACCTAAATAACCGGCAAGGAGGCATCATACATCCCAGCATCTCAAAAGCTTGAACTACCTGTGGGGGGCAACTGTTACGGGCCTACACTAGGCCCAATGTGCGGATGGCCCAACTAGGAGCGTGCTACATATCAGGATCCACCTATAATACAGGAGGATCTTATTTGGGCGACAATCCAGGTATCTATCCAAATCGATATCTAATAGTTACAATATGAAGGACCTCAGATCACATGGTCCACGATATCTAGTCTAAGGTATACTCTATAAATACAGAGGTCAAGTCTAAAGGTATATAGGTTCTAACTCTGAACTACTTACATACTGTCACACTGTGCACACACATCACCCCCTTTTGGCGAGAGCCTAGTTTGTGCACAGTGATCCCACACCCTCCTGAATATCTACTCCATAGATACTCAGGCAGAGCTCACCGATCCAACATCAAAGCACCAGCCCAAGGTTGGACATCTGTGTTCTACATCAGAACATATGGAATTCTGATTTTCCGATGAAATTCCAATTTTTCGTCAATTTATTTTTGATTGTTTTTTTAAAAAATAAAATAAAATGCCATGTAAACCTTCTCAGGAGAAGCTACGTGTCATGTCTATAGGTGGCCACTACTACAAAAAAACTTCGGATCAGGAACTGAATTATTGACAGAATAATTCCATCGAAAACTACCAGTAATCCGATTTTTGATTTTCCGATGAAATTCCAATTTTTCGTCAATTTATTTTTTATTGTTTTTTTTAAAAATAAAATAAAATGCCATGTAAACCTTCTCGGAGAAGCTACGTGTCATGTCTATAGGTGGCCACTACTACAAAAAAACTTCGGATCGAACTGAATTATTATGAGAATAATTCCATCGGAAACTACCAGTAATCCGATTTTTTTTTTTTTTTTTTTTTGGTAGTGCACCTCATTGATGGCCCCTTCACTGGTGTCACCACGTTTAGCTCGACGGCTGCCACATCTTAGCTCTACCGATCACCACAAGTCCCCTCCTAATAGTATGCCATGTGTATGCACAGGTGAGCCTTTACTAGTTGAGCTGCAATGAACCTATGATTTTTTTAATTATATATACTTCTTAAAAACTAATAATATATTAAGAAATAATTTGAAGTATTTTTTATGTATTTATTATAATTGTTTAATATAAATTAATTTCCAATTAAAAAATTTAAATCTTAAATAAATTTCCTTATAAATATAGTTTTATGCATTTTAAGAAATTAAAATTTATTTTTAATTAATATTAATTAACAAAAAATAATTTAATATTATAAATATTATTTTTCATATAAAATTATTAATATAATAATAATACATAATAATTTATTTTTATTTTTAATTAATATTCATTATAATATTTAGTTTTTAATATAATTTTTTTTAATATAAAAATGATTTTTAATTTAGTCACATAATTGTTGCATGGCAAACTCTGGAGCTAAATTAGACACGGAAATATTCCATGGCTAAAAAATTTGCCATGGAATCCTATGATTAATTTAACCAGCCAAAATTTTTTTCTTTGCCTAACGCCGTAAAAAATTGAGAGTTCTTTTTTTTTTTTTTTTTTGGGTAGTGGAGATCTTTAATTCTTGTTAAAAGATCTCTAAAAGCTAAATGTTGCAATAGACCAATGGATGTCTAATTACAACTCAAAGTCAAGATGAGAATTATATAGAATATTACAAGAGTTGAAACAAGCTCCATGAGTATTGAGAAATAATTTCAAGAGATGGAGTTAGCTATGATTATAGCTGGTGTTATGGAAACTCTAAAAGCCACTATGGATCGTTTTGTATGTGGGCTTAATCCTAAATCAGTTTGTTTTGCAAAGAAGTGTCACTTCGTGGAGATTAAACATTTGTGCTAGTTCAAGCCTTTCACCCAAGAATGAGGAGTGAATTGAGTGATATCAAAAATATTAAAATTCAAACAAAACTTATTGGAGAGATTAGAGATAGAGAGATATCATCGAAGAGATAAACACACGAGATTTATACTGATTCAGTCTAACCACTTGACTTATATCTATTCCTAGAAATCCTTCTAAGTGTTTCATTATACTTCTAAGATTCGTCAGGCCCTTGGTATCTCAGTAAAAGCAAGTTCCTTCTCAAAGACAACTCGCTTCCCCTTACACTTTGCAATTAATGCCCACACTCAAGGTTCTACGACCTTGAGAAACTCACAACAAGAGTATTAAACAAGGTTTCAGAAACTCTTTAGCTCAAAGAGAAAATTTAATGAACATTGAAGTACAAGAAAATTAGAGAAACATAGCACAAGACATTAGTATTGAATGCAACAGTAAATGCTTGTCGTAGGTTGGAATTGATTAATGGCCGTTGAATCTTTTCAATATATTTGTTAGAGAGATGAGATAGCTATCGGTGATAGAAGGCATTCGGATTGGTTGAGCTTCAGTCCATTTAATACTTCTAACGCAAAAGTGCTTTTTGTTAAACTTGATGTTAATTCAAGTGTTAGCACCTAAAACTTGTAGATAAGCTTGTTTAGAAATGAGTAAGATCAATAGTAAGCATTTCTATATAGTCTCATCAACTTCAATAAGTATCAAAACCTCTGAGATGGTGTTTTCAAAAAACTAGTATCAATATCACTCGAGTGATCAAGTAGTGTTGTCTTATCACTCGAGTGATAGGTCATCACTTGAGTGCAATCTTATGTTATAGCCCATTTCACCATGGAGGCACTTGCTAGGTATATTGAGAAAATATAGAATCACTGGAGTGATTACTATCCACTCAATTGATCTTTGAAAACATTTGAAATTTTGTTGATTCACTATTGAGTGACTCTATGGTGATTTCTCTATGTCACTCAAGTGGCTTAATATCACTTGAGTGCACTGCATTCTTTTCTTTGGAAAAATGATAGTGATGAGGCAACACTGGTCATCACTCGAGTGACCAATATAGCAATAGAGTGGCCTTTCTCAAAGATACTGGAAATGTGACCTGAGTGACTTAATAGTGATCAACATCACTCGAGTCATCTTTCACAAAAGATCACAATATTACTTTACCAGTATCAAGTGCCTTGATAGCTATCAATATCACTTGAGTAAGCCTTTCAACACGTGAGTGATTTGTCACAAAAGATCACAATATTCATCCCTATCGAGTGTCTTGATAGTGATCAACATCACTCGAGTGAGCCTTGTAGCACTCGAGTGATCTGTTACATAGGATCACCAAAATTGTTGCATAACTATTGGGTGCCTTGATAGTGATTTGGATGAAATAAGATATCACTTGAGTGATCGTTCAAATTTCTGAAGAGATCACTATCAAATGACTGCATAATGATGAGTTTTCAAGCTATCACTTGAGTGGCATTATCATCACTTGAGTGGCATTATCATCACTTGAGTATTCTGTTAAATCTTGACAGAAATACTTGGTCACAATCTCGTATTGAGATGAACAACTATATCAATTGAGTGATTTAGTATTAGTTGAGTGACTTGTATCAACAAGTCATCTTAGACTTAAAAATTCTTTTTCAAAATTATTTATCCATGTAAAGCATTGATAATAAGATTTCTTATCATCAAAACATGTGTTCTAACAAATTTTTTTTTTCCCAATTAGTTTCTTAGTATGAACAAAAAAAATAAAGCAACAAAGATGTTCAAAAGTAGTTCCAATGCAAAAGATATTAAAAGCGTGCTTGTTATTGTCCTTAATGATTAATCAAAGCCAACCAAGAAGAATTAAATCTTGAAAACCAAGTTGACAAATTTATAGAAGAGAACTCATTATTACAAACACCAATCTTGCAATTGAGCAATCCTCTCAATCATGAAAATAAAAGTGAAAATATGAGTAAGAGTGTCTTTTGTGAAACTACTATTGAGAGAAAAATTGAGATTGAGAAAGAAAAAGATATTAAGAGTATATAGTGCTTTCAAAATAAAGAGACTAAAAAAGAAAATGATGATGTAACATACCAATATCTTAATCTCAATATTATCCACTTGGGGCCCCTTTATGTGAGTCAGGCTTGAGTTTATATGGGTTTATGTGCTTGCAAGGACACTAGTCCTATAGGGGTGGAGTCTAAAGTTCCATATTGGCCGAGGAAGAGAGTGAAGACATTTTATAAGAGTCTATATCTCCCCATCTCGACGCATTTTAAGATTGTGAGGGGTGACAAGGGCTTTAAAGCAAACAATATCAAGAGCAAAGGGCTGAGATGTTATAGATGATGTTAGTGAAAATAATTGTAAGAAAAGTGAGGTTGAGAAAGATTGCAAGGATATTCCTTTGCTCAATGACGATGATAACTATCCTTTTCTTTGTCATTCTAGTATGTTGCAGGTATTCTTGGACTTGTTTCCTAAGAAGCCACCTGATGGATTTTTATTCTCAACAAGCATTGTAGCTTTACCTTCTTCATGTGGCATCGAAAACTATTTTGGTGGCCTAAAACTTGTTATTCTTGATAGCTCACTACCTTTAAGATACCTTGAACTGCACCCATTGAATTTTCATTGTGATATGACACTACTACAAAAAATCAAAGTTGTAGCACTTTTCTCTAAAAAATATTTATAGCGCTTTTAAAGCGCTAAAGAAGCCATCGCTATAAAAAGAAGCTGTAGTGCTTTCAAAAGTGTTACAATATAAATTTTATTATTTTTTAAAAAATATGACTTTTTGTAGCGCTTTCGTGCAAGTGAGAATTTGTGTTAAAGAAAGTGCTTTATTTTTAAAAAATTATTACTTGTTGTAGCACTTTCTTGCTACAGAAAGTAGTTATTTTTTAGAACTTTTTTTTTTCATATTTTTCTTTCAGAACCACATTTATAGCCCAGATACTTTACATATAAATTTCTCTATACACAGTAAAATTTAGAAAATAAATATTAGAAAATAAATCCAGAATAATACAAACAAATAACTAATTAACAACTACTACAAGTGCTAAAAATTATAACTACCACACATTTGCACATAAAACCTATAATAACAATTAAATCTATCTCATTTATTTTTCAGTATATATATATATATATATAGAGGAAGATATTGAGAAAATTAAAATATTTAGTACTAAGTTTTCCTCTCCCTAGGACTAACTCCCCCTTACAAGTTGTACTCCGATTACAATCGATACCCACTCGTAAACGAAGGATGCTCCTCAACCTAGGACACACTCCCCTTACAAGTTGTATTTCGATTATCCCAATCTCCAAGTCACCCGACTTGAGATTGTTAGAATGAATGATATACACAGAAATAAACTCTCTAAGAGTAGATATGATAAGCACTGAAGCTCAATGTATCACAAGATACTACACAGATAAAACTGAAGAAATAAATATGAGTCTTGAATGATTTTCGTCTTCAACAGGTGTGTCTATTGGAAAGGATTGAATGCAACTCTATTTATACATAGAGATCATTAAATGACCGTTGCTTTCCAAATAGATCCGTTGGAGAAGTTCTCCCCGGTGTTAGGAGGTGGCTTAGGCACTTTCTCTCTCCAATATTCTCTTAAACCCGGTGGCCAAGTAATGTTTGTGTTGACCTTACGCGAATTAATCCGTTGGAGATGCAGAAATTAAACTTGTAAGCTCTAAAAATTACATAACTTATAATGTATAGGAATATTAATTGGAGAGCTTTTTTTTTGGCCCAAAAAGATCAATTTTATTAATAACCAAATAAGTATTACATGCACTAATAGCCGAAGCCAAATAAAACTCTGAGAAAAATCCTTTAATTACAACCTACCACACATCATACCAGACTAAGAAGAAAAGAAAAATACAACCATTAAACCTAGAAAACACAAATTGCTAAACTAGAATATCCACAGAAAATCAGCCAACTCCCTTCCTTTTCTCTACATCAGTGACGTTGGACCTGCTATCTTTGGATTGCATACTGTCCTGGACCAAAACGTTGCCTAAAAGAGATGGAGCACAATCCAACCAACATGGCTGGTACATCTCCTTTACTGCAATGGCTGCTAACAAGTCCCAGCTCTATTCCCCTGTCTAGCGACTAAGGAAACCGAAACCCCCTCCAATGACTTCAACAATCCAAGAATGTCAGTTACCAAGTCCCAACACCTCCATTCACACCCAACAGGAGAATTAGCTTTAATCATTTTGAACAAAACTTCACAATCCGTTTCCAGTGTTATCTACATATTATGAAATTTATTCCTATGTAACAAGGCCTCTTTAAAGGCCACACACTCAGCCATGAAAGGCGAACTGGCCTTAATCATACCCCCAACCCTCCAACAAATTCCCCATATGCATTCCTGCACACCAAGCCAAATCCCGACACCCTTGGAGTCTCCTTGAAAGTACCATCGACATTTATTTTAACATGCCCAGCCACCGGTCCACACCAATGCTTCAGACGTGTCCCATCGACCCTAATCACCTTCCTGCTAGGTTCTCTACACTTCAATTTATTTTGCCAAAATTCATCCACTTGAGCAATCACCATTCTCACCACCTCACTAGCCTCAGGTTTTCCCCCTCTAAAGACCCAATTACACCTTTTCTTCCAAATCCACCAACACATAGTGGCAAATAAGGATTTGTCATAGTCATCCAATAGTCCCTTTCCATGTAGCATATCACACAGAGTCTCTTCACACCTTCTAATAGACCATTTGCTAAATTTGAGACCTAGAGGGCTGCCAAACCAATAGTATTTTGACCAGGGACATAAGAACAACATGTGCTCAATAGATTCAGATTCAGAAAAGCATACAAGACACATAGGATCATTAGCACATTTACATTTAAAAAGAGCCTCCTTGGTGGCAATGGCTCCCACCCCTAATCTCCAATATAAATTGTTGTATTTTTGGAGGTACTAATAAACGCCAATTACATTTCCATAACATTCTAGGGACAGAGAAAGACGTATCAGGATCATGGTTCACCACTATGCTCAATGTATTTTTCTCCACTGCATACCCTGATTTGACTGAGTAACAACCATCCCTGTTTGCCTTCCAAATAACCCGATCAGCTCTAGAACCAGTAGGCACACTCATCTGCATAATTTTGTCCTTTTCCTCATTGCTTATTTTCCCCACAATAGGCCCAAGATTCCACTGATTATTGCATATGAGATCAGCTACCTTCATTGCCTCATCCTCTTCTGTCAGCCCCACCCCATGTAGCTTGAGCCCATCCAATCCAAGAACCCAGTTATCCTTCCACACATACACAGATTTGCCATTCCCCAATTTCCAGCATAATTCCTTCATTAGAAGGTCACGGCCTTCCAACAAACTAGTCCAACCCCAAGATGCATGGCTACCCTTCTTTGCATGCAAGAAGCTATCACTAAGGAAATAAATTCCCTTAAGCACTTTACACCAAAGATTATCTGGTTGGACAAGTAGACGCCATGTCGTCTTAGCTAGTAATGCTTTATTAAAACAAAGCAAGTCCCTAAATCCCATACCACCCTCCACCTTCTTAAGGTCATCCACTTCCATCTTTTCCAATGCATAGCCCCCTCATCCCCTTTACTCCCCCACCAAAATTGAGAAATTAGTTGATCAATTTCCCCACAGGATTTCTTAGGAAAAAGAAAACACGTCATGGGATAAGTAGGGATGGAGTTAGCAACCGCTTTGATCAATACCTCCCTACCGGCAAAAGATAACAACTTTTGCTTCCAACCTTGTAGCTTTAGGCCAACCTTCTCCCTAACAAAGGCAAGCACCGCAGATTTAGACATCCCCAAATGATAGGCAAACCCAGATATTTTCCTGCTTGATGCAGAGTGCTTAATTCCGAGACACTCAGATATCTGATCTCTGGCTCTAGTCGGAGTATTAGCGGAGAAGAAAACACTAGATTTGTTTAAGTTAACCATCACGATGCTTTACAATAAACCTCCAGAATCATCTTCACTACTTTACAATTGATTTCATTAGCCCTTAGGAAAAGGATGGCATCATCAGCAAAAAAGCAATGAGACAAGACCGGTGCCTTACGCGATAATCTCACACCAACTAGATCCTTCCTTTCTACATGTTTCCTAATCATCAGCGAAAGAACCTCCGATGCAAGCACAAACAAGTAGGGGAAAGAGGATCCCCTTGCCTCACACCTCTCCCTGGTTTGAAAGAATCTACCTGATGTCCATCAACTTGTAAGTGGAAATTTGCGGTGGTGATGCATCTCATGACACCTTCAACCCACTCATCACAAAACCCCAATTTTAACATAACAGCCTTCAAAAAATCCCATTCCACTCGGTCATAGGCCTTATTCATGTCCATTTCCAAAGCACATTCCCACTTCTTACTAGCCTTCTTGTGCTTCAAATAATGGAAGGCCTCATGAGTTAGAATGATGTTGTCTTGAATCATTTGGCTGGCTATAAAAGCTCTTTGATTGGGGGAAATTATTCTATTCATTAGATCCTTCATCCTGTTAGTCATGATCTTTGCAATGATCTTGTATGAGACATTGCAAAGGCCAAGTGGATGGTAATGGCTCACCCCTTCCGGATTGCTCACCTTTGGAATCAAGACAATGTTTGTGTGATTAATAAGATTTATCTCACACCTCTGATCAAAGAAGCACTTCACCATCTCACAAACCTCCTTGTTTACCTCCTTCCAAGACGCTTGATAAAACAGCTGAATAACCATCCGGCCTCGGTGCCTTGTTGGTATCAAGTTGAAAAACAACATCTTCAATCTCTTGACTTGTAACTGGGCTCATTAAGTAGTCATTATCCACATCAGTAACCACCTTGTCCACATATGACAACACCTAGTCTAAAGGTCAAGACCCCCTGATGTGAACAACTTCACATAAAAGTCACTAAAAGCTCTATTAATGTCCCTCTTTTCCTCCAATTAGGCCCCATCACTCCCCTTTAATCTCAGCACTTTGTTTCTCAATCTCCGTTGAATGGTCATACCGTGAAAAAACTTCGTATTCCTGTCACCACAACTTAACCATGACAATCTGGACCTCTGCCACCAATACACCTCTTCATTGCGCCAGACATCCTCTAACTATCTTACTAACTCCTCAGCCTCAGCCAACTTCTCAGCTGATATACCACCTCTGTAACAGATACTTAATGACCGACGTAGGTGACTAACAAGTTTCTTGAAGTTTGGGAACTCCCTGCTACTCCATGCTAACAATTTTTCTCAGCATGCATCCAATCTTTTAATCAACTCTAGCACCTTGTCATTAGATGACTCATTTACCCAATTCCATCCCACACGTACAATCTCAAGAAAATTTTCATGTTACACCCAGTTGGCCTCAAATTTGAATGGCTTACCCCCTTCTCCTCTATATAGCAACAATCAATCACCAATGCATGATGATCTGATCCAATTGGTTCAATATAAAAAACCAAAGCCTTCTCAAAAGCATCCCTAAATCTCCCATTTCCCAATGCTCTATCTAGCCTTTCTCTAACAATTCTACTAGGCCTCTTATTGCACCATGTGAACTTGGAACCCTTAAATTCCAAATCCAACAAATTACAATCAGATAAGAGCGATTGGAAATTAATAATCTTTCACAAAGATCTAGGATTACCTCCCTCCTTCTCGGCTTGAGAAAGCAAGTCATTAAAGTCTCCCATCACTAGCTAGGAATCCTCCACACTTGAGGCCCATTGTCTCAACATATCCTAGACAAGCCTCCTTTCACCTTCCTTGGGGGGTCCATACACAAAGGACATCAATTTGGGGGTAAATAAGCTATCTAGCCACCATGATGTTTTGTGTCTTGTCAACCTTCAGCGAAATATTGACAAGACAAACCACCAAGTCTCTCGGTTCCACCATTAATTCATGACTGAATCCACATTTTACTCTAATCTTTGCCACCTTCTCAGCACGCATTTTTGTCTCCATAAGGAAGATTAATGAAGGATGAAATCTCTTCACCATGTCCCTAAGATTTTTGACTGTCAAGGTTCTTCCTAGACCTTGACAGTTCCAAGAAATGATTTTCATGGCCCCTGTGTGGCTGTTAATGGCAAGCCACCAGAGCCAACAGTAGCAAACTTTGTTCTTCTACCTCTCCCAGCCTTGAAAGCAAAACCAAAATCCTCAATATTAGTCTCCACAAAAAGCTCCATTTGATCACCCAACACCACATCATCATCAAGGATATTTTCCTTCTCCTCCTTCCCTCTCCTCTTAGCACTCCTGCGAGTTTTAGCTCTAGTCTTCCTTAGGTTCTCCGCAAAGACAGAAATTGTAGGTTTAGAGCAAGGGCTCACCAACATCTTCCTCCTCCTCTTCGACATTGAAACCTCCCACTCCTCTACCGCCTCTCTTTTGAGGCCAAGATTGCCTATCCCCTTGATTACCTCACATAAGCTCCCTCCGTTGTAAACACCATGGCTAAAGGATTAGCCAATAAACTCTAGAGATCCTACCAGCACAACCCTCACCATCACCCTTATTAACATTAGGTGCTACCCCTGTCACTATATCAGCATCCAGTCCCTCTTGATTCCAAGCTCTACAATCTTCTCCCCCGGCCTCCAATCATCTCCACCTTTCATCGATTGTTGCTTATGATATACTGCCAAGCTAGGGTCACCAAATGCTCTCCTATTACCCGTATCAGGAGCATCATTACATACTTCCTCCTTCCAATCAGACTCACTGGACTCCCCCTAGCCTTATTCATTTTAATGAAGAATAAGCCCTCCTCATCCATATTAGTAGATGTTTCCGATGCTCGTTTCATCTCAATATTCTTCCTTGCTAACACCTCCATTTTCTTCCTGCAAGCATATTCAGCCTCAGCCCAGTCCTGCTTCACTACCACCACCATTTCATCCTAGCTACGACACAATTTTGTGGTGAGCCAAGCCCCAAACCGAGGTTCCTTAGGATTGAACACCGACATTAATCTCACAGATCCACAATTGCGATTGTCATGCCCTATTTTTCCACAGTTGTAACAAAAGTTCTGCAGTTTTTCATACCTGATGATATCCATATATACACACCATTTGGTCGAGGAAGCCAAAATTTGTATGCCAAAGGTCTTTGTAGATCCAGCAATATTCTAGCACGCATAAAACTTTGAAGATACCTACCATTATAATAGGGATCTTCAGCCATCAACACCTCACCGACATATCCCCCAATCGTCACCACATTCTCCAAACACATTGCCTCCATTGGAAAATTATGCATCTAGATCCACACCGAACACTTACTAAAATCGAATTCCTCACACAATCTATATTTAGATCTTTCCAATAGATTCAACACATATCCATTTATAGACCATGGCCTTCCACACAGGATCCGATTATACTCTTCACTGTCAACGAACTTGAACATGAATGCATTGCCATCAATTTTGATGACGTCAAATCCTTCACTAAGATTCCAAGCCTTCCTCAAGATCAGCTCCATCATAGATCTGGTGTAGGTTTTGTTCGACAGAACCTTACCAATTAGAATTCTATCCTTGTCTACCTCCTTCCATATTAACGGAGAAGGAATTTGATTCGCCTCCATTTGCACTACCTCCAAGTCAATTGAAAGCAAAAAGTAAATATAGTTTGAGATAGCATAATGTCCAGAAGATAGAGTTATCGACTCCGTCCTTAAGTGAACTCCCCTAACCACTATAGCATCTACACCTCCTTCCACAATTGCTACCATAGACCTTGCAAAGCTATTTGGTTAACCTCCTACCTTCCACTCTCACGCATTTGGTACTAACTATACTCCTTCCATATTCCAAGAACGATGCTCCCACACGAGTGCGTGGGGAGAAAAAAGATCTTTCTCTGCTACTTTAAAATCAACTTCCCTACATTAATGATAATTGGACATGAGCTTAAACTCAATCATTTCACCTTGGAAAAATGTCAAATAAGAAAATAGGGGTGGGGGAAGGGAGTGACATGTATGGGTTTGGGGAAATGGGGAGATGGGGATGCACTAGTATGAGAGGAAATGAGAAATGGGTTAAGGGGGAAAAAATAAATGCAAGGTATGGGGACGGGGATGGTGATGTTTGAGGTTGGGGATGAAGCTTGGGGTTGGGGTAGGGTTGTAGGGAAAAGAAATGGTGGGATTTGGGGGTGCATGTGGGGACAACAAAGGAAAGAAATGGAGAAGAGTGGGGACCAAATGGGGTTGATGAGAATGAAGTGTAAGGTTAGGGTTTGAGAAGAAGGAGAGAAGAGGGGAGAGTGAAGTTGTCGTGGGTCTCTGTAAAAGGTAAGATGAGAGCGTTGAGTATAGAGGAGAGAGAGGGAATCTTTTTTAAATTTAATAGAGTTGGAGCCTATTGTAGCACTTTTTTGGAAAAACTTACGGGTTAAATACCATTTTTTCCATGGAAGTTTAGCCTAAAGAGCACTGGTCACCCAAAAGTTTTTTTAATCTCATTTTTGCCCCGGACGTTAACAAAACAGAACAAATATGCCCCAGAAGTTATTTTAGGAGCAAATTTGCCTCATAATTTTTTATGAGGAGCAATTTTGCCCCTAAAAGTTTACAAAGAAGAGCAAAATTCAACGGTCAAGATCAACGGATGAGAAAGATTGCTTTGTTTTTAAACTTTTGGAGAAAAAATGAGACCCAAAAAACTTTTGGGTGATCAGTGCTCCTTAGGCTAAACGTCTATGGTGGAAATGGTATTTAACCCTTTACTTTACACATAAAGAAATTTCCAATGTAGAGTGCACACATATGTCTCTTCTCACACTCCTTTAATTCATGACCCTTAAGTCACTTTTCTTTCTCTTTGTCATTAACTTCTATCTTCATCATCTTCTCTTTTATTTTCTACATCTTGAAGTTTCAAACCAATAAAGACACTAGATGATAGATGGACAAGCATGATAATGTGCACCCAATAGGAATCTATCATAGAAAACCCAGAAATTACATAAAGGTTAGCATAATATGAGTACAATACCCCAGGACTACTGCTCCACTAGGCCTTACTCCCTATTACGTGTTCACAACACAAATCACAATCTTGATTCACAAATGCATATAGTGCCACTCATAATATGTGAGAGTTAGAGTTACCACCTGGATGCTTTACCAATTCTTGAATTGACTCCTAATTCTTCTTTCATCCCGGGAAAATGTCGAGCCGTAAAAGTACACATTTGTGGACGACGGGTTAATACAGAATTTTCCAGTTTTTATGACCAAACTTAGAAAATGCATAACTAAATCTACACAGACCTAAATCAGGTGATTCTAGAGGCTAAATGATCCTTATTATGTCTAGTTTAAGGGAAAATAATATCCTAAGCCAACTGGATGCACAATATTCCAAAATCACAATTTATTGGACATTGCCTTAGGAACTTATTAGTTTTACATGACAAACTTCAAAAATTCATAACTAAAAATATATAGATCCATTTGGCCCTTATAACTTAATCAATTAAATTTTGGGATGTCTACTATAATCCTACAAAGTTTTAGGGCCATTGGAAAACTTTTTCCTAGTAAAAAACATGATACAAATTGACTGCCACACAGGAACCAACCTGGCACTACTATATCAACTTTAATCTTTGGGTTTTCAATCCAACCCTTTTAAAATCATGATCACAACCTAGTCCAACACAATTTTGCCCAATGAATCCATTTCTAACCTCAAAAATAGTAAAACCATTTTCTTTCATGCGAAAACAGAGGCTAACTGAAACAAGGTATTACCACAATTCATAAAACCTTAAACCAATCGGTTCAAATCGAAGCTTATACATACCTCTACTTGATTCCATAGGCGAATCTTGATTTTGGCAGCACCTCTACCATGTAGACAGAACCCAAGCACATTAGATCAAGAATCCAAAAATGTAGAAAAGTTGCTCTTGGTGAGAGGAATAATGTTATAGGAGGCCCGATAGAAACTTTGAATTCTCCGATTCTTTCTCTTTCTTCCCTCTCCTTCCACCACCTCTCCTCTTCCCTCATTTTGGTATTTCCTCCTTCTTTCCTATTTTGTCCAAATTAAATGGATATTTGGGGCTGCTTAGCGAACTTTGAGGGGTTTTGACCATTTTAGGCCTCTATAAACTCATTTTTACACAACAACCCAAAGCTGGCTGAATTTTCAACTAACTTTAATTCATATCTCATTGTACAAGTGTCTAGTTGCAATGATTCTAAAGGCTATGTGACCATTAATAAGTGTTTTTCCTACAATCAATCACACACCAAATATTCCAAAATCAATATTTAACACACACACTGGTCCAAAAGACATTCTAGATTTCAGGGCTAACTTTAAAAATTCATAATACATTATGTAAAGATCCAATTGACCTATATGTCAAGTCAAATTAAAGCTTATCATGTCTACTTTGATTCTGAAAAGTTTCATAGCCATTAGATATCATTTGCTTAGTCAAAGGCACATCATAATATGATTGCCTCCCAAAAGCCTTAATCTGCCAGCATCAAGGAAAATTTCCTTCATAATATTTGTCACACTTCCTAAACTGGGCTTAGTCATTTACCTGATATAGGCTTATCCTTCAGTCTATAGGCTCAAAACTTAGGATATTTCAATAAAAGCATCACTTGAGTGATTATCAAGTTTCACTCAAGTTATACATGAATCAATCGAGTTATAGAAGCATCCCGAGTGATTATCAAGTTTCAAGATACTGCTCAGCTTTTGTTTTTGCAAATGCATGATAGAAGTTCAATAATTTGGTTATATCTATCAAACCACAAATCCAATTAAGGTACAACTTGTTTCATATGAAACTAGACTCCCACTACCAATCTTAACGGAGTTCAGATGAAAGAGATATGATATTCGGAAGTTGACATTGGAATTTCTCGTGTATTTTAGAACAGGTTCAGTAATTTGGATGTAACTCACAAAATACACATCCAATTGAGGTCAAACTTATTGAATATGAAACGATACTTAAAATTAGTTTGATAGAAGCTAAGATCAAGCTCAAATAGACTCATAAGAAATAAGTATGGATCTTGAAAGTTGACATTTGAGACTCTAAATGTTCTCATGATGCTCCAAAACAACTTTCATTCTTCAAATCATAAGTTTTAGAAGACAATGAGTTTAAGACTGAAATTTATTGCATATAAAAATAGACTCAAGATGAGTTTCAAAGACATAAAGATTACACTCAATAAAGAACATCTCAAAGAGATATGAATTTCATAATTTTGTAGTCGTATAAAGATGCTGCTTTAGACCAGCTGCTATAAATTTGATCAAAACTTTCATAATACAAACTATCTATGTTTAAAAGGGCACACGAGTGATAGATAGTGTTATGGGGATAAATAATGTTATGGGGATTGGTTATTTTCCAAATTTGAAGTTATATTCCAAAAGTTATGCCTCACTGGAATTTGACCTCTGTGCCAAACTATCTATGTTCAAAAGGGCACACAAGTGATAATGGATGCACTCGAGTAATGAAGCTCCACTTCCATAATTTCATCAAGTCACTCTCAAGTGAAATTTGAGTTATTTAGGTAATCACTCGAGTGATGCATGATCACTCACAGTGATTTGGGAAATCACTCAAGTGATCCATGATCACCTGCAAGGTACTTGCAAGTGATATGAAAATCACTCGAGTGATCCATAATCATTTACAGTGATATTGTTCACAGATTTTTTATCACCATCTTAGATTTTTTGATATTCCTACAAACTCATTTAAACCTTCATTATATTGCTTCAAATCATTACTATTCATGTTTATATGAAGATGACGGATGATTAAACTTGGATTAGACCTCAACAGCCAAAAGAAACTTTATGTCAAAAGCTTCAGCGGCTACTTCCAACGGACATCCAACGGTCATCCAACGGTCATATTTTAAGATACTCAACAGCAAGAATGTGCTCAATGGTTAAATGCTCTTCATCGATTATAAAAGGATAGGCATTCAAGATAAATAGAGATGAGAGCCTATGCCTACAGTGTTGATATGTCGATACTATGAATCTTACCCTACCGAAGCTCTGTATTCATACTCATACCTTGTACTTTAGTGTTAAGCATTATCTACTTCATATAAAGAGAAGTAGATTTCATTATAATCATTCTATATTTGTGAGAATTACTCAAGATTGGGGATCTTGAGTGGAAAACAGATTGTATCCTTATAGTATGTAAGGGGGAGTCTTTATATTAGTGCGAGAATTGTAAAGGCTTTACAAATTTCCAGATCAAACTTGTGGTATTATAGTGGTTCTTAAATACCCAGTTAAACTTGAGAGAGATAATTAATTGAAAAACCTCAAGAGGAGTTTGGGGACTAGACATAGGTCATCATGGATTGGGCCAAACCAGGATAAATCATAATTTGCATATTCTCTTCCCTAAGCTATTATATTTCCATAATATATTATTTGAATAATTGATTTTTGATTTATGATTCATTACTCTCATACCTATTGTTTTTACTAACATGCGAAAAGATTTTCAAAGTTATTAAGCTTTTATTTTACACCCAATTCACCCCCTCTTGGGTGTCAGCCGGTTCTAAAAAATCGTGAAAGGGTGAAGAACAACATATGCCCATATTATGGAGGCTGCACGGGGTATGTGAGCATTGAGCAGTAGTTGATAGAGAAGTAGAGGTTAGGATCGGATGTCACTATCGATCGTGGATTGTTGTGGCCTGCTTGAGTGTTGTCAGGCCCAAGGAATCTAGAATCTTGTTTGTTTAATTATATGCTATGTTCTTAGTTTAGCTAGTACAAATTTGGTTTGGCTCTTGCTTTTTTTTTTCCTCTCTTTTGTTGTAATTGTTTTGCTTTTTGTTGATAATTTGGATTTGGTTTTTGGTTTCTGTAATGTATAGGTATTTTTCTATATGTACTTTTTGATTACTTAAATGGATATGTTTATTTGATTTCTATAATGCACACTTTTTGATGACTAGAATGGATCTATTTGGTTTCTATATATGTACAGGTATTTGTGTGTAATATGCAAGGGGATTATAAAAAATGAACCCCAACTTTTTTCAAAAACTTGTCCACAAATACTTCATGGTTATTAGCTAATAACCGTCATATATTGATATATATATATATCACATCTTTTTCAAAGAATCGTTAAGTATATGTATATATTTTATGGTCAAATACCAACAAATATATACACCTTGTCGATGATCAAAACTGGCGTTGAATACTTAACCATTCATCATATGAACCGTAATGTATTTGGCGATATATTTCACAATTTTTAGTGAACAACTATTGAATATAGTTTGCCATTGTAACTATCTTGGACTAAAAACCATGAAATATAGTGTCTTTATACATAACGGTTGTATTTAAACAACTATGAAATATTTGCCCAATATTTAATTATTTTTAACCGTTAAATATAAAAATATAGCACTCAAATATTTAACGCTTGATAGTCGTTAAATATAGGTAAAAATAACTGTTAAATATAGACAAATCTATATTAATGAATCCAAGTCATCTATAGATGCTAATGAACCAAGTTTTTGATTAGATGATAGTGAGCCTACTGACTCATCAACTAATGTTAAGGCATTGAAGACAAGGTTGTGGTTCACAATTTTGCGCCTTGGAACCTCTTCACAATTAAAACCAAGGATTGAAAAATAGTGAAACATTGGGTCATTTCTTAACGAAGCCTTTTATTGATTCATAAAATCAATAGGTGCAAAGATTGACATGAAAATAAAGGAAATGGTTTGTTCTTTTATCTATCAACTACTTTTGCAATGAAAACATAAAATGGCCACAAGTTTCTTCTTTTTGGATTTTTAGTTATAAAATGAAGTGAAATAGAAGTTGGTTTTGAAGATATGAATGAAATTATCCTAAACCAATGAACTTGGACTATCTTGCTTCTAATGATATGGCAACGTGCTAGTTTAACCAAATATGCTCAAATGGCCATTCTTCTTTGGCACCACTCTAACAACCTTAATCCTTTTAAAGGAAAGAAGGTGACCTAAAACAATACCACTATCACCTATGAAGTGACACTTTTCATAATTAAAATTGAGATTCTTTTCCAAATATCTCCTAAGAGCATGATCAAGGCTAATCCTACACTCATCAAATTACTATTGTATATCGTAAAATCTTCCATGAAAACCTTCATATTATGCTCCAATAGATCATTAAAGATCACCATCATACATCTTTGAAAGCCACCATGAGAATTGCACAAGTCAAAGGCACCTTCCGATGGGCAAATGTGCCAAAATGGCACATGAAGCTTGTCTTTCTTGGTCTTAAGGAGAGATGGACACTTGAAAATAACTTGAAAAGCCAAGTAAGAAACAATATGAGATTTACTAGAAATTCTTTCTAACATTTTATAAGTATAAGGTGACGGAAAGTGATCCTTTTAGGTGACATTGTTCAACTTTCTATAATCAACGCATGTAATACCCCACCGGTATATTGACTATCATCAGAGTATTTATACGTAATTCAGTAGGCAAAACAAAAATAGTACAATAAACTGATATAAAACTCTTGATTACATTACAAATATATCCACAGGATCTATACATAATGTTACAAATTCTTAGACTTAGAAGAATCCAACTATAATTAACTAACAACAAAGCTAAACAAGTATAACATCTCCACCTGTTGTCATCCGATGCTTGCCCTGGGAGCCTCGTCAAATGCATTGTTCATATCACAAATAATAGCAAGGGCTAGGATTCAAACGAACCCTAGGGTAACAATTAATCTCACATAATATGCATGCACAATATATAATAGGCAACCAACATGTAATACCTTTGGCACTCAGATCATACATATCATATGCAGCACCGACTGCAAACAAAGATCGCACAAACCACACCATAGTACCAGGCATACAACTGCGAAAATGACAAATCACAATCATGGTTCATACATATATAAAGTCTCACATAGCATGTGAGAGAAGAGTTACCACATGGACGCTTTACCAATTCTCGAATCGGCTCCCGATCCTCTCATCGCCCTGGGCAATCATCGGCTCCTATAAACATATATTCATAGACAACAAGTTATAATCTATCCAAACCCTTCATACTCTCAAAATGCCAGGGTTGGTTATCTTACTACTCATTGCCCTTACTTTCTTATTTTCGGTTAAAAGTCAAAACTGGCAGAATTTTCAATCAACTTTGAAAATTCATATCTTTATACACAAGTGCCCAATTCTGATTCCAAAGGATATACAACACTTATTAAGTTTAGTTTCATGGAAAAATAGGGTAATTAGCCAACTGGACACAGAACATTTCAGAATTGCAATTCTTTGGATATTGCCCAAGAAACTTGCTAGTTTTACATGTTCACCTTCAAAAGTTCATAACTACTAATATACAGATCCAATTATTATATATCCAATTAAAGCTTAGGATGTCTACTACAATCTTGAAAAGTTTTCGGGACATTGGACAACATTTGCCCAATCAATGACATGACACAAACTGACTACCACATAGGAACCAACCTGGCAGCACTACTATATCAACTTGAATCTTTGGCTTTTCAATCCAACCCTTTTAAAAACCATAATCACCACCTATTCCCACACTATTTTTCCCAAGAAATCCATTTCTAACCTCAAAACTAGAAAAATAATTCTCCTTCATACAGAAATGGAACTGGCTAAAACTTTTAGGGTTTTTGGCCAAAATTTTAGTTTTCGCTACCGATGCTTCTGAGATCGGTTTTTCGGCTTGATCCCAAACAATTTTTCATTCTAAACTCATTGGAACCATCAAAAGTAACAAAATCACACTCTTTCATGCTTAAACAGGGTCTGGCAAAAAACAGAGCTTATATGTACCTCTACTAGATTCTATAGTCGGTTCTTGATTTTGGTAGCACCCCTACCATGGAGATAGAACCAAACACCTTAGATCAAGAATCTCAAATCGTAGAAATTTTGCACTCACCGAGAGGAACAACATTAGAGAAGACATTGGGAGCTAGAAACGCCGAATCGGATGCAAAATTGGCTCCGATCACTTTCTCTTTCCTCCCTCTCCTTCCACCACCTCTCCTCTTCCTTCATTTTAGTCTCCCTCTCTATTGTTATGTTATGGCCAACTTTAATGGCCTAAAATAAAAAAGGGAAATGAAACATAAAAACATCCATGACACACATGTGGTCCAAAGCGTGCCACGTGTCCTTGTTTAACTAGTGGTGAGAGAGAGAGCTTACTAAATAAGCTAGAGGGGAAGAGATGAGGTGGCACAGTCTTAAGAAAAGAAAGGGGTAAGGTGGCCCCTCCCTTGACTCCTGGCTTTGGTATTTGGAAAAGTCAAGTCCATGATCGGGTCAAAGACCGATAGATTCCCCGAACTCAAAAGTTACGTGGCGCGTCCTAGCGCTACCAACACAAAAGTAGCTTTGTACTTTGTCATGATTAAGGGATATGTGTCATATTTCTATTGCACCAACAAAAAAGAGTATCATGATTAAAGGACCGTGTCATGTTCTTATTACAACAACTCAAAAGTTGTGCCATCATTAGTCATCTTGACTTACTTTATTAAGGTTACTTTAATAAAGCTACTTTATCGATGCTTAACCAAGATTTTGCTCGGGTTTTACTTGGGATTGTGGCACATAAATAAACTCACCAAATGACGCCTAACTAGAGTGTATGTATAGGCCTTTACCTGGCACCACATACCTGTGTCATTTTCCCAAAAATGCAAGGTACACATATGTGCCCTGAAAACACCACATGCACACCTATACCAGCACATTTTGCTTGACCAATCGCACAATACCTTATAACAAAGGGATGTGGCGTCTTTCTATCGATCCAAGGCATTGCATGAGCGTTCTATGCCCTTTTGCACCGCCACTTTAATCCTATGGCCTACCCATCCTAGGTTCACTGCCTCGTATGGCCAAATCATACTCCTTGAGAGTCTTGGGACTCTTCACGAACTGATACGAGCTTATCATCAAGTCTCTAGGCCTAAAATTTAGGATATTACAACGCATACCTCTGAGAATTATGAATTCTTGATGGAATTAGCTCATCACTCCAATTCTTCACTATCATGCCACTTTTCTTTTTGCTCCAATTATAGTTGTGGTACCCACTCATTGTAAAAAATGGATAGGTAATCCCTGTACTCAAAAGCTTAGTCACCTACTTCTTTACCACATTAAAGTAGTGGCCAAGGAGTATAGATATTTTACACTACTATTTTTCTACACTCCCTTCCTCCCTCGCCCTTTCTCCTTTAGGATACAAGTTAAGAGGCATCATTGATATAATGAACCGAGAAAATCAACACCATCTACTACAAATATCTCGAACAATCACAAACACAATCAAGTTTTTGTTGGAAATTATGCCCTAGGGGCAAGTCATTGTTCTCCATTTAGTTATCATTTCATTTGCATGTTTATAGTGATAACTGTATCCTTGGATATATTTTATAGATTATCCTAAATGTCCCTAGTCGGTCATCTACGCGGGAGCGAAGATGAGATAAGACCAGTATGACTTTGATGAGGTATGGGGATACTAATCAAAGTCATGGGCACTTGTAAGAGTACAAGGTGCTGTACCAACCCACTATGAGAAGCTTATCTCATGTATAACTGTGTCACAACGCCCTTTGACTTGAGATCATCATGGATCCTACATGATGAGTCACTGGTTTTTGACCTAGTCAAAAGTCACCTTTAACCGGGTAATGATAAAGGCTGGGATCAGGATCAGTGGTTTTTATGCAGAGGAATGTGAATGGGCAAGATGGAATTTGTCCCTCACATTTGTAGAGAGATAATATTGGGCCCCTCGATGAGTGAGTCTGAGAAATGTATGGCCATACTACAAAGGAAAGGAGTTTCCATTATTAGACTACTCGAGAATCGAGAAAGTAATGGTCAAGAACAGGAAGTTGACATTATCCATGCCTCATCCTTGACCAAATTATCACGTGACAAAAGGGACGTGACATGGTTGTATCATAGGTAGAATCGTATCATCGATCCCCATACGAATTAGGTAGTCACAATGTCTTGCTAGAGGCCGCTTGCAACTTGTGGGATGGTACAGTATTGGCCCCCTGCAGGGTCGCACATAAGAATAGCCAACACAAACAATAGTGTCCAGAATCATTGAATCTTAGAAATGTCTAAGATTTAATGAATATTGTTAATCTAGGGTTGATATATATATATATATCATATTATATTATATTATATTATATATTCGAAAATAATAATGATATCATTTATAGATAATAATATTATTATGTATAGTATTTAATTTATTTGATAAATTAAATAACTATAACAAATTAAGATATTGTATCTCATATTTAATTTTCAAATAGAGATATAGTATCTCGATTTAATTGAATTGAGGTATAGTATCTCAAATTTAATTAAATATCAAGATATCATATCTCGATTTAATTTATAAAGATAAATTAAATCTATAGGCTCATAATTTGAATTAAGTAAATATATTTGATTAGATCTGTTGAATGATTTTAATTAATGTATTGTTTTAATTGATTTAATTCAAGATTAATTAGATTAATTTTGAATATTTTTATACGGATCATTAGAGTTTTAGAAACTCTTTACATGGATATTGATCTGGTCGTATTAGGATGACGGATGAATTAGAGAAGCCACAAGAAACCCTAGAGAGAAAAAGAGAGACGCAAGGTTTGAAGGCGCCAGCACGCTGCCGCCTGTGTTCAAGTGTTGTTCATGTGGATACTGGTAGAGGGAGGAGATTCATAGAATCTGCTCTTGGTTGATCGAGTAGGTAGCCCACGTGATCAAATCGAAGGAGACGCTCACTAATTCGCATAGGTATGGTTTCTAACAAACCTTGATCTAAACGCCGTTGATGGATCCTCGGATGGGATTCGTAAAAAAATTTAATTCCGCTGCGTGTATGGATCCCAACAGTTTTCCCTTTATTGCTATCATCACATATTGCATGTACATTCCATTTCTTTACTATTGTTCGGATTAATTTTTCTAATACAATAAAAGGAGAAAGAAATTGAATGATAAATATTCTTTTATTGAGCTCTAACCTTAAGCTTCAGTCTATTTCCCTAAAAGATAAGGAAATTAGCCATAGGCAGCCAGCGTCACAACTTCACTAAACTGCTTCGAAAAGCCAGCCATATAAGGGATGATGGAAGATGAAGAATGGAAATGAAATAGTTAAAAATGAAGAAAAATAAAGGTGGAGTATGGAGAAACTAATGAAGAGTGAATGGGTAGTGAGTAGTGTGTAAAATAGAGGATGGGGTTGAGTATATTAGGTCAAAAAGTGACTCTCTAGAACATTGTCATACGATTCTGCAATTTTTCTTTGTTAGACTCACTCGCTTCAGCGAGTGATTCATTCGCCAAGGCAAAATGGACAAAACACAACTATTTTATTCAATCTTCTGTTCGTTAGATAAAGGTTTACTCATTTTGATGACCATGTCTCTTACCAAAGGGAGTGACACAAAGACTAAGAATCTTCATATGCTTCGCCCCTGACTTAGCAAGCATGTTGTTTGTTAGAGCAAGTAACAAAGTTGTTGGAGTCCAACATTGACTTTGCTTTGACTTTAACTTTTATATTCCATTCAGCTACATCAAATTAATATCTATGGGTAATATCTTCATCTTAAGCACATGATAAAATAAAAAAGAGGCTTTGATATAAAAATTAGTTAACTATCTCTAATTAGGATGATTTAATAATAAACTTGGAGTGGAGGTAACTTTGATTAGTTTTTTTATATACTTGTCAAATACACACACATTAAATTATTCTAGGGGTTGTTGTACCCATTGAAGGCTTGATTTTGAATCGTATATTGATTGGAAGTTGTCATAATATACTCTAAAACTTTTCTTGCATGCTTGGGTGTTGAGGAACTTATACATATACATACATACATACACCCATATACATGTACATATACATACGTATGTATGTATGTTCATGTGTGTGTGTGTGTGTACACACACATATATGTATATATATGTTTGTATTATGTGTGTGTGTGTGTACACACACACACATACATATATGTATGTATGTTTGTTAGCTGAAGAGATAATGCTCCAACGTGCAAGCTGGCATCCCAACTTTTATTAAAGTAAAGGAATCTACTTTTTGTAAAGAAGCAGCGCATTATTGATCTGTGGCAGACAAACTTTTGTCATGTCGAACTTTAATCTGTCTCGGCCATGTACTTATCGTCAAACATTCCATCATCACCATAGTTTTCTAAGTTTGGATCCACGATCCCTGCTAGAATTAAGCGAAGACATTCACAATCCTTGGGGATCCATACTTGGTAACAACATCTTCGAATAACTATATCAAAAGACAAATAACTGTAGTCTTCTGCGTTCCTATCACCAAGGTTTTTGTACAACCGAGGATCTTCTATAAATTTATCACACTGTAGCTCAGTGAGTCCTTCCTCAGTTTGTTCAATAAGTGGTATAACCAGAAAATGATGAAAACTTTGGCAATATTTTCCTTTTCTGTAATAAGGAATATGGGACTGTACTTTGACGAAAACTGTGCCAATTTTTTGTTGTTTTCTTAGTTCTTCATTCACAGCTTCTCCGAATGGTAATTCTCTAAAATCTTCAGATATAGCAAATGCTGCTACCTTTCCATAAGTGAGAAACTCCATGTAATCAATTGGACATTCCTCCCGTTGAGATTCTGGGTAGGTCTATGCAAATCAATTACTAATTTAAGTAGACCACCATATACATATCTCCCTCTATGTTGAACCAGCTAGTGACTTCCTAGTCAACTCTGTATATCCCATTTGAAGGTGCTCTGTGATGGAGATCCAATAACTGTAACTAGAGATTCATCAACTTCTGAACGTGTCTGCTTTTGATGAGTGGTTGAATCTCAAAGAAAGGGACAAGATTAGCTAAATGCTCCTGTATGACTCCCCTTTGTTGGGATTTAGACAGGACATATGTAACTTGTTATAAGACTGTGTTCCCAAAAGTAGGTTGTGCAGATGATTATTCTGTATCTGGAGATCCTGACTCTTGAGATTGAGCTTTCTAAAATTCTCTCTCATGCTTTGATTTTCTTTTCGTTCATTGTTCAGCTCCTTCTGTAAATTTAAATTACACTGAACAAAGACACGTTTTTAATTATAAAAGGTAAAAGTAGATTAGTTTTTAATTATAAAATGAGCTTTTTATAATATATATACACATATCTATACATATCTATATACATATGTATACACACACACACACGTGTGTGTGTGTGTACACACACATGTGTGTGTGTGTGTGTGTGTGTGTGTGTGTACATATCTATAGATATATATATATACGTATGTGTGTGTATTGGAAATTATTTAAGCATGTTATTAGTTATAGATAATGTTACATGCATGTTTTTAAATTTAAATGTTTCTGGATGAACTTGTTGTGATATGATTCCTCGAATTAATTAAAGTATTTTGGAAAGCATGCGTTAATTGTGAATATTGTGTTGGAATCATACCCACATGATTTGGAACTTGTATATACATTTCATAATTGTGATTGCTTGTCATTTTATGCATACTAATGGTTGTGGACTTGTGATAGGAGATTAATGTGTAACTAAATAACTCATGGTATAGTCACCACTTGGTACACAATTGTTGTTTTAAAATTTTCAAGGCCCTTAGTATTCCTCATCCTTTGTCAGGTTAAGGGTCAAATCAAGGGACATGATGCCTTTCTAAGGAAAGGGAACCCAAGGTCCGATGTGAGTTATATAAGTTTTGACTAGGCTACACCTTACTATTGGAGAGCTTGGTGTAATCTTATCGTAAAGACAAATCCTATTATATGTCATGATGTGACAAATCCTATGGTTTATGTCAGCAGTTATAAGATGGTTGAGGGACTCTAGGCATGCTTAATTTGTTTTCTTGAATTATTGTTTCCAGAGGTTATAAGGATGGTTTGTGCATCAATTATTTGATTGGCATGCTATACATGTCATTTATATTGCTATATGATAAAGCTTTTGTGGATTATTTTTGTAAAAGGGTCGAGATATGTTTTTGTGAAATTTCTTTCCAAAGAGATTTGAGAGATGAATTATTATCTTAAATAATTTTGGCAGCTTGTTTAGAGAGGATTTTTGGTTTCTAAAGCAATAGCTAGTTTGTGAAAGGTTCATATAAAGGCTAATGAATATAAATTAATTTTTCAAGTTTAACTTGATTTGAGAATTGTATGTTCTCAATCTTGATTTGCATGCATATTTCTGAATAACCATTGGTTGTTGAGATCTTTGGATCTCATGGTTGCTATATTAACATTATCAGGTGAGATCTAAGTAGATAGAGCTGCAGGAAAGTTGCAAGAAGGAGCCTATTGTATGCTCTCATTAAGGTTCTTCTTACTCACACATGTCATTGATAAAGAGCTAGTTGTCTTACTCTATCAAAAAAATACTAAGCTAACTATAGTATAGTGAAATCCAGCCTAGGTCATTCTTCTCTAGTGTGACTAATGGATATTAAGATTCCAAACCTAATGAGCCATAAATTAAGAACATAATTACTGCCAGTGAGACCAATTGTTTGATCTAATTAATTACCAAATTAACACTAAACCTAATCCTAATAATGTTTATGGATTTTTCCTTTATTTAGATGAGATGAGTGAGCTTCTCTAGAACAATGACTCTACCATCATAGCTAAATAGGATGTGTTACACCCCTACCAGCCTCACCTGGGTGGCGGGTTAGAGGGATTCCTTTTAAGGAAAATCTATATGAGGGCCCTTTTAGCCCAAAAAAACCCAAAAAAGGCCCCAAGATTCTAAAAATCCTAGAAAAGGCACAGGACCTTTTTGACATCTGAATTAGCGCTTATACGTCGACGTATAAACTTGTCAGTGGTGCCAATTCTGATGTCAAAAGGGCCCTGGGGCCTTTTCTGGGATTTTCATAATCTTGGGGGTCTTTTTGGGTTTTTTGGGCTAAAATGGATTTTCCCTTCTTTTTAACTGTTACTTTCCTTAGTTATTTATTTCATTTTAGCTTATATCAGAGTGTGCGCAACAGAGCATTATACCATTTTGGACTATCTACTGTACTAGTAAAAGTGCGATAAACAAAAAGGAAATAGTCCCCAAAGGGTTAATGGTACAGTCATCCAAAGTAAAATACCAAAAATATATGTACAGTCATCCCAAAATAAATACAAAGTATGATAGGGCGTTCCCTATTCTTCAATCAGCACTGATACACCCTACCTCTCTAAAAAGGTTCTTCCAGTTCAAGCACGATCCCCTATGTCTACGAGATTGGCTTGGGTCCACTGTGCTTCCGGTTCACTCCCATCCACCGCCATTAAACGACACCTGATCCTTTTTTAAAAAAAAATACATATTTCAAGGTACTGTAGGTATTAAAAAGATACTTCAGGATACTTACCAGTATTGAAAAAATACTTCATGATCTTAAAAAATTATTTTAGGATGTTGGAAAAATATTTCAAGGTACCGACTAGTACTAAAAAGACACTTCAGGATACTGACTGAGGATACTAGCTGATACTAAAAAATACTTCATGATCTTAAAAAATTATTTTAGATATCTAAAAAAATTTCAAGATATCTAAAATAACTTTTCAAGATTATGAAGTATTTTTCAGTACCAGCCAGTATCCTTAGTCAGTATCTTGAAATGTCTTTTTAGTACTAGTCGATACCCTGAAATATTTTTTCAACATCCTAAAATAATTTATCAAAATTATGAAGTACTAGTCAGTATTTTTTCAGTACCAGTCAGTATCATGAAGTATATTTTTAATACCTACAGTACCCTAAAATATGTATTAAAAAAAGGATCAGGTGTCTTGGTTTTGCGCCAAAATGGCGCTGTTTAATAGCAGTGGATGGGAGTGGACCAGAAGTGCAGTGGACCCAAGCCAATCCCCTATGTCTACAGATCTATCTGGAGTTCAAAAGTGAACCTCAGAGTAACTGTTAAACTCATGTACTAAATGTGTATAGTGTATGCATGCAACCATGAGATATAATTCATAGAGAAAATGTCAAATATACCATATATGCAAATAGAAACATATAGTAACCAAACATCATGCACCGTCAAGCTGCCTTACCAAGGCAAGCCCCGGATTTACCGAAATCACAAACCTCGCACCGTCGAGCCGCCTGAACCAGGCCAACCCCGGATTTACAGGAATCACAAACCGTCGTGCCGCCACTCGAGGCAAGCCCCAGATTTATCCTCGGCGCTAGGAACACAATAGTCAGGGACTCGAACCCTGCTCTGTATGCATATTTGGCAAAAATACAAAACACATATGGCAAAACAAACATATAACAAACACATAAAAGTACTTAAGTAGAACAATCACTACCTGTGGGGTGTATACCGCCTTAAAATTTTACGGTGCTTGATAGCTTTTTCAAATATGCCTTAACCCTAAACAACACCAAAATACCTTATTTTTAGTATTTACCAAAATACCCTTACATTTTTTATTAAATCCGAGCCCTATATAATTTCTCCAAAAAATCCAATGAATCTGGCCCAACTTCAAACATTTTTAATAAATTCCAAAAAAATTCATGTTGTACGAAATCAATGGCATCTGAACGATGTCTAGTTTATAGTAAAAATAATTTCAAGTCCAAAAGTTCCATATTTTGTCATTTAGCTCAATCTTTATCCTCTGGTCAGAAAAATCCTGTTTCTTCCAGAGCCTTTTTCAAAAATAAATTTCTCCCAATTGAAAAATCAAAATGGCATCGAATTACATATCAAAAAGAATCTCAAGAAGTCTACTTTATTCCTATAAACTTTCAGCTCAAACCAACTTCATTTACTATTTTAAAAATAGAGATGAAGCTTTGAAAACTGCCCAGAAATCTTCACACTGGTAGCAAGCCTTTTCTTTGAGTTTTCGGTGTTTTTGAATTTATAAAGCTTAACCTTGACTTAACCCCACAAAAAATCAAGTTTTAGACTCATTGGAACCCTCAAAATCATCAAAATAAGATCACAACACCAAGCCTTAACCCTATGGACGAAAATCCTAACTTGAACTCCAAAGAGTTGGGTTCTCGATGTTTACCTGAAATCGGAGATGTGCTTGGTGTTCTTGACCTTCCTCTAGGGTTTGGAGACTCGGCTTGACCTCTATTTTATTTTTTTGAACACGCCACTTGAGGACCAAAAATGAAGTGTTAAAGTCCTTTTTAAAATAGCTATGATGATTTGGGTAGTCTGAGTTATCTGGTGTATGTTTTCGTCCACTGATTAATAATTTGGATCAGAGTTTCTTGCTTAATTCCCAAGAATATCCAAAGTCTTCCAAAAGAGTACATGTGGTGCATCCCTATCCAAGTATGGCAGATTTTTACTTTTCAAATTGAGAAAATTACCTATTTTGGCCCGGAACACCCTTTTGTCCACTGGTTAAAAGCTTGTACCCTAATTATTGGCTCATTTTTTTCTCCAAAATTCTAGATAATTCTAGAGATCTCTCAGGGGAGTATGTGGCCCCTCTTGGGCCCCACACAATCTGATCTCTTACTTTTTATCTGCTTTATCCACTTTTCCAGTCCCTCCTTTTATCCATTGGTCCTTGTAGTGCATTGTTGAGTAGAAGGGTGCTCCCTTTTGCACTTTTCTTCAACTTTTCATATATTTTCCCTTGATTGGACATACATATGTGGCACCATTTTATTCCCCAATATGGCCCCACATTTGTCTCTTTTAATTGAAAAAGAAGCCCCTGATTGGTCCCTATCGGTCCCCTTTTCACTAGTTAACCTCCTATGGGATCCACAATTTATATTTGGGCCTGAGTACAGATAAAATCATCTGATTTTCCTTCTCTCTCCTCATGCGGATGAAAATGAGTCCTTATAGGGTAAGGAATTGACTTTTATACCCCTGTAATCATTACTTATTTTTTTCTTTTTAATCCCGTAGTGACATGTGTCATCAAGTAACGATTACAACTGACTTTTCATTCATATCTTCTCAAAAACACAGGAAATCCTCATTAGTCTAGGAAATGTCATGTGCACATCTATTTTAGCACATTTTTTCTTAGCTAATTGTCTCATACATTAGGGCATAGCTAAATATCATTTTTACCAACCGATTAACATCTTATAAGTGTTTTTGTGCTCTTCTGCACAGTCACTTTCATTTATGCGGCCCTTGAGCTCTTGGTCAAACTACTCGTGTAAAAGGGAGTGCAAAACATCTTAAAACATGTCAAGAGAGCACTTAAAAATCCCCCAAATCAAATGACCAAACTACCCTTTCAAAATATCCTCTTAACTTGACTTATTTTGTAAGTTTTCTTGACTTTTCTCTCTCCTACTTGTAAGCTTTTGAGTTATCATTTCATATTAATTGCATGCACATGTGTCCCTTATAGCAATTGACCAAAATGCCCTCAAAATATCTCCTTTCACATAGCTTCTTCCGCAAGTTTTTTGACTTTTACACCTGTAATTATGAAAGGACACACATGTCATGCTTTTACTGGTCCAACACAAAAGTATGTTATCATTAGTCATCATGACCTTCCTTTATTAAAGTTACTTTATCGGTGTCTACTCGAGATCTTGCTTGGGTTTTACTCAGGATTGGGACATGAATGCCGAGACTCGACAAACAATCCCACATACTGGTATTTTCTCAAAAACGCAGGGCATACCCGACTACCTTAAAAATGTCGTATTCTTACTTATACCGACATATTTTCACTCAACTACTTGTCCTATACCTTAGGACATAATTTGGTGACATCTTTTTCAACTGAATTTATTCCGTATAGGTTTTCTGTGCCCCTTTTCCATTGGCACCTTAATTCCACTGCTTATACATATTAGGTCCACTGACCCGTATGACTTAGTTACTTAGTCCCTGAGAGGCTTCCTATCTCTCGTTATTCTTGGGACTCTTCCTGAATTGGGCTTGGTCATACCTACTTTAGGTTTATTCTCGATTTCTAGGGTCCAAAATTCAGGATATTACAGGATGTGGAGCAAATTTATATCCGAATCTATTAGAAGGCACCACATCATGTAAGAGCTTCCATATAAAGAGAAATTGTTTGTATGGAAGTTTTAACCTCCATAAGAACTTCCAAAAGAACTTCAGTGATTGAAACAATTTGTGCATGAATATGTGATAATTGACATACCCCATCCTTGAACTAATAGAGTCCTACAACATTACCTGTCCAAGTTGATTTGTCAGGGGAATTTAGAATAGAAACAGGTGTGCATTGCTTGGGGTCAGGTGTTTTTTCAGCGAGTTTGGGTGGGCATTGCGGGCTTCATGAACACCCTTAGTTGAAAGAATTCATGGGGAACTAAACATCTGCAAACACACATATTTGGACATATAGTATATATTTATTAGAGAGACCTTAGAGATGTCTAGGAAAGTTAGTGGGACTAAATTTCCATTATAACTTAGCAATAACAAATTTGGATTTTCTTAATCAATTTAAAAGAAACTTTTTAAAAAGGAAATACGGTTAAGTTGTATCTAACATCATAAATTATTTTTTCAAGTGCATCGTCCACCACCTTAAAGCATTTTTTAATGTATGTAACACCCTAAAGCTTTTTTTAGGTGTGTCTAACACCATAAAGGTTTTTAGTGTCTTGGTATAGGATGCACTGAAAAATATTTTAAAATGTTGAACGTACTTGAAAAAAAATACTTAAGGTATTGGGCATATAAAAAAACACTTAAATATGCTAGACACACATGAAAAGACATATTTTAGGATGCTAGATATGTGCCTGAAAAAATAATTTAAGGTGTTGGATGCACCTGGGAAAAAGTATTCCAAGGTGCTAAATGTATTTAGAAAAACACTTTATGACACTGGATATACCTTAGCCTAAATGTTTGTTTATTTTAGCTTTTTATAAGTGCTTTTACGATTTAAGAAGTAAATATATGAGAAGAGTTTTATTTTGAGAAAAGATTCTAAAAAATACCCAAATATGCACTTAATAGTCATATGAATAACTTTGCCCAAACATGCATGCACTAAGAAAATAATCATAGGAATAACAGAATAAGAAGATGGAAAAAGAAGACAGTGGGAACCATAGTGGGGGGCAGCGAGGCGAAGTGATCAGTGATGACTGACTAAGGAGAGGGTTGCGTGTAGAAGGGTGTTGTTGATGGGCAGTGCTATTTAAAGATTCTGTGATACATGTCAGTTCGGGTGTGGCAGTGACTGAGTGTCCAATTATATACACTGCATGATCCCATAAAAATGTTGGAGGGAGATTTCGCTTGAGTAGTGTTCATTCATTTCATGAATTAATATAATATTTATGAATACCTTACTATAATAAAATTTAAAAATTCTTATGAAAAATCAAGCTAATTGTCACTTGTATTTTAAAAAATGTATTACAGCATGTTTGGTTTCAAGCAAACAAAAATATCATCATTATTATTTTGAAAATTAATTTTTTTATAATATATTTATTAACAGTTTAATTAAACATACTCAAGTAAGCAAACATGCATACAAAGAAGTGTAACAATAGTACCCTCTCATTTGTATGTATGTTTGCTCACTTGCATTGTTTTATAGTTTGTAACTTGAATATGCTTTAGTGAGTGAATTTGTGTTTATATTGATTAGCAGTTTAATTAGATCCCTATCCCTAATTTTCCCTTTTAAAATGTGTTGAATTTATATTTTACAGCTTAAAAAATACGTTTTTTGTCAATTTAAAATGTGTATGTGAAGAGCTAGGCACGGACACAGACACGTATCTGCAAGTAATTTTAATTCTTTTTATTTCATTTTTTTTCTAATTTTTTTACCTGTAATTTTTTCCGACTTTGTGAATTAATTTTTGTATTGGGATAAGGTGCAATTTTACATATGAGCTTTTTCCTCAGGAGCGCCCAGCACCACGAGCTTTTTTTAGGAGCAAAAGTACACACGTGGTTACGTTTTGGGAACAAAAATGCCACGGGTCGTTAGTTGACCGTTAACTTAGATGGAATGATGTGGCGCCGATTGGACGCTAACTAGGCATAAAAAAAAAATTAAAAAATAGGAAAAAATTCAAAAATAATTAAAAATAATTAGGAAAAAATAAGGAAAAAAAATCAAAAAATTAGTAAAAAATTAAAAAATAATTAGGAAAAAATCAAATAATTAGGAAAAAACTAAATTTTTGTTTAGTGGTGGCCGACGGTGGTGGCGGCCGGTCGGTGGTGGTGGCGTGGTGGGCGGCACTAGTGGTGGCCGACGGTGGTGGCGGCCGGCGATGGTGGTGGCCGGCGGTGGGGGGTGGGGAAAAATAATAATGGAATTTTCCCTAATTTTTTTCTAATTATTTTAATTTTTTTCTAAATTTTTTCCTAAATTTTTTGAATTTTTTCCTCATTTTTTGAATTTTTTTTCTAATTATTTTAGTTTTTTTCCTAATTATTTTTTAATTTTTTGATTGTTTTTCCTAATTTTTTTCTAATTATTTTATTTTTTTTGAATTTTTTCGAATTTTTTAAAATTATTTTTGAATTTTTTCCTATTTTTTTATGCCTAGTCAGTCCACGTCAAAAGATTTCATCCAAGTTAACGGTCAATTAACGGCTCGTGGTATTTTTGCTCCCAAAATATAACCACGTGTGTCTTTTCTCCCGAAAAAGCTCGTGGTCTTTGGCGCTTCACAGGGGAAAAGCTCATGTGTAAAATATTACACCTTATCCCTTTTCTATTTGATCTTTTGCCCTTTACTGGGTTTATAATTTAATTAGGCAATTCGGCTTCAGGATAAGGGATTCAGTGGAAGTGACTGGTCAAGAATAAGTTTGAGTGTGAAACGAAATACGTTATATTTTCTAAATTACAATGTTAAAAAAGAGAAATATTTTTCTGACACATCATTAAATTATGCTTCTTCTTTTGGCACATAATGTTGACTGTACAACTCACTGGATGGGAAATCATTTGCTCACACTGTATAGATAGTAGACGTGATAAGATTAAGGGAAAATAAGTAAGGTTCTGAAACGTGCATCGGTCACTGAACCGGTCTGGGTACTGAGTTAAGGATTAGTAGGTCAGCCGGAGTCAACCCGGGTCTAGACCAGTGAGGTATAAAAAATTGGAAAATAATTAATTTCTCATCACACCAACCTAAATTTGATATACTATATATCATTTCAATACTTTGGATCAGTGACAAAATAATCATATATTCCAATACTTGTGACATATTCGATATTCTTAACAATTTTCTTTACTGACCTACATTTGACATCCACTAAGCGAGCCAACTGAAAATAGAGAAACCACAAAATGGCGGTCGAGGAGCGTAAAGCACCGAGAAGTTTGAGAAGTTGAGTTTGACGGTGGGAAGAGTCGGAAATCACACATACGTTGTTTCAAATCTAATATAAATCGATTGCATTCTTTTAAAAAAAATTGAGGGAGAAGTTTTTTTTTTTTTTTTTAAAAAAAAAGGTCGACCCGGTGACCGTCGGTTTACCTCGGGTTCACGGGTCGATCGGTTTTATCCAAAATCGGACGGTTTCAATGACGGTTTCGGTCGAATCGGCCAGTCCAGTCCGGTTTCACAAACCATGAAATTAAGGTATTTTGTATAAGATAGGTTGTAAATTATTCACTAAGTTTCGTTATTATCTTATCAATTCTTAATAATAAACCTGATTTGAGATTTTGAAATTTCAAAGTTCTTTTTCTATCATTTTCTCCTTCAAATTATTGTTGACAACTCTATCTACTTAGCAAGGTCTGATTAATTAACATAATTAAAGAGATTAGGGAGTTCTTAATGGGTACATATTCACAACTCTACATTATTTTAGCCAAGGGAATGCTTATACAGATTGGATATATATATTCACAACTCTACATTATTTTTTCTATCATTGCTCTTTTATGGGTTGTTGAAAGTCATGATTTTATCAAGTAAGGGTAGTCGGAGAACATTTTTGCTCTGGTTAAAATCAAATGAAAAGAAAAGCTATTTATAGATAACATTTTCTTATAAGGAAGGATTACATTTAATTATACTATAGCAGACAGAGGTCAATTTAGAGGTTACACAGCGAGCTTTGGTTATTATGTTCAGTTTGGCTTGTATTTTGACTGCTATGTTGCTATTCATAATGATAAATATTTCTTCAGTAAAATAAAAATATTAAAATTGATTTTAAGATATTTCATTCCACCCGTACTGTAGGAATCTTTTTATTATTACAGATTTGTTTATATTTAACGATTTTTAACTGTTAAATATCCGAGCGTAAACTATTTATATATAACGATTTTTAACTGTTAAATATTAAGCACTATATTTTACGGCTTTTCAAATACAACTGCTATATATATGACATTAGATTTAATGGTTGTCAGACAATGACTGTTTAATATAGCAATCTATATCTTATGGTTGTTTAATAGCAACCATGATATATTATGTATAATATTTAATGGTTAAAATAATGAACGGTAAAGTATTGGTCACAAGAGGAAGGGATTTATTTGACGGTTATTTGGAAAAACCGTTATATATGTGTAATAACTGACGATTATTGGTGAATGACCATTAAGTATGTGTGACAATTTTTTAAGAAAAATTGGGAGGCTCACTTTTGTTAAGCCCCCTTCTACATATTACATACATATAAAACTAATTAAAGATCAAACAGAAACCAATTACAGATCATTTTAACATATCCATTCCATGTCATCATCAAAAAGTAAATATACAAAACTGTACATTACAGAAGTCAAAAACTAATCCAAATTACTAACCACCAAAAGCAAATCGTTAGACAAACAAGAGAAAACAAAACAAAAACCAAAAGCATGAACCAAAACTGTCATAGCCAACTCTATAGCATCCATTGACGATTAAAAATATTACTGTATAGCTAACTTATGCTCTCATATATTGATGATAAACTGTCATAGCCAACTCTTCTATGAATTCTTCAATTTATTTGGGCGAATATTGCTCAAAATAACTATCCTCAAAGTACCGCAGGCAAAAACAATCGTTTGATTAATATTTATAATCAAGATATCACTGTCACAATCGTTGGATTAATATTTATGATTTGGTGTTCATCTTTTGACAACCTGTTTTTGATTTGGTATACTGGTGAAGCTGTTTCAAGAAATCATTTGAGTTCCTACTGTTGTGAATTGCGCATGCAGGTGGAAGTAGATTGCAAAAATGATGCATATACTAAGTTCATTATTTTGCTGTCCAAACGACTATAGAGTACCGATACTTGAAAGCTGAGCCTTATTGTGTACAATGCATATCTGACACTCAGATTACATGGCACTTCATATCCTGTTGCATTTAAACGCTATATATCTTTCTGTGTTGCAGTGTTTATTTTGTGTCTTGAATGGTTGGATCTATACTAGTATTGGTGTTTTTCCAAATGGTTCCCATACCCCACTATGTTGATGCCATTTAAGCAATATAAATTGTATTCAGTTTGTTTTGAAGGCTATCTAGATGACACACTTGCATGGTGTTATGCTCAGCTGTAAAAAATATAGACATTGTCTAATTGGACTCTTACTATTTCACCATATAAGATTTCCTCTTCAGTTTGTTGCTTCACTAAATTGCTGCCTTACTGTTCTTCTACCTTGTCAGCCAATCCATATTGGCCTATGCTTGATGACTATGTGAATGACAGGTTATGGGATGCAAAACCCATTGAGAAGAGTTTCTATCTGTATTATGAGTACCTGGACTTAGATCTGAAAAAGCACATGGATTCATCTCCAGATTTTGCAAAGATTGTCCACAAATAAAAGTGTGTATGATTACCTCATTTGTAGGTTTGGAACACACTCCAAAAAAAATGAAAACAATATGTAATGCTTTATCAAGGAAATCAAATCAAGAAGAAATTTTATGTCTTTCTGTTCCTTTTCTTGTTTTCCATATATCAAATGAAGGGAAAAAATAAGTGAATCTTAAAAATACTCATGTTGTTGCAGCAAGCATATCTCTGCCTTTCAAAGTGAACGTCCTTCCTCATTGTTTCATTCTTCACATGTTTTGTGATGAATGACTTGGTGAAATAGATATTACCTGATTGGTATTATGTTGTGCAAAAGTATCCTGTTTCTAAACACAAGTATTAGGGTTATTAAGTATGGCCAACTGGCCATAGTTGAACTCCTCAAGGACTAGAGGTATGTAAATAAGTAGAGGATTGGGATTGTATTACATGGAGTCATACTCAATTTATTATTTCTTAGTCATCCTTTATCATAACCTGGAATAATTTATCTTATAGTTAAATCTCTACTTTCATATCATTATGAACAAAAGTAGAGAGTACCTGCGACGATGTGTGTAAGTTTTATGTGAGCAAGCCATATTTTTTCTGTTATTTTCTCAAAATATACATGATAGCAAACTTGGTTTGAGAGAAGACTATAACTTTAATATCTTTCATCAGAACTCAAACTAATTCCTTGACCAAATTCTAGTACTGCTTTTGACCTAAAGCTTGTTACTCAGGGAGCATAAGTGTTAGTTGCTCTGGTCATTTAAAGTTGTTTGTTGGTTAAGCTCGTCATTGCTTGACTGAGCTTTGTGGTTGTTGTTTTGACTACAAATAGCTGACTGAAGTAGGTGGCACAAGTTTGTTATTGCTGGTTGACATTATAAAACAACAAAGTGAGTTGTAAACTTCTTACTGGATTTGTATGGTAGCTCAATGAGGAACTGATACATAGTTGAAATAAAAGAAGTGGAGTTAATTGGGTGTGTGGCATTTAATAGAATGTTATATAAATAAGGCAGAGGGATTACTCTTTGCCATGTGTGCATTGTGATGATCATAATCAAATGAGCTCCATTCTCTAGTTCTCTCTTCCTCTCTTCCTCTTCTCTCTTTCTCCTCCTTTGTTTCCTTTCTTTGTTCTTTATCCCTCTTTCTCTCTCATTCCCATTACAATTTTATATCAGTGGTATCAGACTTATTCCATCCCTTATATACTTGACCCTTGGAGGCAAGGTTTTGGGGAGGGGGTGTTGATTGTAATAAAAGGGGTGGAGTTAGTTAGGTTAGTTGTATATCAGTCTGTTATGGGGTGTTAGGTAGTTAATAGAATGTATATAAGTAAGGCAGAAGAATTACTGTGCCATGTTTACATTGTGATTATCATAATGGATTGAGTCCTATTCTCTGGTTCTCTCCTTTTTCTCTCTCTATTCCGTTTCTTTCTCCCTCTTTTTTTCTCAATCCCTATTAATATTCTATATCAGAAATCCAAGAAACGGAACTAGCTGAGTACTCCTTTGGTGAAGTAGATCAAAATCTTCTGGAAGCTGTGTTGTTGTGATTAGATTACGTGGCTGAGAAGAGCAGCTAGGCAAGTGTTGATTAGGCAACTCAGAAAATATGTTGAAGAATTATGGATCTGTGTACTAGTTACTGATAAGTTTTTAATTTGTTGCACGATGTCTAGTTGTTCTCATGTAGATGCATTTTCATTTTTAAATTAGTTGCCTTATGCTACTCTTCCAGTATTGATATATTTCATGTTCAACTTTGGGTGCATATTCAGTTTCCTAATCAAGAATCTAGGTATGTTTTCATATTTAAAGTTAGTGTTAATTGTAACAAGCTGCATTTTGTGTTAAACTTACTGGGAGTATTCTGAAATGAATTTGTAATGTTAATCTTATATTCTAAGTGTTTGGTGAGTAGTTAAGGGGAGAGCAATGATAGTTGAGAGTGGCCATAGCTATTAATAGAATAGCATTAGCCATCGAATCTGTGTTCGAAGGAATTGCTTAAGAGACTAATTCTTCACCACTAATCTATGATTTTAACGATACCCATTAAATCAAGTCTTGCACAATATCAAGAATTGGGTGCAAGCAAAGAAGATTTTATTGTTTTGATCTATACCCGACCCACGATTATTTTGGTACGCGGAATAAATAAGAGGGAAAGAAAAATAAGCAAATTCTCTTGTTTAGTATGTTTTTGTAAAGAAAGAAAATAGGATTAAATTCAAACTTATGCGATAAAGTTGAACTTAGCCGAGAGAATATTTTAGACAAATTCAAACTATATAAGAGGATATTTCAGACAAATTCAAATTGTTTTTTTTTTTGCGAAATAAATGTTTCATCATAAAATTCAAATTTAACCCATAAATTCATTTTATTTTTTTGTGAAATAAATGTTTTGTCATAAAATTAGAATTTGATCCATAAATTCAAATTTAATGTAAGAAAATTCATATCAAGTTTGAATTATTGAAAAAATATATATATATATATATATATATATATATCCTTTTCATTTTGAATTAATTACTTTTAATGGTAAAATATGTATTTGCTGGTTCTTTCAACTCATCTTCCTCCATCCTTCAAAATCTTCCATTTCTTTTATTTCCCTCCTCTAAACTTTTTTCTTCTTAAATTTTTTTACTTCACAAACAACTCATCTTCCTAAAATTCATGACCCAAAAGTATAGGAAAATGATTTTCCCTTTTTAACATTTTCAATTTAGTCCCTATTAAAATGTCTTATAGAGGGACTAAACTAAAAATATTAAATTCTGGGGTTGAATCATAATTTCCTAAAATTTTTTCCTCCTTAAATTTACCCCCCAATTTCCAATACTAACTCCCTTGGGTTCCTAAGTATTTTCACTTGGAGAAGCTTGAATATTTGAGCTAAAACAATTCTTGTAAGGCAATTTGATTTTATCAGAAAGTGAAGTTTGATGCTAAAACAATTCTTGCAATCCCTCGCCTCCTTTTTATAAACCTGGATACATTGTTGAAGCCACGTGTTCTCCCAATAAGGAACTGAGGGTGAAGAAGGGAGACGTTGTCGGAGGTAGGTTGCTTTTTTGACTTCCGCTTGACGGTGAAGAATGAGGGAAGACGCTTTTTTTTCCCCAATTTTTTGTCAGATACATATGAGCTGAGTTGAAGACACATTTACAAATTTTTAATCGTTTCATTTTTTATTTTTTTTGCCATGTTGGATAATTATTTGATGACTCAAAATAAATTATATATGAAATGGATTAAGTTATTAAATGTCCAAATTTTAGGGATTTAATTTGTACCGAGTCATAATAGAAAGATTGAGTTATAAATGAATCAAAAACTGAAGGACTAGCACTAAGTGTAGTGGTATTGGGATTTAGTTCATTTTCGCCTTGTATCAAAAAAAAAAAAAAAAAAAAAAAAAAAAAAAACTGAAGGACTAAAAGTTCATTTTTCCTTTTTTTTTTTTTTAATGTAGGGATTTATTGATTAGTTGCTAAAAATAGATTTATTGATTAAAGAAATATCTTATCAGTTAAATTGAAATATGAACAACTGACGCAAGGTGGAAGAGTAACAAGTGTGATGATGTCAAATGCATGGTTTGAAAAAATGAACCGGATCGGACCAACTGGAAACCGGTGACCTGAGCAAATACCCGGTCCAGTCAAGCATCTCACTCGGAAGAAAGACGACTCGACTGATTCAGTGTAACTCAGTCTAACTTGGAATCAACTCAGACAACCCGCTAGGTGGAACGAGTTACCTGAATTAGTTACTTTCAACACATCTGTCGCCAAAAAAGACCGATAAAACGGTGTCTTATATAAAGTTTGGGTGGGTGCCCGTGATGTATTGGACTAGACCATGAGAGAAAAATGGCAAAAATGAGAATAAAATGAAGAATCAAAGAAGCAAGCAAGCCTGTGCCTGTTTTTACTGTTGTTGTTGGGTCTTCTTACCGGCTTTATCAACTCAGAAACATGAAGGCTTGTTTTTCCAACTTCAAAGCATTATCAAGGCGAACAACGCTTTTTTCCAGAGGAAGAAGGGATTAGACCTAAGGGTTAAGCAGCAATTTTGCTTCAAAAGTTTTCATCGAAGGACAATTTTGCCCCGAAGTTTTTTGGGGGGCAATTTTGTCATGAAACTATAAAAAAAAAAGGAGCAATTTTGTCATACCGTTATTCCAATTAATTTTGACTAACTAAATATGATGAGATAACAGTCCACATGACATTCACGCCATTTTTGTCAAACTGCAAATTTGCTCCCAAAGTTTTAAATCTAACTTTAAAAAAAACGAAAAGGATGACACATGAACTGTTGGCACGAATTTGCACCTTAACAAAAATGACATGAATGACATGAAGACTATCAGCTCAGCATATTTGGTGAAAATGGTCAAAATTAACTGAAATGGTAAAAGGAAAATTGCTCCTTTTTAATACATTCAGGGCAAAATTGCATCTAAAAAACTTTTGGGAGGAAATTGCCCTTCAATGAAAACTTCTGAAACAAAATTACCACATAACCTTGAATCAAACTAAAGATGAAAAGGCAAGGAAGAGGCGGTTTGGTCTAATCAAAATTGAGCTTCCAAGTTATAATAGCATGACTTCGGTAAAATTTAATGATTTTGGTGAATTTGCATCCTTTTAAATTGTTTATTGGTATTATTATTGTTGATAAAATTACACTTCAACCCTTGGATAGCAAAAATATTTGTATAAAATATCAACTCTCACAGGGTCTTCAAATGGTATGGACGATTGTTTAGCTAAATTAATATAAGAATTCAATCAATGTTTTTATTTAAAAATTATTTTTTTTTATTGCTGAATATAAATACATAAATTATATTATTTAATTATGACAAATCTCACTATGGGTTGGACCCCCCAATTTGAACCACTTTTAACTACTACATTAACCAGTTCAATAATGGAAGCAGATTTTCTCGTAGTAGCTTTATTAAAATGCCGAGAATCTCTTCTCTCATTTTCCTCTCGAATCCCATTTCCACCCTTAGATGAAAAAATGGGCCGTTCAGATTTAATATTTTCTAAAACAATGATGATAATGTTTTATAAATTATTATTTTTATTAATTTTGTTTGTATTATAGGTACAAATTGCATAGATCATGATTTAACACAACCCGTTCAATAATAGGTCCAATTTGTAGTACCTTGGTTAAATGCGTTGGAGTTGGATGCTTTTGCTTATATTTTCCAATTCCATCACCTGGAAGTGCCTATCGAACCTCATTCATTTTCTCATGAACATTGACGCATCATTGGAACCTCTCACGCTCAATTCAAGATGTGCCTCTCTTTGCCTTTAGACGACTCCTCCATCTTCAATATGTTCTTTAACGCCAACAACTTGGATTCAAGAAGCGACGGTGCTTGATTTTTAATCTTTGACTTGATTTCCAAAGGCTTAAAGTAAATACCTTTTAGGTTTCATGATTGAGATTACTACCCCAATGCTTTATCATAGATCTACTTCATTCAGAAATTAAAATTTCTTTTTTGTTAAAAATATGAATTGGTTTTCCCTAAAATACGAGATATTTTTCAAATTACTTTTTGATGCAAGCCCCCTAAACATAGTTTAAAACAATAATAAATACAAGTAACAAGGTAGATTGAGATATTATATTTAGAACCAAATCTAACTCTCAATTTAGATCTTATATTAGGGACCAAATTAGTTTACCTTCTTCCATCACAACCATGGTTTTGGTTATTTACAATATGAAACCAAACATGCACTTAGTTATCTATATAAACTCCAATTTCTAAGCATGCTATATATCTAGCTACAAGAAAAGCCTCAATTGTTTTCCATTGCCATACACACCCACATCAAGAAGCACTATCTTCTTTATGTCGTGTGGCTTTTGCAGGTTCTACAAAAATCAGCCTTCCTTCAATTATCTGCATTAGGACAAAGGAAGAAACAGGCATATCATATTAATAATCTACTTTTTCAAATCCAAAAACAATGAAAATAATATTTTTGCAAGCATGAGTAAGAAAGAAGGGAATGTGAGAATGTTTTGACCCAAAGTAGTCAATCCCAGATAACGACGCGGAGTGCGGCTCAAAAAAACGGTATAGTGAATAGCAAGATGACCGTTATACCGAAGATATGCACATATAAATGCTCAAAAATAAAAATGTACTCATCATTAATAATAAAAAGTCATAAACTAAAGATGCAAACATCATTAAATTAGTCTCTAAAGGCCATAAACAAAACATTAAACATATAATAAACAATAGATCATCCAAGTCTCTAAACACCATAAACAAAACATTCAACATTAAATATCATAACTATAAGCAAAAATTCTCTTCACGCCTTAATAAAAAGATCATCCAAGTCCTCTTTATCATTGTTGCTTTCACCACTACTAGACTTATAATGTAATTAAATTTAACAAGGAATGTAAGTCCTTTGTCTTATTGCTTGCTTCATACAAAGATGCCTCCATCTCTTTTATATAAAGCCAACTAATTTGTAATCTTATCTGCCTCTTCTTCAATTGGTATCAACCTCTCAATGCATTGATAAAGCCCTAAATCACTTCTGCATGAGATTCAATTCTTGGATTGCTAAAATACAACTCTGCGTTTAGAAAATGAGCTGCTGCATCATGAAGTTGGCACTCCCATCTTCTGTTAATAATTGCAAAAATCTCCTTGTACTTGTCTTCATTTTCATTAAAGGATCTTTGAAAAGCTTCCTTAACCCTATCCATAACTTCATATATGTCATTGCAAGCTTTTTTATAGCATCAACAAGCCTAAGAACTCATACAAGAGGCCCCATAACCTTAAGAGAATAAACAACACCATTCCAATATGTAAGCATAAGTATAGTGTCAGTTGCCATTTTCCCCCTTAGCATCTTTTAGCAGCCTTAGACATAGACCATTCATCTGAGGTGACCATCATTTTAAGGTTGTCTTTTAGTTTGTGCAACCTTTGTAATGTAAGAAACGTTGTAGCAAATCTTGTGACACCATGCCTAACCAATTCAGTCTTCTTTGTGTACTTCTTCATCGTGTTCAAGGCCAATGAGCGGTTATAAATAAAGCCTAATAGACTGATGCTTCTTTGTATTGTTGTTTTAACTTTAGGAAGCTTCCAAATGTCTTCTAACATCAAGTCCAATCAATGTGCAGCACATGGAGTCCAATAAAGATTGGTTTTCTTGGCTTGTAATAATTATCTAGCTAAAACATAGTTTCTACCATTGTCAGTTACCACTTGAACCACATTCCTTTCTCCAATCTCCTTCACAAAGTCATCCAACAGTTGAAATATCTTCTCCCCGGTCTTCATATATGTTGAAGCATCAACACTCCTCACAAACAATCTCAAATGGACAATTCACCATGAAATTGATCAAAGTCCTATTCTTCCGATCCGTCCATGCATCCAACATAGTTGAACATCCAAGTTCCACCCATTCTTCCTTGTGACTCTTCAATATTTCGTTTGTTTGTTCAATTTCCTTTTTAAGAAATAGAACTCTCAATTCATGATAGGTTGGAGCCTTTAGATATGGACCATAGTTTCCAACAGCTTCAAGCATCAACTTGAAGCTTTTGTATGAGCAACATTAAAAGCTATCCCATTCCTATAAAAAAAAAAAATTGAGCTATGTATTGACAAGTTCTATCCCTTGATTTTTTTAACAAGCATCATTTATACTTGTTTGCTTCTCCTTCCTTCCCAATTTGATTTAGTTGCTTCAGGACTTTTAAAAAAAAAAAGTATATCCATAGGGTCTTTCACACTTTTGACTTTCTTGGAAGAGATGTTGCTGGCCTTTTTCCACGTCATAAGTTAAGAGTTTCTTCCATCTCTTCTTCCTCATTATCATTTTGCAACTCACTGAAAGTTTGACCAACCTTCTTTTTCTCAGCAACTTCTTTGAGTAGATTTTTAACTTCATGTGGACATTTCAAACAAGCTGCATCTCCTCTTATTTCCATTTGGTGCCTTTTTGCTCAAATAATCCCACCCATAGTCACTTTGCCACAAAAATGCATGTCACACTCTTTTTATTATTTATATCTCTCAAGCTATTCCATTGCCATGCTATATCAATATTTCCACCCATAGGTTTTGCTATTGCACAAGAAGAGACTATGGCGTTTTAGGTATATGGTTGTTGTGACTAGGACTGAGAGGAGATGTGAATGCTTGTTCAAAATGTCCACATGAAGTTAAAAATTTACTCAAGGAAAGAAGGTTGCTCAAACTTTCAGTGAGTTGCAAGATGATAACGAGGAAGAAGAGATGGAAGAAATTCTTAACTTACGAAGTGGAAAAAAGGCCAGCAACATCAAGTGATCCATCTACAAAGAAAGCCAAAAGTGTGAAAAGCCCTATGGATTTACTTTTTTAAAAAAGTCCTTAAGCAACTATCAAATTGGGAAGGAAGAAGAAGCAAACAAGTATAAATGATGCTTGTTATAAAAAAGCAAGGGATAGAACTTGTCAATACATAGCTCAAATTTTTTATAGGAATGAGATAGCTTTCAATGTTGCTCATACAAAAAGCTTCAAGTTGATGCTTGAAGCTATTGGAAACTATGGTCCACATCTAAAGGCTCCAACCTATCATGAATTGAGAGTTCTATTCCTTAAAAAGAAAATTGAATGAACAAACGAAATGTTGAAGAGTCACAAGGAAGAATGGGTGGAATTTGAATGTTCAATTATGTCGGATGCATGGACAGATAGGAAGAATAGGACCTTAATGAATTTCATGGTGAATTGTCCATTTGAGACTAAGTTTGTGAGAAGTGTTGATGCTTCAGCATATATGAAGACCAGGGAGAAGATATTTCAGCTATTGGATGACTTTGTGAAGGAGATTGGAGAAAGGAATGTGGTTCAAGTGGTAATTGACAATGGTAGAAACTATGTTTTAGCTGGTAAATTATTACAAGCCAAGAAAACCAATCTTTATTGGACTCCATGTGTTGCACATTGCTTGGACTTGATGTTAGAAGACATTGGGAAGCTTCCTAAAGTTAAAACGACAATACAAAGAAGCATCAGTCTAGTAGGCTTCATTTATAACCACTCATTGGCCTTGAACACGATGAGGAAGTACACAAAGAAGATTGAATTGGTTAGGCATGGTGTCACAAGGTTTGCTACAACCTTCCTTACATTACAAAAGTTGCACAAATTAAAAAACAACCTTAGAATGATGGTCACCTCAGATGAATGGTCCATGTTTAAGGCTACTAAAAGATGCTAAGGGGGAAAATGGCAACTGACACTGACACTGTACTTATGCCTACATTTTGGAATGGTGTTGTTTATTCTCTTAAGGTTATGGGGCCTCTTGTATGTGTTCTTAGGCTTGTTGATGATATAAAAAAAGCTTGCAATGGGTTACATATATGAAGCTATGGATAGGGCTAAGGAAGCTATTCAAATATGGATAGGGCTAAGGAAGCTATTCAAAGATCCTTTAATGGAAATGAAGACAAGTACAAGGAGATTTTTGCAATTATTAACAAAAGATGGGGGTGCCAACTTCATCATGCAGCAGCTCATTTTCTAAACCCGAGTTGTAGTATAGCAATCCAAGAATTGAATTTCATGCAAAAGTGATTTAGGGTTTTATCAGTGCATCGAGAGGTTGATACCAACCGAAGAAGAGGCAAAAAGATTACAAATTAGTTGGCTTTATATAAAAGAGATGGAGGCATCTTTGGTATGAAGCAAACAATGAGATAAAGGACTACGGTGGCTCCTGATAAGTAAGAGCGCATTCCTTGATAAATTAAATTACATTATAATTCAAACTAGTGGCTATGCTAAATTGCTAATTAGTTCACTCATTACAACTGAGTGGTGGAGGATGTATGGAGTATCTACTCCAAGATTGCGAAAAATTGCCATCAAAGTGTTAAGCTTGACTTGTAGTGCATCCGGATGTGAGCATAATTGGAGTACTTTTGAGCATGTAAGTATTCATTTAAATTATTTTACTTTATAGAATTTCAAGTAGTGATTGTCAAACAAACATTCTTTTTTTGTAAATTATACAACAGATTCATTCTAAGAGAAGCAAACTTGAGCATCAAAAGTTGCAAGACAAGTCTAATCAAGCTCTTAAAGAACACTTTGACTGCCGTAATGTGATTGATCACACTCTTCTAAATGACGTTGATGATAGTAATGAGTGGTTGGTGGGGGAAATGGGTGGAGATGAAGTTGTTAAAGAGGAGTTAGTTTTTGAGGATGACACTTCAACTTGGAGAGCTGTTTGTAACGCCGTAGTGCCTAAACAAGTGGAACTTCCTAGGAGGTTACGGGTGTTAACACGTGGAACTTCCTGGAGGTCACCCATCCCGAGAACCCCCGAGCCGAAGCACGAATAACCTTGTGAGACACTAATCATCATGCCAAAAGCTCAAGTTGATAGTAGAGGCACGCCACATATTATATAAAAACCTTCTTCATCTTGCCCGATGTGGGACTTGTCATGGTGAGACCGTGACAAGCTCCCTTACCCATCCAGGTGATGCCCCATCACCCGCTCAGGGGGTCCCCCATTCCATCCACAAGGAAGGTGGCCCACCCCATCCCATCCACGGGGGCCACCATGCCCATCACCGAGTGAGGGTCCACCTCCCTCTCCTCGCTCACCACAGCAAGATAAGGTGAGATTGGCTCTGATACCACTTATAACACCTGTAGCACCTTAGCATGTGGAACTTTCCGGGAGGTCACCAATCCTGAGATTTTTCTCACCTGAGCAACCTTGTGAGGCGCTAACCATCATGCCAAAAGCTTGAGTTGATAGCTAGAGGTGCACCACATATTATATATGCCCCAGAAAACTCCCCCATCCAGCCCGATGTGGGACTCATCACGGTGAGACTGTGACCTAATGCTAATAATGTAGTTTGGGTTGGTGAGGCTAGAACCATACACTAGGCAGCAAAGAAAATTAAAGAATAAACCAAATGCAACTTCAAGGCCTTCAACTAGCAATAACGGAAAGGGTATCATTGAAGACAAAAAGGAAGAAGCAAATGATGAAGAAAGTGACCGTGAAGAGGAAGAGATTGTAAGTCTAGTAGTAGTGAAAGCAACAATGAGGAAGAGGACTTGGATGATCTTTTCATTGAAGAGTAAAGAGAATTTTTGCCTATATTTACGGCCTTTAAAGACTAATTTAATTTTGAATGTTTTGTTATATGTTAAATGTTGTTTATGGCGTTTAGAGACTTGGATGATCTATTGTTTATTATATGGTGAATGTTTTGTTTATGGCCTTTAGAGACTAATTTAATGATGTTTATATCTTTAGTTTATGACTTTTTATTATTAATGATAAATATGTTTTAAATTTTGAGTACATTTTTATTTTTGAGCATTTATGTGTGCATCTGCTATCTTCAGTATAGCGGTTATCCCACTATGCGCTATACCATTTTTCAGGCCAGCCGCTCCACACCACTATCCAGGATTGACTACTCTGCCTCCAACATAAGTACATATAGGAATTTCAGGTTGTTTCACTGATACCATCTCATGCTAGCCTCCAACTTATATAAACCTTGGCAAGTGAATCAGAGCATTGTCAACGTTTTTACTAGGATTCTTTTTCATGGCATCTACCTACCCAATATAATATAGTTGAAGATCAACATGTTTAATCTCCGTAAGAGAAGCACGTAAATTTTATATCCTTATGATTTCACTCAACCTTCCCTTGAGATGTTTAACCAAGGACAGACCCTTCTCTGGTATTAAGCAGCCATCAGTGTTTGTTGTTCACTGAAACAGGATTGACCCCAGCTTGCCACTGTAATTTTATCATTTTTACAAAAGCCAGTAAGAACAAGCACATTGGAATCATACAAGACCAAAACAGAGAAGTTAAATTAGAAAACTGATCAATTTGTTAAACATGTAGGAATGAGATTTCTTACTTATCTTCAGCCTGAAAAAGTTAAGGTTATAATACCATCAGTGCAATAGCGTTTATATTAACTAAGTTAAAACTAGTCATACTAATAAATTCACTTTCAGTCATTACCAGCAACACAATACACAATAATATTTTGTCAAAGTTGTTTTCCTTGCACCTAAATTCACTGTTGTGCATTGTTGTTTAGGGTTAATCAAGTAAATAACAACCTTTTAAAGCTTCTTCAATAAATTCATGTATCAACCATTAATTTAGAGTCTTACCCTTGCATTCATGGCATTCATAGCCCTCTCTGCTTCAATTTCTGACTCATAGGAGACAAACCCAAATCCTTTAGGCCTTTGAGTTTTCGGGTCCTTCACTAGACAAGCTGCAAAAGGCAGCATTGAGAAGATCAGCAATATGGGGAAAATAAAACATCCAAATATTCAATAAGAGAACAAAACTGAGGAACAATACCTTCTGTAATTTTTCCAAAAGGAGAAAACAGATCTCTGAGGTGGCTAACTGTTGTAAAGAATGACAACCCTACAGAATAAGACACTCAAAGATTATGGCTTCCGAGCGATTCTTGTGAAGTTCAGAGACAAAGAGAGAAGAGAGAGAACGAACTGCTCACAAAGAGTCGAGTCCCAATTTTTTGTACCATCTCAACTTCTCAGAACGTATCTATCTATCCTATTGCACAAAATAGAAGATGAAAATGTTGGCCAGAGCCTTGGGAAAACGTGGCCTCCAAGATTGGACCAATTTTTCAAAATAAATAAATAAAGCCTTGCTAATTAACTCGTTAAAATGAACATCCAAATGCCCACTGGATCAGAACACCCAATCACCCAGCAGTTCAGCACGGAGGTTTGAATCTAATTAATTCATTAACATTGAACACCCAGAGCTCATGGATTACAGAATCTCAAGCAAAGTAAAGAAAACTTGGAGAGAAGACAAATTCGGAGCAAGAAGGCAGAATCACACGAAGAGTAGAAGCAGGTGTTTTGGGCAAGAAGCTTGAGCTGCAGCGAAGACGAAGATGGAGGATCGGCGACAGGCGATGGCCAAAGGTTGGAAGCTGAGAGTCACTGTCAGGCGTCTGGGGAACAGCGAGCCAAAAAGATTAGCAAGAGCAGCGAGGCGCAAGGCTTTTCCTATCGCTGATGAGTGAGACAAGCACTAGGCAGAACAAGGATGCTTGGAATGGAGGTTTGGCTTCAGTTAAATAGTCCTAAATCTATAAGAGAGGCTTAACCTAAATTTGTATCCAGGCTTTTTTTATTTATTTTCCAGGTTTAGAACTTTAAAAAGCCTGATTTGACCTGAAGTTTTTTATCGGCCTATTTATAATATAAGTCTTTAAATAAGTTTAAAATGTAAGGTTGAAAAGCCTATAATTTAAAGCATACAATGTGATTAAAATAAAATTTAATTCTTATAATTTAATAAATTAAAACTAAAATTAATTCAAAATAAATTATTTGAATTTTAAATTATAAAGAACCAACTCGATAAATTAATAATTGTATTTTTAAATTAAAATTAAAATATATAAATATAACATAAACGCATATAATATAAATAAAATTATATTTTAAAATATGTAAACAGGTCAAACCTTCATAAAATAGGCCTAGCCTATTTATTTTTTAGACCTCTAAATAGGCCTTAGCTTAACCTTTTTTATTAAACAACCCAGGCTAGGCCCGCCCCTAACCAGGCCAAGCCGTAGGCCGCCTGATAGGGCCTGACCTATTTCCACCCTAGGCAAAACAACAAAAATGAGAAAACAAAACAGAATGCATAATAATTGTTTTGAAAATTTGGATACACCCACATATATAGACACACTGTTAGGACGGGTTAGCCCGACCCGTATTTCCATGCAGTTTTTACTCTTTTTTCTTTTATTACAAACTGCGGTCGTTTTCTTGTAATAGGGTCGGCCCAATCCAGTTTGACTTGGCGACGAGTAGGTTTTGCCGACAAGCATATGAATCATCCCATATATGAGCCGTTTCTATTCCCTGATTTTTTTTATTCGTCCTGGCCCAACTCAATTGATCAATTTGAAATTTAGAGCGGGAAAACAAGTTGAGCCCACCGAGCCAGCTTATTTAGAACCTAAAATTGTTAGGGTCAGCCCTGAGTTTTGATCTACAAATTGCAAGCATGTCTATAAGTCCTTGCTCTAATAGGGCGAAGGCCGAAACAAGTTAGCCCTGTAGCGCCGAGGTTTGGCAATGTTAAGCCTTTATTTATTTTTTAAAGGGTTAAGTAGCAAATCTATTCTAGAAGTGAACGCCTATAAGCAATATTGCCTTAGAAGTTTATTCAGGTTCAATGTCACCCTAGAAGTTTTAAAAGTAGCAATGTTGCCCTTTTTTGTTAAAAAATTAATGGTCAAAGTCAATTTTTTTAATGGTCAACGTTAGTTTTTTAATGGTATCAGGCAACATTTCTACGTTTCAAAACTTCTAGAGTGACATTAAACTTGAAAAAACTTTCAAGGCAACTTTGCTCTTAGGCGTATGCTTCTGGGGCGGATTTACTACTTAACCCGTAACGTCCACAAAATTTTCTTAACATAGTAACTAATTAAGGGTTCATTAGCAACTAAGTAATACTCAACATATACCAAAATATCCAAAAGTAAATCAAAGTATGCAGAATGAGCCCTAACGTGGCAATATACAATCATTCCACATAAATAAAGAAAAGACAGAAGCACTACTTTTGACAGAAGTAGTTTAAGCTTCTGGGGTCTTCCCTGATGGACCTGCACGGGAGCTATCACCTGAAAAATGTGGGTAACCATCAATCCAACTTATTATGAATACTAATATGTGCTAGTGAGGTGCCAAGTGAAACAATATATATAACAAAATATTGAAAATATAATTCACCAATATCCACATTTCAAAATTTCGTATAATAAATTATGCATCGTAAATTAGGTGTTACAATTTTTCATTAACACAATTCCCAATATGCCTCCCATCAATCCAACCGAACCGCCTTATTTCCTCCGACTAGACCCATGGGCTAAGTTAACCCATGTTACTGGTTACTCACAAGCTCACTGGTCATGTGATGAGGACTGGCCAAAATTCCCAGAGCATACGTCCCAGACCATGGGCCTTTTCCCCTCATTGAACATGTGGGGTGTTGTATGCCCTCATTAAACTAGTGGGTCAGTCCCTCATTGAACAGGTGGGATAATCAAAAGCCAACCATCATGCATTAATGGAGGCCTCACCACGTGGTGGAATAACTACTCCATCTATTCCCAATTTAACCATTATCATAATTATCACAATAAATAGCTCAAATCTCAATTTCTTATACATATAGAAATATATGCGAATATTTCACAATTCAAATCATAAGGTTCCACAAGGCAATTTTTAATAAGATATTTATAACTATTTCACAAAATACTCACAAACAACATATTAATACACATAATAAGTGAAAAGTAGTTACCTCTTGCTGAAACTAACTATTATCATACTGCTCCTAATCCAAGAGCTCAAACACACGCCAAAAATCAATCTACGACAACCAATTTACTAATCATTAATAACTCTTTAAAACTCTACACTAATAAAAATTATAACTTATAATTTCATAAAATCGAACAAAACACACAAATTATAATAATAAATTTGAAATGCTTGAATAAAAGTAAAAATATACAAATTATAATAATAAATTTAAAATGCTTGAATAAAATTAAAAAATATACAAATTATAATACTAAATTTGAAATGCTTGAATAAAATATACAAATTATAATAATAAATTTGAAATGCTTGAAATATGCAAATTATGATGTTAAAAAAAAGTAAGGGAGACCATTGTAAATATTACTTCTCATTTTGATTTACTATTAATTAATAGCTCCCCTTTTTTTATTATTTATTAGTAATTTTCTAAATTATTTATTCCATTTTTATAATAATAATAATAATCATTATTATTTATTCCTATTTTTAATAATAATAATAATATTTATTATTATCATTATTCTATTATTTTAATAATTTCATTTATTATTTATTCCCTTTTCCTTAATAATAATAACTATCTAATTATTTTGTAAATAATATCATAAGTGAGATAATATAAGATTAGTTAGATTAGATCCCATTATATAGGAGTAAGTTGGATCAAATTCTATCTTTTTGATTTTATGATATTATGTTAATAAAATAACTTCTAAAATATAATCAGAATCCTATTTTCACGTGCTATATATATTTGTATATATAAAAATCCTCAAAACCCACGTACCAATGGCTACTAACTGTAACTTAATATACATATAGGAACAATAATAAAAATCTGATGCAAGGCATGCATTTTGAAAACAACAACTAACTTTTGGTTTATTATACTGCCACGTGTGTGTGTGAGTATATATATATTTATAAAGTTTCATGGACAATTAAAAAAAATGTCTATAAAAGAAAAGATTTTATAAACATAGCCACGAATGATTTACATAGGTATATATATACATAGCCACGCATGATCTCTCTCTCTCTATATATATATATTCTTTTATTTCCTTCTCTTTCTTTTATAAATACAGTGACCACGTGTAATATATATATATATATATATATATATATACTCTCAAAACACATCAGCTTTTCCTTTCTTTTTTTTTTTCGTTGTATATGCATCAGCCAAGCAAAGTTCTTTTATATATATCTATATATATATATATATATAGCAGTGACATGACTATTCCTGTTAGTTTCTAATGATTTGCGTGAAGTAAATATAATGCTCAGGAATGACGATGTACCCTGTTTTAGTTTCTTTTACTAGAGAAATCACATGGAAATCAAGGCTACGCTCCTAACGGCTTCAACCTCAGAAACTTGCGTTGGTGAATGAAGGAAAAGAGATCACCAATGATTTACCTCTGTTTGATGGTTGGTATGATAGGATCTCAGCTGGAAACAAAACCCCCTGTTTACTGAAGCGTTACGCAGAGGGGAAAATGGTTTCAGTTTTTGAAGCTCTCTCTCTCTGTGCTTTAGTTCCTCTCCACTTCGGTTTCTGATTTTGGTAAGCTTAGCATGAATGGATGGAAGCAAGGGAGCATGGTTATATAGAGAGGGGAGGGTCCAGTCCGAGGAAGGGATTACACAGGGGTCTCTCGGTCAGGAGCTCGAGATGCATGGGGGTCTGGTTTAGCGTGTACTGTTGAATCCGAAAGCAAGTTTGGAGTACGGCGTGATCCATTTACTGTGGTTGCGTGATATGGTTTTTCCGCGTTGTGATCTCTTCCTCGCATAAACGTCGTTCTCATCATATCTCTGTGCATCTAATATATTATTTATTTGTTTTTTTTTTTTTTTTCCTTTTTAATATTAAAATTTAAATCCTTAATTTCATTTAAGGATTTACTCTCTCTCAATTAAATGTCTTTTGGCTTTTAAAAAAAAATATAATTTCCATAATTTTAGGCATATTTTATTCTTTATTTTATTTTTATTATATATATTTATTTGTTTGTTTATTTTTATTATTATTACATATATATATATATATTCTTTTTTTTAATCCTAAAAATAAATTAGGATATTACATAACCCTTTTTAAAATTGTTCACATGATACTAATATTATTGATTTTTACATTGTTAATGATGTTACTAATATTTAGTTATTATCACCTTTTTTTAGAATTGAATTTCATAAAATGGTTTGATTCATTTGGTTTGGACAATTTTTTTTTTTTTTTTTTTTTTTTTTTTTTTTTTGCCTACGAGGCTTTGGACAATAATCACATTTGAAATTTGAAACAAAAAGGGGGGCTAATTTGGACTTTAGAAAATGATCTGATTTATGTTATATGTGTTAATATTTTTTTAACTATATATTTGATAAGATGGTATTTTCATTCTAATATAACTTGTCATTCTATATTTTCAATTAGAAATTTATAAGTTTTTCCAATGAAAACATAAAAGAAATTTGAGTTTTTGTAGCAACATATCTCAAACTAAAGTTAAAGGGTAAAGGTGTAAAAATGCACAGGTGTTTTACCTTGAGGAGCACCCAACACCAAATGTTTTTTTAGGTGCAAAACTACACATGAACTTTCAAAATTGGGGCAAAAATACCATGGTCATTAGTTTAGCTTAACAAACGTTAGTTACACTTTAAAAATACTAAAATACCCCTCAACTCAATATATATATATATATAAATCCCTCTTGCTCTAGCCTTTGGATTCATCACCCACTCTCAATTCATTATCATCCGAGACAAAATTTAAACAAAAAATCCAAAGGGATTCATCACCCTTTTAGATACCAATTACAAATCCAGAAATCAAATCCAATAATCAACATAAAAATCAAATCGAAAAATCAAAAGGCAAAAGGGATTATTTCTTTTAACCTCCGAGAAGAAGCAAAGAAACTAAGGATGATGTTGAAGACAAAGAAAACGGTGATTCCAAAACCACTTTTGATATATATAGAGGATTTACGGTTTTTGAGCTCAGAAACTTCAAAGTATAGGTGAGGTTAAATAATAAAACCCCTTTTGAAGAGAAACCAAAACCAATGAAGCACCTGAAAGTATCTTCCTTAGGCACGATATATCATGAAGAAAGAAGCAAGCAAGAAAGAAAGCTAGTTTATGAGAGATATGGCCGTTGAAATTTGAGGTTGAAGCTGCACTTAGTAATCAGGGAGACATAAAAAGGACAATCCTTTGGAAGGGTCGAAACCTTCCACTTCGGCAACTCAAAAGTGCAAGGAAGGTGGGGATTGAAAAGAAAGTTCATGTACATGAAATTCAGCATTAATCTCATCATTCAGTTGGTGAGGCCCTAGAATCGTCGGGCTTAGGGTTCGATTTTGGTTGGAGGAACATTTGGGGCTTAAGGTTCGAATTTGTGGATGTTGCCTTCCCTAAACCAAGATTGAAGAAAGAAGAAATTAGAATCAAATACCAACATCTACATACCTGAAGAACGTTGACGATGATTGATGAATCGAAACCCAAGATTTTAATCGAACGACGTGATTGATGACTTGGAAGAATCCCCACGCCTTGCACGCACTGCCGACTTGAGAGACTAGCTGTTCGTTCTCGAGGGAGAGATCGATGACGCATCTCTGTTTTGGGCTTGGGATGGTGGTCTAAGGATTGAGATGGTGATGAACGAGAGCGACTAATAGGAAAGAAGGGAGCACAGTAAGGTAAATTAAGAAAAGTAGGAAATTTTCTTTTTTTTTTTAATAATGTGGGATCCATTGCAAAAGTAACGTCAGTTAAGATAAACTGATGGTGATGGTATTTTTGTCCCAATTTTGAAAGTTTATGTGTAGTTTTGAACCTGAAAAAAGCATTTAGTGTTGGGCGCTTCTCAAGGTAAAACATATGTGTATTTTTGCACCTTTACCCAAAGTTAAATAACAATTAGAATATAAAATTTGAAAATAAATTTTATTTGAACTAAAATGAAGATTGCAATTTATAAAGCTCTTGTGAACATGGAGGATAAATGCAACTCATAGAACTTTAATCTTTCTCATAATTATGTTGCAATGTTAATCATAAAGAAACAAATGCTTCATTTAATGCGGAGTAGTTTGTATTACTTGATTATAAGATTCATTGTTTAATTATTTAAGAGTTTTATAAAATTTATAATTGGGAAAAAGCTTTAGTTTTGTTGTGTGGTTTATTTAAAGACTATACTTACATCATGTTCCTTATATCCATCATACATTCTCCACCATGTGTTCTATTTTTTCATAGGCATTTTATAGTTATATGATAATAATTCAAAAATTGGACACATAGTTACATGTGATTCAAAAATTTGACTAAATGCATATAAAGAACTTAACCTAAATATTTTTGTTTATTTAATTGTGGACAATTTGCTTGCCAATGTTTAGGACTTAGTGTTTCTATGTTGTTTAATGCTTTGTGTTTTTAACTTCTTTTTTTATAAAATTTATGTCTTAAATAGAGACGTCAAAATGGGCATGTATAAGTGGAGGGTGGGACTCATATTTTAAGGACTGTAAAAGGAAATCAAGTTTAAATGGGCTAACCTAATAGAGGTCAAAATAAAAGGGTTAGCTCATTAGGGTTGAGGGCTGATCCTTTTAAGCTCGTCTATTTTTTTCTTTATTCAAATAAAAGTACTCACTTCTTAATTGACCCAAAAAAAAAAAAAAAAAACTAATTACTTCATTTGCACACTTTTGTAGCTCATAAAATGTTGGTTCAAATTTTCTAGCCGTAGCTACTCTCCAAACATTTAATGATGTTGTACCATCTCAACTTCTCATGACGAATCTATCTATCCTATTACACAATATTGCAATAGAAAATGTCTTAGCTTTAGCAGGAATTTGGCTAGCCAGAGCCTTGGAGCACAAAGATGAAGGAGAGGAAGGGAATCAGAGCCTTAGGGAAATGTTGCCTCTAAGATTGTAACAAATTTTATAAATAAATAAATAAATAAAGCCTTGCCAATTAATTAATTCATTAAAATGAACATCCAAATCCAAATACCCACTAAATCAAAACACCCTACCACCTATCAGTTCAGCACGATGGTTCAAATCAAATTAATTCATTCAAATTAAACACCTAGAGCTAATGGATTACAAAGTCGCAAGCAAAGTCAAGAAAAATTGAAGATACAACAAATCTGAAGCAAGAGTAGAAGAGGCAAGAAGCTTGAGCTACGACAACACGAAGAAGGAGGAGAGGCGACGACCAATCGTCAAAGGTTGGAGAGTGACCGAGTCAAGCATCTGAATGGCAGCTAAGAGATTAGAGAAAGGAGCGAGGAGGGTGCAGGGTTTCTCTTATCGATGATGAAGTGAGGGCAGTAGGAATGCGCAATGGCAAAAACCAGAACAAAAATGCACAATAATGGTTTTAAAAATTTAATTACACTAAATATACAGCATTAGAGTATATAGTTAAGAGTAACTAGTTAGTTGGAAGTAACTATTTTAGTTAGAAAATAAAACTTTTGGAATATAATTTGTTATTCTATATATGTATCATTTATTGGGTCTATATAAAGACTTTGTATAAACACATTTCTGATATGAATAATATTTCTGAATATTTCATTTTCTCTTCTTGCTAAATCACAATATGGTATCAGAGCGGGATAGTCTTTGACATCCTGTTTTCTTCTCAATTTTTTTTGCTTTCCAAGTTTCAACTATTGCGAGAGTTATCTTGTTCCAACTTTGCCATATCACGTGGTCTCTGTACGATATTACAGTCTCTTTACCATTGCCAGAGGGTCTCTGCTCACTTTATGCCATTTCACGTGATATCTATCTAGAGTCTTGTTTTTTCCGTCAGTTCACACCCTTTCCCTTTTTCTTTGTTTCTCCATTTTTTCTTCAGAATGGCGAGTAATTCCTCTTCCGTCGAGACTTCCATCGGTGTTTTTTCATCATCTCCTTTTGATTTGGTTCAATTGATTTCAAATCCCTACTATTTGCACCCCAATGAGAATCCATCCTTGATTTTCATCTCTCTGATCCTCACTGGCCCTAACTACCACTCATGGGCACAAGCTATGAAAATGGCGTTGATGTCTAAGAATAAGATGTGCTTCATTGATCGATCGATTCCGGCGCCGCAAACTTCAGATTCGTTGTATCTGGCTTGGGAACAATGTAACATAATGTTCCTATCTTGGTTAACTCATTCGATTTCATTGTCTATCGGACAAAGTATTTTGTGGATTGATCACGTGTGTGACATCTAGGATGATCTTCATGCTTGATTCTCTCAGAATGACATGTTCCGTCTTACTGATTTATAGGAGGAGATTCAAGGTTTGAAGCAAGGAGATCAGAGTGTAAGTGATTATTTCACAAAACTCAAGATTTTATGGGATGAGTTTCTGACATTTAGACCGATTATTGCTTGTTCTTGTAATCCTCGGTGTTCTTATGGTGTGCTTGAAATGTATAAGAAGCATTTGGATCAAGATTATGTGATCCGATTTCTGAATGAGTTGAGTGATAGATTTTCCTTTGTAAAATCTCAAATTATGCTGATGGATCCCTTACCTCCGATTAATCGAGTTTTTGCTTTGGTTCAACAAGAACAAGAGATGGGATATCAAGTGGTTGAAGTTAAAACTCTGCTTTGTAAAGCCTTTGGTTCTCGATCCTCTGCTTCTGGTATCCCTAAGCCAAACTATTCTAGATATGTTAAGCAATGTACATTCTGTGGACGATACAAACATACTGAGGCTACATGTTATAAGAAGCATGGTTTTCCACTAGGCTTCAAATTCAGGAATTCTAACATCAATGTTGTTTCATCATAGCATCCTCCTAGTCAAAACACACTGAGCCTTCTTGGGTTGCAAACTCTTCTTACAGTTTCACTCCAGAACAATATCATAAGCTCCTAACTCTTGTAAAGCTGATAGTTCTTCTCCTACACCCTCTGTATCTGTCAACAAAATCTCTAACATTTTCTAACTTTTGGATCATTGATTATGGAGCTACAGATCATACATGCTCTAATCTTTCTTTATTTCATTCTTATAGGCAAATTCCTATAATTTTGGTCAATCTAACTGATGGTACTTGGGTACTAGCTTTATATAGTGGCAATATTCATTTCTCTAGTTGCTTTACTATTCAGGATGTTTTGTATGTCCCAAATTTTTGATTTTATTTGGTTTTGGTTTCTAAACTCACTTTGTTTCTATCTTGTACTATTTCTTTTCAGCTACTTCAATGCCACATCCACCTCCTACCTTCAGAGAAGATGATTGGTTCAGCTAATGTCATCAAAGGGTTATACATAAAGAATCGAGCAGATATGGTTCCTTCTCCCCTAGTTAGTAATATTTCAACTAGTGCAAATTCTACTTCATTTGATCTTTGGCATTTTTGTTTAGGCCATTTATCCAAACATGCTTTGTATTCTATTCATAAGTAGTATCTAGTTGTGTCTTACAGTCCTTCCTTTAATTGTTGTGATGTTTGTCATTTTACCAAGCAATAAAAGTTACCATTTTTATAAGCACTAGTACTTCTAATAAACTTTTTGGTGTAGTTCATATCAATATTTGGGGTCCCTATTATTTACCTTTTGTGCATGGTAATGAGTATTTTTTAACCATTATTGATGACTATTTGAGATATACATGGATTTATTTGCTTAAGAATAAGTCTAAGGTTCAGTCTCATATTCAAACTTTTGTTGCTTTGGTGTCCACTCAATTTCATACTTCTATTCAGATTATTAGAACTAATAATGGTTTAGAATTTCAAATGACTGAGTCTTTTTGGCTAAAAATGGCATTCTTTATCATACATCTTGTATTGAAACTCCTGAATAAAATAGTAAAGTGAAACGCAAACACCAACATATTCTTAATGTTACTTGAGCTCTTCTCTTTCAAGCTCATCTTCCAAAGGTTTTTTGGTCTTATGATATCACCCATGCCATTTATATTATTAATTTTTTCCTACTCCTCTTTTAGGGAATAAATATCCTTTTGAACTACTTTTTTATAAACCTCCTGATTTTAGCATGCTAAAAGTCTTTGGTTGCCTCTGTTTTTCTTCAACACTTTTACAAAACAAAACCAAGCTTGATTCAAGAATAAATGTATTTTTCTTGGTTATAAGATTGGTACTAAAGGATTTATTACACTCAATTTGCATACTCTTCAAATTCATATATCTCGCAATGTCTATTTTTATGTATCCATTTTTCCTTTTTGTCATTCTGACTCTAAGGTTTTATCTAATTCAATTCCTTCACCCCAAGCCACTCCATATCTTTGATTTTTCTGAGTCTTCCCCTTTATCTGTTAAGCCTTCCCATTCTTCTACTTATGCTCCTTCTTTACCTTTACCACATCGTTCTACTCACCCTCACATACGACCCACTTATTTGCAAGATTATCACTTCGCTATTCAATGTGCATTAGTTTTACCAGATTCTTTAGAGGCAAGTATATATCATCCACTTTCTCATGTTTTTTCTTATCATCAATTTTCTTCTTCATATAATCATTTTGCTTATTTTATTTCCACTGATGATATTCCTAAAACCTACTCTAAGGCTATTCAACATGAGGGTTGGAGAAATGCTATTTAAGTTGAACTTGTAGCTTTGTAGCAGAATCATACCTAGGTGATTACTGATTTACCTTATGATAAGTGACCTATTGGGTGTAAGTGGGTTTTTACTAAGAAATATAACTCCGATGGTTCTCTCAATCATTATAAGGGTTGTCTAGTTGCTCAAGGCTATACACAAGTTGAGGGTATTGATTATAATGACACTTTTCGCCTGTTGCTAAATTGACCACAGTTTGTTTATTACTTGCTCTTGCAGTGACTCATAATTGACATTTGAGGCAGTTAGATGTACATAATGCATATTTACATAGGGACCTTGATGAAGATGTGTATTTGCTTCTTTCTCTAGGTTTGGTTGTTTCTTCCCCTTCCAAAGTTTGTAAGTTTCATCGCTCTCTATATGGCCTTAAACAGGCAAATCGACAATGGTATTTTAAATTGTCTAAGGCTCCTGTTTCTTGTGGTTACCGCCAATCTCAAGCTGATCATTCTTTATTTCTCAAGAATACCACATCATCTTTTACTGCCTTGTTGATTTATGTGGATGATATCATTCTTAGTGGTACTGATTTAGCTGAGATTAACCATATTAAGGCCTTTCTTAATGATAGTTTTAAGATCAAGGATCTTGGTAATGTTAAATATTTCCTTGGATTGGAAATTGCTTGTAATTCTACTGGAATTTCTTTATATCAGCGTAAAGTTTGCTTTAGACTTGTTATCTGATGCTAGCTTCTTAGACTGTAACCTAAAACACCTATGACTAGTGATCTTAAGCTCTCTAAAGATTTTGGCACTTCTTTGATTGACTATTCCCAATACCGTACCTTAGTTGGTTGTCTTCTTTATCTTACTAATACCCTTCTAGATTTGTTATTTGTTGTTCAATAGTTAAGCCAATTTATTCAGCAACCTACTAATGTCCATTTATGTAGTCTACATAGGGTTTTGTGGCATCTTAAAGGGGCTCTTGGTCGTGGTCTTTTCTTTCTAGTCAATTCCACTATTAAACTTAATGCTTTTAGTGACTCGGATTGGGATGGATGTCTTGATACACGTCATTCCACAATTGGTTTTTGTGGCTTTCTTGATCAAGCTCTAATTACATGGCGCTTAAGAAGAAACCAACAGTTTCTACCTCTTCTTCATAAGCTAAATATCGCGCTTTGGCAGCAACCACCTATGAATTATAGTGGCTTTCTCATTTATTGAGAGATTTCGGTCTTCCTCTTTCTAATCCTGCATCCTTATATTGTGAAAACCAATCAGCCAGGCATATTGCTACTAATTCTACTTTTCATGAGCGTTCCAAACATTTAGATATTGATTGTCACATTGTTTGTGAGAAACTTCAACAAGGCTTAATTCATCTTCTTCCTATTAAATTTAAAGATCAATTAGCTGATATTTTCACTAAGGCTTTGCCTTTCTTCTTTTTGTTCACTCCCTGTCAAGTTGGGCATGATTGACATACATTCTCCAGTTTGAGGGGGATATTAGAGTATATAGTTAGAATAACTTGTTAGTTGGAAGTAACTATTTTAGTTAGAAAAGAAACTTATGGAATATAATTTGTTATCTGTATATGTATCATTTATTGGGTCTATATAAAGACTTTGTATCAACACATTTCTGATATGAATAATATTTCTGAATATTTCATTTCCTCTTCTTGCTAAATCACAATATATGGACCTTCCAAAACAGGTTAGACCCGTTAACCCTACCCATTTTCTCCTACAGTGTTTTACTTCTTCTTTTCCCTAGGCAAGAGTATTCTCCTATTAGAAGGAATTATGTTCGAGGTATTGTTGGGCATTAAATGTGGGCAACTCTCCCTAGCGAGGATTCAAAACTTGGTTTGCCATGTTGTAAGGGATTAGCCGCTTCCACTAGATCTAGCCCCAGTTAGTTTTTTACTCTTTTATAACATACTTACTGCATTCTTTTTTCTTTTTACAACTTAGCCCAATCCAATTTGATTGGGTACGAGCTGGTTTGCCGACCTCGCAAGTATATGAATCAACCCATATACGAGCATTGTTTATTCCTTGATATTTTTTGTTTAGCCTGACCCACCCCAATTATATGGTTTGAAATTTATAGACTGGAAATAGGTTGAGTCCATCGAGCCAGCCAGTTGAGACACAAAATTTGTTAAGACCAAGCTCGAGATTTGATCTTCAAATTGTAAGCAGGCTTTAAGGCTAGACTCTAATAGGTCGAGTGCCTAAATTGGCTAGCCCTATAGGGTTAAGGGTTAGCACGTTGAGACCCTTTCATTTATTGTCTTTTTCTACAATTGTAATTCATTTAATCTATAAGCCATTTAACAATTCTAAAGATTAATGTTATATTTAAGGGTTAACCTACATATTTATACCATAGCTTTTTTAAGGTGTATTGATCACCCAAAAGTAAAAGAGTACAAAGTCACCTCTCGAATCCAAAAGCAAAGGGTGGATGGATCAGGATCCAAATGACTGTGTTGTGTCAACACACCTTCAAGCAAAGAGTTAGAAGATCTCAAACACAGACACTAACAAAGTCATTGGGACCTTGATCTATCCTATCTGATAACCCAGATAAACTGGGGAAAAAGACAAACTTATTGAACTATACCAGGAGGTGTTGGCCCTAAAAGGATAATCTAGTCCAGTAGACAGTTCGAGTTTTCGAGCTCTCATCTCATGCTCATACTCAAGGACACTTTAGGATATCTATTTCTTTACAAGGCTTACAATACTAGCATTTTCAGTATTCTAATTTTTAATACTCTCTTCAGCGGATCATGATCTTGATTTTGTTTTGTTGCATAGGTTTCTCTTGAAGAGGCGATGCAAAGCATACTTTGAATCTAAGATAGAGATGAAGATAGGATACTAAGAACTTAGGCTTTTAGAAGAATAGAGAAGGAAACTAGAAGAACGGCATTTAAGAACACACTGGATATTTTATTGTGGTTCTCAGTTTTGTTTACAACTGAAGAGAAGCAATGCTTATATAGACGAGTAGAGGTACAAAATAACAATATTCATAATGCCATATGAGTTGGAAGATAAGACGCACTAAGACAGACTTATGAAGTAAAATAGTACCAACATGCATGACCCATAAAAGGATAGGTATATTACATACACGTAACACAATTGCAAACTTTTAGTACAGACGCTTGACATAAAGTAAAATACACGTGAAACTTTAATAAAGTTACTTTTTCACAAAGAGACAAGTTGTCCGACACTTTGTTGATAATGAGTTGGGATGAGTCACCACTTATAGACAAGTTCGTAACTGGGAGAGAAATTGTTATTATCATTATCATCAATGCAATCAACAAAATTTAATGAAGAAATGACATTATTATATTTTTTGGGCTTTGTACCGCTTTTCAAATCACCACCCAAAAAAATATAATGATAAATTTGTACTTTTTGCCAAAGGAAGTACTAGTATTATAAAAGGCCCAAAGTTTACTTAACCCTATATTTTTTAAAATAATAATAATAATAATAACAATATTCCAATTGCTATGATTTTATCAATTGTTTTTATTCCTAAAGTTTTTTCCCCCTTATTATTGGGTTTCTCTATGATGGAACTGGTCCTTCCTACTAACGAAGGCCGAGTTGAACACTACGAAGGCCGACTTTTTTTCGAGTTATCAAAGCCACTAACAAGAAATTCATAGAAACAAATTTGACGAATCAATAAAAAAATAGAAAAAACATAGGCACCTTGATAAAACTATGGAGATTGATTTTTTTTTCTCCTTTTCTTTTTCCTTCAAAACTATAAAGATTGAAAGTTATAATTTTACAAGATATTGGCGAAAGATCAAGTTACAAATTTAAGAGTGTTAATGTATTAACGATACATTTTTTATCTGTGCAAAAGATTTGATTTTTTGTTTGAGACAAAAATCAACTTCTAGCATACACAAAGGAAGATAAAGTTCAGATTAACTTGACAAATATGTAACATTCAACAGGAGTTTTATAGTTTAGTTACAACGTAGTATCATGGTGATGAGTCTAATACAACTCACTATATTGACCTATGAATTTACATCCAATCTTTCAATTATTTCAAAGTGCATCTGCAAATTTGCAGGCCTATCAGCAAAATAGTACTTCTCATATACCTGTAATTTTCTCCCACTCTTATGAGATTCTGATTCAAGGAGGTGCAGCAATGCATCCTTTTCCCGGCATATCCAACCTCGCCGTTGGTCAGACCATTGCCGGGGAGTTCCATGAAGCATAAACCGAACTCCAGGAGCCCCTTGCATGAGCCTTCTGGATATTCCCTTGATCACATCCCCGTTGGTTAAGTATGCACCAGTGGAATTCAAACCAACATCAACGTAATGAATCTCATTTATGCTATTCAGAAAGGCTTCCTTAGTGCTAGGTACTATATGAGACTCATCAAATGCAGGAAACTTTGTGTCAACTGGTTGTCCCAAATGGGGTGATTTTCCAATGGATCCAACATCTAAAAAGCCAAGCTCTGTGAGTAACTGATTAAGCACAGTCCCACCTTTGCTGAATCCAAGGATTATTGTCCTAGGATGAGCAAAACAGGAGGAATTTTCGCATTGTGAGAGTGAGTGTGCATCTATCTGCTGCCCAAATACCACCTTTTTAACCTGTATCATATTGATACTCAAGGTCATTATCAAGTACAAAAAAACAAAGCAATGGACTTCAAAAAAAAAAAAAAAAAAAAAAAAAAAAAAAAAATTTGATTATATGCAGTGTGTAAAAATCACTCTCGTGTCAAATATAAAAACTAAAAGATTATTGACTAATAATTACAATAAACATATAATAGATATTACGCACAACAGAAATGGAACACTTCTCCCCATCACAATAATAACCAAACAAGGCCTTAGGGTATGGAAGCATTCAATTCAATTCAAGTAGTGATTGCAAGGTACAAACAGGTATGAATGGAATGAGAACTGAAGTTGCAGTTGTTGATATCTCCATGAACTAAACTGATATGTAATTTGTAAATAGAATATTGTATAAGGACTGAGGGAATTAAACCGGTCTATTAAGTCTATGAGCGGGGATGATTAATTGAACCGGTTTACTAAGTCTATGAGCCAGTGGGTTTGGGAATGGTCAGTTGAGTTAGTTAATAATAGGAAGAGACGGGAGATTAATGAATGCCTCTAGGATGTCTATATAAGAGACATATCTCACAGAATGTAGTTGTTGATTGATAATGGAATGAATATTCAGGAATTTTTCAGTTTTCACACCCCTGTTCTGTCCTCTCTTTCTCCTTCCCTACTCTCTATTCTTTCACAACCTACACATCATAAACAAAAACAACAAATATCATGGGCATTATGTTGGAATTCAGACCATTTACCAGAATCCCATAACCTGTGTATCATAGTACAAAAATAAAGTAATGAAATATAAAAAAAGGAAATTGAAAAAAAAAAAAAAAAAAAAGAAGTCATTGAGATAAAAATAATGACTCCCTGTGTCCCCTACTTTTAAAGAATACAATAAGGTTATTGAGTATACAATAATATAACAGAATCATAAAGGAATACTACTCCCACATCATAAGCAAACGATGCCTTCGAAGAATATGGAAGCAGTTGATTCAAGCGGTGCTTGCAAATTGCAAACATGTATGTAATGTAAACTGAAGTACCTTTCACTACTATCCCCTAGGTATTAAGAATAACAAAATATCACCTTATGTTGGAATTAAGGGAATACACTAGTATAAGCTTAAATATCACCTTATGTGGGAATTAAGGGAATACACTAGTATAAGCTTCTCATTCATATAAAATTTCCCTCTTACAGTGAATCAAAAATAATGAAAAAGGAAGAAAGACATGTGGAAAAGAAAGTACAAGGGAAGGCAACCTTCAAGGTAATTAATTAGCAGATAATATACGAAACCTGGATTGAAACTAAATCATTATCTAAAATGAACAGCAATGGAGAATCTAGTACACAATCATCAACACTTAAGAATAATAACCAGCATAAACAGAGCAAATACAGTCCAAAGTCCAAACATAAAAGGGGCAGAAATTATAGATGATCAGGAGGGATGAAATCATGGCATACTTCTTCGAGGGAATTTGACAAGAGTGAAACTGTTGATGTAGATGCTGGAAATCCATCTGGACTGTACAACTTTGGCTCTCCATATTGATTCACAGAAGGTATGAACTCATTGTAGACGGCAAAAGGCCCATTAAAAACAGAAGCCTCAATGACCCAAGCATTAATTGAATGACCAAATTTTGACACCAGAATTTCAGATATTTTCTGTAGATCTGATAGTCTCTCAATCACTGGATTACCGGTCCCTTCAACACGATCACCACAGAAAAAGACAGCATTAGCTGATGGTACCTGTACCAAATAGAATATTTTCAAGTAAGCAATGCTGGCTAGTGCAAATTGGCAGTAATGTTTCACATGGTAGAAGAGAGCATTATGCCCGAGAACAAGAACATATTGCAGCCTATGTAATACCAATACAGCTTCACATATCTAATATGATAAAATATGACACTTAAGATACAACAATTTTTGAGATTATAGGATTTTTTTATTATTTTTTATTTTTTTTTTTGGGGGGGGGGGGGGGGGCACGTGCACACGCACAAATATATAATTAATGTAGTTTTTCTATATGTATAATCAACAAATCAACTCATTAAAAGATAAAATGAATATAAACATTCTCAATTATAAAATTTATAGTATACATGCCATAACTACCCAAATGCATGAATAAAATGTCTATAACAACTTACAAATAAAATTTTTGTTGTTTTCTTTTTCTTTTTTCCTGTCTTAGTTTATAAACTCCAAATGGTCATATTTTAATGTCAAACTTTGAAGAGACACATAGGTAAAAAGCAGTACGGATGCATAAATATGCATAAGTACAAAATGTATATCATATCTTATATCTGATATGAGTATGGATTTTTTTTTTCTTTTTTAATATCTAAGATAAGATAACCTTTGAAATTGGCAAAAAATTCACCCACATCAAAGTACAGTATTTTTTTATTTATTTATTTTCAATTTTCACAAGCAAGTAATGCTAGGGAGAGCTACCTAGAAATTCCTCCATAAAAATTCAACCATGCTTTTGGGAAAAAAAATATAATTCAGAAAGGGAAAAGAAAATTCATCATGATAGACCACTAGACAATGAGAAACAAATTGTAAATGGGTCAAATTTTAGTAACACAGAAAATAATGGGATACCAAAGAACATAATGAAGTCATAGATTCAAGTTCATTGCTATAATTACTATTTTTACAGTAAACATAGCTAGAGGCCTAAAGCTAAAGCATGTAAGATTTAAGAATTATGGAAACATGGACAAGTTTTGAAGAATGAAGTGCTGTATGCTTTTATAGGTTTTCAAGATCAAGAAACATACACTCAATGTTTTGGATTCAGGAGAAAAACAGATAGATGCACCAACTCTATAGTAAGTCCTAGGGTTGGGATATAATGGAACCCTGAAAACTCCACTCCAACGGGCCATGGATCTGAAAGGAAGATTTATAAATAATTAGAGACGGAAATCTCCATAGGTTTCCTATAATAATAACCCCAAATATTCCTTATTTAAAAGTACATGAGGCAAAAGAAGGGGGAAATTACTATCTAACAGAAAAATGTGTGGCCAATCTATCAAAGGGAAACAAAAAGGCAAGCTGATAATTTAGGCTGCGGGGATTTTCTCTCTACTTCTCCCATATACAATGCAAGTGCACTTAAGAAGAAACCCTTACATGTTGTTAGGTTGACAGATTATTGATAAAACCGCAAATAACTAGAGCAGATATTAAAAGTAGCACCAGAGAGTTATTGGTTTTTATAATCACAAAAAAAGGTGATTTAGAGGTCTCTAACAACAGATATTGAAAAATAACAAGAATAAGATTAAATTTCATCTCCTTCTCATTTTATTGGTGGAAAGAATTTCTTTTGATCTTTTATTTTTTGGTTTGAGAAAAGAATGGAGAAAGGGATTCACAATAACTTTAAAAGAATCATTTAAATTTTTAACTGAGAAAACAAACTAATAACCTTGCCATCCGGTTTAGAGAATAAAATGAAAAATCCAGCTCTTGACAAGTATTTATATATCGCAAGCATAAAACTTAATTACTTTCTATCCATTTTTTGGCTAATATAATTGGCAGTAACCGACTACCCCAAATTCTAGCATGATTGTCTTTTCATAGTCTCTAGCCACCTAGCGTAGCATAGTTGAAGGTCAACATATTTAGTCTCTTCAAAAGAAAATACATCCAATTTCCTTCCACAATGTTTCAACCTACCATGCTGTGGGGACAGTTAAGCAAGTTAAGGACAGCAGGATTGATCCTTCTATAGAATTAAGCAGCTTTATAAGAGGGATGAAAAAGACTTTTTTTCAAGAAGCATGGGAAATTGTTATCCACTGAAAGAGAATTTACCTCAATTTGCCATAGTAACTTTAGAATTTTCAAATAATCAATACTATAATACAGGATCATGTTATTTACATGTTGCTACTTCCAGTAGAAACCACAAGAAAAGGAGGGTAGAGGAGGTGAATGGTAGAGGAGAGGATCCATTACCGGTTTGAGTTATTTCTAATATGAAACCAAACATGCACTTGGTTATCTATCAAAACTCCAATGTCTAAGCATGCTACATATTTTAGCTACAAGATAACTCCAATTTCGAAGCATGCTATATATCTAGCTACAAGATAACTCTCAACTGTTTTCGATTGCAATACACAACCACATCAAGAAGAAGCACTATCTTCTTTAGGTCTTGTGGCTTTTGCAGGTTCTACAAAAATCAGCCTTCCGTAATTATCTGCATCATGATGATTAATGCACTTTAAATAATGAGTTTTAAAAAGAAATAAACAGGCATGTCATGTTAATAATAATCTTTTACAAATCCAAAAACAATTATAATCATAATTTTGCAAGCATGAGAAAGAAAGAAGGGAATGTGAGAATGGTCCGAAACTGTTCTTCAATCCTCACATGGTGCAACCATGCAATCTTGAAGTGTTTATTGCTAATAATGTGTTAATAACGTCAAAGTATAATAAACAATTATATACAAATGCTTATTATGAACATTTTACTAACCGTAGAAAGATTTATAAGCCAGGATTTGGGCCAAAATAAATTTCATAAAGAAGTCCGACCAGTAGTACAAGGGGCCATTCCAACATAAGTACATATCTGATTGGAATTTCATGCTACTTCACTGATAGTACCATGTCATGCTAGGTTCCATCTTAGATTGTCCTTGGTAAGTGATCAGAGCATTCTCAATGTTCCATTAGGAACTTTTCCATGGCATCTACCCCTTGAGATGGTTAACCAACTACCAAGGACATCAAGACCCTTCCCTAGTATCAAGCAGTCATTTCTCACTTTCTTTCAACCCAAAAAAAATATGGTTATAATACCATCAGCGCAATAGCGTTTATTTTAATTAAGTTAAGACTAGTCATACTATAAATTCCCTTTCAGTCATTACCAGCAACACAATACACAATAATATTTCTTCAAAGTTGTTTTCCTTGCACCTAAATTAATCACGTAAATAACAACCTTTTAAAGGTTCCTCAATAAATTCATTTATCAACCATTAATTTAGAGTCTTACCCTGGCATTCATAGCCCTCTCTGCTTCAGGCCTTTGAGTTTTTGGGTCCTTCACTAGACAAGCTGCAAAAGGCAGCACTGAGAAGATCAGCAGTATGGGGAAAGGAAAACATCCAAATATTCATAAGAGAACAAAATTGAGGAACAATACCTTCTGTAATTTTTCCAAAAGGAGAAAACAGATTTATGACGTGGCTAACTGTTGTGAAGAATGACAATCCTACAAAAATAAAACAGTTTTCTGAGGTGGCTAACTATTGCACAAAATTGAAGATGAAAATGTTGGCCAGAGTCTTGGGAAAACGTGGCCACCAAAATTGGACCAATTTTTCAAAATAAATAAATTAAGCCTTGCTAATTAATTCGTTAAAATGACCATCCAAATACCCACTGGATCAGAACACCAATCACCAGCAGTTCAGCACGGAGGTTTGAATCTAATTAATTCATTAACATTGAACACCCAGAGTTCATGGATTGCAGGATGTCAAGCAAAATAAAGAAAAATTGGAGAGGAGACAAATCTGGAGCAAGAAGGCAGAAGTACACGGAGAGTAGAAGCAGGTGTTTTGGGCAAGAAGCTTGAGCTGCAGCGAAGACGAAGAAGGAGGATCGGCGACGGTCAACGGCCAAAGGTCAGAGGCTGAGATAGTCCCTGTCAGGCGTCTGAGGGGCATCGAGCACAGCGAGGCGCAAGGGCTTTCCTATCGATCATGAAGCGATGAAAGCAGTGAGGCAGAACGGCAGAAATGAGAAAACAGAACTGAAATGCAAAATTATGGTTTTGAATTTTTTTTTTTTTAAAAAATTTAAATACACACACGTATTTAATAGTCACACTGTTTGGACTGGTTAGCCCGACCCGTATTTCCATACCGTCACTTTACCCTTCCATTTCTTTTATAACGAACTGCGTTCTTTTTCTTTTAACAGGCTCAGCCCAATCCAATTTGATTGGGGACGAGCGGGTTTGCCGAACTCGCAAGTATATGAATCATCCCATATACAAGCCTTTTCTTTTCCTTGATATTTTTTATTCGGCCTAGTCCCAGCACAATTGATCAATTTGGAATTTAGAGTGAGAAAACGGGTCGAGTCTGTCGAGTCGGTTTATTTAAAAACTAAAATTGTTAAGGTCAACCCTAGATTTGATCTTCAAATTGCAAGCATGTCTATAGATCCTTGCCCTAATAGGTTGAAGGTTGAAACATGCTAGTCCTTTAAGGTTGACTTTTGAGGCTTTTAAGCCTTTTATTTATTTTATTTTTAAAAATTATTCACATGATAGTAATATTATTATTCTTACTTTGCTAATAATGTTACTAATATTTAGCTGTTATTATCTTCTTCTTTTTTAAGAATTGAATTTTATGAAATGGTTTGATTTAGTTGGATTTGGACTTTTTTTTTTTTTGCTTACGTGGGTTTGGACAATCATCACATTTGAAATTTTTTAAGAAAGGGCTAATTTGGACTTTAGAAAATGATTTGATTTATGTTATGTGTTAATATTTTTTAAACTATATATTTGATAAGAGGGTATTTTCATTCTAATATTACTTGTCATTCTATAATTTGAACCAGAAATTTATGAGTTTTTCCAATAAAAAAATAAAATAAATTTGAGTTTCTGTCGCCTTACCAAGGTAAACACCAAACCACTTGCTGCATTTTTCAAATCTAACAATTCCTGAACCAATTCCTAGTACTGCCAGTCACTAGCTTTCTTTTTCCTACCAGTCATCAAAATAAACAATTCTTCACAGTCAGTTTCTACAACATTATTCACAAACCCAAATCTGTTCACAGCCAAAATCCCTTCCTTAAGTGCCAAACTCTCAGACATGAATACAGAAGAAGTAGCCACTTTACCTCCTAAGCCTCCCACCATATCATCACTGCTACTCCTGCAAATAACACCAATACCAGTAGTACGCAGAGCACTAATAAATGCTCGATCACTGAGTGCCATTTGATGAGTAACTGAGAACAAGGGAGAGGGATATGGAAAGGAATTAATTTTAACAAAACCAGGAGCTGGGGCTTCCCATTGCAATGCACTATCCATTCTCCCTCCCATAGTAGACTCCGGAATGATGTTATTGTTCTTGGCCTCAAAACATTCATTCAATAAACTCTGTGAAACACTAATCACTACCAATATCTAACACTTCAGTAAAAAAATAGCCACAACGGCCATTCCTTTATCATCAAATCTACTATTCTCACCATAAACTCCGAATACCAATGCAAAGTTCTCTTATACCCAATTTTAGAAATTTTTAGACCCACGTTACTACCAAACCAATACCTCTGAGCCCAATGACAGAAAAATAGTAGATGATTAATGTTTTCTACTTCATTAAAACAGATGGGACAGATGGAAGAATCACAACACTTCCTTTTAAAGAGAACCTCTTTTGTGGGAACAGCTTGTTAGTATTTAGGTGTCCTAGAGACAATCTGTGAGAACATATCAACACTATTTCTACGTTGTAGTATTTCATTATTAATAAAGGAGCAGATTTTATCTTTATCATATTTATGTCTCACCTTTATTTTAAAGTAAATATGTGTTTAAAGATAAAAGCCCTAGGAATAGAATATGTGTTAATCTCGAAGATCAATGATAGAGATCATGATCATGAGGACGAAAACACTGTATATCTATTACCTAAAACTTATTCCTAGTCTTGAATCACCAAGAAAGGGCATTGATGATCTCAATAAGACTAGTATGACATCATCTACTTATATAGAGATGCAAGGTAGGGACCTCATGGAATGCAGGCATGGAGATGCCTTAGCTGATGTCATGGGTAGATCTATTAGAGAACAGATAGTACCGAACACACCCGCCGAGTGACTCCACAAAGATTCATTGTAGAGAGTATCATTGGATATGTGAAGTCTCTCATCGTTTGGTAGTACAGATCGTCCTGGACTTAAGGATGTCATCGAACACTATGTCCTAGGGTTACACTTTGACTGTACAACTCTATCCACCTAAAAATGGGGAGAACAGTGTACTCTTGGGTGTAACTCAAATACATGAGTGTAAATGGACATCTTTGAGAGGACTCGAGTCCCCCCTACAAGGGATTAGTCATTCACAAGACCAAGGTAGAGCTTGGATAGCTTCTAATTAACTCGAGTAATTAAATGCGCACATGCAAGTGATCATGAAGAGTTATGATCTGCTATAGAGTTAATATAAGAAGATTCCTAGTTCTGTGAAATAGCTACATTTAGTTAATTAAGAGAGATGATACTCTATCTTTGCTCTCGACTAAATGTGAATGACGATGTGAGGGATGATGCTTGCACGGTATCTAAATATGAAAGGTAGATCACTTGATCAACTCAATTAGTTCTGGGGCCGCAAAGCATTGCTAGTGTCTTATGAGGTCATTAAATAAATTGGGCCCGTTAAAGGGGTTTTTAATTGGTCCAAGTTTATTTATATCAGTGACTAATTGGGCCTAATGGGTCACACACAAAAGGTTATTCCTGACTGTTTAAAATTAGCAAACTTGAGACAATAATTGTTATTGAGCTTTATCAAGAGTAAAGGTGTATTTGGGTTGAAGTGGGACTCCAAGCCCAATGAGGAGAAAATGGCGTCATATATGGTGTCCCTAGTAGGAAATTAGTTTCTCCACAAAAGGGCCCAAATGTGTTGGAAGACCCAACGGGGTCTTAGGCCAAGTTAAATTTGGAATTCGAATTTTGAATTTAAGTTTGAATTTTAAATTTGAATTTAAATTCAAGAGGTTAGGTTATAAAGATAATTTTGAATTATCCATATATATATATATATATATATATATAAAGATCCAATAATGATTGGAAGAAGATAGGAGAAATAATAAATGAGGATTGATTGAAATGATTTTGAATTTTAGTTTAAAAGATGAATGTGATTCATCATCTTAAATTATTATTCAATCAAGATATGAATTTAATTCATTATGATTTGGATTTTCCAAATCAAGCTTGGATTGAGTCTTTCTTGTGAACACTTAAATTAAGGTTAGACTCTTATAAAGTGCTGATTTTTTATGTGCCCTTTTTATGGACGTTTTTTGAAGGAAAAAAAAAGGAAATAAATATAATCCATCATCTTAAATGATTGATTCAATCAATCAATCAAGATATGAATGTGATTCATCATTTTAAATTCAATCAATCAATCAAGATATGAATTCAATTCATTGTGATTTGGATTTTCCAATTCAAGCTTAGATTGGGCTTTTCTTATGAGCACTTAAATTAGGGTTAGACTCTTATAAAGTGCTGATTTTTTGTGTGCCTTTTTCCTGCACGTTTTTCTAAGAGAAAAACAATATCCTTATGCCCTCTAAATTTCGGTCTTTACCAAAGGTTTAGAGAAAAAGGCACCATCCATAGAAAAGCAAGGTTCCAATGATCTTACTCCTCCTATCTTTAACCTAATCCTAAGAAACCATCATCTTCTTGAAAAGATAAAAACCCAAGGAAACCACAACTCAACCTTGTCTTCGCCTAGCAAGTATCCAAGGAGTGTGAGGTTTCAAGAGAAGGAGTTCTCATTGCAATCGGGGGATAGCTGTGTGGATTAACGTCAGAGGACATCAACAACCTTCAAGTCTTCGAGTGATCTAAGGTATTCTAATCTCCAATAATCATTTCATCAAATTATCCTAAACCACAATAGTTGTTTTAACAAGTAATCCTAAAACTCATGAATATTATAAATTGCTCTGAATTCTCATGAGTACCGTAAAGAGTTACGGATTAATAATTATTAACTAATTAGTGTAATGAGTTAAGGTTAATAATTCATGAGGACCATAAGGAGTTATGGGTTTCCGCAACGATCAAACAAAATTTTTGTTGTCAATCTCATGAAACTTTGCATAAAAGTCATGTAATAGGCAAAATTAACCATCACAGCTCCCATCACAACTCTCCAAATAAAGTGCTTTATGTTTTAGGGAACAGTCAAGTTCCATACGTGCCTCCATAAGCCATTTGGAACCTGAAAAGAACTTTCAGGGCCCCTTTTATGCTTCTTTCTCGACCATTACTTTGCTATCATATATATTTGTAAGTACTGGCTGAACCCAAGAGGGGGGTGAATTGGGTGAAGTATAAAAACTTAGATTCTTTGAAAATCTTTTCGTAGCTCACTGAAATCAGTTTATAAAGTGATAATCAGATATTTAAATGTATATGCACATTCAAACATATATGCTGGAAATGTAAGAGATAAGGGAAAAGAATGTGCACACCGATTTATCTTGGTTCGACCCAATCCTTGACCTACGTCCGGTCCCAAGCCACACTTGGGATTTTCAATCCACTATCTTCTTTCAACTTGATTACACGTTCGTAATCGAAGTAATCCTCTCACTAGGATTCACTCCCCTTACAAACCGTAATCAACACACCGCTTGATTACACACTCTGTATTTGAAGTAATCCTCTCACTAGGATTCACGCCCCCTTACAAGTTGTAATCAACACAATGTGTTTCCCACTCAAGATCACCCAATCTTGAGTAACTTCTCAGAAGAATAGAATGATTACAATAAATCTTCTCTCTTAGAAGTGAATAGATAAACACTGAAGATCAAATACAAATTACTTCACTCTCTAAGTTATCTAAACATGAAAAACAGAGAGTAAATGATGTGAGAGCAGAGTATCAGCATGTTGGAAGTGTAAGCTTGTATCTCCAGGTTTTTCTGCTTGAATCTGTCCTCTTTTATAGGTAGAGAACAATATATGACCGTTTATAACCGTTGCCTATATCAGACAAGGTTTGGGTTGAGCTTTGGTCTTCTTCTCTCTCTAGTTTCTGCTTAATCCAGCTGTGCGAAGTTCGAGTTGACTTCTTGACAATAGATCCGTTGGAATGGCAGCTTTCTTTGGATATAGAAAGCATTCTTTAATTCCTTGTAAACGTGTGTAGAAGGATTACCCAAAAGTATGCAACTTTTCGGGTCTTGCTTTTAAAAGTGCGACGTCACTTTTTGCTTTTGCTTTAAACCTCACTAAACATCTTCTAAATCATCGAAACTCACCAACAAAGTGATTAAACATATCTAGGAACATAGAAGAATGATAATGGAAAGTATTAAGATCAATCATGAAGGTTTTGCAAAATCGTCGAATTTGAATTTCAGATTCAGCGATGCAAACCTGAGGTTTGTTTTTCCAAACTCGAGTTTGGACTTTAATGTGAAAAGTTGATCTTAGTCTAGAACATCAAAACCGGAGGTTTTCGGTCTAAACCTGAGGTTTTCAACATATTAAAAACTGAAATGCTCTCGGGTTGGCCAAAACTCGAGTTTACAACTAATAGACTCGAGTTTGGTTCTCTTTAAAACCAATGTTTGCTCTTTGTAACCCCTCAAACTCGAGTTTGTTACTTATAGGCTCGAGTTTGGATTTTCTTCGGGACCTGGTTGCTCTCTGTCTGAGCTAAACTCGAGTTTGTTCACTTATAGGCTCGAGTTTGACTTTTTCCAAATGTTCATTTCTTCTCTTGAACTCTCGAGCTCGAGTTTGTGACTAATAAACTCGAGTTTGAAAGTTGTATCTTGTGACTTGGTTGCTTCTGACTTGGCCTGGCTCGAGTTTGTAACTTTGTCAACTTCCGAAGGCCATATCTCCATGTTCTGAACTCCGTTTTGGTTCGTTCAACACTTGATGGAAAACCCTTTGAGTCTACTTTCATATGCCACTGATTTCAGCTCAATCGGATTTGTCGTTTGTGAGATACACCCAAAATACCGAAGGTGGGTCTGGACTATGACGTTGATTCTTGTGGCAACTTGTAAAAATCATAGCTCCTTTATCTGAACTCCTTTGGGCTTGAATGTTATATCAAAATGACGCATTGGGAGTCTAGTTTCATATGCCACTAGTTTTGCCTCAATCCGATTTCTGGTTTGGGAGATATCATCAAATTACCATACTTCACCCGAGCTGAACGTGAAACAGAGTTGAGTTGAAGTGCTGATGACCGTTGTAAACTCGAGTTTGCACTTATAGGCTCGAGTTTGCCTAGTCCAGAGACACCAGAAATGCTGAAGACACTTATTGGCTCGAGTTTGTAATTCCTTTCTCGAGTTTGAAGTCCTAAACTCGAGTTTGGGGTCCTGAACTCGAGTTTGTTCATGCCAGAAAGGCAAAATACTGCAGCAAGGTGGTAAACTCGAGGGTAATACTTGGGGACTCGAGTTTGCTCATCCAGAAGTTGATTTTTGCTGACTTTAACTCTGAATTGAGCCATTCCAATTTCCATTTGATCTTGGAGACTTCCAGAATCATTCGTAAAACTTGAATAATGATATCTTCATTCCATTCAGCAAGTTCTTCCTTCTTCCATCTCCCAACTTGATCATTCTTCATCATTGAACTTGGGCTTATCATTCTTTGTAGCTTCTACCTTCTTCAATACCCAAAAAGCTTCCAGAATTTCATGTGACGTCTTTCTATATCTGCATTATAGCTCAAATATGATGAAGCTTCATTCCAACTTCTGGTTTGATCATCAAGACTTCATATACCACAAGAACTTGAATGTTGTGCAAGTTCTTCTTTCTTTAATTCCTTATCTCCTTCTTGATTAATCTCTATAATTCAACTTGGATTAATCTACATTTAATACAACAGTTAGTCAATGTAGGAGATAACTATATTACTCAATCTTTTTGCTTTTAATAATGGCATCTATATAAGACATCATCAAAACTATCCAACAATATTGACTTAGAATATTCCACGTTCCTGCAAGGCAACCTGAAAACACAGTCATTAGTTCTTATATCACATAACTGGATCTTTAGAATTTTCCTTTTCTCCACCTCAGTAATACTGCTTCAATTCCATCTATTACCCTCTATTAATTCCAGAACTTTCATATCAACATTCATATTTATGCTAGGCCTACTACTCAGAACAACATCAGGCAAACGTGGAACCCACTTGTCTTTCCAAACCTTTACAAAAGCCCCAATTCCAATTTTCCATTGCAAATTCTTCATAAGAAAATCCCTTCCCTCCAGAATACTAATCCAACACCATGATGCACTTCTGCCTTTTTTGGCTTCAAAGAAGTTCTCACGAGGAAAGTATTTTCCTTTTAATACCCTGCACTAAAAGTCCTCAGGATTTTGCACGAGTCTTTAGGCAGTTTTACCCAGCAAGGCTTTATTGAGATCTTTAAAATCTCTAAATCCCAAACCACCTTCTCTTTTTGAACTAGTAAGATAATCCCATCTCTTCCAATTGATCTTATTACTTTCCCCACTATTACTGCCCCACCGAAAATCTGCAATTAACATGTCTAAATCCCAACATGTTCTCTTAGGAAAGGAAAAACAAGTCATAGGGTAAACTGGGATGGCATTCACCATAGCTTTTATCAAAACTATAGTGAATGCAAAAAAATGCCAGCAAAGGTAAGAAGCCTTTCTTTCCATCCCTGTATCTTCAAACCTACCTTATTCTTCACAAAGGCCAAAGCTGTAGTTTTTGACCTTCCCCAAATCATAGGAAGCCCTAAATATTTGCATGGAAGCACAAATCCCCCGAATCTGCAAAATTTCAGCAACTTCATCTTTCAATTCTGGTGTTGCATTTGCAGAAAAAATAAATAAGAAAGACTTGTCCAAGTTAATCTCCTATCCTGAAGCGTCATAGTAAGTCTGCAAAATCTGTTTTAGTACCATGCAATTTATTTTATCCGCATTTATTAAAAACAGGGAATCAGGCGATGTGACAGAATCAGACAACCTACAGCTAGCTTAATTCCTCTTAATTCCCTCCTTTCAACTTGACATGGAATCATTTGAGATAAGACATCTCCCACTATAATAAAAAGATAAGGTGAGAAAGGATCACCTTCTCTTATACCTCTTCTAAGAGTGAAACTTGAAACACTTCTTCCCCCAATTGTCAATTCAAATTCCACAGAAGATATAAATTCCATTATCCACTGCACCCAAACTACACAAAACCCCATTCTCAGCAACACTTGTTTCAAAAGCTCCACTCCACTCCACTCGGTAATATGCCTTGCTCATGTCAGCCTTCAATGCTAGTTCCACTCTAGATCCCTTCTTCCTTCCCCTCAAATAATGGATGGCTTCATGCACTACTACAATATTATCATGAGACATTCTATCATAAATAATACCTCTTTTTTGTGGCGAGATGCATTTCTGCATAAGACCTCTCATCCTATTCATCATGATCTTAGCAATTACTTTGTATATCACATTACAAAGTTCTATCGGCCAAAAATAATCGACACTTTCAGGTTTATCAATCTTAGGTACTATAGTGAAATGAATTAGAAAGATATCTTATTTATGAAATGTAATATCCTGAATTTTGGACCCTGAGAATTGAGAATAAGCCTAAAGTAGACAGATGACCAAGCCCAGTTCGGGAAGAGTACCAAGAATGACGAGAGATAGGAAGCCTCTCAGGGACTAAGTAACTCAGGCATACGGGTTAGTGGACCTAGTATGTATAAGCCGTGGAATTAAGGTGCCAATAGAAAAGGGGCAGAAAAGACCTATATGGTATAAATTCAGTTGGAAAAGATGCCACCTAACTATACCTATATGGTATAAATTCAGTTGGAAAAGATGCCACCTAACTATATCTTGAGGTATAGGGCAATTAGTTGAGTGAAAATATGCTGATATAAGTAGAATACGACATTTTCAGGGCAGTCAGGCATGCCCTGCATTTTTGAGAAAATACCAGTATGTGGCATCGTTTGCTGGGTCTCGGCATTCGTGTCCCAATCTCGAGTAAGACCCGGGAAGATCCCGAGTAGACATCTATAAAGTAACTTTAATAAAGTAAGGTCATGATGACATACTTTTTTGTTGGACCAATAAAAGCATGACACGCGTCCCTTCATAATTATAGGTGCAAAAGTCAAAAAGCTTGTGGAAGAAGCTATGTGAAGGAGATATTTTAAGGGCATTTTGGTCAATTGCTATAAGGGACACATGTGCATGCAATTAATATCAAATGATGACTCAAAAGCTTCTTAAATAATCTTCAAATTCGTGCAAAACAAGGAGGAGAGAGAAAAATCAACAAAACTTGCAAAATAAGCCAAGTTAAGAGGATATTTTGCAAGGGTACTTTGGTCGTTTGATTTGAGGGATTTTTAAGTGCTCTCTTGACATGTTTTACACTCCTTTTTGCATGAGCATTTCGACCAAGAACTCAAGGGCCGTAGCAGCGAAAGTGACTATGCAGAAGAGTACAAAAACACTTATACAGTGTTAATCAGTTAGTAAAAATGATATTTAGCTATGTCTTAAGGTATGGGATGATTAGCTGAGCAAAAATGTGCTAAAATAAGTGTGCACATGAAATTTCCTGGTCAGGTAAGGATTTCTTGCGTTTTTTTTTTTGAAGAGATAAGAATGAAAAGTCAGTTGTAATAATTACCTGAGGACATGTGTCACTACGGGATTAAAAAGCAAAAAGTAAGTAATGATTACATTGGCAAAACAGTAAAATCCTTACCCCTTAAGCATTCAATTTCGCCCACCCAGGAGAGAGAAGGAAAAATTAGATGATTTTATATGTACTCAAGCATAAACCTAAAATACGGGTCCCACAGGATGCTAATCGGTAGAAAGGGGACTGATGGGGACCAATTAAGGGCTTCTTTTGGACTAAATAAGACAAATGCGGGGCCATATTGGAAAGTGAAATGGTGCCACATATGTATGTCCAATCAGGGGAAAATATCTAAAAAGTTGAAGAAAAGTGCAAAAGGAAGCACCCTTTAAACCAACAAGGGCCCAACAAGAACCAGTGGATAAAAGGATAAATCAGATAATTGGGAAAATTAAATAAAAATCAAAGGGAGCAGATTTATGGGCCCAAGATGGCGCCACCTAGCCCCTTAGAATTATCTAGAGTGCTTGGGGGAAAAGAAAGAGAAAATAAAGAAGTTCCGGGCTAAAACAGGTAATTTTCACAAAGTTAAAAGTAAAAATCTACCATATATGGAGGAGGTTGCGCCACTTGTGCATTCTCTAGAGTCTTCTATAATTTCTTAGGAAATAAGTCAAAAAGCCAGATCCAATTTACTAATTACTGGAGAAGAATTTACTACAGTTAATTCAGACTGCTTAGCTTCCTTTTAATCACTATTAACAGACTACAACTTTTCATTTTTGGCCACAAAGTGGCGTGCTCAGCTGAAGGGAAAGGAAGATTCTAGCAACCTCCATACACTCATATCAAGAGCCAAAGCACTCAAATCACCAAGCCAAACCTCCGATTCAGGTAAACACCGAAAACTCAACTCTTTAAGGTTCAAAGTTGGGATTTTCGTCCATAGTGTTAGGGCTTGGTGTTGTGGTTTGATTTTGGTGTTTTTGATTATAGGATTACATCATGGTTTAAGTTTCCGAGCTCGAAAACACTAAGGATGAAGCTTGCTGCTAGTTCTGGAAATTCTGGGCAATGAAGCTTCAACCCAGTTTTAAAAATAGTAAATAGTGTATGTTTGAGATGAAATTTTACAAGAAAAAATTAGACATCTAGGGATTCACCGTGATATATAATTTTATGTCTTTTGGATTTTCCTACTAGGAGAAATAAATTGGTAACATTTGTTCAAAAAGCATCAGGGAATTTCTGACCAATGGATAGAAACTGAGCTACACGCCAAAATATGAACACTTTGGTACTCTGGAAATATTTTTCCCATAAAATAGACATCTCAATGGTTTAGATGGCATTAGTTTCATTCAAAAATGATTTTTTTTGGAATTTATGAAAAATGTTTGAAGTTGGGCCAGAATCTTTGGATTTTCTAGAAAAATGATAAAGGGCTCGGTTTTAAAGGATAAAGCAAGGGTATTTTTGGAAATACTAAAAATAAGGTGTTTTGGTAATATTTAGGCATAAATCATACTTGGGGGAGCTAGCAAGCACATTAAAATTGTAAGATGGTACATACCTAACTAGGTAGTAACCACTCTACTCCGGCACTTTTATGTGTTTTGTTGTATATTTTGCTTGCCATATATATATATATATATATATATATTGCCAAATATGCATACAAAGAATGTTAATGATTGTGTTCTAGTCTTGTGGCCTGCTCCAGGGTCTGCCATAATTGGCGGCTCAACAAAGAGAGGGTTGTGATTCCGGTAATTCTGGGGCTGGCCTGGTTCAGGCGGCTCGACGGTGCGAGGTTTGTGACTCCAGTAAATCTGGGGCTTGCTTTGGTAAGGCAGCTCGACGGTATGTGGTAGTCGGTTATTGTGTATGTTTCTGGATGCACATATTGTATGTTTGGTATTTTATTTGTGTTTTTATATGGCATGGTTGCATGCATACACTTTACACATTTAGTACGTGAGTATTGACAGTTTCTCTGGGGGCCATTACTGGACTCTAGATGCTTCTGTAGCTACAGGGGGTCGTGTTTGAAGCGAAGTACCTTTTTGGAGAGGTAGGACCCACGGTGCGGATGAAGAATAGGGATGCCCTATTACTTTTGTAATTCATATTTATATTTTTGAATGACTGTATATCTATTATTGGTATTTTCTTTTGGATGACTGTACCCTTAACCCTTTGGGGACTTTTACTTTCTGTTTATTTTACTTTTATCAGTACAGTAGTTGTCCAAATTGGTCATATGCTCTGTTGCACATGCTCTGATATATAATCGAAATAGACTAATAACCAAGGAAAGGTAACAGTTTAAAAGGAATCCCTCTAACCTGCCACCTGAAAGGGTGAGGCCGGTAGGGGTGTAAGATGAAAAATGTATTTGTATTTATACAAGAGAGATAAGCCTCTACACATAATAGCCCATAATGTTGTAATCCCTAATTTTATGTGTTCTGGTGTAGAACACAGATGTCTAGCCTCAATGGGCTAGTAGGTGATTTATATAGGATCAAAGGATTCCCTGAGGTATCTATGTGGAAGACACCGAAAGGAATATCAAATGACTCTCCTAGATATCTATATAGAAGATACCAAAGAGAGCGACGGATCACTGTGCGCAATACAAATATTGTTGGATATGATTAGTTTTGATGATGTCTTATATAGATGTCATTATTAAGAGCAAAAAGCTTGTATAATACATTTATCTTCTACTTTGATTCATTCTTATATTTAATGTAGATGTGAAGTTCAATATTGAAGAATGATCAAGAAAGTAGATTGAAGAAAGAAGTTCTTGTGCACAATATAATGAGAATATCATAATGTCAATGAAGCAAGAACTTATCAAAGGCTTTTGGGGGATAATCCAGAAGAAGAGAAGATTTTGAAGAAGGTAGAACTTATTGAGAATGATGAGTCCAAGTTGAATGACAGAGAATGATCAAGAGAAGAAAAGAAAGAAATATTTGGATTATGAAGAATGATCAAGATGAGAGATTAAAGAAGGAAGAACTTGTTGAATGGAATGAAGATATCATTATTCAAGTTTCTAGATTGATATGGAAGTTGGAATGACTCAATTCGGAGTTAAACAAGAAAATATGAGGTTCAGGATGAGGAAACTCGAGTCATGAAGTTTAAACTCGAGTTTACTACCTTACTACAGTGATTTGCTTCTCGATAGGAGAACACTCGAGTTAAGGACACAAAACTCGAGTTTGGGACTCAAAACTCGAGTCTGTCACTAAATAACTTGAGTTAGTAGTGTCTTCAGCATCTCTGGACTAGGAAAACTTGAGTTTCTAAGTACAAACTTGAGTTTACAGCGTTAATCAGCAACTATGTTATACTCTGTTTCACGTTCAGCTTGGGCGAGGTTTGGTAATTTGATGATATCTCCCAAACAAGAGGTCCGATTGAGGTGAAACTAGTGGCATATGGAACTAGACTCTCAATGCGTCATTTTGATATAAAATTCAAGCCCAAAGGAGTTCAAATCAAGGAGCTATAAATTGTTGAAGTTGACAGTGAAATCCACGCCACATAGCAAACCAAGCTTTAATGTTTTTGAGTGTATCTCACAAACTACATATTAGATTTGAACAGACCAAAACAGAGTTTAAACCAAGGAGATATGGCCTTCGAAATTTGATAGTCAGTTCAAGAAGTTGCAAAAACGCTCAACAAAGTCCAAACTCCAAGTCAGAGAGCAACCAAGGGCAAAACAACTTGAAAACTCGAGTTTGTAAATCAAAACTTGAGTTTATCGAAGGCAGAGAGCAAACTTTGGTTTTGGGAGAAAACCAAACTTGAGTCATTAAGTTGGAAACTCAAGTTTCCATCAGACAGAGAGTAGCGAACATTAGAATATCTTCCAAACTCGAGTTTTGATCAGACAGAGAGCAATCTGGAGTAACGCAACAACCTCCAAACTCGAGTTTTCAAATGCAAACTCAAGTTTACATCTCTGCTTCAGAAAATCACCGTTTCGGAAATCTTGATTCTTTTGATAAACATCCAGATGATTACCCAAATGACTTATAATACTTCTTAACATTATTTATATCATTTGTAGACATCTTTCAAATGATCAAAGGTTGTTAAACTGAAGATCAAGGGTAAAGTAAATGCTGATGTCATAGCTAGTTCAGAAAATGAAGTTCTAACGGCTAGTTCCATCTGAGTCTAACGGCTATATTTCTTTATCCAACAGTCATTGAATCTTCAAATGGTCATATATTGATCTCTACCTATAAAAGAAGACAGATTCAAGATAGAAGAAAAGAGACACAATCCTACATCTTCAAAATACTCATACTTTAATATGCATATTATTTACTCTCTGTTTTCAAATGTTTATATAGTTTATCATAGAGAGTGAGATGATTTGTATTGTACTTCAGTGTTTATTCATTCACTTTTGAGAAGAAGATTTATTGTAAACATCCTACCATACTACCTGAGAGCTACTCAAGATTGGTGATCTTGAGTGGGAAACCCATTGTATTGATTACAGCTTGTAAGGGAAGTGAATCCTAATGAGAGGATTACTTTGAGTACAGAGTGTGTAATCAAGTGGGTGTATTGATTATGGTTTGTAAGGGGGAGTGAATCCTAGTGAGAGGATTACTTCGAGTACAGAACGTGTAATCAAGTTGAAAGAAGATAATGGATTGAAAATCTCAAGTGGAGCTTGGGGACTGGACGTAGATCAAGGATTGGGCCCAACTAGTATAAATCAGTTTGCATATTCTCTTCCCTTATCTCTTATATTTCCAACATATATATTTGAATGATTGATTATCGCTTTATAAATTATTTCTGTCATTCAAACTGCTTTTAGTAAGTTGCGAAAAGATTTTCAAAGTAACTAAAATTTTATCAAACACCCAATTCACCCCCTCCTGGGTGATAGCCAGGTCTTTCAAATATGACGTTTAGCCAAAAAGGGGTGGGATGCGTGCACAGTGAGACTGAATAGTAAATAGGGTGAATAGAGAATGTGTACCTTTTAGGTTAACCTTCTATTTATAGAGATTACCTTTAGGATTTCGGTCATTGGGCTGTGTGCACCTCCAGGCCCATGTTTCAGCCACACTACCTGCACATTCCGTAATTATAGCCTTGATTATAGACCAATTAGTATGTTACTTGATTATGGAGGGATTCTGGTACAACTTGTCCTTGCTGGGCCGCATAGCCAATGGGCCTCATATATGAGTCCATAACAGTTGCCCTACAACCCGGTAGTTCAGGTCTCTGAGCTGCCGAGATGTACTGATTATTTAACCCCAGGTTTCGTATCCGAGTTGTTTATCTTGATTTTCTCGATCTCCATCTAGCTGCTCTCCGTGTTTTGCCAAACTCTGGATTCATTTTTGGCTTGCCCCCGAGTACACATACTGGGTTGGTTTTGCCCTAAAAATTCGCTTTCTTCTATGATAGTCAGGATTATATTTGTACCTTTTAATCTGAATTGCCGGGTTTGCCTATTTCGGTCATGATCTGCCATCATGAGAAAGTAATAGCATATCTCTGGATTCCATTCGCCTACTCCACTGACAACTTGACAGCTGTCGTTGTGCTATCGTCATGGCATATAACCGCCATTTCACTCGTAGTGACTGCTTCTGCCGTCTTTGATATTCGTGCGCATTTAATGCCCACATCGCCTCGTATCAATCATCATTACACTTTTTGGGGGGAAATTTGCTTTCCAGTGGGAATTGTCTTCATTGCCCTTGACTTTGCAAATTCTTAACATTTATATATTCACATCTTCCACCTCTTCTTACCACTTCTTGCTCGAAGCTCCCTTTGCCTTCCAAGAAACTCTCTTTCTGCCAAGCCCTCTCCCCTCGATACTCTTGTCTGCAAAACTTAGCTCCTTTCATCTTTCCTACTGATAATCTTTAAATTCATGTTATTTTAAATGCAAAAAGGAGCTAAAAACTTTGTCATTGTCATGCTTTAATGGAAAGATTAGTTAAATATGCGATTTCATCTTCATAATGAGTTTTTAGACTTCATTTGCATTAATCTTGGTCATATTTGGAATTTGGTTCAAAATTGGGCTTAAAGCACATATCTTTTACAATTGGGTAATGAACACTGTTCGGTATTTTGATCATAACTTGAGTTCTAGGCCTCCAATTGATTCACACTTTATATTTTAGGAAAGCTGAAAGAAAGCCCTACAACTTCTATGAGGAGCCCAGAAGCTAAATAAGACGTTTCAAGGACCAAATTGGGCTTGGAATACAAGACAATGTGCTGTGACGGACTCTGGAACAACATGCAGTGTTTGATCCATAACTAGAGCTACAAATGAGTTCCGATTTGTACAAATGGAATGCTGACATCCGAGGCTACATTTCATATGAAGAAATGTTGGCCGAAATCCACCTAATTCTGGGTGTAAACCAGGCTATAAATTGGACGCATTTTTGGAGCACAAAACTCAAGAATTGTGGCTCAATAGTTCTTCCAAGTTTCCTATAAATACATGCACGTTTAGAAGTTGTAGGCACACCTTGGAGAAGACCAATATCTCTCCCATTCTAGCTTCCTTCTAAACGTGCATGTATTTATAGGAAACTTGGAAGAACTATTGAGCCACAATTCTTGACTTTTGTGCTCCAAAAATGCATCCTATTTACATCCTTGTTTACACCCAGAATTCGGTGGATTTCGGCCTGGTTGTCTTCATATGAAATGTAGCCCCAGATGTCAGCATTCCATTCGTGCAAACTGAACCTCATTTGAATATCTGTAGCTCCAGTTCTGGATCAAACACTGCATGTTGTTCCAGAGTCCATCACAGCACATTGTCTTGTATTCCAAGCCCAATTTGGTCCTTGAAACGTCTTATTTAGCTTCTGGGCTCTTCATATAAGTTGTAGGGATTTCTTTCAGCTTTCCTAAAATATAAAGTGTGAATCAATTGGAGGCTTAGAACTCAAGTTATGATCAAAATACCGAACAGTGTTAATTACTCAATTGTAAAAGATATGTGCTTTAAGCCCAATTTTGAACCAAAATCCAAATATGACCAAGATTAATACAAATGAAGTTTAAAAACTCATTATGAAGATGAAATCACATATTTAACTAATTATTCCATTAAAGCATGACAATGACAAAGTTTTTAGCTCCTTTTTGCATTAAAAATAATATGAATTTAAAGATTATCAAACTCCCCCACACTTATCCTTTTGCACTCCTGAGAAAAATTAAAAGATAAAAACCAAGTCTTTTCTATCAATTGCTGAAATTTCAAAACTTAACAAGGATCACAAAAGTTTCAAAGGATCAACCATTCAAGACAGAAATCTCTTAATCTCAAACTACTAATCATGGCAATAACATTCAATGATGCTGATCACACAAGATAGTCTCTCAAGGATCCCCTCAATCAATCTCTTAAGTGTATAGGGTAAACAAGTGTATCGCTCAAATTCTACTCAAGAAAATAGTCCTACCATAGGCTTGCTCAATTTCTACTTCTCCACTACTTATAACACATGCATGCGAAAATCAAGAGAGCTTATTATTGAAGCTTGTAATGGGGCTAGGGTAAAGGTGTGAATAAGTATGGATATGATAGGTTAAGCACCCAAGAGATTCAAAGAACATAGTTAATAATATCAAATCCCTCAATATCATTTCTTTTTTATTTCTCCTTCTTTGCATTGCTTCCTATCTCTTTCTTTCTTTCTTTTCTTTTCTTTCTTTGTTTTTTTGCTCTCTTTTTTTTTTTTTTTTTTTGCTCTTTTTTTTTAGAATCACAATGACGAACATCAATGCCAAATGATGAATGACACAAAATCAAAATCAAATACTCCCCCCCACATTTAAAATGTTGCACACTTGGGCAACCCTCACACTGAAACCCAAAACCAAGGTGAGACCAATACTCAATAAAATTTCAATGTGCGGAATAAAATGGTTTTACGCTTAGGCTTATAATGTGGTTTAGAAAAGAATGAGTCAAGAAGGCACAAAGGGGCTAGCAAAAGGAATATAATGTAAGGGAAAGACTATTTGGCCAAAATGGGAAAATGAAAGAAAGAAAACAAGCTTCCATCATACTTATGCACGTAAGTGAAAAATTTAGCTTCGTAAAGAAAAGGAGCAAGTTCTAGAGAACACAAATCATGAGCAGATGCACACATGAAAGAAAGAATGGTAAAAGATGAATTCCATTCATGTAGGCTCAAAATCTCACAAAGGTCAATACCAAATCATGCAACCAGTATCCCAAAATTAACTACCAAAAAATATAATCCAAGAGTCCAGAAATTCAGTCCCAAACAGAAGGATCCATCAAAACCAAGATGTCAAAGTTCACAAGAGTAGAGCAATCATAGAAAGAGAGAGTATTATTCATAAAAACAAATTTTTATTTTTAAAAGGGAAATTATTCACAAAAGAAAAATTTTCTTCCTTTTCTTGAACACAAGGAATAAAAACCAAAGCAAAAACAAAATTATTTTTCTTTTCATCATTTTGAAATCAAAGAACAAAAACCAAAAGTAAGAACAAAAGCCCTCCCCCACACTTAAATCATGTATTAACTTTAGTGCAAAAGATAGATATAACCAATAATAGTAGGTAATGCAAGTAAAAGAGTAAGGAGGGAGTACGACCGGACTATTAAAATCTTGGAGACTCAAATGAAATGGCATAATTGGCTTCTTTCCTTTGTCTGGTTGTAAGTCACATGAAAGCAAGAGTGATGTCCCTTGTTGATGTTCAACAAACAACTTCCTTTTTAAGATATGCAAATAACGTTTCAGCTCAAGTTTGGAAGGTGTTGGGATAAGAGTAATCAATCCATGTACCTGCATAAAATCATGACACCAAGCAGTATCTCGTCCCACATAAATATAATCAATAAAACTCGATTTATCAAGACTCAAGGAAGATCCCAAAAGAAATTTATCAAACGAAAATGTTGGAACTTCCAGATATTTTGAGCAACCCACAAAATCAATATGACTCTCCTCAGTAAGAGTCAAACTCTCTAAAGAATAATTTAAGTGATCACTCAAAATAGTCTCACAATGGTTTCTCAAATCATCACACAAGACAAATTCTACATGTGAAACATCATGATTCATGGTGGTCTTTCCTTGTAAATGTATATCAAAAGCAAGCCTTTCCCCACACTTATCTTTAATAGTATCCCCACTAACAACAGTCATGTCAAGATCATGAATAATATCATCATTCAAGGCATCATTATGGTTAGCGGTAAGTGGAGTATCTTTAAAATCAATAGTGTCAGGGGAATGAACATCAGGGTGAACATCATAATGGATATCACAACCAACATCAAAATCCACAATTAATGCAGAATCACCAATCAAATCACAATGACCATATAATGCATCATTAATCTCAGTGCAAATAGGACACCATTCATTATTAGAACAGGCACAATCAACAAAGTCACTCATAGGTGCAAAATTGGGATAATCAGCATACCATTTAGCGAGAAAAACATCATCAACATTGGCATCCATGCTTGATTCAATCTTTTCAAAATTGGCATGCTTACTGTCATCATTAGTACAAGAGGGTGCATTATGATCAATGGTAGAATCAACTACTTCACTAAATGCGTTCTTTTGAAGCTCAACAAGTAAATGACATTTTTCATGATAACAATATGCACATATTTGATATTCCTCACAAGAGCATGAAAATATGTCATTCAATTTATCGCAATCATCTGTAGTACTAAGAAGAGAACCATTTTCAACAGTTAAAGCATCACATGAAGAAATAGGAACACACTCATCAACAAGTACAGTCAAATCACTACTACTAAAGCCAATTGGTTGAACAATTACATTTCCAAATGATTGAGGGGATTCAACAATGATTTCCTCGTCCACCTCATTATCACTCAAATCATGAATTGCTTCATTATTCAAAGTAGTAGAAAAGTCCACTTCTATAAGGATATGATCATTACCAAATGCGAGAGAAGACTCTTCAATGTGCTTTTGTACTTGCTTCACTTCTTGTGCATGTGTGACCATGAGAGAAGGATTTTCTTGAAATTTCATTTTCAACACTTGTGTTTGCTGCTCAATTTCCTTTGCTAATCTCTCAAATGATTTCACTTGTTGTTCCATCATTCTAAAAATATAGTCCATTTGTTGATGGAAGTTGTCCTTATGTGACCACTCCTCATTTACAACCCAAGCCGTTTGGTTTTGGAAATCTCCAATGTCTTCACAAAATGAAGGATCTTGGTTGGGCATGAGGTTCATAAGGTGGCTCAAATGGGTATAAGGATTCATGAGATGGATGGCATGATATAGAAGTGGGATGAAATGAAGGATGGTATGGTAAGTGAGAGTGTTGATGATATTGTTGGAATGGAGGTTGTTGGTAATGTTCATGATATTGGTGGTGGAATGGGCCATCACATTCTTGATTGCCTACAAAAGAGTGAGAATTTAAAGGTAGATTTTGATTACCAAAACACCAGGCCATGAAAGTTCAATGCAATTAATTCCCAATGAATGAGAAAATAACTATCAACTATAACTATAAAAATTAAGAAAATGAATCTAAGAAAATACAAATGCAAGTGAAAAAAAGAAGAGGAAAAAGAATTTCAAATGATAAGAGATGCAAGACCTTTTTTTTTTTAGGGACAAAGAAAACAAGCTCACACAAGCTACCTAAATGCAAAAAATGCTAACAAAATACAATCAAAACACAAAGTGCACACACAATTTAATGGGATTTTTTTGGTCAAAAAAATAAATAAATAAAATAACACACAATTGAAATGAACAAGGAATAACTCAAAACGAAAAATTAAAAACTGCAATTAAAATAAAACAAGCAACAATCTATAAACAAGCAAAGATAGTTGATATTGGGACAATTTTGGTCCCCAAGACAACACGCCAAAAACTTGATGAGGGGTAACTTGAGGTGCAAGAATACACTATCAATGTAATACCGGTAAGTATCCCAAGGTAATAAAATATCGTTCCCACAGGGACCAAAGTTCCAACTACCAACCCAATTCACTTTAATTTAAAGTTGATGCAACCATATGAATTTTTGATGAAAATATTAAAAGAAAGTAAAATTACAAAGAAATTGAATTAAACTTTATAGAATGCAATTAACAAAAGCCTAGGGTCATGTATATCATCAATAATCCACTTAATTGTTCTTCCTTTACCAAAAGCTAGATTAAGACCTAATCTTCTTTTAAGGTAGAATTTAATTACTTAACCCTTGAACTGGAGTATGTCAATCGAATTTCAGATTTTAATCTAACTGCTTATTCCTAAGTCAATTAGCCTAATCCTTAATCCTGAAGTCATGTTCCCATGCTCATTAGAATTAATTCTTGCATTAAGTCCAGAATTCTTTACGATTGCATAAAGCCTATGTCAAGTTCCCTTGCTAGTACCTTATGTTCTTTAATCAATTGAACCTAGATTTAACTAGCCTTTCCCAAGGTCTAATTACTCTTTCAATTCCTTAATTAGATGACCAAACTAACTAAGACATTAAGCATGGATTAAAGAAACATATCCAAGACAAACATTATGTAATTAAAAACAGAATTTCAATTAAACTTCATAAAGAATCCATACATGACCTTAGAAAGATACTTAGTTCATGCTATTCATGACCATGCAAAAAAAAAAAAAAAGTAAAAGATGAAGAACATAAAATCAATCTAAAACAATTAAAAGGAAAGGTTAAAACTAAGACATTCCAAGAAGGAGACAAGAAATACAAAAGAAAAACAATACATGAAACCAATGATTAAAACTAAGCCATACCAAGTAGGAGGCAAGAAATTAAAGACAATACATAAAACCAATAAAGCAAAACTAAGCATTCCAAGTAGGAGGCAAGAAATAAAAGAAGGAAACTAGAATGGGAGAGATCTTGGTCTTCTCCAAGGTGTGCCTACAACTTCTAAACGTGCATGTATTTATAGGAAACTTGGAAGAACTATTGAGCCACAATTCTTGACTTTTGTGCTCCAAAAACGCGTCTGATTTACAGCCTGGTTTACACCCAGAATACGGTGGATTTCGGCCCAGTGGTCTTCATATGAAATGTAGCCCCAGATGTCAACATTCTATTCGTGCAAACCAGACCTCATTTGAATATTGGTAGCTCCAGTTATAGATCAAACACTTCATGTTGTTCCAGAGTCCGTCACAGCGCATTGTCTTGTATTCCAAGCCCAATTGGGTCCTTGAAACGTCTTATTTAGCTTCTGGGCTCTTCATAGACGTTGTAGGTCTTTCTTTCAGCTTTCCTAAAATATAAAGTGTGAATCAATTGGAGGTCTAGAACTCAAGTTATGATCAAAATACTGAACAGTGTTCATTACCCAATTGTAAAAGATATGTGCTTTAAACCCAATTTTGAACCAAATTCCAAATATGACCAAGATTAATGCAAATGAAGTCTAAAAACTCATTATGAAGATGAAATCACATATTTAACTAATTCTTCCATTAAAGCATGACAATGACAAAGTTTTTAGCTCCTTTTTGCATTAAAAATAATATGAATTTAAAGATTATCAAACTCCCCCACACTTATCCTTTTGTACTCCTGAGCAAAATTAAAAGATAAAAACCAAGAAAAGCTTCTCTTTTCTATCAATTGCTGAAATTTCAAAACTTAATAAGGATCACAAAAGTTTCAAAGGATCAACCTCTCAAGACAGAAATCTCTTAATCTTAAACTACTAATCATGGCAATAACATTCAATGATGCTGATCACACAAGATAGTCTCTCAAGGATGCCCTCAATCAATCTCTCAAGTGTATAGGATAAACAAGTGTATCGCTCAAATTCTACTCAAGAAAATAGTCCTACCATAGGCTTGCTCAATTTCTACTTCTCCACTACTTATAACACATGCATGCAAAAATCAAGAGAGCTTGGTATTGAAGGTTGTAATACGGCTAGGGTAAAGGTGTGAATAAGTATGGATATGATAGGCTAAACATCCAAGAAATTCAAAGAACATTAGTTAATAAAATCAAATCACCTCAATATCATTTCTTTTTTATTTCTCATTCTTTGCATTGCTTCCTATCTCTTTTTTTTTCGTGCTCTTTTTTTGTGCTCCTTTTTTTTTTAGAATCACAATGACGAACATCAATGCCAAATGATGAATGACACAAAATCAAAATCAGCTACATTCGGGTTTTCTTATTGCTTCCTTCTCATCTTTTGTTTCTGCTTTATTTCATCTGTTTCCATTCTTGCTTCTTTGACCATACTCTCCAAAACCTATTTTCTAGTTTACTGGATGCCCATTTAGGGTTTCTGGGACTCCTGAGTAGTTTCTTCGAGTTTTTGGGTTTTCTAGATTTCCAGTATCATTCTCATCTCTCTCCCCCCTTTTTCAACCAACCATTTATATTTGGAGGCTGTCATGATTTCTTAGAGAATTCCTCTCTGAGCCATCCATAGGCTGAAAAAATTAATCTGAGCCTCTCAAAAAACCTTTTGGCTTGATTCACTTCTCTAGAGCATTCATGGATAGAAATACTCCTTTGCCTTTAACGATTTACAGTAAGGCAATTCCAAAGGAAGATAGAGAAGTAGTTAAAGTACTCTTTTCTGGAGTACGATGCTGGTTCTGGTCATTACCTCATACCGAGAAAGAGAAACAGGAAGCATTGCTTCACAAACCTCGGGGTAGTGGGAGTAGAAAGAAAATCCAAACCCAAACACAAGCGAGTTAAGATCCAATCGTCTCTAATCCGGGATCCCTACCTATTCCACATGGATCCTCAAATTGGGATCATACCTTATTTGCCTCGATCCTCATATTATTCTGCTATAAACTATATCTCAAGGTAGACTAGGATCCCACCCAGGGAACGTCGTCAACCCGTACGACAAATGTTGCTATTTGAGCATCGATCTTGTCAACGGCGGTCGTGGCTCAGAAGCCGAATCAATATTGGCCTCCTGCCAACATAAACTTAATTCCATAGCCATCCTAGCCTCGATAGCCTAAATCATCCGGCATGGCCCCATTTGCTTTATCACCTAGTACCTCTTTTGGCTTAGGTATATCTCCTGCTTCTAACTTTCGCCTTTATTTTATTATAGATATAGATGGGTTCATCTTCGCATCATACTGAGCGATCTATGACTGAGGAGTCGAGTTCTACCGTTCCTTCCAGAGCTTCAAATACTTCAAACCATGGGTTACAGAAGAGGTGTTGCGTATTAGAAATATGATGACCACAGAAGATCTCGCCAAGCTAGGCATCCGGGATGGAGAAGGCTATACCCTTCACCTGCCCCAAGTGCATGAGTCAATATCCTCCTGCGGGGCAAAGGATGACAATCCCCATTTCTTTTTCTTCAATCAAGATTCTATTTCCCAACTCGGTGTACGCTTCCCGTTTACCGAGTTCCAAATTGACCTTTTAAATCATTTACATATTACTCCTCCCAGCTTCATCCCAATGGTTGGGCTTTTGCAATCGCTTTTGAAAATTTTTGTGAAGTGGAAAAGCTTGCTTCTACCCTTCCAGTATTTTTTTTTTGCCACTCATGAGGCTTAAACCGGTAGAGATGCCAATGAAGGTTCTCCATCTAGGAAAGGTTGGACCTCCCTCCGGAGCGTCCGCAACCGTAAATTTTTTAAGGTTTTAACCAACTCTTTCAAAGTCTTCAAAACTGCTTTCTTCAAGGTTGTTGCCAAGCCTAGACAATAACCTTGGTTCCTTAAGACCTTCAAGTCAGGTATTGTGGAGGAGATATTTCCTCTATACTGGATGCAAGATCACCATACTCTCTCCCCCTTTATGTTCAAATTTTCTTATAAGAACCTTTTTGCCCCTGAAATCAAGGCTATTTCCTTCCTAGAACATTACGCCGAAGAAAACGGTATTGTGAGCTCGGCCGACTACATTCCAAAACCCCAGGCCAAAAAATGACCTGCGGCGATTACGGACCTTTCTATTTATTATGTCTCCTTGCATGCTTCTTGGTTTCTTATAGACGAATAATTGACCATTGTCTTCTTGTTTTGTAGATCTGAGAATGGGGAAAAGGCCTTCTTTTGCTGACGCCTTGACTAACCCTGGGCCTATGAAAGTGGGGGCCAACAAGAAGCGGTCAACTCTAGGATCTGGAACTGCTGGCTTTGGTCAAGGTAGCTGGGCTAGCCTGACTAAATGGTCAAGGACCAGCAAAACAATCCCTCACCCAAAATCCAACGATACCGCCCAGACCATGACGGAGATTCCCATCCCGGCCTCGACAAAGATTCCTCAGGCTTCTCCTTCGCCAAGTCTTCCTTCGCTTCCACCGATCCCAGCTCCCCCCATGGGGTTGTCTGGAACCACGGGGTGCTTGAACAACTCAGCCACGCCATCTGTCCCCCTAAGCGCTTCATTGAATCACTGGGGTATCACACTGCCAAGCTGTGGGAGCTGGCGAACTTAAAACGGTTGGCCTTGAAAACCGTTGGGTTTCTCCGAACTTTGACCACTGTGAACGCAAGATATGCTACAGTGTCCACTGAGCTAAAAAGAGTTAACTCTGAGGCGAAGGAGCAGAAACGTAAATATATGGAACTGGTGCAGGCGGTTAAGGATGACTCTCTGAGATAGGTGCAAGTGGCTAAGGCAGCAAAGGACCAGATGGGAAAGAATCTGGAGACGCTGAAATTAAAGCAGATTTTGAGAAGATGACCTCCACTTTGTGCCAACTTCAAGAGTCTCACGTCTAGGATACGAAGACCATAAAGCTACTTCGGGAGGAGCAAAAAGAATTTAAAAATGAGCTAACCGCTGACTTCCGAGACACCTTAGATACTGCCAACGTCGCCATTGCTAGAGAGGAAGCAACCATAAAGAGAACTGCGAGGGAGTCTTTTGAGAACGCCTTAGAGCAAATCTGGCTCTTGAATCTCAGCGTCGAACTCAATACCTTCGCGATGGACTGTATGTCCTTCATCAATGGAGGCAAGATAATCCCACTCTTTCCTTCTATCGGTGATGCCTCCGAAAGTCAGTTAGAGGGAGACCAGGGTGAGGACGGTGGTGATGAGGTTCAAACCGACGCTGGGGCTCCATCTTGCTGAGGGCTGGGATGGCGGCTTTGCTTGCTTTTTGATTGGGGTACTGACGCCCTTTGTCTATTTTCTTTGTAATTTTCCCCCAGGTTGACAACCCGATTTATTTTCCTGCAAGAATATCATTAAGTAGTTCAATGATTAATAAAAAAAAATACTTACTTTTTCCGCAAACTTGTTCGATCTACTCATTTCTTGTCCAACTCGGATGTTCTTTCAAACGTTATTCCCCCTTGCATTCGTTGTATTTTATGAACTCGAATTTATTCCCTGAGTTCTATTCAATGACTGGGCCAGAGTCAAAAATATATTGCTCAGAATATCCATCCGTATTAATATGAGCCTGTAGATCCTAAATTCCGTTGTATGTAAGCAAGTCGGCCAAGTTAAAGTTCTTTGGGTACAAAGCATCTGCAATCTCATCTGAGAAAGGGCTGCTGTTATTCTCCCCCTACTATACTTTCTTCTATACTTGCCAGGTATACTCTTTGTTTGTGGTGGTGCATCTCTATTTGACATTATGGTATCTTGGATAGGCTCAGCTTGCTTGTTCTTCAAAGACGTGCGATCTGGACCCTGAGCTTCGGGAGTCCGAACCTAATCTCAGTCGATCAAGTTCTTTCCAGCCTTATCATTTAAGGTCCTTCGGCGTCAACTTGAACAGAAGCTAAGGGAGTAGCCCGACTGGGCTCATCCCGGTTTCTGTTTCGAGTTGGGTTCTCAATTTGCCTGAGGCGCTCCTCGAGCAACCTTATTCTTTGGCTATCTGCTTGCCGAGTATCTTTTGTACCAGTTTGAGCAGAAGACGCGACATTAACCCGGCTGGGTCCGGTTTACTTCACGAATAGGGTCCTCTATTCGTTCGAGACGCTCTTCCAGCAACTACATCCTTCGCCTCTCTTCTTGCCGCCAAAGGGCATTTTGATGGTCCATATCCTCCTGCCTCAACTGAATATCTTCTTGTCTTTGGAGGCAGTTATGAAGTTCCATCTCGTCCATCCGTCTCAACATCAAAGCCAGTATATTTTGCAAGAGACGAATGTCCGGGTTCTCAATTTGAAACTGGGGAGGAGGGTCTTGTTGAACTTGCAGTTGGATTAGCGCAACAGTCCCATTCTGAGGAGCCGCCGCAAATACTAGGGAAGTTGCAGTATCAGCCATCTCCCCTTCTGTCTCCACCATAACTTGGTTATAATCTAGAGCGACCGAGTCCTCATTTTGAATCGTTCCCTCCAGATGCTGCTGCGGTTGTCCCTCTGGCAACTGGTCCTGCCAAAGTATCTGGCTACGGCTTCTCATGTTTGTAGCCATCTTTATTTGTTTGGGAATCAAAGTTTATCTCTTCGCACGGACGGCGCCAATGTTTTGGTGTAGAACATAGATGTCTAACCTCAATGGGCTAGTAGTTGATTTATATAGGATCAAAGGATTCCCTGAGGTATCCATGTGGAAGACACTGAAAGGAATATCAGATGACTCTCCAAGATATCTATATAGAAGATACCAAAGAGAGCGACAGATCACTGTGTAACACAAATATGGCATTTAGCCAAAAAGGGGTGGGGTGTGTCCACAGTGAGACTAAATAGTAAATAAGGTGAATAGAGAATGTATACCTTTTAGGTTAACCTCCTATTTATAGAGATTACCTTTAGGGTTTTGGTCCTTGGGCTGTGTGCGCCTCCAGGCCCATGTTTTAGTCGTACTACCTGCACATTCCGTGAATATAGCCTTGATTATAGGCCAATTAGTATGTTACCTGATTATGGAGGGATTTTGGTACAACTCGTCCTTGTTGGGCTGGATAGCCAATGAGCCTCTTATATGAGTCCATAACAATATGGGATCTGATTATAATCACATGATCTCAGTTATATACATTAATATCATATATTTCTTGTTTCCTAACACTCCTCTTCAAGTTGGAGTATAAATGTTAATCATGCTCAACTTGTTACAAGAAAACATAATATAAATAAATCCAAACAAAATAATTTTCTACTTCATGAGATCTTGAATCCACCAGCAAGTTCGGCCACATCCAAGAATAGTTCAACCAAATGTCGACAGAGGACATTCAAAAGAAACGATCCAACAATTTCTGTAATATTCTTAAAATAACTTAAAAGAAAAATTTATTAATTACAACTTTTTTTTTAAAAAAAAAAGAATGCAAATGTAAAAAAAAAAATATATATATATATATATATCTATAATTGTGTGGCAGGGACGCTGCCACCATTTGAGTCAATGGCAGCGTCCTGCCACTAATAATGTGGCGCAGAGGGAGTATTATCCATTACAAAAAAAAAATTTGTCTCCAGCCACCGCCCTTAATCCACCGCCATACTCCACTTATATATATGTGGGTAGTGTTTAGGTATGTATTAGTATATATGTGTGTAATTAGAGAAAGTGAGACCGAGTGAGTATTTTGGAAAAAAAAAAAGAAAGAAAGAGAGCGAAAGGCAAGGGAAGGAGGAAAGTAGAGAAGAAAGAGATCTTTTAAGGTACGTTATTTGTTTTATAGGATCATTTAGGTAGTTAGAATAATTTCTTTTTAATAAATTTTCTTTATGAAAGTTGATCTACTTATTTTTCTCTTTCTAAAGAGGATAATATAGTATTGATTATTGAAAATTTTAGGATTTGAATATTAGTAAAGTCTTGAGTTTTGATAATAGAAGGCTATATATATGTCAAGCATGATTAGTAAATGACTTTAATCGGTTTAGATTTGTTAGTATGTTGTTATAGAAATTGAGCTATTTTCTATGCAAAAGAATTTAGGATTTATGTCATATAGGATATTTAAAGTGCTATTTTTAGAAAAACTAAAGTGAGATAATGATCTAGTTAATTATCTAATTATGAAATTAGTAATTATTGTTAATTCTATTAACATATAATTATGTATTTATTTTTAAAGGGGACTGATTTCTCTCACGGTTAGTGTTGTGTCAAGAACTTGAGGTAACCACTTTCCAATTTATCTTGTATACTTGTTGAGGTAATTATAAGCATATTCTTATATATCTAAATCATATGAGTATATTATAATTAGTTATCTATGAGAATATATATATATATATATATATATGAGATATTTGTTTGAAGGTAAATTAGTTAAGTGGGCATAAATTGTTTATATTGTTATGATTAAAATTGTTTAATTTGAAACTATGAAAGTCTACGCACGATGTTGATTATTGAACATAACTGTAAATTGTTGATGTTGAAAATTTGATATTTCACTTGCATATTGAGGTGTTCTGGATTGAGATGAGATGTGATGGTAGGAGATTGATTTTATACCACGTGGTATTGCCACCACTGAGCGCACAGTGGATGGCCGGATATTGCCCTTGGTATCATCCTAATCCTTTGGCCGGGATTAGGGTCAGCCCTTGGGAGTGACACCTTTCTATATTCGAGAGAAAGGGAACCCATGGTCCGATATGAGTTCTGTAGCCTTTGGCCGGGCTACACCTCATTATTGGTGAGCTTGGAATAATCTCGTCAAAGAGATGAGACCTATTATATTGTAGCCCATGGGTTCTGTCAGCGGTTATAAGGAGGTTATAAGGAGGGTTGAGGGAGTTACATCATATTGAATAATTTTAATTGGTCTGGTAAGTTACTTAGAGTTATTGATATACGTATGGATAATTGGTCCACTTAACTATCTTGTAATTACTCCCTGTATACTTGTTAAATTGGATATGTGGTTACTGAGTCTTCGTGACTCATCCCGTCTTTATTTATTTTTCAGGTGAGAATTTAGGTCTTTGGTACTAAGGGGAAGAAGGCATTCGAGACTTGATCCAAGTTATCAATCTTGTATGTCTTATTTTGTTACATGAGTTTAATTTGATGTATATTGCCAAACTTTAGGGCCTCATCTGGTATGTTGCATATTTTGATTATTCCGCTGCATACTGGAACTTATGATATGAACAGTGGCTGTTGATATAAATTTTACTATGGAATGATTTATTTTGACTGGAATTAAGTACGTTTAGGTATAAAATAATTATTTAAATGGTAATTTTAGGAGGGTGTTACAATTTCACCAAGAATTTGAATAACGGAGCACCAAACCAAAGTAGAAGCTGCAGCAAACGACCTCACCAGGGACCAAACAATATTCCACCAAACCAAAGTAGAAGCTACACCAAACGATCTCACAAGGAACCAAACATCAAACGGTCTCACCAGGGACCAAAAAATACTCCAAATGTCTCACCAGAGACAGATACCAAACAAAACACATCACCAGAGGTAAAGAGCAAACGGTCTCACAAGGACCACCAAACAGCAAATAGTTGCCAAAAATAGCTAACTTACAGAAGGCACAACAATGACAACCACAAGTACAGCGCCAAAGACAAAAGAGCACTTCACAAACGTCCTGGAAAACGTAACAAATGAAGAATCCAGCCACTAGAAACAAGTGAACGTGCACGAAATGAAACGTCGACTGTGCTAAAATAGTGAAAACAACTGAGTCTCGTCACACAACCTTTGAAGCAAAGAACCGGCCTACACACATCGAGAATGAAGACTCAACATCGGAAAATGAAGCATAACCAGAAAATAAGTGTAGCGAATGACCAATAGTAGCAGCAGACAGTAGAAATTCATGACAACAAAAATTCAGCAAGAAATTGGTTGCTACAATGTTGTCTTCCTACAATCACATCTTCTTTCTCACTTTTTCAAATATGTGGGAACCAAGACAACCATTAAGTCCAAATTGTTTTCCAGCAATTGCAATTACTCTTTTTTCTCACTTTTTTTTTTTGGAATCAAGCAAGCCAATCCTCTCAATCCAAAGGGATTTCAACATCCCCATCAGTGATCTCCCACTGTAAATCCTTCGGGTCATTCCCGTCCACTATGCAGACAACGGAGACGCATGTGCCCAGGATCTCCTTCACAGTCCCCCTGAGGTCCTTGGCCATTGACCTGGGTCTCATAGTTCGGGCGATCTCGATCACATCATCGAGAGATATATTACCATTGTGCTTGATGTTCTTGGTCTTCTTGTGGTCTCACTCGGGTTCTTTCAAGGACTTGATAACTAGCGCAGCCACAGAGGGCCCCACCGACACCTACCATCATAGTTCGGGTGATCTCGATCACATTGTGGAGAGATATATTACCATTGTGCTTGATGTTCTTGGTCCTCTTGTGCTCTCACTTAGGTTCTTTCAAGGACTTGATAAGTAGCGCAGCCGTAAAGGCGCCACCAACACCTTCGCCTGACGGTTTTGGACACTAAGCTTTACGGTGACCCTCAATCCTTTCCAGTCCTTAGCAGTCTCTTTGGCAATATCTTCTTCGATCTTCTTGGGTGATAACCCGAGGGGGCCTATCTTGGGAGCTAGTGAACTCGCAACACAGACCTCACTGCCAGTGACTCGAACGAAGACATCAACAACATGTGAAGGGTTGAGCTTCGGCGGCAATGTTGCAGATTTGAAAGAGCTAGGGCTTCAATCTCCACAATCTTGCCGAAAGTGAGAACCTCACCAAAAATCAACTTCACTGACACACACTCTCCACACTCTCCCTTGCTCAGCCATTGAGGTTGCTATCTCAGAACCTTAAAGACAGAACACCCAAAGAATGAGGTAATCAATCACAGAAATACCAAAGAAGCAAAACCAAAAAACAGGGGAATTGACACATACACACACTGACTGGCCATTGTTATTGTTCACGCTACAATAATAGCAGCCACCAGAAAAATGCTCAAATTGGCCAAGAACAATCCTATGCTCTTATACCATGTAGTTAAATGAATTAGAAAGATATCTTATTTATAAAAAACGTATTTGTATTTACACAAGAGAGATGAGTCTCTACACATAATAGCTCATAATGTTGTAATACCTAATTATATGGGATCTGATTATAATCACATGAACTTCATTCTTTATGTTTGACCAAGAGGATTGGAAAAACAAACTTGAGAAGCCATCAAGCCCAGGAGCTTTGTGAGCACTAATCTCAAACACCGCTTGCTTGATTTGATCCTCATGTACTAGCGGTATAGTTATTCTCTTTTGAAATAACTCTTCTCGTACATTGTAAAGCACCCTCCATACCTTGTGGATTTGTAGTTGAGAACAAATTATTATAAAAGTTTGTGAATTATCCATCAACCTCTTCTACATTTTCAAACCACCTACCACTACTTGACTTCAACCTCAATAGTATATTCCTCATCCTCCTTTGGATCAAAGTGTTGTGAAAGAATGTATTCTTATCACCATGCTGGATCCAATTCAACCGAGCTCTCTGCCACCAATAAGATTCTTCTCTATCCCATAATTCTACAATTTTGGAAATTAATTCATTTATCTTTGCCTTTTTTAGTAAGCATTCCCTACTTATACTTGCCTAATTCCCTTAATAGTTCATAAAGGCCTTTCCTACTATTGGAGAATTCTGCCTTGCTCCAATTTGATAGCTCCTTCCTGCAGGTCAATAATCTTCTCTTCACATTTTTAACCCCCACATCATCTATCACAACCATTGCGTTCCAACTCTACTTCACCACTTCCTTGCATTCCTCATGCTTCACCCACATGGATTCAAATGTGAATCTTTAAGCCAACTTAATATCCTCGTAGCAATAGTCAAGCAAGATCAAATGACCATCCGATCCAAAGGTTCAACATGAAAAATAACTGCTTTATCAAACTCCTTTCTAAACTTAGCATTAACCACACATCTATCTAATCTTTCCTACACATGCCCATCTCCTACTCTGCCATTGTTCCAAGTAAATCTAGCTCCCTTAAATTCCAAATCCAGAGGTTACAACAAACAAAACCTTCTGGAAGTTCAAGACCTTCCTCACAGGTCTTGGATTTCCTCCTTCCTTCTCTCTGATGGAAGCTAGATCATTAAAATCTCCAATGCAACACCAGGATCCGTTTACTCCCCTTGCTAAGCTTTTCAACTTATCCCAAACAACCATTCTTTCTTTCTCTCTCGAAAGGCTATACATAAAGGTCACATATTGAGGCACATCAAAACTGAAGAGGCTAAATCCGTATGAATTAAATTTTTTGAACTAAACAAGACATCTATCTCAACCTCCCTTTCCCATACTCATCAAGTATGAGATTGGCTTTCTTGTTCATACTCAAGAGGTATCCAAAAAGCCTCCTCAAGGAATGGTTAGTGTTTTCTGCATGCCACAATATTGCCTTTAGTTGAGGAAGCATATGATGTGGAGGCGGAAGAAGAGGTGGTGGAGGAGAAGACGACAGTTGCGGAGGTGAAAGCGGATGTTGGGGAGGAGAAATAGGAGGTGGAGGTTGGGGAGGAGGAGAAGGGAGAGGTAGAGGATGATGCTGAGAGTTTTCTAGCAAGTTTTTTGCACGACATTCATTTTGAAGAATGAGAGAACAAGGAGGAGGACGATGAAGAAAACGTAGGAAAAACAAATGAAAATGGGGAGTTAAAAAAGGCATCTGAAGGATACCTGATTCTCCTAACGATCATCGGATAACGAGAAGGCACCTAGAGTCTGTGGAGGAAGAGGAAAGTTTTCAAAAGCTTTAATATTTTTCTATTAAGTTAGAACTGTTAAGTATATTGGTGTTAACAAGAATACTTTACGGTTTTTAATTAACAACCGTGAATTATTAAGTCGTTTTTCTGTTAAATTTTTTTAATATTTTAAAAAGCAATAGTGGTGTTCAGTTATCACCATCAATGTCGTCGTCATCCTCCTCCTCATTCTCATCATCAAAGGAGGGAGATGAAGGGTTTGACTAGAAGTTATATTCAACATCATTATGATAAAGTATGTGGTTTACATGTTCAGCTTGTTGGCGTATGTTGCAAGATGCCTTGTGTGGTAGTCAAGGCTTATCAACATCTGTATCAGAGCCTCTATTTCAAAAGGAGACGAAGGTGGAAGAGGAGCTCCCTAGAAGCTTAACATGATGAAGAAGAGAAGGAGGAGGCCAATAATGAAAAGTGGTAAAAATCATGAGGAATATATGAGTTTAAATAGATGTCGATATTACGAAGGGTTATGCCTTATGAAGGTACAACAATGTTACGAAGGATTATAAAAGTATTAGATGACGGTTGTTTCTGAATACCATTGTTTTTTTGTCTTTTCTAATATAAAAGGTTGGAAGATGAATCATTTGTAAGTGTTACATAATGATTATTTTGTAAGAACCATTATATTTGTCACTAAATAAATGACGGTTATTAACTACAACCATTATTTTTATGTTTTTACGAATTCCGCCTCTCAATATATGATGGTGTGCATATTTAACTGTTGTGTTTTAGCATTTTATATTGTTGCTTGATATCTGCCTAGACATACATGATGTTTATTTACTTTAACCGTTATTTACTAAACATTATATATGCATGAACCCGTGGTAGTCAAATCAAGCTTAGGAGGGGAAAACTTTGAGCTTTTAGGTCCAAGCATCATAGTAGACCATCGTTAAGGAACGAAAGCTGGTCTAGGATTTGAAAATTGTCAATCGGTTGGGGTCCTTTGTGGAAAGGTTTGACACAATCTTAGGCTAGCGAATCTAAGGTGAGGAAGCCAAGAGCTAAGCAAGATGAGGAGTGGGAGAGAGATCGAGAAGGAGAAGAAGATTTTGACGGAGATCGGAGATATGAGAAGCAATATGAGATTTTAAAGGAGAAAAAGATGATGCATTGGGGTTAGGTTTTTTATTTTGTAAATAATAAAAAATTCATGCTAGTGACACATGTGGATTATTTTTATTTTTTCCAACGCCAACTTGGACATTATTATGGCCAAATCAGCTTCCACATCAGCATTTTTAGTCAAACTAACGATCAACATAGCATAGATAAAGGGTAAGGGTATTTTTGCTCTCATTTTGAAAGTTTACAGATACTTTTACACCTCTAAAAGGCATATGGTGTGGAGCGCACTTTCGGCAAAAGTTCATGTATATTTTTGCACCTTAACCCTTTTTTAAATACTCACCGTTTATGTTTGCATTTTTTTTCCTATTACAATCTTCGAGAATAAGAGATCAATGTTCCATCCCAAAGTCTCAAAAACTACGATTCTGAAGTAAAGCTGGGAATCGGGGCCGGCCCTCCGGGGCCCAAGGTAAGAAAAACATATGTTTTTCAAAGCTCGACCCGAGAGCACTAGGGCCGGGGCCAGGGGGAAGTTACTATTCCAAATTTTAATTATTTTTTCTCCCTTTTTTTCAAATCAATATAATTAGTAAATTACAACACAAATCATCCAACAAATAAGCACAATCACTAGTTCATAATTAAAAGCAAACTATGTTCACAAATAACTCACATATCCTAAATATAAGAAGCATATCACTAAGCGACATTAGTACGATGACTATTATTATTGTCATCTTTTTCACTATCATCAATTTCAACTCAACAACATTTGATTGTTCTTCATTTTGAGTAGTAGTCTTTGGTTCAAGAGTAAGAATATCATGAATTTCTTCTCCCATATCATGAACACATCGATAATCTTTATCTGCAACAAATAATAATAAACCAAATTATAAAATTAGAGTATAGTTATTATGTATTTGTACTTAAATGGATAAATAACTCTATAACAAATACAAAATACATATAAATTAATACAGGGTGAAGGTGCATATTTGCCAACCAACTATTACCCAAGGAGCGTCTGACACAAATAACTATTGAGGGGACCAAAATTGCCAATCAACAATTAAAAAGTGAAAAAAAAAACCAAATAACTATTAAAAGTAAAAAAAAAAAAAACACCAAATAACTATTTAAAAAAAAAACAACTATCACAATTAAGTTAAAATATGAGGCACTGGCGTAGGACGGTGGCAAAAACGCTAGAGAAAAGATCGGTTAAGCCTTCTTGTTGGAAAAGGAAAACACCAACAAATGGAAGCAGACATTGTGGTAGCAGCGGCTGCTGCTTGTGGCATCGGAGGGATGGAACCAGGGTGCAAGGTGCGTGCCAGTCGAACGCTGTGGACTACTGGATGAGTTCAAGAGGGTGAGTGGAACACCCAGCAATAATAGAAGCTTTGGAAATGCCGACGTCGCCGACACTGTGACAGTCAATGGAAGACGGAGACACCAAGACAATGACGGGATAATAGTTTGTTGGCGAATCTGCTCCAAATTGTGTTTTTTTTCACTTTTTAATTGTTGATTGACAATTTTGGTCCCCTCAATAGTTATTTGTGCCAGACGCTCCTCAAGTAATAGTTGGTTGGCAAATCTGCACCTTGACCCATTAATAAATTACCTTCATATGTGAATCCATGCATCCAATTGTGAGTACAAATAAGAGCTTGAATATTAGATAAAAGACTGGAACTTCTATATTTTGGTAGAACATGTGGGAAAAAAAACTTCACTTAACCCCAACTTCAACTTCAGTCTTCAACTTTTTTAAGGAAAAAAAAATTGAAGGGCCTAATGGGCCGGCCCATAGCCCTTCAGGGCCAGCCTGTGCAAGCTCTTGGCCCTCTATGGCCTAACTTCATTTCTCACCTCCAATTTCCAAGCCCAGCCCTTAAAAGGCCAGGGCTTAAACGGGCCGGCCCTGTTTTCCCAGCTCTATTCTAAAGTAATGATTAATGACTTTGTTTTGAATTGATCTATTTATCTCGATCATAAAGAAAGAAGGTTGTTGGCCAAGGAGCATTTCTGATGGGAAAGAGGAAGGAGATGAAAAAGAATGATTAAAAATTAGGTGTGTTTTTATTATTTTATTAAAATACGAATTTGTTAAAAAAAATTGAGTTGTTATGTTAGCTAACTATGATGATGATGATGATGATGATGATGATAGATATAATTGGTGATTATTTCAAAAGCATTCTTTGATATTTGTGCACTGAAACTAAGATTATTGTATTATTAATTAATTGGTTTGTTATGGAGTATAATTATTCTTTTGGGGAAAATTTCTTTTATTAATTAATGTAGAGTAGTGCAACCTCAACATAAAAGAGTGTTAGGTAGGTAGAGTTTTTTCTCTCTCTTGAAAACTTTGCACAATTTTGGTTCTTCATGGAGGAGGCAAACGTCTGTAAGGTGTTGCTGGATAGGCCATTGGAGGACTTGGCTCTTGTCAAAGTCATGAAGAAGTTGAAAAAAGAGGTGAAAGAAGACACCATCATGTCTGACCTAATGGTGGATGCTGAAGATTCTAAGAGTGAAGAAAGATATGACCAAGTCCAAATGGATGGGAATGGAGGAACATCTGCCTCGAGTCCAATCTCTTACAAGGACTCACTTATGGGATTTAAAAGTTCAAAATTCAATGGTGTAGCTTATGGTGCTTCAAGCATGGAAGAGGATCTACTAATTTCGAATCTCCTAGACCAAGACCAAGAGTGGAAGGTTCCGTAGCCCTCAGAAGAAATTGATGAGCATTTACCCGGTAGTGCTGATATCGGACGGAGAGCATAATGAGAGCTGTAAGCCTTGGAATAATAATATGATAATCATTGTGTTAGGCACAAATATCAACTTTTACAAGTTGAAATAACTTTCGTGTCGTGCCTGATAGTTCAAAGAGTTTGAACTAATAGATTTGCCCAACTACTATTAAGTAGTAAGGTTCACGACCCAGGAGAATTGGGGAACTCATTACAAATAGATCTTGTTTAAAGGACCGTGTGGCTCAACACAATGTCTTGATCTAAAGATGGTCCCCCTACTTTGATCCTTTCTATAACCCACTTGGTAAGATTGTTACATGGGTGAGGATATCAAACATATCATTGAATGTTTACAACAAGATATACATATGGAGGCTCGGCAATATGATCAGGAAGACCTTGAAAGTTGATGATCTTCATACGTTGAACTTCAGTGAATGAAACCTGCTAATAGTTAAACGTGGAAGAAATTTTGTAGAGCTTGATCTCCAGAAGAAGTTAATACCCCAGATCATACTTGCTTTAGCTTTGTACAATATTAAATATGAAGGTTTGAACCAAATTTTGTTTTTCCTACAGAAGTAATGGACACAAAAGAGAAGATTGTCCATGGAAAAGTAATTGTGGAGCCTCATTTAGCACCGAGCACCCTGAGAAGAAACCACCAACAAGAGGGGGAAGAATTCAAACCATGGATGTTTGTGCAGGGATCACAGAGGGCTCAGGTTCCGAGAAAGGATGAGCAAAAGACTCTTTTGAGCAATGTTAAACAAGGTATCAAGAAGGATGAGAGAGCATGGGTCAAATCCTCAGCCTCTAGGTTTTCAGTGCTTGCATATTGGAAGCACGAGAGATGCCTGAAATTTATTTAGAATAATATATCCTAAAATTTATTTAGAATAATAATAGGATAGATTAATAGTAACTAATTTACCAATAATATTCAGTATAGGATTAAAACTTTCTAATGTTAGTTAAAATAATAATAATAATAATAATCTTTATTATTATAATATACTAATATTATAATATAAATATACACACATACCTATTAGAAACGTGGTCGGCAAGGGAGCAAGGTTGCCCCTTAATGTTAACTTTGGAGGGGGTAATAAATTTTACCCCAACTACTCCCCTTCCTTAACCACTATAAATACTTCAGGTAGCAAGAGCGAGAAAGTGAGAAAAATAGAGAGGAGAGGGAAAAAAGGAGAGAAGGAAAGAATAGAGATAATTATTTGGGGAGCCTTGTAGTAACTTTTGGTGATTATTTGAGAGTTATAGAGTAATAGGTAACTTTGAATATTCTTGCATATACTTGTGAATTTTGTATGATTATAAATTGTTTTGTTTTATGAACTTAATTATATGTATATGTAATATAATATCATAATAATGAAAACTGAAAATTCAGTTTGTGCCCAACAAAAATTACAATTTAGTCCCAAATTTCAGAAATGGCAGTTTAGTCCTGAATTTTAGAAATGACAATTTAGTCCTTCGAATTTCAAGAATGACAGATTGGTCGATGAGGTTTTATGAGATTGTTTGGTTACCTTGTGATGATATTTTATATAGGTTAAAGTACACATTTGGTCCTTTATGTTTGCCTCTGATATCATTTTAGTCCTTTAAGTTTGTAAAGTGCACGTTTGGTCCCTTAATGTTAACACCATTAGTCTGACTTAACGGAAAATACTGACTCAACAGTTTTAAGTGATGACTGTGCAATTAAATGCTGACCAAACATGCTTATATGTTAGTATTTTAATAAATTAATATTTTAAATCTTATGAATTGAAAAAAAAATTAATTTTTTACGATGTTTTTGTGGTTTTTCACAACTTGTGAAGATAAATATATATTTTTTGTCGAAGAAAATTAAATATTTTTCAATTAATAGGATTTAAAATATTAATTTATTAAAATACTAACAATAAGCATGCTTAGTCAGCATTTAATTGCATAGTCATCGCTTAAAACTGTTGAGTCAGTATTTTCCGTTATGTCAAACTAACGGTGTTAGCATTAAGGGACCAAACGTGCACTTTACAAACTTAAGGGACTAAAATGATACCAGAGGCAAACATAAAGGACCAAATGTATACTTTAGCCTTTTATATAAATGGAAGCTTATTTTAATATACTTTATTTTTATTGAATATAATTATCATAGTGGCTGTATTTGTGATGAGTTAGAGTAAGGAGGAATTTGAAAGATAAGATTTCTTTATGTCATCACTCGGTGCACAGTGGATGGTACTTGTCAAGGCATCACATAGAAGAGACCTTTGGGACTCATTACAAGGGTTGGTCAATCAAGCTCAATAGTTTATTTTGGAGGATTTTAACTCCTTTCTTCATTGTCGGCTGATTGACAAAGAAGGTGATGGATTACTTGGTTCATTCGAATCAGTGTAGTATTATTAGTGGAGTCAAAGTTGTGAAAACATCATCCTTTCTTAAGAAGTGATTCATACTATGAGAATGAAGAGGGGAGTGAAAGTTGATATGGAGAATGCATATGATCGCCTAGACTGGGATTTTGTGAAATTTAATCTTCAAAGTTTGGGATTAAATGATCACTTCATCAGTGTTATCATGCAATGTGTCTCTTCAGTGAAAAGACCCTTTCTCACTAAGAAACAATTAACCATAATGTTTTCATAAAATAGGATTAACAGGTAATTATGAAAACCCATTTTTCTTTTCAATACACACACCTGGGGTCTAGGGTACAAATTTTTCCCACAAACCCACTACAGAAATTCATAACTCTGGGCACAATTATCAAACAAAAGATTTTATAGCCCACAAGTCTTACAACACTAACTCCACAATAAAGGACCTTCACAAAACAATTTTAGCAAAAGATATGATTGTGGATCCACTATAATATGATAGTGTATAAAATAAGGCCTTTAGAAAATCAACAGTTATCCAAAAATAGTTAATGTAGTGTTTCAAAAATATGAGGGCCCTAGAATGGCAATATAAAAATCAATACAACACTAATACCAAAAAGAGGCCTACAAATTTCAGGATTTCTATGTCTTTGGCTGCTTCCCTTGTCCTCTAGTAAGGTTAGAGGTCTCGCCTGAAAAAAAAAATTAATAATAACGAGGTGAGACATAAAGTCCCCGTAACCAAAATTAATTTATCAAATATGCAGGAAGGGATTGTAAGTCAAAGAAGTAGGTTTATTAACATAATTAAAATATCAATAATAATTAAATAATACATAATGATTAATAATATTTAAAATCATCCCCACTCATCCATCCTGCTCCTCCTTATATCTTCTGGACGTGGTACAGCCTATCAGTGCTAGTATACCCAGCCAGGGTTAGCTAATCACTTCAAGAATACTGTCTCCTCCCACGTCACCCCCAATATACCATAACAGGGAGATGTCCGCCCAAAACAATCAATTCAAATTCCGGGCCAGGAATGAGAGAACCGATGGGCACAATTTCACCCTCAATCTCTTCCGCACAACCCAACATATCCCACAACAGAAGAAATAATATAATACTAAAATTTTCAACAATATTTTACTAAATTATTATTCCATATACATCATCTCACAACAAACATTATAATCATCACAACAATAACAACCCCAATAATAATATTCACTTAAATACCCAGATTGGAAAATACACTGCTTCACTGAAATAATTTCATATTCAAACATACACATAATTTTTCAAAACACATACAAGTAGTATATATGAAAATAAGGCTTAGTAAAACATAATTTCCTATAACATATGCTTTTTAAAATGAAAATATGAAAAATATAATATATATTATTATAACAAAAACTGAAAAATGACATTTTGACGTTTAAGTTTTGAGAATGACCATCTAGTCCTTCAAATTTCAGAAATTACATTTTAGTTTCAAAATACATCATCTCACAACAAACATTATAATCATCACAACAATAACAACCCCAATAATAATATTCACGTTAGGGAATTTAAATACTTGTTAACAAGTTGGAAAATACCTTGAAGGACTAGCATATACTCATGCTGAGTAGCCGGGAGCAACCTACCGTACCATTAACTCGTAAATGAATGAACCGTGATCAGTTAAAAACGAAATGGAGACAATGTTATGATTCCATAAACACCAAATTCCACCACTATAGTTGAAATAATTTATATTCAAATATACACATAATTTTTCAAAACACATACAAGTAGTATATATGAAAATAAGGCTTAGTAAAACACTTTGACTTTGTCCAAAACAAGCATATAAAATAAATTAACCCGATTACCTTAATTCCAAGCTTAACCTAAACTTGAGGAGTACAACCCACTCAATTCATCCCTCCTGCCATTCGCTTTCAAACCCGCGTTAACAGTCACCGGTCAGGAGTGTAACCCTTCATAGATAAGGCTTTACATTATCACATTTGTAACTTATAATTTCCTATAACTTAAAATGAAAATAAAAATATAATATATATTATTATAACAAAAACTGAAAAATGACATTTTGACGTTTAAGTTTTGAGAATGACCATCTAGTCCTTCAAATTTCAGAAATTACATTTTAGTTTCAAAATTTCAAAAATTACAGTTTTTCCCCAAAATTATAGAAATTACACTTTTGCCCCAAAATTCTAGAAATCACACTTTTCCCCAAAATTCTAGAAATTATAGTTTTGCCCCAAAATCCTAGAAATTACAGTTTTGTCCTTCATATATAAAAACTAAATTGATTAAATTCCAATAATATCTCCCTAACCCCAAATAAATTATTCTCATAACATTTAATCGATAAAAACATTTTATAGGACAGAAATGTCGGGGTCGGGGAGAGCAGGAGGCCGAATGAATGGGAAATCAGGAATTTAGGGTTAGGGTAGAAGTAGAAGGTGTGGATATATATCTCATTTAACGATGTCGTTTAAGCAGGAAGAATTTTTTTTTTAAGCTATATATAAATTTTAATAAATATATATCATTTTATTCGGGTAGGACCGGGCTCACTGGTCATTTACCCTTACTCGGAACCCGGTCTTTGGGTCAAACCTAGTCCTGTCCAAAGCTATCCAAGCTTTTTTGCCCCCTTTTCGGGCTGGACTGGTCAATGACCGGGCCGGGTTTTCGGGTTTCATGAACACCCCTAATAAAACCTAAACTTCATAAATAGAAAAATTCATTTTAAATTTCTAGAACAACCAAACAATAAATCTAAACCGATGAAATTTTACTATTTATCATCCATTACATATATATAGTCTTCTATTGTCAAAACTCAAAACTTTCCCAAAATCATAATCTCAAAATTTTCACTAACCAACATATTATTAACCCCATTAGAAAGAGAAAAATATATAGAATAACTTTCATGAAGAAAGTTTATCGAAAAGAATTTGTTTAACTACCTAAATAATCTTATAAGATCAAAGACATAAAAATGACCACCACCTCAGAGGCAGAGCTTCTCAAGGGCCAGGGAGGGCCATGGCCCCCCCAAAAAAAATTGTCCTAAATATTTAATATAAAATGGATTTTTTATATACAAAATTTATACATTTGGCCCAAAATTTTTTACATTGATCTTAAAAATTTATACATTTGGCCCCCTAAATATTTTTTTCTTAATTAGTTAATGAGTATACATTTGGCCCCTCCAAACATTTATCCCAAGATCCGCCACTGAACCACCTCCTCTTTATTTCTCTCCTCTCATCATTCTCCTCAGCTGATGGTGTATGTGTGTGTAAATGGCTGGGGGTGGTTGATTAAATAGAAGAGGAGTGAAGGGGGTTGGAAGGAGTGGTTGAAACCACTCCTTCACAATCAAGTAATGGGTATCGACACGCGTAATTGCAGCATTTTTTTTTTTTTAGATTTCTTTCTTTCCTTTTTTTCCAACAATTATATAATAAATACATTTATCAAATATAATTATTTTTATAATTATAATTAAATCCTAAAACTAAAATTTAGGATGTTACATTCAGCCTCTATGAAGGTGTGTTGGAATGGATAGGCTTTGGAGGGATTCTCACCAATACGAGGGATTACACAAGGCGACCCACTGAGTCCATACCTTTTTGTGTTGTGCATGGAAAGGTTGGGACAATTGACAAACATAGAAGTGGAGAATGGAAGATGGAAACAACTAGGGTCAACTCAAGTGGGCTAGTATTATATCTCTCTTTTTTTTTCCTTTTTTTGCAAACGACCTCATTCTGTTTTGTGAGGCACCTAAGACCCAGATAGAGAGAATTCATGACCTCATGGCAGATTTCTATTGGATTTTAGGGCACAGAGTTAGGTTACCCAAATCAAAGGTGTTTATATCAAGGAAAGTTCACTTGAATTGAGCTCTTGAATACAATCACTTCCTGGGAATTGGTATTACTCTTGATCTAGGGATGTACCTCAAAGGACCACTTCTACAGAAGATTAGTAAAGGCGACGGTCACTCCATTAATATCAAAAGTGGGGAAGAAACTTGCTAGCTAGAAGAGTATATTCCTAAGTTTGGTTGGGAAGTTTGTGATTATCAAGTCAATATTGAACACTCTTCTGTACTACTAGATGCAATCTTTGCTCATTTCGAAAGGAGTTTTATAGGAAATTGATAAAGTTAGTAGGGACTTCTTCTGGAGTCAAGGATCACAGGATAGGAAAATGAATCTCATCTCTTGGGATAGAATCAAGCAAGACAAGAGAGGTGGAGGACTGGGAGTCAATGCCCTTATTAAACAAAATGAAGCATTCATAATGAAATCGTGCTAGGGTCTACTGACATGGCTGGACGCTCTATGGGTGAAGTGCCTTAAAAGTAAATATGAATATAGTTTAGAGAAAATTCCTAAGATCTCCAAGAAAAAGGAACAATCAGCAACTTGAAGTGCTATCATAAGAGTTTAGGATTCCTTCAAAAAGGGATTGGGGAGCAAGTTGAGAAGTGGAAACAATACTAATGTATAATGGGAGTTGTGGTCTCTAATGGATCAACCCCACTATGTGGATAAGAACCATGAGTGGATTGACCATGAAGAAACGATGAATTAGTTTGTGATAGTAAGTGGTGCTTGGGATGTGAGCAAATGGAGGCTTTCCTTGCCCAACCAGGTAGTTGATAAACTTAAGAATGTTAACCCCCAATTTAGACAAGGGGAGATCTCTTCCATTGGCGAACATCATCAAATGTTAATTTCAGTGTCAGGTCAACTTACAAAATGATTACCACAAACAAAGGGCCATCGACCAAGTTTATTTGGCAGCAACTATGGCGTTAGGCAATTCCTGAACGAGCTAAATTCTTTTTGTGGCAAGTTCTTCGTGAGAGACCTAATGGTTAATTTTGCTTATTACAAGACTTTCATGTAAAGTTTCATAAGGTTGAAAACAAAAATTTTGTTTAATCATTGGGAAAACCTGTAACTCCTTACGGTCCTCATGAATTATTAACCTTAACTCATTACGTTAATTAGTTATTAATTATTAATCCGTAACTCTTTACGGTACTCATGAGAATTCATAACAATTTATAATATTCATGAGCTTCAGGATACTTGGTTAAAACAACTATTGGGGATTAGGATAACTTAATAACATGACTATTGGAGATTAGGATTACCTTAGATCACTTGAAGACCTCAATATTGTTGATGTCCTTTAACGTTGATCCACATGGCTATCCCTCGATTGCTACGAGAACTCCTTCTCTTGAAACCTCCCGCTCCTTGGATGCTTGCTAGGTGAAGACAAGGTTGAGGTTTGGTTTCCTTAGGTTTTTCTCCTTTCAAGAAGATGGTGGTTTCTTAGGATTAGGTTAAAGATAAGAGGAGCAAGATCATTGGAACCTTGCCCTTATGGATGGCACTCTTTCCTTGGTGAAGCCGAAATTTAGAGAGTACAAAAGCCTCTTATTTTTCTCCTCAAAAAACGTGCAGGAAAAAAGCACACAAAAAATCAACACTTTATAAGAGTCTAACCCTAATTTAAGTGCTTACAAGAAAGGTCTAATCAAGCTTGAATTGGAAAATCCAAATCACATTCATATCTTGATTGATTGATTGAATTTAAGATGACAAATCACATTTATATCTTGATTGATTGATTGAATTTAAGATGATGAATTACATTCATATCTTAATTGATTGATTGAATTAATCATTTAAGATGATGGATCACATTAATTTCTTTATTGATTGATTGAGTCAACCATTTAAGATAATGGATCACATTTATATATTAATCGATTAATTGAATAATAATTTAAGATGATAGATCACATTCATCTCTTAAACTAAAATTCAAACTCATTTTTAATTCAATCCTCATTTATTATTTCTCCGATCTTTATCTAATCATTATTGGATCTTTATATATATATATATATTAGATAATTCAGAATTATCTTTCATAACCTAGCCTTTTGAATTCAAATTCAAATTTAAATTTCAAACTTAAATTCAAAATTTGAATTCTAAATTCAACTTGGCCTAAGACCCCTTTGGGTCTTCCAACACATTTGGGCCTTTTGTGGAGAAACTGATTTCCCACTGGGAACCATATATGTGACATCATTTTGCTTCTTATTGGACTTGGAGTCTCACTCCAACCCAATTACACATTTACTCTTGATAAAGCCCAATAACAATTATTGGCCCAAATTTGCTAATTAGGAATAACCTTTGTGTGTGATCCATTAGGTCCAATTAGTCACTGACATAAATAAACTTGGACCAATTAAAACTCCTTTAACGGGTCTAATTTATCTAATGATCTCATAAGACACTAGCAATGCTCTGCGACCCTAGAACTAATTGAGTTGATCAAGTGATCTACCTTTTCATATTTGGATGCTGTGTAGGTTTCATCCTTTACATTGTCATTCACATTTAGTCGAGAGCAAAGATAGAGTATCATTTCTCTTAATTGACTAAATGTAGCTATTTCACAAAATTAGAATCTTCTTATGTTAACTCTATAACGGATCATGACTTTTCATGATCACTTACTATGCGCACAGTCTCCTGAGTTAACTAGAAGCTATCCAAGCTCTATCGATCTTGTGAATGACTAATCCCTTGTAGGGGACTGTGAGTCCTCTCAGCATGTCCATCTATACTCATGTATTCGAGTTACACCTAAGAGTACATTGTTCTCCCCATTTTCAGGTGGATGAGTTGTACGGTCAAAGTATAATCCTATGACTAAATGTAGGTATTTCACAGAATTAGGAATCTTCTTATGTTAACTCTATAACAGATCATGACTTTTCATGATCACTTACTATGTGCACAGTCTCCTGAGTTAATTAGAAGCTATCCAAGCTCTATCGATCTTGTGAATGACTAATCCCTTGTAGGGGACTGTGAGTCCTCTCAGCATATCCATCTATACTCATGTATTCGAGTTACACCCAAGAGTACATTGTTCTCCCCATTTTCAGGTGGATGAGTTGTACGGTCAAAGTATAACCCTATGACATAGTGTTCGATGACATCCTTAAATCCAAGAAAATCCGCACTACCAAATGATAAGAGACTTTACATATCCAATGATACTCTTTACAATGAATCTTTATGGAGTCTCTCGACGGGTCAGTTCGGTGCTATCTGTTCTCCAACAGATCCACCCACGACATCAACTAAGACATCTTCATGCTTGTATTCCATGAGGTCCCTACCTTGTATCTCTATACAAGTACACGATATCGTACTAGTCTTATTGAGATCATCAATGCCCTTTCTTGGTGGTTCAAGACTAGGAACAAGTTTTAGACAATAGATATCCAGTGTTTTCGAGTCCTCATGATCATGATCTCTATCAGTGATCCTCAAGAATAAAGCATGTTCTATTCCTATGGCTTTTATCTTCAAACACATATTTACCTTAAAATAAAGGTGAGATATAAATATGATAAAGATAAAATATGCTCATTTATTAATAATGAAATACTACAATGTAGAAAAAGGTGTTGATCTGTCCTTACAAATTGTCTTTAGGACACCTAAATACTAACAAGGTCACCTACCAGTTCAGTTCGAGCAAGAGAAGCCTAAATGAGAACTCTGAGAGTCCGTTCGAGTGCTCATGTGAGGAAATGGTATTACACACGCTGAGATATTGTGAGGTAGCAACAAGTGTGTGGTTTTTAATTTATCTAATTGACCCGATATATTATAATACTTTCATGAATGGATCAAGTGGAACATGAAAACATGAACCAAGAAGGAGACACATGTCTTGTTGGCCTTGGATGCAAGTATTTGGCTTGGTTTACTAGTTAATTTGGAAGAACAGGTGCAAGAAGGCGTTTCAAGGTTTTCATGAAACACCTACGAACATAACTCACTGGTGTATCCATCATCTTATGGAAAGAGTTGAAGAAGGGAGGTTTAAACATCATATTTTCTGGGTACCTATGAGGCTTGAGGATAGATGAACGAACTCTCCTCCTGAGTATATTCATATAGATGTTGATGGCTCCCTAAACCTCCACAAAGATACAGCCTGTGCAAGGACTTCTCGGGATAATAGGTGGCTGGCTTGTGGGATTCCAACAAAAGCCGGGCTTCTACTTCTCTAGTCTCTACTGCAGTGGAAATTCATGCAATAAAAGCAAGTCTGTCTACCTGTAAGATGCTTGGTTTCTTGAAGATAAAGCTTCATTCTGATTCTACAGAAGCTACTCACCTTTTGCTTGCGAAGCATGGGACTTATCACCCATTAGCCTGGGAGATCTCTGAGACTAGATCTATGATTTTTTCTGACTAGGATATCAAAATCATTCACTCACATAGGAAAATACTGAAGTGTGCGGATACGCTAGCCACAATGGCCCAAGAAGCAAACAATGAGCTATTTCTCCTACAGTTTCCTCCAGCTTCTTGGTCGGACCAACTATTAGCTGATTTAGGCTAAGATTTGTTGATTTTTGTCATTTCTATGCTATGCAGTTGTAATGTCCTTGTGACACCCACCAAGAGTTAACAGAGTCTTTGTTATTCAAAAAAAAAAAAAAATGTCGAGATTATTTTTTATTTTAATTATTCATCATTGACTATTTGATTGATCTTCTGATTAATAAATTTCGGTGTGCTTTATAAATTGATAAGTTATCCCGATTTATCACCATATTCAAAATTTAAGTGTTTATATCCATGGGATTTGTTAGATTCCGATTTATCTAATGCTGTTGCGATTTTGTAAGGATTCAAAATTTAAATGCATTTATAATAACAGATTAAATGGGACATTCTTTCGAGAGCATTATTTGATATAGCATATACAATAGATCAATTAAAAGTGAATGGGGAGGACGATAATATTCATTGCTGGGAAGAAAAACAATAATATCATTAAACAATAACATTTAAATATTATTAAATCATATGTTGGGAATGCTATTTGGATAATCACGATGTCTTATTTATAAGGTATTTTCAATCTGTTTCACATTGTCTAAGAAAAAACTTAGATTTTATTAACTGTGCCTTAAAATCAACAATTTTTCAACTTTACCCCTGTTTAACTAAACACTTTCCAATAAAATAATCATCTACTCCGTCTAGTCTTTATTATAAAGCATCAACTTACAATTCTTACAAATCAATAAAAAAAGTCATTATATTTGTTCTAAAATTTAAGTAATTTTCAATTTTACCCTTACTAATTACACTAAACTCTAATATCATATTAATTATTACCCTCACCTAGAGCCGGGAAATCAGGCCGGGCCCGTCAAGCCGGTCCGTTTAAGCCATGGCCCTGTAGGGCTCGAGCTTAAAAAAAGGCTTGAAATTTGAAATTGGCCCTGCAGGGCCGGCCCTGTAGGGCCTCGGGCTTAATCGGGCCAGCCCGTTAGGCCCTGTTACTGTAGCATTTTCATTTTAAAAAAAAATTAGTCAAAGAGTGAAGCACAACCTTCTGCTCAAAGTGAAGCACAATCAAATATCTATGAAATTGATAATAGTGATGAAGAATGTGACAATTGACAATGATAGTGGTATGTTTTTATATTTTATGCGAGTTATTTAATGTTGCTTAGTTTAATGTTTCTTACGTTTTATGTGAGGCAATTGTGGACAATGGTTTGTTTTTTATTACGAATTAATGAATGTGTTTATTTGTTGGATGATTTATATTGTTTAAATATTAATGTTGATAATATTTATTTGATAGATTAGAACTTTAATGGTTGCAATTTACTAATTATATTTCTTTAGAAAAAACCTAGAAGAAAAATAGTTAAAATTTGGAATAGTAATTTTCAGGCCCTGTAGGGCCGGCCTTGGCCCTGGTACTATTGGATCAGGCTTTGAAAAAGAGATGTTTTCCTTATCTCAAGCCTGTAGGGTAGGGCCGCTACGATTCCAGCTCTAGTCTCACCTACTACCCTTATTAATTATGAATATACATAGAAAAAATATTTAATGTTCTTTGGAAACAAGCAAGTTCTTTATAAAAAGGATCTAACACACTTGTTAGTTGGTGTCTTATAATAAGGACCAGAGGGAGTATACAAAATAAATGAAAGCCTTTTTAAAGGCCTACTTACAATATAGACTTTTAAAAAGGGCTTATATTGTAGGCCTTGAAGGTCATAAGTAGACTTTGTGCACTTTGAAATTAGAATATAAGAATTAAAAAAAAATAGTGTTATTTATATGATATAAATATATTTATATTTATATAATGTGTAAACATGCCAGGCCTAAAGGCTCACAAGCCAGACCTTAACAAAATAGGCCTGACCTATTTATATATTTAGGCCTTTAAATAAGTGTTGGCCTAACCTTTTTAACAAACAAGTCAGGCCAGGTTAGGCTCTAAACAGGCCAAGCCTCCTGATAGGGGCCTGACCTATTCCTACCCCTATTCTTCAAGGATGAAAATAGGTCAGACTTTAGCTAGATAAGCCTAAGCCTACAATAGGAGTTTCAAATATGAGCCTAGGCTTTAAGCCTTTTTAAAAGTCTATTAACAATGTGGACTTATACAAAAGGCCTTATGTTATAGGCATTGAAGGACATGAATAGCCTTTCTCTATATAAATGCAAGCTTTTGGTAAGTTTTAAAGCCTACATATAATTGAAAAAAAAATCTAAATTTCGGCGCCAAAAACTTGGCAAGGCAAAACTTTATAGCCTATAAACTCCGCAAGTGCACGGACCGTATCAAGTAATAAAGTGATAAGAAAAGTATCGTTCCCACGAGGATTTAGAATCACAACTTTAGTTAAGCATTAATTTCATAATTTTGTTTAAGTTGAGCAAAACAAATTGAATTTAATTAAGATAAAGGAAAAGAAAATCAAAACTAAATTAAAAATAAGAAAACTACCACAATAATCAAATGAGCAACCCAGAGTTACTAATCCCTTGTTAGCTTCATAAACCTTGTTTTCACTAATTTAATCAGCTTCAATATCAATTTTGTTAATCTCTAGTATAAATAGCTATAAGTGCCTGTCGGTTCACTTACAACCCTCTCTTGAGTATAACTTGTTATGTCTAACATAGTTACTCAAGAGGCAACAAAACTCAGACACACTCTTCAACAATTATATGGGGCCATTAGGTATATGTCTATCATAATCGCAAATTAAATCGTAATCTAATCACATATTACTTAATCTCAGAGCCTAATTAAGATCCCCTTCTTCAAGGTAAATCCTAATACTCAAAATCATATTCAATGACGCCCAATCACTAAATAGATAAAACTAAATAAGATTAAGTAACCAAAATTAATATCAAATTTAACTAAATAATGAAAACAAAATCCAATTCACCCACAAGTTCATAGGTCCTCTAGGTTGCAAAACCAACTAGCCACACATGGCTCTAACAAAATCCATAACAAAAAGATAAGTACTCGGGTTCAAAGAATAAAGAGAGAGAGGAAAAAAAATTTCTTCGTCGCCTCCACGGTCCTTCCGTCCTTCCGTGGAGATGATGAAGAGAAGCGAAACGCTCAGCCTCTACTCCTCCACTTCTTCGCTCGGCCTCTACTCCTCCACTTCTTCGTTCCTTCTTGTTCTGTGTCTCCCGATCTTCTGCTCCCTCTTGTCTCTGCCTCCCTATTTATAATGTAGGTCTCCTCCTCTTAATTAATCACCAAACTTGGGATCCAAGTTTAATCACGAAACTTAGGATCCAAGTTTCCTTTATAGCATGTAGGGTCCTCGTCTTTATTCCTTTTATTTAATTTATGGCTGCAAGCTCCATATGCTTTTTGTCTCTTCTCTTTTATATAATATCTCCTGCACATTAAAAATATGATATGAGTAGATTTTATGTCGATTTATTCTTTGATCCTAAGTTTGATTCAATGATGGAAAAGTCAATAAAAGATAATTAAATGGGTATATAATATCAATAATTCCAACTAATTCTCATAAAATATACACCTATTTAATCACAAAATATACACTTATCAAACTCTCCCACACTTAAACATTGGCTTGTCCTCAAGCAAAAGAAAGAGAATTCATTATCTGGCCCGTATAGGCCCTTGACCCTCCATGGCCTAACTTTACTTCTCACCTCCAATTTCCAAACCCGGCCCTTAAAGGGCTAGGGCTTAAACGGGCTGGCCTAACGGACCTGGCTCGTTTTCCCGACTCTATCTTACCAACTTATTAATAAGGTAAATTTACATTTGGAATCTATATCAATGTAGTCTTTAAGAAGTTTTTTGATAGAAGAATCTACATTGAAACTTTTTTGACTTTTTTTTCCTGGTCCATAAACCTGAGTGAGATTTTCACAATAACATATATATTAAATAGGTTAGGCCCCAAGAAAAAAGCCTAGCCTATTTAAACCAGCAGTCGTTTAAATAGGCCTAGCCTCTTTGCACACCATGCTTTAGTAAGCTTCAAGTAGGCTACATTGTAGACTCCGAAAGATGCTTGACCTATTTCCATTCCAACTCTTCTTCCTTGTGAAAAATTGTCAAGTAAATTTTTATGTTTAAAAAAATAAATAATTTAATAATTTGTTGAATAAATAATTAGATAAAAAGATAAAAAGAATTTTGAAATAGAAAAATTTTAAATAAGGTATTTTCAAAAAAAAGAGTTGTGAATTTTTTATCAAGTTTCGTCATTTCTTGTAACACCCCAAATTTTCCAACAATTATAATGACATAAAATTGCAATAATTTTTATAAATAATTGCGAAATTCAAAATAACCAAAATTTGAGAAGTGTTACCGCCGCACTTGTCTTGGAACAAGTGCAAGGCTACCTTATTACATTAACATAAATCCAAACTTAAATAAAAGTATTTTATTCAAAGTATAAAATAAAAAGAAACTAGCTAGAAAATTTGAATGTTCTTCCTCACTTCTCACTGCTAACCCCAACAGCCTCAACTTTGAAACCTATTTCACTGAAAATCTGCTCCCCCGAAGGATCATCACAACTCAGAACACAAACATCAGCAAAAGCTGGTAATCCTAATCAAAACACAATTTATACAACTCATATATATTAATTAAATCAAATATATAATCACATAGTGATTGAATCAACTATCAATTCCAATATTATAGAATAATAATAATAATGATGATGATGATGATGATAATAATAATAAATAAATAAATAAAATATTTACATGATGATAAAAATATCATTTACGTATGTACATATAATCTAAAATATCAATTCCAATACTCATCATATCTATACATTCACATCGAATCAAATATTATTCATTATCTTTATTAATTTCATTTGGAAGGAAAACCCCGTCCATTTAATTTAGTGGGAAGAGAACCATGGTAGACCCAAAAACTGCGGTCCACCCCCGTGACCCGAAACACCGATCCTGATCGAGATCATCACATTGGCCATATATCAAAAAAAAAAACATTTCGTCCTAATGTGCACACCTCTTCCCAAATTTGCTACTAGTGTCCTGGAAACCTGCCAGACACCACTTTAGGAAGAATGGATATAATCAATTCACATCAAATAACATATCGAGGCATAACGCCTAGGGGTTGTGTTCGTCACTTTGGGGGTACCATCCCAAAGCTATCTTCCCACGATTTAAATTATTTTAAATACACTTACCTAATAAATTGATTTCTCAATAAATATATATATATATATATATATATGAAAGCATTTATAAGTTTCGATCACAAAAGCCGAAGCAACCAGAGCAACCACGTGAGGTATGTATATTCAATGGTAATTCATCAATCTATATATATATGTTTCAATTTCAAAAAAAAAAAAAAAGAACTAAAACCCACAAAGCTACCACGTACAGGTAGGTATATGCAAATCATAAATGGATTTTGCAAAAAGCTTCTTCACGCAATTCAAGAATGAAAGGGTGTATACATGGAATTCAATCACTCATGCACCTACATACAGAATAATATTCAAATGTTGAATGATTTTATAAAAAGTTAATTAGGATTATATAAAATATATTCTACATATAACAATCACATATGACATATTTAGGATCATAATTACCTATCAAGATTTAAATAAAATTAACCTAAGACTCATGGGGATTAGGATTACATATAATATATTTCATATGGGATTATCATTTCTGCTTTTAAGGCAGATAATTTTATCTGCATTAAGTTAAAATGACGTCGTAGCGCGGTGGAAACCTAGATTATTTGGGCATTTTTATGTTTGCGTGGGTGACAATATATGCGAACTCAAACTGCTATAAATCCTGGGGATTCTATATTGTTCCGAGTATATCCTAAAAAAAATCATCCCCAATGGCTGACCCACGAGTATGTATTTTGTTGTATTCTGACTTGTAGCCATTCCGTCAAAATGCCCAAATAATCCTAGGAATCATATCATTAATATTGATCAGACCCGCGGGTCCAATCTGCTCGACTTGGCTGAGTAATTTTATAGAGAAGTCAGAATCTTTCAATGGGATGAACTGTTTGCAAAGCATATTGTTCAATACAACAACGCTATTCATGCACACCAAACATCATAGCCATCGCAAGCAGAGCATATACTACTCTCTGTGAGTAGTATATGAATTCGTCATATATTACTGATCTAATTTGAATTCGTCAGCTTTTATCAAATAGAAGAACAGATCAATCTATATGTGCGAACACTACTCTTCGTGAGTCAGATCTTCACAAGTGTCCACATTTTTGCATTTGTGGGTTATGGACTCATGGCCCTCTGTTTCGCTGCACATTGGAGGCAACACCACTGCGCTACGACGTCGTTTTAACTTAATGCAGATAAAATTATCTGCCTTAAAAGCAGAAATGATAATCCCATTTCATATATAACAATCACATACAAAATGGATTTCTCAAATTTACGGAATCAAACTGAATATATATATATACACACACACTGCTATTTGTCCATTATGGAAACCTAGACAAAACCATTTAAAAAGAGAACATGTATATATTTTAACATAGGTGTAGATTGGACAAATTAAAAATGACATATATACACACACATGCAAATATAGATACATAAACACATACATACATACATACATACATACATACATACATACATACATACATACATACATACATACATACAAAAGCTGAAGCACTCAAGGCGAAAGTTGTATAGGTATTATATATTAATGAAGGATATATATAAGTTTCAATCACAAAAACCGAGGCATAAAAACCGAGGCACCCAAAGTGTACATGTATATTAAAGGGTTTTACAAAAAGTTAAACGTAAATCAAGAAAGAGAAATATATATGTATACAAGAAGGTGAGGCGTTTTGCTTTCACAAAGTAATTCACGCTAACCGAAAAGGAAAACATATATATACATATACAAATGCAGCGACACATTTAAGGGTTTTTCACAAAGATCGAGATCGACATGCAACAATTGACTCCTATTGTTCTAGGTATTAGGATTACTTGGTCTCCATTTGCTAGCCTCTTAGAAGAATAGGGAAAGAATAGAGGAAATAGTAGAAGAGAATAGGAGTGTTCAGGGTTAGGCTAGACCTCTGTTTATAACTTAAAATTAGGGTTAGCTATGGGTTGGACTCTTTACTATTGCCAACTCATTAATAGGGTATATTAAATTCAATCAACCAATCATTATGTGAATTTAATATCATTAATAAGGTATATTAATTTCAATCAGTCAATTAATATCATTAATAGGGATATATATATATATATAGATTAAATCAATCAATCAATCAATCATTATGTGAATTTAATGTCATTAATAGGGTATATTAATTTCAATCAATCAATTAATGGTGTGAATAATTTGGAAATTCCTAAAGCAATTAGGATTAGGAATATTTCACCCACCAAAGCTATATAAAATAAAATAAATGGGTTATTACTATTAATAAAAACCTAGGGTATTACATTTCTTTATCAACTCTTGGTAACAAGCCTATTTTAAAATTTTCCAGTTTTAAAGTTTTTTTCTCTGTCTTTTTCCCAAATAATTATTTTAAAATTTAATTTATTAATTAATTGAAAATGAAAAATTTAATAAATAATAAAGGACCGGCTTCCCAAGGGATTTAAGAAGTGAATAAACGAATTGAATACCACGAAGACCAGACACAAGTCTCTCGCCTGGAAGGAGGCTGGGAAAGAGAGAGGGGCATACTCACACTGCAGACTCTCTCCTTTTTCGGCACCGGTAACTTGCTACTTCTTCCACGTTCACTTCAATGCCACTTTCTTCACCAATTTCTCTTTTAAGTTTTGTTCATTTCTCTTTCTGGTTTTAGAACTTCGCTTCGAACTCTGAGCTTGTTTCATGGATCAGGTTAGTATAATGTACTGGAGTTTGAGTTCAATTTGGTGTTTCTCTTCGAATATCTACCGATTCTATCTCTATTTGTTTTCCGATTATCAAGTACGAGAAAGTTGAGAAGATTGGTGAAGGTACCTATGGTGTGGTTTACAAGGCTCGTGATCGGGTCACTAATGAGACCATAGCATTGAAGAAAATTCGATTGGAGCAGGAAGATGAGGGAGTGCCTAGCACTGCGATTCGAGAGATTTCTCTCTTGAAAGAAATGCAGCATAGGAATATTGTTAGGTATAGTATTTGTGTTTTGTCAAATGGTTTTCCCACATACCACTATGATGATCCCATTTAAGCAACATAGATGTTTGTTTTGACGGCTATATAGAAGACACGTTTGTAGGGTGTTATGCTGATCTGTAAAAAATAAGACAGGGTAGCCCAATTGGACTCTTACAATTTTCACCATACAAGATTTCCTCTTAAATTTGTTGCTTCCCTAAATTGCTGCCCTACTGTTCTTCTACCTTTACATCCATATCCATATTGGCCTATGCTTGATGGTTATGTGAATGACAGGTTACAGGATGTAGTACACAGTGAGAAGCGTTTGTATTTGGTTTTTGAGTACCTGGACTTAGATCTGAAGAAGCACATGGATTCATCTCCTGATTTTGCAAAAGATCATCGACAGATAAAAGTGTGTAACTACTTTCTTATATTTGGAGGTGTTTGAGTTTTGTATGACTTAGTTTATGATTACCTTAATTATAGGTTTGGAACTCACTCAGCAAATGAAACTAATATATAATGCTTTATCAAGGAAATTTGATCAGCAAGAAATTTTATGGCTTTCTGTTTCTTTTCTTGTCTTTCTATATATATCAAATGAAGGGAAAAATGAGTGAATGTTCAAAATACTCTTTTAGTTGCGGCAAGCATATCTCTGCCTTTCTAAATAAAGGTCCTTGCTCATTAATTAATGCTTCACAAGTTTTTGTGACGAATGATTTAGTTAAATAGATATTACCGGATTAGTATTATGTTATGTAAAAGTCTTCTGTTGCTAAATATGATTTTTAGACTTATTAACTATGGGCAACTGGCCATTGACATTTAAAATGAAATTTTATTGTAGTTTGTTGATTTCTGATGACAGGCAAATCCAAGGGAAACTCCTATAGGATTAGGGGTTTGTGATTAAGTAAAGGATTGGGAATGTATGATTATACGGAGTCATACTCAGTTTATTTTTACTAAGTCGTCCTTTATCATAATCTGGAATGATTTATCTTCTAGTTAATCCCTATTTTCATATCATTATGAACAAAAGAAGAGAGGGCCTGCTGCAATGTGTGTAAGTTTTATCTGAGCAACTTTTCTTTTTTTTTTTCCTGTTCTTCTCTCAAAAATATACATGATAACAAACTTGGTTTGAGAGAAGGCTATATGTTTAATATCTTATATCAGAGCTCCCACTAATTATTTGACCAAGTTCTAGTACTGCTTTGACCTAAAGTTTCCTATTCGGGGTGCATAGGTGTTAGTTGCTCATTTATTTAAACTCATATATTGGTTAAGCTCGTCATTTCTTGATTGAGCTTTGTGGTTCTTGTTTTTGCTACAAATTGCTGAGTAAAGTAGGTGACAAGTTTGTTATTGTGGTTTGACTTTATAAATTTACAAAATGTGTTGTAAACTTTACTGGATTTGTATGGTACTAAGTACCTCAATGAGGAACCCAAGAAGCAGAACTAGCTGAGTACCCCTTCCCTTAGGTCAGGTAGATCAAAGTCTTCTGGAAGCTGTGTCATTGTGATTAGATCATGTGGCTGAGAAGAGTGACTAGGAGAGTGTTGAGTAGTTAGCTCATGGGAAATAGGTTGAGGAATTCTGGATCTGTAGTTTATTTGCTAAGAACATTGTCAGAGGCAGTACTGGTCACTTGTTATATTGTTAAGTTTCTGCATAGTATCTTGTTGTTCTTATCGATGCATTTTCATTTTTAAATTGGTTGCCTTATGCAGCTGTCCCTGTATTGATATATTTTCATGTTCAATTTTGGGTGCAATATTCAGTTTCCTAATCTAGGATTAGTGTCTTATGATTATCTAGAGGTTCAGGATTAACGTAATCCAGAGTCTTCTCACTTTCAATCAAATTATTTCTATTAAAGAGAGAGGAAATACTACGTTTTATGCGTGAGAGAGAGTTCTACCTGTGCAAGCTTCTTCATTCATGATATTTCTGTTCTTCAGTGTCATGAAAACTGATTCTGAATTGAGAAGAAAAATAAATAAATACTAATTTTGGCCTAATGGACCAATAAAATTGAAATTTGAGTGGGTTAATTATTTATTCTGCAGATGTTTCTGTATCAAATTCTGTGTGGTATTGCTTACTGTCATTCGCATAGAGTTCTCCATCGAGACTTGAAACCACAGAATTTGTTGATAGATCGCCGCAGTAATTCGCTAAAGCTTGCGGACTTTGGATTGGCCAGGGCATTTGGCATTCCTGTCAGGACATTTACACATGAGGTTTGACTATGTTCTACCATATCTATAATTTTGTTTATTCATGTAGACATTAAAATAGATAGTCACTCTGATCAAGAAATGAGTGAAATGTTTGCTACTTTTTAAAGTTGTATCATCTATAGTTCAGACTCATTGAGGGAATTCCTATATCAAAATACAGAGGAATTGGGTGAAAAGGTCAAATTAGAACATTAGTTCAACAATGCTTTTTAATTCTTGGGCAAATCCCTAAGGGAAAACTGTCCAGGAGTTGAAATCCTAATAGATGACAAATAAATTACTGTCTCCCAATGATGGTGTGGAGAATAAGTCTCTAGTTTGAAAGCCTGCATGTATTTAGTTCTCATCATTGAAAAACTACAAGCCAATGGAAACAACATACTGCCAGAGGATCGTGTTACTTTATCCTGCCAAAACCTTATTAAATTCACTGCTGAAAAGTGACCTAAAGAGGCTGAACAGTTCACTTCTCATTAAAAAAAAAATCCCAACAAGACATTGTTAATGGTCACCCTGCGATTGGAAGAAAAAAGGTTATTATTTGTCTTGCAGCTCTGGAACACAATGAAATCATTGAGAGAGAACACATAATGAAATCAATGAGAGAAATAACTTTGTAAGAGAGGCTGTCAAAATTCTTAGTTTAAGTGAAGCCGACACATAAACTGCTTTGAGTTTGTCTTTCACTAACTGTTAAAGGGGGAAAAACTGTTAAGAAAATATATGAGCTCATAAAAAGCACTTAAAATTTGTCATTTATGAGGAAAACTAGTTAAGATGGTAAAAGGCAATAACATATGTTATTCATAAATTTTGTGATGAGCTAAGCAACTAATAAGGATCGAAAAATAGAGAAACTTAGTTCAAAGCCATACAATTGATGGGCTTGATGTTGGGACTTGAGACAAGGGAGTTAAGGAGGACAAGAGGAGGAAGGAGATATGATTGCTTTTGTGATTGAAGATCTTGCTACAGAGCACTCCTTGTTGAGATGTCGAGATAGGGATGCTTGTTGCTAATTGGTGAATAGCTTGTTGCAAATAAGGGGACAAGAAGCTTGCTGAAAGGTGGAATTTGAAGCAGATTGTAGAGAGCTTGACTGGCTTGTTGCAGAGATATTGCAGGGGGCTAGGTGATCTAACTTAAAGGCGACTGTGTTTTGAAGTTTGGTTGTAGGGACTCCTCAACTTTGAGCTAGATTGGCTAAGAATCAGAGAGAAGGGACTGGTGAAACTAAAATTTAAAACATTGGAAGTTGACTTGATTTCCGAATCTAAACTCTAGACTTGTCTGATATAGCTTTTCAATATGCAATAATAGTTTGAAGAGATAAATGAATGGTATGGCAGTATATATTTCACTATTGAAAGGGTTCGGGCAGTATATATTTTGCTAATTGAGTGCAAACTGAAAGGGTTCGACCTTTCTCTCTTTTTACCACAGTTCACATTATCTATCGCACTTTGATATTTGCAGTTTATTTTTTCTTTCTTTTCCCTGGTGGAAAGTCACATTTAACTTCTCCCTCTGAAGGGATGATCTTAATTGCATATCTACCATTCATTGAAATCAGAAGACAAGCTACATTTAAATCCATTTTGTCTAAGATACCTCCACATGGTTAAGTTAGATAGATGTCTTGTTTATTACAAGAACTTGAAGGAATTAAATCTACTATTCATAGCCTATAAACAGTGTGGCTTGCTATGTATTTTATATTTCATATTGATAATTGTGTCTCCAAGTTTAACAAATTATATAAGTTGACTAATTTCAATTTTAATATATTCAAAAAATGCATTCACAAAAGTAAATCAAACCAATCAGAAGATAGTTATTTAAATATTTAATATTAAAAATAACATATATTCAATATATATTTAATTAGTGTAAATACTATTATGGATGCAAATTTTTTTGAATGAATCTTATTTAATGTTTTAAAAACGTTAATTGTTATTGAAATAAACGGATGGTTTCAGAATTCTAGAGGGCTGTATTTTCTAAGGAAAAGGAGAGTAATTTACCTTCTAAAGTTATTGAATTGTATATTCATTAAACTGATAGATTGACAAAAGTTGATCATTTTAGCAATATAAGAATGCTATATACCAAAGGAAAAAACATATGAGAATCCTGTCGCAAGAATTCATAACAGTGACTTTTTGGTTATTTTTCATTTATTCATGTTTCTTCATATATAATAATGGTGGCGGTTCACAGGTGGTGACACTATGGTACAGAGCTCCAGAAATATTGCTTGGATCTCGCCAGTATTCTACCCCAGTGGATGTTTGGTCTGTGGGCTGTATATTTGCAGAGATGGTAAACCAGCGACCACTATTTCCTGGAGACTCTGAAATTGATGAATTGTTTAAAATATTCAGGTGAGGGTTTTTATAGTTAACTCTTAGCATATTTTCAGGGAAATTATATGCACACCTGTTTGTTAAGACCTTGGCATATGAAGCCTTCTAACTTTGATTGACCATCAACCTTAATCCCTTAACCTTGAATGGCGTGCACACACAAAGGAGACTCTCTTAAGTGATCTCAAGGACTCATTGGGATTATAATATTCTTTCCATCTCAGAGAATCTCCTTTATGACCAGGCTAAAGTAAACATTGATTCCCTGTAAATGAGCCATTCTAAATTGGAAACTGTTTATGGAACAAAGTATCATCCAAATGGGTTGAAATCCCAACATATGTGATGCAAAACCGACTCACACATTTCCACTGATGCAAACAGAGGGATATGGGAGAGAGAAAAAGAAACATAGATGAGGAGAGAGACGAAGAACAGAATGTTGGGGAAGACAACTGAATTCTCATTGGCATCAAATTATCGTTCAACAAACTCTTGTTACAAATGCTAACTAGTAGCTATTTTAAAAGCCAGATTTCCATCTGATGAAGGTAAGTCAAAAGATATGGTATTCTAAGGTTTCCTTACTATGAAGGAAACATTCAAAATAAAATAACACTAAAAGCATAAAGTATACACATTCTGCCACTTGCTAAATTAATAGAAAAGGAAAACGTAAAACATAAAAGTAAAATAGGTTTCCTTCTGTAGTAGGTTTCTCAAGATACACTAATTATCATATCATATCAATGTGAAAGTATAATGGGGTACTGCCAACGACCATGGTTGAAAGGAGGTGGGGGCTTCTGTGATATTAATATGGAATCATCATGAGGCCTGTTGTTTGTTATTCTAGGAGGATTCTTATCCTCCTTTTTGGTAATTCTTTAATTATAAAAAAACACAAAATCTTAATGAATTCTTCTATCAATAAAAGCATCTGCATGAGGGAAGCCTGTTGCAATAATTTCGGATGCTTTAGAGTATGCATTGTTATTCCATCTTTTTCTTTTTACCCTACTGACTCCTTCACTTTATGATTACTTTTTGTTGCATTATTATGAAAGGTCAAAACCAATGAAATATTTCATGCGCTGAAAGTATCGTGATTTTTGTATTGTAGGGTACTGCAATCTACTGCTTAAGTTATCTCTTGTGAAGTTTCATTTGGTCTTATTCTTGTTGTGTAGTATGAGTGTATGACCCTTGTTCCTTTCTGGACGAATATCAAATATTTGCAATTTACTTATTGCAAATTGTGACTTGCATTTAATAGGTCCTTACTTTCTGGCCACCAGTTATTGCTAGAGCCTTTAGAGTTTTAGTTGAGGCAAGGTGAAAATTTTACATCTCAAAGTTGAAAACTTAACGTGATTTTTGGGGAGGCTGTTATCCTGGCTGAGGTCGCTCTCAGGTATGCTTGACTGGGGTCTTGCAGGTGACAGGTCTTCTGGGACAAAAGCATATGACACCTATGTTGGGCCAGAAGAAAAATGGAAAAATAAGTTAGGGCAAGGGTTGTGTCATGTGATGTGTGCTTCTTGAGATGTTTGTTTTTATACCAAGGAAATTAATTGATGTTGCCCTTTTTTGTTTGCTGCACATTGATAAATATTTGCATACTTTTTCTTCCTAGGAGCCTGGGTTATGGTTCTGTAATATGATTGTATGATTCATTTTCATTTGCATGCTAAGGTGATGCAGAATCTGGTAGGGACTCGAAACTGGTTAGGAAAATATAATAAGAAAAAGAGAGCAAGTATCTTGCTCAACTCCTCTTGACTAGCCAAAGACTTGGGAGAATCCCCAGAGGTGATAAATCTGATGTATTGTTGCTGAATGACTATCTCTAGGGAGGCTAGTCTATTTAGTGTCTGAAATTACATTAAAGTAATCAAATAAAATCCAGAAATAATCCCTAAAATCTTGGGATTGATTCTTAACAGATAAAACAGTAAGAAGCTAGACGTTGGGATCCTATCAACAATATGGATCTTTATTTGACTCCTAAATTTTTTCATCAAATATTAAAACATAAACTAATTGAAGAATTAAAAAATAAAACTGTTAAACTGATTAATTTTCTGTTGCTTCCTTCTCCTAACACAAGTCTGGGTTGGTTTCTTATAAGGGTCTCTAGAATTGGTTGATGTAACTTGTGTAGTATAACATGGTGATGGTCGGGGTTTTTTAAGTGGTCATCAATACTATCTTGAATTCTGTTCATTTTTAGTCTCTCGTAATTGCTTGACCAAAAAGGAGGGAAATGGTGGTTTGGATTTGTGAGTTTAATATTCTCTCCATTCCTTTTTATAAGAGACAATGGTTTGTTTGTTTGTTTTTTATTTCCATTTTTACCCATTTAATTAGTCATTAATTATTCATTCTCTTTCTTCCACACACACCTCTTTTTCTAGTAAATAATAGTTTGCTTATTTTCTCTCTTACACTCCCCCCTAATATTGAGGGTATTTATGGGAAAATCATATTTTTACGTATTTATGTCTCTAACTAATTTTAACCAACCTTTTATCAGAGAAGTTTTGCACCAAGCGTGCATGATTATATAATAAAGTTTATGTATGCTTCTAAATAAACATGTTATTGCTTATATGAAGAATTATGGGCACACCAACTGAGGATTCGTGGCCTGGAGTGACTTCATTGCCTGATTTTAAATCATCCTTTCCAAAGTGGCCTCCAAAGGTAATTAATTCTATGTGCTGCTATTGTTTTTAGTTACGTGGACATGAATTCCTTGTATCTACATTGTTAACTTGCACTAAGGGTTATATTACTTTATTTCCCAAAATGCTGTGCAGGACCTGGCAACTGTTGTTCCAAATCTTGAGCCAGCTGGCATTGATCTTCTTTCTGTAAGTGCATCATCATTCAGATAATTATGAGAATAAAAATGAAACCAAGTTTTTGTATATAGTGCCATCAGTGATTAGTTAAATTGCTTTATACTCTGCTGACACTTGAGAAACTAGAGCAAAACAAGGTAAATGCTAAAAAGAAACAATATAGAGACCACATAAAAGATAATATTGTTACAGGGATTTACGTAAGTAAAACCAATGTGATACTGATGAAAACTTGGCGAACATGATAATTTTGGAAAGGTTAACCAATAAAGAAATGGTGATGATGTGAACACTCCAATTGCTAGTTTATGTTGGAAAAAGGAGATCTCTTTAAACCCCTCATTATAATTTGATAGAAACTCCCAGAATTATTTGAACATAGATAATAATGAGATAAGTGTGAAAATGAGTGGAATTCTAACACAGCAATTATGACATATGCAGCAAATAGCAAACACAGGCAGAAAACCCCTTGGCTTTTGAGAATTTAGAGTTTCTTCCTGCACTCCTTTGGAATTTCCTTGCATCTTCCACGCACAGATCACCCTGAAATATCCCACTGCCAATTATCTCTTTTACTTTTCCATCACAATCCCCTCTCGTAAGATGCTACACTCAGTTATCACATTTTTCCACTTGCATTTCCCCTACAGACCTTCTAAGAGTCTCTCCTGGTAGAATCTTCTGGAATATGTAGAATATGTCGAGACCCTATTTGTTAGTACACTCTCCACTGGTCTATCTCCCTTTTCTCTTTCTCCTAAATGTTTTAGACATAGGCTTATCTGAACCCTGTTACTCTTATGTGGGACTCAAGTTTCAAAACTTGCAATAAGCGATGATATTTCACCATGTTTCTCGTGTCCTATACCATATGTTAAAGGGGAGAGAAATAAAGTGGAGGAAATCAAAGGCTCTAACATGCTCCCATTAACGAAAATAAATGGACCAAAACAAAGAAGGAAAAATTGGGGGAAAATCCCCCTTGGAAATTTAATTGGTGAGAATGATCTGTTAAATTTTTAGACATAGGGTACTATTACTCTTCGAATTTTGTAATGACAGTACTAGTACTCTTATTTAGGTCCTTTTCACCAATTAATTTTCTAGCGAGGGAATTTCTCCAATAAAAAAAGTTGCTCTTGGGGTGTGGCTCTACTAAAGGTTCATATAAGCTGAGTGTGGGTCAAAAAATTACTTGTTTTGTTATTTCTATGTTAGTTCATTTGGTATGTTTCTTCCATTTACCCTTTGTATAGTTCGACTAAATAAATTAAGTTTTGAACTGAGGAAAAGTTTCTTCTTTTGTTGTTGTTGTTATTGGATCTTCTCATGAATTAGTTCCCTTGTGGTGATTTAACTTCTTTATAGCAGATTTGCTTCTGCTGTATGGTGAGATTATATTGGATACATATAAATCTAACAAAATTTCATCTTATCATTTGTCAGTGTTACTCATTCCTTATTGTAGTAAATAGAACCTTATAATCTGAATTTCGTAAGTATACATGTACACGAGAGGGATATATATACACAAGAGAGGGGCCTTAGAGTTAATAGGCCCATTAAGACTAATTATGACTAATTCCTAACATTAAGGCTAATTATGACTAATTCCTAACACTCCCCCTCAAGTTGGAGCATAGATGTTAATCAAGCCCAACTTGTTACAAAGATAGTCAACCCGAGTCCCATTTAAGGCCTTAGTCAGAAGGTCACCCAATTGGTCACTAGAACGCACATGCCCCGTAGAAATAAAATTCTCCTTGATCTTATCGCGTACAAAGTGACAATCAATCTCAATGTGTTTCGTACGTTCATGAAACACAGAGTTGGAGGCTATGTGTAGAGCGGCCTTATTATCACACCACAACGCGAGGTAATGACGTGGCAAGGCCAACCTCCTTCATTAAGCGGTGAATCCACACAATTTCTGTCGGCGAGACATAGCTCTATACTCGAAACACGCACTCGACTTAGAAACCACATCTTGCTTCTTACTTCTCCATGACACTAAATTTCCGCCCACAAACACACAATATCCTGTGGTGGATCTTCTAGTAGCCTTTGATCCCGCATGATCTGCATCACAAAAACATTCAATCTTGTTGTGGCCATGGTTCATATAGAGTACACCACGACCAGGTGAGCCCTTCAAATAATGTAAGACATGCTCCAATGCTTCCCCCGAGCAACGGTCGGTGCAATCATGAATTGTTGAGCATACTAAGCTGGAAAGGTCACATCGGGGCGAGTTCGTGAGATAGTTCAATTTCCCAATTAATCTACGGTATCTCTCGGGGTAGGCAAACGGCTTGATCTTCTCCCGGATCAACTTTCTTTCTTACATCCTCGGGTAGCTCATCAAACGGTATGCGGTCATCCATGTCCAAGAAGGGATTAGGAATCATGGGAAAGCTACTCGGTCTTTGCTCCGAGTTTCCGGTTTCTTTTAACGAGATCAAGAACATATTTCCTCTGTGTCAAAAGGATGCCTTTCTTACTTCTCATAACCTCTATCCCAAGAAAGTACTTTAATGGACCCAAATCCTTTGTTTGAAAATGAGAATTAAGAAAGGCCTTAAGTGATGAGATTCTCGAAGCATTGCTACCCGTAATAACAATATCATCAACATATACCACTAACGAATCATGCCAAGACTCGTATGCTGATAAAACACAGAATGGTCACACTTACTCTGAATCAGACCAAACTCCTTAACCACAGAGCTAAACCTGTCAAACCAAGCACGAGGACTCTGCTTCAAGCCGTATAAAGACTTCTGGAGATGGCATACCTTTCCACGCTCCCCCCGAGCAACAAAACCGGTGGTTGCTCCATGTATACTTCCTCAAGAAGATCACCATTCAAGAACGCATTCTTAACATCCAAGCGATGAAGATCCCAACCATAATTGGTCGCCATAGAAATGAAGAGGCGAACGAGGAGTTTTGCCACGGGAGAGAAGGTTTCCGAATAGTCAACACCATAGGTCTGAGCATAACCCTTGGCAACCAGTCGAGCTTTCAAACGTTCCAAGGTGCCATCAGCCTTTGTTTTGATTGTGAACACCCACTTACACCCGATAGCCTTCTTGCCAAGAGGCAAATCAACGAGATTCCACGTACCCGGCCCTTATCAAGGCCACCATTTCGTCTTCCATCGCGGTAGCGCCAACCGGATGGGTTAAGGCTTGTTGGAGAGTAGTGGGAACGGTGAGAGAGTCTAAAGATGTTATGAAGGAACAGGATGGAGAAGACAAATGGTTGTAAGAGACAAAAGAAGAGATAGGATAAGTGCAAGTACGCTTACCTTTACGTAAGGCAATAGGCAAGTCATCCGGGAGGATCGACACGTAATGCGGTTCATAGGTAGAAGCGGAAGGATCGGGAGTATCAAGAATATCGCACCGGATTCGGTTCAAAAGTAGGAGCGGAAGGCACGATTCGGATCGACGTCGAAGTAGTCATTGGTGGGTCATGAACCTGGTCGACAACATTACTCGCCCTAGGGCGTTTCCGATAAACATGATAGATAGGCGGTTTAGCAGGTGCCGAGTCAGATGCTTGCACTGGTGGGGACTGAACCGTATAGACCAGGAGATCATCAAGATCGTCAGAAGTGTCATCAGTAGAGACAGGAGATGGGGGTGGAGTAGAGACAGGAAAAAACGAAGTCGACTCATGGAATGTGACATCGGTAGACACAAGATAACGCCTAAGAGTGGGAGAATAGCATCGATAACCCTTCTGAACCCTAGAATACCCAAGGAAGACACACCTAAGAGACTTGGGATCAAGTTTGGTAACAGTGGGACGAACATCGCGAACAAAACAGACACAACCAAAGATTTTAGGGTCAACAGGAAACAGGGATTTTGAAGGAAACAAGGTAGTGTATGGAGTAGCACCATTGAGGACAGGAGGGGACATACGATTAATAAGGAAGCACGCGATAGACACGGCGTCGGCCCAAAAGGCTTAGGAACATTCATTTGAAACATGAGAGCCGAGCGACTTCTAATAAGTGTCGGTTCTTACGTTCGGCAACACCATTTTGAGCGGTGTATCGGACATGAGGGTGATGAAGCATGCCATGCTGAGCCATATAGGTTTGAAATTGGGCAGAAAAGTATTCTTTAGCATTGTCACTCCGTAAGGTTTTGACAGACACACCAAATTGAGTTTTGATCTCAGCACAGAAATTGCAAAAGTGAGAAAACAACTCAGAACGAGTTTTCATTAAATAAAGCCAGGTGGTACGAGAGAAATCATCAACAAAAGTAACAAAGTACCTAAAACCAGGCTTAGATTCGATAGGACATGGACCCCAAACGTCAGAATGGACTAAATCAAAGGGAGATGCAGCTCGTTTATGAACACGAGGTGCCAAGTGAACACGATGATGTTTAGCAAAGCGACATGACTCACAATCCAAAGAAGACAAATTATAGAATTGAGGATACATCCTCTTCAAGGAAGACAAGGATACATGACCTAAACGACAATGAAGATCAAAAGGAGATGAACCACCAAAGCAAGCAACGGACCGCGGTACTCGATCCTCAAGAAAGTAATGGCCACCGATTCATAGCCCCTACCAATAACTTGCTTCGTCGTAAGATCTGAATCAAGCAATGGTCGGAAATAAAGTAATGAAACAATTTGATTGTCGAGTGAGCTTGCTAGGAGACAAAAGATTAAAAGTAAGGTCGGGGACATTAAGGACATGGGATAAGGAACAGACGAAGTAGGTTCAACGGTGCGAGCCAATAACACGAGAATGAGAACCGTTGGCAATTGTTATCTTTGGAGGGATTGGCATAAGGCGCATACGAGGAAAACAAATGGTGGTTACTGTCATATGATCGGTAGCACCGAGAATCGATGATCCACTTCGAGGAAGAAGCAGCAAGACTAGAAGCAATATTACCTCGTAGAGGGCAACGAGAAGAACTAGCCATAGATGCAGCCATCGATCACCAAATAATACTCCAACAATTTTCAACTGAGAGTTCGAATTTCCAACAATAAGAGAAAGTCTCTCCAAAGATTATAACGCCCAAACAACACCTTAAAATGAACAGGTCACACAAGGACCCAAATTACTCTCACAAGAGACCAAATCACCAACCGAAACACCTCACCGGAGGTAAAGGGAGGAGAACCCAGCCCGAGAAGATGCCGAAAACGCACAAGCCCGAGAGAGTGAAATAAGAGGCCACACAAGGACCAACAACAAGAGACCGGGCCACACAACGACCAGAATTTTCCCCAAAAAAACGAGCACAACGGTGCTCAAAGAACCGAGAGTGAAAACCAACGGGTATGAGAACGCAACCACACAGGTTGCGTCGGGGACAGGAGTCGATCTGGAAGAGCAAACGGCGACGGAAAACTCGCCGGAACGGAGCGTCACGCGCCGCGCGTGCGGATCGGACGACGGAGGTTGGGTGGCGCGTGGGACTCCATGCGCGATCGAACGGAGTGCGGCGGTGGGGTTGTGCCGTCGGGACCTCACGGAGCACGTTGGGGCGGCGCGTGGACGTGTCGGGAAACGGCGGAACACGAACCCTAACTCTACCTCTCTCTCTCATCGTCACGGAAACGGAAGCAGAATGACAAACTCGCCGGAAACACGAAATTCAGCCGTCGAACCTCACTAGCTCGATACCATGTAGTAAATAGAACCTTATAATCTGAATTTCGTAAGTATACATGTACACGAGAGGGATATATATACACAAGAGAGGGGCCTTAGAGTTAATAGGCCCATTAAGACTAATTATGACTAATTCCTAACATTAAGGCTAATTATGACTAATTCTCGTAAGTATACATGTACACGAGAGGGATATATATACACAAGAGAGGGGCCTTAGAGTTAATAGGCCCATTAAGACTAATTATGACTAATTCCTAACATTAAGGCTAATTATGACTAATTCCTAACACTTATGATATATGTTCAATTCATTTTTGGCATTTAAGTTTCATCAGAAACAGATATAAACATATAATCATCATATTAATCCTCTAAATCATATCCTTTGAGCTTTATCTACCAATTGTTTTAAGTGCGTGAAATCTTATCCCAGAGCATGCTTTGCTTGGATCCCAGCAGAAGAATTACAGCCAGGAACGCTCTTGAGCATGAGTACTTCAAAGACATTAAGTTTGTACCCTGATCCCTTGGCAAGGATGTCTATAGAAACATAGTATGTAGATTGTTTGGGTTTTGATTGTGCTTTGCTTTTTCCCCCAATTACAGTGATTGAACTTTTAGTTCATATTGTTATATTTATTTCACATTCAACATATTGCCTACCTCGTCTAGAGATTACAGATTGGTGGCAAATTTGTAGTTTGCTTCGGTGTGATAGGACTACATGACCTCCTGCTGCATTTAAATCTTACTTTAGGGCTTTTGCTCTTCGGCATTGTATATCTGCTTCACCTATTTTTTTCCCATCAATATTTTAGCAATACCAATCATTTTAGTTCAAATATACTAGTTAAAAAACAAGCAATTTTAAACCATGCTCTAAACCAATGCAATTTTTTTTTTTTTTTCTTTTGCCATATTTCCATAAAAATTATCAAATCTATCAATTGATATATTAATCTTTTGATTAAAAAAAAAAAAAAAAAGCTAGGTATTAATCTGAACATGATAAATACTTGAAGAAGTTGCACGTTTATGTATAACCAAAGAAAGTGCACGTTTATGGAGTTGAGGATATCAAATGAATTTAAATCGTTAACTTGTCATTTAAATGAAGTTATGTTGAAGTGAAATTCATGTTCATTTTGGTTGGTCCAAAAAGAATGAAAAGTCCATTGTAATTTGGTGCTAAGACTTCTATAGTGATAGAGGTCACTGGGGGACTTAATAATTTAACATTTTTAGCTTGTTTTCGTCAGCAAGTATGACCCGCTTACAACTTCAATTATTTGTGTTTCTTGGTTGTGTTTGGCTTGAGGTTAGAAATTTTTTTTACCAAAAACACTCCAATAGAGAAATTATTGTGTACACTGTGTGCACCACGTAATCTATGGAGTAGCCAATCAGAAATCTAGAAGTCATGTCCTTTCACTCTGATTTGGCGGTTACATATGTCTTGTCCTTTTTATCTTTTTGTGAGAAAAAGAGTGATTATAATAATAATAAACAACCCTCCAAATGCTTTGTTCCTTTCCCACTCTTTTTCTCATTTTCTTCTTTAGCGCCCTAACTAGAGATGGGCGTTATCCCCCTATTGCTCAGTAGTCAGTACCTCATTGTTTTCACTCTTTTTTTAATAAATAAATAAATCACTTACATGTGTACACATTGTCATGTCCTTTTTATCTTTTATTTTTACACAGTGTACATAAGAATTTCTCTATTGGAGGGTTTTTTGGTAAAAAAAAAAATTCTTCCATCCCCTCCCCTCAAACCAAACACACTAGGGAATCACATTGTGTTTTCTTTCTTTAAGTCTCCCTTAACATTGAGGTCATATTTTGGAAAAGGTTAATATTTAATTTGTCCTATTTGGTTAAAAACTAACTTGAAATCCCACATCTACTAAAGAGGGGAATGAAGGACCCTTGTATAAGGGTTTTGATATTTCCTTCTCTCAGCGCATTTTAAAATGCGATGGGAATGTTACTAAGCACACCTCCTCTCTCGATGCACCTGGCTTAAAACATTATAAGTATGATAAATACTTTTAAAAATTTCCTATTAACTTTTTTATTTTGGATTTTTTAGGGAGCGTTACATACAAGTCCCCCTATAAAAAAATTAATCACTCACATGTCGTCAATGCTTATAAATATAGAAGCTTCACATGTAAATTTAAAAATTTAACTTATAAATGAGATTTAAAAGATAATTATCCATTTTTTATGAGCCAAATAGATGAAGAGAGCAATTCAATTCAATTTATTCCTTCGAAAGGAATTTTCCCTTTTTTAATTTCGAAAGTTTTATAATAGTTGTCATTGGCTTGAACGTTCTCATAAATAAAAAGTCATGAGTTTGATTCTGGTTGTAACATTTTAAAGAAGGGCTTTAAATTAGTAAGATTCTCCCATGTTAGTAGCACTTGATAGTGCACGCACGTTAATAAAGGCCTAGTGTTATATGGTTACTTGACCCTTTGACTTGAAAAGTGAATCAGCAACTCACTTTGCTCAAAAACCATTCGACTTAAATATGGAATATTCATTTAAGAAGTTATGAACTCAAAAAATTTAAATTTATACCGTCAAAATTAGATTTAGATTATGGGTTAGTATATTGATATTGGAACAGCTTAATATCCCAAGATATTATAAGGCAAATACCCAGGAGAATGGTGAATCACTGTGCACGTATATGACGTTTAACCAAAAGGGGGTAAGGTGTGTGCATAGTGAAGCTGAATAGTAAATAAGATGAATAGAGAATGTGTACATTTTAGATTAACCTCTTATTTATAAAGATTACCTTTAGGGTTTGGACCCTTGGGCTTTGTGCGCCTCCTAGCCCATGCTTCCAGCCGCCACAACTTTAGGGTTTCGACCCTTGATTAGAATATTCCTTGATTATAGGCTGATGATTAGGATCTTCCTTCATTATAGGCTGATCTTGGTATAATTCGCCCTTGTTGGACAACATAACAAATGGGCCTCATATATGAGTCCATAACATATTGTTTATTTGTTTACCACTATAATGATTATTGAATAACAGTTTCAAAGAGATGCTCAACCTGACTTCAACGAGTTCTAATGAAATACTCCAAAAAGTAAATATTATACTAAAAAATAATTTTAATTTTATTCAAATACATTATTTTTATATTATTATTTAACAAGTTATTTATGTATTTTTCTTAAATTTTTACTTAAAATAAAATAATAATGTCATTTATTTATTATTTTGGGAAACAGAAAATTTATAATTAAGGGTTAAAATATTTATTTGGTCAGAGTGTACTTTGCTATGAGGGGAGGGGAGGGAAAGTGGGCAACGAAAAAAAAAAATTTAGTTGAATTTAAAAAAGTTGAGAAGTGGGGTTAAATTTTTTTAATTATTTTTTCTTACTCTTTTATCTTATATATTCTGTTTATTAAAATTTTGTAACCTTACTTCTTCAAGTTTTTAAAATTCAACTAAAAAAAATGTGAAAAAGAAGAAGGGGGGGAGGAGTTTAGGAAAATTTTGTAACCTTAGGAGGAAAACCCACAAAAGCAAGAAAGATTATAAAGACAAGCACATAGTTCCGTTTTCTTTTGGATCAGGACACTCAGTTCAAATTCCAATTGACAGATGAAACTTGTGGAGATAAAAAGAAAGAGTAAACCACTCATTTTAATTTATATCATAAAACATGTAGCCTTATAATCTAATGACTATGTCATTCGTTAATTCTCTATATGTTTTGATGATAACTGACAATTGTAAATTTAAATTGAAGTTGGTCTTTATTAAGTTGAAAAACTTACTATCAAAGGCAAACTTGAGTTTGTAGTTGCAAACTCGAGTTTGGACTTGACAGATAGTAGTTCAAGTTTTTCTAAACTTAAGCAAATTGGAGTTTGTATTATCAAACTCAAGTTTATGTCTTATAGAGAGCACTCAAAGTTTTTCAAGTTAAAGCAAACTCAAGTTTTTGTTAGACATAGAGCTTTCAATGTTTTGTGAACTTAACCAAACTCGAGTTTGGTTTGTCAAACTCAAGTTTGTGTTTGGCCGAGAGCTTTAAGGTTTTTCATGTTATAAGCAAACTCGAGTTTGTGATAGCAAACTCAAGTTTGCACGTGGCCGAGAATTTTCAAAGATTTTACGTTTTAAGAAAACTCGAGTTTGTTTTCTTAAACTCCAGTTTGTGTCAAGCCGAGAGCTTCTTCCTATTTTTAATCTTAAGAAAACTTGAGTTTATTTTTGAAAACTCAAGTTTGAGCTTTGTGGACTTAATCTTACTTTTCATTTCAAAAGTCCCAAACTCGAGTTTGTCATTTATTAACTTAAGTTTGCTCCTATTTCAAAATGTTCTTTAAAGCTCAATCGCGATGATCTCTTAGAGAAAGAACTAAACTCGAGTTTGAGTTTCTAAACTCAAGTTTGGTTCCTGAGCAAAAGTTGGAAACTCCAGTTTGCTTGAACAAACTCGAGTTTGTATCGCTTAGTTTGAAAATTGAATTTGCGAAATCTTCATGTTTGATCTTGAAACTTCTTATCATCACTCATTACTATTCCTAACTATGTTTAATTAGTTTGTTAGTGAGTTTCAGATGATTTAAAGTGTATTAGAATGAAGATTTAGCATAAAGCAAAAGGTGACGTCAGTACGTTTAATGTAAGACCAGAAACCTTGCACCCTTTTGGCAAATCATTCCCTGGTCTTTGCAAAGGATTAAATGTCGACTTTCCCTCTCTGGAAACATTCTCTTCAACGAATTTATTTCAAGGGAAGTCAACCAAAAATGTTTGAGCACCTAGATTAACTCAAAGCTAGTGAGAGACTAGACCAAGTTTCAACCTAACAGCTAGATTAATCAATCCAACGGTCATTTAATGCTTTCTTCATATATAAGTTGAAGCATTAAAGTCTCAACAACCACCAGAACACAAGAAAACGAAAAGCATTCAAGTTTCAACTGCTCTTACAGTTTTCTGCCTCTTGTAAAGTATCTTTTGTACATTGTACTTAAGTGTTTATTCTATCTACTCTTTGAGAGAGTTTATTTATTGAAATCATTTAATGTAAGAATCTCAAATCGTGGAATTTGGAGATTGAGATTATCAGTTTACAACTTGTAAGTAAGAGGATAATTTTTGAGTGCAAAGTGTGTAATTGATTTTGAGTGATAGTGCAAATCCCGGAGTGTCTGAAGATTGAACATAGGTCAAGAATTGTGACCGAACCAGTATAAATCTTGCTGTGTCATTCTTTTCTACTCTTTCTTTGTTTTACCTTGTTTTGTTGTTTAGTTTTGGGTGTTCACAAAAGAATTTTTAAAATCCCTAATTCACCCCCTTTCTTCGTGATTTCCTCCATTTACACATTCTTATTAGGCCACTCATTTCTTAAGACGCAACTCACACACACAAAACAATCATAATGATTTTTTTTTTTTTTTTTCTCCCAAAAGGCCTAACTCAAATTTTTTATATTCATAATTTCATGAACTGAAACCGCAACATTAATATGTTATTCCCTCCTTTGAGCATACAACGAAAATTAAAACAAAAAAACACACTTGAAAGCAAATCCACCCATTGGTATATTGCACAACTTAGTATTCCACAACTTAATCAATAGTCATTCTGAAAAGCCAAGGGAATCTTACAGCTAATCAACACCTATGGTGGACCTCTTCAAAACATTTGACTAACATATAAAACAAAATTTTGCCTATTTTTTCAAGGGATGGAAGCACAAACCAACCCACAATTTTATAACGTGTTTCGTTTTGTATTTGAAACCATTAAAATCATAGTTTTGAGAGTAACAAATTGTTATTTGCCTCCAAAACAATTATGATATTAATAGTTTCTGATATAACTTCTCAAGGGTTTTTGAGCATACCTATGAATCAAATTAAGTATCTGAACTGCTTACACGAAACTAAGTTACCAACTGGATTAGATATAACCCAACAAGAAATGTCTTCCTGGTGACTCTTATTTTTCCTATGATGATTCAAAGGGTGGCACAACTCTAAAACTTAAGCTTTCAACTTCAAAGGGAGCAAAAAGATTTGGGGAATTTGCAATGCTGCTGGTAACAACCCCTACGACCATCATTGCAAAATCACCAAATCCCTTTCAATGCTTTAATTTGAAAGTCCAATTTCTAGAGCTGTATCACCTCTTAGAATCATTAGATGAAAAATAAGAGCTGATGTCAAAGGAGAGTTGCTACTAGCAATGCATAATGTATAAGCACATGTAAGTCGTTATACTCCATTCTTCTTGTTGGTTATGCCTAATCCAACCTTGGTGAATTAGAGTGCAAGCTCCATTGGATAAATTAAGCCCTGAGCCCAACTCTGTTTCATGTGGACAACCCAGATATCCGATTGGATTCACAAGTACACCCCAAAACGTTTCAAAATCATAAAAATGTATATGCTGCTTACTGAGAAGGTAAGCTGACATAACCACCCGTCCCTTTCTCTTATGTTTTGTTAAGCAAACATGCAAGATTGCGAAGTTCTTCAAACGCATGCATTGTTTCTGCATCAAATCCTCCTGCAAACTGTATTGACAAATGAAAGAGGGGAAAAAATTAGCATTCCAATCATATGATCATTATACAGTATATATGGACAAAAACATAATGACATGGCAAAATCCAGAAGTGTTCATATACAAATGTTGAACATGCCATTTAGGTTTTGGGATGCTCAACAGTTAATACACAATTGTTTTGGGAAAATTTCAGACCCTTTCTTTGTAGCATAAAATAACATATAATGTAGGTTTAGCAGCATTTTTAAGTCTTAATTTACTCAATAAGGAATGTAGTCCCCAAAATTCAATTAGAGACAAATGTGGTCAGTCTAGTATATTTATTCCAAATATGGCGTTAATAATAGCAATTTTACATCAAATAATATATTAAAGTAGACAAAAATGATAATCAGATATGGGTAGGACACGTCACAATAACTATCATCATATCAAAGTGTTTCATTATCTTGTTACGTGGATTCCCAACAACCACGCGTTTTGGGGAATTTTTAATAGATTAAAAATAAAAAAGGAAAAATTTAAGTGTAATCATTCAAAAACGTTTAACAAGAAGAAAAAACTGTACTTTAAAAACGAAAACGTAACTGTTTTTCACCTTTTAGAATTTAAAGGTATAAATTTTTCACAATTATCTTTTGCATCCCTGAAATCATAGTAAAATAACTCTTTTGTTTCTTTTGCCAGAAAAAGTAATCATCAGATTAATACTGATATTTAGACCTTTTTAGACAAACCAAACTGAAATCACAATACCCTGAAAATGAAATTTTGACCAATATCCTGATAACTAAAAAGTATAAAATTGCTTTAATTGAAACTAAAATGACTAAATTATTTTCTCAAGCAGAGAAGGGGTTAAAAGGGCACCTAACCTGGTTGCATCCCTGAAATCATTGTAAAATACTTTTTTGTTTCTTTTTGTCAAAAAAGTAATCATCAGATTAATACTGATTATTTAGATTTTTTGAGACAAATCAAACTGAAATCAGAATACCCTGAAAATGAAATTTTGACCAATGTCCTGATAAATATAAAATACAAAATTGCTTCAATTGAAACTAAAATTACTCAATTATTTTCTCAAGCAAATCAGAGGGGGTAAAAGTGCACCTAACAAGAAAATTCACTTTCATAGGGAGATTCAAAATGAAATATTGGATAATTGCCAAATGCCAAAATAAAGTAGGAATGAACCTGATGGATTCTGAATGCAAATCTCACTCCTTGGAGAAGCATGTAGTCCATTGCCGGATCTTTTTCTGTTGATGCCTTGGCTTGAAGTTCCATAGCCACCCTTTTCATATACTTCTTTGCCAGTTTAACTGAAACTAGCTTTATCTGCAACAATAAATCTTAGTCAAATATCATTTGAAGCCCTGCTGAATCAGCAAAATTCATCCTTATAAACCCCAAGAGATCCAGTTTCCACATGCTTCATTTGAAGCTCTGCTAGGTGTCATTTAAAGCTATAGCTACCAGAGGTGCATCATCAGGTGAATAAGGATTTCCAGATAGATAATTATGGTTTTCACTTTTAAAGTTTGCGCCATCAAATACTATAACTATTTTACAACATGTTGATTGCACTCCATTACCTATTTAAAACATGCTGAAACCTCAGAAACATTATTTTTTTCCCCTTTTTGGATATCAAATCTCAGACATCTTAGAAAATGGGCACTTGCACCAATACAAGACATGACACTATACAAACTCTGATTAAGACAATTTAAGTTTTCAACAACTGTTACAAATGTGATTTCATATCTTGAAAGGTTGTTAGATATTTATTGAATAAGATAAGGCCTTTTATTTTGATATCTTAACGTCATCGTTGAATCTGATATTGGTAAGTATATAAATGCCACAAAGATGTTATGTCAAAGCCATTGTTCATATGTCTATATAGATTGACGCACAGCATGATGTACCTTGCCAATGATTCCATTGTCAAGCATCCATTCTATGGGAATTCGGAACTGCTTGCAATTACGCATTAAGGAGTCTCTTGTGCGTAGAAGGCTATAAACAGTACGTTCCATCCTGACAGGGAGAAAAGAACATAAACCTAAATAAGCTCAAGAATGATCAAAAGGAATCCAGGAGTTCTTTATTTCCATAAGGGAACTTTCATAGATATTCAGTTACTTACTTTTCCGATAATGCAACCATTTTCTTTAAAGCAATATCACAAGGGAGCCGAGGATCATCCTTGTAAGAGGACACTTCAGTCTCCAATTTTTTGAGATCTCGGTATCCAAAAGCAGCTTCTCGTAATGTGTCAGCTTTCTTCTCTGGCCAATCAAAATGCTTTAGGACTGCTCTTTCATCCACCTAAGAGTGTACATAATTAAAACCAGTAGAACTAGACAAGAACATACAAAAGATTCTTACTTTCATATTAAAATGACGCATATGACTTACAAGGAAGCAGAGTTCATCATCCAGCCATTTCACGAATGCCACTACGTCTTGTATGTTCTGATAAACTGCATTATTTACCTCTCCAATTAATGAATTTACAAACTCTCCTTGTGTCTCAACATCTGCCTTTATCTACATTTCAGTGGATAATGATTAGTTATATACAAATGTATAGCACAGTGTTCATCCAATCAAAATACCAAATAGATGTCACATTCCCCTGTGTTCATGCTAAAAATCATAGTTTCCTTAATCTTAAAAATTCAATTTTTGGTTTAGTTCCTATCGTTGAAAAAGCTATTGGATGATTTAAGCTTTAGAAAACTTTAACTTGATCCATTTCTTGTCAATTCTCTCTTAAATAAACAAACATATTCAACCATGCTGTATTTTGATGCTTTACATTTAGATGTACAAGGTTTCACTTAAATTACTAATCTTATGTAGCAAGTGATGCAACATAAGTGAATAATTTTCAATCTTCTCCTTTTCAGCATTTTGTTGACTGTTAATCCAATTCACACATATTCGGAGTACTAAAATGTCATATGGTTACTGGCCATAAAAAATGTCATATGGTTAGTCCCATAGACAAAGTTTAATGATTTAAGGGAAAAAAATTAAAAAAGACCTTAATATTTTGTAAAACTACAAGAAGGAAAGCACTCTGACCCAATTCGATTGAATCTCCTTTGAGGGAAAAACTAAGGAACATAAAAAGTTGAAACTACTCACAGCAAGCAAATGTGATGAGCGGTTTTCAATTTCTCCAATCATGCTGCTACGAGCATCAGCAACATCTGCTGCATCCGATAGTCCTCCATTTGAAGAATCCTTTCTAGAATCTCTCTTCATAAGCGAATGGTACAATTCCACTACTTGTGGAGCTCGTTTCACCATCCCTCCTGTGTTACAACTCATCTGAGCGAAATTCGGAGGTGGTGGAGGAGGAGGTGGAGGCGGTGGTGGAGGTGGGACTTGACTATCACTTTCTTGTTTTGGATTACTAGATATACAACAAGAAGAAGGCCTTGGAGGTGGATTAGGAATACGTAAGGCCCTTTTCTCAACATCTGAAGAAACCAAAAGTTTGTTAGCTTCTTGGAAGTTCCCAAAACATTGAGGCCTTTGGACAATCTCCAAATCAGATTGCTTTTCCAATTCTTTTGTGCAAAAGAAATAATCAGATTGTCTCCTCTTACTCAGTACAGTGTCTTCGTCAGGACAATTTGTTGATCCACTAATAGAGTGTCTTCTTCTGGGGCTTCTCCGGACAAGACTATCTGGGCATTCTTCTATTTGTGACAAATGGTCGCTACTTATGGGCCATTTCTTAGGCTTCTTGATTGAATTGAAACTATTTACACTATTCTCAAATGAGCGAGGGCTTGATGAAGGCTTATCAACAGAATCAGGCGTAGAGCATGATGAATTCTTCAACTCGTTTCTTAAGCATGAATTTACCCACCTAAGGTAGGCAAGTTCTTCAACCTCAGTTAGCCTGCTCATTTGTAAACCTTCTACTTGCTTGCACAGATCTTCATTTGTCAGTCTGAGCAATGATGCCTCGGCTTTGATTTTCGCTATAATATCATTCTGATTACAAGCATCACGAGAATGCAGGGTGAGAAAGAGGAATTTAGTAAATACAATATTTGGAGCGTAATGTTAGTCTGAGATTTATTCGGCTATACGAGTTAGTCGAAAACATTGAGAAACTCCCTGCATACTAGTCCCACAAACTAATTCAATATACACGTCTATAAAAGTATAAACTTTAGAAGACTAACTCATGAGAGGAGGAAATTAACGATTAAAGCATATAGACATGAAATTTTGTTAACTAAAATTTTATATTTACTTCAAATAAATTTCTCAGCTCTGGAAAGACAGAGTACATGGCAATGTTGCAAAATAGAATGTGCTTTAGGAGTTTACTTAAATTCTACAAACACAAAAGAATTACCAAAATCAACGTAAGAAAACAACGAATGTAGTTGGTAGTAACTATTACTAAAATAGTTAGAACAAGAAGCCATTATTTTTCCTCTGTGTCGAGACATTGAATTTATCAAATAGTGAAGAATTAAATTTATGTTAAGCAAGTCAGCTCAATAGGATTGAGGCCTTTCTGCTTGAAAAATAAAGGATTAAGTGAGAGAAAATCTATATCCCACAAAGCAATAGTGAAATAGAGAATTACCTCAGAAGATTTATCAAGGCAAGACATCTGAGACTCCAAAGAAGAGAGTCTGCAAGCGAGGTTTCTTTTTTGCATCTGTAGCTCCTTATTCAATCGCCTCAGTTCAACGACCTCAAGCTCAAGATTCTGAGTACTATCCTTGTGTTCTGTCTTCACTTCTTGTTCCTCTTGTCTTTCTGAAACGCATGTTGTTAAAGCAGCTAACTGCTCAGCAAGCTTAGTTTTCTCCTCTTCAAGCTCCTTTTGATTTCTCTTACTCTCAGACAGCTCTGCTTGCAGCTTCAACTCTCTTTCCTTCGATTCTTGAAGAAGGCTTCTCATATGATCCAACTCAGTAAACAGGTCCGTGGACGACTGTCTCCGATGCGTTGGATTCGGATAAACCTGAGCAACATTCATTGAGCACGACAAATCACCGATGAGAGATCTCTTGACTCTTGAATGACCGGGCACTGCAACTGAATTCGCTAGAGGTTGTTTCTTGTTCGGGGCCGTCGCCTGTGGTTTCATTTTCTTCTCTGCGGTGAAGCCTTTCACAATGTGCGCTCCCCAAGAAGATGCTAACCTAGGTTTCGAGTGATTCGAATTTCCTTTCCCATTTTGAAGCTTCGGATTCTGATTTTGATCGGCGAATTTTGACGAACCCTTGGTACTAGACCTGTTCTCTGTTGCGTTTTCTTCTCCCATTGCTAATGAAACTTGAGAAAGAACAACTGTGGTGTAGTTTTCTTCTTCCGATCGATACTTCTACTCCATTAAGCTTTGGAAGCTCAAATTTGAATTTGCCAGAGGAATGAACGGAACATGTAATATGAGAGGTTGGCCGTGAGAAGTGGCAGCTTTTGCTTTTGAAATTTTGAAATTTGAATGAGGAAAGCTAAGCTGAGTGGAGGACTTAACTGCGCGAGCAGTACGAGGGACGAAATAGGGGACTGCAACGGTCGTATTTACGCAAGTGGGGCCCGCAGGAGCTCCAACGTGCCAGAGTCAACTTTTTATTGTTTAGAAAGTGAAAAGACCAAAAGGAGAGAATGTGGATGCGTGCGAGTGGTAAATTTTTCCCCCCTAAAAAAGTAAATAGTTTTTTTGGAAAAAAAAAAAAGGTAAATAGTTAGAAAAACAGAAAAAAAAAAAAAAAAAAAAATTTGAATTATAAAATTTCAAATAGGGTATGTGAATTGAATTTTATCAAGTTTTATGATCTTCTTAAACACTCTGGATAACAAACATGATTTATGATTTTATAATTTCAAAGTTTTTTTTTTTCCTGTCTTTTTCTCAAATAGTTACAGTAGTATATTTTTGGATAAAAAATAAATACAAAAAAATATTAATAAAATACACTTTATTTATTTTTCATAATAAATGGATCCAATCATTTTTTGATAGAAAAAACTGTAATTTACACCAAAACAAATGTTAAAATATTAGAGTCAACTTGTTTGTTAAGCACAAAATGACTGAAAGAAAGGATTGTTTCTGTATTTATTTTTATTTTACTTTAATGGAAGCCTCGGGAGATTGATCCAAAAAAAAAAAGTTTCTTTTTACCGATTAAAGTAGATTTGAAACATTTTACCAAAGTAATGCGGTTTGTGGTGTTTGACGGACTCACGCGACTAATGGCGGTTAAGGGTTCAAGTCGACATATCGACAAATTTTGTGTTAGTGGCGCACAGGAAATTCACGCCACATGTGGCGTGAACAAGAAAAAAGTGGGATCAGACCCACTCAATTGGGTCTGATTCCATATATAAATATATATATATATAATTAAATTAATATTATATATAATAATATATATACTAATAATAAATGATAAAAAGTGAAATAATTTAAAATACTTCATTTAATTTGAAGTCAAAATATTTAGAAATAACTTTGACATATTCAGATATTAAAAGATTAGATTGTCTTTTATTATAACAACAAAAAAAAGGGATCTATATATTTGTTATACACCAAATATTTATAAAATTTGTCAAGTATGTGTCGATTGGCGTGAACGTTTTTCGTCATTAGTCGCGTGAGTCCGTCAAACGCCGGGTCGCATTACTTTTAAAATGCACCAATCGGATCGCTTTAATCTAGTAATTTTTTATTTATTGTTATTTTGGTCAATCTCCCTGGAAGCCTCTAACCCCTGAATACAAAAAATAACTTTTTTTTTCCTTTTTTTCTTTTTTGTATTACAAGTCTAAGCTTGAAAAACTATACTCGATAGACTACTCAGGTCCCCAGAGACTATCATCCGCAAAATGTTTGTCCAACAGTACTCAAGACCTGTAGCTTGGGATTTCCTCTACTAATAACACCACTTGGATTTCCTCTACTAATAACACCACTTTTATAAAACTATTATTTTACCCTCCACATGGGCTTCAACTCCCCTCCACATGGGCTTCCAAGCTAAATATCGGCACACCCAAACCCAATGCACTCCTTGTTGGCATTCGCTAATTCTACATTCTAGGTGCCATAAATCAGATTCCGAATCTCTTCAATCTCAGCTCTAAAAGGATTTACTCATTGTCTTGTATCAAGGCATTAATCGCCTCTAATGAATCTGAACTAGTCTAAATATCTTGGAGGTTGAGATGCTGACATATTTGTAATCCTACTTTAATGGCCATGATTTTTGCCACTGCTACTGGATATATACCATGGTTATATTTTAACCCCATGATCCATTGCTTATTATTACTCATCTACAATCAGGCCTCCACACGTTGCTTGGTTGTTCTATCGGCATGAATCATCCACATTTATTCTGAAAGTACTACTTAACTACAGCTTCGAATTTTGTTTCCCTGCTCGTAGACGGTTGAGAAACTTTATGATGAAATTTTCCTCCCATGGTTGTCTCCATCATATGGAACAAACATTAGTGTAGAACTTCATCCAGAGTAGCTTATCGTCCTTCAAAGACCTGGGTGCATCTATGCTTCCAAATCAGCCAACACATGCTTCCTAAAATCATCGTCGATAGCCATTAAGAAAACTATGGTCTACATGGGTTGTTCAAAAAAGAACAATTGAAAGGGAGCAAAAATATTCCAATTTCTGCCATCCGGGATTGTGCTACTTTCAAAAATTTTAAATTCTTCATTGGTATTTTTGTTTCCTTTCAATTGTTCATTGATATTTTTGTTCCCTTCAAAACATTTCTGTGCCCGGTGCTCCTCACGTAATATTTGGTTGGCCAATCTGCACCTAAACACAAAATATTTATTAGGTTTAATAATTCCTCTCCACAAGTGTTTAGCTTTCTTATAGTCTCTCAAAATGTGTAGCACACTCTCCTCACTATAACAGCCCAGAGGGCACTCTCATGAATTTAGGATTCATCTCTTAGCTCTCAAGGAATTCATCATTAACCTCCCATAAGTAGATTGCCATAAGAAAAATTTTACACGCTCAATAATAGGCAAACACCAAATTTTCTGCCATACCCCATTTACACCCTTGCCATTTGGCTTGATGACAAGAAACTGTAAGCTATTTTAACTGTAAAATTCCCATCAAATGCACACCTTTAACAGGTATGGGCTGCCATTCCTAACGGCCTTGTTTCTGTACATGGCATACCAAAGACTCATGTAAATATTATTTTTTTGGAATTTATTAAAAATCTTATAAGTTGGGTCAGAAACACTAGGTTTCTGGAAAATTTGGTGTTGGGCTCGGTTTTGGGAAGGAAAACGTGATGGCATTTTTGTAAATACTGAATAAGTGTATTTTAATGATATATAGGTCAAAGGAACCCTTGAAAAATGAGTTTAAACAAAGGACACTCGAGTTCTAAATTGTTGACTCTAACAGATGACTTGAGTGCACAGAGTCATAACTCGAGTTTCTAAGATTTGTTCCTTTGAAAATGAAAACTGAGTTATGCTATAAAAGAGATAAACTCGAGTCTTGAAATATCAACTCTAATGAGTAACTCAAGTTGCAAGATCCTAGATAGAGTTTTGTCAAAGCGAGAATTTTGGTTTGAAAAATAAAATTTAATGATAGCCACCAAAGTTCCAGATGCTTAAGTAAAAGATAGAACTTTTGAACATTACCGTGTTAACTCGAGTTTGGCGCAGGTAACTTGAGTTGTTACCTTTGATTATTCCAGGGTAAGAGAGTTATATAGCATTCTCCGCAAATTTTGTAATGTAGAACTTAAGAACATTGGCTGCACAAGGGTCAGATTCCAGTAGCCGTAACATCTTCGATATAGCTCCAAATTTGGCAAACCACCTATCCCCAAAAATCTTTTTAAGTCTTCTTTTTAATGCAAAAAGAATCAGCTCCAAACTCATTCTATGCAGTGCATTTCAGTTAGATTAATAGAAGTTGTTCTGGACTATCATTTTTGCAACATCTTGAACTGATTGTTAACTTCAAAAAATAATATCTCTTCCATTTGATCTTTGTTTTTCATGCTCTTGATGTTTTTGGAAAGGTAAGGTATTTAAGTCTAGTTTCATATTCCATCAATTTCAGCTCATTTGGATTTGTAAGTTGTGAGATAAACTCAAAATACCAAAGCTGAGTCTACTGTGTGGCATTAATTTCAGTTCCAACTTCTAAAATTTATAGCTCTCTCATCTGAACTCCTTTGGACTTGAATTTGGTGTCAAAATGACACATTAGGAGTGTAGTTTCATACAAAATTGGTTTCACCTCAATCAAATTTCTGGTTTGGGAAATATCATTGAATAACCAGAGCTCGTACATGTTGAATGTAAAACAGAGTTGACCAGAGAGCTGAGAACTCAAGTTGATGGTGGCTAACTCGAGTTGTTAAGTGACAACTCGAGTTTTCATGTATATTTTTGCTGAAGCTTTGATTTTGCTTATTTTAACTCAGAATTGAGCTATTCAAGCTTCCATTTGATCATAGAAACTTCTAGTATCACATATAAGAACTTAAATGTTGATAGTCCCATTATGATATGCAAGTTCTTATTTCTTTAATCTCTTCTCTTCTTCTTGATAATTTCCCCAAAATATTTTGATAACTTCTTGCTTCCTTTAATCTCTTCTTTCCTTCTCAATTATTCTCCATGATTCAACTTGGACTAATCTATAATAAATAATGGAGATTAGTCAATGTAAGAGATAAATATATTATATAAACTTCTTGCTCTTTAATAATGCATCTATATAGGACATCATCAAAACTAATCATATCCAACAAACTCACCTAAATTTTTAACTTTGTGCGAATGTGCATGCATAAATCCTAGCTATTGATATCTTTTTGCTCTCTTACTCTAACTGGGTGAACCCACAATGGAAAGATCCCATGAACCCAGAACCAAATATGAGATATACTCACCCTAAGAAAGCTAAATAAAGATTTAGAGATCCACTTGAACCCTTGAGCATGGAAGAACAAGGACCCAAAGTGTTGGAAGACGCCAACCCTAAAGAGAATCCACTCTCAAGTTACAAGGAACAAAAATGCAACTTTTCATTCTTAAAGTCAAGTCTAAAATCTTTTAACAAAATGAGGGGTACAATGTATTTAAAGGATACATTCACAAATTTGACCTAATTTCATTAAATGCAACGTATAAATACTCATTTTGCCCAGAACTTCCGGGAGTCATTACCAGGTTTAAGGTCTTCAACCTCGCCCATAATTTTCCGAACTTCGTTGCCTATTTTGCAGAATTTTTATCTCATAGCCCAGAGCTCAAAACGACATGTTTTTGGCATATTTGGAAATCCCTATATGTTTAATTTAACCATGAATTTTTCCATAATTTTGTAACCTCATCTTCAATATAAAATTTTAGCATTTTCACCACTGATTTCGAAAATCGCCTACCCGAAAAATTTCGCCACTAACGCTACTTTGACTCTCAACTCCCAAAAATTTTGCTCCAACCCTTCCTCCATCATTTTTTCGAAACAAACTCATTTTTAAACTCAGAAAACATGAAATCTAACTAATCTTAGAAGATCAAAGATTAAAACAACAATTTAACTAAAAACTTAAAAGCTAGAGATCAAGAACTTGTTTACCCAAGCTTCAACTCCTTCAAGCTACTTCCCACTCTCACTTTCCTCACTCTAATTCTAGGTATTGCTTGCTATTTTGGTGTGAAAAATATGAAGACTCAAACCTCCTATTTATAGCAAAATTGCATGACACTTTTCACAACCTCTCATCTTGTATTCTAGCCTTTGGATTTAGGTTAAGTTTTAAACTTCATCTCCACCCTCCATTGCTCCTAGCCCCCCCCCCCCTCTTCACTCCTTCTTATCTTCTTGATTTTTCATTAAAGCCTCTTATCTCAAGTTCCAATCTATTCCCTTCATTAATGTTTTAATCAACATGTGTGTATATTTATAATAAACTACTATCCTATCCCTTTTTACACCAAATATTCGAACCTCCCTTCTTTTTTCTTCATTGGTTGTGTTTCCACTATTAATTTTATTGGGAGCCTTGTAACTAGATGAAAAATGGAAGTAAGTTTTTTTTAAACTAAACATAGATTTATTTAGAGTCACCATCAAGTATCCATTATCAATACTTTGATATCAACAATCATGGCTTTACTAGAAGTCTCAAATAACCCATTTAATCATTTTAAGATTAACCATAAAAGTTGGGAAAAATATTTTAAAGATACCCTAACCCAAGAGTAAAATATGCTTTTTCATAATAAATCCTTATATATAATTTATTATTAACTTCTTCAAGATACAATTTATTTCCTATAGGTTCTCATTTACTTGTGTCTTGAATTTACTTGAGTTAACTCACAATTTTATGATTAACTTAGTCCTTTTTATTCCTACACACACACACCTATCCAATTCATGATTGATTCATATACTTACACACATACACAGTACGACCCCCCCCCCTTTTCTCTCTCATCTTTATCTTCAACTAGCCTTAAATGCCTTATCTTAAGTACCATTATCCTCTTCCATATTGTCTCTCAATTAATTGCTTGCATGTGATTCAATTATGCATGTGTGGAATTGTTTACATTAAATTAATCAATTCTCCTTTTCAATTAGAGAGGCACCAAAATTTCACTCCCAATTTCACTCTTGAATTGTGTTTTAATTATCTCATACTATGAGGAAGAAAAACATCCCATTGGTTGTTAAATTTTCACATGGATTATGTTTTATGAAATCCATTCTAAAGCCTTGAGATAAGCTTTATTAAACTTGATCCAAGCCTTCGGTTAATATTTGATAAAGTCCTACTTCATAAATGATAATCTGCACACCAATTAATATGCTCTTACAATTTAAAAATTAAAACCATTATCTTATATTTTCATGAGCATATTTTCGCCACCTATGTTTAAATTAGAGGTAATTAAATTAATCTTGATCTTAATTCTAGAGTATTAGATGTTGTTAGGTTTAATTAGTTGGTTACAATATTAATCTTGATATCTAGTAACCTCTTTTACACTAACCTTGGTCCTTTATTAGCTTTTGTTCCTTAGTTAAGGTAATAAATCCTTAATTACAATTTTTACTTTAATTATTAACAAATTTCAAAAATTAGGGTATTTGTTTTAGTTATTGCACTATTACTTGTCATTTAATTGTTTGTAATTTCTCCTAATTGATTTAAGTGTTTCTACGTCATTTAATTGTCTTTTATACCTAATAAAATAATTGATTTAAGTGTTTCTACGTCATTTAATTGTCTTTTATACCTAATAAAATAAATAAATAACCTACAAGAATTTATAGATAACATACTCTCCTATTTAAATAGGTATTTTTTTCACCAAAATATTGTATTAAATACCAAGAGGGATTTTCTAGGTATTACACCAAAAGTCGATCTACCAACTATTTAACAATTTTTGCACAAATAAAAGAAAGAAAATATAATCATCATTAAAGCCTCAAATGTGATTATGTATGCCCAAATGAGTTTCCCCATGTGTAGAACTAGGTTCACGCTCTTTAATTTGAAGTCTCCAAGCCCAAATTATGATAAAAGCTCTATTTTCAATCCAAAATGAATTTATGAAGTCTTTGGTTTTGTAATTCAAATTTGTTTATCCAATTGCCATTTATTTGCTAAAATCTCTTGCACTAGACCATTTAATGATTCCTTAATTCTTTTAGCTCGTGCTCTTTTGAATGGTTCGCTTGGAATTTGTAAAGGTTCATCTGAAGTTGGATGGTCATTAGTTGAATATTAAGAGACACTTTGCTGCTTTGCATCACTCTCTCTCCTCTCAAAAGGATTCGTCCTTGAATCTTCACTCATATCAAATGGAGATAAATCAGCCACATTAAAAGTAGTACGACATTATACTCACTAAGTAGATTAATCTTATAAACATTATCATTTATTCTTTCAAACACTTGAAATGGACCATCTCTTGTTTGAGCTAATTTTGTTTTTTCTTTGAGATGAAAAGATTTATTTTCTCATATTCACCCAATCTCTAGGTTACACACCTTTGGTTGGCTTTGGATACATAAATATGATGCTCAATTTCACAAGAAAGAAACACTTCTGCAAAAACAATAACACTTGCATATAATTTCTTGATATATTCAAATCCAAGCAATATGGTATTTAGAGAAGAAAGAACATTATATCTTTTTGAAAATTCTTTTGCAACAACATTCTCTTTACCTTTTTTATATTTGATGACATAAGGAAATGTCTCAATAAATTTCAGCCACATTCATGTCTTTTGTTCAACTTATCTTTACCAAACAAATAACTAAGAAAAACAGTTTTATCCATGCAAAAGTCACACTTTTCCATATTTGAAAACAATTTTTCCTTTCTTAAAACTTCATGTACACATAGCAAAGGATTCACATGCTCATCAAGATTGTTGCTGTAAATCAAAGTGTTAGGAAAACAAATTATAGCCTAAGACTCCATAAGTGTTCGAGCCATATCAAACAATAAAGTGATGGAAAAAGTATTATTTCCACAAGGACTTGGTATTAACAATTCAATTAAACAATGATTTTACACTTTTGCTTAAGTTGAATGATCACAGTTTGAAGCAAAGATAGGAATAAAAGCTAGCTAAAAAAAAATAAAAAAATCAAATCTAACTAAGGCTAAGGATAAGGGTGATTCTAGATCTTATATGGTAACTTTGATTATTATAGCCTTGATTACTTTTTAGTGTCTAATTTCTCCCCTTACTTGGATTTAAAGTTATATTTGTTAGTCTAGGACTCTAATTACATAAGAGTGTCTTTTGATTCACTAAAAGACATTCCAATTATGTTAATTCCTAATGTCTTAGGTGATCAGTACTTAGTTGAATTAATTTAAACGCAAGCCTAATGAGACTATGTATAGCAGGTAGGTATATGTCTATCATACAAGCAAATTAAGTCTAAAAACTTAATCCTACACGATTGAATTGAAAGTCTATTCTAAATTACCTATGTCTAGGCTTCTTAGAACACCAAATCAAGTTCCAATCAAGTTTCTCATCTTTTTGAACAATTGAATCAACAAACATAACATTATAGCTACTAAAAGAAGAAATCATCATCCACTAATCCATAATCAAAATAAATAATCCAAAACAAAGGTTTAGCTACATAAATTGAACATTGTCATGAATTAAATAATAACTAACCGAAGACAAAATAAAAGATAAAAGAAAAAAGAGAAATGAAGGGAGAAAGAAAAACTCAATGCCGAATTTTCATTTATGCTATAGATTTTCTGCATCTCTAAACTTTAATCTCCCTTTATTAAATTATGAGCTCTTGTGCTGCCGTCACCAACCAAGAAAATAGAACACACCGTCTTCTCTATACACCACACGTATATATGGACATATATTGCCTCCTCCAAAAACTTCCAAGAACAGTTATGTTCTTATCAATGAAAAGAAAAGGAAATAATGATGATGATGATGATAAATCTGAATCTTTTTTTTTATTTGAGAAAATTTGCCAATTTTATTTATTATTGCTTCTTTCCTAAGTTTTAAAACTTCTATTTAAATTGAAATCCAATAAATGATGCACCCAATTTGATATCTTGTAAAATATTAAAAAAATTCTTTTAGTTTAGCATTGAAAACTTCCCAAATATATCTCAAATCTATTAAAAATTGAAATTCATCACAAAGTGTAATCAACACAAGTTGCAACATTCATATAAGAACACCTACAAACAACAAGAAAGGATGATGCATCATGAAGGAATAATTCAACATACATCCACACTCAAAAGGACAAATGGAGTTACAAGAGGCAGTAAGGTCATGAAATGATTTATAATATGCATGTATACGCTCACATAGAGTAACTTTTGTAGGAAAGAAAATGGGGTGAAATACTAAAAAAATTATGCAGCACACACAAAGGGTGTGTTTGGTTTAAGGGAAGGGATTGGAGAGGAATGTGGGGAGGAAGGGGAGGGTTTCTTACCTTGTTCGGTTTGTTAAAGGGAAAGGGAGGGGATTATATCCCTAGTTTAGTTTAAGAGGGGAGAGGAGGGGTGGTAATAATTAATTTACTATTTTGCCCTTTGTTGGTCGAATTCCCTTATGGTAAGTGAACCAGTCGAACAAGTAATAAAGAGTCAGTAGAGTTATCATCCTTAGAGACTGTTGATACCGTAGATGGTGTAGTTCCCAAGACAAGTGTGTGTTTAGAGAATTGTGGTTGGTTTGATTTTGTTTAGCTATTACTACTCACAATAATTAAACAAGTGTTTCAAAGTCGAGGAAGATATCAGTTTTAAAAGTAGGCTGAGTTCATATTTCATCATAAGTTGTTCCAAAGTCAAGGAAGATATCGACCACCTTTTACAATGTTATCCAATTCTAAAAGTAGCTCTACTCTCCCACATTCCCCTGGTGATTTCAAGTTTGGCCTATCTAATTGTTGGAGCTCATATTTCATCATAAGTTGTATTACTCCCCCAATTCACATATAGCACATTGTTATAGCAATCTTGAGATCATCATGGATTCCTGCAAAGCATTTGCAATGACTAGGGTGATGATAAAACGGGACCACCTGAATTTACAATGTTATCCAATTAACCACTACTATCTTATACAAAAGTTTCCGCAATGACCGAAAGGTTGTATCGTGTCATCGATCCCCATGTGAATTGGGGAGTCGCAAATGCGATTTGTGGGTCGACACGGTGTTGGCCACCGCTCTACTCTCCCACATTCTTGTGGTGATTTCAAGTTTGGCCTATCTAATTAGATCTAGGTATCTCGATTTAAATAAATAGATAGATGGTTATGAGTGGTAAATCCATTCGATAGATTTAATTAATTATTTTTTAATCGGCATCTATTCGATTAAATAAATATTATTATATTAGATCTTTGAGACTAAAGTTTGAGCCATGCACGCGTATTCTAAAAAGCCGCGAGCTTGCCAACAAGCACTGCTTAACAAAAGTCTAACCTTGCCTCCCTTTTGGGCTGACAAAGTTCACTGAGATAACCCTTAGCGTCTACTAATCGATTATGAATTAAAACACTGTTAAAAACAAATTGGACTTATTAAATGAAAAGCTAGCAAACTGGGTTCATTCTACAACTTAAGAATTCATCTTCACTCAACCAAAGGAAATTTAGTTCATGATTGATGAGGGACACATAACACAAAGTAACATAGAACAGCCCATAGCAGAATTATGAAAATAAACAACAAAAAGGGAAATAAGAAAGCTCGTCGAACTGTTCATGGCATAATGGCATCCTATCACGCAACGTCTTTATGTCTTCTACAATCCGTCTTGCTCTAGGGAAAGATTAGGTCTGCTCTCTTGTCCTCTTGGTTGGTTGTCTCGTTCCTTCCTTTTGTGTGAGTTCAGTCGGATAGGATTGTGTTGACTGCTATTTTCTCACAACTTCGATGCCTAGGTCTTGTCGTGCTTCCCTCTTATAGTTAGGTCTCTTAGGTCGCACGTCCAGTTAGTTGGGCCTTTCCAATTTTGTCGGGTCCAATATCTTAGATTCGGTTGATTCATCCTCCTTTAATATCGTGGGATTCTCCAAATCTTTCTCTTGATTCTCTGCATCTTCTAGATTCTAATTCAGTCAATCATCGTCTCTCTGTGCGTTTAGGTGACCTGTCTTACTTTCTTGAAAACTCACAAGGAAATGTTAGAATAACTTAGTGCATAATTCTACATCATTTACACTGATATAGCATAGCGGTTGCCTTGTATTGCTGGCGCAGGTGTAAGCATACATATGCTATAGCATTGTATCCAGTTCCTTATGCACTTTCACGTTAAACCAAAACGTGGTCCTTTTCTTATGCACATGAGCAAGATAATGGTATGATTGCAACCGTTTGTAAGATCTATCTTTTATTTCCCTATGTGCATGAATTTCTAGATATTCTATTAGATAGCACAAATTAAAGCTCAGAATTGGCATTTAAAACAATCAAAATACCGGGAAAACATAGCATAAATATTACTCATTACCCTTATTCTCACATGATGTGTTCTTTTCTATCATTGCTATATTCCTCTCTTTAATCACCCACCTATCCAGAAATAAGAAATGGAAGGAAAAATATATAAACTACACACACACACACATATTCCACATCCCCAAACAATTCGTTTTTATTATGTTATCTCTTCTTCCTCAATTTATGCAGCTACAACAATGAAACCCATCATTTTTTTGTTTTATCCAACAAAAACACCTTTTCTTATCAATATTAGACCTCGCTCTTTTTCAGAATATTTTGTGTTTTCTACATATTAATTTATTTACATAGATAAATTTTTATAATGGATGAAAACTTTTTGTAATTAGTTCGTCTTACATTATGAATGATATACGAAAATAAAATTATATACTGATTTAATAAAATTTACAATAAAAAAACAACTGAACACTTTTTATAAAGTGATAACAAACTATTCAATAATCTACATATAAGTAAGTGATTACAACATGTTCAAATGCCTATTTTGAGCAATTAACACGATATTAGTAAGTGTATATACCAAGTCATCATTACATGCTCAAATACCTATTTTAAGCATATAACAAAATATTCAAAAGTGATAATTGTTAGTCAAAAGCTATAATTTTTTAGCATCAACCAAAATACATATAAGTCACCACCAACTAATTAAAGTGAATTATAGAACATATTCATGATGACCATTCTCCTAGCTGAAGGTGGACACTGAACCACTATCCTAAGCTTGTCAATATCACCCATGAGAAAGCAATATATGTCAGGTATTCTTTCATTATCACATCCACATTCTTCAAGAATTAAAAGCTCTTCACCTGACAATTGTGGCACTTTCATCCTTGTGCTTTGAATGAATGCATCAGTTTCTCTATTAATTGCCTCAGCCACTGCTGACATGACTTCGGTTAAATCTTTGAAACGATTGTCTTGCTCTCTTTGCCCTTTTGCTACAAGAACTATAAGCATTAGGAGAATTATCATGTTCAAAAGATTGGCTATGTGCATGTAAATTACCTTGTCTATCAACTTCAATAAAGGATCAACATTGTTTGATGTTAATCCACATTGTGAAACAAGGTTGGTGATATCATTGGAAGTTTCGGTTAGCTCTTCATGAGAACATAGCGTCTCTTTCTAAACTCAGAACTATTTTGCCTTCCTCTCCATTTGCTTTATCTACTCCATACAATATCATCATCTTCATAATTTGGAAAAGAATTTATTCTCCATACTCATACTTTAGGTTTAGCTTACAAAAAATAAAGGATTTATTCCAAAAGCTCAGTCTTCGATGCAACAAGAAATAGAATATGTTCCCAAATAAAGAAACAAAATTTTCAGCAACAATAATAAACAAACAATATGTAAGAGTAAATGAAATTTAGAATTCATATCTTTCTTGCAAAATAATCTATGACAAATTGAACATTAAATTTGGAACTCATATGAGCACAAATTTTCAAAAGGATATGTGAGCCCACAAATACAACACGTGTTATACATTAAATAAATATTTTGGATATAATTGCAACAAACATCATTCTATTCTTTATTATAGATAAGAAGCTAATAATTAAGCCAGAACAAAGGAGAAAACATAGAACTCCATGCATGGAGCCTATAGCATCATAATACATACACAACATTTTATTCATTATTGTAAATAAAAACTAAAAGCCACCAAAGCTTTTAGAGACTATAATAGCTAGAGAAGCAAGGGCTTAGGTTCAATAAAAAGTTAAAAACACAACGTTTTACTCAGTATTATGCAATTTAATAGAACAAGACAACATGTTTACCTCAATCAATGGAGCCCAAACCTCAAGTTCTACCTTCCACACGATTTTGTTGTTGGGTTCCAAGCAAACCTACTCAAACTTTTAAATATGTCACACACTTCAAAGAAGCTTTTCTTCAAAGTCTTCCATCGGTTCTTCACCTTATCCTTGTCAATCTGTTGACCAAATAAAGCACTTAATTCTAACACTATATTGTCGTAGGTCTTGCAAGTAAAAGTCCCATTAACTTTGCCGCCCTCATTATAAGCAGCCATAAAAGCATCAACGAGGGCATCATCCATATTTCTTGTCCAAGTCACATGTGTTCCTTATTAGGGTTGGGTGCCATCCTATAAAATTAGACTGTGATCATATAGTACAATTTATAAGAATTGGAATTTTTGCATGAAAATAAAACTGAACAAGTAATAAATTTAACATAATGTGTGAAATTTAAATCCAACTGAAGTTCAACATAAAATACAAGAAACCGCATGTCTAAAAAATAAGTCATTCAAGTCTAAATTCAAGAAAAAAACACAACAAACTAAGTTTAGAAATGATAAATCAAACTTTAGCCCTTATCCTCATCATCAAGGTCATCGTCAAGAGTATGGTCATGATTATTCTAGTAATCTGTCCACATTTGAGTGGTGATATTGTCTCTAACAAGTTCACCACTAGAGGCCTCAACATTGTTACTACTTCAAGCACGATTATTGTCATTTGTTCCACTTTGCTATTGAAATTCCTTATCCACCTCTCTCATAAGATTATCATCACCGTCAACACTCCTGAGGAAGTTATGAAGAATGATACATGCATAGATTATCATTTTTTAAACTTTGATTCCATATGTAGGTTCAGTTGCATTAGATATAATGACAAATCTTTTCTTCAAAACACCAAAAGCTTGTTCAATTGAATTACGCAACTTTGCATCTCGCAAGTTAAATAGCTCCTTATAGTTTATGGGTGGATTTGTCCTTAAATACTCTTTCAAATGATAACCTTCTCTTTTAGAAGTGAATGGACTCTAAGATGTCTAAACATGAAAAACAGAGAGTAAATGATGTGGGGAGAAGTATTATAAGGTGTTATAACGAAGTTTAGAGTTGACCACAAGCGTGTGCGGAGGGATTACCCAAAAGTATGCAACTTTTCGGGTTTTGCATTTAGCCGATGTCACTTTTTGTTAACATGAATCCAAAGATCTACTCGAGTTTTTCAAGGTAATATTCTTTTGAACTTTGGGCTTGAATTATATATCAAAAAAAAATGCGAGTTTGTACTTATAATGACTACAATGATGAGTTCACGATTCCTAATGAACATTAACTTTATCAAATTTGGGGTAATATTTACCTTCATGGATTTTAAGACTATCTTCCCTTGTTAATGCATTTTTAATGATCCTTGAGTCTTAAGAATGGATGCAGATTTGCTTTCCTATCTACAAGGTAATATTTACCTATAAAAGGGCGATAATGACTACAATGATGAGTTCACGATTCCTAATGAACATTAACTTTATCAAATTTGGGGTAATATTTAAATAAGTGAACTTTATGTCAAATGTCCATGTCAAATGTCCATGTTGCTAACACATTCTGTGTCGGGTACTCCTTCCTACCATGATATTGAAGAGCATCTACAGGAGACACCTTGACACATATAGGTGTTCCATCTATAGAACCAACACAATCCTTAAAAAATGGGAAGAACTTCCTCTCATTTTGAATTTCAGGAGCGCACTTGACCCATCAGGTTGTACAACAAAATTTTCTTCTAAATCAATGATAGCCATCAAAAATGCCGATTATGACTAATTGTCTCACCGAAAGCCATCAAAACTGTATGCTGATTATGACTAATTGTCTCACCGAAACGTCTAAACCAAAAATTGACTTCACGATTTTTCACATTGTGTGTTAATATATAAAGAGTTTTTACAACTTGTTCTTCAACACTAGAAAATCGTGTAGGTTGCAAACCACCCTCTCTTTGTAACAAACCCCACAATTCTAAGAAAGCTCTAAGAGTCATTCTAATGATATTTTGATTAGATGGGAAACTACTTATTCTCCTTATTATTTCATGACGCACCCTCTCTCTTTTGCCACTCAAACTATAACTTATTCTTTTATGACAACTCCCATTGACATATAGTTGGGCAACAACACATATTATTAGAGCTACTGCTCTTTGGCACAATTCAACCTAGAGCCGCACAAACAACATGTATTCAAGTTCTTGGTCCATCTAAGAAAGCAAAATAGGAAATTATAGTCAGGAACCTATATACATAGCAAAATTCATTTAAAGACATAACCCAAAAACTTTCTACAATTACCATACAATAAGCACATGAAAAGGAGATGAAGCAGATATAAAAACTGTTAGCTCTCGATATTTTGATGATCATAATCTCTGAGTTATTGAATTAATTAATCTATGTCTAAAATGAGGTTTGCTCGAGCAAAGATTAATTCATGCCCGAGCATAGTCCAACTGATAGGCTGCTAAGTGTTTCAGGGTGGCTTGCTCGAGCAGAGCATCCGGAATGCTCGAGCAACATCGGGGTAAAAGGAAAAACCCCAGTTGAAATAGTCTTTCCCGAGCAAGGTATGTCGGCTTGCCCGAGCATCATCGTGGCAATGGCAAAATGTGCTCTTGGAAAGTGTTGCTCGAGCAAAGCATTTATCATGCTCAAGCATCATCGGGCTAAAACAAAAAATTATACAAGATAAGGAGTCTTGCTCGAGCATCACCAATCTACTCTGTATTCTTTTGCCTCTACATGACCTGTGCTCGAGCAGAGGAAATGTCTTGCTCAAGCATAGTGATATAAATGATCTTTCATAAGTTTCTTGTGATGCTTGCCCGAGCATGCCTCTGAGAGTTGCCCAAGTATCGTCAATAGTAATTGATTTTTAAAGTAGCTTGCCCGAGCAAGCTTGCTTCCTTGCTCGAGCACTGAGTGGTCTCGTTTCTTTGAAAATACTCTTTCACATCTTATGCCCGAGCACACTGCTTATTCATGCTCGAGCATAACTAACCCTGTTTTCAAATCACCGTCTTCGTAATTTTTAGATCATCTTATGATAATTTATTTCTTCATATTACCACTCATTAACATTACTAATTGCTTTTAACCAGTCTATTAATGAGTTTCAGATGCATTTATCATGGATTAACCGCAAATTCACATAAAGCAAATTATGTGTCAAAAGCATTAAATGCAGTTGCCGAAACCGGTGATAATCTCCGTAACCAATACTCTGATCAATGTAAAGTCTTTCTCTAATATTCCAACTGCGCATTTAATGCTATTTCACAACGGGCAAAAGAGAAGGAATGAAGAGAATGTCATCACTGCAAATCCACCTGGAATATTTAAACGGCGAAAGTCTTAACAGAAGCTTCATTTGTCTAACGGATACATTCAAGACTCTCAACGGCTATTCTTCAAGATTCATCAATAGTCATTAATTACAACATCTATAAATAGCCAAAGCATTGAATTCGCCACCTACCAAAACGTTGTGCATTCAATTTAAACTTATTGCAATTTGTTGTTTCAATTGTTTCATTAATATCTTTGGATATTCATTGTTCTTTAGTGTTCATTTATTATCTACTCGTGAGGAGTTACTTAAACACTTATTCCATTTTCGATTTAAATCTTAAGGTTAAAGAACCTTAAGTATGGGTGTACGATTACAACTTGTAAGGGGGAGTGAGTCTGAGTGTGAAAGGATCATCCTAAGTTACAGAGTGTATAATTGTTTTTGAAAAGGTAGTGGAAATTCCAAGGTGTGCTTGGGGACTAGATGTAGGTCCAAGAGTTTGACCGAACCAATATAAATTGCTCTTGTCTATCTTCCTTCTCTGTCTTTGTTTTTAATTGCACTTGTGTGAACTCGCGAAAAGATTTTTGAGATCACCTATTTACCCCCATCTAGGTGATATTCCATCTTCAAAACTTTCTACAATTAGCATACAATACTCATATGAGCCATTCAAAATGCAAAGTCAAAAATTTTAGTTTAGTCTTTATCTTGAAATAGTAAATGACAAGGTAAGACATATAAAAGGAGATAATATAGAAAGAAGGAGGAAATATAAGAGGTAAATATCCTGACTAGAATATATGCATAGAGAGATAACACCGAACCAGATAAAGTAATGAGATAAGAAGAAAGATACCTCAATGATATGATTGGGGAGGCTGTGCGGTGGTTAAGAGGAGTGAAGGGAAAATGGTATATATAGATGAGAGGTTTTAGGATTTCCTCTTATTAGATAAAAATAAATTAGTTATAGTAGTAATAATAATCAGACTACTAGAAGCATTTTTATGCTATATATTCCTTATTCCGACAATAAGACATATACATATACATTTCTACACATGTACAGATATTTAAAATATTTATTTTATTAAAGTATTTCAACACATGTTCGTTTACAATTTTTGCACACTAATATGTAAAATTTAAAACATAGAACATTTCTCAAATTTCATAATATATCTTTTCTATGCTCTAGATTGCAATTGAACCTTTAAGTCCTAAAAAGTAGGATATTACACCTTTCATCCATTCATCTCATATAATATACGATAATTTCTTTGGCCAACACAAAATATAGGGAGATGATGGACCCCCTATCTAATGCATCTAGATGGAAGAAATTCCTCTTTTTTAGACTCATTCCACAAAATCTGAGTCTAAATTGGAAAAATTAATCTTGTAAACTCCTCCTTCAAACCTACTTCCTAAACCTCTTCAATAAAACTCCATCTTAATTTATCATTGGTTTTCTCAAGATTCATTTTGATAAGAACTCCTTTTTTTTTTTTTTGCTAGAAGAAGTATTCATTCAATGAAAGAAACAAGATTACAAACCCAATCAAATAGCTAATCAACAAAAAACCACCAAACTAATCATAAAACTACAAGTAAAGTCAGTAACACACCAAAAGACATGAAAAACCATATCAAAGCAATTCCACACATCTCTTAAAGATATGATTATATATCTCTAGCTTATGATCCATGAAAAGGCGATAAGGGGTAGTTGTTGTCCTATGACTTGCTCAAAAAATGAGGCCAACCCTTTATGTGTGAATATTACTTAGTAGTTTTAACTTTTAACAAACCCTCTCTTACCCAGAGGGAAATAAGAACATTGAAAGCTATTGTAAAACTGCCGCACAATATGGAATTTCATAAGGCTATATGACAACATAACCTTATCTTTTGAGAGACATTATTACAAAAGTCAAAACATAATTCCTGTTCACTAGTAAATGTTGTAAATGTCTTTGGATAGCATAGCAATCCCCTACTACCCATTTTGGATAATCTTCATTCATCTAAACAATCACTGCATATATTTAAAACAATCTTCCATCCCAAGCATAAGAGCAAAGCTTTACACCAGCAACATTTTTAAATTCAAGAAAATCCATCACCAAAACTAGAGTCACAACCCAAGCTATCTCCTATTTTCTCACCTTATTCATTAAATCCAAAACTAGATAATCTATCAACCACACACTATCTACCACTTCAATGCAATAAATCCAGCACAAATAATCAAGCTCATGAAAATAATCTTCAAAGAACCATAGCATGATGATTTTAAGATAGATCAAACATAACATAACTCCTTATCTGATTTCTCTTTTCCTCCACCAAAGTCCATTGCTCCTAATGACTATCATTTGCAAAGTCAGGAAATCAAGTATTGAAGATAGAAAAAGAATTAACCAGTCTTAATGTCGGTGAGGTTTTGCTTTGCCATATGTTTTAATCTTGAACCACCTTTAGATCGATTAAACAGAGCTCATAAGGTGCCTCTGATGTGATTGACATCATTCATTGAAAATACTCCTTCAATCAACTATAATTGTGTTTCCATATTCATATTATGCTTACTACCTTTGATATCAGACTCACAAGTTGACTCTTCGAGTTTACCGTTTTTACATTTCTAACTTATAAAGACGTATTGAGTCGTTGGTAAACTCATGCCAGTTGATGACACATATCAACTTATGAGTTTATATACCAAGTTTATTGTTTTTATATTTTTAGCTTACAATACCATGATAACTCTCTTAAATTCTTGTTAACATTTTTCAATTCGATCATGCTCAGTGCTTTATGTAACACTCCCGCTGTTGTAAATAGTGTAAGTTGTAATCGTTGAGAAACTAGTGAAGAATTTTGACTGTAGTCGAATTGTTACTATTTGTGTAATATCTTATGACAAAAATATTAATTGAAAAAGGATGTCAGTATAGTGGGAGACGGGAAAGTGGATCCCGAAAGGTCCAAAAGGTCACCCATTTTGATCGGAGGAAAAGAGTCTCGGCGGGCCCCAGGTTTGGAAAGGCGCGGGCCCAAGGCAAGATATCGGTGAGGCATAAAGCCGGTATGATGAAGCAAGGGCAAAATGGTCAATTCCTTGACTTTTGGGCATTCAATTTCATTTTACATGAGAAGGGAGAGAAAAACTGATGATTTTACCCATACTTTGGTCCAAACACAAGACGCAGGACCCGCAGGCGATAAACCGATAAAAGGGGATCGATAACGACCAGTTGGGGGATTATTTTTGGACAGAATGAGACAAGTGTGGGGCCATCTTGGAAAAGGGAAGGCGCCACATGAATATGCCCAAGCAAAGGAGAATATCTGGCAAAGTCAGAGAAAAGTACAAAAAGACGCATTTTTGGACCCGTTAGACCCCAAAATTGACCAATAAAGTGGAAGAGTGGATTTAATTATTGGAGTTCAGATGTTGGGACATTCCATGCGCATGAAATCTGCCCAAATTTGACAAAAAGTTGATTATTCAAGGTTGGTCAAGTGAGTCAATGCATGTGGGCCCAAAAGCTTTCTAGAAAACAAATGGGATAATTCATACAAAAATTAAAATAGAAAAATCTGATTGTGGGCAGCAAAACTCACGCCACTTGTGCTCCTAGAAAGGTCCAAAATCTGCACATGAAATTTATCCAAGTAATTATGGTTAGTCTCTAACTAAACTAGAAAATTTAATTAGTTACATGAACTAAATGGTTACATTTGGGGATATTATTATAAAGCTTGTACAACCATTTCATTCCCCATATTTCGTGCTCTAGTCCATAGCTCAGCTCAAGCTCCCCACAACTTTGTTCCCCAATCCAAGGCTCCGAAATAGGTAACTACCGACAACTTGAACCTTTAAAGCTTTAACTTTGGATTTTCGTGCTGCTGGTGGGAGCTTGGTTTTAGGGTCTGATTTTGGAGTTTTTAATGGTCCCAAAGTGTTTAAAACGTGATTTTGTGTGGGGTTAAGCCATGGTTTAAGTTTTCTAACTCAAAAACCCCAAAAACTCAAAGAAGAGGCTTGCTGCCAGTGTTCTGGATTCTGGGCAGCGAAGCTTCAAAAGTGTTTTAGAACAGTAGAGAAGTTGATTTGAGCTGAAATTTTACAGGTGACAATTAGACATCTGGGGCATCATTTTGATAGGTAATTCGATATATTTTTGATGAACCAATTGAGAGCTACAAATTTTCTAAGTTAATTCTGCCTGCAACAGGGTGAAATCTGACCCAGGTGTGAAAAGTGAGAGACACGCCGAAATAGAAGTACTTTTAGGGTCTAATAATATTTTTCATGAAAAATAGACATTTCAATGGTTCAAATGGCGCTGGTCTCATGTAAAAATGATTTGTTTAGAATTTATTAAAAATCTTACAAGTTGGGTCAGAAACACTGGATTTCTGGAAAAGTAGGTTGGGCTCGGTTTTGTTAAGAAAAATGTAGTGGCATTTTTGTAAATATTGAATAAGTGTATTTTAATGGTATTTAGGTCAAGAAACCCTTGGAAAATCAGCGGGCCCAATAAAAGAGTAAGGACAGTACTCACCACATCAGGTAGTAACCGCTTTACTCAGATATCTTTGTGTGTTTTGGCTGTATGTTTGGGCTTTTTTCCCTATTTGCTACCTTTTTAATAATTAATTACCATTTTTGCCTTTTTTCAAAATATTTCTAGATGTGCCACCATTTAGTCGACTAAACCAAGATTTAGTCGACTTAAATCGCGGGTGGCTGATTTTTTTAAATGGCCCCAATATTTAGTCGACTAACTCACTTGAGTTAGTCGACTAAACCGGCAGGTTTTTTTAAAAAAAAAAAACTCGACATTTAGTCGATTAACCCACTTGGGTTAGTCGATTAAATACGACATTTAGTCGACTAACCCAAGTGGGTTAGTCGACTAAATATCGGGGAATTTAAAAAAATCGCCACTGCGATTTAGTCGACTAAACCTTGGTTTAGTCGACTAAATGGTGGCACATTGGGAAATATTTTGAAAAGAGTGGCAAAATGGTAATTAATTATTAAAAAGGTGGCAAATAGGGAAAAAAGCCTATATGTTGTGCCAAATATACATACAGTGTTGTGTGATTCCTAGCGCTGAGAACGATCAGTCCGAGGCCGGCCTTGATTGGCGGCTGTGAGGGTTGAGTTTCAGTCCGGGGTTGGCCTAGTGAGGGCGACTTTAAGGGTTGTGAGTCCAGTGAGACCGAGGCTTGCCTTGGTAAGGCAGCTGTACGGGTTCATGGATTGTGTTATGTGTTTTTTTGTGGTATGATCTGGATGCATATATGGTATGTGTTTGGCATGTTCGGTATTTTCATCTGCATGGTATCTTACATACTCTTACACATTTAGTATTTGAGTATTGACGGTTACTCTGGGGGGCCATTTCGGACTCCAGACGCTTCTACAGCTGCAGGGGAGCGTACCGACCAGTGAGGATCTCTTTTGACAGGGTAGGGCCCAGTGCGCTGTGAAGTGTAGGGAATGCCCTACCGTATTTTGTATTTTGCTTTTGGATGACTGTATTATATTTCTGGGATTTATTTTGGATTGCTGTACCCTTAACCCTCTGGGGATTTATACTTTCGTTGTTTTTACTTTTATCAAGACAAAGTAGTTAGTCCAAACCGGTCCTGCGCTCTGTCTCGCGTACTCTGATGCATGCTAAAGTACTTAATAATTAAAGGAAAGGTAACTATTAAAAGGAATTCCTCTAACCCGCCACCCGAAAGAGCGAGGCCGGTGGAGGTGTAACACTTTACATATAAATTTTATAGAAATTTCTTTATTAAGTATATCAAATTATGATGTTAATATATTTAATTTCTATTATTTGAATTTAAAATATATTTAAATGAAATTGTTATCATTTTCTATATTTTAATTATTATTTTTTTGATGAGTTTTATTTTAATTATACACAATGAGTACCTATTTAATGATAAAAATAAATCCTTACAAGTTTATGATTGAGTTTACATCATTATCACAAATTTACTTGAACTCATAAGTCTAACAACCTTATTTGCTCCCCTCTAAAGTCTTCGTTATATTCACTAGTTTACGCATCCTCAAACTTTTTTAGGCTTGTTTTGTAACATCTGTAAGATATCAATCTTCACGCAACTAATCGCTACATGGCCCTCAACATCATGCTCCAATTTCATCGACTTACAAACTGGTTGCATTGGTAAATCATAGTTACTAAAATCCACGATTCTGCCAACCCATCCATATACCTCTTGAGAACCCTATACCATAAGTGGGCTCAAATCATACTTTAAGTTGGCCAAATTGTAGTCTTAAGGCCTTGAACTTCATGGATCATTCAACATATATGTTTTTGCTTGCTCTGGGTCCATGCATCTAGGTTTATTGTCAATGTCTTCAGCCGTAAGTAAGCTTACTACCTCTCCAAAACTTTTTTATGCAAAAATAAATAAATAAATAAATCTATAGCAAGATCTAGGTTTAGAATAATGCCTTTAGAATATCCTAGAATTAAAGCAAAAGATACCTTTCATCCGCATAAATTAATCCATTAAAGAGAAATTATAGAAACAAATGACAAATAAGCCCCTTTTATTAGTTATTTCTTTTAATCACCTTTATTACAATTTCTTAATAATTAATGCAAATATATCTAACTATCATCACAAAAAGTCTCTAATATATATATATAATTATATAATAAAGGGTAAAGATGCAAATTTAGCAATGGAGTTTTACATTATGAGTATCCAGAACAATTATGTTTTGTTGGATGCAAAAGTGGACATAATTATTTTAAGAGGTGCAAAATTAGACATAGTCATTTTAAAAGGAAGTAAATTTAGCAGTTCATTGGACCAATGTCTATCCCTTTTTACATTGTAGGTCATATGATTCTTCAAGTTGGCATGTTGTGTGCCCTTAAGAAAAAAAGTTGGCTAGGTGCTAAGAACAGGAAGTTAGCAGTTGTAATGCAATATGATTAAAGTTCATTTTTCTTCTTTTTGCTTCATTAAAAATATCTAAGACGGAGGTTGGAGGTGAGGGATGACTAGTGAGGAAAGAGAAAAAGGTGGGCACAAATCTCTTGAATAAAATAATGTTAAAATAAAAATAATAAAATTCAAGTAAATTTAAAGGATGACGATCAGGTTTATACATCATATTAAATTCAGTGATGTGACATGCTTTTATTGGCCATAGCTTAAATGGTATGGTTAACTGGAAGAATTGTGAGACCCACAATGCAAAAAATGGACGAACGTTAGTTTTGATTAATGACAATGCCAAATTTGCTACCTCTTAAAATGATTTTATCTACTTTTGTTTTTCTTAAAATGATAATGTCTACTTTTGCATTCAACAAAACATAATTGTATTAGGTGGCTAGGAAAAACTTCATTGCTAAATTTGGACCTTTGCTGATAATAAGATAGGGATTTAATTGCAATAATGAGATCCAACACTAAAACATCATTTCAATCTCTCAAAGACAATAAAAAGAAAGCAAGGAAAGAAAAAAAAATGGAAAAAACCAATGGTGGAAGATTCAATAACATATGATGAAGATATGAATGTTTGTTAGCAATGAAGACTAGAAAAGAATTGAAGAAGACCATGGACTCTTCTTCCTGAAAACTATATATAGCCTTTGTTAATTGAATTGTCTGATTGTTGGAATTGTTGAGAACATTGGATTGTTGGGAAATTGGAATTGAATATATAAATGTTTTAAACTTTTATATTGCATTATATTGATTGTCATAAGGATTTTTGGGCTGGCTGACAAATTTATATTGAATTATTTTTTAGGTGTTTAAAAGGGGTGTTAAGGATATAAAAACATATATAATAAAAAAGTTGTCCCCTTTGTCGACTGATTGTAAGTAACAATTGGTCTAGAAAGTTGGGACTATATAAATCGATCTTCTATGGATCAGTTTCGGATTCGGCCAAGAAGGCCATTACTAATCAGTCTAAATAACCAATTCTACCCAAGTGATCCTTGTAATTGATGTGAAATTGGAAAAGAAATTAAATTCTCATTTCATTTATATTTTAATTAAGTGCAAACCCTAATTAAATATAGTCAAGCCCCTCAAGCTAAGGTTTGATCTGGAGTCCAACCATAAACATTTTAATTCATCTAGCAAATTGTTAAATTACATTATTTACAATCGTATTAATAAGAAAACGACAAAAAAATACACTTGTTTTTTTAGATTCGCCGTTTTTATTTTTATTTTTTTCCTTTCTCCTCTCTAATGAATTATATCCTCTAATTTTCCTGCATTTTTTTAATATTAAAATTTTAGGAAAGGGTTTGGGCTCACCCACGATCCAAGGGTATGGCGAAGTCGAGTCCACATTATGTGCTTAATATGCTTATTAGGTGCTCATACCTCTACTTAGAGGTATGCCCATATTTTTTTAAATATTTTTTTTTATATATTGTATTTATTTATATTTATTATATGTTGCTTTTTGATATTTTTTTGTACCGTATCTCAAATCAATTAATTTTTCATTTCGCATTTGTCCGTAACACCAATATTATGGAAAATTAATTAATTTGAGATACTTGGTGCAAAAAACATATAAGAAAACAATATATAATTTAAATCTAAATAAATACAATATATAAAAAAATTAAAAAAAATATGCTCATACCTCTAATTAGAGGTATGAACACCTAATAAGCATATAAGTATAAGCACATAATGTGGACTTGGGCGAAGTCTCTCTTCCTCATAGGTGATACCAATGTTGGGCAGGGCGAGCCGTATATTACCCTCAGGCGTTTACCTAGGCAACCAGGAGTTAGGATGTCTCCCCTAGCACTTTGACCAACTCCAGGATTAAACCTCCCCCTTTTGTGAGAATGTCCGACCCCTTTAAAAGTTAAACCCAAAGAGGAGGCTTCGTGCAATTTTTTTTTTTCCGCGCATGGTTTTTGGTTAACAGCTAAAAATATTAAATAAAAAACACTGTTACATTGGCCCATTAATATGATCCAATCCATCAAGTATACAGTTTAGTTTCTTCGTTTTAGTCCGGGTTAGCCAGCGGACGGGTTATACCCGCCTCTTCTTTATCACTCTGGGTGAAAATCCGACATCGGATCCATTCCGGCTTTGAACCACCTGCTTTCTTCGTAAAAATTATCTCACCTCGTCATTCTACAGTCGCTGTCGTCTCCAATTTTCTGAGTGAGATCTGAAGCTCCAAATCTACAGCTCCAAATCTACGTGAAGATTTGCATCTCCTGGAGATCTTTCCATTTAGCAGCAGCGCAGAGATAAGCAAAGCCAGAAAATTTCCCTACAAACAAACAGAAACTTGGAATCTGGTCTCTCTCATCACATAGAATTTCTGATATCGGATCAATTTTCACGAACCGAACCCCTATGACGTTCAGTCATCTTTAATCCTTTCCTCTTTAGAACCATTTGGATTGTAATGGTCTGAGGCTTCTGAACATGGATTCGCAGCCTTCCCAATCGGGAAGGTCCCCGGCTGAATCTCCTACCCTTTCCCGTACAACTTCCCCACCGTTTCTCAAATCGAATTCTGATGCCAGCATTCAGAGCTTGTCATCCATTCTCAACAACCCACATGGCGGTAAATCTGGTATATATGGTTCAGATGCATCGTGGGTGGGATGGTGGTCCTCTTCCACCACCGTTACCCCTCCTGAGTTCTCGCCGTTGGTCTCCACCAAGGCCTCATCAGAGGTGACGCGATCCGATTTTCAAAGCTACTTGGGTGCAATCTCTGAAGTATATAATCGATTCGAGGACATAAGGAAACATAGCAGCAAGGAGAATGTGGACTTGGAGAGCATTGGAGGTCAAGGTGAAGCACTAGTTGCGTGTTTGCGAGAGGTTCCCGCGCTTTACTTCAAAGAAGATTTTGAGTTGGAAGATGGCGCGACATTCCGCGCTGCTTGCCCATTCTCGAACGTATCTGAGAATTTGGTACTGCAAGAGAAGCTCTCGCATTATTTGGACGTGGTGGAGCTGCATTTAGTGAAAGAGATTTCATTGCGCTCCAACTCATTCTTCGAAGCCCAAGGGCAGTTACAAGATTTGAATGTGAAAATTGTTGAGGGTTGTAACCGGATTCGGGAATTGAAGGAGACCGTTAGGCTCTTGGATGTTGATATAGTAGAGTCTGCGAGGCAGATTCAAGAGTTGAATGCCACTAGGAGTAACTTGTTGGTTCTTCAACAGAAATTGAGGCTAATTTTATATGTCAACCAGGCAGTATCTGCTTTGAAATTGGTACATCGTATACTTCTTCTGACAAGTCCATTGATGTTCTTGTTTGATGTCCTTTCTACACTTTGACTGTAATGGCACTTTAATTTTTTCCCGCAATCAGCTGTGATGGTAATTGTACTTTCTTGAGGCTTCGGCACTCAGAAGCCTCACTCAATATTGGCCACCTTGGCTGCGAAAATACTTTTGTGGGATCACCAACTCCTGCATGATGGTTATCTGCACTATTTTTTGTTTGGGGGCCAGTAAACTCAATTTAAAGACTTGGGTTTACAGCTTCCTGCATGGTCGACACCTTTTTTTCCGAGTTTGTGGTATCCTATTCTCATCTTTAAAATATGATGTCCTGACCTGACATCTCTCTGTTGTGACTTTATCTGACTGTCACCTTGGTTTCTTGGCTATTTTAAATAGTGAGACGTTTAAACTAACCTAAAAGGAAGAAGAAATAATTATTGGACATTAATTTCAATTTGAAAACTCCTCATTTCTGTTTTTCTTTTTCATTCATCCTCTTTCTTATTTTTGCCTAAATGCATAATTCAATTGTTATTTAATCATTTAAACAGTAGGGAATGAAATGAAAAGCTATGCCTGATCTGTCAAGGCACTATAAATCATATGTTGGTCTTTAATAATCTAGATAATCTATCATAGCTGTTACAAAGTTGATCCTTTTTCTTGGGGTTTTGTATATTAGTCGTGAGCTTATAAATTGCTCTTAGTGCTGCTTGAAAATCTAATTAAAGATGATATATTTTTCTGTGATACAGCTTGTTGCATCTGCAGACTGTGCTGGAGCACTGGATGTAACTGATGATTTGCAACATCTGCTGGTATACTCTTGTGATTATATGAATTCTTGTGATGAGTGCCTATTTTCATGATTAAGGCTTTAGCATTAGCCTGCTGCATTCCCTTTCTTCTGATGTATAGTAGACTTGTAGACAGTGTCATGCATGCATGTCTGTGCCGTTCAGGAAAAAAGGGGAGGACTAAGGAAATTAAGCAAAGCAGTGAGAGAAGATATATATATATTTTTTTTGGTTGAACAATGATTTTATTAGATAGAAATCCCTAAGTTTCAGTTCAGGCATGGAAGTATTCTGGGAACAATGCAGTTGAGATTTTCTACATTTATTGTTTCCATTTTCCAAAGTTTACTTTCATGTTCATATTCAATGACTAGCGGCTTCAAAATAATTCTGTACATAATTCCATGTAAATGAATTTATGAAGGATAGTTATTTCTGGTTGTATACATGACAAATTTAGATGAATGAATAATTGAACAATCTGTGTCCTTTAAGAATGGACTAAGCCATAAATGTCAACTTTGTTATTTTGATATCTCTGGCAGTATTGATGGAAAGAAGTCTTTAATTGGAGTATTCATCAATGTTTACCATCCGTGTTTTTATGCTTTACCTTTTAAGTTGTGTTGATACAACTGAACTAAGTCATTGACAGTTTAGTTGTCTATTAAAACGCTTAAGACTTATGCTGATAAAACATGAGGAGAAAATGCTGAATTGATTTATGATTATTGATTTTCTGTAACTTTTGTAGGATGGGGATGAACTCACTGGTTTACACTGCTTTCGTCATCTTAGAGATCATGTAGCTGGCTCCATAGAATCTGTAAACAGGTAAACCTTTAATAATGTCCTTGCTTATCCAAGTGATTATGGCACATTGCATAAATCTTTGGCCTCTTGTATTCTTATTCCTTTTAGCTGCCTGGAATTTATTTGACTGTTCTTTTCATATTTTGTTGTTTCATTTTATTGTTTTTTTCTTTAAATAATGGGTTCAGCCTCATTGCAGTTTCTCAGTTAATTTTACATGTTAGAATTAAAAGGTGTTCAAGTCAAGTTCTGTAGAATATAACTATGGATGGCTGATGGGAAATCAGGGATCTGTGAATTATGGCCACTTAAAACAAAGATTTGCAATTTTAGGGCACAAAATGCCATGTCAACAAGTGATTGAATTCTTTAGATTTCGTGATGCTGTTTTATCCTAAAGAATTCGAAGCTTTGTAGCTTGAGATAGATTCCATCTTTGAATGTTGTTACATAAGATTCCTGATTGAAGGGAGTTGATTATGTATATTGATATCCTAGTACTTGTTTTATGTTTCCAAGAGCTTAAAGTAGTTTTTCCCTCCATTCATGAATGATTTTTGGGATCTCTATTTTTTAGCAGAATTGTGTAGCATAATAGGACTTAATTATAGAGTTTGATGATTCTGCCTTGTTTATTCATGAGAATTATACAGGTTACAAGGGAGTAGAATCTGTTGTAACAGATCCGAGAACTTCTAGGGGAATTTAAATTTCAAGTACATGGGAATCTAATCTTAACTAACCTAGGATAATAACTTAATCCTATAATATTATTTGCACAAAATAATATAATTACCACACTCCCCCTCAAGTCGGATCATAGATACTCATCATATCCAACTTGCCTACAAAACCTTCAAAGGTGTCCTCAGGCAGTCCTTTTGTAAGCATGTCAGCAAGCTGTAGTTTAATAAAGTGACGATCAACATCAACATACTTAGTTCTGCTATCTTGGACTAGGTTCAAAGCCATGTTCAAGGCTGCGTTATTGTCACAGTAGAGTTTCAGTGGAGATTCTATATGTGTGTAGGTCTCGTCAGCTACCCTTTTTAGCCAAATTCCTTCCATAACTCCTTGAGATAGGGCTCTTAGTTCAGATTCCGCACTGCTTTTGGATACCACTCATTGCTTTTGCCTTTGCCAAGTTGCCAAGTTTCCTTATACAAACGTGCAATAGGTTGGAGTGGACATGTTGTTCTCTTGGTCTCCTGCCCAATCTGTGTCTGTGTATATCTCGATGGTTCTTAGGTTTGTCTTTCTAAAGAAGAGACCTCAACCAGGGGTTCCTTTGAGATATTCCCGAATTTTATATGCAGCATCCATGTGTTTTTTCTTTGGTGAGTGCATAGATTGACTTGCAACACTTACTGCAAAGGCAATGTCCGGCCGAGTGTGGGAAATATATATGAGCTTTCCAACCAGTCTCTGGTAACGCCCTATGTTTGCTGGTTTTTCAGCTTGTTCTTGTTTCTTCCTTTTTGCAACTTCCTGTTCGGTTGTTGGAGGTTTAATGTTTTTCTTCTTTTTCTTAACACTGATAGGTGTTTTTCTTGCTTTACATCCAAGCATGCCAGTTTCCTTTAGTAAATCAAGGACATACTTCCTTTGTGAAGTATGAATTCCTTCTTGTGACCCAGCCACTTCCATTCCTAGGAAATATTTCAAATTTCCAAGGTCTATGACTTAAAATTCTTGGTTTAAAGCCATCTTGATTCTACTCATTTCTTGAAGATTGTTTCTTGCAAGTATGATATCATCTACATATACTATTTAGGATAGTAGTCATACCTTTATTGCTCATAGTAAACATAGTGTGATCAGAGAGACTTTGTTATAACCTTTAGCCTTCAGGACATGTGAGAATTTGTCAAACCAAGCTATAGGAGACTGTTTGACTTTAAATTCTCGGTTTAAAGCCATCTTGATTCTACTCATTTCTTGAAGATTGTTTCCTGCGAGTACGATATCATCTACATATACTAGTTAGGATAGTAGTCATACCTTCATTGCTCATAGTAAACATAGTGTGATAAGAGAGACTTTGGTTATAACCTTCAGCCTTCAGGACATGTGAGAATCTGTCAAAACAAGGCTCTTGGAGACTGTTTTAGCTTGAATATTGACTTGTTTAGCTTGCCTACCTTTCTGTCTTGTCCTTTTTCAAAACCAGGTGGTGGTGTCATATATACTTCTTCTTTCAGTTCCCCATTTAGGAAGGCATTTTTGACATCTAGCTGTTGTGGAGGCCAGTCTAGATTTGCAGAAAATGGAAATGAGTATTCGTATTGTATCTAGCTTTGGTACATGGGCAAATGTTTTGTTGTAGTCCAAATCGTACGTTTGTGTGAAGTCCTTGGCAACTAGCTTGGCTTTGTACTTGTTTAGAGTACCATTAGCATTGTACTTAGGGGTAAATACCCACTCGCACCCTACTGCCTTTTTTCCCTTGGGTAAGTCTTAATGTCCCAAGTATGATTCTTTTCAAAAGCATTTATTTCATCCAAGATAACATTTTTCCATTCAAGAATTTCTAGTGCCTCATATACATTTGTAGGAATCTGAATCTGCTCAAGATTAGTGACAAAATGAAAGTATTTTTGTGAGAGATTACCATATGACATGTGTTTTTGAATAGGATGTTGTGTGTAGGAGCGTGCCTTTTTCCTCAATGCAATAGGCATGTCTAATTCCTTGTTGTCTTTAGGATTCACCCATGGTTGGGAGAGTGGCAGAGCCTCAGGCACCCACGGTTGGGAGAGTGGCAGAGCCTCAGGCATATTGGACCCTCCTAGCTTTTTGTTCCTCCTAGAGTAAACCTTGTCATACTGTTTTTCATGTTTGTCTCCCCCTGTTTGTGATGGCATTGTCGGTGATTCTGGAGTAGGAGGTATGATCACAGGGTAAGAAGGTGGTATAGGTTCAGGTATAGTAAGAACAGGCTGAGAATCACTCTAGTTCTTCCCTTGACTGGAAAGCTGTGAATAAAAGGGTTTTGTTTCAACAAAGGTGACATCTCGGCTGACCAAGATATGTTTAGATTTTGGATCATAACACCTATAACCTTTTTGGCAATTGGAATAGCCAAGAAAGATACATTGGATGGACCGGGGTCAAATATTGAAGGAGGGTGATGGATATGGACATAAACTCTGTAACCAAAGACACAGAGAGGGAGGGTGTGATCAAGGTGCGAGGTCACGTAAGTTTCACATAATTTATCAAGAGGGGAGATGTAGGAAAGGAAACGGGTAGGCAGTCTATTGATGAGATGGGTGGTGGTGAGGATTGCATCACCCCAGAAGTATTTTGGAACATTGCAGGTGTACATAAGAGCACAGGAAATGTCAAGAAGTTGGCGATGTTTATATTCTGCAATGCCATTTTGCTGAGGAGTGTTAGGACAACTACTTTTGTGAATAATTCCATGAGATTTTAGAATATGGCTGAAAGAATGATTGAAATATTCAGTGCCATTGTTAGAGTGTAAAACATGAATGGTAGAATTGAATTGGGTTTTAACATAGTGAAAAAATTCAACATTGGATTTTTCTTTTAAGAGGTACACCCAACACATTCTAGAGTGATCATCTATGAAAGTGACAAAGTATTTTGAACATGTACGATTAGGAATTTGAGAGGACCCCCATACATCACTCTAGATGATGGAGAAGGGATGAGTGGAGTGATACGTAGTTGGGGCGAAGGTAACACGATGATGTTTTGCTAATTCACAAATATCACAATGAAAATTGACATCTTTATTGGATGAAAATTGTGGAAACAATTTTTGTAAATACTAAAAGCTAGGATGACCCATCTTTCATGCCATAACATCAAATTCTTGTCAAAAGTAGAGGAAAAAGAGGTGATGACAAGGCACTTGCAGAAGAATCATCAAGATAGTAGAGGCCACAATGCTCCTTAGCTGTGCCAATCATCTTTCCTGAGGAGAGATCCTGAAATACACAATGAGTGGCAAAAAAGTGAGCAGAACAAGATTGAAAGATGTTTACATGCCAAATGGGGAACATGCAGTACATAATCAAGTTTTAGGTTATCTGTGATAGGCCCTGTACCAGTGCCAGCAATGGATGCACAAGTATTAATGGCTGTACAGATTTGTTAATTACCAGCCAAAGGTAAATAGGAGGTAAACATACTAGACTCTGAGGTCATGTGATCAGAGGTGCCTATATCTATTATCCCTTTGGATAGAGATGATGACGTTACAAGAGTAATAGGATCAGTACCTTGTTTGGCAATGGAACCGGCCTTTAAGTTTTTCAGCATGTCTAAGAGTTGACTTGTCTGTTTTGGATTCAAGGAAGGTGGCACAAATTCATATGTAAGTTGACACTCGAGATTGTTTGGTGAGCAAAAGGTGGTTTTGGTTTGCGAGGTTTCCAATCTGCTTGCTTGCCATGAATTACCCAGCTTTTGTCCTAGGTATGACCAACCTTTTTACAATGACCACACAACGGATGAGGTTTGTTAGTGGCATATCCTCGTAAACGTACTTACTAGGCCCGACGCTTTAGGACTTGGATATGGCCTTAAGAAACATGGTATGCCGGCGGGATTCCTCATGGCTTATTTCAGAGTAAACTTCCCGTAGTGGTGAAGGGTAGAGTGACTCAATATTCGGGCTCTAGCATAATCAAATTCCGGTTTAAGGCCAGCAAGCAATATCATAACTCGATCAGTGTTGACATTCTGTTGATGTCGAGCAACATTTGGGGATGACGTCCATTCATTGTCCGCCATCTGATCCTCCTCTTGCCAGAGAGCGACAAGTTCAAACTAGAATTCAACAACACATCAGGAGCCTTGAGACGATTTCCAGATTCTATGATGAAGATTAAATAATTGAGATAAATCCTTCACATCTACATAAGAATCTCGAACGGCCTCCCAAATGTCCTTGGCATTGTGAAGATACATGAAACTTTGTTTAATCTGAGGTGACATGGCATAGATAAGCCAAGAACATAAGAGATAATTATCGGTTTCCCACTGAACCATGGCAGGAGAGTTAAGGTCTGACGGCGGCTGAATTTCTCCGATAAGAAATTTGTGTTTTCCGTGTCCTCCGATAGCGAGTAGTACTGCCCGAGCCCATTCATGATGGTTCTGTAGGTTTAATTTTTTCGAAACCAGATAGTTGTCAGTTGAATTGGTAATTGCAGAGGTTTTGCTGGGTTTGAGGAATTGATGGGGCGAAGGACTGTCATGGGACAACCCCATTGATGTGGAGGTTTCCAGCGGATTCATCTCGCTGGTGCTGTCGTTACTATGGTGCTTTGATACCATGTAGCATAATAGGACATAATTATAGAGTCCGATGATTCTGCCTTGTTTATTCATGAGAGTTATATAGGTTTCAAGGGAGTAGAATCTGTTGTAAGTTGTAACAGATCCAAGAACTTAGGGGAAGTTAAATTTCAAATATAAGGGAATCTAATCTTAACTAACCTATGATAATAACGTAATCCTATTATTATTTACACAAAAGGATGTAATTACCACAAATTGTACTTGTTAAAAGAAACTTAGCTTTTATTTTGAAAAAAATATGACCTTTGATATCATCTTTGGTGCTTGGCTCCCTTTTATTTTGAAAATTGGCAAACTTAATTTTTGCCAATCTTCTAAACTTATTTTTAACAAAATTAAAGGCTGTTTCTCACCTACCTGGAAGATTAAATTTTTGACATTGGTCAAAGTGTGGGAACACCAGATTAATAGGATGCTTATGTTGTAAGTTTTGAGGCTTTTGTGTGTAAGATGTTTCTCTTCATTAGGGTTAGAATTTAATAGCATTTGGATGCTTTTGCGAAGCCAGTTTTGCAATCTTTATCCTTTTCATTCTTGTAGTTTCTCTGCTCCAGAAGATATTATCCTCTACTATAGTTGAATTTATATAATATGACTTTATTTTCGTTAAATACTGGAGGCTAATTGTAACAATATAACGAAATGGTTAATATTTGAAGGGCCTTAAACTTCAACGGGTCAAGCTGTAACCATTACTTAAAAATTTCTAATCTTTGTTGAATAATTGATATGACAACAGTATTTTTTCTGAGGCTTCGTAGCTGTTTCCAGAGTAAGGATGAGTCTAGTCATTAAGTTTGAAGCAATAGTTTCAAAAAAAGATTGGAATAAAACATTGCAAACCTTATGATTCTTTCATCACCCGTTGTTCTGATGCATCTAATGTTCATTGAGATAGTCAGGGCATGTTACTAGATATTTATCTTGTTTTTGTGCTAGAAAAGTTGGAAGTGATGTTCCACATTGTATGTTTAGTAACATATTGTATTGTTTCTGTAGCATTCTTTCAGCAGAGTTTATTCGAAGTTCCATACATGATGCTGCAGAAAGAGATGCAATAATTTTATCCAAAGCTAAAGCAAGGGCTTCCTTGCCCATGAATGGAATTGATGATGAAGTAAGATTCTATACTTAAATTACCTTTGCATCTTCAGTAGTTTTTACCTTAGTTTTCTTGCTTTTATTTTCTGTGACCTCTTGTGGAATGATTGCCATATTTGTTAGTGGACTACTGTTTCCTACAATATATAGAAAACAGGGTCTCCTGCTTCTGGCAGTTTGTTCATATGTTTGGACCCCCCATTATAATTGACTTAGCAATAATGTTTCAAAATTCGTAGTAATTCAGTTCAAGAATAATGATAAGAAACTAGTTCTATTTAAAATATTTTTACATTGCGCATGACTGTACCATAAAAGAAAGGCTGTGCATGACTGTTTAATCTACAGGCGTCACTCATATTGATAGCTAGATTGTAGAGAAATTAAGAAATCAGAGGGGTTGAGAATAGAAACAAGAGAGGCGGAGGGAGAAGAACTGTTTGTTCTCTCATTCATTCATACACAATCTGAACATACACACCTTCTGTTAGTCTAGCCTCATGTATATATATAGGTAAAGGCTTAGACTCTCAAGGCCCTATATCAATTATACACTACAGATGCTAACCGATAGACATAACAGATATAGCCAAATACTAACAGCAACCTCTAACAACCAACAACTATAACAGAATACCTTCGTAACTGACTAACTACCTCTCTAACTTCCTAACTCCCTAACTAATTAACTAACTCTAATATTTCTATGCTTTACATATCAATACTCCCTTCCCAAAACATCCTTGCCCTCAAGGATCAAGGAAAAAAACAAACTGAAAGCAGCTAAAAAAACACAGGCTTCAAAAATCTGGTCCTTCTGTGATAGAGTACCGGATTAGCGGGAGATAATGGAAGTTGCGGAAAGTTTAGAGATTTTGGGAATTAATATTTAATTAATTGAGTCTGTTTTTATTATTATCTTTTTATTATTATTTTTAGGAATTAAGAAATAAGAGGAATATCTTATTAGATATTATCTTTTATTAGTATCTTTAGGAATTAGAAAATAAGAAGAATATCTTATTAGATAAGATTTAGTTGTTAGGATTTATGATTATTAGTTATCTAAATCTTAGATTTAGATATATTTTTAGATTTCGTATTTGAATTTTGAATAGAGTCTACCCTCTGTAAATCATCATAAATAGGCCTAGTGTCGAATATTTCAGAGAGTAAATCAGTAGTAGAGATTCTCCTAGGCTTTATTAATTAGTTAAGTTGCAGATTCTAGCTTTCCTAATTATTAGAGAGACGGCTGTTCTTATTAAAATAGTAAGAGATTCTCGCTATTTTTCTAAGATCAGAGATTTATTAATTCAGCTACCTGAGCGCCATCTAACAGTTTGACTTGACGCCATAAGCTGATTAGACTAGACTTTGGCTTTATTGCAGATTTCCTCTTTCTTCTTTCTTTTCTGATAAACCAGCGCACCTGCACTTGTTGTGCAGTACCATTCCAACCTTCTACTTTTTCTACCTGCTACACAATCCAAGCTATTACCCATTGAATATTGTCCTTACTCAAGTATAGTACACAGTGTGGCAGACTAGACCCCACAAGCATCTTAATTAGGCATCCCTTGAACCAGGACAGATTCATGCATAGAGTAGGCAGTTGATGGCAGAATAAAGCTGGAGTTATTGACCATTGGATCCATGCCTTTTCTTGAAAGATAAAGCCATAATATGCATCATCTTCAGAGTATTTCTGCCCACATAAGAAATTGCAAGTCAGCTGTAATGTTGACTTTTCCAACTGACGTTGTAGCGGCCACTTAGAGAAAATGCAACACAGTTGTAACCCTCTATTTGCATCCGGAGGAATTGTACCAGAATAAGGGTGAATGCAGGCCAGCTATTTTATTGACTTTTAACACAGAACGTCCTTCCTCCATTTAAGTTTCTGAGTTTCCCACATGCTCATTTGAAATGTGTATAATCTTCACTTTGCTGAGTCATTTTTCCATATAACTGAAACAGAGAAGTGGTTGACCGTTTGGAATCTGAAGTTTTCTTAAGCAACTCACCCAGAAAACTCCCTCTGAAGTCGAGAGTTGATGAACCACTCCTCAAAGATGCCTTCTTGGAGTTCAACGACGTGTCTATGTACGTCTGCTTGGTTATATCGGCCATGTTTGATATCTTCTTGGCTTCTAGCACCTCGATGCATTCCTGGGTGGAATTTGAGCGTTGCAATTGTTGTTGTGACGAGTTTAGTGTTGTAACGTGTTGCGGGAATTTATCGCCAGTAGCCTTGGTTGACCCTCTTTCTAAGGTAAATTTTTGAACTCGAACGTCTTCTTCTTGAACTCTGCCAACTGCTGTGTGGTCAACTAGGCATTCTTGGGTGTTGGTCGAACAAGACCCACCTTTTCCTTGATCTTCCGATTCTTTTCTTGCCCTCTCCATTTGCCTTTCAATCGTCATTTCTAGCAGTAGGGCGTGACTCTTGTCTTGGTCCCAGGTTCTTGGGTGAAAGAAGCGAATAGAATCTGCTATCTCCTTCTTAAGCCCAGCCACATATGTGATGACAAGATACTTTTCTGGGAGCTCCAATTTACCCGTGGAATCATCAAAGAAAACATTGTATTCCTGGACATAGCCTTTTTGCTGTAGCCACCTCTGGTTTCCATCGGAATCTTGGAAGGAAGGGGAAGACATGGTTCTCTCTTTTTTTCCTGGGTTGTCAAGGTTGAATTGTTGATGAACGTTCTTTTCTGTTTCTTGGTGTCTATTATTTTATTTTATTTTTTCAGTTTCTTGATTGCTTCTTGAATACAGAACTGAGTCGAGAAGAAGAAGAATGGCTCTGGACTGATTCAAGAGTTGCTGAAAATTCATAGCAGGGGAGCCGAGGATGACTTGCTCTGATACCACTGATAGCTAGATTGTAGAGAAATTAAGAAATCAGAGGGTAAAGGACAGAATTCAGAGGGGTTGAGAAGAGAAACAAGAGAGGGGGAGGGAGAAGAACTGTTGTTCTCTCATTTATTCATACACAATCTGAACATACACACCTTCCATTAGTCTAGCCTCGTGTATATATATAGGTAAAGGCTTAGACTCTCAAGGCCCAACAGCAATTACACACTACAGATGCTAACCGATAGACATAACAGATATATCAACTACTGACAGCAACCTCTAACAACTAACAACTATAACAGAATACCTTCCTAACTGACTAACTACTAACTAACTACCTCTCTAACTTCCTAACTCCCTAACTAATTAACTAACTCTAATATTTCTATGCTTTACATATCACATATCATAAGTGAATGCATTAATTTTAATAAAGCCCCTATTGATTTAATTGAGTATTCTGGTGGCATTTACTCTGAGGTCTGAGTAGTAGAGCATCCCGGATTTTATCAATGTATGGCATTATGATTTGTAATTAACCTTATATGATCTATCTCTACTTAGTGCTTTCTTGTCTCATTTTTTATTATGTCATTTATGAAAGTCGTGGATGCAATTCATGGACTAACATATGGATGTGATTCTCAACCAGGTAAAGTTTGATGAAGAAGAAACGAGTAATTTTAGGGATCGTCTTCTTCCTACTGTCATTGGATTGCTTAGAACAGTGAGTAATTTGTGTTTTCTTGGAAGAAATTGTTCCTTGCACACACACACACACACATAATTGGTATTTCTGCATGGTCGTGTGGAAGCTTGAGTATGGTCTAATTATCCATCCGAGAGCCTCAACATTCTCAGAAGTTTATATGGAGGTTTAATATTGTAGAAATCCCTTTCCAAGACAATGCAGTATGTATTTTTCTGTTCTATTTTGGAATATCTTGTCGTATTTCATCTTTGACAATAAAATAACTTTAGTTCTCTCCTTAGTGGATGTATTTTGTATACAACCTCTGAGGAGATCTAAAAAGTTGTGAAATCCAATAGAAAAGTATCTGAACCATTTTTTGAAAGGATTGCCTTTCATTGTTCCTTCATGTTAGACAGCTCTTTGCTGTGGATGGATTTCAAAACATGGACAGACAAGGTTTTGTTTTAATGTTTTTGCTCCTATTGTTGTCTGTTCTACACTCCTACTTCTGATACGTTTTTTCAAGATCAACACTTTTCATTCAATGGATTTGGGACTTTAAATGATGCTTTGGTGCTGCTATTGTGAGAAACTTTTCGACATGTCTTTGCTATCTCTTTTCGTTATGTCCTTAACCTTGGCTATGGTACCTGGTTAACAAGAAATTTGATTTTCTTAGTTTTGGCTTAATCTGTTTAAGATGATTTCTTATGATGGTTTCTTGTAGGCCAAGCTTCCCTCTGTTCTGAGAATCTATCGAGACACATTAACTACTGACATGAAAAGTTCTATCAAGACTGCAGTTGCTGAGCTGCTTCCAGTTCTTGCTACCCGACCTCTGGATTCAGAATTTTCTTCTAAAGATAGAATAGTAGATTCTGATGGTGAGAGTAGTGTAATTGGCCATCTCTGCTGGCAGAAGATAGATTCTTGCTTATTTGTCTAGCACTGCTTTCTTCTGTCTTCTGCTCCATTTTCAACTTATTAATTATAAGTGACTCAGGTGGAGGTGCATCCCTTGCTAGCAAGTTGAGGAGCCTATCATCTGATTGCTTTGTGCAACTTCTGAGTGCTATTTTCATGATAGTGCAGGTAATTTGTTCTTGGCCATGCTCACGTCCACCTATACTCATTCATGCAACTTTTGAGATCTAATTTTGTGATGTGGGAGATGGGAACCTATCACTTCTTGTGTGCGTTAGCGTAGCACTTCTTTGTGCAATGGGCTTTTAAACAAGTGTGCCAAATGTATATGAGCATAATAGTGAAGTGAAATGGAAAAACATTGCTTTGAAATTGTTTTGCTCTTGTGCTTCTCTTTTATTTTTAATTTTTTTATTATTATTATTATTTTTTTTGTGTCTGTAAATTTATAAATTTTGTATTCCTTATTCAACACGGCACTATGGCAGCCATTGGATAAATGTCTATGTTGGTAACTTAGTGTATGCTATTTATATTATTAATTTTTTAATTGAAAAATTGCATTGTCTTATTGAAACCTGAACATTTGGTAGTTTGTTTTTGTTTTGGACCTCAAACTGAATAATTGGTAGTTAAACCATAATTTTGTTATAATGTTTCAACGTCCAATTTTTTGTGTGTATAAATATTTATATGCCATGTTTTATATAAACATATGTTAGCTATATGTATGAATTTAAATTATATACCCTCATGGCGTGGAGCTTGGTGTTGATGATGTGATTGTACCAGCTGACAAGGGGTGAAGTGCTAGGTCACTAATTTGTGTTAGTTAATGAGAGAGTGAGTGTTGGCTAGGTTGTGTTGAAGTTGAATGGATGGAATAATGGGTTTGTAAAGATTTAGGTACTTATTTGGCACAAGAAGTTGATGTGCATGATGCGGCATTTTGATGGAAAAAATTTGGTGGAGTCAAGTTTTTTGTAGTTCATTGAGTTGGCTGGTAAATAGGGAGCAGAAACAAAAGAGCTAGCTATTATGCAATGTAAATTGAGTAAAAGTAATTAAGGCTTATGCTCAAACTGAATTTTATGCCCTATGACCTTCTGATTAATGAATAATCTGAAACTTTGACAGGTAAATTAAGGAACCTTTGTCAGGCCTTCGAAATCCTGGCATCCTTGTTATGAGATTATGTAGCTTGCCAAAATTTCCTAATTAGGACAATGTGCTCTTGAGGCACTTATAGATGCCTGTCTTTTAACGCTAAAACCTGGACTCAGTAGAAAGGTGGAGACATGCATGCATCCAAGAAATTGTTAATGGTGACTGAGGCTGCGGCAAACTCTGAAACTATTTGAGAGGCCTCACCTACAAACAACAACGACAAATTCAAATCTCTTCCCTTCTTTCTACAATCACTTACTTGTCTTGGACACCCAGATATTCATATATTGGGAGAGGGGAGAATCCTGATGGTCTGATGCTATTTCTATGTATTTATTGGCCAAATGGAACCCTTATTAGAGGGTTTACTGACCTCATAGTAAAAAGAATAACATTATAGATTAATCAGAATTATGATGAAGCCAAGATGAGTATATGACAGTTTTTGTTGAGTGTCTTGCTACTTGAAGTGATTGTTAATGTTGGTATATTGTGTGCTTAATGGGTGTTTCTCTTGACACTAGACTTCTCCATCACAACCTTGGGCTGTCCAGTGTCTCTTCCAACAGTTTGGAGGGTTACATATCTCTGTTTATTCTATCTTTATTTCTTCTAGATGATGTTTTAAATGAGCTTACGGCAATTTTTTTCCCATAAGGTGAGGTGAATTGAAACTGTTCAAATGGCATTAGCTGATATCAACAGATTATATTATTAAATCCTTGGCACTTTTTATATGCAGTTCTTCCTGATTAAATGTTACTGAAATTCACAATGATATTGGTTTACTATGTCTCATGATTTGAGAGCGGTGGAATAAGATTTGTTTACTTTTAGTGATTGCAGGCCCATTTAATGCGGGCTGCTGAAGTGAAAAAGGCCATTGAGTGGATTTTGAGCAACCTTGATGATCATTATGCTGCTGATACGGTTGCTGCTGCAGTTGCCCATGGTGTTGCAGCTATTGAAACAGCTCAAGAAAGTGAAGGTCGTGGTGTTGCAATTTCACCATATTCATCTCAAAAACAAGTTTCCAAGGTTCTTCCTACTCCAGGAAAAGCAAGTGAAGCAGTGAACCCATCTAACATTTCGACAAATTTCAGGTTAAATCTGAATTTGGTTCAAGGAGTCTTGAAGTTTCTTCAACTTTGTCTCTTGCTTTTTTAAAAATGGAATGGGCTTTTCTTCTCCAGTTTTAATATCTGTTTTGTGATTATGAGCCCCATTCTACTTTCTTGGACTGAGAATGTACTACCTATCTGGTGCTTCATTAATCATTTTCTTTCCCAGAGGATTTCAGGACCCATTTCCATTATTGACTGTTTTTTTGCTTGCAAAAAGTTGCTCCTAATAGCATTTCTCTCCTTAATGGATGAGTATCATGTTGAGAACATATTCTAGAATATACTAGCTACTTTTGTTTATTAGACTCAACTATCAACGTCTGTAAGGGAAGAAGAAAAATGAATTTGCATGTTAGATCAAGTTTTCTTTCAATGTCCTAACTTTTGATTCAAACTGGTGTCCAATTTTGCTTGATGTTCTCAAAGAATCTCATCTTAAACAGAGCCGATGTCTTGCGAGAAAATGCAGAAGCTGTCTTTGCAGCATGTGATGCTGCTCATGGAAGATGGGCAAAACTTCTTGGGGTTCGTGCTGTCCTCCATCCTAAGTTGAGATTGCAGGAGTTTCTTACCATCTTCAACATAACCCAAGAGTTTATTACTGCTACGGAAAAAGTATGCATTCATTTCTTCTTATTGAATAGGAAGTTGATGAGAATAGATTGACTGGTCCTGTTTATGATGCAATTTCCATGCTTTTTGTAACAGATTGGTGGAAGATTGGGATATAGCATCCGTGGGACACTGCAGTCACAGGCAAAAGCTTTTGTTGATTTTCAGCATGAATCTCGGGTTAGTTTTGGTATTGGTTGTTACTTTATATAATTATGGTGAAATCTTAATGATCTGTTCAATTTATTGTTCTTTGTCCCATTTAGATGGCAAAAATAAAGGCAGTGCTTGACCAGGAAACGTGGGTGGAAATAGATGTTCCTGATGAATTTCAATCTATCGTCAATATGCTATTTTCTTCTGAGGCGTTGACTTCGGAGAATCTTGATGGTGTTGAAGGTGACAATTCAAAAAACTATGATGATGGGGTGACAGGCAATAATGTTCTGCCAATGGAAAACACTGGACAATCAAATGCTGAACAGCAAGTTGAGCAAACTAATTCTATTGAGATATCTGCAAACAATGCCAAGCTAGATAGAGCTCATGGTAGAAACTCATCAGCACAGGATAATAATACAGAAACAAGGGATCATAAAAAACCTGCCTCTCAAACTCTTTCCTTCAAAGGAGTTAATTATCACTTGGTGAACTGGTTGGTTATCTTGATTTTGCTTTATCCTCCTCTGCATATCTTCCATTCCTGTATTTTCTTATTAGTGCTGCCTGTCTTTCTCTTGTTTTCTCTCAAAGCTTCCACAAATATGCGTTGTTTTAAAATTATTTTTATAGTATATGACATTGGTTCATTCCTAATGTGAAGGTGCTTCCAGTTCTTGAGGGTCTAATGTATTTTGCATGATATATGAATTTTTTTCCTTTGTGTTCTTGATGAAGGATTTAGACATGGAATATTCTAAGTTCTCTTGTGTTCTTGCAGTGGCTTAATATTGTTGAAGATGTTGTCAGAGTACGTTGATATCAATAACTTCTTGCCAGCACTATCATCAGAAGTTGTTCATCGAGTTGTAGAAATTTTGAAATTTTTCAACACTCGAACTTGTCAACTTGTTCTTGGAGCTGGTGCTATGCAGGTAATATGGACAAAGATGCAAACCAGTACACTGAAGTCATGTAAATTCTATTCCAATCAAAATCATATTTTAAGTGAATCAAGGAATTCAAGTTGTTCTTGGATAATCTGAAAATAATATTAATATCAAACAAGATTGATATTTATGAAATTTAATGACCTTCTAATATATTACGTATGCCCGAAGTTTTACGTTTTGCTTTTGGGTTTAAAAGAAAATTGCTTGATGAAGATTCTGAACTTTTGTTTTTACTTTTTAAAATTGTAATTTTTCAACCCTGTTTTTTTTCTCATTGCTCTATGTTCTCCTTTGCATTACCTTAGTATTTTTTTTTTTTTTTTTTAAATGAATCTTATAACCTTTTTAGAAAATGCTCATGTAAATGTCTCATGGGGATTTTGGGAAGGAGATTCTTAGGACTCAAGAGTTGGGGTATTTATGTAGGGAAGGAACGTGTACTTTCAGATGATTCATTGTCTAGGAGTAAATTATTTTAGTTGGTTCCGTGGAGGACTCATTTTCGTGTTGGTAGTCTCATATAATTAGTTTTTATTCATTAAATGGTCAGCTATCATACTTCATTTATTTAACATTTAACTAGACACACTGTTCCAAACATTGTTTGGAGTTTGAGATTAGTGACATCGTTCATAGTTTATCAGTACAGCAGTTTGCTTTAGATTTTATATTACACATTGATTATTACTGCAATTGAGGAAAAGAACCTCGGAATAAATACAATTCAAATAGATAGGAAAAGGGCATTGCTAGTATAATATGTTGTTTGGAGATCAGTGGCTTCTATATCATGAACTTTTTCCCCTTTTATTTCGGACTGGACCATGGACCAGCTTTACTGTCAAGCCAATCAATCTAGTTCAGTTTTCATAACCATTGTTATTTCTTTCTTGCTACCTTCATGTCTTCTTAGCTCTCCTATTTCTTGTCTCTTTGTTTTGTTCTTTTGATTCCTCTCCAGTCCTTTTGAACACTTACCATTGTTTTGGCTTCTCATTTCTGTGCAGGTTTCTGGCTTGAAGTCTATCACTTCTAAACACTTGGCCTTGGCAAGTCAAGTCATAAGTTTTATATATGCTATTATTCCTGGTATAAATGCACACACACAAGTTAAATTTCTTTATTTGATTTTTTATGTTTTATTGAAATAAAATTTTAGGTGTATTGGTTTCTGTAGGAGCTTATTATATGGGATGTACTTAATTGAAATAACATACTGACTTTATATTTCATTTCTTGTATAAGAAATTCGACAGGTTCTTTTTCTGAAAGTACCTGAGACAAGGAAGGCATTATTGCTTTTAGAGATCGATCGAGTGGCCCAGGTACCCCCTTGTATCTGTTAAAATTATTGCTCTTTTGGAATGAGTTAGACTGTATCTTTTATTAGGCATGTGAGTGTATTTCTGTTAGTAGATAGTGATTTCATTGTAGGATAAGTGTTACAAATTAATTGGAATAGAAAAGGCTTACTAGTTTATTATCATCTAGAAGTCTTTTAGTTATATCTTATAATTATCTCTAGGATTTTATTGTGTGTTACACTTGATTTTCTACTATTTAAGGAAGAAATATCATGGTAGCGATTTTTTAGCCTCTAATTAAAACCAAATGTAACTTTGCTTTATCCGTAAATATCTGCATAAAGAGTAACAGGATAGCATTTACTAGATTATGCTAAAATCTTCTTTAACAAAGATTTATATGATTGGAATCTTTGGCGTGTGTCCTGCATTTTACAGTTTTACACTCCCAAGCATATGAACTTCCCTCCTCTGGAAAAAATCTCACTATTTGCTCTGATTCTTCATTGAATTATTTGAAAATTTAGACATAATCACATTTTGTGCACACTTGTGTGTTTGTGGAGTCTTTCGTGGTAACAATCTGTAATTGCCATGTGGGTGAGTATGTTTGAGTACACGTGCAACTAGCTGATTTTGGTTAGCCGTTAGATGAGATCAGGGGTATATAACTTTCACGTGTAAATCATTTCAGTTGTTGAATAAAAATACTCAATCTTCAATTCCCCCCCCCTTCTCTCTCTCTCTCTTTCCTAGGGTGAGTAATTTTTCTTGACAAATCCATTTGAAAAATTGTAAACTCTGGTTAAGGTCAAGTCTGCCATTTACAGAATGGTATTCAATAGTATAATAATACCAATGACGTGTGGATGTATTGGCCCCATATTACAGTTTCTCTCGAAAGTTGCGTGCATTTCTATTTCATTAACAATTGCTTATTTATTTTGCATGAATATATATAACTATTACAGAAGCAACATTATCTTTTATTTATGCCATTTATTTTTTGCTTTAAACAATTTTAATCGTTCCAGGATTATAAAGTCCACCGAGATGAAATACATACTAAATTAGTTCAGATAATGCGAGAGAGGTTGTTGGTTCACTTACGTGGGTTGCCTCAAATTGTTGAGAGTTGGAATAGACCTGAGGATGCTGATCCTCAGCCCAGCCAGTTTGCTCGATCCCTTACAAAGGTAACTTTTTGCAAGTAAACAGATCAGTTGACTATGCATTCTCTCTCAATTTCTTTCGTAGTCGTGTTGATTTCCATCCTTCTGCCTCTGGATAATTCTTTGCATATTCTGTTTTTTGTCAGATCCTTCTTGATCTTCACTTTTATAACTATCTTTTTGGTCATAATTGATTTTAGGGATAAATATCATTTTTGCCCCGGAAGTTTTGGCTCAGGAGTACTGAGCACCCGGAAGTTTTTTTTGGAGCAAAATTGCCTAGAAGTTAAAAAACGTAGCAACTTGCCCTTCAGTTAATTTTGACCATTAAATTGTTGCTCCAATTTGTAAACTTCTAGGGGAAAATTGTTCCTTAAAAAAAAATTTTGTGGCAAAATTGCCCCTTAAAAAAATTTCTGGGGCAGAATTGCTCATTTTTTATAACTTCGAGGCAATTTTGCTCCCAAAAAAACTTCCGGGTTTCCAGTGCTTCTAAGCCAAAACTTCCGAGGCAAAAATGATACTTATCCCTTTATTTTAATTTGCATCTGCAACTTTGGTAAACAAACTCATCTGTCAAATTCTGTGTGAATTTTAACTTGGTCTGGTGGTTTGTTTGAACATCATATCTGATACGCCATTATCCCCAACACTTCCCCAATCAAATCAATTAATTGTGACTTTTTTATTTTGTTGTTTTTTTAGGAAGTTGGTTACCTCCAACGAGTTCTATCTCGAACTTTGAATGAAGTTGATGTTCAAGCAATATTCAGGTAAAATGCTCGGGAAGCCTCATTTTTCTTCATTCTTTTACATAAAATGTGAAGTTTATACTTGAGCATAGTTGTGAAATTGTGATATTTATCATGTACTCCCTCTGGTCCTTAATATAAGACTTATTTGCCTAATTTTATTAAACTAAGGAAGTTAATTAAGTTAATTGATATGACATGTATTATCTAAAACACTCTAATCATCTTCCTTAATTATCTCCTTCCCTCCTCCTTGATTGTTGTTGATAGAGCATCAATGGGGTAAATTAGGAAAATATTGACAAATATGAAAATAGATCTTATATTTAGGACCAAAATCAACTCCCCAAATACTGGAGGGAGTATTTTAAATTCTGTATCTGAATAATAAATTGTAAGTTGCATTGTAAGATTCAATAACATTGAATTGTATCTTGAAATGAAGATATGGTGTATGCATGTATGCATGTGTGTGTTTGACATGCATGTGATATTATATTTGTAAAATTAATAATAGTAGAATTGATGACATTGTATAAACTATCTCACATTCTGCTTTCAATCTTTTTATTTTTCGGTTTCTTTAGTTATTGGTTAGAACATTAAGAGAACCTGTCTTTCCTTTTTGTTTTTGTGACTGTCGTGGTCATTTGTAAAGAATTTGTTGGTCATGTGGTGCTGACTTCTGTTAGAATGCTTCATTGGGTGTACTTCAATCCTGTGTCAATGAATGCCCTCAATTTTCATTTTTATCTATAAATTATGAAGTTTCTTCTATTTCTCCATCTAATCAATCTGGAATAATAAATTTTAGCTCAACATTAAAAGAAGATCCTCAAACTTCTACAACTTTACATTTTACAGGCAGGTGGTCATTATATTCCACTCACAAATTTCAGAAGCGTTCTCAAAATTTGATATAAGCACTCCTCAAGCAAAGGACAGGTATTTAAGTTAACAAGTTATATTGTTATACATTAAAACTTCATCCGTTTTCTTTTATTATAATTCCTCTAACTTGCCAGATTATACCGGGACGTGAAACACATTCTTCAATGCATACGATCATTACCCTCGGGTGATTTGGATAAATCTGATACCCCAAATTGGGGTCAGTTGGATGAACTCTTGGTGCAAAGATTCGGGACTGATGCTGTTCAATAAATTAAGTTGTATAGTAGCACCATCAATTGCTTACCTGGGAAGGCTGACATACTCTGAAGTAATGTTTGCATTTGAAATCATTACTCTATTCGATCGACCATAACCTTAAATTGAGGTAATACATCTGTAGTCATATCTTTAAATTTAATGCTGATTTTTCCCCCCTCTCCTTTTAGGGATTAGGGTTTAAGGTTTGAACTTTTCAAATTGCTTTTACTTGTAACAACGAAGTGAGCGGACTATTGAATATTGCCCCATGTCCATGATGTGGTAACCAGTTTGGGTGCTCATCACCAAACCTGGTTCGACGGCATATCTGTATGGTCCAGATTTAATGATTTTCAACTGATGATTTTTTAATAAAAAATCTTTTTTTTTTCTTGAAAAAAAATGATAGTTAAGAAATTATCTTTATTTTATATTCTATACTTGTTAAAATAATTTTTTTAAAAATGAAGACAAAAAATTAAATAAATTTGGAGTTCTAGACTACCTAAGTCAGGTCTAGATCTAATTCTCATCATTTGATGGGCACCCAAACCAGTTTCCCGTGATGTGATGTGACAAATTCCCTTATTTCCAGTTTTTGTTTTATTTTTTTTTGGTTCAGGCCTTTGATTGAGCAGTGGTATATATACAAAGGAACTTTATCTTTTTGGAGCATTTTGCAGCTGATTGGTCTTTCTACAAGTTTTGTAGCAGTCGACAGTTGATATACATTTTTTGTGTTGTCAACATAATTGTAATTTTAAGATAGAGAAATAGATCTATGATTTAGTGAATGAACTGAGTTTTCTTGTTTTTGTTTTACATTTCATATCAATGTAGCAATATGCGCCTGCACAGTTACAGAAATCCAAAGTGGAGTGAGAGAGAGCACCTTTTTGTGTTATGTTAGATATTTCTTTCTGGCTGTCTTGTTCGGAAACCAAGCAACATCTAATGTAATCAATTCAATCACATCGTGTTTTAATTTTAATGATTTGTTGTCAATATATTCTAATTTCAATTTTAATTTTTGATATAGTAAAGGTCATTTATCCAGATTCTGAATTCACCTTGAGCTAGGCTCATCTGTGGGATAATTTGTGTATGTACTAGTAAATTGCCAAGTCTCCCACAAGAAGAAATAAAAGGATCAAATTGAATTTGGCACTTTGGATGAAAGTAAAGGCAAATTGATTTTTCTTTTGGGCCGAAAAAGGGAAACTGATATTTATGTAATGGTTTATAGCAAATCACATTTAAGGATATTTTGAAAAAACAAATTGGGGAAAAAGCTTCCTATTAGAAAATTTATTAATGAAAAATGTTGCTTGTGAAATTTGTTGATTTTGTAAATGCTAGTGTTTGGTGAACGGTGTGGACCTTTATTTTTTGGAGTATTTATTTGAACTATCTTACTTTAAATTATTTTAGTAAGGTTACCTGGCGGTGAGGGAGAGGAGAGGAATATCTGGTCCATAAACAGAGGAAGGTTTTATGAGGTCAAGAATTGCACTGAGAGATGTTGGTGGCGACACATCAGTTCTCACACTTGCTATGTTGTACCCATAACCCACTCCTTCTGATGATGAATCAGGCTTCGTCGCAGAGGCCGATAAGAAGAAGAAGAAGAAGCAGCGTAGGCAAAGACTCAGAGAGAATGTTGTATTGGTAGCAGAATCCATTTTTGCCTCTCATATTCCTACCAATGTCCTTCTGTGTATGAGTGATTGGTGATGAGGATAGAAAGTGATGGCCTATTCTTAATATGAAAATATCTTTCCATAATTAATATATATATATATATATATATAGATGATAGAAAGTGATGGCATGTTGTTAATATGATAATACATGGCTATCACTTTCCATAATATATATATATATATATATATATATATTAGGTGGTGCAAATTTAGCGATGAATAATTTTGCTATGAGCACTTATAAGAACTATATATTTTTTATACCAAAAAGTAAATATAAAAACAATTTATTTGGAAGTAGAATTAGTACCACTATCATGGAGACTTAACTTCCGTTACATTTTGCACTGTGGGTTGCTCAGATTTCTCTCTCATTATTTTAATATTTTTAATGGAAAATATCACTTAGACCACATGCAAATAATTTTATTTCAGTTAACCTCAAGAGATTATGAAATTTCATGGTTCTTAGATCAAAATGAAACTTTTTCAGTAAAAACACAATAATACGCTTATTTTATTTTATTTCATAAGAGCATTTATAAGAAAAATATGAGCATTTTGAAGATAAATAAAGACATTTACAAGACAAACATATAAATGACCAAAGAGTTAAAAAAATTTGGTCATTCATGTATTTGTCATGTAAATTTTTTTATTTGTCTTACAAATACTCATATTTGTTTCATAAATACTCTTATGAAAAAGATAAAGTAAGAACATTATTGTCTCTTCCCTATAAAAACTTAGTTTCATTTTGTTCTGGTGTAGAACACAGATGTCCAGCCAAGGGCTGGTACTTTGATCTTGGATCGGTGAGCTCAGTCTGAATACCTAAGGAGAAGATATCCAGAGGAGCTTCGGATCACTGTGCATGAGATATAGGGGGTGGTGTGTGTGCATAGTGTGACTGAATGTAAATAGTCTGGTTAGAACGTGTGCACCTTAGTATGAGGTCTCTCTATTTATAGAGGTTACCATGGATAGGATATTGACTTCGACCGAGATCCTAGGTGCGAGTATAGCTTGTATATCTGATAGATGCTCCTACATTGTTGCTTGATATGATCCTCCTACAATGTAGGATATCCTGGTATTGTAGGTAAGATTCGGTATATGATATATCCTCAGTTCGGGCCGCATATTGGATATGGGCCTTATGCAGGTCCGTAACAGTTGCCCCCCAGCTCGGTAGTTCAGGCGTTCTGTGCTGCCAAGATGTATCTTGTCCCCATCCGGTTTTATTACCCATGCTGTGTCGGGTCGGTCATCCTGGGCAAATGAGCCGAGGCCATGACGTCGCTATATCATGTGATGTCGGCTCGGACTAGGAGACGTGCGTTGCTTCCGAGGTCTTTGATGTTGGGGAGCTCTATCGATGCCCCCAGACCCGAGGGAATGCGGACCGACAATATCAACCGTTTCTCCCAATTTTCTAGGTTTGGGGTTTCATGCCTCCATCATCATTACCTTATGACACCTGGCTCCCTCGGAATGGTGAGGGGTCGTAACCACAGCGTCCAGCCGTCAGCGGTTTTCGTGCGCATTTAATGCTCCTGTTGCGTGACGTGCGCCTTCCCACTTTACTAGTGAATTGCCTCTTTTACCCCCACTATTACGACATTTGAAAAAAGACATATTCATTCTTCATTCACGTTTCCCTCCATTTGCTTCGTTGCTCTCAGTTTACTGTTTTCCCACTTCTCTTATCGTACCTACCTTCTTCCTTGTTGCGATCTGTTCTGTGGATTTCGCTTGACCGTCTTTCCATCTTTCACAAACTCAGGTATGCTTATCGTCTTCTTACCACATTTCTATGGTTGTATTTCTCTTTTCGGGGGTTCTGTCGCTTAAGCATTTCCAATTTTGGGTACTTCTGGGTAGGTTCTTGCTTCTGGGTATTGTGTTAATCCTTACCCCCTTGTTCCCCGTAGCGTAGCACTGTGAGGGGAAGCATCCTTTGTCCACTCCCTATTTTGGTTCTCCATTCCTTACCCGACATTCTGTGCCTTTCTAGGTTCCGTTGTGATGGATAGGTCTAGTCATTTGCCTTCTTCCAGTCAAAATTTAACCCCAGAAGAGGAAGAGGCCTTACGCGCTCGTTATCCCTTGACAAGCTTCTGGTTGTTTGGTTCTTCCCTTACTGAAGAGAAAAGGCTTGCCAGCTTACTTCGTGGTGGGTCTGGCGACAGGGGAGTCGGAGGCTCTTTACCTGTTGTTGGTCCATTTCCCCAGCCTAGACCTCGTAGCGGCCCTACACGCCCTGGAGGCCGAGGTGGTTCAAGGGCCATCTCGGCTACTCCTATCAATTTTTATCAAACTCCTCCTCGGCCGAGGTCAGACACCCTTCCGGAGGGATACCTCGGCCCATGCTGGGATTGCATTGCCTCTAGCTCTCACTACATTGCACTCGGACAAGACTCTCTTGCCAATCAAGTTTTAGGTTCCTGCCGACATAGGTCTCCTCCCATTCTTTCCTTGGCCGTGAGACCCAGCCTTCATCGTCCTTCCATTGTTAACATGCATACCTCAGGTATACCCTTCATTCACTGATCTTTTATCCTTTTTTTGTTGGTTTTAGGTCTAAATGGAGACGTCTCAGTCACCTGATAGGACGTCGTGCATTCTTCGGGAGTCCGAGTCTGCCAGCCCCCCTCAAGTCCTTCTGAACAAGTACCCCTGGGTTGCACATGGGGTGTTGTCAACCCGGTCGTTGATGTCGGTGAAAGATATCTCCCGTCTTGATTTAGGAGACGTATCTTCCTGCACCTTACGCGCTCCTTCCGAAGGGGAGTCGGTGTGTGCTGTTAGGGAGGGAACCAACAATTCCTTCTTCTTTTGGTACAAGGACCACTCTACCCGTCTTGGTGTTCGTTTCCCGTTCACCGAGTTTCAAATACATGTTTTAACCTATCTTCATCTTGCCCCCTCTCAGCTCCATCCCAATGCGTGGGGCTTCATTCTCGCGTTTGAGCGCTTTTGTAAATTATTGCCGGAGCCCATTCCCTACAAGCACTCCATTTTCTTTTACTTCTTCTGCCCATTCACTCCTCAATCTAACAAACATGACGAGAGCTTGAAGGGATTGACCTCCCTTCGGGGGGTAACCGGTCGTAAACTTTTCCGGGCCTATTCTGCTTCTTTCAAACGGTTCGAGACCGGCTTTTTTAAGGTCGTGGCCGTATCCGGGCAACAACCCTGGTTTCTTCTTGGCCCTGAGTCCAAAGAGGTGGAATGGAGATTTCCGTTGTACTGGACCCATAACCATCATAACATGGACTCAACCAGTTATCAAGTTGACGGGGACGACCTTCTGCCCGAGGACGCAGCATTAGTTTCTCGCTTGGGCTCTTTTGTCAAGGAGCATGGAGTCCAGAGCGTTACCTTTATACTCTCTCAACCTCTTCTCGTTGCTGGCGCTGGGCCATGTATCTCTTATATGTTTAATTCCCCTTGTTATGATGTCGTACCTTGGTTTTGGTAGCCTCTGATCTGTCTTTTATTTTGCAGCTCACGCTATAGATTCGTTGCCCCCATACGTGGCCCATGTGAACCCCAGTGAGGGTGCTCAGCCGGAAGGGAGACTTGGAAGCGTGCTGCAGCCGAGCCTGGCAGGGGAAGAGGGCGGACCGTTCCACAAGCCCAATCATCTAAGAGGACCAGGACCTCGGCCCCAAGCGGTCCCTCTTCATCACCTTCCACCGATCCGCCGTAGTTAGAAAAGGGTAATGCTGTTGTGGTGAGAGATGCCCAAGCTCAGCCTGAAGACCGGTTGGCGCCTCCTTCTCCTCCTTCTTACAAGCTCCCACGCAGTTTTGCTTGGGAGAAGGGGTGCTCGATCGAGGAGCTCAGCGTGGCCTTCCTTCCTCCTCGCCGCTTCCAGGATCTTTCCCTCGCCCTGAACGAGGCCGATGAACGCGGAATCCACTCTGTGCAAGATCATTTGGTGAAAGGAGTGGGTTTGATGCAGTCCCTGCTTCTCTTGAAGAAGAAGGTCGTCAGCTTCTCTGTTGAGAAACGCCAACTGGAGTCGGCTAGGGATCTGGCTTTGGCGGCGAGTAAGCGGGAGAGGACGAGTTGGATGCACTATAGGCCGATGTCGCCAAGAAGTCTGAAGAGCTGAAATCTACTCAGGAGGAGTTGAAGTCCTTGAAGGATGAGTCGGCCAAGCTGAAGGCCTAGAATGTTTCTTTGACGACTTCTAATTCTGAAAGCCTGGAAGCTTTGAAGGCGGTTCAGGTACAGCGGGGAAATTTGGCGGATGAGCTGGGGTCCACCAAGGCCGATCTTGCAGACACCAAGAGAGCTCTCTCTGCTTGTTCGGATACGGTGAAGGCGACCGCCAAGGATGCCTTCAACATGGCTTTGGCCCTGGTCTGACACTTTAACCCCTTGGTGGCTCTGGAGCTTGACAAAGTTGACTACCGGGCGTATCTACACCAAGGTAAGTATGTCCCTCCTCCCCCGTCCCCGGATAATGCCTCAGTTTCAGAACTTGGCGATCTGAAACAAGGAGAGGAAGGGGAAGAGGAGATCTCGCTCGATGCCCCTCAGGGCGGTGGTCCAGGTCCCTCGAAGCCACCTCCGTCAAACACCTGAGCCTACGTCTTTCTTTGTGCTGTAATTATTTTTACCTGGGGCATCTGTGCCCTTTTTGAATATTTCTGGCGTTGGTGCTAGTTGTATATATTCTGGTGACAATTTATGATTTTGATTTTATCAATTAGTCGTCATATTGGTAGAATTCTAGCATTGTTAGAAATTTATCGACTGCAGTAGCTGCAAGTCTAGGGATTCTACCAGACTTTAAGTCTGGGAATCAATGGTAGGGTTGTCTGTTTCAACGTCAACGGGTGTTCATTTAAACCGCGTAGGGTGTTTACTTTAACTGCGCTATCGTGTTTCGGAGCCGTTGGCCGGGATTGTAACCGAGATAAGGGCGAAGTGTCACATGCTTAGCCTAGGTGTATGCAACGCACAACTTAAACATTTTGACCTGATCAGGGTCGACATGACAAGTCGAATGCTTAAATTGGGGCGAGCGTTGACATGTCAATTCCGCGAAGGCCACGTATGGCAATTTCGCCGAGCTCAAACCTGGGCGCGTCGGAGTACAACGGCTGGTATCATCCATCTAGATGTGTTGTATTAGAAACCTCGGTGTAACATTTATGACCGGGTGTATTGACCTCGGTGTAATGCTTAAGCGATCAATAGTGCACGTTGGCGAATCTCCATTGAGGAATTCTTCATTAAAATAAGCTGCTCCAAAGAGCTAACAAATAGTTCAAAGAAATCTTTAAAAGCATAAATGAATTAAAATACTGAAATTAAGAAATAACCGAGTTCCAAACGGGGTGTGTCTCGGTGTTGTGATGCATTCTGGGCTAGGATCTAGCTGTGGTAGATCTTCAGCTTGTCGGCGTTCCAAGTTCTCTTCAGAGGTTTCCTAGCCAAGGTTTCGAGTATATAGGCTCCGTTGTCCAGTTTCTCTTTAACCCGGTAGGGACCTTCCCAATTTGCCGCCAGCTTTCCATCTCTGGCGTTTTTATTGCCGATGTCGACTCGTCGAAGTACGAGGTTGCCCCAGTTAAATGACCGAGGTCGGACCTTCTGATTATACTTTGCCGCGAGAAGTTGTTTGGTGGCTAATTCTCGGCAGTGTGTTGTGACTCGGATCTCGTCGATCAGGTCCAACTCCATCCTCAACGCCTCGTCATTTGACGCTTCTCCCTCTCGTCCGTCTTTTATCTTCCTCCATGACGGCTGTCCTATCTCCACCGGGATCATCGTTTCGCATCCGTAGGTTAAGCGGAAAGGGGTTTCCTGAGTTGAAGTCTGAGCATTTGTTCTGTAGCCCCACAAAACGCTGTGAAGTTGCTCGACCCAGTTAAACTCTGCATCTTGCATCCGTTTCCGTAGGCCTTCGAGAATGATCTTGTTGGCTGCCTCAGCCTGACCGTTGGACTGCAGGTGCTCGACCGAGGCGAAGTGCTGCTTGATATCGAGGTCTGACATCATGGTCTGGAATCTCTGATCCATAAACTGCGCCCCGTTGTCTGTTATCACCTCGGCTAGTATTCCAAAATGAGAGACAATGTTGTGGCGAAAGAACCTCCGTATACATGCCGAGGTTATTATCGTTAACGGCTCGACTTCGATCCACTTAGTGAAATAATCTATCGCCACGAGGAGCCACCTGAACTGTCCCGGGGCTGGCTTGAACGGTCCGAGGATGTCCATCCCCTACTTGTAGAAGGGCCAAGGGGCCGAGATTCCTTCCAACTCTGTTGGCGGGAGCCAAATAAGTTTGGCATGCTTCTGACAACTGTCGCATCTCTTGACGGCCTCTTTGGCGTCCGTCGTCATAGTCGGTCAGTAGTAACCCGCGCGCAGAGCTTTCCTAACAAGTGCTTTGCCCCCATGTGATGGCCGTTAATGCCTTCATGTATCTCTGCCAGTACGTACTTGGCTTCTGCTCCGTCCAAGCATTGCATCATTGGAGAATGTAGGCCTTTTCGATACAATTGATCGTCCACCATGGTGTAGATTACGGCCTCTCGGATCAATTTCTTAGCCTCGGTCGAATCGGTTGGAATAATGCCCCTTTCCAAGTAATCTTCAATCGGCTTCCTCCAATCTGTTGCGGCCGAGATGGTCATGATACAGCTTGGCTCGGACAGGTTCTGCTGGATTACGGTTCTGTGATTGCTAGCGCCTTTCGTATTTGCCAATTTGGACAGGATATCTGCCCTAGCGTTTTCTTCCCTTGAAATATAGGTGACAATCACCTCTTGGAACTCCGCCATGATTTCCTTAGTTTTGTTGAGATACTTAGCCAAAAGTGGACCTTTCGTTTGGTAAGTGCCCTCAATCTGTGCAGCGATGAGCTGTGAGTCGGTGAAAACCTTGACCCGCTGAGCTCCATTCTCTCTGGCTTGTAGAAGTCCGGCAAGGAGAGCTTCATACTCGGCTTGGTTGTTTGAGGTCGGGAACTTCAACTGAAGGGAGTGCTCTACGGCCACACCTTCCGGGCTTTCTACTATAATTCCCGCCCCGCTTCCTTTTGCGTTGGAAGAGCCATCGACATATACCTTCCATACTTCCGTTGGATCAACCTCGGTCGTATCTACCGGGGTGAGTTCCCTGACAAAGTCTGCCAGCGCTTGTGACTTGATGGCATTTCGGGCTTCAAAAGTGATGTCGAACTCGGACAACTCCATCGCCCAGCTCGTCATCCTTCCGGCGAGGTCTGGTTTGTGTAATACTTGGCGGATTGGTTGACTAGTTCAGACGACTATCCGATGTCCTTGGAAATAGGGTCACAATCTTCTTGCCGCTGTTAGCAGGACGAACGCCACTTTCTCCAGCTTCTGATATCGAAGTTCCGAGCTCTGTAGTGCGTTGCTCACAAAGTAAATTGGTGCTTGTCCGGCCTCGGTTTCTCTTACCAAGGCGGCGCTTACAGCCTCTTCTCCCACTGACAAATATAGGAATAAGGTCTCGCCAGGTTCCGGTTTTGTCAGGACCGGGGGTGTTGCCAGGCATTGCTTGACCTTCTCGAATGCGGCTTCACAGTCCAAGTTCCATCCTCCCTGTGTTTCCTTTTTCAACAACGTAAAGAAAGGCAGTGCTTTCTCCGCTGATCTTGGTAACAATCTGGTCAGGGCGGCAAGTCGACCCGTTAACTGTTGAACCTCTTTCTTGATCCTGGGGGCCTGCATTCTAGCACGGCCTTGCACTTATCTGGATTGGCCTCGATTCCGCGGTTGGTCAACATGAAACCTAAGAACTTCCCGGCCAGAACTCCAAACACGCATTTGGCGGGGTTTAACTTGATCCGGTGCCGTCTCAACTTCTCAAACGTTTGCTCCTAGGTCTCTGATATGGTCTTCTGGGTATTTTGACTTCACAATCATGTTGTCAATATACACTTCTATGTTTCATCTGATCTGGTCTTCAAAAACTCTGTTCATCATCCGTTGATATGTGGCTCCGGCGTTCTTCAACCCAAAAGGCATAACGTTGTAGTAGTAATTAGCCTTGTTGGTCATGAAGGCGGTCTTCTCCTGGTCGTCGGGATGCATGGCTATTTGATTGTAGCCGGAGTAGGCGTCCATGAAAGATAGCAGCTGAAAGTCGGCCGAGTTATCGACCAATTGGTCAATATTTGGCATTGGGTAGAAATCTTTCGGGCAGGCCTTGTTCAAGTTGGTGTAATCTGTGCACACCCTCCATTTGCCATTTGGCTTCAGAACCATCACCACATTAGAGAGCCAGGTGGTATACTGTATTTCTCTGATAAACCCTGCCGCCAAGAGCTCCTCGACATGACTCTACAGAGCTTTCTGTCTGTCAGCTGCAATGTTCCTCTTCTTCTGTGCCACTGGCGTCGATCCCGAGCGCATGGCCAGTTTATGGCAGCAGAAACGTGGGTCGACCCCTGGTATCTCGGAAGATGTCCAAGCGAAAACATCTTGATTCTACTTTAGGAATTCAATCAATCGAGCTTTTAGATCAGTCTCTATTGCCCTGCCAATTTTGGTGGTCTTTGAAGGATCCTTTCCCAGTATCAACTCCTCCAATTCCCCTTTTGGCTATGGTTGTGGGACATCGAGCTTATCCCTAAGGTCGAGTTCTACCATGTTTACTGACCGTCGGGGTCTACAGTGCTTCTGGATATAGCTGAGATTTCCCTTTTACTGAGCCGAGGTGGAGATGAGGGTCCTTCTTCACTGCCTCAGAGATCGGAGAGTCTCGAAATAACACTGCCGGGATTCTTTCTGGTCCCCAGACACCGCTACTACTTGGTTCTTATTGTTGACCATCTTGAGTTTCTGATGCTTTGTGGATACCATCATGTCCCAGCCTAGTATAACATTGTAAGAGGAAGGAAAGTTGGCAACTATGAACCTTACCTGTTCTGATTTAAACGCCTCCTTCGTACCTAGCGTCAATCTTAGGTCGATGTAACCTTTGGGAAATGAACGCTCTCCATTGAACCCTACGAGGGTTGTTTTGCATGGCTTCAGATCCTCCACATCCATATGCATCCTTTTGTAAGCGTCCTAGCTAATTATGTCGTCCAAGCTCCCTGCATCCACGAAAATCCTTTTAACCAGGCAATTCACCAAGGTTCCCGTGATAACCAACCCATCCTGATGCCCTGGTACTACGTCGGTCAGCTCTTCCCTTGTGAATGTTAAGGACGGTGGTGCCGGCTTTTTTGGGTCGTCCTTAAACTTTGGGAGGTCTCTCATCAAAAGGACTTCCCTCAGGTATTTCTTACGCTAGCTAATTGAGTCACCACCACCTCCGAATCCCCCGCTGACTACGTTGCAACGGAAGTCGGTTTCTGGGAATTTGTCCCTGGAATTTGACTTTCTTCTTTTCTCTTCTTTCCTTGGGTTTGTGGCCGGGCTACTACTTCGGCCTCTCTGATTGCGTTTGGCATTTCTCCTTCCTTGGGTTTTGATCACATACTGGTGCAACTTTCCCTCTCTTATGAACTTCTCAATGGCATCTTGGAGTTCATGACATTCTTCTGTAGTATGCCCCAGTCCATCATGAAATGCACAGAATTTGGACTGGTCTGTTGTGGGTCAGTTTCGGAGAGACCTCGCTCTACCAACCCTCCTCATGTCTGCCTGAGCCACCTCCTTCCAAAGCTGCGCCCGAGACACATTCAGAGGGGTGTAGCTGTCGTATTTCGTCTTCGCTTCAGGCCTTTCCCCCCGTGGTCGGTTATCTCGGTTGCGTTTTGGAGAGTCCTCTCTCCGTCTGTTGGCAGGATCTTTATCATCTGGTGACGCGTTCCTCCACTTCTCGGGCTCCACGGCATTGGCTATCTCCATCTGTTCCACGTCCAGATACTACTTTGCTCGGGTGTAGAACTCGGTCACAGTGTAGACTCGGTTCTTGCACACATTCTTAGCCAAACGTGACAATGGATCTAGGCCATCTACAAGGCAATGCACATGGACTTCCTCGGGGAGCGAGCGCACTTGCAGAGCCACGTCCTTGAATCGGTCCAAATACTTCTGCAATGTCTCCCCCTTTTTCTGCTTTATCTTACTCAGCGTGAACTGGGACTTCGGCTGTTTCTTACTGGTTGCAAAGTTCAACTCGAACTTTCATTCGAGGTCTTCAAAGTTACGCACCGAGTTATTCGGCAGGGAATGGAGCCACTTCTGTGCTGGTCCGGTCAGTGTGGCCGCAAAAAGACGTAGGATGACTGGGCCCTTGATTAAACGAACCCACATGGGCAGCTCGAAAGTTTCGAGGTGACCGCGCGGATCCTAGGTCCCATCATACTTCGAGAGGTCGGCCAAATCAAAGTTTTTCGGGTAGGGCGCAGTGGCGGTTTCCTTTGAGAACGGGCTTCCGTCGAAGCTTGTCAAGTACTTCATTCTATACTCTCTGGGGAGCCTCGTGACCGGGATACCTTCTTCACATCTCGGTCTTCTTCGACATCTCGGTGTCCCTCGGAATCTCGGTCCTCCTCGATATCTTGGTCCTTATGACCGTCTCGTCGTCTTCACCATCTCGGTCGTCATTATTCGGGATCCGAGCCAATCGCAGTTTTTTGAGATTCGAGGCTGATGGATGATCTCGCCCCGAACTCGGCCTCACTTTTTTCTTGCCTTTCCACGATCCTCCTCGGACTCCTTTTTGAACCAAGGCTTCGAGACTCCTAAACCGGTCGTCCAGCGTTTGCTGAATCTCTCTGAGATCTTCCTGGCGCTGGAGGTCATCTCGCTTTTCCTTATTCTCCATCCTCCTTAACATTGATTCCTGTGTTTTTCGTAGCATGAGAACATCTGTACTTGGGCCCGCGGTCTCCTCCGTTGGTTTGCCTGAGTCTTGTTTACGTCGGGTGGGGAAGACGTCGTGTCTGAAACGTTGCCTTCCGGAGTTTCCCCCCGACATGGTGAACTTTGATCGTGATTTTTACTTGCCTCCACCTGTGGTTGATTAGGCTGGATATTCCGACTGTTGCTTCTTGTATTAGCCATCGGTAGTCACGTGAATCGTAATTTAACGTCCCCACGGTCGGCGCCAATGTTCTGGTGTAGAACACAGATGTCCAGCCAAGGGCTGGTACTTTGATCTTGGATCGGTGGGCTCAGTCTGAATACCTAAGGAGAAGATATCCAGAGGAGCTTGGGATCACTGTGCACGAGATATAGGGCGTGGTGTGTATGCACAGTGTGACTGAATGTAAATAGTTTGAGTTAGAACGTGTGCACCTTAGTATGAGGTCTCTCTATTTATAGAGGTTACCATGGATAGGATATCGACTTAGGCCGAGATCCTAGGTGCGAGTATCGCGTGTATATCTGATAGATGCTCCTACATTTTTGCTTGATATGATCCTCCTACAATGTAGGATATCCCAGTATTGTAGGTGAGATTCGGTATATGATATATCCTCAGTTTGGGCTGCATATTGGATATGGGCCTTATGCAGGTCCGTAACACATTTTAAACAAAGGATGCAGTGAAATTTTATAATCTTTAGGGGATTAATTGAAATAAAATTGTTTGCATGGGTCTGAGTGATATTTTCCTATTATAAAATATTAAAATAATTGAAAGACAAGACTAGTGAGACCATAATACAAAAAAAGTAACAAAAGTTAAAAGTTAAGTGTGTCACTATATATGCTCATAAATAAATTATTTATGTCTACTTTTTACACCAAAAATAGAGTTTTTATGAGTGAGCATGACGAAATTGACACATTTTCCCTTTATATATACACACAGATACACATATTGGATGCAACCCGGGATTTTTCTTTTATTTTCCTTATATATTTAATAATTTTTTATTAAACAGAGAGAGAGAGAGAGAGAGAGTTTGGAAGATGACCTACCAAATAAGGAGCTATTGAGATTAACAAAACACAGGTTGGGTTTCTATCCTAATCATTTTCTTATTATCCCTCATTATCTCTAAATCATATCCGTTCAATCAATCACAATACTACTTTAACATCTCTCTCCTCTACCTCAATCAATGGCCCAAATGGGGTGATGAAAAAAAATGAGAAAAATGGTGAGGAGAAAATCCTCCAAGAAACTTACCTCCTTGATTTTTATTTCAAAGAAAACTAAGGCTTTTTTTATTAAAAATTAAAGATAGTAACATTTCAAAATTTAAAATCAGTCCCTTGAGAATTATTAAAATTCAATGTATTTATTTATATTTTACTAATTTTAACATATTTTAATGTCTTTTTTTCCTTTTTTATTCAAGATTTTTTTAAAATAAAAAATTTGACCGGCAGATGATCCACCAAATAAGGAGCTATATTGAAAGGAACCGAGACACCTTGGTTTTTATTTCAGGAAAAACTAATCTAGAGATCCTCATACTTTTTCATAATTTTGAATAAGGTGCTTTACTTTTTATTTTATTTTATTAAATCCTTTAACTTTAAACAGCCATATAAGTAGTTTTAATAGAGTTCCTCTCATGGGACTTCAACCTCCAACTCAAATTCCTCTCCAATAAGCAGAAACAATCCAGAAATTTCTATGATACCAAACTGGTTCGATCTGTCAAATTGTCCCTTCACAATTGCCTGTTGGGTGTTTGTTCCCTTAAAAATGCTCAGATCTCTGTTTTTCCAGCTCCTGCCGTTCAAACTCTTTCCAGTTGATATCCCTAAGAATGTTACTTTATTTATAATCCACCCTTGTTCAAGAGCATACTTCCCATTTGCCACTTCAGATGCAACAAAGACACTATTATTATTGGACAAAGCACCATTGAATCTTACCAGTGTCCAATCTCCATTCCCTCCTCCCACCTCAAGTGACTCTCCATCATCCAAATATACTTGCCCTGAACTGTTTCCACTGCTACTGATAGCAACTAAAAGCTCGAATGGCGTGTTTCGCGCAGCACTGGTTGTATTGGCTTCACCTTGCATAGCCAAAATATTACCTTCATGAACATGAACATTTATGAGATCAGGTGGTGCATCAAGGGTTACATTCTGTCCTCTTTCCACAGTCACCAATGAGTTTGAGACATTGAAGAGGTTGAACCAACTTCCTGCCGGAAAATAAGCTTCAACGGTTGTTGCTCCTTGTGTCACTACAGGAGAAACCATCACTCCTTTCCCCAGTAAAAATTGATAGTTTATTTTATAGGTTGCCACATCCTCTGGGAAGGAAAAGAAAAGGGGCCGTGCGATGGGTACGCCGCTCACATGTGCTTCATACATTAATGTGTAAAAGTAAGGGAGAAGGCGATAACGAAGACCAAGCACTTTTCTTGCTGATGCAGCTACTGAAGGCCAAATGTAAAGCTCTTGATGAGTTGTACCTAGGCTTGAATGGTCCCTTGCAAATGGGTAAAAGGCACCTAACTGTGCTAGGCCAAGAGAATGAAGCTTAATAATGTTATATGTGGAAATTTAAAAAGGATTTAAGATCAAGCGTTGGATTATCAAAGGCATAATTTAATTTTTATGAGATAGAATATTTTGACTTGAAAACACAACGAAATACTATGAAAAAGAAAAAGAAAAAGAACATATAAAAAAAAAAAAAGTTCAGTGAATGAATAATTCTTGACACATTCATCGGTAATGCAAATTAAAATGATATCCAAACAAATAATGACCACATTTTTCTTTCAAAATAATAAAGAAAGAGATGAGGCAAAGAAAACAATTATCTACATGCCATAACAAAGAAAATACTCCAGCACGTGAATGACGTAAAATTCTTTTAGCTTTTCCAAAAAATAAGTACATGATGAAAAATCAGTGTCATTTAGCCTAGAAATTCTACCTGGATCCAACGCCGACAAAGTTCTTCAGTTGTATTTCCTGCAAAACCACATATATCTGCTCCAACCATTGGGATTCCAAAGATTCCAAAATTTAAGATGGATGGTATTGAATATGCCAAATCATTCCATGTAGCAGCATTATCTCCTGTCCAGTGAGCTGTATACTTGCCAGAGCTTACAAAAGTCGATCTACTAAGAATGAATGGCCTTCTACCAATTACATCAATTAAGGCCTTTCTTGTAACTTTTGACTCCATGAGTCCATAAAAGTTGTGTGCGTCATACTCGGTGATATTCCCATAGTGTAAACATGTTGCTGGAATCGTCTTATTATTAATGGGTCGACGAACTCCAGCATTGTTTATCTTGTAAGGAGGGCTGTCAAGGTTAGAAAATGGAATGGGAGGTGAAGCGATGAAATTGGATAACTCATTCATGTCAAGCCAAAGGCCATCGAAAGGAAGAAGGTCATGAAATAATTTGATTTCCCCACCCCAAAATTCTTGACTGAGTGGATTTAAGAAGTCAGGGAAGTAAACTTGTCCAGGCCAAACTTCACCCAAGTAATTGATTCCACTACGCTTTATGTAGATATTATCTCGCAAACCTCTAATGAAGGTTTCATATGTCTTGTTAGTACTTATACCTGTTCATAAATTTACCTTTGATTAAAGGCGTACAAATACTTACACAAAAAAGAAAAAAGAGTCATTTTTTTCCTTGAAATTAAAATGTGTAGTGCTGCTAAAAGGAAAGTACCTGGGTCCAGAATTAGAACATATCTTTGACCATTCTGGTGAAGAGCATCAACAAACTTGCTCATCTTATCTAGAGGGAAGTTGATGGGATCAAGTGTAAAATCCTTATACCCATCCATGTAATCAATATCTGTCCACATGACTTCAAGAGGTATGCCTGCTTTTGCATAGTTAGCAACGACATACTCAAGTTCACCAACATTCTTGTAGCCATAGCGACATTGATGAAAACCTTCACCAAAGATGTCAATGTTATAACCAGGAGGATTAGCATAGAAAATAGACTGATGAGTAAACAGACAACCAAAATTCACGTGTGAATTCCTCTATATTTCAACTCATCTTTTAAAATCTTTTCTGGGACATGAGAAAACAACATATAGCCGAAATTTTTTTTTGCCTATATTAGATCTCCATATAGAAGAAAATAAGATAAATAGGAGTACTACTTATTTGGTTTATGTCCTAAGAGTTTCTATCTTTTTTTCCCTCTACCAAATGTGATGTACAATAGATAAGGTACTCTGTGTGTGTGCGCGCGCATATATATTTATGTATATATATTGACCTGAAGGTACAATAGTTTCAATTTAAAGTAAATCTTTAATCGGTTTAAATCCGCATGTGCGCTATATTTCCTAAAGTAGCCCAATAGTAATAAGTATAGCTATTGACACAAATAAAATACTAGGAGCATAAACAAAATACAGAATACAAGTATAATATTCCTTAAAATGCTGCACCATGTTCAATACAGAAAAAGAACACAACATCTGAAGAAATTTGTTTTCATACAGAATATGACTAAAAATACATGCAATCAAGCAAAAAAAAAATTAAATCACCATAATGGTGTTCTATCACTCACCAAAGGACCAATATGGCATGGGAACAGGGCGGCCAATGAGTTTTGTGTACTGCTCCATAACCAACTCCGGCGTGGGTCCGGCGAAAAAGTAAAGATCAAGAATCCCTCCGATGACTTTGTAAGTGATACGATCACCATCATAGATTACGTCCATTCCATTACTGTTGAGCAGCAAAACCCCATGAGTGGTCCCGGCCATGACTCTTCCATCAGCGGAAGGAGAACGAACATCCATGTAAAATGGGTGAGACCCATAAAGGTTCTGATCAAGATTGGCGCTACCAGTGTCAGCATTCCACAATGTAAGGATCTGATTGGGTTGGATCTTGAAGGAACTTTTAGTGTGCTCTCCAAGACCGTACAAAGAAGCCCCATTTTTGGGTAACGAGGAAGAAAGCTGAAGATACTGGTCTTTGAAGACGAGAAACGTCGATGAATTTTCTGGGTTTGGAGATGTATCGAAGATGATATCGCTTGAGGATTTGCGAGCGATCGTGAAACCAAAAGGGGTGGTATTGTGGAGGGTGAAGATTAGGTCTGAGTTGGGATGAATTAAGGAGATTTGTGGTTGTGAGCGATGTTGATTGTGGTGGGAAGACAGATTTTGAACGGAAAGGGAACGGTGAGGTGAAGAGGAATGACGAGGAATCACTTGTTTTGGGATTTCCCATCTTTGCTTTGTGGCGTCGGTGATTCTCACTCTAAACCAATCTCCGCTCTTAAAACTACAATTAAGATCATTGCATGTGTTAAAAACGGAAACCCAGTAAGGGCGGTGCTGTTCTTCGAGCTTCGAGCAGCCAAAAATGACAATGATTCGTTCTTCAACCAAACAAAGCACATTTCTTTAAATTTTTTTAATAAAAATATATAGTACTCGTAACTTCTTATTTACAAAAAAAAAAAAAAAAAAAAAAAAAAAAAAAAAAGAAAAAAAAAGAAAGGTTACTTGAGAAATTGTTTCTTTTACTATTCATTAGGTTCAATTCCTTAATTAAATTGTATAACTATTCTAAATGATAAAATTTTAAAACTAATTTAAATAATCATTAATAATAAAAATCACATGACAGGATATAATTGAAAATTTGGATTGAATAACTATAGAAAAATGGACTAAATTTGGTTCATTTTTATAATTTATGTTTATCCTTTTTAAAGTACCGAAAACAAAAATATTTATTATTTTATAAATGTTTTTTTTAATTTTATAGAAATAATCAAATGGGATATTTATAAAATATTATAAATTAAAATAAACTAAATAATAAAATTTTATGAATTGAAAAGTATAAAGATATCATAAAATTTAAAAATTATAAATAACAAAATCAAACTAGGAAATAATAAATTATTTCTGCTTCTCTCTCTCTCCAGGCACACACCCACTGGTGCCTAGAGAGAGAGAAGCAGAGCATATCCTCGCCATGTGATTTTATAAGGAGAGGTCTCAAATCTCCATAAGGCAACTTCAAGGCTTTGAGAAGTAACTAAAGTTATAGTTGAGAATTAAGGTCAACCTTTTTAGGCCTAAAGTAAGAAAAACATATATATTTTAAAGCTCAGTTTGTGAGTTTAAAGGTCAAAGCTGGCCCTGTAGAGTTGGAAGCAATTTTTTTAAATTTTAATCATTTTTCTTATTTTTTTTTTTTAAAAGAAATCTAATTAGTAAATTATAATAATTAAATTTTAATTTAACAAATAAATGTTGTCGCATTAAAGTCTAAACAACACGTTTTATACAAACAAACAAACATTGTCACTAAGTTATAATCAAAGGTATTGTCTCGCATGTCACAATTACAAATAATTAATGAAAAAACCTACCAAAATTAAAAGTACTTCTTATGAATTTGTCTTGAAAAGTGCAGGCAATCAACAAAACAAACAACACAAGATATGAACAAAATAATCACTAGAAAAAGTCAACAAATACAAAATTAGTAAGAATATTTATGAAATAAGAAAATTTTTTTTTTTTTTTAGTTTAAAATTTTTAGGATTCTTAATACATGATGTTCTTATGAAATTTAACTCTAAAAATGATAATAACAACTAAATATTTGTAATATTGTTAACAAAGTATAAAAAATTAATAATAATATTATTATACAAATAATTTTTTTTTAATAAAAAAAAATATAGGAGCCTAAAAGGGCTATCTCTTAGCTCTATAAGGTTGGCCTTTTTAGGCCAGCTGCTCTACAAGTTCTCTCTTTTAGGCCCGCTTTTACTTTTTAAAGTCAAAATCTTAAGATTGGCACTTGTAAATTCAAAACATAAGCCAGCTAGTCTAATGGACTCACCCCGTTTTGCTAACTCTAGAAAAGTGCAAGAGGTTTGCTCTTTTCTAGATGTTCAATTGGCAATAACCGTGTTTTGACTATATTGAACCAATTTTAATAACTTAAAGGTGTTAATTGCACTTTCAGAATTAATTCGAGGTGGTAGGTACACTTTTACCTATCATATATATATATATATATATATATATATATATATATATATTTTAGGAAGAATGCTTAAAGGTCCCACATAAACATTCGTTGAAATCATCAATTTATTGTGGAGGCTCATAACTTCTAATTGTAAATAAAGCCTTGAAGTGGTACAGAAGATTTTTTTTTTTTTTTTTTTTTTTTAACTAAGGGGTATTATGCCAAATATATTCCAAAAGATGTTTTTTCCAACATACTCCAAAAGTTATTTAAAAATAGAGTTTTTGGGGTTTCACAATGATTTGATGACTTCAATGAATTTTAAATTTGGGTATTCCATGTGCCAAAACAGGATAACGATTAAATCGAGTGATTTAAAAAGCCAAGATATTTATTATTAATAACTAATATAATATGATTACTAATTTTTTTTTTTGTTGTGGAACATAACTAGAGTCAATCAAGATCGAAATCGGCCCTGTGGCTCGCCGTGAAGGGCTGTGGCCTGCAGGGCGGGCCCTCCGTGGCCCAGGGAGTAAGAAAAACACTTTTTTTTAAAGCCCTACCGAGAGCACTGCTGTGGCCTACCCAAAAATTACTATTTCAAATTTTAACTATTTTTCCTCTGCTTTTTTTAAAGAAATATAATTAGTAAATTATAACACGAATCATCCAATAAATAACTACAATCACTAATTTATAATCAAAAGAACCTATCTTCACAAATAACTCACATAAAACATAAAAAGGCATACTATGAATTTCTTCTCCCGCATCATGAACACATCCATAATCTTTATTTGTAACAAATAATAAACCAAATCATAAAATTAGAGTATAGTTATTATATATTTGTAATTAAATGGATAAATAATTTTATAACAAATACAAAATATATATAAATTAATAAATTTAAAAAGAAAAAAAGAAAAAGCTACAGATTAAAGGGCACGTAGGGCCGGTACGCGTGGCCCTCCGGGGGTACGCTCGTCTAAGTCCGAGGCCCTTTCGGGCGGCCCCCGTGGCCAATTTTAAATATTTCGCTCATTTTTTTCAATGGCGCCCTCGACGGCCAGGGCTTAAATGAAATGTACCGCGTTTTGACGGCTCTAAACATAACAAGAGAGGAAGTAGCCGGTTGAGGTGAAGAGATGAATCAGGCTTCGCAGAGGCCAAAAAGAAGAACAAGATAAAGTGTTGGCAAAGACTCAAAATTAGCGTTTTATTGGTAGCAGAATCCATTTTGGCCTCTCTAATTCCTACCAATGTCCTTTGGTATGAGTGATTGGTGACGATGATAGAAAGTGATGGCCTGTGGTTAATATCATAATATATGGCCATCTCTCTATTTATCTTCTGTACAAAAAGTAAATATAAAAACAATTTATAACAAGTAAAATTAACAACACTGTTAAGGAGACTTAACTTCCGTTACTTTTTCCATTATGAGTTGCACCAGACTTCTCTCTCATTATTTTAATATTTTTAATGGAAAGTATCACTTAGACCACATGCAAATAATGTCGTTTCAATTAATAACCTCAAAAGATTCTGAAATTTCATGGTACCTTCTTCAGTCAAAATGAAACTAAATTTTTCAGTAAAAAAACAATAATATCCTTTTTTTTTTTTCATAAGGTATTTATAAGAAAAATATGAGCATTTTGAAGACATATATAGACATTTACAAGACAAACATGTGAATGATCAGAGAAAAAAAAAAATTGGTCAATCATCTATTTGTTATGTAAATATTTTTATTTGTCTTAAAAATGTTTATATTTATCTTAAGAATGGTCTTATGAAAAAAAAATAAAAATAAAGTAAGAGCATTTTTGTCTTTTAACTATAAAAACTTAATTTCATTTTGAGCAAAAGGTGCAGTGAAATTTTATAATATTTTGGGATTAATTGAAATAAAATTGTTTGCACGGGTTCTAAGTAATATTTTCTCATTAAGAATATTAAAATAATTGAAAGAAAAGAGAGGTGGGACCAATAGGATAAAAAGTAATAGTAATTAAGTCTCCTTAACCGCATTGCTATATATGCTCCTAAAATAAATTGTTTATATCTACTTTTTACACTGAAAATAGATAGTCTTCATGGGTGAGCATAGCGAAATTGTTCATTACTAAATTTACCCATTTTTCCTATATACACACATTGGAAGCAACCCAGGATTTTTCTTTTCTTTTCTTTTTATATTTACTAATTTGTTTTTTTAAAAAAAGTTGACTGGCAGATGACCTACCAAATAAGGAGCTATTGATATTAACGAAACACACCTCCTTGATTTTTTTTTGGGGGGGGGGGGGGGATAAGGGTTTTTTATTAAAAAATATTAAAAGTAATAACATTTCAAAATTTAAGATCAATCTCTTTAAAATTATTAAAATTCAAGGCACTTATTTTTTATATATTAATTTTAACACTATTATTATGACATTTTTCCTTTTTTTATTTAAGATTTTTTTTTTAAATAAAAAAATTGACTGGCAGATAACCCACCAAATAAGGAGCTATTGAAGGGAACCGACACACCTTGGTTTTTATTTGAGGGAAAACTAATCTGGGGATCCTTATGGTTTTCCTTAAAAAAATCCATGAAGTATTTCATCAAGTGCTATTAATATCATTCTTAAGAAGCTTCATCCAACACTAGATTTTTTTTTTTTTTTTTTTTGATACATGGCGAGGGGAGGGGAGAATCGAACTAAGGACCTAAGAGAGGGATACATCCCAATACTATTGCACTACAAGGAGTACTGGTCATCCAACACTAGATTAAACAGTACAACTTTCCCTTAATTTGTTAACTACGTGTAACTGTTATGTGGGCCTCCCTTAGATGATGTGCTAAAACAGGATAACGGTTAGATGGAAGACGATTCTCTTCTGATCATTTTTCTCATTTTCTCTCATTAGCACATCTACCATTGATTGAGAAAGTGAGAGAAAGGTTAAAGTGGTATCGTGATTGATTGGATGGATATGATTTAAAGACGATGAGGGATAATGAGAAAAAGATTATGAGAAACCCAACCCGATTAGATCGGGTGATTTAAAAAACCAACATATTTATTATAAACACCTAATATAATATAATTACTAATTTTCTTATTTGGGGCAGAACAAGAGAGGAAGTAGCAGGTGAGTTGAGGTGAAGTGAGGGAGTTGGTAAAGTTACCTGGCGGTGAGGGAGAGGAGAGGAACATCAGGTCCATAAACAGAGGAAGGTTTTATGAGCTCAAGAATTGCACTGAGAGATGTTGGTGACGATACATCAGTTCTCACACTTGCTATGCTGTAACCATAACCCACTCCCTCTGATGATGAATCAGGCTTCGTCGCAGAGGCCAAAATGAAGAAGAAGAAGATAAAGCGTAGGCAAGGACTCAAGGTGAGTGTTGTTTTGGTAGCAGAATCCATTTTGGCCTCTCATATTCCTACCAATGTCCTTTTGTATGAGTGAATGGTGACGAGGATAGACAGTGATGGCCTTGATAATAGGATAATATCTTTCCATAATTAATATATATAGAGGATAGAAAGTTATGGCCATATATTATCATATTAACAACAGGTCACCACTTTCTATCCTATATATATATATATATATATATGACGTTGTAAATTTGGCAATGAACAATTTTGTTATAAGCGCTTATAAGAACTGTTTATTTTAGATAAAAAAAGTAAATATAAAAAAATTTATTTGGAAGTAAAATTAGCAACATCGTTAAGGAGACTTAACTTCCCTTACTTTTTGACCGTGAGTCATATCGACCTCTCTCTCATTATTTTAATATTTTTAATGGAAAATATTATTTAGACCACATGCAAATAATTTTATTTCAGATAACCTCAAAAGATAATTTCGTGATACCTTATTAGGTCAAAATAAACCAAGTTTTTCAATAAAAATAAAAAAATAAAACCCTTATTTTATTTTTTCATAAGAGCATTTATAAGAAAAATATTAGCATGCCATGGCTTGTTCCCTATTCTTTACAGCCTTTCATCACCAAATTTCAAGTAGATCCAATTTTACTCTCTGGTTAATTTATTTGTGTTGAAAATTCAGCCATTAGGGTAAGTTTGGTTTGAGGGAAGGGGAGGAGAGAAAAAAAACGAGGGGGGAGAGAAAATTGTAAAAAAAATGAGTCTAGTGGGGCCTACAATTTTCTCCTCCCCTCCCCTTCCATCAAACCAAACTTACCCTTAAGCTCTATTAAAGATCGCCAATACCAAACAGCCACTAGCTTCATTTTAACGTCATTGTACTAGTTACTTTTTGTTGTTGTTGTTGTTGTTGTTGTTGATTATGCTAATTACCCATTTTTAATTATTTATTGGTACCTTTTGTCTATGTAAAACTTAACCCTTTTCTTAAACGGCCTTTACTTTTTTTGTTTTGTTTTTGATACAACGGCCTTTACTTTAATTCTAACAGTATTGTGATGTTTTCCACTTTCTAATTGTTTTTTGTAATTATAATCCACTTAAAAATTTTTTGTTCTAAGTGTTCGTAGCATAATACTTTACTCTCCAATCTGCGGGCTTTTTTCCCAAAATGCCCCTAATTAAATAACTATTTACCAAAATGCCCTTGTTTTCAAACCATTTCACTTTGCTCGTTTAGTCGACTAAACCATGGTTTAGTCGACTAAAACGCATGGGCTCCATTTTTTTGAATTCCGAGGTTTAGCACCGTAGCTTAGTCGACTAAACCTCCGACAGAGCATTTTTTGCTAACACACGAGATTTAGTCGACTAAGCTACAGTGCTTAGTCGACTAAACCTCGGACAGAGGGCCTTTTAAAGCCCCCATTTGCGCATAATGAACCCTAATCATACATTTGCAACCCTTTCCCAACCGAATACTCTCTCTTTTCTCAGTTTTAGTGCGACCCATCAAAGTTTAATCTCATTCCACCGTGTTCAAGGTATGATTGTTGTATAATCATTGTAGTTTCACTTTGTTCAGATTGTTTCTTTGGTTGTAAGCTGAAACCCTCCCTTTTGTAGCTCACAAATTGTTGTGTGAAGGATGAGTTCAAGTTCAAACACGCACGTTACTGTAATCTACCATAGTGGGAGGCATTTTGAAGGTCCCGATGGTGTTCAATTTGAAGGAAAAACGAAAATGATGAAAATCAAACGGGGAATTACGTACAACGAGCTCAAAGAAAGAATTCACCAAAAATTGGGGCTACATGGCAGCCAATGCATTCATCGGTTAATTGCCAAAGTGGAGACTATAGTGGGTAAGGATATTGTATACTACATTAGTAACGATGTATGTGATGATGAAGACGTAGAGTGTGTCATAGATGCATTTGCTAATCGGAGAGCACAAAATTTTATTGAGATATATGTTGAGCTTGAATCTGGTGAATCATCATCTATACCCATGCATACAAGATCGCACGAGTATGTTGGTCAAGAAGAGAGACTGTCGGTGTATCCGGACCTTCACAAGTCTTAATAAGTCGTAACATTGACGGATGAAGGGGAGGATAAGGAAGATGAGAGTTGGCACAACGATGAGGAGGAGGAATATGAGAGGTTTATTCCACTAGGTGACACCTCGATGCGATGTGGAGGGTGATTTTGATAGAGACACGAATCGAGTAAACCCGAGTACCGTAACAATGCCACCGCTTCGTGTTGACCCAATTAGAAGTGGTAAGTTAGTAAACTTGTATTTGTACTTGTATTTGTAATATGTATTTAGTGGTTTTGAGAAAAAGATCATATTGAGATGCGGGGCCCGAGAGTGAGCCATTTTGGAACGAAAGCCCGCACTATTCCGATATTAATTGGGCGACTTTGTGACGATGAGATGGACACGTTGTATGGTGATGATGACAAGCAAGGTGGTTGGCAATTAGGTGATCCATTATATTTGTATCAAGAGTTTCCTTCTAAGGCCGAAATGCAACATGCCGTGAAATTGTATTGCATGAAGTCTCATCGTATGACCAAAGTTGGAAAAAGTGATGAGCATAGGTTTGTGATGCTGTGTCGGAACCATGCTGACGGTTGTCCCTGGTATATGAAGGCAATTTTCCCCAAGAATGGAAATAGTTGGGTGGTGCGTAAGTGGGGTCAAGAGCACACCTGCCTCAACTAGAGTCTCGCCCGGGATCATAGACAACTCGATTCAGAAGTTATATGTGCAGCCATTATCGGTAGGTTTTCTATTTTGTTGCGGTTACATTCGGTTTGTTTATTGTTTGACATTTAGAATTTGATTTGTTTTCACCAGGTATGTTGAGAGAAGATCCAGCTTTAAAACCGGTCTTTGATACGATAAGAGAGGATACAACGTTTGTATGGATATAATATAACATACAAGAAGGCTTGGAAGGCCAAAATGAAGGCCATTGTGAAGTTATTTGGTGATTGGGAGGAATCATATGCATTCTTGCCCAATTGGTTGACATACATGACGCAGTGTAACATGGGTTCTCTTTTCAGGCTTGATACTGATGAATGTTTCGACGAACGTCGTTTTTTTAGTGACAAACGCGTCTTTCGTAGGGTTTTTTGGACATTTCACCAGACCATAGAAGCCTTCAAATACTGTAAGCCCATACTTCAAGTTGATGGCACCCACCTGTACGGAAAATACAAAGGTACTCTGTTGATTGCAACTTCACAGGATGGGGATGGGAAGCTCCTCCCCATTGCCTTTGCTGTTGTTCCTCCTGGTGAGAAGTATGATGATTGGTGGTGGTTTTTGTGTCTCCTACGTGACCATGTGACGCGAGAGGCAAGGCATTTGTTTGATATCTCGATCGTCATGCCGGTATCATAAAGGCGGTTAAAGATCACCCTACTTGGCGGCCCTCCATATGCCTATCATGTGTATTTCCTACGTCATGTCGGGAGCAACTTTAATACTAGATTTAGGGATATGCAATTGAAGAAAAATGTTATGAAACTAGGTATGAAAGTTCACATGTCATTTACATCATAAACTCATTTGTTATGATTGATTTGTTTCCATTGTTATGAGGTTATATTCACTGTTATACAGGGTACATGAGTTCAAAGATCCAGTTTGACATCAAGTTTCAGGAGTTTATTGAGGCAAACCCACAGTGTGTCACCTGGTTTGAGCGGCTTCCAAAGGAGAAATGGTACAGGTCCTACGATGTAGAAGGACGGAGGTTTGGTCACATGACGACTAACCTCGCCGAGTGTGTGAACAAGGTTCTCGGGGTGCACGTAACCGCCAATAACGGCATTGGTGAAGATGACTTGTAGTAGACTTGTCGAATATTTTGTCACCAGCGTGTTGAGATTAACGAGACATATCGCTCGCGGGAAGGATAGTCTCAAAAAGGTCGAAGAAGAGTTACAAAGGATGGACCGGTTGACCGTCACATATCGTGTGCGACTTTATGACAGAGATTTACATTTATTTGAGGTTGAGGATGCTTACAATCAATCTACACATGTCGCCGGTGACATAATGAGGGTTGACTTGATCAATCACAAATGTCAATGTGGGAGGTTCATAAGAAGAAGGTATCCCCGAGTCACGTATTAGCGAGTATGCAAGATGGAAAATTTGAACCATTACGATTATGTTGACCCGGTATTCACTATCCCATACATTAGTCGGGTGTATGCAAAGACACGGTATCCGATAGGCAATGAATTGTTGATTCAACAAGGAGAGGGCCAAACCGTTGTCCTAAATGCAAGTTTGTCACGCACACAGGGAAGACCAAAGTCTACAAGGATACAGAATGAGATGGATTGGGTGGAGTCTCAAACCTCAAGCAATCAGCAAAGATGTAGAAATTGCAACCAAGCCGGTCATAATATGCACACATGTCCAACGAGGATTAGACAAGGTTGAATTATATATAACGTGTTTTCTATTGAGTTTATGATGATTTGTTTAGGTAAAAACTTGGAAATTCGAAGCATCCACTAATTCACTGATTGTATCGAATGAATGACTAGTTTTGAGACATTAGCGGATAAAAGCTATGTAACGCCTTTAATTGTTGCCAAAAATAACTTCCCCAAATCACATTGACGTGTATCTCTGAGTTGGTATAGGTTTCGTGCAAGGAGAAAACCGAATTCGGAAAGTCACCATGCTTCTGTGACTGGTTTAGTCGACTAAACCATATGTGTTAGTCGACTAAATCACTGTTTAGTTGACTAAACCATATGGTTTAGTCGACTAAACCAGTCACAAAAGCATGGTGACTTTCCGAATTTGGTTTGCTCCTTGCACGAAACCTATACCAACTCAGAGATACACGTCAATGTGACTTGGGGAAGTTATTTTTGGCAACAATTAAGGGTGTTACATAGCTTTTATCCGCTAATGTCCCAAAATCAGTTTAATAGTTCAATAAACCGTCTAAATTGGTTTGCCAAAACCTAAACCACATAAACCTAAAGCATTCACATGTCATTAGTAAAGAAGCACCAAATTCAGATCAAATTCACCAAGTTCAAGCCAACAAACAAAAAAACATCAAGTCAAAGCAAACATTCAATATAAGTCAAAAAAACATCAAGTCAAAGAGCAAACATAAAACATAAAATCCCTAGATCTAATCTTCATCTTCTTCAGATGCCCCGGGATCCTCCTGGTCATTGTCATCGTCATCCGAGAAAGGTCGTCCAAGCCGCAACCGACCAAGCGCATCCTCTAACCCCTTCATCCTACCATACATCCACTTCCACCTCTTTTTCTGTTTGGCTTCCATCTTGGACATCCGTTTCCCCGTTATCATGGATGGCCAACATGACATCCACCATCCGGCTCAACAAAGTCCTCCATCGAACATCATCATCATCATCGTCATCAGGGACCTCAGGAGGAACAATGGGTGGAACCGGGCCACCTTGGGGTACACCCTCCTCTACACCAGCGTATTCCCACACCCCATCTGCCACCTTGGAGATCTTGCATTGCTCCAATAGCCGCTGTCCAAACCTATCACTCCATGAACCGTGATCCATCATTTGCTCATTCTGCATTGGAACACGAAAATGCTCCAATATTTTCTGAACCAGGTAGGCATATGGGAGTGAGGCTGTATCCTTCTGTTTAGCCTTGGACATCATCCAGCAAATGTAATGCCGCCAATTCACCGGTATGGCATGCCGAATACACCACATCACAGGGATGTCACCCTCCAACACCCTCGAATGATTGTAAGCCCGAGGGAACAAAATGTGGGTCATGGCGTAGAAGAGGATACGGGAACTAACAGTCAGCTGCCCCACAGTAAGTACAGGTCTATGACCTCCTGGCCTCCTCTCGATGAAATCCCCCAATGACTACATTGCTATCCCCATCATACAAGTATCTATCCTCATCCTCTGCATCAAAATCATGTCCCAGTATATCCTTCCAGATGGGAGCCGTCATCACTATGTCAATCCCGCAGACACGAGACTTCAGTACGCCATTTATGTAGCTCAGGTTATGGTAGAAAGCTCTCACCATAACCTCTGAATACGGACAAGACATATCGGCCAGCCCTATCAAATAGGAATTCCCCAACAGCACCACTATGTCAAATCCCTCATCTGCAAAGAATGTCATGTCTAGTGACTTCGGCTTGATAATGGGTCTTCTAGCAAGATTTTCCATGAATTGTGCATGCTCGCTTCATTATTGTTAGACAAATAACCAAACTGAAGATCAACAACGGGCTCAGGATCCTGTTGTCGGTGTGACCCAGAGGAGGATGCCCCGCGCCTCGCCCGGTGCTTAACCCGCCTCTCTCTCTCTCATTGCCGCTGCCAGAAGGAGCCTCCCTACGACGCATAATTGCAACACCGACCTACAAATGGACATTACAAACCATCAACAAACATTCATAATTTTCAATTTCCCATATACATTCATCAATTTCACAAACAATCATCATTACCACTGAAAAACAGAATCAACATCAACAAAATTCATGAAAACCGAAGTGAAATTAGTCCAAAAATCAATGATGGGTTTGCCTTAGGAAAATAAAAGGCGAGGGGTTAAACTTAACTTCTTTCACTTTCATTGATTGTTAAGAAGGATTCGGTGGGCATATTTCTATCTCACACTAAGCCGGGAAATTAAAAAACAATAATCAACCGGAAACCGGGAAGAGGGATAGGGATCAACAAGTTATTGAAAAATGGTTTTTCGATAAGAATTTGGTTGAGAGACAAATTGAATCCATTTATCAACGATTCAATGAAAAATCTTGTACCTATGTTTTGAATTGGTGGATACATGTATCAATCAAATGAATGTCGTAAGGATAAGGATCAATTCAATTAGAATCGGTTTTGAAATAATTGCGTTTTCACTTTCACATGTACATTCATCAATTTCATCCATAAAAACAAATGAAATACTCAAATCAATGAAAGAAACACAACAAAACAAGGAGAGCATAGGGCAAAACGCAAAAACGCAAATGGGGGTTTGCTTGCGTTTTCACTTTCACACGTACATTCATCAATTTCATCCATAAAACAAATGAAATACTCAAATCAATGAAAGAAACACAACAAAACAAGGAGAGCATAGGGCAAAACGCAAAAACGTAAATGGGGGTTTGCATAAACGCAAAAACGGAAATGGGGGTTCGCATAAACGCAAAAACGACATCGGAACTTCGAAATGGAGATGGAAACATATCTAAATCGAAGCAAATGGCACTAAATCAAACCAAAATCAACCCAATCAGATCACAAAACGTACAAACCCAAATGGGGGTTAGCATAAACGCAAAACCTACGTCGGAACTTCGAAATAAAGATGAGGAACATACCTAAATCGAAGCAAACGGCACTAGATTGAAGATCCCGTCGAAACCCACCAACGAATTGAGCAACCTTTGGGCGAAAAAAACAGAGGAAGAGAGCTCTACAAACGGTGGTTAGTTGGCTATTAGGGTTGTGTTTTGCACGAATGGGGGCTTTAAAAAGCCCTCTGTCCGAGATTTAGTCGACTAAGCACTGTAGCTTAGTCGACTAAATCTCGTGGTTAAGCAAAAAATGCTCTCTGTCCGAGGTTTAGTCGACTAAGCTACAGTGCTTAGTCGACTAAATCTCGGGGAAATTTAAAAAAAAAAAGAGGAGCCCCGCGTTTTAGTCGACTAAATCATGATTTAGTCGACTAAATAGGGGCAAACAGGCAAAGTGAGAAATGGCATTTTGGTAAATAGTTATTTAAAGGGACATTTTGAGAAAAAAGCTAATTAACCCATCATAAAATGTCCGCTAGTTTGTCTTAATTGTGCCAGCTGCATCCCATATATAATTTAGTCATTCTTTGACGATGGAAGATGGTGGCAGGTGGGGGGAGTCCGAAAGCTACCCTTGTTTGAAATCGGAAAATCTACATTCCTTCGACTCAGACGAAGACGAAATCAAGAAATCAGGAGAAGGGAGAAATCATTTGACTTTATGAAGCACACTACTTTACGTGTCAAACATGAAAACCATTCCAAATTAAATGGTTGCCACCAAGTCACCAACTGGTGCCACAAAGTGCTCCTTCTTCTTCTTCCCCAAGCTCTGCATTAGTTTCTATCTACAAGATCACTTGATGAGTTAACAAATTTCATATTGATTATGACAAAAATACTCATCTTTCACAAAGATTTTTACGTATACTCTCTTCCCTCCACCTGTATCTTCAATTTACAATGACTTCATCTGTATATTAGTTCTCTTCCAGTATATTAATTCCCTAGACCCTAACTACAATAACAAAATAACCAGGCCAAAGTCGGATCAAATAATATAATATTAAAATCAGGCTGAATGGTGAGATTAACATGCTATTGCTAAAAGTGATGAAAAGTGCAATGATAAGAGTATTTGAGTAACTCTTAAAAATTGAATCTAAGAGTGACACTTTAGTAGTAACAGGAAATCCTTTTCTCCCATGAAAAATATCTCACTATTTTCTCTGTTTCTTCATTGCATTATTTGAAAATTTAGACATAATCGGATTTTGTGCACCCTTCTGTGTGTTTGTGGAGTGTTTCGTGGTAACAATATGTGATTGCCTTGTGGGTGAGTATGTTAGAGTACACGTGCATCTAACTGATTTTGGATAGCTGTTAGATGAGATCAGAGGGTATATAACCTACACGTGTAAATCATTTCCATTGTTGAATGAAAATACTCTCTTCAATCCCCCTTCCTCCTCTCTTTCATATCTCTATTTTGGCCCGTACCATGGAGTGTAAGTCCTATTTTGACATCTTACTCATTTTCCTAGGGTGAGTATTTTCTCTTGACAAATCCATTTGAAAAATTGTAAACTCTGGTTAAGGTCAAGCCTGTTATTTACAGAATGGTATTCAATGGTATGATAATACCAATGACTAGTAGATGCATTGGCCCCATATTACAGTTTCTCTTGAAAGTTACGTGCATTTCTATTTCATTAACAATTGCTTATTTATTTTGCATGAATATATAACTACTACAGAAGCAACATTATCTTCTATTTATGGCATTTAATTTTTGCTGTAATTAATCGTTCCAGGATTATAAAATCCACCGACATGAAATGCATACTAAGTTAGTTCAGATAATGCGGGAGAGGTTGTTGGTTCAGTTGCGTGGGTTGCCTCAAATTGTTGAGAAAAATACCAGCAATTGATCATCTCTAACAGATGGACAAAGACAAACACATAACGATAGAGACTTGTTTAAGATCCACGGCCATTCTGATAGCAATCTTTATTATCAAACACATTCAGAGCTTTATTGGGGTTCAACCATAGCCATATAATAGTGGTTTTAATAGAGTTCCTCTTATGGCACTTCAACCTCCAAGTCAAATTCCTCTCCAATAAGCAGAAACAATCCAGAAATTTCTATGATAATAAACTGGTTCGAACTGTCAAATTGTCTCTTCACAGTTGCCTGTCGGGTGTTTGTTCCCTTCAAAATGCTCAAATGCCTGTTTTTCCAGCTCCTGCCGTTCAAACTCTTTCCACTTGGTATCCCTAAGAATGTTACTTTATTTATAATCCACCCTTGTTCAAGAGCATACTTCCCATTTGCGACTTCAGATGCAACAAAGACACTATTATTATTGGACAAAGCACCATTTAATCTTACCAGGGTCCAATCTCCATTCCCTCCTCCCATCTCAAGTGACTCTCCATCATCCAAATATACTTGCCCTGAACTGTTTCCACTGCTACTGACAGCAACCAAAAGCTCAAATGGCGTGTTTCGCGCAGCACTGGTTGTATTGGCTTCACCTTGCATAGCCAAAATATTACCTTCACGAACATGAACATTCATGAGATCAGGTGGTGCATCAAGGGTTACATTCTGTCCTCTTTCCAAGGTCACCAATGAGTTTGAGACATTGAAGAGGTTGAACCAACTTCCTGCCGGAAAATAAGCTTCAATGGTTGTTGCTCCTTGTGTCACTACAGGAGAAACCATCACTCCTTTCCCCAGTAAAAATTGAAAGTTTATTTTATAGGTTGCCACATCCTCTGGGAAGGAAAAGAAAAGGGGCCGTGCAATGGGTGTGCCGCTCATATGTGCTTCATACATTAATGTGTAAAAATAAGGGAGAAGACGATAACGAAGACCAAGCACTTTTCTTGCCGATGCAGCAACTGAAGGCCAAATATAAAGCTCTTGATGAGTTGTATCTAGGTTCGAATGGTCCCTTGCAAATGGGTAAAAGGCACCTAACTGTGCTAGCACAAAAGAATGAAGCTTCACAATACTTATATGTGGAAATTTAAAAAGGATTTAAGATCAAGCGTTGGATGATCAAAGGATAATCTAATTTTTATGAGATTGAATATTTTGACTTGAAAACACAACTAAATCCTATGAAAATGAAAGAGAAAGAACATAAAAAAAATATGTTCACTGAGTGAATGAATATTTCTTGACACATTCATAGGTAATGCAATTTAAAATGATATCCAAACAAATAATAAGCACATTTTTCTTTCAAAACAATAAAGAAAGAGCTGAGGCAAAGAAAACAGTATTTCCGCATTCCATAACAAAGAAGATACTCCAGCACATGAATGACATAAAATTCTTTTATTTTTTTCAAAGAATAAGTACATGATGAGAAATCAGTGTCATTTAGCCAAAAAATTCTACCTGGATCCAACGCTGACAAAGTTCTTCAGTTGTATTTCCTCCGAAACCACATATATCTGCTCCAACCATTGGGATTCCAAAGATTCCAAAATTTAACATGGATGGTATTGAATATGCCAAATCATTCCATGTAGCAGCATTATCTCCTGTCCAGTGAGCTGTATACTTGCCAGAGCTTACAAAAGTCGATCTACTAAGAATGAACGGCCTTCTACCAATTACATCAATTAAGGCCTTTCTTGTAACTTTGGATTCCATGAGTCCATAAAAGTTGTGTGCGTCATACTCGGTGATATTGCCATAGTGTAAACATGTTGCTGGAATCGTCTCATTATTAATGGGTTGACGAACTCCAGCATTGTTTATCTTGTAGGGAGGGCTGTCAAGGTTAGAAAAAGGAATGGGAGGTGAAGTGATGAAATTGGATAACTCATTCATGTCAAGCCAAAGGCCATCGAAAGGAAGAAGGTCATGAAATAGTTTGATTTCCCCACCCCAAAATGCTTGACTGAGTGGCTTTAAGAAGTCAGGGAAGTAAACTTGTCCAGGCCAAACTTCACCCAAGTAATTGATTCCACTACGCTTTATGTAGATATTATCCCGCAAACCTCTAATGAAGGTTTCATATGTCTGGTTTGTACTTATACCTGTTCATAAATTTCCCTTAGATTAATCATGTACAAATAGTCAAATACTTCCACAAAAGAGAAAAAAAAAGAGTAATTATTTTCCTTGAAAAAAAATGTGTGGTGCTGCTAAAAGGAAATTACCCGGATCCAGAATTAGAACATATCTTTGACCATTCTGGTGAAGAGCATCAACAAACTTGCTCATCTTATCTAGAGGGAAGTTGATGGGATCAAGTGTAAAATCCTTAAACCCATCCATGTAATCAATATCTGTCCACATTACCTCAAGGGGTATGCCTGCTTTTGCATAGTTAGCAACGACAAACTCAAGTTCACCAACATTCTTATAGCCATAGCGACATTGATGAAAACCTTCACCAAAGATGTCAATGTCATAACCAAGAGGATTGGCATAGAAAATAGACTGATGAATAAACAGACAACCTTAATTCACGTGTGAATTCTTAATGTTAGCTTAGCCTATATATTTCAATTCATCTTCTAAAATCCTTTCTGGAACATGAGAAAACAACATATAGCCTTAACATATTTTTTGCCTATATTAGATCTCCATATAGAAGAAAATAAGATAAATATGAGTACTACTTATTTGGTTTATCTCCCAAGAGTTTTTATTATTATTATTTTTTTCCTTATGCGCTATATTTTCTAAAGTTACCCAATAGTAATAAGTATAGCCATTGACACAAATACAATACTAGGACCATAAAGTATAATATTCCTTAAAATGCTGCACCATGTTCAATACAGAACAAGAACACAACGTCTGAAGAAATTTGTTTTCATACAGAATATGACTAAAAACACATGCAATCAAGCAAAAACAAAATTAAATCATCATAATGGTCTTGTATCACTCACCAAAGGACCAATATGGCATGGGAACAGGGCGGCCAATGAGTTTTGTGTACTGCTCCATCACCAACTCCGGTGTGGGTCCGGCGAAAAAGTAAAGATCAAGAATCCCTCCGATGACTTTGTAAGTGATACGATCACCATCATAGATTACATCCATTCCATTACTGTTGAGCAGCAAAACCCCATGAGTGGTCCCGGCCTTGACTCTTCCATCAGCGGAAGGAGAACGAACATCCATGTAAAATGGGTGAGACCCATAAAGGTTCTGATCAAGATTGGCGCTACCAGTGCCAACATTCCACAATGTAAGGATCTGATTGGGTTGGATCTTGAAGGAACTTTTAGTGTGCTCTCCAAGACCGTACAAAGAAGCCCCATTTTTGGGTAACGAGGAAGAAAGCTGAAGATACTGGTCTTTGAAGACGAGAAACGTCGATGAATTTTCGGGGTTTGGGGATGTATCGAAGATGATATCGCTTGAGGATTTGCGAGCGATCGTGAAACCAAAAGGGGTGGTATTTTGGAGGGTGAAGATTAGGTCTGAGTTGGGATGAATTAAGGAGATTTGTGGTTGTAAGCGATGTTGATTGAGGTGGGAAGACAGATTTTGAACGGAAAGGGAACGGTGAGGTGAAGAGGAACGACGAGGAATCACTTGTTTTGGGATTTCCCATCTTTGATTTGTGGCGTCGGTGATTCTCACTCTAAACCAATCGCTGCTCTCAAAACTACAATTAAGATCATTGCATTTGCATGTGTTAAAAACGGAAACCCAGCAAAGGCTGAGTTGTCCTTCGAGCTTCGAGCAGCCAAAAATGATAATGAACGTGAAGAGGAGAGTTGCTCAAATCTCCATAGTCAACTCCAAGGCTTTGAGAAGTAAACATGATCAGAAAACGATGCGTAAAAAAAGGAGGCATAAAAAGTGCAGGAGGTGGGCTTTTATAAAAATATTAATAAAAAATTAAATTATTAATAAAATATTTAAAATAATAGTTTTATAAAAGATGAAATCGAACGGTTAAGATTTTAATCCAACAGTTGAGATGAAAGAAAAGAATGGGAAGAGAACAGGAAGAGAAGAGACCGTTTCTTGATCTGCATTTATCATTAACCGCTTCTTGGCGAAATGGAACCAATTTTAATAATTTTAAACTACTAATTACCTATATTTTTTTCCAGGTAGAATGCTTAAAGGTCCCACACAAACATTCCTTGAAATCATCAATTTATTGTAGAGGCTCATAACCTTTAATTGTAAATAAAGTCTTGAAGTGGTCCATGAGATCTTTTTTTTAAAAAATAATAATAATAATAATAATAAGAGGTATTATGCTAAATATATTCCAAAAGACGTTTTTTCCAACATACTCCAAAAGTTATTTAAAATTAGAGTTTTTGGGGTTCCACAATGATTTGATTACTTCAATGAATTTTAAGGTATTTTAAGGCGTTGCATGGGGCCTTGAGAAATTCTTCCTATTTTTTATACTTTACCTTTTGACCCTAGTTTTAAAGCCACCAAGGGTCCATGTGGTGCATGGAAAATGTGCTAATGCTTCCATTTTCTTTGTAAAAGAATGTTTGATTGCATCATTTTCATGGGAAAAGCTCTTTCTAGTTCTGCATCAACTCATTTTCATAATAGGTATAGTATTTTCAATCTTTAAAATGATATTTTTGTATTTATTTAGGTTTAATTTGATTCATTACACATTATTACAGTAAGAGAAGTTTTGAATAATTTGTGTTTTTAAATTTGTTTTCCCCTTTAATTTCTAAGCATGTCTTGTAGGGAGCTCCGGCTACTAGTGAGTGAGGCAGTTGGCCACCAAAAAGTGTGATACTAAAATGATAAAATACACTACATTCTAAAATCAAATTTTAATCTAAAATCTGATTAGAAATTTGTTAAATTTAGAAGCTTGTAATGATAAGGACAAATATGTTATGGGTTGAAGTGCAAACAAAAATCTAGGAAGTATTGCATTAAGAGCTATTGATGTCATTTTTAAGAAGCTCCATCCAACACTAAAAAAAAACAGTACAAATCTTCCATTAATCTGTTAACTACGTGTAACTTTCATGTGGGTCTCACATGATGTGCCAAAAACAGGATAACTATTAAATGGGATGATTTTAAAAAACCAACACATTTATTATAAAAGTTTAATATTTCTGTTTTTGCTGTGAAAAGATTTTATTTATCACTCTGTGGGGTGGATCCATAAAATTATTGAAAAGGGTATCATTGTGTGGGGGGATTCAGGGGCTGCCCCTTTTTTTTTTTTTTTTAATAGAAAATTTTTATATGTATTAAAAAAAAAAGAATATAAAGAAAAAAAAAGAATATCAAAAAAATATTTATGAAATCAAGTGAATATTGATGATGTAATAAGATAGAAAATTATTTTACAAACCTATTATTTAGAAAAGCAATGATAAGTGCGGTTAGAAATGCAGCTATATAAATTATAATGAAAGGGTGGGCACTCAATAAGTTCAAATACATATATTTTAATAAAAAATGTATATTACAATAAAAATAATTACAATGTCATCCTTTTAGGCATTTCTTTTTGGAATTTAATCATAATTTTCTTATTATCAACGATATCAAATACATCTTTTTCAATATAAGGCACTAGACAATCATTCAATCATTCATCCCCCATCCGATTACGAAGTGTAGTCTTGATTTATTAAGGGTGCATAATTATTCAAACATGTATTAATTTTTTTTAGGAAAAAAAAAATCTCCAATTCCCCAATTTAAGAGTGGGAACTTGTCCCTCCAATCACATACTTCGGTCCGCCCATGATCACACTCATATAAAAATGAGTAGGTCCCATTAATATTTTTTTCTCTTCTCTTTATAATGAGATCCACTAACTTTTATGTGAGTATAACAGGAAAAAAGATCATACAATAAAAACAGAAACATTAAACCTTATCATAAATAACTAATATAATATGATGACTAATTTTCTTATTATTGGACATAACAAGAGAGGAAGTAGCAGTGGAGGTGAAGTAAGGGAGTTGGTAAAGTTACCTGGCGGTGAGGGAGAGGAGAGGAACATCAGGTCCATAAACAGATGAAGGTTTTATGAGCTCAAGAATTGCACTGAGAGATGTTGGTGACGACAAATCAGTTCTCACACTTGCTATGTTGTACCCATAACCCACTCCTTCTGATGATGAATCAGGTTTCGCAGAGGCCAATAAGAAGAAGAAGAAGAAGAAACGTAGGCAGGGACTCAAGGTGAGTGTTGTATTGGTTGCAGAATCCATTTTGGCCTCTCATATTCCTACGAATGTCCTTTTGTATGAATGATTGGTGACGTGACGAGGATAGAAAGTGATGGCCTATTGTTAATTGGGTCTGTTTGGGTTACGAGGAACGACTTAAAAGTTTATCGATTTTTATAAAAGTTCGGTGGAAAAAAAGTCAAGATATAAATGTGATTTTTGTTTGGATTGCTCGTTTGGCTTTTGTAGAAGTAAATTTTTTTTTTTAACTGAAAAATGTTTGGATTATTATTTGAAAAATGAGTGGAGATGAAAAATGACTAAAAAAAGCAAGAGTCTTATTGGATACTAAATATATTAATATTAGTTTTATATATTGCAATAAACAAAGATAAAAATTTATATTTATATTTAAAATTGAAAAAAGGAAAAATAAATGTATTTATTATTTAAAAATATATTTAAATTTAAATTTACATATATTAATTCAGTATAAAGAGTTTATATGGAAGGATTTAAAATTTTGGAAGTATAATCCCAAATCATGTTTTTTAAAGAAAGAGAAAGAATAAACATAGAAATTGTTAAAAAGAAAAGAAAACAAAAAGAGTTTCTTTAGAAAAATGGCGGTGGGGCCCACGCTCAGAATTGAGAGGAAGACATGATTATTGATGGTGGGCCCACATCCAACTGCCTTCACGTGAAAAGGCTGAGAACTCCAAAAACCATCCTAACGTAACGCCAAAAAAGCTCCCCCTCCTTGCTTTTAAAAAACTATATTTTGGGTTTAAGCCCAATAGAAAATAAGCCAATCCAAACAGTTTTTTTTTTTTTTTTCCACTGAAAGTTTTTCCTAACGCCCTTGCCATATATTTTTGCCTGCAACGCTCTCATCCAGCAGAATCCAAACAGACCAATATGATAATATCTTTCCCTAATTAATATATAGAGGGAGAGGATAGAAAGTGATGGGCTGTTGTTAATATGATAATATATGGCCATCACTTTTATATATATATATATATATATATATATATATATATATAAAGTGGTGCAAATTTAATAATGAATAATTTTGTTATGAGCCAAGAGCTATTTATTTTCAATACAAAAAGTAAATATGAAAAGAATTTATTAGGAAGTAAAATTAGCAATACTGTTAAGGAGATTTAACTTCCGTTACTTTTTATACTGTGGAACACTTCCCTTCTCTCATTATTTTATTATTTTTAATGGAAAATATCATTTAAACCACATGCAAAAAAATAATATTTCAGTTAACTTTAAAAGATTCTGAAATTTCATGGCACCTTCTTGAATCAAAATGAAACTAAGTTTTTCAATAAAAAAACAATAATACCCTTATTTTATTGCATTTACAAGAAACATATGAGCATTTTGAAAACAAATAAAGACATTTACAAGAAAAATATGTAATGACCAAAGAGTTAAAATTTTTATGTAAATATTTATATTTGTCTTAAAAATGTTTACATCTGTCTTGTAAATGTTTTTATGAAAAAAATAAAATAAGAGCATTATTATCTTTACATTGTAAAAACTTAATGTCATTTTGAGCAAAGGGTGCAGTGAAATTTTGTAACCTTTTGGGGATTAATTGAAATAAATTGTTTGGATATGTTCTAAGTGATATCTTCCCTTAAAAATATTAAAATAAATGAGATAAAAGATTGGTGGCATCAATAGTATAAAAAGTAATAGAAATTAAGTTTCATTATTATATATGCTCATAAATAAATTGTTTATCTATTTTTTACACCAAAAATAGGTAGTTTTTATAGATGTTCATGATGAAATTGTTTATTACTAAATCTACATATTTTTTTTTTTTCATATACACACACAGATACATATATTGGAAGCAACCCAGGATTTTTCTTTTCTTTTCTTTTTATTTTAATTTAATTTTTTTTTTTTTAAAAAAGTTGACTAGCAGATGATCTACCAAATAAGGAGCCATTGAGATTAACGAAACACACCTACTTGATTTTTATTCTAGGGAAAACTAAGGCTTTTTTTATTTTTTTTTAAAAAAAAATTAAGATAGTATAATTTCAAAATTCAAAATCCGTCTCTTTAAAATTATTAAAACTCAATGTATTTATTTATCTTTTATTAATTTTAACAATATTATTATATCTTTTTTCCTTTTTTATTTAAGATTTTTTTCAAATAAAAAATTTAACTGGCAGATGATGACCACCAAATAAGGAGCTATTGAAAGGAACCGACACACCTTCTTGATTTTTATTTTAGGGAAAACTAATCTAAAGATTCTCATAGTTTTCCTTAATTTTGAATAAGGTGCTTAACTTTTTATTTTATTTTATTAAATCCTTTAACTTTACACAGTTGGACAGGTTTGTCCTGCTGTTAAATGAGTGCTAACTCTGTTAGAAAATTCCGTTAGATGCACTAACCCATGCACGTTGGACAGACCTTGTCCCTCTGATATCTCACACCCAAACCAACCCTCTTGTCTTCATTTTCCCAATCAAATTCTCTAAAATATGCTAAATACTTAGCATTTCACAATAATTGCATAAAATCTAATTATTATTTGGATTTTGGTATATTAAAAGAATTATGAAAATGGAAGTAATGTACGGCGAGTCAGCAGGGCTCAAGTCCCCAACCCCTATAGACGGATCTAGGTTATGGATTGAGGCACCTGAATTTGTCACTTGGTTATTATTATTTTTTTTTTTAAAGACATATTTAGTGCCCCTTTGGATTTGTCTCTTCCAAATTTTTTTGGTTAAAGAAGAATTTGATAGCATTAATAATAACGTAATTATGATGAAATTTCAAAAAATAAGGCCTAGAAGGATGACATTGTAATTTTTATTATTATTGTAATATACTTTTATTATTAAAATATATATACTTGAATTTATTGAGTCCCATCTTTTATTGTAATTTATAAAGTGCATTTCTAACAAGACTTAGACTTGTTTTTTAAATGATAGATTTGTAAAATAACCGTCTCTCTTATTATATTATAAGTATTTACTTGATTTCATGAATATTTTTTTGATTTTTTTTTCTTTCTTGTTTATATTCTTTTATTTTTTAATACATTCAAAACTTTCCTTTAAAAAAAAAAAACGTGGGGCAATCCCCCACCACCATCAGTGTCCACCCTTTATAAATTTTCTGGATCCACCTTTGTGCATGATATGTCTGCAGATAACGTAAGAAAGAGAACATGGCTCAAGTTATTGTTTCCCATATTTATGATCAATTTTTCTGAACCTTCTATGATTTGTGGTGCATTTTGTGCAGTCTGTGGAGCTAATGCTATTTACGGCAAACTGCGATGTTGCAGGTAACGTTTCACAGTTATTGATTTGCCAGATCGAAAATCATCCACCACGGCTTTTATGAAGAGATTAAAATTTAATTAAATTATTTTAAAGTATTTTTATTTTTTATATAAATTAATAATTAGTTTAATTAATAAACTGATATACTCCCTTTAATTTGATCCTAATTATAGAAACACTTTTTAACGAAAGTGACCGGAGATAGTACAACCTAAGTATATTGATTAAGTAATTAATTTATTTTTTTAATCTTTTCAAAAAAATTTAACTTTATCTTATATTTAAAACAGAAAATATTTATATGGAGTATTATCCAACCTCCTCTCCAAAGCTTTGACCTGGGTTTACCATGGATGGAGGGAGAAGCATACTGTCGCGCAGTGTCTCTAACGGACAATTTTAACAGGGTCAGCTTTTATTTAACAGTAGGGACTAGCATATCGGATTGTTTAAAATTAAAGGACCAATAAAAAAGAAAAAAAAAAAAAAAAAAAAAAGCTCCAGGACCTAATTCAAGGTCAAGGAAAACTATAAGAACCACTAAATTAGTTTTTCCTTTATTTTATTTAGGAAACTATAATCTTTTGAGAAAATTTAAAAAAAAAAAAAACCATTTAAACTTATCAAACCTTAAAAAGTTTGTTAAGACATGAAAATAACATAAATATGATGGGAGATAAATTTGAGTTTTTAAAATGTTAGTGATTTCCAATATGATAAGATATTTATATAAACATTATAAATTAAAAAGTTAAGGAGCAAAAATATATATATGATTATTCTTAAAATACGCCCAACACCAAATATTTTTTGAAAAGGCGCAAAAGTCACAGTTTTTAATAGAATCATAGTTGACTAAGAATTGGGAGGCCTTAGTCAGCTATATATATTCCTAGGAATTAAATTACTTTAGCGGATTATTTAGCTAAGCTAATCTATTGCACTATAGGCAATTTTGTTTATGTTTAATTTGTGTTTAGGGTAATTTGAGTGTTTAACAAAAATGTAATTTTTTATTTTTCTTTTCCCTTATTGATTTCTAAGCATACCCAACTACCGACAAAAGAGGGTTTGTAATACATAATTATTTGTAATAAATATATGTTGATTTTCATAAAATATTATATTCCATCATTACTACTCTTAGATTGAAACTTCTTAATACATGTAATTAATAAGGATACTTTGAGATAAAAATTATAAATTTGAGTGACGAAGTGAATTTTGGTCTCATATTTATGATCAAATTCAACCCACAATTTTGTATATTAAGATCGAGAGGTATTTCATATCCTTTTAAAATGGATTTTCCCAATTTTTTTTTTATTTAAGAAAATGTAATTTTTTTCTGGCCAACTTAAGTCAAGGTCCTAAATTTCTTTTTAACAATAAATTAAGAAGTACGGTAAAGCCGTGAAAGTTTCTATAAAGTGTAAATTAAATATTAATGTAATAATTATGTATATTTTTTATAAAAACAATTATCCCAACATAACTCTTCCCATGGGAAGGGAGGAAACACCTACTTATACATTTCTTACATAGCCATACTTGAGGCTAAAAGCCACAATCTCCTATTAGTTGAATTAATTAATATGATGTATAAATTTTAAAGGGAAAATTCTAAATAAATACTATTTAAATTTGAAAAATTCCAAAAAATCTGCTAACACATGGAAATGACATAAAGATGATAGGGATCAAATTGAGATTTTAAAATGTTGATGAATTTACCATTATACCTTCAATTTTTAATTTTTTAAAAAATGTGCCCTTGCTAGAATACCACCACCGGCTGGCTATTGGAGATCTGGCTTTTGCTTGCGGCAAACCGCAGGTGGCCTAAACTCCGGCCACTAGTAGCCAAAGCTCCGACGCCAAGGGCTTTTTTTTAAAAAAAAATCAAGGTGTAAGGGGGTGAGATTCAAATCCACCCCACCATTTTGGTGAAGGAGCTAGGTGGCTAAAATAAGTAATGGAAATGACTAAATGTGTAATGGTATTAACTAGATATATAATTGTTTTGACTAAATGAGTGATGATGTTAATTAAAGATGTCATAATATTTATTAAATGAGTAATGATATTCAATGAAGGTGTAAATAAACTGACTAAAAGCGTAATAATATTCCATTACTTGTTTTGTCAATATCATTATGCATTTATTTATATTATACATATACATACCAATATGTATATATATCAAAGGAGCTTTGGTGACCAATGGTCACGCAACTTGTTCACCAAAATGGTGGGGTGGGTTTGAATCCCACCCCTTACCCTTTGATTCAATTTTTTTCAAAAAAAAAAAAATTCAACCTCATCCTTCAAAAAAAGCCCCCCGCCCTAGAGCTGTGGCTGCCAAAGTTTAGGTTGCTGGAGGTTGCAGGCCGACCAAAGCTGAAGCTCTGGCGGCTAGCTGATGTGGCGCTCTAACAAGGGCACATTTTATTTATTTATTATTATTTAAAAACTAAAGGTATAATGGTAAAGTCATCAATATTTTAAAATTTTAATTTGATCTATGTCACCTTTATGTCATTTCCATGTGTTAATATACTTTTTAGGATTTTCCAAATTCAAATAGTATTTATTTGAGATTTTTCCTATTTTAAAACACATTTCTTCAATTCCTTCATTATCTATTGTCATTGATTATTATTGATGAAGTATCAATAAGGGTGAACTAAGAAAATTTGGTAAATATAAAATCTATGTCTTTTATTTAACATCAAGATTAACTCTTTAAATATGTTTTTTTATTAAGGACAAAAGGGAGTATGTATACATATATGCATGTATCTTTGGAAGTAACCCAGGGTTTTTCTTTCTTTTCTTCTATTTTTAATTTAAGAATTTTTTTTTTTTTATTAGAAAAGTTGATTGACATGGGAGTGGGACATACCAAATATGGAGCTATAGAGAATAGAGACAAACAAACGCACCTTGATTTTTATTTTATTCAAGAAAATATAATTTTTTCTGGCTAACTTGAAACAACAGCCTATCACTTTTTTATCAATAAATTAATCTTGAGAAGTCCGGTGAAGCCGTGAAAGTTTCTATAAAGTGTAAATTAAATGTTAATGTGACAATTATTATATTTTTTATAAAAATAAATTACCCCAAATAACTCTTCCCTGTGAAAGTTTCTATAAAGTGTAAATTAAATGTTAATGTGACAATTATTATATTTTTTATAAAAATAAATTACCCTAACATAACTCTTCCCTGTGGGAGGGACCAAACACCCACTTATACAATAATCACATAGCACAACTTGAGGCTTAAATCCACAATGTACCAGAAATTAAATTAATCAATACATATGTATTATTTAAAACATCTCAATCATCTTTTTTAATTTGTTCTTTTCTTTTTGTCATTGATTATTATTGAAGAAGCATCAATAAGGGGTAAATTAGAAAAAAAAAATTGACAAATATAAAAAGAGTTAAGGTACAAATTTACCCTATAAGTTTTTACTAAGGAGCAATGCTACCCAAAAGTTTTTTTAAGTTTATCTTTACCTTAAAAGTGTTAAAATGAAACAATAATACCCCTTACCGTTAAAAGGTAAATAGTCAAAATCAATTTTTCAATGGTCAATATAGTTTTTTAAAAGTATAGAACAACAATGTTACGTTTTGAAACTTTTGGGTAATATTGAATCTGAATTTTTTTTTTTTTTTTTTTTAATGGCAACATTGCTCCTCAATGAAAACTTTTAGAGTAAATTTTACTTTAACCTGTATAAAAACTATGTCTTATATTTAGGATGAAAATTAACTACCAAATATACCTTATACGGAGTATTAAGATTAGAGGGAGTATAGTGTGTGTATCTTTGGAAGTAACGCAAGATTTTTCTTTCTTTTCTTCTATTTTTTATTTAAGAAATATAAAAAAATGTTGACTGACAAGTGACACACCAGATATGAGGCTATAGAGATTAAACAAAACACACCTTTTTATTTTATTGAAGAAAATGTAATTCTTTTCTGGCCAAATTAAGTCAAGGTCCCATAATTTTTTTTTTTTTTTTTTTTTATCAATAAATTAATCTTTAGTAGTATGGTGAAGCCGTGAAAGTTTCTATAAAGTGTAAATTAAATGTTAATGTGACAATTATATATGTTTTTTTATAATAAAAAAATTATCTCAACATAACCCTTCCCAGTAGGGGAAGGACGAAATACCCACTTACATTCATCACATAGCTCAACTTGAGGTTAAAACCCAACCCCCCCCCCCCCCAAAAAAAAAAAATTAATTAAATTAGCTAATATGATGTGTGTTGGAAGCTCAACTCCATTTGGCTAATGATGGCTGAAACCCTAACCCTAATTAGAGTTAGGTTAATTATCCTATTTTTTTATATATATATTATTATTATTATTATTATTATTATTATTCTGTTATATTGTTTTTTTTAAATTTTCAAATACTTATTTGAATTTTGAATACTCTTTGATTATAGTAGATTTTCTGTTAGGTTTAATTAGAGTAAACCCTTATTTATATTACCTTACAAGTATTCTACACAAGCAATAAATAAGGATATAGAGTTGCTGCATAATTTATCAATTTATTTCATGGTACTAGAGCTAGGTTCCATATGTCGTACCGTGCAGCTCTAAAGGGCCAGCTGCAAGCTTTTACTATCAATGATGGAGAACAACAAGCCACATCGGCTAGTGATGACTCAAAAAGGCTGGACACACCAAATTCTGTGGTTTGACTGGTGCTAACTTGTCTCCGCTATCAGGGATGTGTGGTACGGTGCTAAAGTTCCTCACACAAGTTATAGTTACACACCATTTCAATATCAACAACTACTTACAATGGTCTCGAAACATGTTGGTGTTCATCTGTGTGGAGAAACAAGGAAAAATACCGCAATGGAACACCTGCAACGCCTTCACTGGAGGATCCTACAATCGAGACATGCTTAGTTGAGAATAATATGGTCATGGCTTTGTTGGAATTTTAATATTATAATTAATATTCCATTAATTCTATTAAGTGGCCCACATTAATTCCTGTTTTGTAACCGTCCATTAATTCAGTAACGGCCCAATCAATACGCAATAATTGCTAATTGATACACATGAATGCCTTTATCTCTGTGATGGCCAGAGGGTAATTCGTACGTGTAAACTTTTGGTCCCCCCGAACCTACTCGAGATTGAGACAAGCACACCATCTCGCAGATTCGAGGAGAGAAGGATTAGAAGGATGAAACTCGGAGTTCGTCCCCGCACTTACGGAAACAAATCAATGGTGGGAGGTATTTGTGATCTCTATTTATTTTTTTTTCCGCATTGATCTAAATGTTAATCGTGTTTAACATGTTTAGATCGCTTTATTTCCAACATTTGGTATCGAGCATTTCATATGCCCTGCGCTTTGATTTTTCACCGATGAAATTTTATTTTTATCGGTTGTGTCTTAAAAAATTATGATCATATATTTAATGGGTTTTACACGAAAACTTTGTTTCGATATGTTCATAATATTTTTGTTCATGGATGGTTTTCGAGAGCTTTGTTTCAACCGGGTTCAAAACTTGAGTTATATCTTTATGGATTTCTTAATCGCTTTTAATCAACGTTACGAAATCATTTTTTTTTCAGAGATTTTATTTGGATTTTGTGTATGATGGTTGAATCATTCATGAATTAAGCTTTCGATATCAATTTCATTATATTTAGTTTTGCTTTTGATCAATTTTAATTTCTCCATTATTTTCGATCTGGGTATCGTTTTGCTAATGTTCTCTCCGAGTTTCATTGTTGCGATTTGGAGCCTTCAATTTTTTATTCGATTATATGTGTCTCGAATTTGTGAAGGTTTGCTTTGCTTTTGCAATTGATTTTCATCGGTTTTCATGAAATTTGAATTTTTCTCGAAAATTTTTCAGATTGTTTGATTTAATCTCTTTCGGTTGTTATTTGCATCGATTTTATGATTATATCAAACATGTTGTGTTCCGGTTTGTTTTTCTTTGATTTTTGCTGTCTAAAACTTTTTTTTAATCACTCCGATTGCCTGAAAGTGCGCTTGAAATCGCTGGGTGTTCTTGTTTTTTGCGGCTCGGGCCGGTTTCCTAAACCGGGTGAGGAAGATAAATGAAACGTTGCGTTTTGAGTTGAGAATAAAAAAAAAGACTCGAAACGGTCGGACAGATTTTGAACAGGGGACCGAGTGTTTTTATTTTGGTCGGTTGTGCTATGCGCTCATATCGATTAAATATGATCTGTTAATAAATATATTATTTATTATCCAGTTTAGAAATTTTACAAAATGGTAAAATTATGATTCGAACTCGAGACCAACTGGACATGTGGGCGCCTTTAAGGGCGTTCAGCCACCATTTGTCTTCTACGCGCCCCTTGTGTTTTATTTATGGACATTTATTTATTTAAATGTTTTTTTTTTCCAGCGAAAATAAAAAGTATTTAAAGTGTAGTAGGTGGGATTGAACCCACATCCTTCCTATCCAAAGCCTTGATTGGGCCTTTCAGACCATTAGGCCAAGCTGACATTTCTGTTTTATTTGTAGATACTGAATTTACATATAAACTATGACTTTCAGATTTAAATATAAATCTGATTTTATTTTTAATTGGATTTCATGTGATTATAAATTGCATATTTTTTTGTTATTCATGCAATGTTATGTTAAATAATATGCAAAGCATGACATATCCAATTTTAATATTGCTTATTTTCTTGCAATATTATATAGTAATGTTAAGTGATCCTTATGTTTTAATTAATTAGAGAGTAGCCACAAGATCTTTAATTAATTGAAAATGTAAATAGAGTTGCATGATCACATAGTAACATTAGTTGTAATAGATCATTTGTAATATAATAAATTTTATCCCACAGAAATTTTTATTATATGTTTTTGTATGATTAATTAGGATAAAATATCAAATTATATTCTTAACTTACCTTGAGGTATTAAGAATAAGGAAATAATTTGATAGTTTTATCATACGATTATGTATAAATCTAATTGAATTAGAACTTTAGCCCACAGTGCAAGTTGTATGTCGGTAGATTTATGAATTTTAGCATGATTTACATTGGTAAAACATGATTTAGTTTATTAGTTTCAATTCTTGATTTTTTAAGCATGTATTTCTTAATTATGCAGTAAAACAACCTGCGAGTTTCTCTAATATGAAAAATGATATTCCCGAACTGAGGGGTGATAACTATAAGGTATGGAGAGAAAGAGTTCTTCTCCAATTGGGGTGGATGGATATTGATTATGCTATAAGGAAAGATGAACCACCTTCCATTACTGCAACCAGCACTCCAGATCAGGTTGATCTTTATGAAAAGTGGGAGCGATCTAATCAACTCTCATTAATGTTCATAAAGACTCATATCTCTCGCATTCGGCATTCGTGGTTCTGTCGAACAACATGACAAAATTAGGCCACTTCTAAAGGCGATCGATGATCAATTTCAGATTTCAGGAAAGGCACTAGCCAGCACCCTAATTATGAAGTTTTCATCCCTAAGACTTACTACAGTGAAAGGTGTGCGTGAGCACATCATGCAAATGAGGGACATTGCAACTCAACTAAAGCAACTTGAGGTTGACATGTCTGACTCCTTTCTCGTACACTACATTCTGAACACCCTTCCTGACCATATGGACCTTTCAAGATATCCTACAACACACATAAGGATAAATGTCAATTAATGAACTTTTGACCATGTGTGTTCGGGAAGAGGGAAGGTTGAAAATGGAAATGGGAGAGAGTTCCTTCATGACAACCGAGAAAAAGGGTCGACTCAAGCCAAAAAGAAGGGAAAGAAAAAACACCACCCCAAGGTGGAATTAAGAAGGAATCCAAGTGTTTCTTCCGTAAAAAGAAGGGACACATGAAGAAGGGGCTTCTAAATTCCAGCAATGGCTTGAGAAGAAAGGTATGTCAGTCTCACTTGTCATTTATGAATCTAATATGGTTAATGACATTAATGGCACTTGGTGGGTTGACTCTGGTTTTACAATCCATGTTTTGAATACCTTGCAGGGTATGCAAAACCTAAGGAAGCCATTGGGAAGTGAACAATTCATCTACTTGGGTGGAAGGATTCGTTCGCATGTGGAGGTGTAGGGACTTGCGTTTAGTTCTAAGTAGTGGCTATGTTTTAAATTTGGAAAAGACTTTTTATGTTCCAAGTTTCACTAGGAACTTAATTTCTGTTTCAAGACTTGTACGTTTGGATTATTCCTTTATATTTTATGAGACATCTTTAGATCTGTTTTATAAATCAAATAAAGTTGGGAATGGTACATTTCTAACGGTCTTTTTCTTATTTACTTACAACATGATACTACTTATGATGCCATGCATGTTTCGTTGGTTCGAAACGTAGTGTTATGAATGAGGATTCCTCTATCTTTGTGGCACGGAGATTGGGGCATATCTCCATTTAGAGAATTGAAAGATTGGTAAAGGAAGGGGTACTTAGTACTCCGGACTTTACTGATTTTGAGACTTGTGTAGACTGCATAAAGGGAAAGCAGACTAATAAGTCAAAGAAAGGTGCTAAGAGGAGTACTGAATTATTAGAAATCATACATACAGACATTTGTAGTCCTGAAATGGACGCGTATGGTCAGAAATACTTCATCTCCTTTATTGATGATTACTCACGATACATGTATCTCTACATGCTTCATAACAAGCACGAAGCATTGGATGCCTTTAAGGTATTCAAATTTGAGGTAGAGAAACAATGTGGTAAACAAATTAAGATCGTGAGATCAGATAGAGGTGGTGAATATTATGGTAGATACACTGAAGATGGACAAGCACCTGGTCCATTTGCGAAGTTTCTTCAAGAACATGGGATTGTTGCCCAATACAAACATGCCCGGTTCTCCGGACGAATGGCGTAGCGAAAGAAGAAACCGAACATTATTGGACATGGTGAGAAGTATGCTTAGTAGCTCTAAGCTACCTAAGTCCTTGTGGATTGATGCACTTAAGACGGTAGTGTACATATTAAACCGGGTTCCAACCAATTTGTCTTCAAGACGCCATTTGAGTCATTCAAGGGTTGGAAACCGAGTTTGCGACATGTACGCGTTTGGGGATGCCCGTCGAAGTCGAATTTATAACCCACAAGAAAAGAAGCTAGACCCAAGGACCATTAGCGGATATTTCGTTGGATATGCCGAAAGGTCTAAGGGGTACAGGTTTTACTGTCGATCTCATACTACTAGGTTTGTGGAATCAAGGAATGCCAAATTTCTTGAGAATGACTTGATTAGTGGGAGTGATCGATTCAGAAACCTAGTTTCTAAAGAAGATCATTTAGATAGCCAACTTTCTACTTCAGGTCTTAGATTGGTTGTCAACCATGCTCCTTCAGTTCAACGGAGTGTTGTACAACCAGTCATACAAGATCGATAACCGGCTGATATTGATCCAATAGATCAAGTTGTTGATGAGGAACAACCAGAAATTGTTGAACAACCAGTTGGACAACAAGTTCCTCAAGAAGATGTTGAAACAACATTGAGGAGATCTACTAGACCAAGAAGATCAGTGATACCTAGTGAATACGTTGTGTATCTGCAAGAATCTGACTATAATGTAGGAGCTGAAAATGATCCTGGAACGTTTTCAAAAGCCATGAACTGTAGAGATTCAGTATAATGGCATGATGCTATGAAGGATGAGATGAATTCTATGGCATTCAATAGAGTCTGGGATCTTGTTGAGTTGCCTGATGGTGCGAAGGCCATTGGATGTAAATGGGTCTTCAAAACAAAGAGAGATTCATTAGGCAACCTTGATGACATAAAGCAAGACTCGTAGCCAAAGGATTCACTCGAGAGAGAAGGAATCGATTACAAAGAGACATTTTCTCCTGTATCTAAGAAAGATTCTCTTCGCATCATTCTAGCATTAGTTGCACATTTTGATTTGGAGTTGCAACAAATGGATGTGAAAACGACCTTTCTCAATGGAGAACTAGAGGAAGAGGTTTACATGAAACAAACAGAAGGATTTTCCTCTAGTGATGGTGAGCATTTGGTATGCAAGCTCAGAAAATCCATATATGGATTGAAACAAACTTCCCGGCAATGGTATTTAAAATTTCATGATGTTATCTCTTCTTTTGGTTTTGTGGAGAACGTTATGGATGAACGTATATACCAGAAGGTCAGTGGGAGCAAGATTTGTTTTCTGATCTGTATGTGGATGATATTCTGCTTGCAACCAATGACAATGGCTTATTGCATGAAGTGAAACAATTCCTCTCTAAAAGCTTTGAAATGAAGGATATGAGAGTTGCATCTTATGTCATTGGCATTAAGATACAAAGAGACAGACGTAGAGGTGTTCTAGGTCTGTCTCAAGAGACCTATATCAACAAAGTTTTGGAAAGATTTTGGATAAGGCATTGTGCACAAAGCATAGCTCCCATTGTGAAAGGTGACAGGTTCAATTTGAACCAGTGCCCAAAGAATGATTTTGAGAGGGAACAAATGAAAAACATCCCTTATGCTTCAGTGTAGGAAGCCTTATGTATGCTGTGTCGCCGGACGATATTGCATTTTTGTTGGAATGTTAGGGAGATATCGAGTAATCCAGTCCGGACCACGGAAAGCCGTGTGAAGAAGGTGCTTGAGATACCTTCAAGGGACTAAGGATTACGTGTTTAAATACAAACAGACAGACAATCTAGGAGTGTGGTTACTCGTTCGATTCGACTTTTTGGCTGCATTGACTTAAGAAAATCCACTTCTGGATACATTTTTATGCTAGCCGGTGGAGCTGTGTCTTGGAGTAGCAAGAAGCAGTCTTTGATTGCTACTTCTACGATGGAAGCTGAGTTCGTATCATGTTTTGAGGCTACCTCACATGGTGTATGGATGAAGGGGTTCATTCGTGGGCTTAGAATCATGGATTCAATTGCTAGGCCAATGAAGATATATTGTGACAATTTGGCTGCTGTGTTTATGGCTAAGAACAACAAAAGTGGTAGTTGAAGCAAACACATCGACATTAAGTATCTAGCCATAAGAGAATGTGTTAAGCATCAAATAGTGGTTGTCGAACACATTAGCACTGAGTTGATGATTGCAGATCCTTTAACTAAAGGCATGCCACCGATGAGGTTTATGGATCATGTGGAAAGAATGGGAATTAGTGCCCTTCTTTAAATTTCATTTTGAATGATTTTCTTTCGTTGTAAGAACGTTGTTATTTTATGGAACCCCATTTGTGATGTTTTTCTCATTTCAGTTGTGTACACATTTATTTGTTTAATTTGAGGAACATAATTGAGTTTGGACCTAGAATAAATGTAGGGTTTATTCATTAAGTTACTTGGGCTTGGGAAACATGATGCACTGTGATACATGGAAGATATTACTCGCTTTAAGAGGACCTATCGCTATGATCCATGCATTTTGTTTCTCAGAGGTATATACTTGAAGTATGTGGACCAAGTGGGAGAATGTTGGAATTTTAATATTATAATTAATATTCCATTAATTCTATTAAGTGGCCCACATTAATTCCTATTTTGTAACCGTCCATTAATTCAAGAACGGCCCAATCAATACGCAATAATTGCTAATTGATACACATGAATGCCTTTATCTCTCGTGATGGCTAGAGAGGGTAATTCGTACGTGTAAACTTTTGGTCCCCTGAACCTGCTCTGAGATTGAGACAAGCACACCATCTGTAGATTCAGAGAGAAGGATCCGAAGGACTGAAACTCGGAGTTCGTCCCTGCTTGCTTCTGGAACCAAATCAATGGCGGGAGGTATTTGTGATCTCTATTTTATTTTTCCGCATTGATCTAAATGTTAATCTGTGTTTAACATGTTTAGATCGCTTTATTTCCAACAGGCTTGGCTCATGAACTCAATGACAATTGACATTAGTGAAAATTATCTCATAGCATCCACAACAAAGGAGATTTGGGACTCAGTGCACCATCTATATTCAGAAAAAAGATAATATTGCTGCTATCATATAGGTTAAGAGTTCTCTTTGTAGCTTAATTCAAGGTGAAAAGTCAATTACTCTTTATTATAATTCCTTCATGAAACTATGGCAGCATATCGACTTGTAAGAAGTTCATGAATGCTCTTGCCTTGTCTCAACTTCTTACTTCTGGTGCAATTACAAATCAAGATTGCTGCATAGACTTCCTTCTTCGCCTCCGTGACTCATTTGAGCCAATCGAGCTCAAATAATGAATCTAAACCCACTACACTCTAGCAGATTTCTTCTACATGGTCAAGAATGAGGAAAGTCACCACTCCTTGCCTAAAGCAACATCTAAACCTTCCTCTCATAACATTGTCGACTCAACCTTTGTTGCTCGTGATATGAAAAATAAGAAAAGAGGAAAATGGTGTGATCATTACGGCAGGAGTGGTTACACTAGAGATGAGTGTTAGAAACTTCACGATAGACTTTTTGACATTAAAAATAAAGGTAATTTTTATAAAACTGGGCTATTGATTGGCAACACCAACTCTGACAAGGACTTGTTTAGCAGTGAAGAACTTTCGATATTGACAAAGCTTCTAGAAAAGCACTATGATGAATCCTCTTCTTTGAAATTATGTGAGACTCATTCTCCTTCTGTAACTATGGCCCAAGCAGGTAGTACCCTCATGAACACTCTTAGTCCTACAATTCAAAATATTAGGATTGTAGATTATGGTACAACAGATCATATAATAGGTTTTAAAGGACTATTCTCTTTTACTAAGTACTCTTAACATGTAACCGTAGAAGTTGGAAAAATATGATTCGTAAGGGTTTCAAGATCTGGTTCTGTGTATTTCTAAAAATATTGTGTTGAAAATTGTTCTTTATTTGCTAGTATTAAGTGTAGTCTGCTTTTTGTCCGTTGTGTGGCAAAACAATTAAATTGTCTTGTGACTTTTGACAAATCTAGTTGTGATTTTCAAGACTTGGAATTAGGGAAAATGATTGGGAATGCTAAAATATAGAATGGACTCTATTACATCCAAAAATCATCTCCAAATAAAGTCAGTGCATTGACTTCAACAATGTCATCTAATGATCTAAAGTTGTGGCACTCTAGGTTAGGCCATCCTAGTCTTAGTTACATGAAATTTCTATTTCCAATAATTCTGTGTTGAATTTTCATTGTGACTCTTGTCAATTTGCTAAACAAATTCGATATTCCTACCCTTCTCATTCTTATACACCATCCTCTTCATTGTCGTTGGTTCATAGTAATGTTTGGGTTTCTTCAAAAATTGAAACTAACTCAAAGGTTCAATGGTTTGTAAGTTTTATCGATGAACACTCTTTTAAAAGACAAATTAGAGATTTTCATTCTTTTTCAAATTTTTTTACATATTCATTAAAGACCAATTTCAAATATCAATTCATATTCTTCGTAGCGATAATGGTAAAGAATATGTCAATCAAGGTTCTGAAAACTAGACCGGTGACTGAACTGGTGGAGGTACTGGGTCAAGGGTCAGTGGGTCAGACCGGAGTCAAACCGGTATTAATTAAAAAATATAATTTAATTAAAATAAAAAATATTTATATTTTAATTAAAAAAATAAAGTCACAGAGTTCGAGAAAAGCAAACACGCAACAGATACAAGTGACACGCCTTTCAATTTTCTTTTCTCAAGTAATTATATTCACTCTTTCCCACGCGTACGTTTTGTTTCTATTAATATTAACCTCATTTCTTCTTCTTCTTTTTTATTTCTTCTTTCTCTTCGCCTGAATATTAACCTCATTTCTTCTTCTTCTTTTTTACTTCTTCTTCTCTCTTCGCCTGAATATTAACTCATTTCTTCTTCTTCTTTTTACTTTGTCTTCTCTCTTCGCCTCACACTTCTCTCTTCTCTCGTCTGCGATTCAACTTTCTGGCACCGGACAGCACCTCCTTCGGTGGATATGAGGTGCCGCTGCTGTCGCCTCAGAGATTTCAGATTTTTCTCCACAATTCACAGGTCACCTTCTTCAGCAAATATGAGGCACCGCCGTTGAAGAATTCGTGACTTCGCTCCCTTGCCAATGATAGTTAGATGTCATCTTTCTCACCGTGCTTCGTCGATCTTGATCTTTGTTTCAACCCAACTCTTTTTTCTTTTTTCAGATCTCTATACTTCTGGATCTTTCTCTTTTTTTCTTCTTTTTTTGACTCCATGACTCCTCAACTCGGCCGGTTCAGGCCGAGTTGTCCGAGTTGACCCGAAGTTACCGAGTCAACTCGTTTCTAGCCTAACTCGGACCGGCATTCAGGCCGGTTTGCCGGTTTCCGGTCCGAACCGACCGGTCCGGTCCGGGTTTTTAAACCATGATGTCAATTCAGCTTTCAAAGATTTTTTACTTGAAAATGGGATCCATCATCAAACCTCATGTGTTCACACCCATCAACAAAATGGGGTGGTTGAAAGGAAAAATCATCATCTCCTAGAAGTGGCTAGGTCACTTGTCTTTGAAAGTAATGTGACACATAGGTTTTGGGGTGAAGCAGTTCTTACATATGCTTATCTAATCAATCATTTACCTCCTAAAGTCCTAAACTTTTGTACGCAATTCAAAAATTTGTTGAAACTTACACTAACTCGCCTCTTATAACTCTAGTTCTCAACAAAGTTTTTGTGTTGTACAATTTTTGTATTTAATAAAGGGGGAGGGAAAGTGGATTCTCGGGCTATTAAATATATTTTCTTGGGATACTGGCGTACTAAAAAAAGATATAAATGTTACTCTCCTCTCACCAGTAAGGTCTATATTACGATGAATGCTAAATTTGTTGAACAACCTTATTATCCCAAATTAACCATTCAGGGGGAAGTTATGTAGAAAAGTGGAAGAAAGGGAATGACTTATTTGTGATGTTAATGATGATCAAGTAAATATTGAAACCACTAACCAACGATTTTGTAAAAATTTTGATGAATCATCAATGAACACTCCACTTATTACTATCCATTTGAATAACACAGATAATCTCAACACCGATTCCGCCCCTCATAACTCCTCTTCTAGAAATAGACTAAATCCAAACATTTTCAACCCTAATCCTATCAGAAACAACCACCATAATTCCTCTTCAAGGTCTGCATCTCACAATTTCTCTTCAAGGAACAAATCTGAACCACCTAGAACTCATGATTCAAATTCAAAAATTGTACATAATAACCCATTTAAACCACTAAATTAGATTTCTGATACAGATGAATTTGAGATTAGGATGGCAAAACCTTGTGACACTACAAATCAAATAGATTCCAATTCTATATTGAGACATACCCATGACTTGTTACCTGAACCAAGTCTTGAGGATTTACACTTGCCAATAGCCTTAAGGAAGGGAAAAAGAAGCTACACTTATCACCCTATAGCCAATTATGTCCCTTACCAAAAGCTTTCACCTCATATGAAGACTTTTGTGACTAATGTTGAAAAAGAAACTATACCTAAAAGGTATGAAGAAGCTATTTTGGATCCAAGATGGAAGCAAGCTATAAATGAAAAGCTAAGAGCTCAACATAAAAATGAAACCTGAAAAAATTACAAATCTATCAGAAGCTAAATATGTAGTGAGTAGCAAGTGGGTATCTACTATTAAGTATAACCCTAATGGAAGTGTGAACAAGTATGAAGCTTGTTTAGTGGTTGTGGGTTTACACAAACATATGACATTGATTACCAGTAAACTTTTGCTCTAGTAGCAAAACTTAATTTTAGGTGTTACTTTCGTAAGCTACAAACTTCGATTGGCCTCTTCATCAAATGGATGTGAAAAATGCATTCCTTAATGAAGATCTTGAAGAAGAAGTATATATAGAGATTCCTTTAGGGTGAAAACTTCTAAAAGCTCACATCAAGTCTGTAACCTATATAAATCTCTTTATTGGTTAAAACAGTCACCAAGGGCCTAGTTTGAAAGATATACTCGAGCAATTAAGTCTTAGGGTTATACCTAATGTGTTGGAAATTTTGCCCTAAGGCAAGTCATTGTACTTTAGACATTTATGTTTTAAAGTATTCTCTTTTAGTTATAATTTAATTTACATGTTTATATTGATAATTGTATCCCTGGATATATCTTTTATAGATTATCCTAAATGTCTCTAGTCGGTCATCTACATGGGAGTGAAGATGAAATAAGACCAGTATGACTTTGATGAGGTATGGAGATACGAGTCAAAGTCATGGGCACTTGTAAGAGTACAAGGTGCTGGGCCGACCCACTATGAGAAAGTTGCATGGATCTAGTCATAAGCTTATCTCATGTATAACCGCGTCATGACGCCCTATGACCTGAGATCATCATGGATTCCTACATGATGAGTCACTAGTCTTTGACCTAGTCAAAAATCACCTTTGACCGGTTGATGATAAAGGCTGGGATTGGGATCAGTGGTTTTCATGCGGAGGCATGTGAATGGTCAAGATGGAATTTGTCCCTCACATTTGTAGAGAGATAATACTGGGCCCCTCGATGAGTGAGTCTAAGAAATGTGTGGCCATAATGTGATGGAAAGGAGTTTCCATTTCACTTATTAGACTACTCGAGAATCGAGAAAGTAATGGTCAAGAAAAGGAAGTTGACATTATCCATGCCTCATCCTTGACCAAATTATCGTGTGACAAAAGGGACGTGACATGGTTGTACGATAGGTTGTATCGTGTCATCGATCCCCATGTGAATTGGGTAGTTGCAATGTCTTGCTAGAGGTCGCTTGCGACTTGTGGACTGATACAGTATTGGTCCACTGCCAATCTCATGTGGGCTGCATAGGTCGCACATAAGAATAATCCAACACGAGCAAAAGTGTCTAGATTCATTGAATCTCGATTAATCGAGATTAAATAAATACTTGAATTTAATCTAGGATAAATATGTGTATATATATATATTAGATTTAAAATTAATATATATATTAATATTATTAATGGAGATTATAATATTATTATATATATAATATTTGTTTTATATTTAATTTATTTGATAAATTAAATATCTAAAACAAATAGAGATATTGTATCTCATTTAATTTTCGAATAAAGATATCATATATCTGTTTAATTTAAATTGAGATATAGTATCTCAGATTTAATTAAATAGATAGATATTATTTCTCGGATTTAATTTATAGAGATAAATTAAATTAGAAGGCTTTTAATTTGGATTAAATAAATACATTAGATTAGATCTATAAGATAGATTTAATTAATATATTTTTTTTTAATTCAAATTCAAAATTCAAATTTCAGATCGACTTTTAATCGGATTAAATAAATACGTTACATTAGATCTACAGATAGATTTAATAAATATATTTTTAATCCATATTTGAAATTTGAAATTCAAAATTAATGAGGATTAATTTTGAATATAATATGCCGATCGGGTTTAGAAAAACCTACGGGACTTTTTGGTCAAGCATATTACGTAAAGCCGCGAGAAATCCTAGAGTGAAATTGAGAGAGACGCAAAATTCTAAAGGCGCTAGCACGCCGTTAATCGGGTTGGGAATTATTCGTGTGGATACCGGTAGAGGAAGCCAATTCAAAGAGTCGTCTTCGGGTGATCGAGAAGGTAGCCCACCAGTTCAAGTCGAAAGAGACTCGTACAGTTTCAGTGCGTAGGTAATTTTCGGTTCCTTAGCCTTGGTTTAAACGCGCACAGGTGATCCTCGGCACGAGATTCGTAAAAATTTTAATCCGTGCATTGTACGGATCCCAACATAATGGCAGTTTGATGATACCTTTTTTTTATATCAAACACTAGGGTAATAAGGTAACATCCTTAATTATTTATGTAGATGATATTGTTGTAACCGGTGATATTGCAGAAGAAATTACATATTGAAACAGAATTTGGCTGTTGAATTTGAAATGAAAGATCTTGGATCCTTGAGATATTTTCTAGGAATGGAAGTAGTAAAAACTCTACAAGGGATCAATATATCACAAAGAAAGTACACTCTGGATTTACTAAAAATACAGGCATGCTAAGAGCTAGACCAACCTACACTCCAATAGAGCTAAACCAGAAATTAACCATTAGATTGTATGGTATAGTAGTTAAAAAAGAAAAATATCAGATGTTAGTGGGGAGTTAATCTATCTTTCTCACACACGACCTGATACAGGATTCCTTGTTAGTGTTATGAGTCAATTCTCAAGCAACTCGTTGAAGGAGCATATGATAGAAGTTTATAGAATCCTCAATATCTCAAAAGGACTCCAGGACTCGATTTATTATTTACTAAAAGAAGAAATAGAAGTGTAGAGTTATATACAAACATTGACTAGGGTAGTTCCAAGGTTGATTGTCGTTCTACTACAAGTTACGGCATATATGTAAAGGAAAATATTGTCACATGAAGAAGTAAGAAACAATCAGTTGTCTCACGCAGTTTAGCAAGATCAGAATATAGAGCTTTGTCTTTGGGTGTATATGAAGGGATATGGATTTTATGACTCCTAAATGAAATTAAAGCAGAGACCGATGGATCTCTTAAAGTTTTGCATGATAATATGTCAACAATTAAAATTGTCAACAATCCTATCCAACACGACAAAATAAAGCACATGGAGATTGATAGTCACTTCATTTGAGAAAAATTGGAAGCTAAGACCATCGATCTATCTTACATTTCATCAAAAAAGCAAATTGTAGATATTATGACGAAGTTCTCACCCAAGAGAAATTTGAAGGACATGGAAGCAAGCTGGGAATGATCAATATCTATACCTCAGCTTGAGGAGGAGTGTTGGAAGTTGGAACTTATTCGACCCATGATGGCCGAAACTCTAACCCTAATTAGAGTTAGGTTAATTATCCTATTTATTATTATTAATATTTTTGGGTTATTCTGTTATGTTGTTTCTATTTGAATTTCAAATTCTTATTTGAATTTTGAATACTCCTTGATTATAGGAGATATTTTGTTAGGTTTAGTTAGACTAAACCCTTCTCTATATCACCTTTTAAGTATTCTACACAATAAATGAATAAGATATAGAGTTGCTACATAATTTATCAATTTATTTTAATGTTTATTTTCTAAAATACCCTAGTCATCTTTCTTAATTCCCTCTTTTTCTCTTCTTATTGATTATTGTCAAGGAAGTATGAATAATGGTAAATTAGAAAAACATTGAAAACTATAAAAACTATGTCTTATATTTGGATCAAGATCAACTTCACAAATATGTCTTATGTAATTATATTAGGAACAATGTGACAAATTATTTCTCTCCCATCCAAAAAAACCCCAATTTTGGAGGGGAGGAATGAGGAAAAGGGCAAAATTTTAAACATGCCCTCCCCTCCCCTCCTCTTCTTCCAACCAAACACACTTATTCCACCTCCTCTCCTCCCCTCCCCTTCAAAAACACTAATCAAATAAGGCCTTATTGTTTGGTATGAGTGATTTGGCAAGGAGGAAATTTTTTTGAGTTGAATTTGAAAAAATTAGAGAAGCAGGGTTAAAAGTTTTTTTATTAGTCTTTGTATACTCTTTTATGTTACATTTTCTCTTTATTAAAATTTTATAACCCCATCTCTTCAATTTTTTTAAATTCAACTCATAAAATTTTTATTTTCCCTTCCCTCCCCTCATCCTAAACAGTGTGGTTTACCAATTGAGCAGCAAGCTCTTGGCATGTGATAATAATATATAGGGTTAAGGGGCATTTTTGCCCCATAAGTTTTCACCAAGAAGCAATTTTGCTTCAGAAGTTTTTCGTGAGGCAATTTTGCCTCGAAAATGTAAAGATGGAACAATTTTGCATCTGCCGTTATCTCATTTAATTTTGACCATGAGTTGACCAAATATCTTTGAGATGATAGTCTATATGTTATCCACATCATTTTTGTTAAGTTACAAATTTATCCCCAGAAGTTTTTGATTCAACTTTGAAAAAAGATGATGACACATAGACTCTTGACCCAAATTTACATATTAACAAAAATGATATGGAAAAAATGTGGATTGTCAGTTTAGTATATTCGGTTAACTAACGGTCAAAATTAATTAAGATAATGACAAGGGTAAAATTTCTCCCTTTTTTATACTTCTAGGGCAAAATTATCCCTTGACCCTAGTATATAGGTGTGTCATCAAGTAGTAAGATTTTCAACCAATAGTATTGGCTATGATCCTTGAATTTAGTTCTTAATTGGGGGAAAAAACTACAAAAGCTTTGGCAAGTTTATCATAATTATAACAATTAAAAACTATGTTTCCCTTCCAACAAAATTTTGTCCTTTAACCCCTTAAAATAATTTGAAATTTCAATTATTTCTAGTGTAGTTTTTAATTTTAATTCGCTCAAAAGTTCATGCATTGGTGAGAAACTATGTTTCATGATGAACTACATATTTTGTTTTAAAAAAAATCATGAAAATGAATTGGAGTCATCAAACCTTTTTGGGGAAAATTTCTTTTTACCTATATTTCCACAACTTTTCGCTATACTTAAGATATATCTAGACCATATGGCAATTTTATTTTTCATTGAAAACACATAATATTACGCTTTAAGTAGCAGATAAAGCAAAGGATAAGAACAAAATCATGATTCAACAATACCTAACCTTTCATCCATTATTATTTATAGTAACATATACAATGCCTTTCAGGGGATCTCATGTTCAACCCTAAACGGCTCTCCTATGGGCAGAGTCAAGTTTGAGACCTCAATAGTAACAAACTGAGTGTTTAATTGTGCCTTCACAACTGCTCTTTCCTCTGTTTTTGTTGTTCCCTTCACAATGTGCAACTTTCTGTTTTCCCAACTCTCAGTGGTCGAAGTCTTATTCCTAGTAGGTATCCCTATGAAGGTTACCTTATTTATGATCCACTTTTGGGCTTGAGCAAAGCTCCCATTTGAGACTTCAGAGGCAACGAAGACAGTATTGTTATTGGACAAAGCACCATTGAATCTTACCAGTGTCCAATTTCCATTTCCACCTCCCATGTCAAGTGACTCTCCATCATCCAAATACACTTGCCCTGAACTGTTTCCGTTGCTACTGATAACAACCAAAAGCTCGAATGGCGTCTTTCGTGCTTCACCGGTTGTATTGGCTTCACCTTGCATAGCCAGGATATTACCTTCGTGAACATGAACATTTATGAGATCAGGTGGGGCATCAAGGGTCACATTCTCTCCTTTTTCAACAGTCACCGTTGAGTTTGAGACATTGAAGAGGTTGAACCAACTTCCTGCCGGAAAATAAGCCTCAACGGTGGTTGCTCCTTGTGTCACTACAGGTGACACCAGCACCCCATTCCCGAGTAGGAATTGATAGTTTACTTCGTAGGTTGCCAGATCCTCTGGGAAGGAAAAGAAAAGGGGTCGTGCAATGGGTATGCCACTCACATGTGCTTCATACATTAATGTGTAGAAGTAAGGGAGAAGGCGGTAACGAAGACCAAGCACTTTTTTAGCTGATGCAGCAACTGAGTCCCAAAGATAGAGCTCTTGACGATTTGAACCTTTGTCTGAATGATCTCTTGCAAAGGGATAAAATGCCCCTAACTGCACAAGGACATAATAAGGAAACTCATTAATACTTGTAAGTCGAAATACAAATACGATGCGAGGTCATACATTGTAGACTCAAGCGCATCTTCTATTTTTTTAATATTTTTGCTCAAAATTCTAATTTTTATATGACAGGGTAGTTTTACAAAGAAAAGGCTGAGAAAGTATACACTTAATGAATGAATACTTTTTGACAAATTTACAAGTAATACTATTTCCAATAGAGACCATATAAACAACTATTTATTACGCATAAATATGGCTATTAAGTATCAAATTGCGCAACTAAAACAACCATCCAAAAAAAAAAAAGCCTTATCATACTAGGTGGATCAGTCACATGGATCGCATAGCACTTTTGTATTTTATCAACAACCAAATCTTTAGAACAAAAACAACCATCCATTAGGAAAAAGACTACTTTTTCTGTAAAAGAACCCTGAGGCAAGGAAAAAATTATTTCAACATGACATAACAATAGCAATACTTCTGCAGGTGAATAACATAACGTTCAAATTTCATACTATTTTTCCCATAAACAAAAAACTAAAATATCATTCGAAGGACAACAAAATGTTAAAACACCAATGTTACTTTGTCCAAGAATTTTACCTGGATCCAACGCCGACAAAGTTCTTCATTTGTACTTCCTTTGAAACCACAGATATCTGCTCCTACCATTGGAATTCCAAAGATTCCAAAATTTAAAATGGATGGGATTGAGTATGCCAAATCATTCCATGACGCAGCATTATCTCCTGTCCAGTGGGCGGCATACTTGCCCGAGCTTACAAAAGTTGATCTACTGAGAACGAATGGCCTTTTCCCAGTTATATTTGTTAAAGCCTTATTAGTTGCTCTGGACTCCAAGAGTCCAAACATGTTGTGTGCATCATACTCAGTGATGTTACCAAAGTGCAAACATGTTGCTGGAGCAGTTCTATCATTTATGTTTTTACCGCCAATCTTGTAAGGGGGTTGTCGAGTTTAGAAGAATCAATGGAAGGTGAAGTGATGAAATTCGCTATCTCATTCATATCAAGCCAGAGACCATCAACAGGAAGAAGGTCAAGAAATGTTTTGATTTCCCCTTCCCAATATGCATCAATGCGTGGATTCATGAAGTCAGGAAAGAATACTTGTCCAGGCCAAACTTGACCCAAATAATTGGTTCCATCACGCTTTATGTAGATATCAGCCTCTAAACCTCTCTTGTAGGTTCCATATGACTCATTTACACCGATACCTGTTTATAAATTTTCCATAGATTAATAATATAATGATAAATAAACAAACAGAAAAGAGAAAGTTTTAATTTAAAACAAAAACAAAATTTAGTCCCAAAGGAAAGCACCTGGATCCGCGATCACAACATATTTCTGACCGTTTTGGTGAAGATTGTCAACAAATGTTTTCATCCTATCCAGAGGGAAGTTGACGGGATCAAATGTGAAAATTTTAAAGGCTTCCATATAATCAATATCTGTCCACATTACTTCAAGGGGTATGCCTGTCTTTGAATAATTAGCAACCACAAACTCAAGATCACTTACATTCATGTAGCCATAGCGACATTGATGGAAGCCTTCATCAAAAAGGTCATCATAACTAGGGTCAGCACAGAGGCACGCAATGGACTGCCATAAATAGATATGCAATTTCAATTCACGCGTGAAATCTTAATAGATTTCATCATAGTTTCTTCTTCCTTATGTGTAATACAAATTCCAACTAGCAATGAGTCATTTTAAATTAATTAAAAAGATATTTTTTTTTTTTTGCATTAAATAGGTTCTAATTAGCATGTAAACTATAAAAACTGGCATGAACTTGAGATGCAAGGAAAGAAACTAAATCTGGAACATATAGGTAATCAAGCAGGAACAAAATTAAACCATCATAATAATTAATTACCAAAGGACCAGTACGGCATCGGAGTAGGACGGCCAATGAGTCCAGTGTACTGCTCCATCACCAAAGCCGGCGTGGGTCCGGCGAAAAAGTAAAGATCAAGAATCCCTCCGATGGCTTTGTAAGTGATACGATCACCATCATAGACAATGTCCATTCCATTGCTATTGAGCAGCAAAACCCCATGTGTGGTCCCAGCCTTGACCTTCCCATCATCAGAAGCAGAACGAACATCCATGTAAAACGGATGAGATCCATAAAGGTTCTGATTAAGATTGAAGCTACCAATGTCGGCATTCCACAAAGTAAGGGTCTGACTAGGCTGGAGCTTGAAGGTGGTCTTGGTGTGCTCTCCGAGACCGTACAAAGAGGACCCATTTCTGGGCAACGAGGACGAAATCTGAAGGTACTGGTCCTTGAAAACGAGAAATGTGGATGGGTTTTCAGGGGTTGGGGAAGTGTCGAAGATGGTAGAGTTTGAGGATTTGCGAGAGATGGTGAATCCAAAAGGGGTGGTGTTATGGAGGGTGAAGACGAGATCTGACTCGGGATCAGTGAATGAGAATTGAGGCTGAGAGGGAAGTGAAGATTGATTTTCAGGAGAGAGTGATCGACGAGGAATCACATCTTGGGGAATTTCCCATCTCTGCTTCGAAGCGTCAGTGATTCTTACTCTGAAGCAATCTGGCGTCTCAACACTGCATCATGCATATGCAAAAAATAGTAAAAAATTATTTACCAATATACTCGTAAAAATATAAATTTATATCAAACTCCGCGCCAAAAAAATCATAAATAATATATATCAATATTTTAAAAATCAGACGAAAAAAAAGGCAAGAAGATCTCAATTTTCATAGTTTAACTTGGACTGGCGGGTTGAGGGAAAAAACTTACTGGTATGGCGGACCAATAGCAAAAATTATATAAAATTTTAATAAAAAATAATTATATGTATGTGAGAAATAAATCTATAATAATTCTAATTTTCAACGTGATAATACCATTATATTAAAATTTTTAATTACAATAACACCATTCAATTTTTCAAGAAGTTTTTTTGACTATTTTTTTTAAAATAAGAAATTCAATCTTTTTCCCGTTAAGCGCAAAAACCCCTCCGCTCCTCTAAAAGCAAATTCAAGTTTTAGGGCAATTCAACTCTATTCCAACTAGTTAACGAGGACTAGCATAGTTGACTAAAGTGTCGGTCTTCACCTTAAAAAAAAAGATGTTTGATACCAGTTGGTCAATGTAATAGTTTTAGTAGTGAACGATTTATAAGTACCTTTATAAATGCTCTTTAAGTCTAGAGGCTTATCCTGATCCTAGTGGGTACTGGGGTTTACCCCACCTAAACTTTTATCTGATCCAACTTAACCATAAAAGTAGATTTCTAATCTAAATCGAGCCACTAGCGTGTCCGTTCACCAATCCAGCTGGTTGGACTGACTGGTCTAACTCAGTTTTCAAAACAATTACACACACACACACAAATTGGCAATAAAAACACAAGGTTTTTGGCAAAACAATTATATATGCTCACACAAAAATTATGAAAATTGCATCTTGAGATGTATCTAGTAATACTGTAAATAATGAATAGTTACCTGACGGTAAGAGTAAGATTAGGAATATCAGTTCCATTAACAGATGAGGAATTGATAAGATTAAGATTGGCGCTCAAAGATTTTGCTGAGGAATCAGTGCTCACATTTCCAACAGTGTAGCCTGAGCCATCAGTTACTTCATCTTTTATATGAAAGCTTGACAAAGCACAGTCAAAACATATAAACATAAACACAAAAGCCATCCAAGTGGCTCTTCTTTGACTTGCAGAAGCCATAATCATCATAATGCCCACTATATGTGTGTGAACCAAGTGAGTGTAATTTAGTGAGTTTGAGAGTGAGAATTGTGATATTAGACAAGAACCTTGTGAATAATCAAATATCAATGAATGGTATTTATATACAAATGTTAGAGGGTTTTGTAAGAAAAGTTTAGTACTAAATGAGGCAACAAATATGCAGTTTTTAAGACAAAGCGTATGTTGATATCTATAATTAATTCAATCCTTAATTATCTCATTGATAATGAGTATCATTAAAGTCGTCAAACTCGCGAAGTTTAAGCAAATTCGTGACAATAATATAAACTTTAAACTCGAATTATAAACTTATAAGAGTTTATTTTTACCATTATAAAGGTATTAATGGTGTATAATTAAATAATTAAAATATAAAAAATGACAACAATTTGATTTAAATATGTTTTAAATCCAAATAATTGAAATTCAATCCATCAACATTCATAATTTATCATATTTAATAAAACAATTTCTATAAAATTTATATATAAAGCTATTGAGCATAATCAAATCAAAGAAGTTAATATAAGTTTAAAGGTGAATTAATATGGTTTTATAAACTAGAAATGTAAAACGGTAAACTCAATATATAAATTTGAGAATTTAATCGAGTTTACGATTTGTCATAAATTTATCGTGACTGGACTCGATTTTGTAAGTTAGAAACGTAAAAAAGAAACAGAAAACTTGGAGAGTCAACTCGTGAGTTTGATAACAATATAATGGATATCATATGTATGTTTATCTTTAAGATAAGGATTCTACATCATTCATATTTGATTTGGATAAATGGGATATTATATTACCATTTTTGTCAATAATAATATCAATAAATGATACCCACAAATATTGCAAGTAACGGAGGATTATTTGTACAGAAATTGAATGGTAAATAAGACGATATATAAATAGAAATTAAGACAACCGTAACGTTTATATTGATATATATAATTAGTAATTTTGAGCTTATCCCAAAAATGTGTACAATATGTATTTACGGTTAAGATAAGTAGGGGATGATTCATATTTAATTTGGATAATTAAGCAGCATATTATGGTCAATCTTATCAATAATTAACCAAACAAACAGTAATATATATTCTTGAATTTCATTTCTTGATCCTAAGTCATTCAGTGTTCTACCAAAAAAAAACCAGTTGCAATTATAATCTCTGTATAATTATTTCTGTTGGTGTCCGAACTCAAGTTTCATGCACCTTGGTGTCTCCACTGCAAGAGAGGTTTATGAGGTTCTAGCACATCATGGATGGCTAGAGTTGTTTCCCCAAATTCTGAAGTAACAGTTCAGTTCACAAATTCTAAAAGCCAGAAAACCTTACCAATATCAAATTACACTATACCTCTTTTATTCAAGGTATATCTACTGCTTGTAAAAATTAAAATCGTAAAATAGTACATGATGAAAAAGATTTAACTTTGCTGTTGGCCTGAGATTTTTTCAGAGTTACAATCCTTCCATGGTTGATCATACACAGCTCACTGTTTCTAGACATTTCTGCTGCAAGAAAAACATTATTTTCCATAGCCTTAGATCAAGAGGATTTGGGTTGACGCTCGCTGTTTTCAACTATGGCCGATGGGGGAGGCAGCCGGTGCATATCTCTCAAGCACGGTTGAGAAGAGGGGAAACCACTCTAGCCATCCACGATGTGCTAGAACCTCATAAACCTCTCTTGCAGTGGAGACACCAAGGTGCATGAAACTTGAGTTCGGACACCAACAGAAATAATTATACAGAGATTATAATTGCAACTGGTTTTTTTTTTTTTTTTGGTCAAAGCAACTGGTTTCACTCTTATAACACTGAATGACTTAGGATCAAGAAATGAAATTCAAGAAGTATGGATGAACAACAAGGACTGAAACAGAGCAAAAGAAGATGCGAGGAGAGAGAGAGAGAGATTAACGAACGGAGATCTACTTCGTTGAGATTTTTGCACCCAAAAAAAATATATGGTAAAAACATAGAAAGCAAGGAGGGTTTTGTAGAAAGCAAAAGTTGAATGATAAATAAGACAACAAATCAACAGCTTTTGTGACATAATAATATCGCATATATTAACATATATTTATCAATAATTTAGTGCTTATCTCATATATGAGTATCATATGCTGGCCAAGAAGATATGGGTATCATATGTTTATTTATTTATTTTTTTGGTCAATGGTATCATATGTTTATCTTTAAGATAAGAGTTATGATAATTCGTATTTAATTGAATCATGCAAACTATGTAATGATTATTTTTCTATATGTCAACTACGTGTATTTTGATCTTTATTACAAAATATATAGGCCTTGGGCAAGACTACTTTTGTAAATAAATAATTTTTATTTTTTTATTTTTTTTATCTTTATTTTTGCATGCGATTGATAAAAATAATAGATTAAATTAATTTTAAAGCTTCTAGGGGAAAGAAAAAAAAAACCAAGTTCAAGGCTGTCTAATTTTTGCAGTCACTAAAATTGGTTTTCGTCAAAACAAAACATTAACAGTTCCTAATATGGGGTTTAAACTTCTCATGTTGCATGAGAAGAAGAAGATTCCTACACACACATGAAATAGTGGGACCCACACACACACACACACACATATATATATATATATAATACTAATTATATATATATTTCGTCAAAACAAAACATTAACAGTGTTTTTTCCTCCTAATATATACAATAAATAAGCATCACCTTTCCCGCGCTCAAACTTTAAGTTTGACATGATTAAAACTTGAAACAATATATAATAGCTTAAGCTTAAACTTCAATTCAATACAGAAAAACACACAAATTTAAAGTTTCATCTTATTTTCATGAAGAGAAACCACAACAAAAGATGAACCATTAAATTCTCAGGGGGGGAAGTTATAAAGGAAGTCTTATCATGCATTGTCTAATGAATAATAGTTTTACTAAGTACCAAAAACCAAAATCAGGAGGAAAGAAATTTAGAGGAAGGAAAGGAAGATTTTGAAAAATGAGGGAAGATGAGTTGTTTGGTTGAAAGAAAATAAAGGAGTAGTAGTTGGTAAAGAATCAAGAAATTTTATTTTACCCTAAAAAGTAATTAATTTAAAATAAAAAAGAAAAATAATTTTTTTGCTAAAATATGTTTTTTAAAAACATATATCAAATTTAAACTTTTGTAAAACAATTTCCCATTCGAACTTAAATTCAAAAATACTACCTCTAAGTTTAAATTTTGTAAATTTGTCAAAAAAATGGTCATAGCTTCCGAGATGATTCGATCCAGTCAGTATGTGATTTGATCTTCCCACATATAGGGAAGATATCCTCCGGAAGATAGGTTCACTAGGAAGATTTGAATTGATTCAAGAACCATGTTTCTGAACTTTCTAGTTTTCCTTTCTCTTCCCATGGAGAGAAGAGTGTTGGTGGTTCTCATAATTAAAAACCAATATCAATTATAAATGTACCATTTTACTTTGACTGACGATAAAATAATCAAGGTTTAAGAGACAAAAATATCTATAAACTTTTCTTAAAAGTTCACTTGACACTATAAACTTTACTCAAGTACAAAAGGGCATATGAATGTCTCGAAGTAGAGCAAAAATACTACCTCTCGTGAATGTTTGTAAGCTGCTGTTACTTTGTATTTGTTGGGCCCCACTATTGATTTTTAAATGATTTTTATTTTGTTTTTGAAATATTCCTTCCGTCATCAAGGGTCCTATTGATCCTGGTTCTTTGTATTTGTTGGGCCCCACCAATTACCACATGCGCCAGAATGAAAATAAAATTAAGGGAGAAGTACGTGCCACCATGATATAAGTGCCAATTATTCAGCTAGTACTACTAAAAAACATCCCTATTTCAAAAAGGGAAGTAAAAAATAAAGGCGATAGCATTTTTTTAATTCTGTGAAAGATTTTGGCGTTCCAATTTTAAAAGGGATGCCAAAAATCTACTTTTAGCATTCTAAGTAAGAAAAAGGATACTAAAAGCACACTTTTGACATTCCTTTTAGAGTTAGGATGCCTATTTGGACACTTTAGTATCCCTGTTTGAAATTTAAACTGGGACGCTATATGGACACTTTAAGTTTCCCAAATTAAAATTGGGATGCCTAAAGTGTCCCATATAGTTCAATATTGATATATAGCTTCATTGTGCCGATTTCAAAGCTCGTAGACCAGAACCACCACCAGCACTCTACTCACTATGCCGATTCTAACTACTCCATCTAACACACGATCCCAATCTCTCCCTCTCTTCCCTCTCTCTTACAATGGCCACGCACCAACTCTCTTTGGCATCGTCTTTAGAAACTCCTTCCTTCGGCGAAAGCCATTAGCAGTGAGCCCCTAAGCATTTCCTCAAGTCAACCAAGCTTTGTTCGGAGTGAAAGAGACCGACAGAATCACGACAATGGTGACTTACAAGGTGAAGCTTATAACCCCTGAGGGACTTAAAGAGTTCGATTACCCTGAAGACGCCTACATTCTAGACCACGCGGAGGAAGTAGGAATCGACCTTTTGTACTCCTGCAGGTCGGATCTTGCTCCTCCTATGTTGGCAAGGTGGTTGAAGGCAAAGTTGACTAGTTCACCGTTGTTTCCTCGATGACGACCAAATGGAAGTCGAATTTGTGTTTACCTACGCTTCCTACCCTCAGTCTAATGTTGTCATTGAGACTCACAAGGAGGAGGAGCTCACCAGTTAAGTTAGGATTATTTTGGGGTTAATCATATGTTATATCTTCTTCCTAGTGTTCTAATAATGTTCCTTCGCCTTCTGCTCAAAAAAATTTCCTAGCCTCCTTTGCTCCTTTGTTCATCCCCAATTGTAGCTTGCTATGTCTATTTCTCAACCTCATGTAACTACTAATGGTTGTTCGGGATCTAGATCCGAAACCAACGATGACAAGTAACTATTTCTCAACCTCCTTACAACTATTTCTCAGCCTCTTTAACCAATCGCATTTGTTCGCTGACTGTAATCGTAGATCTGAAACAAGTGAGCAAGGAGCGGCCAACAAGGAAGGATCCCAGACGTTGAGAGTGCCGAAAGGATCCTATAGGTCGAGTCTGAAGGATGTAAAGGCTCCAATCTTAGCAATGGCATGCCGACACATCAAAACAAAAGATCACCTTGTCATACACATTCAATCACAACACGACACAACCATAAATACACTAATTCAATCACGACAAGCACAACCACATACTTAAGCAAACAAATTAGGAAAGCTCGATGCATCCTTTCCTCAGTTTACTAAGTTGCATCTCCAAGTGTCATACCCTTCCAGAAGACTTTCAACAGTCGAATGGTCTTTTTCCTTAGTTGCTTGTTAAAAGTGGAGCTTAATCACCAAGAGGGGGTGAATTGGGGATTTTAAAATTCTTTTCTAAGTGCTCTATTTTCGAACACTAAAACAGCTAAACAGTATAGGGAAGAAGAGCAAGACACTAGGATTTATCTTGGTTCGGTCCAACCTTTGACCTACGTCCGGTCCCGGACTCTGCGGGATTTTCACTTTCTCAATTGATTACACACTCTGTAACTCAAGAGTAATTCTCTCACTAGAACTTACTCCCCCTTACAAGTTGCAATCAATAACCCAATCTCCAAGTCCCCAGACTTGAGATACTCACAATAAATGATTTACAATCAAGGAACTCTCTCTAAGAGTAGATAAAAATAAACACTGAAGATCAATGTATCAAAAGATACTTTACAAGTGAAAACTGAAAGAGTAGTTGGTAAACTTGAATGCGATTCGTTTTCAGCAGATTGGTTGTTGAGAAGAATTGAATGCAACTCTATTTATACAAAGAGACATTAAATGACCGTTGAAATCCCTAATGTAACCGTTGGAGACATTCAGCAAGGATTAGGGTGAGCTTAGGTCTTCTTCTCTCACCGCACTTTGCTTAATCCGTTTACGAGATGTTTGTGCTTGACTTCTTGACTTTTAATCATTGGAAGAGCAGCTACTGGATGTGGAAAGGAAACATTAATCCCTTTGCAATTGTTGGTCGATTTCCTTGATGGCAAGTGAACCAGTCAAACAAGTAATAAAGTGTAAGTAGAGTATCGTCCCACAGACCGAGATACCGTAGAGTGACGCGATTGCTATTATAGTTGTGCAAGCGTAAAATAAATATAATCAGGTTGAGAGGTTTTTGTGATTATGCTACTAGCAAAAGTAAACAAAATGACTTTAAACGTGAGAAGATATCAGTAAGAAGTTAGGCTGGACTCAGAATCACCCTTAAGTGTATCAATCCCCCAGTTGCTCTACCCAATGCTATAGCATCTATATCGCATGACTTCCGCAATGCTACAAAGATAGCTACTAACTACAAAGCTATTTGGTTAACCCACCTCGATAGTCTACCGAAGCTTCCGCGTCCGATACATATGACACTACCTATACTCGTTCCATATTCCTATGGCAACTTTCTATTTAGGTCTGCTTTACACTCAGGGTGTTATGGTTATGAGAGGTAGACCCATTTCTGAAGCCTACAATAATAGGTCAAGCCGTGCACGGGCTGCCTAACAAACACAGTTTCTCAGAGATCTAACCTCAACTCCTTGCCAGTAAGATGAGGCCACAAATCTAGCCCTTAACTTCTGTTAATCGACTAGTAATGAAAGCATCGATAAGCAAACCAAACTTATTGAATTAAGAACTTGCAAGCTGGGTTCATTTAACAACTTAAAGAATCATCCTCGTCCGGCCATATGAAAATCAGTTGATGATTGACGATGGACACACAAAAAGCATTAATCGACGTAATGACCCATGATCGAAAAACTAAAATAAAAAGGGAAAACAGAAAGCTTTGACGGAGTTCCAACGGTGTGGTTGCGGCCCTGTCACGTCACCACTCCACGTCTTCTTCATTCTATCGTACTGTAGGGAAGGATGCTGGGTTGTCCTGGAAGTCTCGTGCTCTTGTGAAATCTCTCACTCTTCTCTTGAGTCTGCCGAGAGTAGAATCTCGTTCTAGGGCTTTCCGACTGCTTAGGGTTGGCTCCGTTGTTTCCTTTTATAATCAAGTTTTTCTTGCGGCGTAAGTTACAGCGAGCTGGGCCTTTCCTAATCTGTCGAGATCTATCGTATCTCTTGATCCGAGTAGATTGCTTTTGCTGATCCTGCGGGATTCTTCAAATCTTTTAGTTCCGATCCTCCGCATCTTCTATTCCGTTATGTCAGCAATCCACCTGTCGTTGTCGCCCTTTTCTTTTATTCCTGAAATCATCTGGGTAAAAAGGTCAGAAAACATGCCGCATAGCATTGCGTCCTCTACTTTGCTATAGCCTTCGTGATGCCTTGTATTGCACTTTCGAGTTGCTATCAGAATGCTATAGCATCGCATCAGCTCTGCTATACGTTCTTCTTTAAAAACCATGTAAATTGTCCCTTTCTTAGCACATGCAAATGATTTCTATTCTTCAGTCCCTATATCATGAATGTATGCCTTTTTGCTTAGATTATCTGCAATTAAGCTTCTATTCAACATTCAATTCAATCATAGAGGATAGGGAAAACATGGTATGATTTGCGCTCATCAGCAATGTGTGTAGAATGATTGTCCAAAAGGATGCAAGTTTTCTGAACTTTGCATTTAATGTGCTGACATCACTTTTTGCTTTAGTTCAAATCTTCATTTAATATCCTTTAAATCATCTGAAACTCACTAACAAAGTGGTTAAACATAGCTAGGGATATTAATGAATGATGATAGGAAGTATTAAGATCAAACAAGAAGGTTTCAGAAATTCGTCAGATTTGAATTTCAAACTCTGCGACGCAAACTCGAGTTTGTTCACCAAAAGCGGAGTTTGTCTTGTGCACTAATAGCAAAACTCGAGTTTCCAAAACTAAACTCGAGTTTCTTCCGAGAGGAACGTCACGATTTGAGCTCGGGACCATAGTTTAGAAGAGAACTCAAAACTCGAGTTTCCATTTCCAAACTCGAGTTTTGGACTCTTGACATGTAAAATGAGTTTTAGTCCAAAACTTCAAAAGCGGAGGTTTCAAAACATTGAAAAAGAGCAAAGCTCTCGGCTTAGCGAAAACTCGAGTTTCCAAAACGAAACTCGAGTTTTCATTTATGTCTACGAAAACTTATAGAAATTTATGCCAAGTCAAAATTGGAGTTTTCCATGAAAATTGACGGTTTCAAAAACCGAGTAAAACTTGAAAACTCTACGCCAAGAAGTCGAAACTCGAGTTTCCAAACCAAAACTCGAGTTTTCTCAAAAATTTGGAAAACTTAGAAAACATATGCCAAACTAAAAACTGAAGTTTCCATATCAAAACCGCAGTTTTCATAAGCTCAAAATGTTGGAGACTTTCTATATGACCAAAACTTGGGTTTCCAAATGAAAACTGGAGTTTTGTCTTCTTTAGAAAATATTGAAGAGTCTCTGTGTAGTGAAAACTGGAGTTTGTCTAAATGTGAAAAACTTGGAGTGCTCTCTGTAAGACCAAAACTCGAGTTTCCAAATGAAAACTGGAGTTTTGCTTAGTTCATTAAAATTGAGCTACTCTCTGTCAAGTCAAAACTCGAGTTTTGAAACCAAAACTCGAGTTTGCCTTTTCGATAAGTTTTTCAACTTACCAAAGACAAACTTCACATTACATTTACAATTGTCAGTTATCATCAAAACACATAGAGAACTAACACTTATTTGCCTTGATAGACCTCCCAATGCTCGTCATGGGCGAAACCTTCAGGAAAACATGATCTCCTACACTAAACTCCAATAGTCTTGTCCGACGATATGCATAACTCTTCTGTCCACTCTGAGCTGTCAATAATTTCTATCGTATCATTTCAATCTTTTGCGATGTTTGATCTACCAAATTGGGTCCAATAATAGTTCTCTCACTTAATTCGGTCCAACACAACGGCGATCTACACTTTCGATCATATAAAGCCTCAAAAGGTGCCATTTGAATACTAACGTGGTAGCTATTATTGTATACAAATTTTGTCCATGGCAAGTGCTTATCCCAGCCATGTTGTTAAAGTTGAGATCCTATACATGATCGGGAGGGGGTGTGAAGATCGTAAATCGTGAGATCGACATGGATCGTAAGATCATATTACTTAAGATATAAAGTTATATTCGACTATATATGTGCATGTAAAATAACTAACATCAATTGTAAAACTCAAACATAATATAAAAGTAACAATAACAATAGAGTTGTCAACTTGGCAATATATAAAATAAAACCAAAACACCAAAAGTAAGAAAGAGTTCAACATCTCTAATTTAAATAAAGTCATTCAAGTTAAAATCATCAATGGTTATATCCTCTTCCACTCCTCCTCCAACAAGTTCATCAACACAATCGGGAATGTCCAAATCATTCAAGTTAATAGGTTTCCTTTCTTCAACTTCATTCAAGTCTTCTTCAATTGGACCATTCAAATCAAATTAATTTACTTCTACATCTTCCAAATCTTCTTCATTTTCCACAATCCAATCATCATCTGATTTAAGATCTTCAAAATTATATTCAACAGGTTTTTCTATGTTTCTTCTCAACCAATCTTAAGTTAGTCATCACAAAAGCATCATCATTCATACAGATGATTTCTTTTCTTTGTGTGGACCTAAACAAACACAAAGCAATTAGTGCACTACTCATATCATATATTACATGTTTGAAATGGAATACAATTCATACTTAGAATTATTGAATTAATCAAATTATACCATCTCAAAGGCACTCCAATTTCGCTTACACCTAGAGGAACTGCATGTCAAACTTAAGACACAAATAGCAAATTTTTGGAGCTTTGGAACTTCATCCCCATAAGATTCCCACCATGCTATTGGACTTTTGGACTCAACTCCCTTCCTTGCTAATGGAAACCCTAACAAACCTCGTCGATATTTGAAGTTTTCTAGTTGCTCATCAATCATACTTGCACCATCAAGATCCCCATCATCCTTTGTACACAATCATATAGTCCAAGTTTTAATTCAAGATCAACTTTAAATGAAGGAGAATAATGAAGTTTGGGGGTTAAGGAAATAGCTTGTAGCATGCAAAGGCCTATGGAGTTGCTTGTCCTATCTTGCATCAATGACACCCCATATAGGCTTGTAACTAAATAATGAAAAGATAATTAGTTTTAAAACAAAGAATTGAAGTCTTCTTGAAACAAATTTTCAATTAAAATAAAACTTATATACTTACAATTCTTGGACAATATTGAAGGTTTCTTGAATTTTCTTTTTAGCTTGATCCATCTCATTATAAATGAATCCCATGGTTGCCTTCTCATCTGACAACTAATCGAAGCACTTTCATAAGAGGAAGAGCACCCTTCAAGCAAATGACAATATTTTTCCAAAACTCTTCGTCCATAATCACATCTTCAATACACTTTCATCCCTTGACTTTGCAAATCAACTACCCTTCCATTCGTCAGAGTTAAACATTCTTATCAATGGAATTTTGTACTCATAGAGGCATCCTAGAGTCAAGTAAGATGTGGCAAAGCGAGTTATGGTAGGTCTTATCAAATCTTTACCTTTGGTGAAGCTCTGTAATAAAGTAATGAGAAGAGTCATTGAATAGATATAAGTTGTGATTTTTTTTGCCTTTGGAATTGTTTCTTGATGAACAGATATCTTCCTCTTTAAATCCTCCAACATTAGATCAATGCAATGTGTTGCACAAGGTGTCCAATACAACCTTTTCCTTTTCTCCATCAGCAACTTTCCTGCAGCTTTATACTTTGCGGCATTGTCAATAACAACTTGGACAACATTTTCTTCACCAACCTCCTCAACTACTTCATCAATCGTCTTAAAAATTTTATCAACTATTTTGGTGATGTGAATTGCATGAATAGACTTAAGGAACACAGTTCCCATAGAGCTATTCACGCAGAAATTTATTATTGTTCTCCTTCTTTTATCTGTCCATCCATCAGTCATTACTGTACATCCCGTTGTCTTCCATTCAACCATGTGTTCTTCAATGGTTGCCATTGTCTTATCATAATGTTGCTTCAAATATTTTACTCTACACTCATGATATGATGGTGGCTTGAAACCTAATCCATGTCTTGAAATAGATTCACACATCTTCTTGAATTCATCACAATTTAACATATTGAAAGGAATGACATTCCTATAAATAAAAGACAATATGTCAAAACATGTCTCCTCTCTCACATTCTTCTTAAGTATAGTGTTGATAGTTGTCTGAGTAGTTATTCTACTTTTCTTGAAAATATTAGACCCACCACCACCTTCATCCCGTTTTCTTTTTTCAATTTCACAATCAGTCTCTTCTTCTAGTTGTGTGAGAGTCCTAGTATTTTTTTCATTAATTTCACTTGCAATCGGCCACAATATTCAACATTTCTTTATGTACTTCTTTCGGCACCGCTCTACATGCTCCCACATCTTTTTATGTTCCCGCCAAATGATGCTTCAATCGGTAAATACCTCCCGTCACTACTTTCTCACAACATTTTCATTTTACTTTTCTTACATCTCCTTCAATTGGAAAGCCATGTTTCCATCCAATATTTGATCTATTCCCATGAGCATTTTTGTGTAATTGAGTTCCTGAACTAGAGGCGGGAGCAGCTTAAACATTGCTATTACCAATAGCATCACTTGAAGCCATACTTAATAAACAACAAAATCAATATTTTATATACCAATTAGTGATCCACAACTTTTGAAGTCCCCAAGTTTCTATATAACAAAACAAAAACTACAATTAAAACAAAGGCATGCATGGAATAGCACATGATATTATAAAACAAAAAAAGCAAAGATGTTATATAATATGATATTACATTAGAAAGCAAGGGTCCAAGTTGCAGAATAGCACATGGCAATTTTCTTTAGACTATTAAACCAAAAATTTTTTTCGTTAACTAAAAGAAGTCACACTTCACATGCGTTTAGCGAAGTCATTTCAATTCAATAAAAAAAAAAAAAAAAAAAAGAACTATCCAAGTCAAGTCAATGAAGTCATTTCACTATTTTATTCATTAACTATTAAACCAATTTTTTTTCTTATCTAACTATTTCTTTAGACTTTAGAATTTAGAGAGAACGATGAGTTCATAGTGCACATGCGTCCAGCGAGAATAAGAAATATACACGGCTACACCGATTCATATAGTAGATAGCTCTCCTTCAGTCCCAAACCAATTTTTTTCCTTATCTGACTATTTCTTTAGACTTTAGACTTTAGACTTTAGAGAGAACAATGAGTTCACAATGCACACGCATCCAACAAGAATAAGAAATATACACGCCTACACCGATTCATATAGCAAATAGCTCTCCTCCAGTCCTCCTAACGTCCTAATATTTGTTCTTACTAGAGAGTGGAACTGTGGAAGTTCGTCTTCTTTGAGCGGCAAAGGTGCGGGGAGGGTTGATGATCTAGAATCATCTCCAGCTACGGCAGCGTTTTTGGAGTGAGGCAAAAAAAGTGTTGAAACTTGAAAGCACAGCAATAACAGGTTACAGGGTTCTAAAAGCACCGCAGCAATAGGGCTTATCAATTCCAATTCCAAAATTAGGCTTCTGAACTGAAATCTTTTTTATTCAATTTTAGGTCTGGCTCATGGGTATTTGATTTTGGGCTTTTTTTCTGATTTTAAACTGCAACAAGATTGTTATTTCCCGTCTATCCTAGCGATTGCTATGATTTCCCATCAATCCTAACGTTTATACGCAATCTGCGATTTCTATGGATATCTGGATCGTGTGGTTTCTGGAAATCACGTGATTTCGTGCGATCCTATGAGTTAACTCTCTATTTTCATAACAGTGATCCTAGCTACCTGGAAACTCGATAGCATAAACTCTTAACATGTCCTTAAGTGTCTAAATAGTCATCTCGGTCTAACCATCTGTTTAAGGGTGATAGGTCATACTATACTCCAACTTTGTACTTATAGCTTCTTGTAGAGACTTCCAAAACTTCAAAGTGAAACTTGGGTCCCGATCTAATATGATGCTCTTTGGCACCCCATGCATATGAACAATCTCTTTAATGTACAACTCGACCAACTTTTCTAAAGATTAGTCTGCTTTGATTGGCAAAAAGTGTGCTATTTGATCAATTGATTTACGATCACCCAAATAGCATCATAAATGGCTCGGATGGTGGGCGGTAAACCTATGATAAAATCCATAGATATACTATCTCATTTCCATTTAGGAATATCCAGACTCTGAAGTAGCCCTAGTAGTCTTTGTTGCTCAATCTTGAGCTTCTGGTATGTCAAACATTTGAAGACAAAATCAGTCACTTCTCTCTTCATCTTCGACCACCAATACTCTCGCTTAAAATCATTATACAACTTGGTGATCCCTTGATGCATGGCATACTTGCCCCGATGAGCCTCTTCCAAAATGGTTTTCTTGATCCCATCATTATGGGTAACACAAATTCTATTCTTGTATCTCAAGATATATGCATCCCCAATGTCATAATCTGGAACTTCTTCATGCTCTAATGTCTCTCGAATTCTACCTAACGATCATCCTCCATCTGAGCGTCTCTCAGGTCCTGATAAAACTTGTATTCACCAATAATTGCAATTAAAGTAGTCCTTCCTTGATTTGGGACTACGTGGATATCTCTCAATCTATCTAGCCAACTCGATCCTCCAAGCTCATGTAAAACAAGTGTACCGACTTTCTACTCAAGGCATCTGCAACCACATTAGCCTTATCGGGATGATACTTCAACTTAAAGTCATAATCCTTTAGAAATTCCATCCACCATCATTGTCTTTTATTTAACTCCTTATGATCTACCAAATACTTTAAACTCTTATGGTCACTAAATACTTCAAACTGAGACTTATATAAGTAGTGCCTCCAAATCTTCAAGGAAAATAGCATAGCCGCCAATTCTAGGTCGTGAGTAGGATAATTTTCCTCGTGAGATCTCAACTGTTTAGAAGCATAGGCTATCACTTTGTTATCTTGCATCAAAACACACCCTACACCTTTTAAAGATACATCTGTGTACAAAACATATGGACGGATAGGATCGGGCAATGTAAGCAATGGAGCGGTAGTTGTTAACTCTTGAAAGGCTGCCTCATATTGATCAATCCAAAGGAACGATTGGTCCTTCCTGGTCAACTAAGTCAACGACATCGTGATCTAAGAGAACCCTTTGATGAACCTTTTGTAATAACCCGCTAATCCCACAAAGCTTCTTACTTTAGTTACAGACTTTGGGTATTCCCACTGCAATACTGCATCCACTTTACTCGAGTCAACAGCTACTCCCGCTGCGGATACCACATGACCTAGAAACCTTACCTCCTTGAGCCAAAATTCACACTTAGAGAGTTTGGCATACAATTGAGATCCCTCAACACTTGTAGTACAATATGAAGATAATCTCTATGTTCTTCTTCATTCTTGGTGTAGATCAAGATGTCATCAATAAACACCACAATGAACTGATCCAAATACGGACAAAAAATCCTATTCATATAATCCATAAAGATAGTTGGAGCATTAGTCAGACCAAAAGGCATAACTAGGAACTCGTAGTGCCCATATCTTGTTCAGAATGCAGTCTTAGAGATATCCTTTGCTCGGACTCTTAACTGATGATACCCCAAACGCAAACCAATCTTGAAGAACACCGATGATCCAACTAGTGATCTAATAAATCATCAATCCTGGGCAAAGGATACTTGTTTTTTATGGTCACTTTGTTCAATTGCCGATAATCAATACATAATCTCATGCTACCATCTTTCTTCTTCACAAAGAGCACTAGAGATCCCCATGGAGATATATTGTGTCAAATGAATCCCTTATCGAGCAACTCTTCTATTTGCTTATTGAGCTTAGCCAACTCAGTCGGAGCCATTCGATATGGAGCCTTTGAAATTGGAGCTGTGCCAGGTACCAACTCAATTGAGAATTCTACCTCTCTTTTTGGAGGTAGTCCAAATACCTCATTAGGAAACAACTCGGGATATTCTCTTACCACATCGATATGATCGATCCAACTTCCTTATCCACACAAATTGAGAAGAAAACTACATAGTCTTGATAGCCCTTTCGAATACACTTGTCCACTTGAGTTGTCGACAACAACATAAGAACTATAGGAGTTTCTACGGATGCGATATTCATGGCATAAGTTGCCACTTTCTTCTTATAATGGAGTACAACATCATTATCCACTAGCCAATCCATACCAATAATAACATCAATGCCTTTTAGCGGCAGTCACACTAAATCCACAATAGAATCTTGGTTTTCAAATCAAAGGGTAATACCTACACAAGCATGTGTAGTCATCCAATAGCCCCAATAGGGTTAGAGATTCTCATATCATATTGCAAAATAGATATAGAAAAATCATACTTTTTAGCACAATCAAAAGATATGAAAGAATGTGTAGCATCAGAGTCAAACAATGCAATAATGTCATGACCTTAAAGAAAAATAATACTTCTGATAACATTGGGAGATGCTCCATCCTCCTCCTGAGTTATGGCATACACTCTACCAGGAATAGTGGGACGACCACTTTGTTAGTTCCCAATGTTTTGATAACAAGGCTTTAAAGTTTTTAAGTTTTTGAATCAGGATTAACTTGTTTGCATCTTTATGTGTAATTGATTCCCGAGTATATGTCAATGATTCTCGAGAATGGGTAAGGATTCTCAAGCACTATGAAGTGGTACCCAAGAATCCACGATCTAATCTTTCTATCTTAGTGTTTCAGGTAATAATTCTCAAGAATGGTAAGCATTCTCGAGTTTGTTTTGACAAATTCTCTACGGCAACCTTTTTCTGATATGACTCTCGAAAATGGTCTCTTGATTCTCGAGTATATGTATGTTTGCTCACTTTCAATATCTCTTTTCTCATCAGAACAATTCTCGAGAATGGGTAAGTGATTCTCGAGAATAGGTAAGATAATTCTCGAGAATGTTTGGTTTAACATGTTACATGTTTTCTGGTCATGGTATTCTCAAGTATTAATATTATGATTCTCGAGTATTGGTGAAATAATTCTCGAGAATGCTTAATCTCTTATGAGTAAAAGCTCTTGGATCATATCATTCTCAAGTATCTTTAACTTGGTTCTTGAGTATCATCGAGAGATGCTCTCTGTAAAGGCTTTCCTTCAATGGCTACTCGAGAATGATATGAACAATTCTCGAGAATGTATTCGCAGCATCTGTATCATCTTTCAAGTAACTAATATCCTTTAATCATACCCAATCTTATCTATAACATATCTAATCACCTTTTGGATTGAGTTTCAATTGATTAACTCTGTTTAAATTGAGATTAGGCTAAAAGTGATCCGACGTGGTAGACACATTTAATGTAACTCAGAAACAGAGACAACAAATAAAACATTACCTCGTAGCAGACGAAATCATTCCTCCGAGGCATACTTATTCCGGCTATATTCTGAGTCACTCTGCACAAGTACAGTCAACGACGAACGCATTTAATAAAGCAACAGTCAACTATTCTCAACGGATTACACCTATGCCTAATGGAAGCTCAAAGAGACTCAATGGCTAGTTTACGAAGCTTCACAACGGGATTAATGAATGAATGATATAAATGGTCACCACATTCCGCCAATGACCGAAACTCTGCACATTCAATTTGTCTCAACTACTACTTACTGTTTCATTAAATTCTCTTAATATCTTTGGATATTTGCTTGTACTTCAGTATTCATTTATTATCTACTCGTGAGGAGTTATGAAACATTTATTTCATTTCAGTTGTTAAATCTTAAGGTTGTGGAATCTTAAGTGTGAGTGTACGATTACAATCTGTAAGGGGGAGTGAGTCCTAGTAGGAGGATCATCCGAGTACATTGTGTAATTGTAATTGTCATTGAAAGATAGTGGAAATCCCAGGTGTTCTGGGGACTGGACGTAGGTCGAAGAATTAGACCGAACTAGGATAATCTCTTGTGTCTTTCTATTCTTATCTTTGTCTCTATTTTTGGTGTTTTGATTACATCGCGAAATAATTTTTGTAATTACTTATTCACCTCCTCTAGGTGATATTCCATCTTCACACTTTGGTTGGTCTGCTGTTGCTGCGCCTTTGGACAGTAGCGCATGATGTGACCAAACTTATGACACTCATAACACTGCCAACATTGGTCAGCATGAGCCGTCCCACACTTCGTGCAAGGACCATTAACACTTGGTGTGATATCCTAATTTATTTTTAGGATTTTTTTAAAAAATAATAATAAATTTAAAATTTAAAAAAAAATAGTGGGAAGCATGGCCTCCCCGCGCGGCGGCGATCTACAAAAGATAGTGGGAGGAGCCTCCCACCTATTAAAAAAAAAAAAATGTGTGTTAGGGGGATTTAATATAAATACCCCCCCCCCCACACACACACACACACACTAAAACACTTACACACACATGCACGATGAGAGAGGAGAGACAAGAGTGAAGAAGAAGGAGAGGAGAAAGAGGAGTCCTGGAGGCCTTTTAGTATATTTTTAAGGTATGTTATTTATCTTATAAGATTATTTAGGTAGCTAAACTAGCTTCTTTTCAATAAACTTTCTTCATGAAAGTTATTCTATATATTTTTCTCTTTCTAATGAAGGTAATATTATATTTGTTAGTGAAAATTTTGGGATTAAGGTTTTGGGAGAGTCTTGAGTTTTGACAAAAGAAGATTATATAGATATAGTGGATGATTAACAGTAAATTCTCATCGGTTTAGATTTATTATTTGGTTGTTATAGGTACTTAAAATGAATTTTTCTATTTAAGAAGTTTAGAATTTATGTCCTATAAAATATTTTTACCGATTAAATTGTATGTAAATATTTTATTTGGGTTAGCAGAGATATTATGGGAATTTTCATCAATTTAGTTTTAATATGAAAGACCAAACAGTCATTTTCGAACTAGTGGGATGATAGAAAGCTAACAATCATGCACCAATGGAGGCTACAACACGTGGTAAAATAAACTACTCCATTTATTCCCAATTCAACCATTACCATAATTATCACAATAAATAGTTGAACGAGAATTTTCCAAGAATTTTCATGTTCATATCATGTTATTTAAATCATTCTCATATACATGCCATAATATCTCAATTCCCAATTCTTATACATATATAAATATATATATGTGTATATTCACAATTCAAGTCATAAAGTTCCACAAGATAATTTCTATTACAATATTCATAATCATTTCACAAAATACTCACAAAAAATACCAGTACACATAACAAGTGGAAAGTGGTACCTCTCGCCAAAGCTCATTATTATCACACTTCTCCTAATCCAAGAGCTCAAACACACGTCAAAAATAAATCTACCACAATCAATTTACTAACCATTTATAACTCTTCAAAACTCTACATAATCAAAATTATAACTTGTAATTTCATATAATTCAAAATATACAAATTTTAGTGATACTATATTATTATAAGAAAAAACTAAAAATGACAATTTAGCCCTACAAATTTCAGAAATGACAGTTTAGTCCCACGAATTTTAGAAATGACAAATCAGTCCTTCATATTTCAAAACTAAACCGATTAAAATTTCAATAATATCTCTATTAACCCAAATAAATTATTTATACAACATTTAATCAGTAAAAATATCATGTAGGACATGAATCCTAAACTTCTCAAATACTCAATTAATTTCAAAATTCCTACAACAAATAACCAATAAATCTAAACCGATTAAAACTAACTATTAATTATTATCCACATATATATAGTCATCTATTGTCAAAACTGAAAACTCTCCCAAAATCATAATGCCTACATTTTCACTAACCAACACAATACTACCCTCATTAGAAAGAGAAAAATATGTAGAATAACTTTTACAAAGGAAGTTTGTTGAGAAGAAGATAGTTTAGTTACTTAAATAATCTTATAAAATAAATAACATACCTTAAAATAGCCTCCACCTCTTCTCTTTTCCTCTCCTTTTTCTCACTCTTCTCTTGCCTCTCACTTCTCACTAGACATTTGTGTGTGTGTGAGTGTTTTTGTGTGGGTGTGTATTTATATAGAGGGGTTGCGAAGTGAAAGAAGTGGTAGGGAGTGGATAAACCACTCTCCTCATCTCAAACAAATGAATTAGTGGGCAGCACACCTTATATTATATTATAATATAAAATAATTTTTTTTATTTTTTAAAATCCTAAAAATAAATTAGGATATTACAATAGGGATGGCTGAGGGAGTTCTATGCATATTTAATTACTCTTCGAACTATTATTTTTTATGGAAAAATGTATATACTTCGTGTTGTATGAATTATTATTTAATGTGCTTAACTATCTTGAAATTATTCCCTACATACTTGTTAACTTGGATTCGTGGTTAGTGGGTTCATGTGACTCATGACCCCATGGTTTATTATTATTTTTCAGGAATAGTTTAGTCTCAAGGGAAAGTTGTTCAAGGCTTGAGTCTTCATTTCATCTCTGAATTTCTTCCTTTAGCTTTACATGTTCTAGTTGATGTATATTGATAAACTTTAGGGCCCATTTTGGAATATGTTGCATATTTTAAATATTTTGCTGCATACTGAGATTTGTGTTGTGGGTGGAGCCTTTTTTATATACTGTTTGATTATGGTCATTATTTTGTTAGGTTCTAAACCTAAGTGTTTTGGTGTATGAAATGAAATTTAAATACTCAGATTTAGTTATATTGTTGTTATAATGGGTTGTGGTGATGATTATTATATTGAGTGTTTCAAATGCCCTGGGCCATTTGTGATTTGCGTAAATTGTGAATTTGGGACCCAAAATTTTAAGTAATGGAATTATATTGTGTTAATTAGGTGTCTAGAGTTTTTCCTACCATAGTAGAGCCTTTTCTCTCATGGTAAGGCTTTGATTGCTTTACTATGAAGTTTGAGTCCTAATACCCATGGTAGACTTTTATTTGACTAGTTTTATGTCTTTATACCATGGTTGACTTTTCAAAGCGTTTAGTGAAATGTTTTCTAACTATGGTGGACATTTGTGGTTGGTCTCTTCATTTCTTACCATAGTAGTACTTAATGTTTTAATAAGCTATTTAAATAGTTCATTATATGGTAAGTAAGCAGGTTGTTTCAGGATATCACCAAATTAGGATTAATCCTGGAGGTGAATGGAAGACTACGTTTAAGATGTAAAATGGCTTGTATGAGTGGCTAGTAATGCTTTTTGACCTTACCAATTCCTCTAGTACTTTCATGCTAGTTATGACCCACCTTCTTCAACATTACTTGGGAAAGTTTCTTGTCGTTTATTTCGATGACATCCTAATATTCAGCAAGTTAAAAGCCAAGCACTTGACTTATATGCCCCCAGGTGTTCATTACTCTTCGATAGGAGAAATTTTATATCATTCTTCCCAAATGCTCTTTCCTCCAGTAGTTGTTTTCTTTGGATTCATAGTTTTTGCTAAGGGTTTAGTTGCTGATCCTAAAAAGGTCAACACCACCGCGATTGGCCCGAACTCAAATCCCTTCAAGAAGTGCATAGTTTCCATGGCTTGGCACCTTTCTATCGATGTTTTATCTGGGATTCAGCACCATTATAAGCCCTATCACAGATTGTCTCAAAAAGGATAAGTTCTATTGAGTGCTAGTTGCTTCACAAGCTTTCCAAACTATTAAGCAAAAACTCTCTAAGGACTAGTCTTAGCTTTACTTGACTTTTCTAAGTGTTTTGAGGTCGCTTGTGGTGCCTCTAGAATAGGGATTGGTAGTTTCTTAAGTCAAGAAGGTCACCCTATAGTCTTCTTATGAAGCTAAGGAGAAGTATTCCACTTATGATAAGAAATTCTATGGATTAGTCAAATCATTTGAGTATTAGAAGTACTATCTCTTGCCTTAACATTTGTTGTGTACTCAAACCATCAAGCTCTTAGATTCCTAAACTCCTAGAGACATTTGAATCCAAAGCATGCCAAGTGGATTGAATTCCTTTAAGAATTCACCTTTGTTATTAAGCATTATGCTAGAATTGAAAATAAGGTAGCTGATGCTTTAAGCCATCGGATCAATATCTTACACACTATAAGTGTCAACATTGTGACTTTGATCGCTTGAAGGATGATTACACCTCGTGCCCTAAATTTAGTATCATTTATTAGGAAATTCGGGATGGACCCCATCAAGTGTTGGAATCCGTACAACGCAGCGGATTAAAAAACTTACGGATCCATTCCCGAGGATCACTCAGGTGCTTTTAAACTAAGGCTAGGGAATCCGAAATTACCTTTGGAGAACTCGTTCACCTCTCGTTCTTCCTTGAACAGGTGGGCTACCTCCTCGATCAGTAGAAGACGACTCGTAGGATCGTCTTCCTCCACCGGTATCCACACGAACAACTCCCGAACACGGCTACGACAGCGTGCTAGCGCTTCTTGTGCGTCTCTCTTAATTTTCCACTCTAGGGTTTCTCGCGGCTTTTTCAGAATACGCTCGACTGAAAGTCCCGTAGGTTTTCTCAAACCCGGTCAGCGCATTATATAAAATTAATCTGCATTAATTTTGAATTTTGAATTTCAAATATGGATTAAAATACATTAATTAAATCTAATTGTTAGATCTAATGTAACACATTTATTTAATCCGATTAAAACCAGATCTCGAAATTCAAATTTTGAATTTGAATTAAAACATATTAATTAAATCTATCCGATAGATCTAATCTAATGTATTTATTTAATTCAAATTAAAGCCTTCCGATTTAATTTATCTCCATAAATTAAATCCAAGAAATAATATCTATCTATTTAATTAAATGCGAGATACTATATCTCAATTTAAATTAAACAAGATATACGAGATCTTTATTCAAATATTAAATGAGATACAATATCTCTATTTGTTTTAAATATTTAATTTATCAAATAAATTAAATATAAAACAAATAATATATAATAATATTATAATCTCTATTTATAATATATATATATATATATATATTAATTTCAAATTTATACATATATATATATATATATATATATTCACCCCGAGACTAAATTAAGTATTCATTAAATCTCAGATTAATCTAAGATTCAATGAACCTGGACACTTTGCTCGTGTTAGGTTATTCTTGTGTGCGACCCTACAGGTCTATATGAGATTGGCAGTGGGCCAACACTGTGTAAGCCCACAAGTCGCAAGCGGCCTCTAGCAAGACATTGCGACTACCCAATTCACATGGGAATCGATTACACGATTCAACCTATCGTACAATCATGTCACGTCCCTTTTGTCACGCGATAATTTGGTCAAGGATGAGGCATGGATAATGTCAACTTCCTTTTCTTGACCATTACTTTCTCGATTCTCGAGTAGTCTAATAAGTGAAATGGAAACCCCTTTCCATCACAAAGTATGGCCATACATTTCTTAGACTCACTCATCGAGGGGCCCAAGATTATCTCTCTACAAATGTGAGGGACAAATTCCATCTTGACCATTCACATTCCTCCGCATGAAAATCACCGATCCCGATCCGGCCTTTATCATCACCGGTCAAAGGTGACTTTTGACTAGGTCAAAGACTGTGACTCATCATGGAGGAATCCATGATGATCTCAGGTCATAGGGCGTCGTGACGTTGTTATATATGAGATAAGCTTATGACTAGATCCATGCGGCTTTCTCATAGTGGGTCGGTCCAAAGACCTTGTACTCTTACAAGTGCCCATGACTTTGATTCATATCCCCATACCTCATCAAAGTCATACTGGTCTTAACTCATCTTCGCTCCCGCGTAGATGATCGACCAGAGACATTTAGGATAATCTATAAGATGTATCCAGGGATGCAGTTATCAATACGAACATGCAAACGAAAATGATAACAAAAGAGAATACTTTAAATAACTTAAATATCCAAAGTACAATGAATTGCCCCTAGGGCATAATTTCCAACATCAAGACCACACTGACTTCCTTCTTAAGGATGGTTACGTCTTTCATGGTACTAGGTTCTGTGTTCCCCAAACATCCCTATGAGATGTCTTATTTGGGAGATCCATGTAGGAGGTCTAGTTGGTCATTTTGGGAGAGACAAGATCACTACTTTAGTTGATGATAGGTTTCATTGGCCTTCTCTTCAATGTGACGTTTCTCAGATTCTATCATAATGTTGTCTTAGGATTGCCTCAAATTGTTCGATAGCACAACTCCATCTTTGTTGTCGTTGATTGGTTCTCAAAGATAGCACACTTCATTCCTTGTAACAAGACAACTGATGCCTCCTACTAAGCTCTTCTTTAAATAAATTGTGAGCTTGCATGGGTTGCCTACTTCTATTGTGTCCAATAGAGACATCAAGTTTGTCAACTACTTTTGGAAGACACTTTGGAAGCTTTTTGGTACCCAACTGAAATTATCTTCTGCTTTCCACCCCCAATCTAAGGGTCAAACAAAAATGACCAATCTTAGTGTTGGAAACTTACTTGAAAGTTTAGTTGGGGACATGCTAGAGAATTGGGATCTCATCTTGCATATAGCTAAGTTCACTTATAATAGTTTTGCTCATTGGTCCGTGGGCAAAATTCCATTTGAGATTTTTCAAGGCTTTAATCCCCAATAGCCCATCGATTCAGTTCCTCTTCATTTGACAGCCCATACTTCTGTATCAACCAAATCCCTAGCCCATTGCCTTTATGAATTGCATGTTGCGATAAAATGCAAATTAGCACTTAGTAATGATCAATATGAATCAATTGTTGATGTTCATCGTCGAGCTCAAAGTTTTAGTTAAGCTGAATATGTAATGGCTCATATTCGCTCTGAGCGTTTTTCCAAAATTCCTTCAAAACATTGCATGCTTGTGCCTGTCCAAAAACTTCATCCTAATGCTTATCAGCTTGAATTACCTCCTGACATGTCCATTAACCCAGTATTTAATGTTAAGGATCTTGTTTCTTACCGATGTACTTTTAAGCCTCCCCCTTGTTAGTGATCATTCTACAGGTATCAAGCACAATAATCCGTATCACTGTTACCAACCATTTTGCCAGCTAAGGAGATGATCGATGCTATCATGGATGAGTAGACTATCCTCACCTCAGATGATCCTGTTCATCGCTATCTTGTTTGATGGAAAGGTTAAACTGATACATATGCCACTTGGATCACTAAAGAAGACTTTCGCTTGATTAACCCCAGTGTGTTCAACTCGTACTGACTCTCCACCTCTCCTAAGGAGAGTTCTTTTCAGCCAGGGGGAAATGATGAGAACCACAAAAGAACTAGAAGGATCCCCCAAAGATTTGAAGACTCTCACTTAATGTTGAAGATTTGAAGACCATCAAACTTAATTTTGATTTGTTGTCATTATTATCATGGTCATTTATTTTACTTTTGATTTTGATTTTGAATCTTTTTTCATTATTGTAATTGCATCCTAGAACCTTCTGCTATTAAACCTATAAATAGTCCTCAACACATCTCTTTTGGTGCACATTTTAATGATTGAATAAGAATTTCACTTGCATTCTCTCCCAATTTCTCCTTCTGTCTGATTCTCACTCTCTCTTTTCCCTTCACCTTCCCCATTCTGCATCAGTGACTAAACAAAGAAAGCAAACAAATAAGAAAATAGAATGAAAGAGAAGAAGGAGAAGTAGGCAGAAGAGAAAGAGAAAGCAAAGAAAGCATGAAAGGGGAGAGAGCAGGAAATGGAAAAGAGAAACGCCTTTTCTTGTCCTTTTTTCCTTCAACCCAAATCCATTATCTTCACTAGTTCGTTTACATTGGCTTCGCAAATATGTACACTGAATTTTGGAAATCAAAACTTGAAATTTGAAAGAATGGAGGGAAATGAAAAGATACAGAGAAAGGCCAGAGAAGGAGAGGCAGAAACGGAAGATTAAAAATTATATTTATAGTGTGTATATATAAAGGGATTAATATATCTACATCTGATGCAGATAATTAACTCTGCAGCAAGCCAAATGATGTCGTTGGGGAGTGGGAAAAATCTAATGAAATGGATGGGGTGTCTTGCCATGCTCTCAGATCCATCCATTTGCTCAGAAAAGAACGTTGTCAGAGATCATTCTCGCTCGTCCTCGTATGTGCCCCTACACCACTGGAGGTCGGCCGCTGCGGCCAAAGATGACACCGCCGGTTCAGGGGATTAACAATCAAGCGGTCAACACGGCCGTAAACTAACCACGATCATCTCAAAACACCAAATTCGCTTCTTTCTTCCTCATCAAGAATCTTGACACCGGGAAAGAGTTCATCGTCACGGGGAAGGACCCAGGCAACGATGGCACATGGGGCAGTCTAAATGACATACAAGAAAAAACTAACGATGGAAGCGTTCGAGAAATCTGTCGGACACTCCCCAATCATTAAAGAGCTCATGCGACGAGGGAGAGACAAAAACGATGAGAGTAATAAGCCCGCAAGTGTGAACTACCTCCTGAGCAAGAGCTTGAGAATAAGTAAGAAAACAGGGGCTGCTCTGTTGAAGAACATAAAGGGTGTGGTAAGTGGGTTCAAAGGAGAAAGAGAGAAATGTATTTCTGAAGGGGAAGTTATTCCCCAACATGCTGCCATCAACATTTCAAGACAAAATGAAAGAACAGGAAGCATTAAAGAGAAGACTCCATGCTAGAATAGAGTATGCAAAGTTCCTTCAAGATACAGTCAAAGAAATGGCAAAAGAAGTTCAAAACTCACGAAGTGGAGAAATAAAATAAAATGAGAAGATCTTGATGAATTTTTGAATAAGATTAGAAGAGGTTCCCGTGTCTTTTTTTTTTTTTTTTGCTCAAAGGCTCCGTGTCTCGAATGATGAAATTCTAGGCTTAAGGAGGATGATATGTTGATTCAAGCGAAGGTGTGGATTCCCTTTCGAAGCCGAACTTCGTGAAGATTGTAGAGAGCCGGCATGCTTGGATTGCTTTGTTGAAGAAATGCGCCCGACGGCTTCGGGATTGGTTGGATTTATCACTGAATCACTCTGTACCATCATCTTTTTTGATACTTTCTAGGGCATTTACTGTGTCTGGAAAGTTGAAGCCAGAAGAGGCTGTTCAGGCTACACTTTCTTCTCTTCCTAATGAAGTGGTAGATACTGTTGGTGTTAATTCTTTACCCTCTGGGCATTCAGTCTCCGAAAGGAGGAGGAAATTGGAGTTCCTTGAAATGCAGGAAGAACTTATTAAAGAGGAGGAAGAAAGAGAAGAGGTGGGGCAAGCAAAAATGGAGTCCAATTCTGGTCAATACAATATGGCCTTGAAAGAGAGAAATATTTCCACAGCTTCAGAAGCAAAACAATTTGCTAGAGATAGGACATTGGAAAAGCAAGAGCAACTGTGTGAGGAAAAGATGGTACAACTGAGGGAAGAGATGCCGTGAAGGCATATAAAGCTGCACGAGAGGGAGAGTTTTTTAATGTGTGTTATATAGAAAACTGTCATTTGAAAAGTGGAAGAAACGACGTTGTCTTATCCCTTGCTGCAGATTTAGTTTTCTACCACAGATGCAGAAATGTTAAGCCCATATATAAAAAGCTATGAATAACATGGGATAGGATATTATTACTACCAATTTTATGTCACTACCACTTTTTCACCGTTAGATCAGAATCTCATCTACTTTTATCATTTCTCTCTCCTATTGAGATTCTGATCTAACGGTGAAAAAGTGGTAGTGACATAAAATTGGTAGTGATAATATCCTATCCCTAATAACATTCCAAAAAAGAATAATTATATATTTTGAAAAATCATGACTTTAATGAGATATTGACGAGTTGGCAAAACTATTAATATTGAAAGATATTATAAGATATTATTTCTTGAACAAACTTCAAAAATGATGATTATATGGGATTTTATTAATATATTTTGAATTTCAAATTATATATTTAAATAATATATAATATTAAAATAGTATATTTACGCTATTAACATGTTTTTAAAATAACTGTATCGATGAAAAATTCATATATTTTTAATAAAATATAGAAAGATTTTTTTTTTTTTTGATAAGATTGAGATACCTCAACTACCTTCTACTAGGGTATTACACCGTTACAATCCCGACGGAGGATAACCTCAAGAGCCTCACGAAGGCCGATACACTTCATAGAACCCCCATCTCGATTCTAGTCCCTTTAATGCTAGAAAGTCACCGCTTTGTTCCGGACCGAGGCACATGCAACACCTTAGTTTCCCACTCCATCTATGTAGTTGCTTCACCTCATCCGAATGTCGGAGTCACGGTGAGAACCTCCCGTGCATGCGAAAGTAATGTAATACACTCCATAGAATCATATTACAACCAAACCTTCCGAAAGCCCATCGCCCAAGCAGTTTTGAGGCCCAATAGGCTAGCCCACGCTTCGGAGATCAACTCATCGCCCCTTTCAATAGAGTGAAAGAATCCCCTAAGAAAGGAGCCGGAAGAACTTCGAATGATCCCTCCACTGGGCTTCCTTATTTGTAGTTCTAGAATAGGCACCATCCACATTCACCTTTACCCAAGCTTCCCGCGGATGCCAAAACCCACGACTAGTAGTAAGAGTAATGCCGTTAAGTGGCATACCTGCTAGACGATTATTCATACTATTCCTACTCTCCAACATCGCATTTGTGCTAGCAATGATGTTACTATTAGGGGTGAATTGCTTCTCAAACACAAATAAGTTTCTCCGCTTCCAGATCCACCAGCATAGTATAGTGAATCGGGACGCCCATTCCTTATTCGCATTGCTTCTACCACTGATGTTTCACCATATCCACTCTAATAAGGGCTTGTTACGAATGTGCGCCACTTGTCAGGGGCACCACTTTTCTCCATAAGGAACGTGAGTGCGTACAATCCCTAAATACATGAATAATATCTTCGCACCATGCACCACATAGGGCACAACTCTGGTCATTCGTCATTCTTCGTCTCATTCAATTTGCATTCGTGAGCAGGCACTTACGAGCTAGCAACCAAAGGAGCATCTTACACCTGTGTGGCGTTCGAACTTTCCAAATGCGCTCCCAGTTGTATCCATGTTCCCTTCCCTTGTTAGAAACCACGCTATATGCCAATTTCACTGTGAATTCACCATGCCTCTCTCACATCCATCGCACGCCGGGTGGATTAGTTGTATTCTCGATCCCCCCTTGAACTTTATCCCAAGTTCGCTTAATTCCGTCCACACATTTGAACCAGGTCGTGTAGCCTCAATTCGAGGAATTAAGTCATCCCCACATTTATACTTGTCCCGTACAACCTTAACCCATAGGTCCTCCCTATGCGTGACTAGTCTCCATCCCAACTTCATAAGGAAGACTTGGTTTTGGTACTTTGCATGCCTCAACCCCAACCCGCTCTTTCGCTTCTCCATGCACACCTCATCCCAAGCAACCAGTGGCACTTTACGACTCTGCTGTGCTACCCCACAAAAAGGATCTATTCTGCTTGTCCAGGGCCTCACAAACCGTACTAGGTAGGTGGGATGTTTGCATTGTGTATGCCGGGATAGCGGAAGACACCGAGGAAACAAGTGTAGCTCTTCTAGCTAAGGAGAAAGTCTTAAGGGTCCACCGCGCCAGCCGGTCCTTAACCTTATCAATGACCACTTGAAACGAGTCCAATCCCACTCTCTTATGATGCAGTTGCACCCCAAGATACTTCCCAAGATCCGCCGTTAGAGTGAAACCAAGTGCATCGCTGATTTCCGCACTTCTGATATGATTTATGTTCTTGGAAAAGAACACCCGAGTCTTCGAATCATTGACTTTAAGCCCTGAGCATTCACGAAATGATCCGGACACTCTTTACCATTCCGCTTGTTGGAGCGAGGCTTCCGTAAAACAGGATAATATCATCGCAAAGAACAAATGTGATATTGGTGGCCCGGTCTTAGTAAGGCATATAGGTTTCCACTTCTTCGCCGCCATACGTTCTTGTATCATGTGTGCCAACTTCTCAATGCATATTACAAATAGGTAGGGCGAGAGCGGATCACCCCTGTCTAACCCCGTGGGAAGTGTTGAAGAAGTCCGCCTTACTACCATTCCACAAAAGTTGAAGATTAGCGGTGCTAATACATTGCTCCACCACCCTAATGAGGTTGGTAGGAAGGTTGAGCTCATGCAAGCAACTAGCAGAACTTCCAGTTCACCCGTCATACGCCTTCTCCAGATCGATCTTAATAGCCATAAATCCCTTTTTTCCACCCATTGTTCTCATGGAGTGAATAACCTCTTGGGCCACGATAATGTTATCCGAGCTATGCCGACCTGGGACAAAACTACATTGATTCGGGGATATAACTTGGGACATAAACCCCTCATTCAGTTTGCCACGATCTTTGTAACCAGCTTGTAAATCACGTTACATAGGCTTATTGGTCTAAGATCCTTAAACGTCTCGGGTGATCCGTCTTCGGGATTAAGACCAGTAATGTCTTATTTACTTCACATATCCTCTCTGGATGAAGAAATATTTGCTTCACAAAGTGAACCACGGACTCTCTGACAGTTTCCCATTGGTGTTGGAAAAATAAAGCATGGAAGCCATCCGGCCCTGGTGCCTTCAGAGCCCCCATACTAAACAAGGCGTCTCGGATCTCCCCCGCTTCTACATCCCTTAGACATACTCGTTTCTGTACTTCTGTTAATCCTGGGTAGCCAATATTACAGATGAGACTTGGGCGCTCCACTACTTCCTCCTTGAAGAAATTGGAGAAGTATATCGTTGCATGATCTTTTATACTATCCTCCTCAAAACACCACTCCCCTTCATTCACACAAATCGCATCAATTCTATTTCGTTTCCGACGACCATTAGCTTGCGCATGAAACAGCCGTGTATTTCTATCACCATCAATAGCCCAATTAATCCTAGCTTTCTGGGCCCATAGCAAGGCTTCTTGTGTTAGAGTCTCATCAAGCTCCAACCAGAGAGTCTTCTAGAGGTCTTCAAAAAACATGGTATTCCCACCTCTAGTGATTGCATGAGTAATCCCATCCAGTCTTCGTAGGAGTTGATTTTTGCGCCTCTGGATATTGCCGAACACTTCCTTGTTCCAACGTTGATAAGCAATTGTGAAGCTCTCAATGTTTACCGACCATTCTCTTGACGAGCACCACTTGTCCTTAACCAAACTATTAAATTCTTCATGAAGAAGCCAGGAAGCAATAAACCGGAAAGGCCTCTGAGTTACACCTTTTGGCGAAGCCCCATCCGTTCTTAGCAATAAAGGTCGATCGTCAGACTTATAATGTGGCAGATGAAGCACTTTCAAGTCACTGTTCCTCATACACCAGTCTTCATTAACAAGAAAGATTTTATCTATGGAATAAACTTTAGAAATAATAATTATAAGGGATTTTAGTATGAACAGTAAGAAACTCCTTATGAACCGTAAAAAGGCAATTTTATGAATATAATTTGTTAACCGTAACTATTTTACTTGTTAATTGTTGCTCTTTCAATTTTCATTAATAAGTTATAAAACTTTTTTGATATTATTTTCTTAATTGAGACATTGGTGTAAATTTCCCTATAAATATAGATTCTTGAATCTAGCTCTTCTTTCATAAACGATCATTCCCATCCGTTGATCCGTTTTTTTTTTTTTTTTTTTTTTTTTTTTTTTTTTTTTTTTTTTTTTTTTTTTTTTTTTTTTTTGAATTTCTCCATTGTGCCACTAGTAATCAACAAGTCCGGCTACCTCTAAGTAACTATCGAGGCTAAGACTCCTAATTAAGGTAGAATATATGCGAAGCGCTTTTGAATACGTTTCCATGGAAAATTGCATTCTCTAATTACAGATGTAACATCCCAATACACAAACACACACCCCTAATTTAGAATATTTTCTGTAATGATGATGATGATAATAGTTAATATATGGAAATCTAAAATTATTAGATTAAATAATATTATCACAGGAAGATAATATGTATGTTTTTTTTTTTTTTTTTTTTTTCACTTGGTGTTTGTATATATATATATATATATAAGGCAATTAGATATTATTGTTTTATTTAAAGATTAAGAGGAAACATGTATATAATCTATAAACTAATAAGTAAGAAAGACGTCAATATGATGCATATGGGAAAGCATGGTTAGGGAACAAATGATGTCATAGCATTAGACTTAGAAAGCTTGGAGAAAAAGTAAATATAAGACTTTCCTCTTATTGAGAGATGGCATATATGAAAAAATGGCAGATTAAATTGCAGTGTGCAGGTCTCTGACCACCTAAAATTATTGTGTGAATTGTAGATGCACTCGGGGGGACACACTAGTCAGTCCAAGTGAGTAAATTTTAACGTTTGTTGGATTATCTTAACATGGTTTATTGTCTCCATTTGTTGATTAATGAGTTCCATTATATTTGTTCTTTTTAATTAACAAATTCAAATGAATCCATCTAAGAAAACTTTAAAGTGCTAAACAAATCCATTGCTGCGCTTCACTTTAGTAGCTGCTGCTTCTGTAACCAAATACTAAAAGCAGGACATCTAAATGTTCTCATTCCTCCATTTAATCTCTAGTAAATGGCTCCCTAAATATGGCAAATGCAAGCAAAACATAATTTTCCTGTCCATAAAAGACAATATTTAATAGCCAAATTCCCACAAGTTTCCTGGAATTTGTTTGTGTTTAACCTGCACTGGAATTCATATCTAGAACTAAGAAGATAAAACAAAAATACAAAAAGAAAAGAAAAGCATGATCTCAGGAACCAGGAACTAAAGCATATTTTTGGAAGCATACTCGATTGATTAAAGTCAACACTCAATGCCAAGTAATAAAGAAAGATACTTCAAGCAAATCATCTACTCTTATGGGATAACATCCTTCTTCAATCCAGTGGGCATACACATCTTACCCGTCAACCAGTAATTCAAAATTTAACACACATCACGACTTAAAAACCAAGTCCAAATTATTGAACTATTCAGAACATAACTGTTATTCAAACATGGGAAAATGCAGACCAATATGCCATGAATAATAGTTTTATTAACCTTCTTGTTTATGGGACTTTGACTTCCAACTTGAATTCCTCTCCAATAAGCAAAGACAATTCTGAAATTTCAGCAATAAAAAATGTTTGGAACTGTCCAAATATCTCTTTATAACTGTCTTGTGGCCATGTGTGTTTGATCCCTTCATGATGCTCAGCTCAATCATTTCCCAACAACTGTTCAATCTTTTTCCATTAGGGATCCCCAGAAAGGTTACCTTGTTTATGAACCACCTTTTGTCAAGAGCAAACCTCCCATTCGTGACCTTCGATGTAACAAAAACACTATTGCCATGCAACGCGCCAGAAAATCTTACCAGTGTCCATTGTCCTTTCCTTCCACCCATGTCAAGGTCCTCCCCATCATCCAAATACACTTGCCCAGAACTGTTTGTGCTGCTATCAATAACAACCAGAAGTTCGAATGGCGTCTTACGTGCAGCTTCTGTTGTCATCGCTTTACCCTGCAAAGCCAGGATATTACCTTCCCGAACATGAACGTTTATGTGATCAGGTGGCGCATGAAGCCTCACATTCTTTCCAGTGTTTGCAATAACTGAGTTTGAGATATTGAAGAGGTCAAACCAGCATCCTGTGGGAAAATAAGCATCAACAGAGATTGCTCCTGGCTTTAAAACAGGTGACACCATCACCCCTTTACCAAGTAGAAACTGAGAGTTTATTTCATAAGTTGTGATATCCTCGGGGAATGAAAAGAAAAGAGGTCGTGCAATGGGTATCCCTTTTACATGTGCTTCATACATTAATGTGTAGAAGTAAGGAAGGAGGCGATAGCGAAGACCAAGCACTTTTCTAGCTGATGCAGCAACTGAATCCCAAAGATAGAGCTCTTGACGACTGAAATTTTTCTCTCCATGATCCCTTGCAAAGGGATAAAATGCCCCTAACTAAAATATGAAAAAAGGAGAAAATTTATTGATAAGAAAGCAGCTTGTAAAATGCAATATAAAGAGGATATAAGGACATACAAACAAAAGTTGACACCATCCTTAAATTTTGAAAGAGATAGTAGTTTTACTTTTCATAAATACAAACATGTTAAACACAGGGCACATTACCAAAAAATTATAGAGAATCATATGAAATAAGTCAAAACTAGAATAACTTTCTGTATGATATGAAAAGGATAATATATCATGTTGAAGTTTTGATGAAATAACTTTCTGTAGCCCACATAGCTTTAGGAATTTGAATACCACTGCCTATTATGACAAGGCCTATCTCACTGATTAACTTTACTTATAAAATAATTGAATAATTTCAAGAAAGAAACGGAAAAACTTCCTTAAAAAAAAAGAAAAAGTAAATACCATAGATTACCTCCAATAGAAAATGAAAAAACATCAATGTGATTAGGCCTAAAATTTTTACCTGTATCCAACGTCGACAAAGTTCTTCAGTTGCATTTCCTGAGAAGCCACATATGTCTGCTCCTACCATCGGAATTCCAAAGATTCCAAAATTTAAGATGGATGGTATTGAGTAAGCCAAATCATTCCATGTGGCAGCATTATCTCCTGTCCAGTGGGCTGTATACTTCCCTGAGCTCACAAAAGTTGATCTACTGAGAATGAATGGCCTTTTCCTTGTTATAGTTTTTAGGGCCTCGTTAGTTGCTTTAGACTCCAATAGTCCATACAAGTTGTGTGCATCATATTCAGAGATGTTCCCATAATGTAAACAAGTTGCTGGAATTGTATTATTATTTATGGGTCGTAGACTTCCATTATTATTAATCTTGTAAGGGGGGTTGTCTAAGTTAGAAGATGGAATGGGAGGTGAAGTATTGAAATTGGATAACTCATTCATGTCAAGCCAAATACCATCAAAAGGAAGGAGGCTCTGAAATAAATTGATTTCCTTAGCCCAAAAGACTTGGCTAACTGGATTTAGAAAATCTGGATAGTAGACTGGTCCAGGCCAAACCTCACCCAAATAATTTTTTCCACCACGCTTTATGTAGACACCATCCTGCAAACCTCTAATAAAGGTCTCATCTGTCTTATTCACATTGATACCTGTTTGAAATTTTTCCTTGCATTAATAATGCAAATTACATTTACAATCAAAAGAAGAGTAATTTTTGCATGAGGAATATGTATGATATGCTCGAAGGAAGGTACCTGGATCCAAGATTAGCACATATTTCTGACCATTTTGGTGAAGAGTGTCAACAAAATTTTTCATCTTATCCAGTGGAAAGTTAATGGGATCGAGTGTGAAATCCTTGAACGCATCCATGTAATCGATATCAGTCCACATTACTTCAAGAGGTATGCGAGCTTTTGCATAATTAGCAACAACACTCTCAACGTCACTCACATTCTTGAAGCCCCATCGACATTGATGAAACCCTCCAACAGTGACATCATAAATTGTGGGTAAGCACAGAAACTAGAAACAAGGTTAACCATAATAGACAATATTTTAATCCCCCACAAGATGTTAATGACAGGAAAGTGTGAATAATTACACCCTACATTTGCACTCACCTTACTAAATCCTTCCTACAAAAAAAAAAAAAAAAAAAAAAAAAAAAAAAAAAAATAAAAAAAACATTATGCAATTTTTTTATGTCCTTCCTCTCCTCTCCAGATTTCATTTACATTTCTATTATTTTGTCACCCTGCATGACTCAAACAGTACATTCTTATTTTCTTGCAGGTGTTCCCAACACAAGTATCATCGAACCGACACCAACTACTACTCTGATCTTGTTTATAAATTTACTTCTATACTCTTAAAGAGGGACTTATCAGAGTGGTAAACTTCACTTATTTAAAAGAACACGTCAAAAACTGACCCTAAACCGACTTAACTCCTAAAAACACAAACACAGAAACCGCCGATAACTTCCAAAGCAGGAAGGACAAACCTAGTGGAAAGAACATGCAAGAAACAAAAGAACAAAAAAAGTAGCTGTAGGATAGCTGTCGTTCACCCAACAACTACCTTATCCGTCTCAGAAAAGTTTTCTCCCACAGCAGACACACACACACACGTCTCCAAAGGTTGCTGAGGTAGCAGCAATCTATGATCATCGAGGGTAAGAAGTGGATTTCACATCATCAATACAATCAAGTTCTTATAATTTTGGGATTGGCTACGGTCTTTTTCCCTCCTCATCCTCTTCTTCATTTTGTTGTTTGATTGAAATCTAGTTAAGATTTAATATTCTTTTCAAATATTTTTTAATAATTTAATATTTTATTAAAACATTAAATCTGAATTGTTCAGATTTTAATCCAAGCTAAGATAGAAAAGAGATGGGGGAGACGACTATAGCCAATCCATTAATTTCACCCCATGTGCTTCTATTCAATTATTAGCTCACTAAAGATCCGCAACCTTAAGTTAGTGAGAATAAAATTACCAAATGACCAATATGGCATGGGAGCAGGGCGGCCTATGAATTTTGTGTACTGCTTCATCACCAACTCCGGCGTGGGTCCAGCGAAAAAGTAAAGATCAAGAATACCTCCGATGACTTTGTAAGTAATACGATCACCATGATAGACTACGTCCATCCCATTACTGTTGAGCAGCAAAACCCCATGAGTCGTCCCAGCCTTGACTCTGCCATCAACTGAAGGAGAACGAACATCCATGTAAAATGGGTGAGACCCATAAAGGTTTTTATCGAGATTAGAACTGCGAATGTCGGCATTCCACAATGTGAGGGTCTGATTGGGTTGGATTTTGAATGAACTCTTGGTGTGCTCTCCAATACCATACAAAGAAGCTCCATTTTGGGGCAGCGAGGAAGAGAGTTGAAGGTACTGATCTTTGAAGACGAGAAATGTTGATGGGTTTTCAGGGTTTGGAGAAGCGTTGAAGATTATGTCGGTTGAGGATTTGCGAGAGAGCGTGAACCCAAAAGGGATGGTATTGTGGAGGGTGAAGACGATGTCGGAATTGGAATCGATCAAGGTGTACTGCTGTGAATGTGATTGATTTTGATGTTGAGAGGGGGAACGATGCCGACAATGGGAACGACGACGAATCACATGGGATGGGATTTCCCATCTTCGTTTTTTAGAGTCAGTGATTTTCACTCTGAAGCAACCTGGGCTCTCAAACCTGCGTTCAGTAACGTGGCGTATATGTGAGACTATTAAAAATGAGTTGCTAGGCATGCACTGAATTTCATATTAATATTTTGAGCCAGAAAAAAAAAATCATGGTATTAGTAAAAACTTTTTCCTAGATTATAATATCAATATGAGAAATAATAAAATTATAAAACAGTAATTTAAAAAATAAAAATAATAATATTATATCTCATAAATGTAATATATAAAACATTAAAAAAAAAAATTAATACTGCCTTCCATAAACCGTTCTTCACGGATGACATCAGGGTGAGTTGACCTTTGTCCTAAATCAGTAAATGTGAAACTATTTTTTACCTTCATCAATTTTTTCTTAAATCATCGCCTATTATACTCTCAACAATTGGAGTGCTTTAGGAAAAGAAAATATCATATTAACTAATTTAATAAAATTTTTTAATATAATCAAATTAATTAAATAAATATTATATTTAGATAATCCGAATATTAAGGATCAATTACAATGATCATTGCAATTTTAAACCTTGTTATGCACTTTTGCTTTTGGGAGAGAAATGTCTAGCATACCTTTCTCTTCACTCCTTCATTATTTACTATTATTTTTTTATCACTTGATCAATATAGAGCTAAGAAAACGAGCCTAGCCATTTACCCGTTTAGACTTTTTTTATCATAAGGGTCAAGTTTAAAAATTCACAATTGAAATTGCAAACAAACCTATAAGGGTTGGCCCATTTAGGCCTTTTTATTTTTATTTTAAAAAAAATTGTTCGTATGATATTAGAAATTTCATATTATTAATTATGTTGCAAATATGTAGTTGTTATTATTTTTTAAAAAAATTGAATTTTATAAAATAGTTTTATTTATTTAGTTTCCACAATGGTTTATTCATTAAAACTTTAAAAAGATAGGCTAATATTTAACTAAAAATTTATGGGTTTAATCACATTGTGTCTCAATTTAAAACAAGATAATAATTAGATTATAAAACTTGAAAGTGAATTTGCTTTCAATTGAAATGAAGATTGCAATTTGCAAAATTTATATGAGCATGTATAAGTCCCTAGCATTGTACCCAAAAAAAAAAAAAAAAAAAAAAAATACAAGTATCTAAAAGGAGCTAAGTTTTACTCAAATTATTACGTTTGCACCTTCACTCATCACCTATGTCTTAAGTTTTATTATCATGTGGCTATTAGTATCAGTTTTCATGTGTAACAGTATGAGCATGTATATGTAAAGGTCAAATTTTCATCCATATAGTACCTTGTTATTTAAACTTTATTTCTTTGTAATTTAATTTGGATAATATTTATGTCCTAAATTAGAGATTTTTTTTTTTTTGTTTTAACTTCATTAGAAAGATTTTGTTTTACAGTCAAATGGGGTCAAGCTTCAAACTAGGGGATTTTATTGCAATCAAGGCTAAACAAGCCGGCTCGTTTAGGCCCGAGTCTATGAAAGACCAACCTTATTCCCAGCTTTATATCAACATCCAATAGTTAAAATTGAATTCAAAATGTTATAATAATATTCTTAAATATTAAATAAATTTTAAATTTTAAAATTTTGATTTAAGATACTTCAACTTTGTAAATTTTAATTTAAATATTTTATAAATTCAATAATTATTTTTATTCTTGATCAAAATATGTAAGAAGCTATATCGAAAATTAAGAAAACAAACCAAAAAATCTCAAATTAAGTTTGTTACCTATAATTGATAAGGTAATAACTACCGTTAATAAAGAATTCACAACTCATTATTTTACCGAGCCTAGATTTTATATAGTGTAAATGGAACCCGCAAACATTTTAAAGGGCCAATCAAACCCTTAAAGGTCGAGGGCCAACCCGATTAAGTTCATAATATATTTTTTTAATAAAATATTATTTATTGATGTAGGATTAGAATATAAACATTTTAATTATTTTAATATTCATGTCTACCTAATGACTTAATTATTAGTATTAGTATTGGCATTTATGTGGTTTAAAAATTTCGGAATTCAGAAAGAAGTAAGGGGAGAAAAATATCTTCAGAGGTTTATGCTTAAGTAGTAAAAGAGGGAAAATTGATTATAAATTCATCAGAAGTTTAAAGTGGACATACATATCAAAGTAAGTTTTGCTTCTTATCATTTTCCATCCATCATCTTCCACTCTTTGATTCGAATTTTAGAATGTGTACAATTTAATTTTTATATAAATATTGTGTGGTAATTACTAATAAAAAAATGTTCTTTTGTTTCTTGAACAAGATGAAGACATGCTGTTTCGTTTTTGCTTTTCTTTAGCATTTTGGTATATGATTTGTCAGACTTTTAGTTTCATAGTTCTTTTAAAATTTGGGTTATAGTTTATTGACATCAATATTGCCGACAATTATTTGATATATATTATTTATATTATTATCTAGTATCTGTTTTAGAGTTTGTGACAGCCTTTCCCAATACAGATATCTCTTCTTGGACTCAAAGTTGAGACCCAAAAGATCTAACATAGCCTAATACCGACGAGTTCTATGTTGGTATTCCCTCTAGTTTAAAATATAAGAGCCAAATCTATGAAGGTGTGTGATCTTTTATGTACCAGCCACTTTGCTTTTGTCTCATCATTTAATACTTTTTTTTTTTTTCAATTTTACCCCTCATTAATTATATGTCTCTCTCATTTATTTTTTCCACTCGTTCTCTTTCATATTTATTTCCACTTATTCTCTCACTCACTCACCCTCTCCATAAATAAAGATTTTTTAGTAAAATACTCCTTTTTTTTTTTGCCAAAGGAAAATACTCCCTTTGTCCATATTATAAGTAGAGCCGGGAAATCGGGTCAAGCCCATCAAGCCGGCCCGTTTAAGCCCTGACCTTGCAGGACTCGGGCTTGAAAAATACGTCAGAAATTTGAAATAAGGCCTGCAGGGCCGGCCCTGTAGGGCCTTGGGCTTAATTGGGTCGGCCCTACAGGGCCTCGGGTCGGTTGGTTAGGCCCGTTTAACTGTAGTTAAAAAAAAATTAATTATTTAGACTTCCATTTAATGAATGTGTTTATTTGTAATTACTTAGATTTTTTTAGTTGAAACTACAACCCTTTTTTATGTTTATTATTATTCTGTATTAAAACACATAATTAGTCATTACTCCCTCCAGTCCTAATTATAAGACAGCATTTAGGAGTTGGTTTTGATCCTAATTATAGGATAACATTCTAATTTTTATCAATTTCTTCCTAGAATACCCTTATTTTATTTTCTCAAATGTGTTTAGTTTATGATGAGTATATATATGTGTGTGTTTATGTATGTATGTATATATGTGTGTCTACACACAAATATATATAGACACACACACACACACACACCCACCCATATATGTGTGTTTGTGTGTGTGTATATACATATATGTATGTGTCTGTATATATATGTGTGTGTCTACACACAAATATACATAGACACACACACGTGTGTGTGTGCGCGCATATATGTATATTTGTGTGTGTATCTGTAAATATGTGTGTGTGTGAATAAATATGTGTGTAGATATATGTACACATACACATATATGTATATATATCTATATGTATACATATATACACATATATGTATATATAGTAAGACCATTATTTCAATTAGATAGCGTGTGGAAAAGAAAATTCTAGGCCTATATGGCAGGAGCTGTTGATTCACTTTTACTTATGTCATTTTAAATTTATATAAGGGCATTTTAGGAAAATGAGTAAAATTAACTAATTTAACTTATTTCCTTAATCTCCCCAAAATCGGTTAAATATGTCTTATAATTAGGACCGGAGGGAGTATAAATTTTAAAAAAGGGATGTTTTCATATTAAATAAACACATACTTTGGTATTACAATATTATATAAGTAATAAATTATAAATATATTTGTGTAAAATAAGTATAATTATTTTTACCCGTCAAGTAAAATCATGCACGAACCTAAGGAATCTGCAAACACACACAAAATTACGAGAGAAAAAAGCATTTTGTCATATATAAAGCAATTCATTTGCTTAATATTTTTTGAAAAAAAAAAAACATATTCTTTGTGTTTATTTGTTTTTTTATTACGAATTAATGAATGTGTTTATTTGTTGAATAATTTATATTGTTTAGATATTAATGTTGATCACATTTATTTAATAGATTAAAAATTTAATGGTTGCAATTTATTAATTATATTTAAAAAAAATCGAAGGAAAAATAGTTAAAATTTGGAATAGTAATTTTCAGGCCCTGTTACTATCGGGTCGGGCTTTGAAAAACAAATGTTTTCCTTACCCCAAGCCCTGTCAGTAGGGTCAACCCTAATTCCCGCTCTAATTATAAAGCACAAACTACCAAATGTATTTGGTCCTTACTTATAAGGCACTTATTTATTCCCAAGACACATTTTTTTTTCATGTATGCCCATAATTAATAAGGGTAGTGAGTGAAAGTAATAATTAATATAAAATAGAGTTTAGTGCGATTAGTAGAGATAATATTGGAAGTTACTTAAATAGTAGGATAACTTTATTGATTTTAACTGTTTTTATTAGTTTGTGAGAATTAGTAGTTGTTGCTTTATAATAAGGACTAGTGAGAGTAAGTTATATTTTGTACATATTTATTGTTTTTAATTAATTTTAACTAACTTTTTGATTTGCGTAATTTAATTATTTGACTCTTATATTTTGAACCGGAGGTAGTATTATTTGATGTAGTTTTGAACACTTTATTTTTCTGATATTTATAATTTAAACTAGAAACTCCATAAATATTATTTTCTTATTTGTAGATATTTTGATATAGAAAAAACCGAAATTTTAAAAATGGATCTTAAAGCCCATTCTGAGCCCTCAAGTTCAAGGGCCGGACTTAAAAAGTATCAAATTTATGTAAGTGGGCTTCAAGCCTGTCCTTTTAAGTTCAAGCTTTTTAAAGACTAGTATTTTGGAGTTGGGACGTCTTTTATTAATAGTTCTATTTATTATCTCCTGTTTTTGGGTACAATTGGTGTGGAGGTCGGTCTTCCTCACCTTAAAGGAGGTTCGATCCTGCGTTGGTCGGCGTTGGGGGGAGACATCCTAAGGGTCTAAGAAGTAGTGGTAACTTATTAGAGTAGAGACATACGTGTACTTCCACAAGATCCCTTGTGAAATGGGCTCCAAGCGCCCTTAATATTTTCGGGGTAATGGAGCCCAACCCCTTTCCTAAAATTTATATATATAAAAAAATAGTTCTATTTATTTATGTATGAAAAAAAAATAGTTCTATTTATAACTTTATACAAACAATACTTTCTGTGCAACTTGCAAGGTTGCACAAAACACAACGTGAAATAAATATAAAATACAGTTGTATTAATTATAAATTATGGTAGTGATTTTAGTCTAGAATATTTTCTTCATTTTTATTTTCTTATTTTGATAATTTTATTTTAGGGAAGAACAAATTAAACTAATAAGAATTAGAATCATCAATATAAAATATAAAACGTATATAGAATACTGACTTGAATTATTAAGAAAGCTCAGGCCAAGACGATACTAACAATAAATTCCTTGATGATTTACTGGGAAAAAAAATTCCAAGAATGTTTCTAGAGATTTTTTTTTTTTTTCTTTTTCTAGTGCCTAACCTAAACTAGGGTATGATAATCGAACCGCCCTGTTTTGGTCTCAAGCCTGTTAAAGACTAGGCTTATGATTTAGAGTATTTAGAAGGAGTCGTGCTTAAAAGAATTAGCTTTGTAGGAGCACAAGCTTAAACAAGCCGGCTCGTTTGAGCCCACCATTTTCTTTTTACTTTATTTTTTTACATTAAAAAAATATTTTTTTTTTAAAAAAGGAATTGGAAATGTTTTTCAAACAGTTACATTTGAATGTTTGAAAGGAAAAAAATTGATTATATTTTTATTAAAAAAACTAAAAGAAGCTTGTTAATAACATTATAGTTAATTAAAAATATTCTAATTGATTGTTTTAAACAATTATATTTTATTGATGTATTGTTTAATTATATTTGAAGATGTCAGAATATTATGCAAATTATATTCAAAAGAAGAATTAATGAAAAATTTTATTGAAAAAATTGAACCTAGATCCTAAGCAAGGGAAAAAGGACAAAATGATCCATTAAAATCTCAAAATTATGGTGGAGTCTCGTGGGACTTTTTTGAAATATTTTCTAAATGTGAAAAAATACAAATGCCCCCATGAAAGTTCATGGATTTGTTAATACAAGCACATGAGCTTGTCAAAATATGCTTCGTGGACTTGTCAACACATACGCATGAACTTGTCAAAACATGCACATGGATTTGTAAAAAATAGGCTCATACTCATGGACTTGTCAATACATGCACATGTGTCAACCCATGCACATAGATTTGTCAAGATAGTCTCATGGACTTGTCAAAATATGCATATGGACTTGTTAAAAGAAGCATATAGACTTGTCAACATAGGCACGTGGGGGCATTTATGTCTTTTCACATATGAAAAATATTGTAAGAAAATCTCACTGAACTTCACCACAATTTTGAGATTTCGGGGACCATTTCGTCATATTTTCCTTTGCTCGGGACTTAAATACAAATTCCCCAATTATATTTTAAGACAAATGTTCATTTATTCTATTTATCAAAAAAGATAAAACATTTAATACTTTAAAAATATGTCTTAAATTAAAAATTTTAGTGTTTTAATTTAATTCCTTCAAAAAAATAAAAAAAATATTTTTTGTTAATCAGACTTGAAGCAGGTGGGCCGAATCCGAGCCCGAGTGAAATAGACCGGACTTCAAAACAGAGGCCTTTTAAGAAAGTCGCACCAAAACATGAACCTGTGAGGCTTTGTATCAAAAAAAAAAAAAAAAAAAAAAAAAAAAAAACCTGTGAGGCTGCCTTATTTTTCCACCTCAAAAAATTTGAAAACAGAGACAAGGAAAGAATGAAAAATTATTTGAAGGACATAACAGTAAATTCCAAGTCGTCATCGTCATCATCATTCATCATCTTCTACAGAAGCAAATTAAATCAAAAAAGGGAAAAACAGTACCTGGCTGTAAGGGAAAGACAAGGAACATCAGCTCCGTAAAGAGAGGAGGATTTGATGAGATCAAGAGAAGCACTCAGGGATTTTCGCGAGTGATCAGTGATCACTCTTCGAACGCCATAGCCATATCCAACAACACCTTCTGCTCTTGCCGACGAAGACCACGAAGAAGAAGAAGAATCAGATTTCGCAGACCCAAAGGAGATAAGAAACGAGATAGAGATAAAGATAAAGAAGACGGAGGAGAGTGAAATCGAAGTGATGAGTCTTGAATTAATCGCGTGAAGCACAGAATCCATCGCCCTCAGTGGGTGTGGACCTTCTGCTAATTCTCCGTTAAACCTTGCCGATGAAGACCACGAATCAGATTTCGCAGACCCAAAGGAGATAAGAGACGAGATAGAGATAAAGATAAAGAAGACGGAGGACAGTGAAATCGAAGCGGTGAGTCTTGAATTAATAGAGTGAAGCACAGAATCCATCATGCATCGCCCTTAGTGGGTGTTTAGTGGGAAGATGGAAAGTGATGACCTTCATTGAGGAAAAAACAAAAGAAAATCATGACTAATGATCTACCATCAATGTCTTCGAATGATATATTGATGTGATTTCTGGCTAGTTGGATTTTTGTGTGCTTTTTTTTTTTTTTTTTGGGTGTTCTGCGTTTTTTCAGGATGATTCTGCTTACTTGTTATCGTGCGCTGCTTCAGCCTTTATGATCAGCCAGATGATTGGCCTTCTCGAATCCTTAGTGAGTGTTTTGGGGTTCGGTTTTTCTCCTAGGGCATCTTTCTCTCCCGAAAGCTATATTATATGAGGTATTTTTTTAGTACCAGTTGGCAATCAGGTATCTTGAAATATCTTTTTATTCAGTATTATAAATTATCTTTTTAGTAAAATCAGTATCGTGAAGTATTTTTTTTAGTGCCAATCAGTATCCTGAAATACTTTTTAAAATTATAAAGTATTTTTTTTAGTACCAGTGAATATAATAAAATATCCTTTTAATATCATTCAGTATGTTAAAATAGGGTAAATGAGCAAAAATACATATGTGTTTTATTCTCGGGAGCGCCCAGCACCATATGCTTTTTTTGTGAGCAAAAATACACACGTGGTTACCATTTTAGAGCAAAAGTCACACCCCACCGTTAATTCAACAAACATTTGTTATGTCTCTAATGCACCGTGTTCTTTGGGTTAAAACAAAAGCAAAAAAACAAATACCTAGAAACATGTTATTAACGAGAAAGAACCTCACATAAATTAACGCCTGAATTCTCTCATTTTGCTTGCTCTCTACATGTACATTTCCCTCAGCTGAACCCGACGCACTGAGACACGACAGCAACAACACAAACCCTCCTACCTCCTTAATACCGGAAACATACACTCCCATGATTGTGTGTGTGTGTGTCTGTAGGTTCAGTATATCTATTTCCCATGAGCAGTGATACTTCTATATATATATATATATATATATATAACCATACCACAAGGTCTTTGTTCCGGTTCTCAAACCAGCTATATGTACTCTATTTTCGATCAAGAAAATAGAGGTGTTTGTGCACATGTACTATTTTTTATGACTGTTTTTTCAAGAACAATCGTTAAAAGTACTACTTTTTATGATTTGTTTTTTTTTAAATAACAGTCGTTAAAAGTATTATTTTTTATTACTGATTTTTCAAGAAGAGTAATTAAAAGTATTTTTTATGACTTTGTTTTTCAAGAAGAGTCGTTAAAAGTATTTTTTATGATTTGTTTTTTTCAAAAAACATCGTTAAAAATACTCTTTTTTATGATTTTTTTTTTTTTTTAATTATTTTTATATTTTTTTTCAAGAACGTTGTTAAAAGTATTATTTTTATGACTGTTTTTTCAAGAACATCGTTAAAAGTATTATTTTTTAAAAGTATAAAAGTATTATTTTTATGATTTGTTTTTTTCAAGAACGATCGTTAAAAGTATTATTTTTTATGATTTGTTTTTAAAAGTTAAAAGTATTTTTTATGACTTTTTTTTTTCAAGAACAATCGTTAAATGTACTATTTTTTATGACTGTTTTTTCAAGAAAGATTGTATGTCTCAAGAAGCATGGTGGAGGGATGGCTTTTCTGTCACTGCTGTACCCAACCCGTGGAACTCGTTGGTTTGCGTGATTTTCTTTTGTGATGCTATGATCTCTTTCTATGCTTTCGTTGGCTAAGGTAAGCCATTGATTTAATGAATGATAAAGGAATGTAGGTATATTTTCGTGCTGGGCTGAGAGAAGGTAAATGACTTTCATGGTGATTTCGGGCTTTATAGGCTTACTTGTGCAGGTGAAAGCAGAGACATGACGGACGTTTGTTGAATTAACGGTGGGGTGTGACTTTTGCTCCAAGGGAAAGACAGTACCTGGCTGTAAGGGAAAGACAAGGAACATCAGCTCCGTAAAGATAAGAGGATTTGATGAGATCAAGAGTAGCACTCAAAGATTTTCGTGAGGGATCAGTGATCACTCTTCGAACACCATAGCCATATCCAACAACACCTTCTGCTCTTGCCGACAAAGACCACGAAGAAGAAGAAGAATAAGATTTTGCAGACCCAAAGGAGATAAGAAACAAGATAGTGATAAAGATAAAGAAGACGGAGGACAGTGAAATCGACGTGATGAGTCTTGAATTAATCGCCTGAAGCACAAAATCCATCACCCTTAGTGGGTGTGGACCTTCTGCTAATTCTGCGTTAAACCTTGCCGACGACAACCACGAAGAAGAACAAGAAGATAAGAGATAAAGATAAAGAAGAGGGAGGACAGTGAAATCGAAGCGGTGAGTCTTGAATTAATAGAGTGAAGCACAGAATCCATCATGCATTGCCCTTAGTGGGTGTTTAGTGGGAAGATGGAAAGTGAGGACCTTCATTGAGGAAAAAACAAAAGAAAATCATGACTATTGATCTACCATCAATGTCTTTGAATGATATATTGATGTGATTTCTGGTTACTTGGATTTTTGTGCTATTTTTTTTTTTTTTTTGGTGTTCTGCGTTTTTTCAGGATGATTTTGCTTACTTGTTATCATGCCTTGCTTCAGCCTTTATGGGTAGCCACATGATTGGCCTTTTCGAATCCTTAGGGGTGTTTAGGGGTTCGGTTTTTCTCCTAGCTAAGGCATCTTTCTCATTATCTCGAAAGCTACATCATTTGAAGTATTTTTTTTTAGTATTAGTAGTTGTTACGGATCTACATAAGGCCCATACTCAAGGTATGGCCCAACTAAGGAACATACAACATATCAGGATCTACCTACAATAAAGGGGGATCCAATCTTATCTACGATCCAGGTATATCTAAATCTATATCAGGTAGTTACGATATCAGGGCCTCGAAACACAGGGCCCAAGCCATATCAACCTAAGGTACACTCTATAAATACAGAGGTCAGTCTTAAGGTACGTAGATAACAGGTTCTACGCTCTAACCCTAAACTATTTACATACAGTCACACAGAGCACACACCCCACCCTCTTGGCTAAACGCCTGTGTGTGTCTCGAACTACGTGGACTTTGATCCCTTTACAGGGTACGTAGGCCCTAGGCTTGGCTTCTAGTCAAGTCCAATTAGTCCTGTTTCTATAACAGAACATTGGCGTCGACCGTGGGGATCCGGGTTTCCGGGTTTGTTTGCTGCTACATTTGCTTATGTCGTTGACAGCTTTACGGTGCCACACCTGTCTTGTTGCCCCCCAGCCTGGTAGTCGAGGGCTATGGGCTACGGGGTGTATTGACTATTTAACCTGGATCTCTGTCCGAGGTTAATCTTCGTTCCCTCCCGCAAGGTGGTTCCCTCGGATGATGTCGCTAAGGCCGCTGTGGGGAAAGTGACCGAGGAACTTTTGGTCGTGAGAGAGGCATTGGAGAAAACGACCTCGAGTGCGCCCTTCTATAAGGACGCTCTTGCTAAAAGCCTGGATGCTGTGAAGGCACTGCAAAAGCAGCGAGCCGAGCTGGCCTTTGAGCTGGGCTCGACCAAAGATGCTCTTGTCGCGAAGCAGCAAGCCCATTTGGATACCACCGACTCATTGAAGGAGACTACCTCTGATTGCTTCAAGATGGCCTTGACACAGATCAAACATTTGAACCCGACTGTAACTCTGAACCTTCTCGGGTATGACCACCGAGCCTACGTGAAGGACGGTGTCCTGTTTTCGGCTCCTCTGACGCCTGATGCTGGGTCCTTGTCTTTTGAAGAGGAATAGATGGACGAGCAGGGCGATGACAAGGAGCATGGAGGCGGGGAGGGTCAAAATACGGAGGCCGAGCAAGGGGGTCCCAAGGCTGCTCAGTCCAACGAGGTGGTGCCCTCTGACGATGCTGCTCTCCCGAGCTAGGGGCCGGAGTTTTTAGTTTTGCTTTGCTCTTCCTTAAGGCATTTGTGCCTATTTAACTTTGAATGTTCCCGGCGTCTGTGCCGGTTGTACATACGCTCTGATGACAACTTATGAATTAATTTTATCAATTAATTGTCGTATTGTTCTTATAGTTCTAAACATAGTTAGAAATTTATCGACCGAGCATTCTACCAGATTTTAAGTATGGGAATGTATGGCAGGGTTGTCTGTTTTAACCACATAGGGTGTTAACTTAACCCCGCTACCGTGTTCCAGAGCCGTTGGCCGGGATCGTAACCGAGATAAGGGCAAATTGCCACATGTCTAGCGATGGTGTTGAAACGCAAAACTTAAACATTTTGACCTGATCAGGGTCGGAATGACAATTTGAATGCTTAAATCGGGGCGAGCGTTGACGCGTCAATTCCGTGAAGGCCACGTATGGCAAAATCACCGAGCTCTAGACCTGGGCTAGTTAGCCCTGGTGTTAAATCATCTTGATGTGTTGTATTTGTGACCGGGTTTTGAGACCTCGGTGTAATGCTTAAGTGATCAATAGTGCATGTTTGCGAATCTCCACTGAGGAATCCTTCATTAAAACAATAATCCGCTCCAAAGAGCTACCCGTTATAGTAGATTCTCAGCTTGTCGGCGTTCCAAGTCCTTTTGACCGGGTGTAAGGACCTCGGTGTAGTATCTTTGACTATCGATAGTAAAGAATTTGAATTTCCATTGAGGAATTCTTTATCCGGGGTCCGTTTAAGGAGCGCACGCGGAGTCAATTGTACTTTACACGGAGCTCGGATTTTAACTGTATTGAGTGTAACCGAGGTCCGCCTTCCTTTTGTGTCCCACAAGACTTTACACGGAACTTGGATTTTAACTGTATTAAGTGTAACCGAAGTCCTTCTTCTTTTTCTTTAGGAGGTGGACTCCTCTGCAAAATTTTTCTTGGATTTGTTTATCCGAGATGGGTGTCGTAACCCAAAATTTGTTTATCTGAGATGGGTGTCGTAACCCAGAATTTGTTTATCCGAGATGGGTGTTGAGATGGGTGTCGTAACCCAGAATTTGTTTATCCGAGATGGGTGTCGTAACCCTTTTTTCCATTATGGGTGTCGTAACCCTTGATTCCATTATGGGTGTCATAACTTTTTTTTTTGTTTTTACGCGGAGCCCGGATTTTAACTGGAATTCAGTGTAATCGGGTCCGCCTTCAAAAATTATCACGGACCCCGGATTTTAACCAGATTTGGTGTAATTGGGTCCGCCTTTTCTCCTTAGTTGCAAGAATTTACACGGAGCCCACATTTTAACCAGATTTGGTGTAACCGAGTCCTTCTCACAAACAACTTTATAGATAATTGATAATAAGCAAAGATTGAGATCTATGAGATAAAGAGGGTGGTACTCATCTGGATGTAGCTTAAGGAATTACTAAGCATGACGCTTTTGCTCAATAAATGCCTGATAGAGTTCTCCATTTGCTCGTTTGCCCTACCGGGAAACAACTAGATCCAGAAAAGGGAAATACAAATCCCAGCCGAGAGAGTACATCTCGACATGCACTCAGAGCATATCTCGGCGTGGATTTGCTCAATATTGTGACAGCCATGAAATTTCAATTGAACGCAAGCTTGACACTCTTGATTCCATATCTGCCCATGAGGCATCCATTTTCGTGATAAATTCCATTGTGAAGAAACTGGTTGGAGGGATTGCGGCTTTTGCAACAAGAACACTAAAGAACCTAATGGGGCTGTTACACCTACTGCGATAAATGCAAGTGATTGTCCCTCTCTTAATATTGATGGGAAACGGTTGGTGGATAGTGTTGATGAGGAAAAATTGATACAGTTATGCAGAATTGTCGAAGCTAGTGGGACTAATGGTTGACATCAGCCTCAGGGAGATAAAATGATGGTTCATGAGTGGGGCAACTAAGTAGAAGCAGCCATTGATGTCGTTCATAGAGAGAACCTGCTAGGAGCTGTCGGGGAGCGCCTTCATAATCTTCCTCCAGAACGAGGACGTGATCCCAAATCCATAGTTCTAACACCTTTTTGCCCTCACTGGAGTTACAAGCTAACGTTGCCAAGCTCGGCATCTAGCAATCTTGACGTACCTCGACGTCTCGGCACCTCCTCATCTCGGCGTATCAACACCCTCGGCTATCTCGATTTGCTGGTTTGCCCTGCCTCAAAACAATTTTCATAGAATAAATAATAATTCAATGAGATCAGACGTTATTGCTATATATTTGGCGGGTTTTAGTAATCCGCCAACTCTTTCTAATGTGAATAATATAGAAAAGACAAACATAAAGAAGATATAGCAAAGGCAAACATAAAGCAGTGTGATCCTATTATTGACTTCCTTGCATCCCCGAGTCGTGAAAATAACTCATTTGGACTAAATGGCTTGGAGAGTTCAAATGTTGTGGTTGCTTATGATCCAAATAGGGCATCTAGATTTATGCTAGAGTTGAAAGGTCTGGGTTCCCAAGGGGAGAGGATGACGATCCTAGGTTCCGAGGAGAGAGGATGACGCTCCTGGGTTCCCGAGGAGAGAGGATGGTGATCCTGGGTTCTCAAGGAGAGGATGATGATCCTTCATATTATCTTCTCGTCATGTGGAAGCTTATGATCCAAATATAGCATCTAAATTTATGCCAGAGTTGAAAAGTGTCGTTTGTTTAAGGACTAAACGTATGGTTTATGTGCTTCTTGATACACACCCCTCTTAAAAGAATTCTCAAAGAGAGAACCTGGCGATCCTTCCAACTATCTTTTCGTTATGTGGATAAGGAGAGCTAAAAGGAAACCCATGTGGAGTCGTGAAAATAACTCCTTTGGCATTGAATCAGCCTCGGCTTACTAACAACCTTGGCTATCTCAATTTGCTTGTTTGGGATTCTCAAACGAGTATTGAACCCGCAACTGTATCAATTCCTAAATCTCATACTCTATCCAGTGGCTATTGTTGCGCCATGGGCCCATGTTAGTTATGATTAGTTTTGATGATGTCTTATATAGATGCCATCATTAAAAGCAAAAAGATTGAGTAATATATTGAATAATATAGTTATCTCCTACATTGACTAACTACTATGTTTAATGTAGATTAGTCCAAGTTAAATGAAGGAGAATGATCAAGAAGGAGATAAGAGATGAAAGAAAGAAGCATCCGCAGAGGTTGTCAAGAAAGCAAGATGCTATCAATGGATTTTGGAGGATAACCAAGAAGAAGAGAAGAGACTAGAGAAAGATGTTATCAAAAGAACTTGCACAATATAATAGGAATATCAACATTCAAGTTCTTGTGATGCTGGAAGTCTCTATGATAAGCAGAAGTTGGAATGAAGTTTCATCACTTTATGGATATTGAAGAAGGAAGAAGCTGCAAAGAATGATGAGCTCAAGTTAAATGATGAAGAATGATCAAGTTGGGAGATGGAAGAAGGAAGAACTTACTGAATGAAATGAAGATATCATTATTCAAGTTCTTATATTGATGCTAGAAGTCTCCAAGATCATATGGAAGTTGGAATGACTCAATTCTGTGTTAAAACAAGCAAATATAAGGTTTAGGACGAGAAAACTCGAGGTTTGTACAAAGTGTTTTAGCATCTCTGGTGTCTCTGGACTAACAAACCTCAAGGTTTCAAGTGAAAACTCGAGGTTGCAAGTGAAAACTCGAGGTTGCAAGTGAAACCTCGAGGTTTCAGTGGTCTTCAGCAACTCTGTTTTACGTTCAGCTCGGGCGATGTCTGGTAATTCGATGATATCTCCCAAACTAGAGATTGGATGGAGGTGAAACCAGTTGCATATGAAAATAGACTCCCAATGCGTCATTTTGATATAAAATTCAAGCCCAAAGGAGTTCAGATAAAGGAGATACGAATTGTGGAAGTTGACAGTGAAATCCACGCCACACAGCAAACTAAGCTTCAATGTTTTGAGTGTAACTCACAAACTACAAATTGGATTGAGCTGAAATCAGTGGCATATGAAAGTAGACTCAAAAGAATTTCCATAAAGATTTGAATGGACCAAAACGGAGTTCAGACCAGGGAGATATGGGCTTTGAAAATTGATAGTTAGTTCAGGACGTTGCAAAAACGCTGGTCAAGAACATCCTTCATTCATCGGATCATAACGGGTATAATACAATGAGTTTGGAGCTGATTCTTCTTGCATTGGATTCTCACCTCGAGCTTGGACATGTAAACTTGAGTCTGAAATTAGCCAAGAATTTTCCAAGTTTTCTGAACAAAGCAAAACCTCCGGGTTTATGGGAAACCTCCAGGTTTGAGCTCAAATAGTGTTTTCTCAAGTTTCTCAAAATGATGAGAAACCTCGAGGTTTCTGGAAAAACTTCGAGGTTTGTCAAGACAGAGAGGATCTGTATTTTTCCAAGTGTTCAAAACCTCCAGTTTTTTCCTAAACCTCCAGGTTTCTGTTTTGGCTCAAAACTCAGAATTTCAAAGTTAAAGTAAAACCTCCAGGTTTCTGGCATCCAGAGAGCAAACAAATTTTCACTGATTTTGAAAACCTCTAGGTTTCCAGAAAACCTCCAGGTTTGTTCTTGGGGCGATTTTGCAAGGTTTCACATTCAAAGTGAAACCTCGAGGTTTCTGAGAAAACCTCCAGGTTTTGTCAGGCAGAGAGACTAACGCCTTCTGCAACCTTGAAAAACCTCCAGGTTTGAGGAACAAACCTCAAGGTTTCTGCGCGTCTTCAGAATTTGAAATTCTGTGAATTTCTGAAACCTTCTTGTTTGATCTTAATACTTCCCATGATTATTCTTTAATGTTCCTAGATATGTTTAACCTCTTTTTGAGTGAGTTTTAGATGAAGTAGAGAATGTTTATTGAAGGTTAAAAGCAAAAGTAATGTTAGAACAATAAATGCAGAACCCAGAAAGTTGCATTCTTTTGGGTAATCCATCTGCACACGCCTACAAAGGATTAAAGAATGATTTCCTCATCCAAGAAATTTGCTATTCCAACGGATTTATTTTCAAGAAGTCAACTCGAACTTCGCATTTGGATTAAGTGAAGATTAGAGAGAAAAGAGGACCAAAGCTTAACCAAAACCTTGTCTAATGAAGGCAATGGTTATATTGAAGATTACAACGGTCATATATTGATCTCTACCTATAAAAGAGGAAGATTCAAGCAGAAAAATGAAGAGACATAAGCTTACATCTTCAAAATGCTAATACTCTGTTTTTCACATCATTTACTCTCTGTTTTTCATGTTTAGATAGCTTAGAGAGTGAAGTGATTTGTATTGCTCTTTAGTGTTTATTCATGGGTCAAGGTGCAGATTTGCCAAACAACTATTACCCAAGGAGCGTTTGGGCCAAATAACTATTGAGGGGACCAAAATTACCAATCAACAATTAAAAAGTGGAAAAAAACACAATTTGGAGCAGATTCGCCAACGAACTATTTGTTGAAAATTATGCCATAGGGGCAATTCATTGTACTTTGGATATTTAAGTTATTTAAAGTATTCTCTTTAGTTATCATTTTCATTTGCATGTTCGTATTGATAACTGCATCCCTGGATACATCTTATAGATTATCCTAAATGTCCCGGTCGGTCATTTACGCGGGAGCGAAGATGAATTAAGACCGTATGACTTTGATGAGGTATGGAGATACAATCAAAGTCATGGGTACTTGTAAGAGTACAAGGTCTGCCGGACCGACCCACTATGAGAAAGTTGCATGGATTAAGTCATAAGCTTATCTCATGTATAACCGCGTCACGACGCCTATGACTCGAGATCATCATGGATTCCTACATGATGAATCATCGGTCTTTGACCTAGTCAAAAGTCACCTTTGATCGGGTGATGATAAAGGCTGGGATCGGGATCAATGGTTTTCATGCGAGGGATGTGAATGGTCAAGATGGAATTTGTCCCTAACATTTGTAGGGAGATAATACTGGGCCCCTCGATGAGTGAGTCTAAGAAATGTATGGCCATACTGTGATGGAAAGGAGTTTCCATCTCACTTGTTAGACTACTCAAGAATCGAGAAAGTAATGGTCAAGAAAAGGAAGTTGACATTATCTATGCCTCATCCTTGACCGAATTATCACGTGACAAAAGGGACGTGACATGGTTGTATGATAGGTTGTATCGTGTCATCGATCCCCATGTGAATTGGGTAGTCACAATGTCTTGCTAGAGGCCACTTGCGACTTGTGGGTTGACACGGTGTTGGCCCACCGCTAATCTCATATGGGCTGCAGGTCGCGCACAAGAATAATCCAACACGGGTAAAAGTGTCAGATTCATTGAATCTCGATTAATGCGAGATTAAATGAATGCTAAATTTAATCTAGGATATATATATATATATATATATGTATTAAATTCAAAATTAATATATATTAATATTATTAAGGGAGATTATAATATTATTATATATAATATTTGTTTTGTATTTAATTTATTTGATAAATTAAATATCTGAAACAAATAGAGATATTGTATCTCATTTAATTTCGAATAAAGATATCACATATTTATTTAATATTAAATTGAGATATAGTATCTCATATTTAATTTAAATAGATGGATATTATTTCTCGGATTTAATTTATAGAGATAAATTAAATCAAAAGGCTTTTAATTTGAATTAAATAAATGCATTAGATTAAATCTATAAGATAGATTTAATTAATATGTTTTTTTTAATTCAAATTCGAAATTCAAATTTCAGATCTGGTTTTAATTTGATTAAATAAAAATGTTACATTAGATCCGATAGATTTAATTGACATTTATTTAATCCATATATTTGAAATTCGAATATAATACGCCGAGAGGTTTTAGAAAAACCTACGGGAGTTTCATTCGAGCGTATTTTAAAGCCGCAAGAGAAACCCTAGAGGTGATTTTGAGAGAGATGCACAAGAGGCGCTAGCACGCCGCCGTAGCCGTGTGCAAGGATCGTTCGTGTGGATACGGTGGAGGAAGACGATCTACGAGTCGTCTTCTTCGATCGAGAAGGTAGCCCAATTGTTCAAGGAAGAACAAGACGTGAACGAATTCTCCAAAGGTAATTTCGGATTCCCTAGCCTTGGTTTAACGCACCTGAGTGATCCTCGGGACGGGATTCGCAAGTTTTTTTTAATCCGCTGCGTTGTACGGATCCCAACACTATTACCCCGTCACGGTCTTGGTGTCTCCGTCTTCCATTGACTGTCATAGTGTCAGTGACGTCGACATTTCCAAAGCTTCTATTGTTGCTGGGTGTTCCACTTACCCTCTTGAACTCATCCAGTAGTCCACAACGTTCGACTGGCACACACCTTACACCCGGTTCCATCCCTCCGATGCCACAAGCAAGAATCCTTTGCCGCCGCAATTCATGCTCCCATGGGTCCCATCTCTCGTTGGTGTTTTCTTTTTCCAATAAGAAGGCTTAACCGCTCTTTTCTCCGAGCGTTTCGCCCACCGTCCTACGCCAGTGTCTCACATTTTAACTTAATTGTGATAGTTGTTTTTTTTTTCCAATTTTAATAGTTATTTGATTTTTTTTCACTTTTTAATTGTTGATTGGCAATTTTGTTCTCTTCAATAGTTATTTGGCCCAGACGCTCTTTGGGTAATAGTTGTTTGGCAAATTTGCACCTTCACCGTTTGTTCATTTACTTCTAAGAGAGAAGATTTATTGTAATCATTCTATCCTTCTGAGAGTTACTCAAGATTGAGTGATCTTGAGTGGGAAACCCATTGTATTGATTACAGCTTGTAAGGGGAGTAAGTTCTAGTGAGAGAATTACTTCGAGTACAGAGTGTGTAATCAAGTGGGTGTATTGATTACAGTTTGTAAGGGGGAGTGAATCCTAGTGAGAGGATTACTCCAAGTACAGAACATGTAATCAAGTTGAAAGAAGATAGTGGATTGAAAATATCAAGTGGAGCTTGAGGACTGTACGTAGGTTAAGGATTGGACCGAAACAGGATAAATCTCAGTTTGCATATTCTCTTCCATTATCTCTTATGTTTCCAGCATAATCATTTGAATTTCTAACTATTGGTTTATGTATCATTATTATCATACATACTACATTTACTGAGATGCGAAAAGTTTTTCAAAGTAACTAAAGTTTTTATTATTCACCCAATTCACCCCCCTCTTGGGTTCAGCTGGTTCTTACAGCCCAGAGGTTGTGTGCCGAGGGCTGTTGGCAAGACAATAGGAGGATTTGAAGTTTCCGAACAAGATCCTCTAAGTCTGCTAGTTTTTTATTAAGGCCATCAAAGACTTCTCTGAGTTCTTCCTGGTGATCCTTCCAACTATCTTTGTCGTTCATGAGTGATACCGGATGCAGTGGGCATCACGTAACATTAAACTGATTTGAACTTGCCGCTTCTATATGAAAAATTCACGCACGCTACTTGGATCCTGTTGCTTGGATACGTATTCAGGATACGTATCCAATGCATGTATATCTCTCATCTGTGCAGTGTATCCGTCTAGGTCAGATCTGCAGTTGTATCGAGTGTGAAGCCTTCATTAGGAATTAGCAGGGACGACGCTGTTGCAAATTTGTGGAGTAACCCCTCCCTTCTGGTGAAACAATGCTTTCTATCGCCGGTTGATTAAGTAGGAAATTCCTTCAACTTCTTTGTTGTAACTATCCTAGGTCGCGGGAATCAAATAAAAATTTACCGATTCCCCACAGACGGTGCCAATGTTTTGTTTTGAAAACAAGATTTATCGGACTTGACTAGGAGCCAAGCCTAGGGCCTATGTACCCTGTAAAGATCAAAGTTCACGTAGTTCGAGAGACACACAGGCATTTAGCCAATGGTGTGGGGTGTGTGCTCTGTGTGACTGTATGTAAATGGTATAGGGTTAGAGCATAGAACCTGTAATCTATGTACCTTAAGACTTGACCTCTGTATTTATAGAGTGTACCTTAGCTTGATATGGCTTGGGCCCTATGATTCGAGGCCCCGATATCGTAACTACCTGATATAGATTTAGATATACCTGGATCATAGATAAGATTGGATCCCCCTTTATTGTAGGTAGATCCTGATATGTTGTAACAAGCTAGGTGTGGCACCGTAAAGCTGTCAGCGACATAAGCAAATGCAGCAGCAAACAAACCCGGAAACCTGGATGACTGGAGAAGAAGAGATCCTGGCGAAGCAACGTTGCTAGTGAAAAAGCATGTTCACCATCAGCCGAGGTCGAGGTAAGTGAAAACAAAGGGCGAGGAAAAGGCAACTAGATCCCGCCTTGGGAAAGAACCTATCGCCTAAACAAGCAAATCGGTAGAAGAATACAAATGAATCCGAATTCGTCAAGACTCGGACAAAAGCAGATCAAGCTGGAACAACTTGAATACGAAAGACCCCGACCTCGGAGCTAGGCAAACCGCCTCGACATTACCCCTGATCTTTGAGACATTACCTTGGATCTTTGGATAGACGACTTCGATAGCCGTAATCAACACTTGGATTCAAATGCAGGTGAACCATCTTGGCATTACTCAGGATCTTTGAGACAAGACCTCGAATCTTCAAAGTAAGCCACCTTAACAGCCAGGATCAACGTAATCCAGCTCGGCAAGGTAAGGCCCACGACAACAAAGCTCGGCTAGTAAAACCGACTGAGGGCAAAATACATCCGGCAGCTCAGAAGCCTGAACTATCGGGCTGGGGGGCAACTGTTACGGATTTGCATAAGGTCCATACTCAAGGTATGGCCCAACTAAGGAACATACAACATATCAGGATCTACCTACAATAAAGGGGGATCGAATCTTATCTACGATCCAGGTATATCTAAATCTATATCAGGTAGTTACGATATCGGGGCCTCGAATCACAGGGCCCAAGCCATATCAACTTAAGGTACACTCTATAAATACAGAGGTCAAGTCTTAAGGTACGTAGATTACAGGTTCTACACTCTAACCCTAGACTATTTACATACAGTCACACAGAGCACACACCCCACCCCCTTAGCTAAACGCCTGTGTGTGTCTCAAACTACGTGGACTTTGATCCCTTTACAGGGTACGTAGGCCCTAGGCTTGGCTTCTAGTCAAGTCCGATAAATCCTATTTTTAGAACAGAACAATAGTATTTTAAAATATTTTTTTAAAGATCATGAAGTAATTTTTAGTATCAGTCAGTATCTTAAAATATCTTTTTAGTCAATATCTTAAAGTATCTTTTCAGTATCGTGAAGTATTTTTTTTAGTGCCAGTTAGTATTTTGAAATATTTTTTTTCAAAATTATGAGCTATTTTTTCAGTACCAGTTAATATCCTGAAATATCTTTTTAATATCATTCAGTACTTTAAAATATTTATTCAAGATCCTAAAATAATTTCTTAAGATGATGAAATATTTTTTAGATCAGTCACTATCTTAAAATATCTTTTTAGTATCCGTCAGTATCTCAAAGTATTTTTTAGTTACAGTTAGTACCCAAAAATATTTTTTAAAAAAATCCTAAAATAATTTTAAATAATTTTTTTAAGATCCTCAAATAATTTTAGGATATTGAAAAAAAATTCAACTGATGCTAAAAAGATGATAGTTAAGATTAATTCAAATCATGATTTAAATTAGATAATAAAAGATGATAAGAAAGTAATGGAACGAAAGAATCTCATTCCAAGTGTTTAGGGGGTGTGGGTGAATGGGAATGGCCTTGGAAGATGGAAAGTGATGGCCGTTTTTTTTTTGGGGTAAAATTGGGGCTTAATTGCTCATTACTTCAAAAAAAAAAAAAATTAACCAGGATTAAGGCGTGGGTAAACAACCCTACAAAAAGATCCCCGAACAAAAAATCTACCACCCCCGCGGAGGAGTATCTAAAATATTAAAATCATCATTACAAATAAAACTATGCTTGGCTAACCAATCTACCACAGTGTTGCCTTCTCGCAGAATGTGAGAAAAGCAAATTTGTAGCTCGTTATTATTGTCTCGTAGCCATGCATTCAGAATTCTATCTCTGGCCCTTCCTTAGATCCAAGCATCCTGAATCATGTGTACAACCATCGTTGAGTCACCTTCTGCTATGATCCTGTCAAAACCCAATCCCTGTGCCAATTCAAGACCCTGTACGAACCCCCAAATCTCAGCAGCCAAAGCCTGACATCGTCCTAACTTCCTACCGAACCCACAGATCCAGCTACCATCACTCCTCCTCAATACCCCTCCACAACCTGCCAAGCCCGAACATCCTCTAGCAGCACCATCAAAATTTAGTTCACCCACCCCTCTTTCGAGAAATTCCATTTAATTTCCCTTGGTTTCTTTAACAACCCAAGGTCATCAAATCTATTTAACGAGGCAACACAATCTCTAACATAGCTCTGGATAACAAACTTAGGTCGATTAGGCATATTAAAACCTTCTTCAAATAATAACTTGTTCCTCCATCCCGAAATCATCTAGCTGTACACTGAAAATACCATACTCCATTCTTCTCTAGATTGCAGATTATTTAGAAGCCAACAATTTTTGTGCTTTGTAAAAAATTGTGGACTACATTTAACACCTTTAAGGCTAGCCATATTTGACGAGATTTCGAACAGCTTCTCAATACATGGTCAAGGTCCTCAACTCCTCCACCACACCTGCTACAAGTAGGCTCACCTCCCAAGATATGTGCTCTTCTAGCTGCCGTGAGAAGCTCATCATGTGCTACCAACCACAAAAATACCTGAATCCATCTATGGTTTTCACCTTCCAAATTTCCTTCCAAATAGCCCCTAATTTCATGTTCACATCTCCTCTCAATTGCTGATACATTTGAGATACCGAAAATCTGTTTCCATGTCCCCCTCTCCACACAACTATGTCGTCACCATCCTTGGGACACGGTGGGGGAATGGCTTTTAATAATTGAGTAACCTCATGCGGTAGAACCCTTTCAAGCCATGCCCAGTTCCAATTCCCTTCTCTGTTTAGGGTTTGACTCACAGTGAGAGTTGGATTTAACATTCCCATCTCCCCTACAAAATAGTTTCCCAACTTATCCACCCCATTCAACCATCTATCCTCCCAAAATTTCACACTCCTACCATCCCTTACTTCCCATCCAATACCCTTAATAACTTCAGGCCATAATCTAGCAACATGTTTCCATAATCGTGAATCATGTTGCTTCACAGTATACTCAGCTAGCCAATTAGCACCCCTTCCATATTTAGCTTTCATGATTTTAGAGCATAATCCTTTAGGTTTGGCTACTAAGCTCCATACAATTTTCCCTATTAGAGCATCATTCATCCCTTTCAATCTCCTTATCCCTACACCTCCTTCCTTCTTAGGCCTACACACTCCTTCCCAGCTAATTGCATGTAATTTCTTCTTCTCCCCATTTGAACCCAAAATGAAATCCCTTTGGAGTTTTTCAATCTCATCACAAACGTTACCTGGAGTATTTTCGTATTGCATTTGAAAGTTTATAACCTGTGATGTTACTGATTGGACTAAAGTGATCCTTCCTGCTAGGGCCAAGGATTGAGTTTTCCATCCACTAAATTTCCTTTATACTTTATCAATTAAAACTTGAAATTTTGCTCTCGAATTATGGCCTTGAGTGATATGTGCCCCTAAGTACCTTCCCAACTCCTCATTGCGTTGAAAACCTCCCATCCCCGAAATGATGCTTTGTTTATCACTGGGAACATTCTTCGAGAAGAAAATAGAAGTCTTACTTGGATTAATTTTCTGCCTTAAAACCTCGTCAAATAGATCCAAACATTCGAGCGCATTCCCCATTTGTTCCTCACTAGCTTCACAGAATAGTAATAGGTCATCCACAAAAAGGACATATGAAATGCATACATTAGATCTTCCAACTCTAACCAGTTTCCATCTTCTATCTTTAACTGAATCTGCAATAATATGAGATAATTTCTCCATAGCAAGAACAAATAGATAAGTCGACAGGGGATCACCTTGTCTAATTCCTCTAGTTGGCTTAAACTCCTCTTTCCTGCTCCCATTCCACCATAAACACATTCTGACCGAATACAAGTAGTGTTTAATAATATTGACTATATTCTCTGGTAAATCAATCTCTTCCAATACTTTCATCAAGAACCCCAAACTTAGCCTATCGTAGGCTTTCTCAAGATCAATCTTAATAACCATATAACCTTTCTTGCCATTCATCCTTTGCATTATATGGGCAATCTCCTTGGCGATGATAATGTTCTCTTGGATGTTATGTCCTGGCACAAAGTTAGCCTGAAAAGGTGACACCAGACTATCCATAACATCTTTTACTCTGTGCACTAGTATCTTTGTCAATCCTTTGTATAGCACATTACAAAGAGCAATTGGTCTGAATTGAGTAACTCGCTCTGGGTTCTCCACTTTTGGTACCTGTATTAGGAGAGTTTTGTTCAGATCTACAATCCCTTGTGGTCTATCGCATAGTCTTCTAATAAACTCATACACTTCTTGTCCTACCACATCCCAGTTTCTTTGATAAAATACTGCCAGAGTCCCATCTTCCCCTGGCGCCTTGAAACCTCCAATATCAAAGAATGCACTTTTAATTTCCTCATTCTCTAACCTCCTTCCTGTTCTTCTCATGTCCTCCCTTCTCACTACTCCCCAACCTTGTTTGGTCAAATGCCATCTTCTATTCATATTTTCCTCCAAGAACAAAGAATCATAAAAGGTCTAGAACATGTTACCAATTAGATTCTCGTCCTCCACCCAAACGCCCTCATTATTTTTAAGGCTTTTTACCTTATTCCTCCGTCTACGAATCATTGTCATATTATGGTAGTACCTCGTATTTTTGTCCCCTTGGTTAATCCATAATCCTCTTGACTTCTGGAACCACAGTAGCTCTTCCTGTTTGAACACATTCACCAATTCTTCCTCCAGTTCTTTTTCAAGATTTATGAGGAAGGGATTATTAAAGCGGCCTGCACTTCGTTGAATCCCTTCCAGTCTCCTGCATAAGCCTCTTATTCTATACCGTATGTGACCAAACACTTCTTTACTCCATACCCAAAGTTGCTCCTTCAATACCCTTATGTTCCCACACACTTCTCCTCCTCTCACCCATTTCTGCAGAAGAAAATTCCTGAAATCACTGTGATTAAGCCATGCTGCCTCAAAATGGAAAGGTCTCTCTTGTCTTATATCAGATTTGGGACAAGAATTGATGATTAAGGGATGGTGATCTGAACTTACCCTTACGCCTGTCTCTACCATGGAATCCAGAAACAATTCCTGCCACCCCATGTTACATAAGCACCGGTCTAACCTCTTAAAAACACGATTATGTCCACTTCATTTAGGTCCTCTCCATGTGAAGAAAGTCCCTTGTGCACCCCAAGTTAATGAGTCTGATACCTTCAATCCAGTCACGAAATCGTCTACATCTTCCCTCATTAACCCTACCTCCCCCTTTTTGCTCCACACAAGTACTTATTTCATTCCAATCCCCCGCTAGTAGCCACGAATCAGTCATGGTAGTAGCTATATCATCCAATTTCTCCCATAGCTCCCCCCTCACATTCTCATGCGGACTAGCATATACAGCAGTGAAATACCATGGTAATTGCCCCCTGATCATCAACTGACAATGCAAAAACTGTAACTGTCTCTCTACTACATTAACCACCAAGCTTGAGTCGTTCCACATTAACCATATACCTCCTACAAAACCCACTACTTCTACTATTTCTGAATACTTAAAACCAAAAGACCGGATTGCTTTCTTGGCCTTATTGCCACTAATTCGAGTTTCAAGCAGAACAACCATATCTTCTTTATGGACAAAAATTAGGGTTTTCAAGGAAGCAGCGAATCCTTTACTAGCTGCCCCTCTACAATTCCAAATTAAGATCTTAAACATTAAAAGTTAAGTAAGATGGTGTTACCTCTTGTCCCTCGCACACATCCATTGCCCCCTCAATCTGAACTTGTACCGCATTAGCAACAATCAACAAGTTCTTATCACCCCCTTTATCTTCCATATCATCACCATAGTATTGTCCTACATCCTCTACTGAATCCAACCCTTTTTTTGTTGCAATCAGATACATCTGTGTCATGTAATATCACCTGACCATTCCCTTCATCCCTATACTCCGGCACCGGAACAGTCAAATTTCCCTTATCAGACCCCATTCTTCCTTCTTTTTTGCTCCTCTCCCCTTGGACCGATCTCTGTTGTGGCCGATTGGGAACAATTGTTGCCTCCGTACGTGGCCCATTTTCTTTAACTACGCTCACAGGTTTCCTCAGCCCCCTATCCCTTCGTTTTATAAATTGTCTTCCATCATTTTCTTCCAACACCGCCCCTCTACCTCCAGATATATCACCCTACCCTGGTTCCTTACCTGTATTCAACACGTCATACCTAGACTCAATTTTGACATCCTCATTCATTGGCCTATCCCTCCTCTGCCTACGAAGTCTTTGAACAACCTTCCACGGACCAATAGTCTACTTAGAGTTCTATGCAATCTCACCTTCCTCTATCCCGTCTGACCCCTCCAACACCACCTTCGCAACCTCATTGTAACCTTTCTTGCCATGCACACAGCTTTCCTTAAAGTGGCCAAATAGACCACAGTTTAGGCATAAAGCATGCAAACTCTCGTACTCCACCTGTTTAAGGACTCCATCCACCATATAATGGGGGATTAATGGCTTCGTAAGATCCAATTTGATGCATACTTTAGCAAATTTATTACGCCCCCTACTAGCTGTGTGAACATCCAATTTCAACACCTTTCCTATTGAGTTAGCTAAGTTATACCAAAAAATTTTATCAAATAACTCAGCTTCAATTTTAGGGAAGCGCACCCAAGCTGTGATCTTATCAATTTTTTCCTTTCTAGGATTAAATCCCGGTCTCCACCACATAACACTTAGATACTTATCTGATATCACCCATGGGCCACCTGTGAGTGCTCTCTCATAATCTTCCCACTCCTGAAAGGAGACTACAAAAAAATCATTCTCTAAATCTCCCAATTTAATTGCACCCTTTCTAGCCCAGATTTGGTTGAGCTTAGTTTCTAGAAAGTACAGACTCAAGGAACCTTCTAGCAATTTAACAAGCAGAGATTTTGCAAATGGTTTGTAGAGACGCTCCCTTTCTTTATCATCAATCAGAAATTTAGGTCCCAAAGGGTCAGATAGATGAACAGAAATTCCTGAATGAAAGTCCAGTACATCCTCAAATCCAACGCTTGAACAAGAATCACTCCCTACTCCTGCCATTGATTCCTCACCATCCTCCTCCCTCTTTGCAAACCAATTATCGCCCCAATTTGATTTAGCCATCAAGGAGTCTTTATATGATCTCTGTTTACTCCCTCCCTCATTACCTTTGTGCGTGACTGACATGCCTTCATCCGTGTCCCGCATCCAATCTTCAAGACGAGGGGGATTCGACACTTTTCCTGTGAAGACAACGTCGCCGCCCCCAATCTTCCTCTTCCAGTGTTTTCCAGCCTCTATAGCCTCTGACCCCTGTTATGTTTCCATGTTCACCTCTCGGCTTGTCTCAGTTAAATGCTTTAGGAGCCCTTCCTTCGACTTCGTCGCAATGGGCGACGGAAAGCACCACAACCGCAGCCGCCAAACAGTGGCGGGGAAAATCGAGCTTCGACGAAACCCTAGCAGACACGCGCGAGTGTGTTCTTCAGGCGAGAGAGTATCACGACTTGACAACACTCAATTTTACCGCAGTTGCCAAACAGTGGCGGAGAAAATCGAGGTCCAACGAAACCCTAGCAGACACGACGAGCGTGTTCTTCGGGTGAGAGAGTATCGCGACTTGACAATACTCAATTTTCCCAATTTTTTACCTTTTTATTGCATTGATAACTTACTAAAAGATAATTGCACTATGAAAAAATTATTATAAAAAATCTCATTAAATTAAAATTAAAATTAAAAGAATGAGATTCTAGTGATGGCCTTTAGTCACGCATAAGAGTAAACAAACAAAAGAAAATCATGCTTATTGACCTACCGTCAATGTCTTTGAATAATAATATATTGATGTGATTTCTGGTTTCTTGTCTTTTGTGCTTTGTTTTTTTGTTTTTTTTGGCGCTCTGCGTTTTTCCAGGATGATTATGCTTATTTGTTATCGTGCGCTGCTTCAGCCTTTATGTGTAGCTAGATAATTGGCCTTTTCAAATCCTTAGGAGGATGAGGTGATGCAGACCATTTCATTTGAAGAATAGTTTTTATAATTAAATAAGTCGATGTAAGAGAAATTTTATTTGGGTCCGAAAAAAAAAGTTTGGCAATTACTCAAACATACACTAAGATTGGAAAAATGACCTAGCCTTTCTAAGTCTAAGCCAATAGAGGGTCACCCTCAAAAAAGCATGATTTATACTACATGGGCTTTAGGACCAACTTTTTTAAACTCGAGCTCGCCAAGGGCCAGCTCATTCACATCTTCATAATATTAGTTTTTCAATTTAGGTAATATTAATTTTTCAATTTAGGTAATGTTTATATCATTTTTATAATTATAATTATTCTATTTTCTTTAACTATGATTTATTTGACATTATTTAAATCTTTTATAAATTACAAGATCAAACATGATGCTATTATAAATATTAAGATACTTCTGCTATTTTGAATCATTTTTCTATTGGAGTATGAGATAACAATTTAATTTGACTTTGTTTTGGTTATTTTGTTGGACTTAATTTGACACTTTAATTTTATAATATTTATTAATTGAATTAGAAATTTTATGAGATTTTTTATATTTGAAAATAAGTAAAAAAATATTGAAAATTCTAAAAGGGCCTAATGCTCACGGACCATTTGACTCTGGCTTATTCTCGTCTTTGCGTCTCTTATCTATAATCATATTGTTCATAAGCCCTAATTAACTAAATTCATATAGTTTCATTCATATTATTAAGAAAAACAAAGCCACTTGTTTTTTTTTCCAAATCGAAGATAATCCCCTCAATTTGCAGATCAAACCATCACTATCATGAGATGAAATGCTTTAGCAATTACACTTCAATGGCTATATATAATATAAAATCTAAAGGATATTGTTTCCTTCCTTCTCCACTCTAAGTTAATATTTCATATTTTCAACAGAAAACTTATAAATGTCCAGGCATGAGTTTACTCAGTTTCTGATCATATAGGGCCCGTTTGGTACAAGGAAGATTTAAGGAAGGAAAGGAACTTAAAGGAGGGAAAGGAATGGAAGGGAAGATTGAGAGGGAATTTAAGAATGTGAGTTGTTTGGTAAACTAGAGAATGGAACTTAAGTTGAGGGAAAATGAATTGTTTGGTATGAAGAATTGGGTGTTGGTTAAGTGGGAAGGTGATGTGAAATTCCTAAAATGCCCTTCTGTTTGTTCGTACGTTCGAACAAAAAATTTACATTCGAACGTAATAAACACCGAATCGCCTGTGTTTGAATGTAAAATCTAACAGTTGCTTGAGGTTTACAACAACAATTTCACAACCTTATAGACAGAAAACCAAATAGACAGATACGCATGTAGAAGAAGGAAATAGCTACTTGATACCCTATTGCAGCTGCCTCTCTCATTTAACATTTCTTCACTAACCATAAAAACAACAAGGCATCACCAAATTATCAAATTAACAAGAACTTTGAGGCATCGGTCCATCGAAACAATCTATATTTGGAATATGAACAATCGTCTGAATACCGCGTAAGCGGTTGACAGGGCAAGACCAATTTTGGTAGAATCTTTAAGGGCACCATAAGCTTTTCTCCAAGTCTGAAGTGTACCCATTTCTGAATCTTGAGTGCTGATCTCTCTCACCCAATCTGTTACACCCCTACCGGCCTCGCCATTTCAAGTGGCGGGTAGTGTGATAGCTCTTAAGTCTTATCTTATATTATATTACTTAACAACATGTATCAGAGTAAATAACGCAGCAGAGCATACCTTCAGTTTGGGCGTAGTGTACTAGTAAGATATTACAAATCTTGGTTACAAATTTCAAATATAAATACATAAAATATCTACAAATCTTCCTTAAATGATTTGAAACCCGTCCGGTACCTTCATGTGCTAGCATCCACCACTTTATCCTGGGAGCTACTTCCAACAAGCTGTAATACATAGGTAGCAATACAGACTGGAATTCCGAAGGATCCCAGAGTAGCCGTTAATCTCATACACAAAGTATATTCAAAGTATGTAAGAAAACTATAAATACAAACCACAACATTCAGTAAATCGCACACAGTGAGGCACGAAGCCTAATCTGGAACAAGCAGTCTCTATAGCACATAGCACAGACTGCAGGGCACAAGGCCTTAGTCGCATACAGCGGGTTGCACATAGCGGTTTCGGTACCAAAGCGCTTGGCAAATAACAACACCGAATGCATACACAATCAGGGTAAAGCATACATACAGAGACATACAAAGTATATGAGGATAAGGTTACTACCTGGTAAATTCTTAGACTGATAGTCAACTCCCAAAATTCCTTAAAGCTTCAAATAACGATACTCCTTGTCCTTGATCTTATCTTTTCCTTGAAATCTTTCCTCCTTCAACTCCCTTGAATTTTCAATCAAGACTTCAAAACACCATGCAAGAATCATTCATCAAGGTCTTATGAATGTTTATGAAGATTGAAGGAGTAGAGCAAGAATCAAAGTCCTACTTACCTTGATTCTGTGATTGGTTTGGAGATTTGACAGCACCTCCACCATGTAAACTGCACCAAACACCTCATATCAAGAATCTGAAACCGTAGAAACATTGCTTTCGCCAAGAGGAACAATATTGGAGAAGGCCCCGGGAGCTAAAAACACCAAATCGTAGGTGAAATCGGCCCTTTTTCTTCTCCCTCTCTCTCCATTTCGTTTTTCTTTCTCTCTCCCCTCTCTTTTCCATGTTTTGGCCAAGAATGGCCTAAAGACAAATGAGGGGGAAGGGGTATATATAGAACACGAGTGCGGTCTAGAACGTGCCACGTGTATGGTCTATAATGCGTCGCGTGTATGGTCTAGAATGCACCACATGTCATGCTATGTGTCCTCTTTTCATTAGACCACATAAAAGTAGCTTTATGCCTTGTCATGATTACGGGACACGTGTCATGATCTTATGGTGCTAACTCAAAAGCTATCTCATAATGAGGGAACACGTGTCACATTTCCATTTGACCAACAAAAGTAACTTTTGACTTGTCATGATGGCGGACACGTGTCAAGTTTCTATTGGAACAACATAAAAGTGTGTCATAATGAGATGACACGTGTCTTGTTTCTATTGCGCCAATACAAAAGTAGCTTTTTCTTTATAATCATGACGGGACACGTGTTATCTTTCTATTGAGCCAACATAAAAGTAGTCTTGTACCTTTTCATGATGACGAGACACATGTCTTGCTCTTATTAGACCAACACAAAAGCATGTTACCATGAGTCATTATGACTTACTTTATTAAAGTTACTTTATCAGTGTTTGCTTGAGATATTGCTCGGGTTTTACTAAAAAACGCAGGGCATACCCGACTGCCATGAAAATGCCGTATTCTTACTTATACCGACATATTTTCACTCAACTAATTGTCCTATACCTTAGGACATAGTTAGGTGGCATCTTTTCCAATCAAATTTATACCGTATAAGTCTTCTGTGCCCCTTTTCACTGGCACTTTAATTCCCCGGCTTATACATACTAAGTCCACTAACCTGTATAGCCGAGTTACTCAGTCCCCTGAGAGACTTCCTATCTCTCAACATTCTTGGGACTATGCTCGAACTGGGCTTAGTTCACCTGTCATTTATAGGCTTATCCCCAAGTCTCTATGTCCAAAATTCAGGATATTACACAATCTTTGCCCCTTAGTCACGGTACAAGTGTTACTCAACCCTCGAATTTTTGTGTGTATGATATGGATATTATGACAATTCAGTGGAGGAGAGCGAAGAGAAGAATCTAATCACAGAGATTCAATGGAATTAGAGTGGCATGGCATCGTTTTAACCAGACCCATTGGAACTTACATCTATTTGCCCCTGTGTTGAACTTTTACTCCGCCACCAACTGCCACTGTCGTTGATTTGAGGTTGACGTCCTTCTTCGTTGTGCTCTTGCGTCAAAGCTCTTTAAAGTGGTCCACTTTGTACAAGGGCTTTCTTGTCCCTAAAATTCACTCTCCGAGAGCTTTTAACCATCCTGCCACTTTTTGAGGGATCCAACTTTCCCACCTTTATGGGAAGATAGCGCCTGGTGGGATTTCAACCTGACGAGAGAGCAGCGCGCCAAATGTATTTTTCAATGGGAAGCCCATCATCGTCCCATTCCTTCCCGTGAAATCAGCATAACAAACAGGCCCATATTGTTTTGGGTTTCCCATAATCTCTCTCCATGGTTTTCTTAGAATGAAGAAGATTTGGAGGAGAATGAGTAATCACTCCAGATTCTCATTTAATTAGAAAGAATATAGAAAATCTGGCTAAGGGCAATTTGGTCTTTTTGTTTTAATATTTTAATTTTTTTCCTTCAAAATAATTACCATTTTTAAGGTCCTTCTTAATAAATATTATTTTTCTTAGGTCCTTTATTGTAATTTTCCAAAAAAAAAAAAAAATCAATAATCTATTGACTAAGGAGATATATTTTCTAAAATCAATCAAGCATAACAAGTGGCGTGTAAAACTATATTTTATATCTTTTGCTTTGGTTGTAGAAACCGAGACAAACTTCTCCTACTACGATCATTACATTTCATTTAGGCATCACCAAAGTAAATTTATTGCAATTATTATGTTGCACCAAATAACACAAACCAAAGGAGAGGGAGTGAGTTAACATTGTCATCTTTAGAGATCGAAGAAAAAAGAATATATGGTCAATTGATAAATGGAAAGGTTGAGGTCATGGTTAAATGATTATATGTGAAATGAGGGTTAATAATAAGTTAGTAATTTTATAAATAATTCATAAAATTAATTTAGATTAAATTATATATAATTATGCATAATAGTATTTCAAAAAAAAGGCTAAATAGGCTAGGCCTATAGCCTTGTATGCTATGCCTATGAAAATAGGTCTGACTTGTTTATCTCAATGTGCTTGAGAAATAGATTTGAGTTTGAGCCTAAGTCTAGCTTATTTCCATCCTTGTTGAGACTTGTGAGTTTAAGGGCTAGACTTCAATGTTACAAGTTTTTTGGTATCTTTTTGGACCGAGCCCTCAAGGGCTGTCCTGAAGGCTTGACCGCTCGTTTTCCTATCTCTAGTTATGCCTACTATCTAGTTCGAGATTAAGATTGATCTTAATCTACATCTTGTTCAGAGCCATCCTTTGCACGTTTGAAAATGTTCGATCTATCTAACACCTCTGCACAATCTAGGGACTTGTCTCCTTTCACCTCTTTTGATTTTTCCATACCCATGTTTAGTTTTAACTTTTTTATTTTATTTTCATTTACATATGTTGTGTGTTTTATTTTGTTTTAGGACCTTCTCATTTGGACTTAACTTCTCTTCTTTACTTTGTCATCTACTTCTACTTCACTACCCATTTTCACCATTGAATTGAAATTTAAGCGATTTAGATTTAATATTTTATAAAATTATGAATAAAAATGTCAAATTATTAAAAAATAAATAAATTCAAACTAGTAGTTTTATTAATGATAATTTGAAATTGCAATAGAAAAATATTTAAAATTAACTTTACAAAATAATAAATTTGGACTGTTTAAATTTCAATCCAAAAGTGAAAATGGATAGTTGGATGGAAAAGGTAGAGGAGCGAAGTTAAATTAGACACGCATTTAGTCTTTGATGGATGAGCTGGGTCTTCATGTGTACTAGCTTTACCTTTCAATTTAATAAAGTTTGATCTTTTATAAATCAAGGAATAATAACATTGGAATAACCAATTGATGAAAAATGATGAGATACACTTACTCGTGGGATATTGCTCTTAAGTTGGTCGGTAATAGATAAGACAAACAAGTGCATATTTGATTAAAAAGGGTAAAGATGCAAGTTTAGAATAAACTTTTTCCAGAGGGGTGTTCGGTACCATAATGTTAAGTTGGGTGCAAAAATGCATATAAAGGAGGCAAAATTACCACTTATGTTATCTCCATTTAATAGCTGTTACTTTATTTTTTAACCATTACAGAGCACACGATCTTAACAATCATCTCTGTATCTTTATTAAGGATCCAAGAAAATTGACTCTGATTGATAAACTAATCTTCTTAGGTTTCGCTAATACCAGAAATTCCAAAATTACTAATTTTACGTTTGTTATTTTAAGTTACTAAAACTAGAACAAGTAAGCTTCATTGTGGAACTCCATGCACTTCAACACATTCAATAAAGAAAAAAAAAAGGTTGATATAAGAAAAATTAGAAGTCTATTGTATTTGGCAGAAACATTGAGCACTGGTAAAGCAAAACAACAAGGACCTTGAGATTTCTGATTGATACTCACTTACGTTCTTCAATGTCGAGAATGCCTATGTCTGTGAAAGCAAATTGTGAGAGTAAGATCTCTGAAATGGAAGCCATAAAGAGAAGAGTAATGTCCCATTTGCTACGTTAGAATTGAATACTTGAAAATGGAATTGGAATTGAATTCCACCATCTTGGCATGTTTGGTACAACTTGAGGACCATAGCATTGGCTTCCACATGGAAGCCAATTCCATCAATTTTGCTAGAATTGGCTTCCATAAAAAAACCCAAGTTTTGTAATTCCAACCCCCATGTTTCATTTTCACCCCTTCCAGCTCCATGCTTCCATTGCCATAAAATATTATCTAGTCCTTCAAGCTCGATGCCTTCACTGCTGGTAAGCTTCTCCCCTACCATCGACGATCTTCTCACCCATCATCAGAGCTTCTCATCTAACTTCCAACGATGAGTGACCCAGACTACCTAGCCTCCAAAGTGCAAAGGTTTTTTTGATGAGTGTTTTTCCTTTTTTTTTTTTTCAATGACGAAAGCTCTCTAGGAGTGTGTAGAGCCTTGCTCTAATACCAAAATGATGCAAAACACTCACAAACACTTGCATCTTATGCAGAACGAGGAGATTTATGCAGAAACTATGAGAATGTAGGAAGAATAGAGGAAGGGAGAGGGAGAGGCATAAATGGTTTGAAGGGGGGGGGGGGGGGGGAAGAACAGAAAGAAGGGAAATATTAGAATTGAAAGGGGATTGAGATAACTGAGGGAGAGAGATTACATAATACTCAAAATATCATTCATCAGGCTAGCTAATAAGAGATAGTTATAGAGCTAGGTTTCTTCCTCATGAAGGATGCAAAAAAACAAAAAGTAATCAGCAAGTGGTTTTCTTTCTAAGAAGGAAATCAAAATACAATCAAAATAATGTTATATAGCCACTACTAGAAAAAAAAAGTATTTTAGATTGGTTGAAATTGGATTTTTAAGCACAGTTTAGGTCTGATCTTATATAGACCTTTTTAAAAAGTCTGTCCTTATGAATACAAACCTACAACCGGTCTTAAAAGTTACTTTTTTCATATTGGATTGTTTAAACGACCGGTTTTAACAAGATTCAATTTATAATAAAGAATGCTCACTCTTTAGACTAGGTAATTTCATACCAGTCTAAAAAATTGAATTTTTATTGTTGTTGTTGTTGTAGAATATACGTTTTATTTTGTTTCGTAGAAACCCTATTGGTCTATTGGATATTATTATATCTAAAAGCTATATTAAGAAATATAAATTCTATAGATAGCACTAAAAGTACAAATGCAATCAATATAAAAAATAATTATAATTAATAACCACGAATCTAAGCCTTTTATTGTTAGATAATTATCGAATCTTAATTCTAGCATTTTGTTGTTGTTGCAAGGTTTACATTTTGTGCTTGCATTTTCCCCATTACGAAAGGAGTTAGATAATTTTAAGTGTTGGATTTAGTGAATGCAATTTTAGGCCTGACATCTATATGCTATTGACAAGTTATTCTTATTATGAGAATCTCTAAAGTTGAATGCTGCTACCCATGGATTGGGTGCTAAGTTACCATACTAATGCATTTTGATTTTTTTGGACTTCAAATATGAAACATGACTTTACCCTAACCCAATCTTAGAAGATAAAGGAGAAGATTCTTATTTAATGAAGTTGAATATAAAAGAGTTAATATACAAATATGAGAATTGGATTTTATGAGTGAATTCGATACCGTGATCAAGTTTTGGATGAGATCGAAGACAAGCTGAAGTCCAATAATAAGGAAGTAGCTGACTAGGTCAAAATACTAATGACGAGGTGAGGATTACTAACTCAAAATTGGAGAATAAAAACATTGGTTGGATGATCATCACTTGAAATGATAAATTCATTGGATTGGGTGGTAATCCAGTCCAACAAAGTTTTCCTTGCAAGTAAATTTTTCGTCATCAAATTTAGATGTCTTAATGATCAACCTATCACTAGTAACTCCACATAGTTGTGTAGCTCCTTATTATCTGTCTTCATTTTGATTTCCATCTCAACCATGACTATATCAAACAACCATATTCAACCATACAAAATAGAATTCTCAAGTTTGTTTATCAACCATGTTAGACTTAGCTTCATGAAATAAGATATTCTACCTTTGTCACCTAAAAATAAGGTAGGCTAGAGCCATATTCTTCATGGATGAACATGTTGGAAGATTTCTAGAAAGGTATGAAAAATGATGATCCTTAGGGATGCCAAAAGGACGTTATAATGAATGTGGTAGAGATTGTGGATAGACTTGAATTCAAATTGAGCTGAGATAGTATATCTAATTCATGAAAGTATGAATAGCATAAACCTGTTGATTGATGCTACAATGTTATTTGGATATGATTAATAGTTAACTATGAGGTGAACAAATGATGTTTAGTATATGTCTTTGTGAAATTGTGAATTGAATTAGAACCCTGTGAATAATACCAAGGTTGTGAGAATAATATTTGAATGTTTTGAAGATTAGTCTAAGAATTGTGAATGATGATTTTAGAATGTTCTATGGGTATTGTTGAGAAAACATGATATCTCAGCCTAGCTGATATTGAGGTTCTAAAAGTTAATTTGTAATTTGACAGTTGTCACTTTTGGGAATGTTTGAGGATAGTTCTTGAATGTTATAAGCTATAAAGCATGATGATCAGGAATGGTCGAGGTTTCAGAATTAGGATGATGAACTTGAAAGTTGGTTAGGCATCTAGAGGGTTGCTTCCAACTAAAATGTGACATAAGAATCCAACTTGATAGTTGAATTGATTATTTAGGCGTTTGAATTGATTGAACAAATTGAGGTACTAGAACATGGTACTAATTGATTTGAGTGACTTAAGGAACTAGAATGTGGTACTAATGTGTATAAGGTATTCGGAGGTTGCTAATTGCTTATATAACATGGGAAATGATCTTAATAATAGAATATTCCCTTTAGAAAGAATGGACTGAGTGTTCCATGAATGAGATGAGTAGTATGAGTTGAAGCCTGGAATGTATTCAGAGTCGATGACTATTTAAAACAATTGTTTGGTTCTTGATAATTCGAATTTTGAACTTACCAATGTACATGCTGTGTTTGGAAATTTTTGAACGTAATATTTTCAACAGGATTTAAGACCAGTTTGTAATTGTCATTTTTGAACTAGTTGTCTCATGGAAGGAATCCTTGTGAAATCAGAACAAGAATTGAATTTTAAATTATGTTTGTGGTGGAAGCAGTACGAAGCTGGAAGAGGCTAGAAACTATTATAGATATACTTAGTTTGTTGGGTCTTGCCAAATGTATTTAAAATATTTGTTTTTGAATCGCTTGCCATTGATAACAACTAGATTGAATAGTGAATGTATTTTCTTGAACTTGAACTGGTAGCGATTATGTTTCCTATGAAAATACTAGTTTTATAAAGTGAGATTTTGAAAATGTATTGCAACCATAGAAAATTTTGAATATTTGAATTTGAAAATCAGAAAGTTGAATTTGAGACCACATAGAAGAATTAAAAAGTAATGACGTCACTGTCATCACTAATGTTTTGTATCAAAAAGCGGTGAAATGGTAACTATGTTGATATAGGAACAGAAACTGATAGAATAGTCTAGAAATTTGAACCAGTTAAGTTAGATAGTACATGCTAAATAGTGAATGTAGCTTTACAAGAGAAACTAGTTTGAGAACTTGAATTGAGGAAGCATAGAAAATTTTGAATATTTGAATTTGAAAATCAGAAAGTTGAATTTGAGCACCAAATAAAAAGTAAACGAGTCATCGTGAAATGGCTTGAGGCGGTAAGACCCGTCGAGCTAGTTTGCATGTGGCGGTATCTCTAGGCTATAACACTTGTGTGCCTAGTATTGTGTTTGTTGCCTAACATGGTAACATTAGACCTGTGTGTCTAAAGTCCATTTTGAGGCTGGCAAAATAATCAAACTATACCAGGTTGTAGTCAAGATGGCCTGAGGGTGATTCCCTAAGCAGTGAGGCCAGAATATCCAATGCTGTGGTAATAGAATGAAATAAGCAAAAAGAAGAATGTACCAGGCTGTGAGACCTATGTAACCGAGTGCTCAGATAAGGAACTAGTGGATCCTGTGTTTGAATATTACACTGGGTACATGATGAATGAAATGTTGTATAATTGTGCTGCGTGCTTGGTGAGCATGATTGGGAAAGAGATTCATAGACTGAGTGTCTAGAATGATTCCCTGAGATATACATGTTCAAATTTCAAGGACAAAATTTATTGCACGAGGGAAGAAATGTAACATCCCAAATTTTATTAAGTATTTCAAGCGAGGTTTATTAAGCATTTTGAGGTTTAAATGAGATAAAGCATAGAGTTAATATATATGTCTTATTAAAATATTATATTATTATACTACATTGTATTAATATATATGGAGGCGTGAACGGTGGAAGGAAGGAAGGAAGTGAAAAAGTATATTATTAAATATAATATAATATTATCATGTCTTCTATGCCCCTTTTCCATTGGCACTTTAATTCCACGGTTTATACATACTAGGTCTAATGACCCATTTAGCCGAGTTACTTAGTTCCTTAAAGGCTTCCTATCTCTTGACATTCTTGCGACTCTTTCCGAACTGAGCTTAGTCATCCGCCTATTTTAGGCTTGTTTTCGATTCTCAAGGTCCAAAGTTTGGGATAATACACCGTTAGGGGCTTCTTTTGGGATCAAGTGAGACAAATGGAGGGCCATATTGGAGAGTCAAGATGGCACCACATATGAATGGGAAATCAGGGGAAAATGACAGAAAAATTGAAGAAAAGTATAAAAGGAAGTACCCTATTAACTAGCGAGGCCCAGTGTGGACTGGTGGAAGGAGATTGGACCGGATAAAGTAGGAAAGTCAGATAAAAAGCAAGAGGACAGACTTGGTAGGATCCATAATGTGCCACCTAGCCCTTATAATTATTAAAAATTTACTTGGAGGAAGAGAAAAGCAAAATCAGTCAAAAAGTCGAGTGCGGGTCCCACTTTCTCGGATAAAAATAGAATAAATCAGATAAATTGGGAAAAATAAAATTAAAATAATGGGATCTGATTTGTGGGCCCAAAATGGTGCCATATGGCTTAGGAAGAGTCTAGAAAACTTGGGGAAAAGAAAAGAATAATAAAGAAGTTTCGAGCCAAAATTGGTAATTTTCAGAAATTTCGAGCCAAAGTAGGTAGTTTTCTCCAAACGAAAAGTAAAAATCTAGATATTTTGAAGGAGGCACGCTACTTGGTAGACCTAGAACCCTCTGGAATTTTTCTTGGAGAAAAAGTAAAGCCAATCAGTGCATTAGACAGGATGTGGGCCTTACCGGTTGGTCAAAAAGGTGTTTTGGGTCAAAATAAGTAATTTTCGCCATTTGAAAAGTAAAAATCTGCCAAACTTGGATGCCCCTTCTTGAATTCTCTGGAGATTCTTGGGAATTAAGTCAAAAAGCAAGATGAAATTCATTAATTACTTGGATAGGAATGTACACCAGTTATTTTAGAGTGCTTGGATTCTCTTAATTATTTAAAAGGACAAAAGCTCTTTCTCCCTTAAACCATGAGGAGCATGAAATTTTAGAGGGAAGAGAGAAGGTTTCAGCCAAGTTTCCATAGCTAAAGCAAGGTCCAAGCTCCAAGGATTATTAATCAAACTTCCGATTCAGGTAAACACTAAAAACCCGCATCTTTGGAACTTAAACTTGTAGTTTTCGTTCAACTTGTAGTTTTCTTATGATATTCCCTTAGAAAGAATGATTGAGAGTAGAAACCTCGATAATATTGATTGATACTATGTTATTTAAGGTATGTTTGAGGACAATACCTATATGATATGGGGTATTTTGAGGTTATTAGTTGCTGTATCTGCATAGGGAAAGATCTTGAATAAAGAATATTCCCTGAGAGTGTATGACAGAGAATTAGTGCCTCGATGGAACCGAATAATAGCTAGAACCCCGATAGCCAAAGGTTTCGATCTCATGATTAGGATCGATAGCTGTAGATATGGGAGTGGCTAGTCGGTTTCTGGAAAGATGTGGATTAAATACTTGTCAGGGGAAGTTGAATATGCGACTATGTCTAGAGCAGGATCGTTATCAAGAAATCATATACAGAACAACCCTAAATGAGGATTATTTGATATCGAGGTATTACTATGGGGTGCTCCAGTGTTATATGTATTATCGGGAGAAACTATGATACAAAATACAGTGGGCAATAAGACTTACTAAAATGGTATGATTCCAGGTTGTTGAATGGGATATGTGATCAATGAGAGACCCTAAGTCCTATGTAACTGGTATGACCATAGACTAGAAGAAGCCCACAACTATTAGACCTTGAATACTGGGAAGAGTGCCAAAAAAATTGTAAGCCTAAGAGATACATGCATTATTCTGGAATGGCTTGACAAAGCAAAATGGAATGGACTGAGTATTTTAGGAATGTCTTGAGTAGCCATGGATAGGGTCGAGATGTAATTGGAATTGATGACCTTCTATGTCAGTTGTCTGGTTCCTGGTATATGTGAAAATTGAGTTTTGAATTTACCAATGCACCTTCTATGTATATGAAATTTTGAAATTGAATTTTTCTGAACTAAATTTCCAAATAAAATGTTTTTCAAAATTTGAGAACAATTTGAAATGATTGTACTTGAACTACGTTGTCTCATAAATAGGGTTATGATGGAGCCTAGATTTGAAATTGAATTTTGAACTATGTTGTGTTGGGAGCAGTACGAAACTAGAAGAGGCTAGAAACTATTGTAGACATACTTAGTTTGCTAGATATTGCTATATGTGTTTGAAATATTTTGAAATCGCTGGCCATTGTTGGAAATTCTTTTGAGGGAATTAGTTTTTGAGAAATTGATACTCACACCAGCAGTGTGTACATCCAATCTGAGTAATTTCGCCTTGTAGAGGCGCATGTTTTGCCTTGTCGGCTGGCACCCACGTAGGCGGTTGGAGCAGGGCTTCGTGGACGATGGTCCTTGTCCCGGGTATGGGATTCCAATGGGTGGCCTGTTGTTGTATGTGCCAGTGCAAACATTGGGTCCCGAGAAGGGACGGAAACTCTCCCACATTGGCTGACAGGTGTGTTTCCACTTCGGTGGTTCATGTATAAAAGGATTAGGATGTGCCGCTGTACCGAAAGGTTGAACTGGTGGCGAGAGCTTTTGAATTTTTAAAATGAATAACCCCACTCATTAATGTATGCCGGTAGTAAATGTTTTCTGAAATAATCCGACAGTAAATTGTTTTCACAAAAATTTGAATTGGCAGCGACTGAATTTTAAAATGTGAAAATACTATTTTGTATGATTATGAAAACGTACTGCGACCGCAGAGATTTTCAAATATGTGCAAATTTGAAATTTGAAATGTTGAGTATGAGACAACATAGTAAGTAGTGACATGACTGTCATTGCTATGGTATTGAAATGAAAAGTGGTGCAGTTGGTTATTATGTTGATCCAGGAATAGAAACTGATAGAATGGTCTATATATTTGAACTGGTTAAATGTGATGGTATTTGCCAGATACCGTGCTAAACAAGAGGAAAATAGTCTGAGATTTTAAAATTGAGGAAGCTCAAATGAAATAAATGAGAAGAGGCTTAAGGCAGTAAGACCAGATGTGCAAGTTTGCATGGGGCGGTGACCTTAGGCTGTAAGACTTGTGATTGCTTAGTAAAAAAAGCAAAAAGTAAGTAATGATTACAGGGGTGGAAAAGTCAATCCCTTACCCCTTAAGCATTCAATTTTGTCCACCCAAGAGAGAGAAGGAAAAATCATATGATTTTATTTTTATTTTGGCCCAAACACAAAATACAGGTCCTACAGGATGTCAACTGGTAGAAAGGGGACCAATAGAGACCAGTTAGGGGCTTCTTTTGGGACCGAGTGAGACAAATGTAGGGTCATATTAGGGAGTCAAGATGGCACCACATATGAATGGGAAATCAGGGGAAAATGACTGAAAAATTGAAGAAAAGTATAAAAGGAAGTACCCTATTAACTAGCGAGGCCCAGCATGGACTGGTGGAAGGAGATTGGACCGGATAAAGTAGGAAAGTCAGATAAAAAGCAAGAGGGAAGACTTGGTAGGATCCATAATGTGCCACCTAGCCCTTATAATTATTAAAAATTTACTTGGAGGAAGAGAAAAGCAAAATCAGTCAAAAAGTCAGAGTGCGGGTCCCACTTTCTGGATAAAAAGAGAATAAATTAGATAAATTGGAAAAAATAAAATAAAAATCATAGGATCTGATTTTTGGGCCCAAAATGGCACCACATGGCTTAGGAAGAGTCTAGAAAACTTGGGGAAAAAGAAAAGAATAATAAAGAAGTTTCGAGCCAAAATTGGCAATTTTCAGAAATTCCGGGCCAAAGTAGGTAATTTTCTCCAAATGAAAAGTAAAAATCTAGATATTTTGAAGGGGGCACGCCACTTGGCAGACCTAGAACCCTCTAGAATTTTTCTTGGAGAAAAAGTAAAACCAGTTAGTTCATTAGACAGGATGTGGGCCACCTAGGTTGGTCAAAAAGGTGTTTTCGGTCAAAACAAGTAATTTTCATCATTTGAAAAGTAAAAATCTGCCAAAGTAAAAATTACTAAAGTTGAACCAGGGGGAAACGAGCGAATCTAGACCAGAGGGTGAACAATTGGCCACAAGCCACAATAAGTGTGCTTTTGGATTTTGGGTATATTTTTCTGAACAATAGACATTTGAATGGTTCAAATGGCGCCGGTTTCGTATAAAAATGATGTTTGCGGAATCTATTAGAAATACTAAAAGTTGGACCATAAATAATGAATTTCTGGAAAATTTTGGTTGGGCTCGGATTTAGCAAGAAAATGCAAGGGTATTTTTCGAAATTCTAAAAATGGTGTATTTTGTTATTATTTAGGACAAGGGTATTGTTGGAAATTCATCGAGCACAATAAATATTAAAGGCAGTGTATAGCACACCAGGTAGTAACCGCTTTACTCAGATATCTTTATGTGTTTTGTTGTATGTTTGTATTTGCCATGTGTGTTCTTGTATATGTTCTGCCAAATATGCATACAGAGTTATGTGGTTCCTAGTGCTGAGGACGATCAATCTGAGGCCGGCCTTAAGTGGCGGCTATACGGGTTGAGCATCAGTCCAGGGATGGCCTGGTAAGGGCGGCTTTATGGGTTGTGAATCCAGTGAGTCCGAGGCTTGCCTTGGTAAGGCAGCTGTACGGGTTCTACGGATTGTGATGTGTGGTTATTGTGTAAGTTTCTGTTTGCATATGTGGCACGTTTGGCATATTATTTGTGTTTTCACATCTGACATGGTTACCTGCATACACTCTATATATATAGTATTTGAGTACTGACGGTTACTTTGGGGGCCAACACCGGACTCCAAAATCTTTTGTTGATACAAAGGGTCATGCCTGAGTTATTAAGGCCTTTTTGCAGAGGTAGGATGACGGTGCTGGTGAAGGATAGAGGATGCCCTATCATGTTATGTATTTTATATTTTGGGATGACTGTACCTATTATTTTGATATTTTCTGTCGGGTGACTGTATCTTAACCCTCCGGGGACTTTGCTTTCTGTTGACTTTACTTTTTACTGGTACATTAGTTTGTACAAACCGATCTTGTGCTTTGTTGCGCGTACTCTGATTTATAATTAAATGGACTAATAATAAGGAAAAGGTAAATTATAAAAGAAATCCCTCTAATCCACCAACCGAAAGGGTGAGGCCGGTGCAGGTGTAACAGGAAATGTATGAAGAATGAACTTGATTTAAAGATCTGAAGATTTGCAGCAATTAGCAATAGTTCAATATGAAATTGTGGTTTCTATTTTTGCTATAGTTGCATTCTCATGTTCGATATGATCTTAGTTTATGTTTCTCATATCTTAGCTTATGTATTCCATATACTTTGCTATGTACTTGGTACACCTTTTGAAATGAATGAGTACTTTAAAAATCGACTATCTCGCTTTTTCATTGCTGTCCTATTATGCAAAACTCCATTTTCTCTTTGATTTAAAAGTGTTGTCATCATCAAAAAGGAGAGAATGTTAGTTCTCTATTTGTTTTGATGATAATTGACAATTGTAAATCTAAAAGATTATTATTGATTCAAGCGAAAGTGGTTTATTTTTAAAGATAACTTGGTTCAATAACAAGAAATCTTTCTGTGCATTGATGACTTGAGCTAGGGTCATATGACTTGAGTCATTCCTCTTTGTGTCAAAAGCAAAGTGATCCTTGAACGAAGTGACTCAAGTTAGGCTCATATGACCCGAGTTATAGTTTTGCAAAAACAATTTTTGAAAGGATTTTGACTCAAGTTAAGTATGTATGACTTGAGTCAAATGATTGTACTTCATTTCGCTTTTCAAAATAATTTCCAACGTTCAAAGATGACTCGAGTTATGGCTTTGTTTTCAAATCTCTTCAAGTCCAAACCCAATAGTCGGCTTTTGAAAAACTGATGTGAGTTGAGTCACATTTGATATGACCCAAGTCATAGTGTTATAGAGACAATTGTTCATCTAGTTTGAAATAGTGAACTCGAGTCAGGTTTGCATGACTCGAGTCAGGCAACTCGAGTCAACTAGATATGACTCGAGTCAAGATTCTGGAAAAATGAAATCCTCGTTTTGTAATTTGTAAATCATTGATTATAATCTAGGTACTTGATATTATTGCTTATTGGTATTCCTAATGATGTTTAATTAGTTTGCTAATAAGTTTCAGATGATTTTTAACATGGTTTAAATGCCAAATTACTCTAAAGCAAATTGTGTCAGAAGAGCATTTAATGCTTAGTAGAAACGAAGCACAAATATGGTAAATCATCTTCAGAGCAGACATAAAGTGTTTCGGCCATTTCTATCCAACATTCTCATTGAGTCTCAACGGACAAATGGAATGAAGAATGTCTATGAGGAATAACGGCGAACCTTTGGAGAATCTTAAGAGCCTGAGTATCATTCGTCTCCAACAGCTATATTCATTTCACTCATAATGGCTCGTTGAATATCTTTCAACGGTCTTTATTGCCAACAACTATAAAAGCTTGAAGCATTTAATTCTCCACCGACTAAAACTCCGCACATTCAATAAGCGATATAAGCATTTACTGTTTCTAATCATTTAGATAATATCTTCAGATATTCAAATCTTCAGTGTTTACACATCTACTCTTTTAGAGAGTTCATTATTGATTATAAATATTTGTAAGAATCTCAAAGTATTAGGACTTTGAGATTGAGTTATTTGATTACAACTTGTAAAGGGGAGTATGTTCTAGTGAGAGAATTACTTGAGAGTTACAGAGTGTAATCATCTTTTGAGATAGTGAAATCCCAAAGTGTCTGGGGACTAGACGTAGGTCAAGGATTTGGACCGAACCAGTATAAATTCGTTGTGTTCAATCTTCCTCTATCCCTCTCAATTATACTATGTTTTAGATAGTAAGTTTCAGAGCATTTCGAAGAAAATTTTAGATCACCCAATTCACCCCCCTTCTTGGTGATTTTCCATCTTTCAGAGGTAAGCCCTCTACCTAAAGAGGGGGCAGATGATGTCGTCCTAACCCCTCTGATAGGATAGGGCCAGGCTCTACCTCGACTACTACCACTACCTGAACGGCCTGCTGAAGGCTCAATTTCTAAACACTTATAAACATTATGTCAAAATATATATAAATATAAGAAATATACTTAATATGTCAATAGCAAAATAACGGAGTATCTAGTATAACAAATCGTCATAAACAAAGAACTAACACAAATCAACCGGCTGATTCCTGTTCTTTGACCTCTGCTGGCACACCTTCCTCTGGAGTCACATAGTCATCAAATTTAGATTCACTATCTGAGTAAATCTTTTGTGCCTCATCGTCTGATTCCTCATTGTCAATCTGGATAGGAATCAACTCTAACTTCGTAGCGGAATCAAAAAGATTGCTTGGTACATCATCCTCGACAATATTTATAGGCAGTACATGTTCCACATCAGCTTGGAATGGTTCAGTGATATGGTCATTTGTTTCTGACTCTTTCGACTTAGGTATAATATTTTGTGCTTTGGTTTTGATAGCTCCCCTCCACCCTTGGCAGGATGTCATCCCATTGGTAATCTAACTGAATTATGTCAATTAACTTATGTTGAATTATGTCAATTAACTTATCGTAGTAGTCACCCTAGATCCCATCAACTTGGCCTCCTCGACAACATACACTGCAATTGCAACTTGACATATTTTTGTTCGCTTCAAAATTTTCAAACTGATACCCATTGATTACATATTTTCTGAATCAGGTAACTACTCTTGCAACTGCGTAGGATAAACTCCATGCAACATTATGGGGAGCTAATTGGTTTTCCATGAAGTAGTCTCGAAACCATTGAGGAAACTCAACCTTCATGAAGTGATCAACTTCGGAATCTAACCTTGAAGGATTTCTCGATCGGACCCAATTAAAGAAGTAACTATAACAAAAAAAAAATGAAATCAATACTTTAATACTTACCATACCACTCAAAATAGAGCAAATCTTGCTCTAAGTACGAGGAGGCCTCTTCACAGTTTTTTTATAATGTACCTCTCCGCTACTTGCTTATCTCTTCCATCCAGAGTTGACCTACATTGCCTTCCCACGACTCGGCCTCGAAAATTAAATATTGATATCTGACCACTCGTATCACCGCCATCATCGTAAGGTACCCCTCTCCATCTTGATATAATGTCAGGGGATAATAGTATGATCCAAATTTAGTGGCCTCTTCGACTAGATACGCTTCTGCGATAGATCCTTCAACGTACCTTTGTTTTTTTATCTTGTACTTAGATGTGCGTAAAAACCTATAATGGACAATCATAAGGTATATATAAACTATAGCACCATGCAGGTCAATTAATAACGAACAGAATATATATATATATATATATATACACATATATATTACCTCTCAAACGGATACATCCACCTATATTGTTGTGAACCTGCCACCCTTGCTTTGTAGGCCAAGTGGACAAGCAAATGTTCCATTAAGTCAAATAAGCTAAGAGGAAACACCAACTCTAACTTGCATAGCATTATTGGCACGCTCGCCTTCAAGTGCCGTAACTTTTCAGCATTAAGCTCATAAGCACAAATTTCCCTAAAGAACATGGAAAGTTCTGTTAGAATCATCCATACATGCCTAAAGTGCTTTAAAGGCACCGACAACAATCTCTAAAAGAAAACATGACAATCATGACTCTTCATCCCGTATAACTTCGCCTCTTTCAAGCTTAGTGTTGCTAGGGTAGCCGATAGCGATGAATGTTCACTATTTTTAATGTGTTCGCAACCTTCCCATAATGGACGTTGCACATCTTGAAGCATTTCATAGAACCTATCAGCTTCCACATTAGGATCATCTCCCATGTATGATGGTTAAGTATGTGTACCAGTTTCCTCTCCCATGTATGATGGTTTAACATGAGTAACTAGATCAAAATATTGGCCAATCGACAGTCTTGTGGCATCCATAACCAACTGTGGATATTGATTAAGGTTGTCTCGATGACTACTATCCCTGTAATAACCTCTTGGTGTCTGTCAGACTTCCCCATGACATTCCAAACATTCATAATCCTTCATGAATCCCTTTCTACACAAATGGATTTTAACCATGCCCGGATCTTGAAATTTTAAACACCTACATGTCACACACGCACAACTGATCACGGTACTTGAATTAGTTGCTTGCGCCAAAACAAATTGGATGAACTCTTCCAAACCCTCCAAGAATACTCAAGTTAGTTGTTTTCTCTGAGTTAGACGATTGTACATCCAACTTGTACATCAATCGCCTTCCATACTTCCCCAACCCAACCCTACACAAAGAGTTTGGAACATAACACAATAATATCAACTAATTCAGTTACTAACCTAAGCAACTAACTCTAACTTCCTTGCCAATTAGGCCAATAATATATTTTATATGCTTTACATATTAACATGTCACAAATATAAGTGGTAAATACAACTGACCGCTTCTACCAACCAATTGCCACTTAATCAAAAAAGTGGCAGACAAAGACATACATTTAGCCAAGAATAGATCCCAGCAAGCAACCAGAGAATGAGGATAGTATACTAGAAGATGGGGACATGCATGTGGAAGGGGAAAACAAAGAATGATAAAGTACACAAGAAAATAGGGACATATTACAAATTATGGGAAAAATATATATCAAGAAATTTATACCACAAGATGTTTAAATTTTTTATACTCTATTTTTTAAGTTCAATTACTCTCATGAAATCACTGACTCAAAGGTGAGAAATTGGTTTATGAAATGAAAGCTAACCAAACGATTTCAATTGAAAAATATAAGGTATTGAAAATAATAATAATTTTCCTAGAAGATAGGGACATGCATGTGGAGGGGGCAACCAAAGAATGATAAAGTACACAAGAAAATGGGGACATGTTTCAAATTATGGGGAAAACATATTTTATGATTAACTATTTTATTAAGTTTTTTATATTTTAAAAAAATGATATAGAGTAATAAGTAGTATTTAATACTGAATGTTGGCAAAAAGAAAAGGTAACTAATAGTACTAATTAATAATAGTCACACACACATACACCCCCAAATAAAAAATATGTCGGACTTGGCTATGATTATAACATTTGATGTGAATTGAACTAATAGATAATTTAAACATCTCTCAAAAATATATTTTACTCAAATTTGTTAGTTCTCAATGTGTTTTGATGATTAACAACAATTATAAACATGTGTTGAAGTTTTTGCAAAATCTGTGTAAAACCACTTATCAGTTGTTTACTCGAGTAAAGGAAAGCTTACTCGAGTATAGGACTGTTAAAGGATTGCCCAATTGGATTTTACACGTACTTACTCGAGTAAGGGTTTACATACTCGAGTAAAGGTCATCCAGAAAAGCAAATGTGTTTTTCAAATTGTGACTTACTCGAGTAAAGGTTTACATACTCGAGTAAAGGTCATCCGAGAAAGCAAATGTGTTTTTCAAATTGTGACTTACTCGAGTAAAGGTTTACATACTCGAGTAAAGGTCATCCAGAAAGCAAATGTGTTTTTCAAATTGTGACTTACTCGAGTAAAGTTTTACATACTCGAGTAAAGGCCATCCAGAGAGCAACCCATCTTTACAAGTTAAATCAATACTGGAGTATAGATTTCTATACTCGAGTATTGGACTTACCGAGAGCAAATGAACTTTTGAACTTGAGTGTATACTCGAGTAAACATTGACTTACTCGAGTAAAGGGTCTTCTGTAAAGCTCCCAAGTTTTCCTAAACTCGTGCATACTCGAGTATAAGTTTTCATACTCGAGTAAAGAACTCTTAAAATGATTTTCAACTTAACTCATGTTCGTGCTTACTCCAAAGTATGAATTTGTCTACTCCAAAGTAAAGAGGCATCTTACATTTTGAGTTTTCAAGCAAATAGTTGCTTACTCGAGTAAACCACTAACTTACTCGAGTAAAGACTTTGGTTTCAAAAGTTCAAGTCTCGATGGTTTGCTTCCTCGGAAGTTGCTTACTCGAGTATCCTTTTGGATACCGCAAGAAAGACTCTCTCACACGGTGACTTACTCGAGTAACAAAGAACTTACTCGATTAACCAACGCTGAAACCAATTTTGAATTATACGAATTTGCATATCACTCTTGTTTGTTCTAATTGCTTTCATGAATCATTCACCTATGAACCCAACTATGTTTAACAAGTTTGTTGAGTGAATTTCGGTTAGCACGAGATGAAGATTATTGAAGGTCAAAGCCATAAAGCAAAAAGTGTACGGCATTTAATGCACTTCGCAAATCAACCTTCTTTTGGATAATCCATCGAGCACGCATTCTCAACGGTCAAGAATGCTTTCTTCATCAAGTAAACTCTTCTCCAACGGGCAAATCCTCGAGTTCCACCTCGATCATATTAGCACTGGATTTGTTGGAGTTTAGAGAGAGAAGATGACCGGACTTAATGCTAATCACCTACAACGGTTGGATTCATCATTCAACGGTCATTTAATGTTCTCTACCTATAAATAGAGTTCATTAACTTCTTCTCAAGCCGATACACCTACCGAGAGCGAAAATTTACTAAGTGTCATTTATTGTGTTCAGCTTTCACTTGTATTGTATCAATCGATACTTGTACTTCAGTTGTTCATTTTATCTCGCTTCCGTGAGAGAGTTCTATCTCGTAAATCATTTATTGATTGAGATAACCACAAGTCGGGGACTTGGTGGTTGGGTGTATTGATTACAACTTGTAAGGGGGAGTGAGTTCTAAAGAGAGAACTACTCTTGAGTACGAGTGTGTAATCGGTTTGTGAGTATAGTGGATTGAAAATCCCAAGTGTGGCTTGGGACTGGATGTAGGTCAAAGATAAGACCGAACCAGGATAATTTCTCTTGTGCAAGCTTTCCTTCCCTTCCTCCTCTGTTTATCTCTGGTTTCATTACTTCAAAACAGAGCATATTCTGAAAAGTTTTTAAAATACCCAATTCACCCCCCTCTTGGGTATATAGCTCCATTTACAAAATTGTTTGACAAAACACATGCTATTTTTCGGCCAAAATGAAAAGAATATTTTGAAATTAAAAAGACTTTAAAGTTGACATCGTATCCACAAAATAAAAAAGAATGACAAAACACATATAAGTATATATTTTTTACTTTTATTTTTATTATTTTCCATATATTTATTTTATAAACACTTTCTATATTATTGGCGAGTTAAATTCACCAAAAAAAGAAAGAAGAAGAAGCAAAATCTAGATTCATCACAACAAACCTTGCATCAAATAGATTTAAAAAAATTAAAAAAATGGAAGAAACGAAGGAACCCCACCACCATACTGGATTCTTTTATTGTATGAAGAAGAATACACAAACATCTTCAATTGTACAATGAATGATGAATGCTTATCAACAATCACTTCAAAAAAACAAATAAATAACAGGAGAGGGAGAAAGAGAGGGACGTTACAGAGGAAAACAGTGAGGAGGCAGAGCCAGAGGAACTAAGGAGGAGGCGGAGGGCCGGGGCTAGAGGAACTGTGGACAGAGCAAAATGGCGAGGAGGAGGTTGGGGCTGGAGGAACCAAGGAGGAGCCAGAGGTGCTTACGAGGACGCGGAGGAACCGAGGAGCACGAGTAGAGGAGAAAATGTGGAAGTCAAAATGGATCCCAATATTTTTAAACTCTCGATTTGCGACGGACATTGTTCCATCCCAAAATCAAGTGATTTTGCGAAGGAACAATGGTTCCATCGCAAAAAGTGAAGTTTTGCGATGGAACCATGGTTCCATCATAAACCAAGGCTGACTTTTTGTGACAGACTCCAAGATCCATCAAAAAATGGTGGCGTTCTACTGCCGTTTTGCAATGGAAACCCTATTCCATTGCAAAAAGTGAAGTTTTGTGACAGAACCACTGTTTTGTTTCAAACTAAGTCAAAATTTTTGGTACAGGACTGTGGTTCCATGATAAAAAGCTGCCAGTACGCCTACCATCTGCCTGGCTTTTTGGACAGACTCAAGGCTCTGTCACAGAAAGCAGCCCAATTTGTGACGGAACATCTATTCCGTCACAAAAAGCAGCCCTGTTTATGATGGAGCGTCTGTTCCATAGCAAAACGACGTCCATAAGGGCGTTGCTTTGTGAGGAAATAGCCAAAGTCGTCGTAAAACAATGTTTTTTATGACGGATTACAGAAATCCCTCACAAATCCATCACAAACAGGGACATAGTTTGCGACGAAAATAATTCTGTCGCTATTTCACTCTTTTGTAATAGTGTATGAGTATTGCGAGAGGCTCAAGTGATTGTGTGCCAGTTGTCCACACCACCAAATTACTGAGCAACTACTGATTACATACTTCTATGAGGGTCTATTGCTAGTGGACAGAAGTTTAATGGATGCATCAAGTGGTAAGGCCTTAGATAGGATGACACCTGAAGATGCCTGAGAGTTGATATCCACTATGGCTATTAATTCTCAATAGTTTGGCAGCAGAGTGAATAGTATTGTTGTTTACCAAATTCAAGCACCTTCAATCGAGTACAATTCCTAGAGATTAGAGAATAGACTTGATGATCTGACCTCTTTGGTGAGGCAATATGCAATGACACAGACAAAACAATGTTCTCCTCTTCAAATTGGATACTTGTGTGGGTTTTTTTTTCTGACCCTTATCATTCTACATAATCTTGCCCTACATTGTATGATCATGCTTATCAAGACTAGTCGATAGTTGCAGCAGGTATTTTTCTGGGAAAGCCACAATACCAGCAAGCATTTTCTAATACTTACAATCTGGGCTGAGAAATTACCCCAATTTCCATTGGAACCAGAATTAGAGCCAAAGTAACTAGCATCAGCAAAATCAGAGTAACCATTTTTAGCAGAATTCTAGAAATTATCAGCAAAGATAGTATGGACTGCAGAATTTACAACAACAATATGTACCTTCTTTGCTAGCACCACCTCCTCTGCTAGCTATATGTGCTCCTCCACAAGGGGCACAATAGCAGTCTAGTAGTATTGATTCCTCATTAGAGGATATGATGAAGCAAGTTGCCACAAACACTATGCAGTTTCAATAGCAAACTGAAACTTCCATTAAGAGTTTGAAAACTTTGATAGACCAATTGGCAACATCATTGAACCAGCTCCAACCTTAGGGATCCAACACTCTTCCTTCACAAACAATTCTCAATCCCAAGGGGAATGTGAGTGCTATCTTCTTATGTTCTGGCAAGCAATAAGAAGAGCCTAAACCAGCTTCAAATGTGACTGAATCCACACCAGAAAAAGAAGCAAATGTTGAGAAGATTGACTCTAAAAATAAAGAGGCAGTGAACCAAAGTGAAGGAGGAACTTTACATTCCCATTCCTCTACCTTTCTCCCAGAGAGCCACTAAATCCAAGAAATTGGCAGAGATTACAAAATGGCAGGACATTCTTGAGACATTCAAGAAAGTTGAGATCAACATTCCTCTCTTAGATTCAATCAAGCAGGTTCCCAATATGCCAAGTTTCTTAAAGAACTGTGTATAGACAAATGGTGATGAAAGGGGACTGCGCGAATGAGCTTAAACCAGAATGTATCAGCACTCATCCAACCCATTATGCCTCATAAGTACAAGGATCTAGGTACGTTTTCTATTCCTTAGATTATTGGGAATTATAGATTTGATGATTGCATGCTAAATTTAAGTGCTTCTATTAATGTCACGCCTACATCTGTTTATAAATCTCTTGGTCTTGGTCCCTTCCGTCCAACTGGTGTTATTGTCCAACTAGCTAATAGGAGTAATACTCATCCTACTGGTTTGATTGAAGATGTTTTAGTCAAAGTAAATGAATTGCTATTCCCTGCTAACTTTTACATTTTAGACATGGAGGATGAATCTCCCAATAGTAGGTCCCCAATCATTCTAGGAAAACCTTTCATGAAAATAGCTAGGACTAAGATTTATGAGCATTCTAGTACTCTTTCCATGGAATTTGGTGATATTCTTGTCAATTTTAATATTTTTCATGCCATAAGACATCCTAAGGAAGAGCATTCAATTTTGTGCATTGATGTTATTGATGACGAGGTAGATGATGTGCCTACTGAATGTTATGCTAATTACCCTGATTTTCCATCTATGTGTGAATCCAGTGTTTGTAGTTCTTCTAAGAACGAGTGGTGCCTTATTTGCACTAAAATTAATGATGTATTATATAGTAATTCTGCTTTTGTTAAGGGTTCTAATGTTGATTGTGAATTTGAGTTGAACTCAAATTCTGATGTCACTTTTGATTCTAATATCCATTTTGAATACGAATTGAATTCTGACAGTAACATTGAGCTTCTTAGACACAGTTTTACTTCTCCTTCTGTTTCAGTGCATGAGATTTCAAGCATTACAAGTGAGCAACCAACTAAGCTTCTTCCATCCACTGAGCAGCCACCTAAGTTAGAGTTGATATCCCTTTCGAATAATTTAAAACATGTCTTTCAGAGGTGAATGAGCAGCTGCCAACTATTGTGGCCAACAACTATTGGAAATTATGCCCTAGGGGAAAGTCATTGTACTTTAAACATTTATGTTATTTAAAGTATTCTCCTTTAGTTATCATTTCATTTGCATGTTTATAGTGATAACTGTATCCTTGGATATATCTTCTAGATTATCCTAAATGTCCCTGGTCGGTCATCTACGCGGGAGCGAAGATGAGATAAGACCAGTATGAATATGATGAGGTATGGAGATATGAATCAAAGTCATGGACACTTCTAAGAGTACAAGGTGCTGGACCGACCCACTATGAGAAAGCTACATGGATTTAGTCATAAGCTTACCTCATGTATAACCGCATCACCACGCCTTTTGACTTGAGATCATCATGGATTCCTACATGATGAGTCGCTGATCTTTAACCTGAAAGTGGAGCTTAATCACCAAGAGGGGGGGTGAATTAGGGATTTTAAAATCTTTTTAAAACTGCTATGTTTATGACAGCAAAAACAGAGATGAATAGAGTGAATGAGAGAAGAACAAGACACACAAATTTATACTGGTTCGGTCCAATCTTTTGACCTAGTCCAGTCCCCAGACTCTTTGGGATTTCCACTATATCAAATGATTACACACTCTGTACTCAAGAGTAATTCTCTCACTAGAAGTTACTCCCCCTTACAAGTTGTAATCAATGAACCCAATCACCAAGTCCCGGACTTGTGATTCTTTACAATAAATGATTTAGATAAAAACTCTCTCTAAGAGTGGATAATGATAAATACTGAAGCTTTTGGTATCACAAGATACAATACAAGTGAAAACATAAAGGTAGTTGAAGAACTTTTAATGCAATTCATTTTCAGCAGATGTGTTAGTTGAGAAGACTTGAATGCTACTCTATTTATACCAAGAGAACATTAAATGACCGTTGTAATCTTCAATATAACGGTTGGCTTCATTAGACAAAGTTCTGGGTAAGTTTAGGTCTTCTTCTCTCACTAATCTTCTCTTAATCTAGAAGTGCAGATGTTCAAAGTTGACTCTCTGCAAATTAATCCGTTGGAGTAGCATTTGCTGGATGTGGAAAACGTTCTTTAATGCTTTGCAAAACGTGTGCAGATGGATTACCCAAAAGTATGTAACTTTCTGGGTTTTGCATTTAATGTGCTGACATCACTTTTTGCTTTTTCTTGTAACCTTCAATAAAAATTCTCTAATCTGTCTGAAACTCACCAACAAAGTGGTTAAACATATCTAGGAACATTAGAGAATAATCATAGGAAGTATTAAGATCAAACAAGAAGGTATTGCAAATTCGACAGATTTGAATTTCAGACTCATCGATGCAAACTCGAGTTTGTTCATGTAAACTCGAGTTTTCCACTATGCACTTAAGTCAAAACTCGAGTTTCAATATCAAGACTCGAGTTTTCTCCATCTAGAGAGGAAAGTCATGATTTGAGCTCGGAGCACATTTTTGAGAGAAACTCAAAACTCGAGTTTCCAAAACGAACTCGAGTTTTGGACTTTTGATGAAAAACGGTGAGTTTAAGTCCAAAACATCAAAACTTGAGTTTTCATTCAAAAACTGGAGTTTTCAAAACATTGAAAATGTTCAAAGCTCTCGGGTTGGCCAAGACTCGAGTTTCCAAAACAAAACTTGAGTTTTCAAAACCTTGAGAAATGACATTGCTCTCGGCTTGGCCAAAACTCGAGTTTTGAGAGCAAAAACTCGAGTTTTCATATAATTATGAAAACCTTGAAGAAATTGTGCCAAGTAAAAAACTTGAGTTTTTCTCCGAAGACTCGAGTTTTCAAAGACCGAGTAAAAACTTGAAAACTCTCGTCAAGTCAAAACTTGAGTTTTGAAATCGAAACTCGAGTTTTCTCTTAACTTAAAGAAAACTTATAAAACTCGAGCAAAGCAAAATCCTCGGAGTTTTAGCGCGAAACTGAGTTTGCATATGTTGAAAAATTCAAGAATCTCTCGTCGGCCAAAACTCGAGTTTCCAAACCAAGACTCGAGTTTTGTCCTCATTTGAAAATAGTGTGAAATCTCGTGCAAGGCAAAACTCGAGTTTTCTCGGTCAAAACTCGAGTTTGTCTTTAAGTGAAAAACCGAATGCTCTTTGTAGGTCCCAAAACTCGAGTTTTCATTTGAAAACTCAAGTTTTGCTTTGATCACGAAAATGAGCAACTCTCTCGCCAAGCCCCCAAAACTCGAGTTTTGAAACTAAAACTCGAGTTTTGTCTTGACGATAAGTTTTTCAACTTACGAAAGACAAAACTATAACTTGTGTTTACAATTGTCGAGTTATCATCAAAACACATAGAGGACTAACATTCTCCCCTTTTTGATGATGACAACACTTGTAAACCAAACTTTCAAGAATTTGAGAGATTGTGCATTTTGAAATGAAATTGTTCAAAAACTCAGTGGCAGAATTTCAAGATTTTGACAGAGGTACCATTTTGAAATTCTCTATTGTTTTGCATACTTGATAAGGCATAATACATAGGCAAATCGAGACATGCAACGAAGCATTAACCAAGTAGACAGTTTTACTTATAAAATGCAAAGTATTACAATAGTTCAAAGGAAAATGCTACAACTAGAAAAGCTACAAACACTCTGAGAATCGACACCACGAGTAACTAGACACTACAAAACCCTCAAAACTCAAATTCTATCTAGTCCACTTTCTCTCCCCCTTTGTCATCTTCAAATTGGAGAGGAGTTGAGATCGAGGATTCATGGAGAGGGTCAATGAGTGGTGTAGGAGGAGGTGAATCATGATGAAGGACCTCTGTGGAGGGTGTGTGAGGGAGGTTGAGAACTTCAATAGAGGGATTGACTGCAGAAGAAAATGGGAGGACAACTGTGGGAGGAGTGAATGAGGGAATTGGTGAAGGGAAAATGGGAGTAGAGGGAGTAGGTGAAGAGACAGGGATCAGAGGGCTAGAGAATGTGAAAGAAGGTGAGGAAGAAGTTCAGGGTCAGGATTTGGGTGTGAGGAACTTGGACCAGCACCAGACCCAAATGCAGAAGCAGAGCTAATCCCAAGGTGCTTCAAAATTTTCTCAACCTTGTCACCCAAAATGATGTTTGAAATTAGTTGAGTAGACATCTTGGCCTCAAGATCCATGATCTGATCAGACAGCTCACTGTGGGACTTTTCAGATTGTTCCTTTAGCCCATCAATCTGAACCTTCATTGCTTCCTGAGCATCTACTCTCTCATGATTACCCACTTTAACCTCAGCAACCAGCTTCCCAATTTCAAACTCAAGTCTGATTGAAAGTTGAGCAACGGCACGCTCCACAATTTCCTTGACCCGAGACTCAAAATCAGAAGGCACAGGGTCTGATCAGGAGCAGATTGAGCCTCTTGAGCTCTGAAGTGAGAGTGGGAAGGAGCCCGAGACTGACCTGAGCCTTCTCCCTCAACAGTGATCTTCATGTAATTAAGCTGGCTCTTCCCAAAGGCAGCTGGCTTCTTGATGGAATCTGGAGGACCCATATACCAAATCTTGTGGTAAAATAAGATCACAGAAACCAGAGATGGGTAAGGAATGTGAGAGGGTCGCCTGGATGAAAACTTAACCTTGATGATCTCTTTGAAAATCCAATGACCAAGATCCAAAGGGGTTTGCCTCACAAAAGTTGCAAACAAAGGATAGTCCTTCTGGGTGAAGTGGGTAAAGTTCCCTCCCTTCGGATAAAATTCCTAGAGTAAATGTACCGAGAATTCGTTGATGTTGGACATATCACTGGTTTGAAAGAGAGGGTGTGAGACCGATTTGCGGGGAAGGGCTTGTTGGGACAAAGAGTATTGAAGATCTCACGGTTGCTCAAGCTGATGTCAGGAACAAGAGGTGGATTGGCAATCTTCAAAATTGTGTTAATGATAGAAACATATATGGTGAATTTAACACCTTTAACACAAGTGGTCACTCGCTCCTCAATCAGATTTCCCTCAGAGTCCAAAATGTTATCAGAAACCATGTTAAAATAGAAAATTTTAACTATATTTGGGGTATAGGGGATTGAAATCGAAGTAAAACACTCATAGTCTTTTAACCAGGGGAGAGGTCCAGATTATGATCTTCCCTTAACTTAGCCAAATTCACAGATACAGAGGGACAAAAAGCTTTATTCACAAAGAATTCCTTAAACCTGTCTGCTTCTTCTTTTGACATTTGAGTGGCGGCGGAGGTAAAGCCTTCTGGAGCAGAATCGTGGTTGTAGATTTCTGTGATTGCATCTTCTGCAAGCTCAGTGACTTCAGGAACAGGTGCTTCAGGAGCAGGGTCTGGCACTGAAGAAGCTTGCCCCTTTTCAAGAGTAGAAGGAACCTTCGACCTTTTGGCCTTGGAGGCTTGGGGATGCCTAGAGCATTCGATTTCGCCCTGCCATCAGGTGATGGAACTCGCTCATGGCGCTTCTTTGAGCAGATTTCTGGGGTTTCAGTGGAAGAGTCCTCTTTTTCTTTGGACGAAGAGGCAGCAACTTTCTTCTTGCTCCTTGACCGTGGAGAATCCTTGCTAACTCCATGGTGATAGCGATTGGGAAGAGTTTTCAATCTCACAAGGCGTTCAGGAGGAGTAGCAGTCGGATTGGATTCCTTTTTAGGGTTAACAGCATCGGGGGTAGGCACTAGAGGGGTGTACGAAGACATCTCTAGGGTTTGATAGGAGGATTTGGTCGAGAAAGAGAGAAATAAGAGATTTGGAGAGATTAGGGCGAGAGAGAAGATACAGAGAGACGCTAGGGCAAAAACTTGAGTTTTGAAGAACTTAAATAGTAACTCAATTAATAGACACGACTAAAACTCAAGTTTTGAATAACAAACTCGAGTTTGGATGAATGGTTACTAACCTAGACTTCAAAGGTGTAAGGTGAGCCTTTGAACTTCTGCGACCAAAACTCGAGTTTCAGTATGAAAACTCGAGTTTTTACCACTCTTCAAAACTTCGTTGCTCTCTCTCTGATGGAAACTCGATTTTCCAACTTACAAACTCAAGTTTTCAATTTCCTCAAAAATCTAAAGTTTCTCTCTCTCCCCGATAGTCACTTTCAAAACTCGAGTTTTGCTCCCAAAACTCGAGTTTTCACCCTTGACAGCAACCATCACAATTTCAAGCATCCTGCATAAAATACAACTAAATACTCCGATGCTTAAGTTAGTAACATTCAATCATCAAAACTATAACTAACATTGTTTGAGTGAGAAATACTTACAACTCATTGGGATTTACCATTCCCAATTCTCTTCTTATGAAATTAAATTGCTCCTTAGCTAATGGTTTGGTGAAAATGTCAGCAAGTTGAAGATGAGTTGGGATGAACATGACTTTGACATCTTTCTTTTGAACGTGATCCCTTATGAAATGTTGTCTCACATCAATATGCTTGGTCCGAGTATGTTGAACTGGATTCTTGGCCAAGCTTATTGTGCTTGTGTTGTCACACAATATTTGGATCTCCTTCAAATTGATTCCCAAGTCTGATAGTTACTACTTGAGCCACAAAACTTGAGCACAGCAACTTGAGGCGGCTACATATTCAGCTTCTGTAGAAGACACAAACCACCTTTGGTTTGCTTCTTGTTGAACCATGACACAAGTGATCCACCAAGAAACTCACATTGTCCACTTGTGCTCTTTCTATTAGTCTTGTACCCAGCATGATCTGAATCTGAATATGCCACCAAATGCTCAGGTTGACCTTTGGAAAACCACAATCCAAGTGTCTTTGTGTCAGCAAGGTATCTGAAAATTCTCTTCACATGCTCAGCATGGGACTACTTGGGAACTGATTGGAACCTTGTACACATTCCCACACTGTACTGGATGTTAGGACGACTTGTAGTAAGGTAGAGGAATGATCCAATCATTCCTCGATATCTTGTGATGTTGAAGTCCTTGCCCTCTTCATCAGCATCCAATGAAGCAGTTGAACTCATTGGAGTATTAGCACCATTGCAATGGTCCATCCCAAACTTCTTCAACAGATCATTGAGGTACTTGGTATGAGATATGAAGATTCCATTCTTCTTTTGCTTGATTTGCAGACCAAGGAAATAGTTGAGTTCTCCCATTATGGACATCTCAAATTCTCCCTGCATATTCTTAGCAAATTCTTCACACAAAGCATCGTTAGAAGCACCAAATATAATATCATCAACATATATTTGGACAATCAAAATTTCACCAAGCTTATTACTCTTTATGAAGGGAGTTGTATATGCTTTTCCTCTAATAAAACCTTGATCAAGAAGAAATTTGCTTAATCGCTCATACCAAGCTCTAGGGGCTTGTTTAAGACCATAAAGGGCTTTCTTGAGACGATAAACATGATCTAGATGATGTTCACTTTTAAAATCGGGAGGTTGTTCTACATAAACTTCCTCTTGAGTAAAACCATTTAGAAAAGCACTTTTTACATCCATTTGATAGAGCTTGAATTGCTTAACACAAGCAAAGGCTAGAAGAACTCTTATAGCTTCCAATCTTGCCACTGGAGCATAAGTTTCTTCATAATCAATTCCTTCTTCTTGATTATAGCCTTTAGCAACCAATCTTGCCTTGTTCTGGACAATGATTGCTAACTCATCTCGTTTGTTCTTGATTACCCATTTAGTGCTAATGACCAGATGGTCCTTAGGCCTAGGTACCAAATCCCAAACTTGATTTCTATCAAATTGATGTAATTCCTCTTACATTGCTATCACCCAATCATTGTCTGAAAGGGCTTCATTAATCTTAGAGGGTTCAATATGAGAAATAAATGCAGAAAAGGTTACTTCATTCAAAGTACTATTTCTGGTTCTTACTCCTTGATTTACATCACCTATAACTTGGTCCAAAGGATGATTCCTAATGAACTTCCAAGCTCTAGGTTGAGACTGATCAGGATTTTCAAGATTATTTTGAGGATCAGCCTCGAAAACATTTTTCAGGATTTTCAATAGATGTAGGAGTAAATTTGGAAAAGAATTGATTTTTGAAAACATTCCCTTCATCATCATCCAAAGGTTTATCAGATTTGGATTCACAGAATACAACATGCATAGATTTGAAGAATGAACTGATTTTGTAAAATAGTTCATATAAGATTTTTCACCAGACTTCTTTCTTCCTTTCTTTTTATCAAAATTAGGTTTGTAACCAATTCCTGATCTATCATTTATAAATCTTTGTTGTTTCAAAATAACATTGAGCATTTCACTTCCTCTAGTGAATTTCTCAAGTGCCTTTGTAAGATGTAAATTCTTTTTCTTTAGATAAGGACAATCTTCACAAGCAAGAGGAAAAGAAAGTTTTTCAACTTGCAATTCAAGAGTAATATTTTTGTTTTTCAACTTGAAGTATTTATCAGCAAGTTTTTCAAATTCTGATTGCACAACAAGGTATTCAACAAATAATTCATCATAAGGTGGTTTTGAATCATATACCTTATCATTATTAGCATGTTGCTCTTCTTCTTCAAAGAACCAAACAAATATTTTCTTTCTCTTCCTCATCCTCATCATCTTCATCGATGAGCTATCACCCAGATACCGAGACATATGCCTTCTTTTTGAATCTGTTGAACTTCTTCTTTTCTTTGTCTTTGTTCTTGATTGGGGCATTCGATTTGATGTGACCGAGACTTCTCACACTCATAGAAAATGATTGGCTTCTTTGCCTCATAGCCGGAGCTACCCTTGTGAAACTTCTTGAAACCTTGGTCCTTCTTGTAGAATTTCTTGAATCTCCAGACCATCATGCCTATCTCCTCATCTTTGTCTTGATCTTCATCATCATCTGATTCCTTAGCTTCTTTGATAGCTTTAAGGGCAATTCCCTTATTTTTTTTCCATGAACTTTATCAAGTCCCTTCTTGAACTTGAGCTTGGCTTCATATTCAAAAAGGCTCTTGAAGAGGGCTACCACAGATGCCATAGAATCTCCATGAGCTTCTTCAATGGCAGTGACTTTGGCTTCCCATTCCTTGTTGAGGATGTTGAGAATCTTTCTCACTTGGACAAAGTTGCTCATACTCTTTGCCCAATGCAAAGCAAGGCGATTGATCGGATGAGTGAACCTCAGCTGGAAATTGCCAATAGATTCTCCAGGCTTCATACGAAGAAGATCATACTCAGTCATGAGGGTGTTGACTTTATTTTGCTTTACTCCAGTAGTTCCCTCATGAGCAATTTCAAGTGCTTCCCACATGGCTTTAGCAGAAGTTAAATTGCAAACACGAAAATACTCTTATTGGCTAAGAGCACTTTGCAGTAGGAGGACAGCCTTGCTGTTGAGTGTGACATTTCTTCTGTCATTTTCATCATACTCTTCTTCATCTTTTGGAACCCTGAGACCATTTTCCATAACAGTTGGATTGTAGTCTCCTCTTTCAAATACTCTCCAGAGGTCATATTCTGTAGCCATCACAAAGACTTTAAACTTAGCTTTCTAGAAGGAGTAATGCTCTCCATTGAATCCTGGTGATCGGTTGATCAAAGCTCCATCAGGTACAATACCTTCCATGGTGATCCTTCTTAAGTTGTTAAGCTCTTAAGAGAAGACCAGGCTCTAATACCAAATGAAAGTGGAGCTTAATCACCAAGAGGGGGTGAATTGGGGATTTTAAAATCTTTTTAAAATTGCTCTGTTTATGACAGCAAAAACAGAGATGAACAGAGTGAATGAGAGAAGAGCAAGACACACAAATTTATACTAGTTTGGTCCAACATTTTGACCTACATCTAGTCCCAAGACTCTCTGGGATTTCCACTATATCAAATGATTACACACTCTGTACTCAAGAGTAATTCTATCACTAGAAGTTATCCCCCTTACAAGTTGTAATCAATGAACCCAATCACCAAGTCCCTAGACTTGTGATTCTTTACCATAAATGATTTATAGATAAAAACTCTCTCTAAGAGTGGATAATGATAAACACTGAAGCTTTTGGTATCACAAGATACAATACAAGTGAAAACATAAAGGTAGTTGAAGAACTTTTAATGCAATTCATTTTCAGCAGATGTGTTAGTTGAGAAGACTTGAATGATGCTCTATTTATACCAAGAGAGCATTAAATGACCGTTGTAATCTTTGATATAACTGTTGCCTTCATTAGACAAAGTTCTGGGTAAGTTTAGGTCTTCTTCTCTCACTAATCTTCTCTTAATCCAGCTGTGCAGATGTTCAGAGTTGACTCTCTACAAATTAATCCGTTGGAGTAGTAGTCTTTGGATGTGGAAAACATTCTTTAATGCTTTGCAAAATGTGTTCAGATGGATTACCCAAAAGTATGTAACTTTCTGGGTTTTGCATTTAATGTGCTGACATCACTTTTTGCTTTTGCTTTAAACTTTCAATAAACATTCTCTAGTCTGTCTGAAACTCACCAACAAAGTGGTTAAACATATCTAGGAACATTAGAGAATAATCATAGGAAGTATTAAGATCAAACAAGAAGGTATTGCAAATTTGACAGATTTGAATTTCAGACTCAGCGATGCAAACTCGAGTTTGTTCATGTAAACTCGAGTTTTCCACTATGCACTTAAGTCAAAACTCGAGTTTCAATATCAAGACTCGAGTTTTCTCCATCCAGAGAGGAAAGTCACGATTTGAGCTCTGGAGCACATTTTTGAGAGAAACTCAAAACTCGAGTTTCCAAAATGAAACTCGAGTTTTGGACTTTTAATGAAAACAGTGAGTTTAAGTCCAAAACATCAAAACTTGAGTTTTCATTGAAAAAATGGAGTTTTCAAAACATTGAAAATGTTCAAAGCTCTCGGGTTGACCAAGACTCGAGTTTCCAAAACAAAACTTGAGTTTTCAAAACCTTGAGAAATGACATTGCTCTCGGTTTTGAGGCCAAAACTCGAGTTTTGAGAGCGTTTTCATATAATTATGAAAACCTTGAAGAAATTGTGCCAAGTAAAAAACTTGAGTTTTTCCGAAGACTCGAGTTTTCAAAGAGTGAGTAAAAACTTGAAAACTGTCAGTCAAAACTCAAGTTTTGAAGTCAAAACTCGAGTTTTCTCTTAACTTAGAGAAAACTTATAAAACTCGAGCAAAGCAAAATCCTGGAGTTTTAGCAAAAATGAGTTTGTATATGTTCAAAAATTCAAGACTCTCTCGTCTGGCCAAAACTCAAGTTTCCAAACCAAGACTCGAGTTTTGTCCTCATTTGAAAATAGTGTGAAATCTCGTGCAAGGAAAAACTCGAGTTTGTCTTTAAGTGAAAAACGAGTGCTCTTATAAGTCCCAAAACTCGAGTTTTCATTTGAAAACTCAAGTTTTGCTTTGATCACCGAAAATGAGCAACTCTGCCAAGGCCAAAACTCGAGTTTTGAAACCAAAACTCGAGTTTTGTCTTGACAGTAAGTTTTTCAACTTACCAAAGACAAAACTATAACTTGTGTTTACAATTGTTAGTTATCATCAAAACACATAGAGAACTAACATAACCTAGTCAAAAGTCACCTTTGACCGGGTGATGATAAAGGCTATGATTGAGATTAGTGGTTTTCATGCAAAGGGATGTGAATGGTCAAGAAGGAATTTGTCCCTCAGATTTTTAGAGAGATAATACTGGGCCCCTCGATGAGTGAGTCTGAGAAATGTATGGTCATACTACGAAGGAAAGGAGTTTCCATTATTAGACTACTGGAGAATCGAGAAAGTAATGGTCAAGAACAGAAAGTTGACATTATCCATGCCTCATCCTTGATCAAATTATCGCGTGACAAAAGGGACGTGACATGGTTGTATCATAGGTAGTATCGTCTCATCGATCCCCATATGACTTGGGTAGTCGTAATGTCATGCTAGAGGCCGCTTGCGACTTGTGGGCTGGTACAATATTGGCCCGTTGCCAATCTCTTGTGGGCCTGCAAGGTCGCACACAAGAATAGCCCAACACGAGCAATAGTGTCCAGATTCATTGAATCTGAGATATGTCTAAGATTTAATGAATACTGTTAACCTAGGGTTGATATATATATATATATATATATATATCATATTATATTATATTATAAATTCGAAAATAATAATGATATTATTTAGAGATAATAATATTATTATATATAGTATTTAATTTATTTGATAAATTAAATAACTATAATAAATTGAGATATTGTATCTCAAATTTAATTGAATTAAGATATAGTATCTCGATTTAATTTATAAAGATAAATTAAATCAGTAGGCTCATAATTCGGATTAAATGAATATATTAGATTAGATTTATTGACATGATTTGATTAATATATTATTTTAATTCATATTCGAATTTCAAGATTAATTAGATTAATTTGAATATTTTAATACGGCTCATTAGGGTTTTAGAAACTCTATAAATAGATATTGATCTAGCCATATTGAGAGGACGAATGAATTAGAGAAGCCACAAGAAACCCTAAAGAGAAAAGAGAGAGACGTGAGAATACTAAAGGCGCTAGCACACTGCCGTCTGTGTTCAAGGCTATTCGCATGGATACCGGTAGAGGGAGGAGACTCGCACAGTCAGCTCCTGTTTGATCGAACGAGATGGTACCACGTTCGACACGTACGATGGCCGAGACACATGAAGAGGGAGATGCGCACCAGACCGTATTGAACGAAACTCTCAACCCTTCGCATAGGTACATTTTTCAGACAAACCTTGATTTAAACATTGTTGAGCGATCCTCTTTCGGATTCGTAATTTTTTTAATTCCGCTACTTGTACGGATCCCAACAACAACCTCCTACTAGATCAAGAAGAGAAGCGACTAAGCTTGTTGGTATTAGCCCTTCCATGTGCACTCATCAGATTTTATTGGAAGAGGATGCTAAGCTAGTGAGACAACCACAAAAATCCTTGAACCTACTTATTCTGGATGTGGTGAAGAAAGAGGTGACTAAGCTTTTATAAGCTGATATTATTTATCCTATTTATCCTATTTTTGATAGTCGATGGGTTAGCCCAGTCCAGATGATTCTTAAGAAATCTTTAGTGACTGTGGGAGACAATTAAAAGAATGGGCTCATCCCCGTAAGAGTTCAAAATAGCTGAAGAGTATGCATTGACAACAAGAGACTCAACCAAGCTACCCGCAAGGATCACTGTCCTCTTCCTTTCATTGATCAGATATTAGAGAGGTTGGCTGGTAAGTCTTACTACTGCTTCCTGTATGGCTACTCTAGCTATTTCTAGATCCATATTGCTTCTCAAGACCAAGAGAAGGTGACATTCACATGTCCCTTTAGCACTTATGCCTACCGAAGGATGCCCTTTGGCCTCTGCAATGCCCCTAGCACCTTCCAGCGTTGCATGGTAATATATTTTTTGAGTTTCTGGAGAATTACATGGAGGTTTGTACGGATGATTTCGCTTGTATGGGTATGATTTTGATGCATGTCTTGCTAATTTGTTTAGAGTCTTGAATAAATTCATCGAATCTAATCTTGTATTGAATTTTGAGAAGTGTCACTTTATGGTTGAGTTAGGCATAGTTTTGGGACATGTAGTGTGTAGTAAGGGTATTATGGTAGATCCTGGTAAGATTGATGTTATTACTGCTTTACCCTACCCCATATATGCGCGGGAAGTTTGTTATTTTCTTGGTCATGTAGGTTTCTACCGGCGCTTCATCCAAAATTTCAGGCAGATTTCCCTACCCTTGTCCAACTTTCTACATAAGGATGCAGAGTTTGTGTTTAATGAGAAGTGCAAATTTGCTTTTGATCTTTTGAAGCAATGCTTGACCACGACCTCAGTGATCCAATCTCCCAATTGGCTTCTTCCATTTGAGCTTATGTGTTATGCCTCTAACTATGTTGTTGGCGCCATCATAGCTTAGTGGGTTGATAGAGCCTCTCATGTCATTGCCTATGCATCCAAGACTTTTGATCCTGTGCAGTCTACTCACACTACCACTGAAAAAGAACCATTGGCTATAGTGTTTGCCTTTGATAAGTATAGATCATATTTGCTAGCTAGTAGAGTAATTGTTTTCTCTGACCATACTGCTTGAAGTTTCTTTTGTAAAAGGTAGATGCTAAGCCTAGACTCATTTGGTGGATGTTATTGCTTCAAGAATTGATGTTGAGATTCGAGATAGAAGTAGAGCACAAAACTTGGTAGCTAATTACATGAGTTGCATCACTCATTCTTCTTCTGATCCCTTTTTCATTTAGGATGATTTTCCTGACGAGCAGCTTCTATAGATACAAGGTAAGATTCCATGGCATGTGGATTTAGTTAATTACTTGGTTGCTAGAGATTTCCCTACTGATTCCACTAGGGCTCAAACTTTAAAATTGAAAAGTAAATCTAAATATTATGTTTAGAATGACCCTTATTAATCAGATTTTGTAGTGACCAAGTAATCAGGAGATGTGTGCTTGATCATGAGTTAGATTCCATATTGCACTTTTGTCATGCTTCTGCCTATAGTGGTCACTTTGGACCATAACGAACTACTAGGAAAGTATTAGACTGTGGATTGTATTGGCCTTCCCAATTTCATGATTGTTATTTGTTCTGTAAGTCATGCAACAACTGTCAAGGAGCAGGGAGTATTTCCATAGGCATGAGATGCCCCAGAACCCTGTACTATTTTGTGAGATCTTTGATGTTTGGGGTATTGATTTTATGTGTCCATTTCCTACTTCATATGGTTTTACTTACATATTTCTGGTTATGGGTTACGTTTCAAAATGCATTAAGGCAAAAGCCACCTAGACTAATGATTTTTCTCCAGTGGTAGATTTTGTTAGGTCTAACATTTTGTAGGTTTGGTATTCCTAGAGCTATTATCAATGTCCAAGGTTCTCACTTTTGTAACCAAAGCATGAATGCTCAGTTACGAAAGTATGGAGTGCTTCACAAGGTCTCCACAACATACCACCCTCAAACTAATGGTCAAGCTGAAATCTCGAATTAAGAGATCAAGCAAATCCTCCAGAAGACTGTTAATTCTACTACGAAGGATTGGAGTAAGAGACTTGATGATGCTTTGAGAGCATATCGGACCGCTTACAAGACTTCGATTGGGATATCCCCTTTTGACTTGTCTTTGTTAAGGCATGTCATCTACCAGTTGAGTTAGAGCATCAAGCCTATTAGGCCATTAAGTAGTGCAACATGGATTTGGCTCAGTCTATAATAGAGTGAAAGTTGCAATTGCAAGAGTTAAATGAGCTTAGATTGGATGCTTATAAGAGTTCATGGTTGTATAAAGAAAGGACAAAGGCATTCCATGATAAGCATATCCTAAGGAAAGAATTTCCTGTAGGCTGGAAAGTTCTTTTGTTTAATTCTCGTCTCAAGTTTATGCCTAGTTAGCTTCGATCTAGTGGGATGGCCCTTTTGTGATTACTAACATCTTCCCTTTTGGTGCTGTCGAGTTGTATGATCCAACCACAGGAAAAACTTTCAAGGTTAATGGGCATTGCCTCAAGCAATTTCATTAGGGATTCCAACAGCAGTCTGTGGATGTAGAGATTCTCCTCACTGATGCCAACTATTCTCCATAAGACCTTTGGGAGCTGCCTCTCCTCCATAAGACCCTTGGGGGGTATTCTTCTTTCTTCCTTCCTTCTCTTTTTTATTTTATTTCCTCCATTTCCTACTTTGTTTTTTTTTTCAAAAAAAAAAAAAAAAAAAAAAAAACTCTTGTGAACTTTGATTGCTCTATCACACACTCTCTTTTTATGATTTCTCTACATCTTGTGAACTTTGACATCTTGGTTTTGATGGATCATTCTGTTTGGGCTGAGTTTCTGGACTCTTGGATTATATTTCTTGGTAGTTAATTGTGGGATGCTAGCTGCATGATTTGGCAATGACCTTTGTGAGATTTTGGGTGTGTATGAATGGACTTCATCTTTTACCATTCTTTTTTCCTATGTGCATCTCTGCTCATGATTTTTGTTCTCTAGAACTTTTCACTTTCTTTTTCAAACTAAATTTTTCACTTACATATAGAAATATGATGGAGACTTTTTTTCTTCTTCTTTCTTTTTCCCCATTTGGCCAAATAGCTTTTCCATTCCATTATCTATCTTTTGTTAGCCCCTTTGTGCCTTTTTGACTCATCCTTTTCTCAACCACATTACAAGCCAAGTGTAAAACCATTTTATTCAGCACCTTGAAAAATTATTGAGAATTAGTTTCACCTTAGTTTTGTGTTTAAGTATGGGTTGCCCGGGTATGCAACATTTTAATTGTGGGAGGAATATTTGAGAGTATTTGATTTTGTGACATCTGTCATTTGGCATTGATTTTGGTCATTGTGATTCTTAAAAAGAAAAAAGAAAGAGAAATAATAGAGTGCAAAAAAAAGCAAGAAGAAGCAATAGGAATAAGGAGAAATATAAAGAAAAGGATATTAAGGTGATTTGCTATTATTAACTAATGTTCTTTGAATTTCTTGGGTGCTTACCCTATCATATCTATACTTATTCACACCTTTACCGTAGCCCCATTACAACCTTCAATAACAAGCTCTCTTGATTTTTGCATGCATGTATTATAAGTGGTGGAGAAGTAAAAATTTAGCAAGCCTATGCTAGGACAATTTTCGTGAGTAGAATTTGAGCTATACACTTATTAAGCTATACACTTAAGAGAGATTGATTGAAGGTATCCTTAAGAGACCATCTTGTGTGGTTACCATCATTGATGGAGATTGCCATGCTTTATAATTTGAGATGAAAGAAATTTATTCTTGATTGGTTGATCTTGGGAAGCTTTGTGATCTTTGTTCAATTTTTGAAGTTTGGAAATTGTTGGAAAGAAGAAGTTTTTCTTTTGCTCTTTTTCTTTTAATTTTTCTGAGGAGTGCAAAAGGATAAGTGTGGGGGAATTTGAAAATTAGATATTATTTTACTTATTCGTATCTCTTGCTTAATAATTTAGGAATGTTTAATTAATAAATAATGGGTTTTATTTCTTAATTGGGCTTTGGGCTTTTAATTAGATTTAATTCATTTTTTATGATTAAATTCCAGATTTCTAGTAATTCAAAATTTTCATTGTAACTTTTGATCTAGATATCCGATTAGCCTGATTCTTCTTTCATTTTTTAGATGATTAGAGAGCTACAATTGTCATGAAGACTTAGAAGGTTGATTCGAACAAGAAGATGGACAAAATTGGAGCTAAAGACAAACACATTTTCTAGATTTTTATTGGGCCTAAATTTTGTAATCAAAGACCAATTATTATTAGAGGCTATGATTATTGGGCCTGTTTTGAAACCCCAACCATCATTCTCTTTTAGGTTAACATAGATGGCAGCTGTAAACACATTCTTTTTTTTTTTGATACACATAGTAGGGGAGGGGGGCAGGGTTCGAACCCTGGACCTAGAGGAGGGGAGCTAAGCTCTCATGCCACTGCACTACAAGGCGCTGGCAGCTGTAAACACATTCTATTATTACTCTTTATGAGATTTTCATATTAAATTAGAAGCTTTTTATTTTCTTTGAGATGTTTCATCATGTTCACGGCGTTCTTCTTCATCTTTTCTTTGGTGTTTTACCCAACCATGCTTGACTAAATCTCTCTGATCGGCCCACAGATTAAGGATTCCATCGTCTAGAGGACTCGCACTTAATCGGTAACCATCTAAACTGTTTCTGCATTCTTTAATCGGATTCGATGTCTAGATTTGGATTGGGTTTTTGATTCAAAACCCAGATTGATATTTCCTAAGGACATAGTTCAAACTAGGTTAAAGTATTACTATGCGATCGTATAGTGACATGCCACTAATTCGAACAAATTTTGGACAATTGTTCAGTTGAAGGAATTTCTAGACAAATATAGAGATTTCGATTTGTCCATAATCAATCACGGGTTCGGTTATAAATTTGTTTTCATCCGAGGAAGGAAAGTGGTAGAATTCAAAATCTTGGGTTGATCTTTTGTTTATATGATTAATCTCATTTTAGCATTTTAAGTGCATTCTGTCTCTCATTTAATTCCATTTCATTCCTCAAATTGAAAACACCTTTTTCCATGACTGTTATTGTTAAGTGGACCTGTTGTGAGTTCCTCTAAGAAACGATCCAAGTTTCCTATACTACAAATCTTTGAATCTTGGTTATTTTTAGAGAGCCCAACAAATCTCTATCACAAGTAGATATCCAAGATCAAAGGGAATGAATGTATAGCAAATTACCAAATATCACCTATTATAAATAAGGATTTTGGAAAATTAGACATTGCTTGTTTCTGGAATTAGAATTTCCAGATTCTTTGACTAACTTTTGAAAAATCATAATTTGAGTTATAGCCTCCAATTAACACACTTTATGACTTGTTTTAAAGTTTGAAAGGTCTACTCCACTCTTCTCAAAATTTACAGAAAATGTAACTGTAATATCCTAAATTTTTGGCATTGAGATTTGAGGATAAGTGTGTATCAGGCAGATGACTAAGCCCGGTTTGGGAAAAGTCCTAAGAATGTTAAGTCATAGAAAGTTTCTCAGGGGCTATTTGATACGGCTGTACTAGTCGATGGACCTAGTATGTGTAGGCTGTAGAGTTAAAATGACAGTAAAGAAGGGCACAAGAACGTGTATACAGTCTCATTACGTTGGTAGAAAAAGGCCACCCAGCTATGTTATAAGGCACGTGAAGATTGATCGAGTAAAATGTGCTGGTATTGGTGTGTACATGGCATTTTCAAGATGCATATATGTACCCTGCGTTTTTGGGAAAATGACACTGGTATGTGGTGCCATGTAGAGGCCTACACATACAGAGTCTAACCTGGTGTCAGTTGGCGAGTCTCAGTATACGTATTGTAATCCTGAGTAAGAGCCGATAAAGTGACTTTAATAAAGTAAGGTCATGATGACTAATTATGACATAGCTTTTGATTCGTCACCACAAGATCATGACTCGTATCCCTCATCATGACAAAGCATAAAGTTACTTTTATGTCAGTCTAATAAGAGCATGACATGTATCCCGCCATTTTGATAAGGTACAAGGCTACTTTTATATTGTCCTAGTAAAACGATGACATGTGTCCCATCATGATTATAAAGAAAAAAAGCTACTTTTGTGATCACACAATAAGAACGTGACACATGTTGACTCATCATGAAAAGTAAAAACTACTTTGTATTAATCAAATGGAAAAGTGGCACATCTCCCTTCATGATTAAAGAGTATGGAAACTCTTTTATGTTGTTCTAATGAGATCATGACAAGTATCCCGTCATTATGACAAGACATAAATATACTTTTATGTTGGTCTAGTAGAAAGAAGACACGGGGACTCATTATGGACCAGACACGTGGCATGTTTTGGACCGCATCGGTGTTCTATATATACCCCTTTTCCCCTCATTTGTCTTTAGTTCATTTTGGCCAAAACATGGAAAAGAGGGGGGGGGGAGAGAGAGAGAAATAAAATAGAGAGAGAAAGGAGAGAAGAGAAGGAAGTTTGAGAACCTAGAAGCCAGAAGGAAAATCAAGGAAGCAAGAACACAGGTAAGTGGTCATGGATTTCCATCCTACTTCCTTCTACTTTCTTTAATATGTTTAAGGCCTTAATAAACAACTCTTCCATGTTGTTTTGGGAGCATAGTCCGAAAAGGGTAAGGGTGTACAATGAAGCAAGATTATAAAGAAAAGCTAGAATCAAAGACAAGTAAGCTCCTTTCTCAACCTTCTTGTGATTTTGTGGTTGTATGGCTTGGAAATGGTTATTATTTTGGGTTTAATATATGAAGAGGATTTGTCTAAATGATGAAAATGATGAAGAAAGGAGTTGTGAATTAAGGTAAGTAAGACTTTGGATTCCTATTCTACTTCCTTCAATCTTCATAGATAAGCCTAAGATCTTAATGAATGACTCTTGTATGATGTTTTGAAGTCTTGACTGAAAATACAAAGGAGTTCAAGGAGGAAAGATCTCAAAGAAAAGCTAAGATCAAGGACAAGGAGTATCGTTGTCTGAAGCTTTAAGGAATTTTGGGAGTTGATTGTCAGTCTAAGAATTTACCAAGTAGTAACTCTAATCTCATGTACTTTGTGTATCTTTGTATGTCTATTTTACCATGATTTTGGACCCGTGTCTTGTGACGGGGACATGCATTTGTGGCAGTAGGGCCTAGTGGCCTAGTAACTCTACTATGAGCCGGTATGCATTCATAGTAGTTTGGGTTGAGGCCGAACTATTGTGATTTTTCCTAGCACTGTGGATCCAAGGCTTTCCTTGATTGAGCAGTCCTACGTTTGTTTAGGACTTGAGGTCATTCCACAGTAGACATTGCATATGTGGTATGCTTTTATTATGTTACTGTGTATCTTGTATTGAATGCTTTATGACATTTTTTCCCCCTAAATATGGTTGCTTGCATACTTTGCATATACTTTGTATATGAGATTAAGCTGTTACTCTAGGATCCTTTAGGATTCCAGCTCCAATTGCTACCTGTGAATTGTGCAGCTTGTTGGATGTAGATCCTAGGACAAAGTGGCAGATGTAAGCAAATGGAGATGCCTTACTAGTGTCATATTATGTGTGGAATGTTTGTAGAACATTTATGTAATTATGCTGAACATTTGTAACTAAGATTCGTAATGTATGATGACAACAAGTAACATTTTTATATAAAAGGATGGGTATCACACTACCTGCCATTGCAAAGGTAAGGCTTGTAGGGGTGTAACAATTGTGGTGTAAGAGCATGGTTTGGGCTATATCAGAGTAGTGTACTGATATGATTTTGGTTATATGGAGACAAAGAAATAGTGATATGGACCATAAGGAAGTGTGACAAATATTAGTTATGCAATAACCAGAGGTTGAATAATAGTAATAAGAACCCTGAGGAAGAAGGTTCAAGCTTCGGTGAGTTGAGGCTCTAAAGATAGATGAGATGGCACAGAATGCAGATTTTGTTGCTAACCCTAGGGTTCTTGATGTTAAGTCAGGATATGATTTAGATACCCAACTCCTATCAGGACTTTGAGGTTAAGCGTGCATAGGTGAGAGAAATTCTCAGGATGGGTAACCCCCTGGAAAGTATCATAGGAAGTTGAAATTCCTTGATTTAAGACCTGAGTGCTTTAAGGTATAACATATGGTAATCCTTAAAGACGTCATAAGAATTTTAGAATGAATTCCGATATGCTTAAAACTGGTCTAAGTTGAAATAGTATTTAGGTCAAAATATGATTGAGATTGCACTAAGATTCTAATACCCAAGAGTATGAACCCTGTGAATCTTGATCGATGCTAAACTATTAACTTGTTTGTTTGGGTATGATTGAGGATTGATGATTAACCTTGAAATGAGAGAATGATATTAGAATATGCCTTTGGGATATTAAGGATTGAGGTAGAATTAGAACCTTATGAATAGTGTTACTCGACCGTTTAAAGGATTAGACTAGTTAATATGAATTATGATCTCAATTTATATTCTGGGTATTATTGAGGCAATATAATTTCTCAACTTAGCTGATATTATGCTTCTAAGAGTCAAATCATGAATTTGACGATTGTTGTTCGAGGTTATTTGGGGGTAGTGCTTGAATGTTATATGCTATGAATCATGATGATGTGCATTATGAGATTTTATGCAAGTATTGCGTCGGTCATCGGAGTGAAAATTCAAATAAATTTCATTTGAATATTCTTTCTTCCTAATAAGGTTTCTAGTACTATCATTGAAAACATTTTTGCTTTTCAAACTAGAATCAATAATTGGTTGAAAAACAATTTTATGGAAACTTTCAAAATCATTTTTCTTAAATTCAGAATAATTGGAACTTTCTACCATAACAATATCTTGAGCTTCAGATAATGATTCATCCTAATCGTGTATCGCCAACTCTTTCGGGAATACTCATTCTCTTGTTCTTTCGTGTTGACTAGATCAAAGAAGTGTTCTCTAATTTCACCTTCTCCATTCTCAACCTTCGTTTGTTCATCACTCCTGGATATACAACTTATATTCTCAGATGAACTATCAATACTTTCAACGTCAACACAGTTGTTATAAGCATATATAAAATTAAGAGTATCCCAAATTTCTTTAGCACTAGAGCAAAACTTTATTTTCTCAAAATCATGTTTGTTTAAAGCACAATGAAGAATTTTCATTGCTCTAATGTTCAATGAAAACATTTTTGTTTCCTTTTTCGTCCAATCCTTTCTTGATTTGAAATCAAAGATATTTATAAAAACATTCCACATATCAAAATCAAATGCTTTAATAAAACTAATCATTCTAGCTCTCCAAAACCAAAAATCAATGTCCTTTAAAAATGGTGGAACAATATAATCAAAACCTTCCAAAAAAGAATAATACCCAAAATCAGCCATTGATAACTCTTGAGACTGTTAAGTCCTTTAAACAAGAGACTTGCTCTAATATCAAATGTAAGATGTTACACCCCTACCTGCCTCTCCCTTTCGGGTGGTGGGTTAGAGGGATCCTTTTCACTCGTTACCTTTCCTTTGTCAATTAACCTTCTTCATTCACTTATATCAGAGTTTACTCGGTAGAGCATATGATCGGTTTGGTCAACTACAATATACTGGTAAAGGTACATATAAAAACATAAAGTAATTCCCATAGGGTTAAGGGTACAATCGTCCAAAACAAATACTAAACAGTGAGTACAAATCATATAGTCATCCCAATTATAGAAGTACAAGAAGCAACTGGGCATCCTCTATTTCTTCGTCTTTCTGCACTAAGCCCTACCTTCTTCAAGTCCTCTAGCCGTTACTACCTTACCCCTGTATCTTTTGAACCAGACTGGAGTTCAAAGTTGAACCCTAGAGTAACTGTTAGACTCATTTACAATATGTATACAATGTTGGAAATTATGCCCTAGGGGCAAGTCATTGCACTTTAAACGTTTATGTTATTTAAAGTATTCTCCTTTAGTTATCATTTGATTTGCATATTTATAGTGATAACTGTATCCTTAGATATATCTTATAAATTATCCTAAATGTCCCTGGTCGGTCATCTACGCAGGAGCGAAGATGAGATAAGACTAGTATGACTTTGATGAGATATGGAGATATGAATCAAAATCATGGGCACTTCTAAGAGTACAAGGTGCTAAACCGACCCACTATGAGAAAACTTCATGGATTTAGTCATAAGCTTATCTCATGTATAACCGCGTCACAATGCCCTTTGACCTGAGATCATCATGGATTCCTACATGATGAGTCGCTGATCTTTGACCTAGTCAAAAGTCACCTTTGACCGGGTGATGATAAAGGCTATGATCGAGATAAGTGGTTTTCATGCAGAGGGATGTGAATGGTCAAGAAGGAATTTGTCCCTCATATTTGTAGAGAGATAATACTGGGCTCCTCGATGAGTGAGTCTGAGAAATGTATGGCCATACTACGAAGGAAAGGAGTTTCCATTATTAGACTACTCGAGAATCGAGAAAGTAATGGTCAAGAACAGGAAGTTGACATTATCCATGCCTCATCCTTGATACCACCAGGTCTGCCCTCTTGCTTTTTATCCGACTTTCCTACTTTATCCGGTCCAATCTCCTTCCACCAGTCCACACTAGGCCTCGCTACTTTATTCAGTTTTTCAGTCATTTTCCCCTGATCGCCCATTCATATGTGGTGCCATCTTGACTCCCCATTATGGCCCTACATTTGTCTTATTCGGTCCAAAAGAAGCCCCTAACTGGTCCCTATTGGTCCACTTTTTACCGGTTGACATCTTGTGGGACACGTATTTAGGGTTTGGGCCAGAGCACAAATAAAATCATCTGATTTTTCCTTCTCTCTCCTGGGTGGACGAAGTTCAATGCTTAAGGGGTAAAGAATTGACTTTTCTACCCCTGTAATAATTACTTTATGCTTTTTAACCCCGCAGCGAGACGTGTCCTCGGGTAATTATTACGGCTAACTTTTCATTCTTATTTCTTCAAAAAAACGCAGGAATTCCTTACCTGACTAGGAAATGTCATGTGCACACTTATTTTAGCACATTTTTGCTTAGCTAATCATCTCATACCTTAAGGCATAGCTAAATGACATTTTTTCCAACTAATTAACACCATATAGGTCTTCTATGCCCATTTTTCCATTAGCACTTTAATTCCATGGTTTATACACATTAGGTCCACTAACCTACATAACCGAGTTACTTAGTCCCTTAAAGGCTTCCTATCTCTTGTCATTCTTGCGACTCTTCCCAAACCGGGCTTAGTTGTCCGCCTATTTTAAGCTTATTATCAATTCTCAGGGCCCAAAATTTAGGATATTATAGAACCTCAATCCGTGCTTTTAATTATCTGAAACTCACTCACAAATATGATTAATAGCATTGAAGAGTATAGCAAGTTGTAATTAGTTGATAACAATAATTTTTGAATTCTCAAAGACGTTATGGAATTGTGCTCTGCTAGTATGCACTCGAGTCATTCATTCTCTACTCGAGTTACAAGAATATTTCAGAGTTCTCTGACCTTTGTTGACTCGAGTCACCATACCCTAACTCGAGTTAAAAACTCTTCTCAATATTCATTCCTCTTTGCTTGTCATAAACTCGAGTTCTTCAATATTGACTCGAGTTAAAAAAAAAAATCCTCTCAAAATGTCTTACTTTATGTCTGACTTCCACTCGAGTTATCCATGCTTAGTACAAGTTATAAACTCCTTTCAAAACTTGATTTGTCTTCCATTGACTCGAGTTATCCAAGCCTTCACTCGAGTTAACAATTCATTCCAAACTCATTTTATGTTGAGTGTTTTTGCAACTTCTTGAACTGACTATCAACTTTCAAATGCCATATTTCCCTAGTCTTAACTCTGTTTTAGTTGGTTCAAATCTTAATGGAATGAATTTTGAGTCTACTTTCATATGCCACCAATTCCAGGTCAATTGGATTTGTAGTTTGTAAGATACACTCATAACATTGAAGCTTGGTCTGCTGTGTGGTGTGAATTTCATTGTCAAATTCCACATCTGAACTCTTTTGGGCATGAAACTTTGTCACAATGATGCCTTAATAGTCTAGTTTCATACAAAATTGTATTTTGTATATTATATTTTGGGATGATTGTACCTATTATTTTGGTATTTACTACCCGATGACAGTATCTTAACTCTTTGGGGACTTTACTTTTTGATTATTTACGCTTTTTACCAGTACGATAGTTGTCCAAACCAATCCTGTGCTCGGTTGCACATACTCTGATTTACAATTAAATGGGCTAATAATAAAGGAAAGGTGAATTATAAAAGGAATCCCTCTAACCTGCCACCCGAAAGGGTGAGGCTGGTAGGGGTGTAACAGGCATCTTCACCTATCATGCATCATATGTATTATTTAATAAAGAATTTAAACCATTGGGCTAGGTTTGATCCTGGAAAGAAAATCCTTTTTTATGAAGAGATCAAAATGATATTATAGTTCAAATGGGCTTTTATGAAACATTTAAAACATTTGAAAACATTTTATCAGTGATTCAAACTTTTCATTAAACATGCATCATACTTGAAACCTTGTTAGGTTTTATCAGAGTATTTCCTTATTTTTATGATTAACTAGTGCTCTACTAAATCATTCACCAAATTTTGGGCTTGTTATATATATATATATATATATATATCCGTCCTTGCAACAATAGTTAGCAACATATATATATCATATCTACTTCTACGTGATCATATGTATCTAATTAAATATACATCCTAGTAGCCATGTACAGCTATCTCAAAACATTATCTAAGTCATAAGGAAATATTAAAATCCATATAATAAAGTGAAACTAAATGTTTTATCTGCATCTTCAACACCACCTTCTTCTCAAGGTCAAGCAATAACTACACCCTTGCCTACTAGACTGCCCACGTCCAAGATTTATGGAAGGTTCTGAGATTCAAAAGAATGAATCCCATAGTAACAGGTTAATCTCAAATTCCAAGCATATACAATATATGTAAATCAACCAAATAGAGTAGTCCACACTGTTGGGATCCGTACACGCAGCGGAATTATAAAATTTTTTTACGAATCCCATCGGAGGATCTATCAACGGCGTTTAAATCAAGGTTTGTTAGAGAAACCATACCTATGCGAAGGGTTGAGAGTTCAATTCAATACGGTCTGATGTGCCTCTCCCTCTTCGTGCATCTCATTGTCATACGTCTTGAACGTGGTGCCATCTCGTTCGATCAAACGGGAGCAAGACTTTGAATCTCCTCCTCCTACCGGTATCCACACGAACAAGACCTTTGGAACACGGCGTAGCGTGCTAGCGCCTTCAAACCTTGCCTCTCTCTCTTTCTCTCTAGGGTTTCTTGCAGCTTCTCTAATTCATCCGTCTATTCAATATGACTAGATCAATATCTATTTATAGAGTTTCTAAAACCCAAATGAGTGATATTAAAATATTCAAAATTAGTCTAATTAATCTTGAATTCGAATCTGAATTAAATCAATACATTAATTAACATCTATCTAACAGATCTAATCAAATATATTTATTTAATTCGAATTATGAGCCTACAGATTTAATTGATCTTCATGAATTAAATCGAGATATGATATATTTCTATTCAATTAAATCGAGATACCATATCTCAATTCAATTAAATATGAGATCTTTACAATAAATCTCAATTTATTATAGTTATTTAATCTATCAAATAAATTAAATACTATTCATAATAATAATATTATCTATAAATAATATCATTATTATTTTTGAATTTATATTATATGTCATATATATATATATATCAACCCATATTCATTAAATCGTAAGATTTCATGGACCCTATTGCTCGTGTTAGGCTATTCTTGTGTGTGACCCTGCAGGCCCACATGAGATTGGCAGCGGGCCAATACTGTACCAGCCCACAAGTCGCAAGCGGGCTCTAGCAAGATATTACGACTATCCAATTCAAATCGGGATCGATGATACGATGCTACCTATGATACAACATGTCACGTCCCTTTTGTCACGCGATAATTAGTCAAGGATAAGGCATGGATAATGTCAACTTCTTGTTCTTGACCATTACTTTCTCGATTCTCGGGTAGTCTAATAATTGAAACTCCTTTCCTTCATAGTATGGCCATACATTTCTTAGACTCACTCATCGAGGGGCCCAGTATTATCTCTCTACAAATGTGAGGGACAAATTCCATCTTGACCATTCACATTCCTCTGCATGAAAACCATTGATCCCAATCATAGCCTTTATCATCACCCGGTCCAAGGTAGGAATCCATGATGATCTCAGGTCAAAGGGTGTTGTGACGCGGTTATACATGAGATAAGCTTATGACTTAATCCATGCAGCTTTCTCGGTCAATCCAAAGACCTTGTACTTTTACAAGTGCTTATGACTTTGATTCGTATCTCCATACCTCGTCAAAATCATACTAGTCTTATTTCATCTTCGCTCCACGTAGATGATCGACGAGGACATTTAGGATAATCTATAAGATATATCCAGGGATACAGTTATCACTGTAAACATGCAAATGAAATGATAACTAAAGGAGAATACTTTAAATAACATAAATGTTTAAGGTACAATGACTTGTCCCTATGGCATAATTTCCAACAGACTCCCACTTGCACTAGGTGTAATCATTAATTACTCTAATCCCATTGCCCTAACATGACGCTCATGTGTCGCTTGTGCATGCGGCTTAGTAAGAGGATCTGCTACATTGTCTTCTCCTGGTACTTTGCATTTGTTTGTATCACCTCTTTCATTGATTTCTCTGATAAGATGAAATCACCTAAGTATGTGCTTGGTCTTTTGATGTGACCTAGGCTCTTTGGTCTGCGCAATAACGCCGCTATTATCATAGAACAAGACTATTGGATCTGTGATGGTAGGAACCACCCCCAGTTCAGTGATGAACTTTCTGATCCAAACGGCTTCCTTAGCTGCATCTGATGCTGCTATATACTCAGCTTTCGTTGTAGAATCAGCTACAGTGCTCTGCTTAGAGCTCTTCCAGCTTACGACACCACCATTCAACAGGAATACATATCCTGATTGCGATCTTGAATCATCTTGGTCAGTTTGGAAACTCACATCTGTGTAACCAGTCACATAGAGCTCATCCTCCAAGCCACCATATACCAAGAATAAGTCCTTAGTCCTTCTTAAGTACTTTAGGATATTCTTGACAGCAGTCCAGTGACCCTCACCGGGATCTTGTTGATATTTGTTGGTCATACTCAAGGCAAATGACACATCCGGTCGAGTACATAACATGGCATACATGATTGATCCAATGGTGAAGGCATATGGAATCTTACTCATGTGATCTCTTTGATCTTGTGTTTTAGGACACTGATCCTTACTAAGATGAATGCCAAAAGACATGGGTATGCAACCCTTTTTAGAGTCCTGCATTTTGAACCTATGCAGTATCTTGTCTATGTATGTGCTCTGACTTAGGCCTATCAGCCTCTTGGATCTATGTCTATAGATCCTGATCCCTAGGATATAAGTGGCTTCGCCTAAATCTTTCATTGAGAAAGACTTTCCTAACCAAGACTTGACACTCTACAAGGTAGGTATGTCATTCCCAATGAGTAGGATGTCATCAACGTAAAGCACTAGAAATACAATTGTGCTCCCACTAACCTTCTTGTAAACACAAGGTTCATCCATGTTTTGAATGAATCCAAACTCTTTGACTACTTCATCAAAATGATGATTCCAACTCCGAGATGCTGCCCCAATCCATAAATGGATCTTTGAAGCTTACATACTTTACTAGAGTCCTACGGACGTTCAAAGCCCTCGAGGTTGTGTCATATACACATCCTCAAGCGGCTTTCCATTAAGGAAGGCTGTTTTGACGTCCATCGCCATATCTTATAGTCATAATATGATGCAATGGCAAGAAGGATTCTGATTGATTTGGCCATTGCAACTGGGGAAAAGGTTTCATTATAGTCCACACCATGAGTTTGAGTGAATCCTTTTGCAACTAGTCGTGCCTTGAAGACATTTACTTTGCCATCCATGTCAGCTTTCTCTTTAAAAACCCACTTGCATCCAATGATTTTTATACCTTCAGGTGGATCGACTAAGGTCCATACCTTATTATCGTACATGGATTGCATTTCAGACTTCATGGCATTAAGCCATCTTTCGGAGTTTGATCCCACCACGGCCTCTTGATAGGTAGTTGGCTCATTCTGCTCAACGAGCAAAACATCACAACTTCCAGTAATCAGAAATCCATATTTCTGAGGCTATAGCCGTGATCTATCGGACCTTCATGGGCCTTGTGTTACTTGAGTAGGCTCAACAATTTGTTGTGAGTCTTCTCCATTTTCCATCTGTGGTTCTATGTTGTCTTGTGACTCTCGAACTTCTTCGAGGTTCACCTTACTCCCATTTGGTTCTTTTAGAGATAAACTCTGTTTCCAAAAAGATACCATTGCGGATAACAAACACTTTGTGATTCGTGGGTTGTAGACATAGTATCCCTTAGTTTCCTTAGGATACCCCACAAAAAAGGCATTTTGAGGTTCTAGATGATAATTTATCAGAGGCTTGTTGTTTAACATAAACCTCACATCCCCAAATTTTAAGAAATGACAACTTGGGTTTCTTCCTAGTCCATATCTCATATGGTGTCTTTTCAACTGCCTTTGACGGAACATGATTGACAGAGATTTACCGTAATCTCCCAAAATAACTAGATTAGAAAAGGATTTGCAGTATAATGTAACCTGGGTCATTTCCCAACGAATTTGCATCGGTTCAATTCGAACAGCAATAAAATAGAAACAGTAGCAAAACAAAATAACAGAAGCAAAACGAAATAAACACAGATTAAACAGATAAATAGAAGATTAACCCAGGATTTTGAATTCCACCACTTTCCTTCCTCGGACGAAGACATATTTGAAGCGAACTCGTGATTGATTCTAGACGAACCAAAATCTCTGCGTTTGTCCAGAAAATCACTCAACTAGACGATCGCCTAGCGTTTATTCGAACAGCGGCGTGTCACTGTGCGATCGCACAGCAAGCACTTAAACCTAGTTCGAACTCAATCCTTGGGATATCTCAATCTGGGCGTTAAATCTAACACCCAATCTAAAAGTAATTCAAATCCGAAATTACAAAATAGAAACGAATTTGTTATCGTTAAGAACAAGTCCTCTTGATAGTGGAATCCTCAATCCATGGGTCAATCACAGAAGCTTAGCCCATCATGGTTATGCAGAACGAAAATCGAGCAAAAATGAAGAAGTTCATCATGAACACGAAGAACATGAAGAACAATTGAGAGAATTTAGAAACTCCTATTTTGATCCACAAAAATCTAAAAACGTGAATGAATGAATGTTTGTGGCTGCCATCCAACTTAAAGTTAACCTAAAAATGGAAATGGGTTCAGCCCAAACGAAAATAAAATAAAAGTGGGCTTAAGTGACAAAATTCGAGCCCAAATAAAAATCCAAAAATACATATGACTGCGGCTCCAAAATCGAGCGCCCTCTTGTCCAAATTTGCTCTTCATGTCTTCATAACAATTGTAGCTCTCTGAATCATCTGAAATATGAGACAAAAATGAGGCAAATTCGATGTCTGATTCAAGAGTTATGGTGAAAATAGTAAAGCAATGTAAAACTGAAATTTTATTATTAAAAATGGCTAAAACATAATAAAAGGCCCAAAGCCCAAATAAGTATAAAAGCCATTATTTATTAGCTAAAGAGTCCTAAATTATTAATCAAGAGACAAAAAGTAGTGTATGAAATATTCAATTATCAAATTCCCCACACTTATCTTTTTGCACTCGAGCAAAATTCAAAGAAAAAGACCTAAAAGAGAAACTCTTCTTTTTTAACAATTGCTAACAATGCAAAAATTGAATAAGGGACACAAAGCTCCAAAAGACCAATCAATCAAGACCAAAATCCCTTCATCTCAAATTACAATTCATGGCAATCTCGTCAATGATGCTAATCACATAAGATGGTCTCTTAAATGATGCGCTCAATCAATCAATCAATCTCTCAAGTGCTTAAGGTAAATAAGTGTATCGCTCAAATTCTACTCAAGAAATTTTCTCTACCTTAAGCTTGCTCAATTTCTACCTCTCCACTACTCATAACACATGTATGCACAAATCAAGAGAGCTTGTTATGAAAGGTTGTAATGGGGTTAGGGTGAAGGTAGGTAATAGTATGGAATGAGAGGCTAAGCACCAAAGAAATTAAAAAAGAGCAGTAATTAACACAATCATTCTCTATGTAAGAAAATTTTTATTTTACTTATATATCTTCTTTCTTTCTATGTATTTTCTTTCTTTATTTCTTTTCTTTTTCTTTTCTTTTTGTTTTTTTTCTTTCTGCTTTTCTTTCTTTCTTTTTTTTTCTTTTTGTTGTTGTTGTTGTTGTTGTTGTTGAAAATAAAACTATAATATATACATAATCACAATGACAAAAGCAAACATCCCCCCACACTTAAACTGTTGTACTCCTGAGCAACCCCCACACTTAAACAAAAAACCAAGGTGAAACCAATGCTCAATAAATTTTCAAGGTGCGGAATCAAATGGTTTTTCGCTTAGGCTTGTAATGTGGCTTAGAAAAGAATGATTCAAAAAGGCACAAAGGGCTAGCAAAGGGATCATAATGCAAGGGAAAGGCTATTTGGCCAAAGTAGGGAAAATAAAAGAAAGAAAACAAGCTTCCATCATACTTATGCATGTAAGTGAAAAATGTAGTTTCAAAACGAAAAGAAGCAAGTTCTAGAGAACACAAGTCATGAGTAGATGCACACATGAAAGAAAGAATGGCAAAAGATGAATTCTATTCATGCAAGCCCAAAACCTCATAAGGTCAATACCAACTTAGGTAATCAACGACATGAAATCAACTACCAAGACATGTAATCAAAGAGTCAAGAATTGTAGACCCAACAGAATGATCCATTAAAACCAAAATGTCCAAGTTCATAATATGTAGCAATCATAGAAAGAGAGACTGTATTTATTTCAAAAAGCAAAGGAGGAAAAGGAAAACAAATAAAAGAGAAGGGGAGGAGAAAGAAGAATACTCCCCAAGGGTTTATGGAGGGTAAGTGGCATCAATGAGGAGAATCTCTGCTTCCTTAGGCTGCTGCTGGGATCCCTCATGAAATTGCTTGAGGCGATGCCCATTGACCTTAAAGGTTCTTCCTGTGGGTGGATCACATAGCTCAATAGCACCAAATGGAAAAATGTTAGTGATCACAAAAGGGCCATCCCATTTAGATCGAAGCTTACCAGACATAAACTTCAAATGGGAGTTAAACAGAAGAACTTTCTGGCCCACAAAAAATTATTTCCTCATAATATGCTTATCATGGAATGCCTTAGTCTTTTCCTTGTATAACCGCGAACTCTCATAGGCATCCAATCTAAGCTCATCCAACTCTTACAATTGTAGCTTCCGCTCCATCCCGAGACTTAGCCAAATCCATGTTACTGTTTCGCTTAATGGCCCAATAGGCTTGATGCTCCAACTCAAGGAAGATGACATGCCTTACCAAAGACAAGCCGATAAGGAGACATCCCAATCGGAGTCTTGTAGGCGGTACGATATGCCCACAAAGCATCCTCTAATCGCTTACTCCAATCTTTCGAGTTAACGGTCTTCGAAGGATTTGCTTAATCTCTCTATTTGAGACTTCAGCTTGACTATTGGTCTGAGGATGGTATGCTGTGGAGACCTTGTGGAGCACTCCATACTTGCGTAACAAGGCACCCATGCTTCGGTTGCAAAAATGGGATCCCTGGTCACTGATAATGGCTCTAGGAATACCAAACCTACGAGAAAATGTTAGACCTAACAAAATCCACCACCACGGAAGAATCATTAGTGCGGGTGGCTTTCGCCTCAACCCGTTTCGAGACATAATCAACAATTAGCGGTATGTAAGTATAACCATATGAAGCAGGAAATGGACCCATAAAATCAATACCCCAAACATCAAAGATCTCATAAAACAATATAGGGTTCTGGGGCATCTCATGCCTAGGGGAAATACTCCCTGCTCTTTGACAGTTATCACATGACTTACAAAATAGATGGGAATCATGAAAAAGGAAGGCCAACATAATCCACTGTCTAACACTTTCCTAGCAGTTCTTTGGGGTCCAAAGTGACCACCCGAGCGAAGCATGAGCAAAATGCAATATAGAGTGAAACTCATGATCAGGCACACATCTCATAACTATTTGGTCACTACAAAATTTCCAAAGATAAGGGTCATCCCAAACATAATATTTAGACTCACTCTTTAATTTAAGGGTTTGGGCCCTAGTGGAATCAACATGCAATACACTAGCTACCAAGTAGTTAACCAAATCAGAATACCATGGAAGCTTACCTTGCAGCTGTAAAAGCTGTTCATCAGGTAAATCATCCCGAATAGAAGAGGGGTGAGATGGAGAATGGGTGATGCGACTCAAGCAGTCAGCTACCCAGTTTTGTGCTCCACTTCTGTCTCGAATCTCAACATCAAACTCTTGGAGCAGCAACATCCACCGGATGAGTCGTGGCTTAGCATCTGCCTTTTTCAAAAGAAACTTCAAAGCAGCATGGTCAGAGAAAACAACTACTCTACTTGCTAGCAGATATGACCTAAACTTATCAAAAGCAAATACAATAGCCAACAACTCTTTCTCGGTAGTGGTGTAATTAGGCGGGCGGGATCCAAAGTCTTGGAGGCATATGAAATGACATGAGATGCTTTGTCTACGCATTGTGCCAAGATAGCACCAACCGCATAGTTGGAAGCATCGCACATCAACTCGAAAGGGAGGCACCAATCAGGGGGTTGGATCATGGAGTTATGTAGTCGAGGCAATGCTTCAAATGATCGAAGGCCGCCTTGCAAGCATCATCAAATACAAAGTCGGTGTCCTTATGCGAAGGTTGGACAAGGGTCGGGCGATCTTCTTTGAAATCCGAATGAAACGCCGATAGAAACTGCATGACCAAGAAAAGAGCGAACTTCCCACGAGATGCGGGGTAAGGCAAAAGCACTAATTACATCTATCTTAGCGGGGTCTACCTCAATCCCTTTCCTAGACACTATGTGTCCCAAGACTATACCCGACTTAACCATAAAGTGACACTTCTCATAATTCAGCACAAGATTAGACTCAATACACCTATGCAAAACTCTAGACAAATTAGCTAAGCATGCATCAAAATCAGACCCATATACAGTGAAATCATCCATAAAAACCTCCATGCAGTCCTCTAGGAATTCAGAGAAAATGCTTACCATACAACGCTGAAAGGGCCAGGTGCGTTGCAAAGGCCAAAAGGCATCCTTCGGTAGGCATATGTTCCAAAGGGGCATGTAAAGGTCATCTTCTCTTGATCCTCAGGAGCAATATGGATCTGAAAGTATCCGGAGTAGCCATCCAGGAAGTAGTAATGGACTTGCCACCAATCGCTCTAACACCCGATCAATGAAAGGTAGAGGGTAATGATCCTTGCGAGTGGCTTGGTTGAGTCTCCTATAGTCGATGCAAACTCTCCAACTATTATGAACTCGAGTAGGAATGAGCTCATTCTTTCGATTGGCTACCACGGTGACTCGGATTTCTTAGGAACCACCGGACGGGCTAACCCAGCGGCTATCGAAATGGGATAGATGATACCAGCTTGCAAAAGCTTAGTGACCTCCTTCTTTACCACATCAAGGATAAGAGGATTAAGGCGTCTCTAGGGTTGCCTCGCGGCTTAGAGTCCTCTTCCAACAGATTCGATGCATACACATGGGAAGGGCGGATGCCAACGATATCAGCTAATGTCCACCCAATGGCTTTCTTGTTTGCCTTCAATAAGCTTAGCACCTTCTCTTCTTGGTCAGGAAGAAGATTATTTGCCACAATGACTGGCAACTGTTCATCCACCTCTAGAAATGCATACTTCAGGTGATGTGGAAGGGATTTCAACTCAAGCTTGGGTGGTTGCTCAATGGAGGGAAGAAGATTGGGTGGTTGTTGCAACAATTCTGATGTCATTACACTAGAAATACCTAAAACTACATTCAAAGAAGCAGAAGAACTGTGTCTATACAACTCAAGGTTAACATCAGAGTTAAGCTCATCAAAATCAGAATCAGGATGCACATTAGGATTAGGATGAAGCTCAAACTCAGAATCAATATCAGAATCCACATCTAATGTAGAATCACCAAGCAAGTCAGAATCACCAAATAATGCGGCATTAACCATGTTAGTGCAAACATAGCACCATTCATTATCAAAGACATGCACAAATGGCGAGAATCACTCTCAGATGAAAAATCAGGATAATCAGAACACCAATCAGCAAGAACATCATCCACAGCATCATCAATAACATCAATGCAGAAAACAGAATGCTCTTCCCTAGGATGTTTCATGACATCAAAGATATTGAAATTCACAGATATATCACCAAACTCCATGGAAAGAGTACCAGAATGCACATCTATCTTAATCCTAGCTGTTTTCATGAAAGGCCTCCCTAGAATGATTGGTGACCTGCTATTAGAAGACTCATCCTCCATATCTAAGATGTAAAAATCAGCAGGGAATATCGATTCATTAACTTTGACTAATACATCTTCAACTAAACCGAAGGATGAGCACTACTCCTATTAGCTAAGCGAACAACAACACCGATAGGATGCAAAGGACCAAGACCAAGAGATTTATAAATAGATGCAGGAATGACATTAATAGAAGCACCTAAATCTAGCATGCAATCATCAAATCTATAATTACCAATTAGGCAAGGGATAGAAAACGTCCCTGGATCCTTGCACTTGCGAGGCATGGTAGCCGGATGAGCGATACATTCTGGTTCAAACTCACTCGTTCACTTCCCTTCAGTCACCTCTTGTTGGTGCACAACTCCTTCAGAAACTTGGCATATTTAGGGATTTGTTTGACTAAATCTAAGAGAGGAATGTTGATCTTTACTCTTCTGAATGTCTCAAGTATATCCTTCTCTTGTGCTTTGTCGTCAACTTCTTGGATTGAGGGCTCTACGAGGAAAGGAAGAGGAATGAGAATGTCTTCCTCTTCACCTTGCTGCATTGCCTTTTTATATTTAGAGTCAATCTTCACATTTTCGACTTCTCTTTCGATGTGGAAGTCACATCTGCAGTGGTTTAGGTTCCTCCAATTGCTTGCGGATCGAAGGGAGAAGCACTCACATTCCCCTTAGGATTAGGAATTGTTTGTGAAGGAAGAGTGTTGGATCCACGAGGTTGAAGTTGGTTCAATGATGTTGCCAACTTCCTAATCTGTGTTTGCAAACTCGAAGGAAGTGTCGGTTCTTTGTTGGAACGGTGGCGTGTCACGCCAACCGCCTCGCGAGAGGTCGAGATCATCAAGCCTATTCTCTAATCTCTGAGAATCGTACTGGACTGGAGGTGTTTGAACATGGTAAACTGAAGGTTAAAATTGTTCTTGCTTGACGTTCAAGCAACATGTTCACAAGGTTGAAAAACAAAATTTTTCAGTATCTGCGGAACCCACAATGGATTTTTACTATTCATGTGAATAGTACCGGTAAAAAATATTTTTACCGTCTTAGGTAAATTATTTTTTCTTGTGCGAAATAATATTTCTTGTGATGGTAAATAATATTTACTTGACGTTAAATAATTTTTACCGTGATGGTAAATAATATTTACTGTGCCGGTAAATAATCTTTACTGTTTGGGTAAATGATATTTACTGCACCGGTAAATAATATTTATTGCACCAGTGAATAATATTTACCAGCTTGAAGAATAATTCTTTTCGATGTGACAGATCGTTTAAGTGCGGCCCGAGCATACTTTCGAGAAAACTCTTTGGTAAATAATATTTATTGTACCATGCGGAAATACTATCCTTATGAACCATGAACTATGTCCGTAACTCTTTACAATACATATTTAGGATCTACTCATTAAAACACATACGGGGTTTCGGGAATACACTGTGATCACTTGAAGGCGTCAAAGAGTATGAAGTCCTCTAACGTTGATCCACACGATTATCTCTTGATTCTAATGAGAACTCCTTCTCCTTGAATCCCAGCTCGCTTGAATCTTTTTAGAAAGCGATAACAAGGTGGAGAGCTCAAGTCTTGGATTTTTTACTCAAGGTAAGAGAACTTCCTTAAGAGGAAGAGAACTTCCTTAAGAGGAAGAGAGAGAGAGAAGCTTAAGAGAAGGCTTGTGAATTGGTGAATTGGAATGAAGGAAATGAATCTATTTATAGAAACAATTGGTGAACCATGGCCACATCTTCTTCTTTCAATTTGAGCCACATATTCATTTCTACTTCAAATCAAAGTCTTCTTGAAAAATCAATTATTCCAAGAAGTGATTCTTGAACAATTAATTATTTCATGAAGTGCTTATTATAATTAATTATAATAATCAATTATTCATGAATAGTAAAAGATGAATAGTACTTTTCACTTAGCACTATTCATTTGACACTATTCACGTGAATAAATAATTACTAATTAATTACTCTCTTTATCCAATCACGATTGGATCTGGTCTTGGATAATTCATAAATTATCCTTAATCTCCTTCTCCTAATCTCATTATAATTGGGCTTGAAGTTCTAACCCAATTACATTAATAGTCTTGATAAAGCCCAATAACATTTATTGGTCCAAACTTGCTAAACTAAGCGATCAAGAATAACCTTTAGTGTGTGACCCATTAGGCCCGATTAGTTCTCGACATAGATAAACTTGAACCAATTAAACTCCTTTAATAGGTCAATTTATCTAATGACTACATAAGACACTAGCAATCTTCTGCGATCCGGAACTAATCAAGTTGATCAAGTGATCTACCTTTCTAATTTGGATATTGTGCATGTATCATCCCTTACAACGTTGTTCATATTTAGTCGAGCAAGGATAGAGTATCAACTCTATTGATTGACTAAATGTAGCTATTGTGAGAACTAGGAATATTCTTCCATTGACTCTAAGGCGAATCATGACTCTTCATGATCACTTACTATGCATAGATTCGAGTCAACTAGAAGTCATCCAAGCCTTAGGTCTTGTGAACAACTAATCCCTTGTAGGGGATTGTAAGTCCTTCGGCATGTCCATCTATACTCATGTATTCAGGTTATACCCAAGAGTACACTGTTCTCCCCATATTTCAGGCGGATAGAGTTGTACAGTCAAAGTATAACCTTAGGACATAGTATTTGATGACATCCTCAAGTCGAAGATGATCCGCACTACCAAATGATGAGAGACTTTACAAATCCAATTATACTCTCTACAATGAATCCTTGTGGAGTCTCTCGGTGGGTCAGTTTCGGTCTTATATCGTTCTCTAACGAGATCCACCCACGACATCGCTAAGGCATCAATATGCCGCATTCCATGAGGTCCCTACCTTGTATCACTATACAAGTAGATGATGTCGTCTTAGTCTTATTGAGATCACCAATGCCCTTTTCTTGGTGATTCAAGACTAGGAACAATTTTCGGAGCAATAGACATGTAGTGTCCTCGATTCCTCATGATCATGATCTCTATCATAGATCATCGAGTAAACACCTATTCTATTCCTTGGGCCTTTATCTTTAAACTCATATTAACCATAAAATATAGGCGAGCCATAAATATGATAAAGATAAATTATGCTCCAATAAATAAATCATGAAATACTAAATAGTAAAAGGTGTTCAACCGATAAAATAGATTGTCTCTAGGACACCTTTATACTAACATAAACAGGAGTACTATTGGCCCTGGTGCCAAATTCGAGAGTTAGGCGCCATCTCGGATATCAAGTTTCGGGCATCTTCGGGTGTCTTGTTACGCGAGCCCCACCACTAGAAGCATCCACCAAACCTTTGTCTGCGGTAGCCGAGACCATCATAGAAATGGGTAATCAAGAGTTGCTCAGTGATCTGGTGGTGTGGACAGCTTGCACATAACCTTTTGAACCTCTCCCAGTACTCATGCATAGTCTCCCCATTGGCTTGTTTAATGTTGCCAATTTCCTTCTTGATCGTAGTTGCTCTGGAGGCAGCGTAATATTTCTCCATAAATAACCTCTGAACGTCGGTCCAACTCCCAATAGATGAGGGTGAAGGTACAACAACCGATCTTTGGCTCCACCTTCCAATGAGAAAGGAAAAACTCTCGGCTTGATATGATCTTCATCAATGGCTGCGGTTTCATTGTCTTTGCACACTAGATGGAATTCCTTTAAATGCTTAATGGCACACTCACTTTGAAAGACCATGAAACTTGGGCAACAAGTGTATTAGACCAGATTTAAGCTCAAAGTTAGCAGGGGCGGGATATTGGATGCACAAAGGTTGATAATGAACATCGGAGTTCATTCAATTTCTTTAAACTAGGACGGTTTTCCTGTTCTTCTGCCATAATTTCTGAGTTAGGAAAATTGATACTAGAATCAGTGAAAACAACAAGATTTTAAGAAGTACTATCAGAAACACAATCAGAAAGATCAACAAAATGGACACAATCAGAATGGCCACAATCAGACTCAAGTGCAATGTCCAATTCAGTATTTATCCTACGACTTAGCCTAACAACTCTTCTAGCAGTAAGAATTGTTCTTTCCATTTCAGGATCAAATGGCAACAAGTCTTCTAGATTGATAGTGCTCCTAGTACTCATGTAGCATAATCACAAGGCAGAATTTGCAGAAAATCAGAATTACGAAAATGCCACCAGCCAATCAGAATTATGAAAATGCCACCAAATGTGGTAAATGGTAGCAAAGGATCTGCAATATAATGTAACCTGGGTTGTTTCCCAACGAACTCGCAATCGGTTCAATTCGAACAGCAATAAAATAGAAAAAGTAAAATTGAGGGTTCTTGGTTCAAAAGAGAATAGAAACGAAATAACAAAAAAAAAACGAAATAAACACAGATTAAACAGATAAACAGAAGATCAACCCAGGATTTTGAATTCCACCACTTCCCTTCCTCGGACGAAAATAGATTTGAAACGAACTCGTGATTGATTCTGGACGAACCGAAATCTCTGCGTTCGTCCAGAGTATCCATCAACTAGACGATCGCCTAGCGTTTATTCGAACAGTGGCGTGTCACTGCCAACTGCTTCACCAGAGAGGTCAGATCATCAAGCTTATTTTCTAATCTCTAAGAATCGTCTTGATTTGGAGGTGTTTGAACATGGTAAATAGGAGTACTATTGGCCCTGGTGCCAAATTCTGCGAGAGTTGGCGCCATCTAGGATATCAAGTTTCGCGCATCTTCATGTGTCTTATTACGCGGAGCCCCACCACTAGAGGCATCCACCAAACCTTTGTCTACTGGTAGCAGACCATCATAGAAGTGGGTAATCAAGAGTTGCTCAGTGATCTGGTGGTGTGGACAGCTTGAACATAACCTTTTAAACCTCTCCCAGTACTCATGCATAGTCTCCCCATTGGCTTGTTTAATGTTGCCAATTTCCTTCTTGATCGCAGTTGCTCTGAAGGCAGGGTAATATTTCTCCATAAATAACCTCTGAACATCGGTCCAACTCCCAACAGATGAGGGCTGAAGGTACAACAACCAGTCTTCGGCTCCACCTTCCAATGAGAAAGGAAAAGTTCTCAGCTTGATATGATCTTCATCAATGGCCTGCGGTTTCATTGTGCTGCACACTAGATGGAATTCCTTCAAATGCTTAATGGCACACTCACCTGAAAGACCATGAAACTTGGGCAACAAGTTTATTACACCAGATTTAAGCTCAAAGTTAGCAGCAAGGGCAAGATATTGGATGCACAAAGGTTGATAATTAACATCGGTTCATTCAATTCCTTTAAAGTAGGACGATTTTCCTGTTTTTCTGCCATAACTTCTGAGTTAGGAAAATTGCTACTAGAATCAATGAAAACAACAAGACTATGAGAAACACAATCAGAAAGATCACAGAATGGCCACAATCGAGACTCAAGTGCAATGTCCAATTCGGTATTTATCCCACGACTTAGCCTAACAACTCTTCTAGCAGGAAGAATTGTTCTTTCTATTTCAGGATCAAATGGCAACAAGTCTTTTGGATTGATAGTTCTCCTTGTACTCATGCAGCATAATCACATGGCAGAATTTGCAGCCAATCGAATTACGAAAATGCCACTAAAAGTGGTAAAAAGTAGAAAAGGATTTGCGGTATATTGTAACCTGGGTCGTTTCCCAACGAATTCGTAATCGGTTCAATTCGAACAGCAATAAAACAGAAATAGTAAAATTGAGGGTTTTTGGCTCAAAAGAGAATAGAAACGAAATAACAAAAACAGAACGAAATAAACATGATTAAACGAGATAAACAGAAGATCAATCCAGGATTTTGAATTCCACCACTTCCCTTCCTCGGACGAAAACATATTTGAAACGAACTCGTGATTGATTCTGGACGAACCGAAATCTCTGCGTTCGTGCAGAGAATCCCTCAACTAGACGATCACCTAGCGTTTATTCAAACATTGGCGTGTCACTGCCAACTGCCTCTCCAGAGAGGTCAGATCATCATGCCTATTCTCTAATCTCTGAGAATCATACTGGATTGGAGGTGTTTGAACATGGTAAACAGGAGTACTATTGGCCCTGGTGCCAAATTCGAGAGTTGGTCGCCATCTCGGATATCAAGTTTCGGGCATCTTCGGGTGTCTTGTTACGCGAGCCCCACCACTAGAAGCATCCACCAAACCTTTGTCTACCGGTAGCGAGACCATCATAGAAGTGGGCAATCAAGAGTTGCTCGGTGATGCGGTGGTGTGGACAGCTTGCACATAACCTTTTGAACCTCTCCCAGTACTCACGCATAGCCTCCCCATTGGCTTGTTTAATATTGCCAATTTCCTTCTTGATCGCAGTTGCTCTGGAGGCAGCGTAATATTTCTCCATAAATAACCTCTGAACATCGGTCCAACTCCCAATAGATGAGGGCTGAAGGTACAACAACCAGTCTTTGGCTCCACCTTCCAATGAGAAAGGAAAAGCTCTCAGCTTGATATGATCTTTATCAATGGCCTGCGGTTTCATTGTGTTGCACGCTAGATGGAATTCCTTCAAATGCTTAATGGCACACTCACCTGAAAAACCATGAAAATTGGGCAACAAGTGTATTAGACCAGATTTAAGCTCAAAGTTAGCAGCAAAGGCAGGATATTGGATGCACAAAGGTTGATAATTAACATGAGGTACATTCAATTCCTTTAAAGTAGGACGGTTTTCCTGTTCTTCTGCCATAATTTTTGAGTTAGGAAAATTGCTACTAGGATCACTGAAAACAACAAGACTATCAGAAGTACTATCAGAAACACAATCGAAAGATCATGGACACAAGAATGGCCACAATCGGACTCAAGTGCAATGTCCAATTCAGTATTAATCCCACGACTTAGCCTAACAACTCTTCTAGCAAGAAGAATTGTTCTTTCTATTTCGAGATCAAATGGCAACAAGTCTTCGGATTGATAGTTCTCCTTGTACTCATGTAGCATAATCACATGGCAGAATTTGCAGAAAATCAGAATTACGAAAATGCCACCAGCCAATCAGAATTACGAAAATGCCACCAAAAGTGGTAAAAGGTAGAAAAGGATCTGCAGTATAATGTAACCTGGGTCATTTCCCAACGAACTCGCAATCGGTTTAATTCGAACAGCAATAAAACAGAAACAGTAAAATTGAGGGTTCTTGGTTCAAAAGAGAATTGAAACGGAATAACAAAAACAACGAAATAAACACAGATTAAATAGACAAACAGAAGATCAACCCAGGATTTTGAATTCCACCACTTCCCTTCCTCGGACGAAAACTGATTTGAAACGAACTCGTGATTGATTCTGGACGAACCGAAATCTCTGCATTCATCCAGAGAATCCCTCAACTAGACGAATGCCTAGCGTTTATTTGAACAGTGGCGTGTCACTGCCAACTGCCTCACCAGAGAGGTCAGATCATCAAGCCTATTCTCTAATCTCTGAGAATCGTACTAGATTGGAGGTGTTTGGACATGGTAAACAGGAGTACTATTGGCCTTGGTTACAAATTGCTGAGAGTTGGCTGCCATCTCTGATATCAAGTTTCAGGCATCTTCAGCTGTCTTGTTAGGCAGAGCCCCACCACTAGAAGCATCCACCAAACCTTTGTCTACTGGTAACAGACCATCATAGAAGTGGGTAATCAAGAGTTGCTCAGTGATCTGGTGGTGTGGACAGCTTGCACATAACCTTTTGAACCTCTCCCAATACTCATGCATAGTCTCCCCATTGGCTTGTTTAATGTTGCCAATTTCCTTCTTGATCGCGGCTTGCTCGGAGGCAGCGTAATATTTCTCCGTAAATAACCTCTGAACATCAGTCCAACTCCCAATAGATGAGGGTGAAGGTACAACAACCGTCTTTGGCTCCACCTTCCAATGAGAAAGGAAAAGCTCTCGGCTTGATATGATCTTCATCAATGGCTCAACGGTTTCATTGTCTTGCACACTAGATGGAATTCCTTCAAATGCTTAATGGCACACTCACCGAAAGACCATGAAACTTGGGCAACAAGTGTATTAGACCAGATTTAAGCTCAAAGTTAGCAAAGAGGCGGGATATTGGATGCACAAGGGTTGATAATGAACATCGGGTTCATTCAATTCCTTTAAACTAGGACGGTTTTCCTGTTCTTCGCCATAATTTCTCGAGTTAGGAAAATTGATACTAGAATCAACGAAAACAACAATACTATCGAAGTACTATCAGAAACACAATCAGAAAGATCAACAGAATGGACACAATCAGAATGGCCACTATAACATCCTCAAAATTTATTTAACATAATGACTAATTAAAGGTTGATCTAGCAACTAAGTAATGCTCCATCATTTACCAAAATATACAAAATAAATCAGAGTATGCAAAATGAGCCCTAACGTAGCAATATACAATCATCCAACGTATACCAGAAGATGGAAGCACTACTGTCAGAAGGAGTAGCCTAAGCTTCCGGAGTTTTCCCTGATGGACCCGGACGGAAACTATCACCTGGAAAAATGTGGTAACGATCAATCCAACTCATTACGAATACTAATATGTGTTAGTGAGGTGCCATGTGGAACAATTTATACAACAAAGTATTTTAAAAATATATATAATTTTCCAATATCCACATCACAAAATTTCATATCGAAAATTTTGTATCACAGTTTTTATTAACACAATTCCCAAGATACCTCCCACCAATCCAACCGAACCGTCTTATTTCCTCCGACTAGACCTATGGGCTAAGTTACATCCATGTTACTGGTTACTCAAAAGCTCACTGGTCATGTGATGAGGATCGGCAAAAATCTTCAGAGCACATGTCCCAGACTATGAGCCTTTTCCCCTTATTGAACATGTGGGGTGTCGTATGCCCTCATTGAACTAGTGGGTCAGTCCCTCATTGAACAGGTGGGACAATAGAAAGCCAACTATCGTGCACCAATGGAGGCCTCACCACGTGGTGGAATAAATACTCCATCTATTCTCAATTCAACCATTATCATAATTATCACAATAAATAGCTCAAATCCCGATTTCTTATACATATATAAATATATGCAAATATTTTACAATTCAAATCATAAGATTGCACAAGGCAATTTCTAATAAGATATTCATAACTATTTCACAAAATACTCACAAATAACATACTAATACACATAACAAGTGGAAAGTGGTTACCTCTCGCCAAAGCTAACTATTATCACACCGCTCCTAATCCAAGAGCTCAAACACACGTCAAAAATCAATCTACCACAACCAATTTATTAACCATTAATAACTCTTCTAAAACTCTACATAAAATTATAAGTTATAAAAATTTTAATAATAAATTTGGAAGGCTTGAAGTGGGCAATTTAGGACGGGACTGAAAAATTAGGGAAGCCATTGTAACTACTAATTCTCCTTTCGATTAATTAATAACTCCCTTTTCTATTTATTATTAATTGATAATTTTCTTTATTATTTATTCTCCTTTTTACTAATAATATTTATTATTATCTATTTATTTTATTACTATTATTCTTCACACACATATTTCGTGTATATATATATATTGACTTTTAAATACCATTAATAACTAATAAAATCAAAGTTCATATAGCTTACGGCTAGCATTTAATTAGCACTTAGTTATTCACAAGTCTGAAATTTTGTCTTGAGTTTTATTTGTAACTTAGTTATTATTATCACTAGTATTATAGTGCCCCTGTTATTAAAAACTTATTTATATTTCTTTATAATTATTTTAAACTTTCATAGGCTCTCCTAACATTTTAAATTAGAATTTTAAATAAATATTAACAACATAAAACACCTTTTATTATACTATATAGATATATTTGTAAATAATATTATAAATGAAATAATATAGGAGTGAGTTAGATTAGATCCTATTATATAGGAGTAAGTTGTATCAGTTTTGTGTCTTTGAATTTCGAATTCCCCTTTTTAATAAATAATATTTGTTATTATTTATTCAACTATTTTATTTCTTAAATCCTTTCATAATAATAGTAATAATAATAATAATTTATTATTATTATTATTATACTACAATTGGTTTTAGGATTCCTTAAATGTTTTCTTATATATTTGGCATCATTTAATGTAAAGGTATTAATAAAATCTTATTTACACGTACATGATAGCAAAATCTTTCTATCATTTCCAAATGCCACGGTACACACACACACATATATATATTGATATTTCACAAAATAACACTTTGGGTTCCATTAATACAGGCAAAGTAAAAAATTTTAAAAAAATCATCTACTATTATCCATATATGTGGCTCAAGACGTGAATCTTATTTCCTTGAGAAAATCAAACAAAACTCCTCATGACAACATTTACTCACAGCAAGCTATTTCTTTTCTTTTCTTTCCTATTTTCTTCCAAGTCCAGCGACATGTGTGTGCACCAACAGTGGCTTTGTTTTTTTTTATAAGCACTAACCCATTATTTTTCTTACACATGAGGCAACGTATGTTTATATATATATATATATATATTTCAGCTTGTTATCTTTTTCCCTTTTCATATGCAGCACACATATCAGTAAAATCACTTTTAGGTACTGATATATATAGTGGGTACATGAACACAGGTGTGTATATATATATATATATAATATTCATTTAACAGAGAAGCCACTTGACTTGGTTTTTACTATTCTATACCTTTAGTTTTACGCTGGAGGAGTGCCAAAAATCAAGAGAAAAAGGGAACCAAAGCTTACCTACTGTTCTAACTCGCAAGATGTGAACTCCAACGAAGACACCCTGTTTTGGATGCACGGTGCAGAGAGATAAATGAACAAGAAAGGTCTCGGTTACTCTCTATGTTTCCTGTCTCTCTTCCTCTCTTAGCTTCTGAGGAAAGGCCGAAAGAAATGAGAATCAGAGTTCTCACTTTCTCCGTCTCTCGATCTCTCTCTCTCTTTCTCTCTCAACGTTATCGGTTTCCTTCGTTCCTTGTTGCAGGATATTGCTGAAAATAAATAGAGTAGAGTGTATGGTGGTGGGCTCAAGAAGCATGGGGCTCTATTGCATGAGATCTCTGCCTCTGATCGCGTGATCCAGTGTTCTGGTCAGATGAGATAAGCAAATCGAGAAGGGTAAGGCACTATAATCTCTTGCTGGCTCTACTCTCTTCTTTGACCGAGATGGGATAGCATTTGAGGGAGTATATGGGCTGTGTGTTGTACCTTCAGGCCAGATTAAAATAAAAGAATAAGGACCATGAATAATGGGCTTTGCTGCTTCTGCGTATTGGGCTAATGGCAATTTGGATAGGTTGATGCAATTAAATGGTTGGGCTATTAGAGAAGTGGGAGTGTATATATATCTAGCTATTATATTGAAGTATCACGTGCAGTAAGGAATACAAGAGAAAACATATTGGTTTAATAAGAGGTAATGGGTTCAACATAAGGGAATATTTGGGCTCGTGGGTTTAGATAATAATGGTTGGTTTATGTTGCTCTATCAAGAGTCAACAATTTTGGGTAGTGATATAACTTATATTTTGTGTTGGTATATTTGAAATCCAATATTTACTTTATGTTCGCCTGTGTTTTATTCAATTTCTTAATCATTTGCATGATGTTGAAGTTGTATAGGTTGATGAATTGAAGTAAGTCATTTATTTTTAATTATCGTAGGTGTTGCACCCGTGCAAAGTGTGGGGGAGTTATTTCTTGGTTCTTCAAAAAACATAAAGTTGAGGACGAATGGATGGGACATGGATGCCAATATTGTACCCAGCACGCTGAAGATCTTCCCAGCGAAGATCTTAGAGGCCATGCATTCAAAACAATGCATAAATCCAACGGAACCACAGAAATTGTTCTTCAAATTAGTGAGGATCAAGAGGATTGAAGTCATTGTGCTTCACTGCAACTAGCCTTTAGCAAGTTTCTCAAAATGTTGGATTATATTTGTTGAAGCTAGTGTTCACACATGGACAACGATATGTTGCTCTATCAAGAGTCAACAATTTTGGGTAGTGATATAACTTATATTTTGTGTTGGTATATTTGAAATCCAATATTTACTTTATGTTCTTTGTGTTTTATTCAATTTCTTAATCATTTGGACGAGTGGAAGGTTTTGAGGTGCTTTAATATTATGGAATTATTGCATCCGCGCAAGGCGCGGGGAATTTTATTTTTGTTGATAATAATAATGGTTGGTTTAATTGTTGGGTTTTGAGATGAAATAGTATATGGGCTTTCTTGCTAAAAGAAAAAAGGTTCTTGGGCCAATGGAATAGGAAATAAAAATTGCAAGAATGGGCTTTTGTGAAACAAACAATCATCCCATTTGATCCCCTACGAGGTTCTTATTTGAAATTACAAGAATAAATATTAAAATTTACTTCTTCATTTCATTTAAGGATTTCTTCCTCAATTAAATTTCTTTAAGCCTTAAAAATATTATCTCTAGAATATTTATGTGAAAAATTATTCCCTAATTATTTGTGCTTAATTTATGGGAAAAATATCCCTTAAATTCCAATAATTAAATTCATAATTATTTTAGGGTAAATTTCACAATTTAATTTTCCATAAAAATTTAAATTCCAAATCTCAAAATTTGGGATGTTACGGCCACAATCGACTCAAGTGCAATGTCCAATTTAGTATTAATCCCACGACTTAGCCTAACAACTCTTCTAGCAAGAAGAATTGTTCTTTCTATTTCAGGATCAAATGACAACAAGTCTTCGGATTGATAGTGCTCCTAGTACTCATGCAGCATAATCACAAGGTAGAATTTGCAGAAAATCAGAATTACGAAAATGCCACCAGCCAATCAGAATTACGAAAATGCCACTAAAAGTGGTAAAAGGTAGAAAAGGATTTGCAGTATAATGTAACCTGGGTCGTTTCCCAACGAATTCGCAATCGGTTCAATTCGAACAACAATAAAACAGAAACAGTAAAATTGAGGGTTCTTGGTTCAAAAGAGAATAGAAACGAAATAACAAAAACAGAACGAAATAAACACAGATTAAACAGATAAACAGAAGATCAACCCAGGATTTGGAATTCCACCACTTCCCTTCCTCGGACGAAAACAGATTTGAAACGAACTCGTGATTGATTCTGGACGAACCCAAATCTCTGCGTTCGTCCAGAGAATCCCTCAACTAGACGATCGCCTAGCGTTTATTCGAACAGTGGCGTGTCACTACCAACTGCCTCACCAGAGAGGTAAGATCATCAAGCCTATTCTCTAATCTCTGAGAATCGTACTGGACTGGAGGTGTTTGAACATGGTAAACAAGAGTACTATTGGCCCTGGTGCCAAATTGCTGAGAGTTGGCTGCCATCTCGGATATCAAGTTTCGGGCATCTTCAGGTGTCTTGTTACGCAGAGCCCCACCACTAGAAGCATCCACCAAACTTTTGTCTACTGGTAGCAGACCATCATAGAAGTGGGCAATCAAGAGTTGCTCAGTGATCTGGTGGTGTGGACAGCTTGCACATAACCTTTTGAACCTCTCCCAGTACTCACGCATAGCCTCCCCATTGGCTTGTTTAATGTTGCCAATTTCCTTCTTGATCGCAGTTGCTCTGGAGGCAGCGTGATATTTCTCCATAAATAACCTCTGAACATCGGTCCAATTCCCAATAGATGAGGGCTGAAGGTACAACAACCAGTCTTTGGCTCCACCTTCCAATGAGAAAGGAAAAGCTCTCAGCTTGATATGATCTTCATCAATGGCCTGCGGTTTCATTGTGCTGCACACTAGATGGAATTCCTTCAAATGCTTAATGGCACACTCACCTGAAAGACCATGAAACTTGGGCAACAAGTGTATTAGACCAGATTTAAGCTCAAAGTTAGCGGCAAAAGGGCGGGATATTGGATGCACAAGGGTTGATAATGAACATCAGGTTCATTCAATTCCTATAAAGTAGGACGATTTTCCTGTTCTTCTGCCATAATTTCTGAGTTAGGAAAATTGATACTAGAATCAGTGAAAACAACAATACTATCAGAAGTACTATCAGAAACACAATTAGAAAGATCAACAGAATGGACACAATCAGAATGGCCACAATCAGACTCAAGTGCAATGTCGATTCGTATTAATCCCACGACTTAGCCTAACAACTCTTCTAGCAGTAAGAATTGTTCTTTCTATTTCAGGATCAAATGGCAACAAGTCTTCTGGATTGATAGTGCTCCTAGTACTCATGTAGCATAATCACAAGGCAAAATTTGCAGAAAATTAGAATTACAAAAATGCCACCAGCCAATCAGAATTACGAAAATGCCACTAAAAGTGGTAAAAAGTAGAAAACGGTTTGTGAAAGGACCCATTTCATTGGGAAACTTATTCCAGAAAATCAAGGTAACCACATTTGATACAAGCAAAGGGGAAAGAAGCCTTTTAAGGTTGCAGGGTTTGACCTTGCTATTCCTATGTAATATTAGGACACATAGCCACTATATAGAGTGGCTATGGTTATTTAGACTTGTAACTTTTTGCACACTTTTTGGGCATTGGCAAGATGCTTTTTGCTTATAATGGCCGTAGGAGAGAAGGGTATGGGTATGCTGATTTTTGAGTGAAGATTGTAGGAGAGGGAAACTGGTTCTGGGTAACAGAACAGTGACTTTCTTGGTTGTGGGAGTAGTTTTGCTCTTGACAGATTGTAGGAGAGGGGGGGACAAGTTTGTTAGCACAGATTTGCCTCTGTTCTTGGCTGTGAGAGTCTCTTGACTCTGGACAGATTTGTGTTACTCAGTGTATTCCTGTGTTTGTGCCGAAATATATCATTATTTAGGTTCCTATTTTGCTGGCTCCTAACAATTTAGTATCATAGCAGTAAGATCCTATGGGAGAATGGAGCCAAAAGACTTGAGTGTGCTTAGTCTCAAAGAACTGAGGCAGATGTTGGAAGCAAGTATATTTAACCAGAACAGAGATGGAGATGCTTTAAGGGGCCATAAGGAGTGGCGGAGAAATCAGAGGCACTAGTTGAGACACAAAGGCTACAGAATTAGGAACAACAAATGAAGAGGAGAAGCCAGGTGAAACAAAGGAGAAATCAGAGAAAAAATTGGACATCAACAATGCTGAAACAGGTGATAGGGACGAGAAGCAGCCAAACGGACAAGAAAAAGAGGGAAACCAAGAACTTGAGGCTGAACAACAATTAAAGTTAAAACTTTGTTCAGCAGAAGAAAATTTTGAAAAAGTTTTTGGTGACAATCCAAGAAGAAAGGTGAAACCTGAAATTTTTGGAGTCATAGAAGCAGCCAAAGAAGTTCCAAACATCTATGCTCGACAAGACCAAATGAGGTGTTACAATCAGCGTTACACACCGAGAACGCAAGAAAAAATGACGGGCAGAAACGGCGCTTCTGGAGGCTGGACGACGGCAAAGATGAAAAGAAAAAGTGGAGGCTGGATAGGGTTTTGTTGATCAATGGCCGTAGAAACCGATTGCTGGATATCAACAAAGGGAACCGAGCTTATGAGACGACAATGCATACCGGGTTAAGAAAATACCCGACCCAACCCGTATATTCACGGGTCCCCCACTACACAGAACCAGCTCGGTCCACACCCAACTTGAATAATCCGGCCCACGATTCCAAAACTGATCCAAAGAACCAGGATACCAAGACCAGCAGTTCTTCAACGCTTGTATCCACGATGCGCAAGACTAGTTGGAGCCGACGACCTTCTGACTCGGAGATGTCTCGGCGAAGGGAACTCGGTCTGTGTTTCAAGTGTAGGAAGAAATTTAGTCCTTCTCACATCTATAAGGATAAGCAACTGCAGATGTTCTTGGTCGACGTCGACGCCGACAACAGCGAAGAAGAAACCGGATGAAACAGGGGAAGCAGGGGATGACTACTATGATGCTAAGGACGAAACCACCAGAATGGTATTATCGTTAAACTCCTTTGCTGGGATTGAAAGTAACCATACAATGAAGGGTAGAGGGGAACTCCCCAGAAAAGCTATCATTGTCTTGATTGATAGTGGAGCAACTCGCGATTTTATTGCCGAGAATCTTCTCAACCGACCAGAAATCAAAATAGACGAAGTGGCAAAGTACACTATTACTGTTGAGGATGGTCATTCGGTTCGACGGAGACAACGTTGTAGGGACAGGATACTGAAGCTACAGAGTCTCTGTATTGTTCAAACCTTCTACCCATTTATTATGAATTCAAGTGCTCACTTGAAACACCTAGAAGAGGAAGTTGACACACTCGCCACACAATTTCCTTCTTTTCACCTTGAGGACAAGGTGAGACTTTTAGTGGAAGGAGATTAAAGGACCCATTTCATTGGGAAACTTATTCTAGAAAATCAAGGTACCCACATCCGATGCAAGCAAAGGGGAAAGAAGCCTTTTAAGGTTGCAGGGTTTGACCTTGCTATTCCTATGTACTATTAGGACACATAGCCACTATATAGAGTGGCTATGGTTATTTAGACTTGTAACTTTTTGCACACTTTTTGGGCATTGGCAAGATGCTTTTTGCTTATAATAGCCGTAGGAGAGAAAAGTATGGGTATGCTAATTTTTGAGTGAAGATTGTAGGGGAGGGAAACGGTTGCGGGTAGCGAGCGGTGACTTTCTTGGGTTTGTGGGAGTAGTTTTGCTCTTGACAGATTGAAGGAGGGGGGGACAAGTTTGTTAGCACATATTTGCCTCTGTTCTTGGCTGTGAGAGTCTCTTGACTCAGGACAGATTTGTGTTACTCAGTGTATTCCTGTTTTTGTGCTGAAATATATCATTATTTAGGTTCCTATTTTGCTGGTTCCTAACAATTTGCAGTATAATGTAACCTGGGTAATTTCCCAACGACTTCGCAATCGGTTCAATTTGAACAGCAATAAAACAGAAACAGTAATATTGAGGGTTTTTGGTTCAAAAGAGAATAGAAACAAAATAACAAGAACAGAATGAAATAAACACAAATTAAACAGATAAACAGAAGATCACCCCAGGATTTCGAATTCCACCACTTCCCTTCCTCGGACTAAAACAGATTTGAAACGAACTCGTGATTGATTCTGGACGAACCAAAATCTCTGCGTTCGTCCAGAGAATCCCTCAACTAGACAATCGCCTAGCGTTTATTCAAACAGTGGCATGTCACTGCCAACTGCCTCACCAGAGAGGTCAGATCATCAAGCCTATTCTCTAATCTCGAGAATGTATCGACTGGAGGTGTTTGAACATGGTAAACAAATCGGAGTACTATTGGCCCGGTGCCAAATTGCCGAGAGTTGGTCGCCATCTCGGATATCAAGTTTTGGGCATCTTCGGGTGTCTTGTTACGCAGAGCCCCACCACTAGAAGCATCCACCAAACTTTTGTCTACCGGTAGCGAGACCATCATAGAAGTGGGCAATCAAGAGTTGCTCAGTGATCTGGTGGTGTGGACAGCTTGCACATAACCTTTTGAACCTCTCCCAGTACTCATGCATAGTCTCCCCATTGGCTTGTTTAATGTTGCCAATTTCCTTCTTGATCGCAGTTGCTCTGGAGGCATAGTAATATTTCTCCATAAATAACCTCTGAATATCGGTCCAACTCCCAATAGATGAGGGCTGAAGGTACAACAACCAGTCTTTGGCTCTACCTTCCAATTAGAAAGGAAAAGCTCTCAGCTTGATATGATCTTCATCAATGGCCTGCGGTTTCATTATGCTGCACACTAGATGGAATTCCTTCAAATGCTTAATGGCACACTCACCTGAAAGACCATGAAACTTGGGCAACAAGTGTATTAGACCAGATTTAAGCTCAAAGTTAGCAGCAAGGGCAGGATATTGGATGCACAAGGGTTGATAATGAACATCAGGTTCATTCAATTCCTATAAAGTAGGACGACTTTCCTGTTCTTCTGCCATAATTTCTGAATTAGGAAATTGCTACTAGGATCAGTGAAAACAACAAGACTATCAGAAGTACTATCAGAAATACAATCAGAAAGATCAACAGAATGGCCACAATCAGACTCAAGTGCAATGTCCAATTCAGTATTAATCCCACGACTTAGCCTAACAACTCTTCTAGTAGTAAGAATTGTTCTTTCTATTTTAGGATCAAATGGCAACAAGTCTTCTGGATTTATAGTGCTCCTAGTACTCATGCAGCATAATCACAAGGCAGAATTTGTAGAAAATTAGAATTACGAAAATGCCACCAGCAAATCAGAATTACGAAAATGCCACTAAAAGTGGTAAAAAGTAGAAAAGGATTTTGCAGTATAATGTAACTTGGGTCGTTTCCCAATGAATTTGCAATTGGTTCAATTCGAACAGCAATAAAACAGAAAGAGTAAAATTGAGGGTTTTTGGTTCAAAAGAAAATAGAAACGAAATAACAAAAACAGAACGAAATAAACACAGATTAAACAGATAAACAGAAGATGAAACCAGGATTTCGAATTCCACCACTTTCCTTCCTTGGACGAAAACAGATTTAAAACGAACTCGTCCAGAAAATCCCTCAACTAGACAATCGCCTAGCGTTTATTCGAACAGTGATGTGTCACTGTGCGATCGCACAGCAAGCACTTAAACCTAGTTCGAACTCAATCCTTGGGATATCTCAATCTGGGCGTTAAATCTAACACCCAATCCGAAAGTAATTCGAATCCGAAATTACAAAACAGAAACAAATTTGTTACCTTTAAGAACAAGTCCTCTGGATAGTGGAATCCTCAATCCATGGGTCAATCACAGAAGCTTAGCCCATCATGATTATGTAGAACGAAAATCGGCGAAATTAAGTTCATCATGAACACGAAGAACGATTGAGAGAATTTAGAAACTCCTATTTTGATCCACAAAAATCTAGAAACGTGAATGATAGAATGTTTGTGGCTGTCATCCAACTTAAAGTTAACCTAAAAGTGGAAATGGGTTCAGCCCAAACGAAAATAAAATAAAAGTGGGCTTAAGTGACAAAATTCGAGCCCAAATAAAAATCCAAAAATACATATGACTTCGGCTCCAAAATCGACCATCCTCTTGTCCGAATTTGCTCTTCATGTCTTCATAACAATTGTAGCTCTCTGAATCATCTGAAATATGAGACAAAAATGAGGGAAATCTGATGTCTGGTTCAAGAGTTATGGTGAAAATAGTGAAGCAATGTAAAATTGGAATTTTATTATTAAAAATGGCTAAAACATAATAAAAGGCCCAAAGCCCAAATAAGTATAAAAGTCATTATTTATTAGCTAAAGAGTCCTAAATTTTAATCAAGAGACAAAAAGTAGTGTATGAAATATTCAATTATCAACAATTTAGTGTGAACGCAGCTATTTCTAGGGCGTGGCCCCAAAAGGAAGGTGGAAGATCTGTTTGACTCATCATAGATCGAACCATATCTAATAGGGTTCGATTCCTCCACTCAGAAACACCATTCCATTGAGGTGTTCCTGGAGGAGTAAGTTGTGAGACGATCCCACGACTCCTAAGATGGTCAATGAACTATTGGCTTAAATATTCACCACCCCGATCAGATCGAAGTGCCTTAATTGTTTTGCCAAGTTGGTTTTGCACTTCATTTTGGAATATTTTGAACATTTCAAAAGATTCAGACTTATGCTTCATTAGATAGATATAGCCATATCTACTAAAATCGTCTAGAAATGTAATGAAGTATAAATGACCTCCTCTGGCAGAAGTATTCATTGGTCCACACACATCAGTATGTATAAGGCCCAATAAATCAGTGGCCCTCTCACTTTGACCAGTAAAAGGTGTCTTTGTCATCTTTCCCAATAAACAAGACTCACATGTTTCAAATGATTTAAAATCAAATGAGTTAATAAATCCATCTTGATGGAGTTTCGAAATGCGTTTCTCATTTATGTGGCCTAGACGACAATGCCATAGGTAGGTCGGATTCAAATCATTTGACTTGAACCTTTTGGTAGTTATATCATAGATGTGTCCATTATTAGGATATTCTAAATTAAGTACATAATGACCAGCATGAAAATCTCCATGAGCATAAAAAACATCATTATGATAAATTGAACATTTATGGTTCCTAGTAATGGAAGTATAACCTTCTTTATCCAAATAAGAAAGTGAAATAATGTTACTACTCAAAGCAGGAACATAAAAGCAATTGTTCAAAATAAACAAAAGCCCATTGGGCAGAACTAATTCATAAGTGCCTACAGCTAAAGCAGCAACTCTTGCTCGGTTTCCAACTCGTAGGTCAACTTCGCCCTTCTTCAATCTTCTACTGTCCTTGAGACCCTGCACATTTGTACAAATGTGAGATCCACATGCAGTATCTAATACCCATGTAGAGGAAGTAGAAAAATAAATATCTATGACATAGATACCTAAAGCGATTCAGATCTTCTTGATAGAGTTTGCAATTCCTCTTCCAATGACCCGTTCATTGCAAAAGTAGCAGACCCCATCCTTCGGAGGCTTTGCCTTCTTGGCTGCAGGCTTAGATTCGGGCTTCTTTGACTCATTGGTCTTACCAGCTGAGCCTTTACCCCATCTTTTGCCCTTTCCTTTCTTTTTCATACCCTTTCCTTTTTGAATCATCAAAACAGTGCTGGGCTTCTTCTTAATGCTCTGCTCAGCTGTTTTGAGCATCCCATGCAATTCAGAAATTGATTTCTCCATGTTGTTCATGTTATAGTTCATGACAAACTGGTCATAACTATCTGGGAGTGAATTCAAGATCATATCTGTAGCTAACTCCTGGCTCATGGGAAATCCAAGCTTGCAAGGTGATCAATGTTGCCTTTCATCTTCAAAACATGAGGGCTAATTGATGCACCTTCAGCCATCTTGCAGGAATGTAAGGCCTTTGTGGTCTCATACCTCTCTTGCCTTGCCTGTTGCTGGAACATTTCCTTGAGATGAACAATCATCCCAAAAGCCTCCATATATTCCAGATCTCTTTGGAGCTCTAGAACCATAGAGGCAAGCATCAGGCATCCTACATCCACATAGTCATTAATATGCTTCGAGTAAGCATCTCTCTGAGCTATTGGAGCATCGTTGCGGTGCTCATCGGGAATGGGTTGATCAAGGACATAAACCTTTCTTTCCTGCTTGAGAACAATTCTCAAGTTTCTGAACCAGTCAAGAAAGTTTGTCCCATTAAGTTTGTCCTTCTCAAGGATAGATCGCAGTGATAGTGTTGTGGTATTACTAGTCGATATGATTCTACAATTAAAAGATATGCAACGTTAGTTAATAATCTCCCACTGAATTAACAACCCTCATTATAATTAGTGGGCTAAGATCCATATTTGGCTTAAATTTAAGTCCGCTTTGGCAGGACGCTTAAAAACAAGTTATTTAGGTAGGCAACTTCTTTGCCAATTACATCACATGTAACTCTTAGATCTTTATGGGATTGGATCATCATATGACCGGCATGTTTAATCTCATCTAATGCCTTGAGATCCAAAACCGTTTTGATAATCTCAATTAAGTCAAGACAATAATGAATATTGAGTATCACCATTACTCACTCTTTTCTCACCAATATAACTCAAATACATCCACTTTGGTGGAACATACAAATGTGTGATCTAGGTTTTGACAAGTATTCATTAATTGACGGCATTATGACTTAAGATTTTATTTTGAGGGTATTATTTGATGTGGTCCAATTAATCCTATTAATTCTACTTATATGAATGCAATCACAATTGTATCTCATATAATCTCTAAATTAATTATGAGTGATCTAATCAAATCATAATTAAAACTCGAATTAATTATGAGTGATCTAATCAAATCATAATTAAAACTCTGAATTAATTATGAGTGATTAATCAAATCATAATTAAAACTCGAATTAATTATGAGTGATCTAATCAAATTATAATTAAAACTTTAAATTAATTATGAGTGATCTAATCAAATCATAATTAAAACTCTAAATTAATCATGCAAAGTGATGAAATCAAAACATAATTAAAAACTGAGTGACACAACATGGCTCATCTAACCTAAAATCCTCTCAAGCCAATGAGAAGACTTCTCTAAATAAGAAAAGAGAAATACATTAGGAGAAACCTCGTTTGACATACGAGGGGAGTGAGATGAGAAGAGAATGTACATCAAGAATATTTAGAGAGAGGTATGGCTCGCAGGCCATATTTAAAATTTACAACACTTGTAAAACTCTAGAGCCATGTTGTTCACCATACCCAAACAACATTTGAAAGGTAAATAACATCATATATTAATTCATACACTTATGAAATAAAATATTATGATTAAATCATTGAGTTTAATATTACATTAATAATATCATAATTTAAATTCTCGCACTTTGAACAAGTAGAAACCCTAACGCAAGCTTATGTTTAAATGCATAATGGATCCAATTAATCATATATTGATTTAAACACATACATAGAATCGGTTTCATCATATATATCACATATATAAACAAACGAAAAACCCAATTTAAACGCACGGTTGACCTGGCTCTAATACCATTGGTGGGATCTGTACACGCAGCGGAATTCTAAATTTTTTTTACGAATCCCATCGGAGGATCTATCAACGGCGTTTAAATCAAGGTTCGTTAGAGAAACCATACCTATGCGAAGGGTTGAGAGTTTCATTCAATACGGTCTGATGTGCCTCTCCCTCTTCATGCATCTTGGATGTCGTACGTCTTGAACGTGGTGCCATCTCGTTCGATCAAACAGGAGCAGTACTTTCAATCTCCTCCCTCTATCGGTATCCACATGAACAGCACTGGAACACGGGCGGCAGAGTGCTAGTGCCTTCAAACCTTGCCTCTTTCTCTTTCTCTCTAGGGTTTCTTGCAGCTTCTCTAATTCATCCGTCTGTTCAATACGACACTAGTGGAAAAAAGAGCTTTAAGACCACCTCATTTATACCAGAGTAATGACACACTGGTCTTAATAGTATGACCGGTGGCAGTTTTGTAAATATAAAGAACTTCTTGGCCGCCTCCTAATGAGCATCAGTCTTAATAGTATGACCGGTGGTAGTTTTGTAAATATAAAGAACTTCTTGGACCGCATCCTTTATCAATGAGTCTTAAATATATTATTTAGACCGCTTAACAAAACAAACGGTCTTAAAAATATTATTGAAAAAACGAAAGTTCAAATTTCTTTATAGAGAAATCTCGAACAGTGGGCGACTTATATTTTCTCGCGGTCCAAAATAATGAGGAAAAAATTAAATAAACGTTTAAGACTAGATATATATAACAAGCGGTCTTAAATATTATACTTTTTAGACCGGACATAATTTGTGACCGGTACTAAATAGTTTATTACTTTTAAGTTCGGAGTTTAATAAACGACGGTCTTAAAACTTAACATTTAAGAACGTCTTTTAGTTCATCCGGTCTTAAAAATAAAGCGTCAAATATATTCTTCTTCGCACGAAACATTCCTTACGACTTACGTTGTCCCTCCGAACTCGAAACCCTCTTCTTGTTGTGAAACCACTCTTCCTTTTGCATTACCTCTCTTCTTCGCCCACGTGAAACGTTACCTTACGACTTACGTTGTCCCCCTGAACTCTAAAACCCTTCTTCTTGTTGTGAAACCACTCTTCCTGTTGCATTACCTCTCTTGCACGCCCACGTACCATTAGCCTCTGTTACGCTCTCATTTGCTCAGGCATTCCTCTCTTCCTGTCTCGAAAATGAACAGTGAAAACGATTCCATTCGTGTTTCGGGAACACTAGTTACTGGTATGAGTCAGAATGAATCCTCCTCATCTCACAATGTGCCTCGTAACCACCCAGCACGCCGTGGTAGAAGAGCACAAGAATGATGGATGTAACCCTAAGTCGACTTCTAGGTCAAAGCGGAGATTCAGTTTGATGAAAAGTTGCGACCTTTCGGCCCTAATAAAAAAGTAAATATACTAGTTTTGTCGGTTGTCTTGCACGCAGCAAGGTTAGTATCTTGACTGATGAGTGGAAAAATGTGGACTTCGGCAAAGTAAATCAACCTACTTGGGACACTATCCGGCTTACATACATTGTCCCTGACTCTGAGAAGTTGAAAGACAAGACATTGTCTTATTGTGCTGATCGGTGGAGGAAGTTTAAGACCTCTCTCGCTAACAAGTTATTTTTGCCGAGGTTCGACTTTCGACCAAAATCCTTGGGACAAGTACACATTTATTGATGAACAAACTTGGCAACAATTTGTTCACCGGACCACTCCCGAAGCTCGGTGAGTTTATATTTTGGTTTTTTTTGCCCTTTTGTTTGCTTATTAACTTTGTCTTGATATGTGAATGTTATTGTGTTCATCTAATCCTGTTAGTTAAATTGTTTGGTGTGTGAATAGAAGTATACATTTCCTGCCTTTGTCTATGCAAGTCTGATATGTAAACACTGAAAAGGTAAAATACTAAAAAGGTAATTAGGGAAATAATAATGGCATAAGACTCAAGCCATTATTATAGTCTTAGTTCTGTTATAGTAGGTAGTGGTTAGACATTGTTGTTAGTTCTATTACTATCTAATGAGGACTACTGATCCTACTGGATGCCTTAAAAAGGATCAAGCTTGTATTATTCTGTAAGCATAATTCTCTTTTGTTTCTTAACCTATCTATCTAGCAAGTACAAGACATAGCTCCAATTTCTTCTACAATTCTACATCTTCCTTACATAAAATGTTGAAACTTGATGAAGTGAATTTGACTAGTGTTTGAGGTTCATATCAAGCAGAAGTTCTCTAATTTCTGTTAGTGAGATGGCTGGAATTCATAATTAATAGTTGTTTTCAATGCTGATTCACAGGAAAGAAGGGAACGAGCACAGGAGATAGGGAGAAAGAATGATTGCCCGCATAGGGCTTCTCACCGTGGATATGAAAAGGATGAAGAAGAATTGATGGCGGCCAAGCGGAAGAGATTGGATGATGAAGCGTAATCCAATCCTTCGCAAAGTACATGATCCACCATCTCCAATACGTCGCGAGGAGTTGTGGTTGCACATTCAGAAAAAGCCAAGCGGCGCCTACACGAGTGAACAAACTCGTGTAGTTGCTGAAAGAATTGTAAGTATCGTTATTGTTATTTTTTAGTTACTAAACATGTTTCATTACTAAGCTTCTCGTTATCTGTATCTTACAGAAGATCTTAAAAAGAAAGAAAGCGAGAGGGATCTTTTGTGTCGGACGGGAGGAGTGATGTTCTAACCGTTGCGACCGAAAAACCGGATCATGGTGGGCGGTGGGGATTGGAAGGGGGATTGGAATACTTTGGTAAATCCAAACAAGGAATATGGTAAATCCAAACACCATAGGACAAAGTATGGCAAGGTATCAATCCGAGATGAGATGGAGGAATTGAATCATATGAGCCGGATGAGGGAAATTAAGTGAGGATGACCGGTGTTCCTTCACACATTCACCGTGCGGCAAGGCACTAAAGTTGGAAGCAAGGTATCAATGTGGAGATGATCGTCCTACACTATTAGTTGCAAAAGGGACTGTCCACAACTTATTGGCATCAACTGTACACCACCAACAAATGGCTGGTGATGAAGTCAGAGTGTCAGTTGAAAATGTGATCATTGATGCACCTCTCCCTCTCCCAACTGATCAGCTGAAGCTTGTGAGTGATGTCAAGGGAACCTTCATCTCTTGGCCAGTGAAGCTTGTACATGTCTCTACTCCTCTTGAAGCTTCATCCCTCCTCCTCAAGTTCCACCCCCACCTCCTCAAGTTCCACCCCCTCGTCAAGCTCCACCCCCTCCTCAAGCTCTATCCCCTACTGCTAAGTTGACTGGCACGAAAAAAATATCCAATCTGGTGAAGAGTGGATATTTTAAAGATAAATCGTGACCTGTCAATGAAGTATTAGGCGTCCTCATCCTCTTCTCGTTCAAGTTGACACCGTTGATGTTGAGTCCTCTCGCTTCCTCGACAGGAGCTTACTAATGCAATTGTTCAAATTTTTATGAAGTAAGTATCTTCGTCTATGAGTACATAATTTAAATGCATCGTTTAGACACTCATACATTATTACTAATTCCCGATCGATGTCATTATGAGGAAGAATTGGTTCAAAAGGGCGGGAGCAATGATTTTGGATTCTTGTGCCCTTTTTGTCTTTTCAAGTCAAACATCCATGCGAGAGATGAGTACATATCAAAGAGGTTGTGTGAAGTAAGAAGAAAGGTGTACTTGTTGCCATTCTTCCACATGTACATAGCACAAATCTTGTCCGCAATTCACTTAATTCTGCTACATATATCACCGAGTATACTTTGTTTTGTTAATTTTCAGCGCATCGTTGGTCCTCATGTGCATGGAGGAGCATAAAGTTATCTTCTTATGCTCCACTCACGGAGTTCCATTGCCTTCGTTGACGCAAACCATCAACGGTAAGCATGTCATTTTGATTCTCTTGTCTCGAAATCTCTACTATGAATTTTCGTGAACATTATTGATAAATTTGTGATTTTGATGATAGTGATGAAGATCTTCCAAATCGAGGTAAAGAAAAGGCGTCGGGCCAAAGACTCCATGAGGCAATCAATCATCCAAAGACAAGAACCAACGGGGTCCAACATGTGGCCAAAGACGTCATGAAACACATGTATGATATTATCACGGGAGGAAGAATTAGCGCTGAATTAACCAAGGTAAATGTATTTGATGTTACATATTATGCACGTTAAAGTTCCACATTCATGTTACCGCACGATGCAGGACAATAATTTTTGTTTTTATTCAAATAAGGTAAAAGATGTTTTTTGTTTTTTGTATGTTCTTAAGCAATGTATTCCGTGAATTTCTATTGTTGATTTACACGAGGACAATGTTTTGTTTGTTTCCTTTTTGTCGGAAAAAGAAAGACGATAATGAAAAGGACAAGGCGATCGAATATGGAAACCAAAGCCGACTTTTTAAAAAAAAGGCATGTGTTTTTAGGACCCTCGATTTACTAAGTGTGCGGTCCTAAAAGTCTTCATTCTTTCATCTTAGTTTTTGGAGTCTGCCATTATCCATCTTTCATAGTTGCCTTGTTTATTGCTTTTCAGGTTGAGATAATGGATAAACTAACGAATTAAAGTACTAAACTCGCATGAGAACAAAAAGAGTGTATAATATTTTATATAATAATTTTTATCGCTGCCCTACCCAAAAAAAAAGCAACAAAAAAAAGCAACAAAAAAAAACTAAAAAAACAACTAATCCTTTTTGTAGACGGAGAGGGAGGGGGAGCCGGAGTTGTCGGAGTCATCTTCAACGGCATCATACTCCATGTCATTGGCGTGAAGTACCATGTTCAGCTTGTTGTTCATGGTATGAACAAGCTGAACCAATTGGCCCAAGCGCCGATCCATGTGATCGACGCGGGTCACCAACGACTGCACCAACTGCTTCACAGTCGGAATTGGAGGAGGGAATGGCGAAGGGGGCTAAGGTTAAAGAGGAGGAGGAGGAAACAGAGGACCTGGGGGAGCAGCCATTACAGTGGAGGCTGGGCGTTGGAGGAGGCCATTAGAAGTGATGGAGAAGAATGTGAAGAAAGTACAGTAACAATAGGTTTAAATAGAGAACCCATCCTGAACAATGTGAAACGCCAGAAACTTTAATGAGGAGACGCATAGTTCATCAGAATACGAGGAGACGCCTAGTTGGGAATGAAAGTGGAGCTATATATCCAAGAGGGGGGTGAATTGGGTATTTTAAAACTTTTGAGAAACTGCTCTGTTTTTAGACAACAAAAATAGAGATGAACAGAGTAAAGGGAAGAATAGCTGAACACATAGAATTATACTGGTTCGGTCTTAACAACTTGACCTACATCCAGTCCCTAGACTCTCCGGGTTTTCACTATCACAAAGATTACACACTCGTACTCAAAGAGTAGTTCTCTCTCTAGAACTCACTCCCCCTTACAAGTTGTAATCAATGAACTCCCAAATCACCAAGTCCCCTTGACTTGTGATTCTTTTCAATAAATGAATTACAAATAAAAGCCCTCTCTAAGAATGGATAATAATAAACACTGAAGCTTATAATGTCAAAAGACAAAATACAAGTGAAAACAGAAAGGTAGTTGAAGAACTTGAATGCTTGTTCGTTTTCGGATGTAGTAGTTGTTGAGAAGAAATGAATGCAACTCTATTTATAGCCGATAGCATTAATAGACCGTTGCATTGATAATAAGACCGTTGAAGATGTTCTGCAGAAGCTGTAAGTTGCTTAGGTCTTCTTCTCTCTTTAAAACTCACTTAATCTAGCTGGCTGGATGGTCAGAGTTGACTCTCTGCAAATCAATCCGTTGGAGAAGATGTTGCTAGATGTAGAAATCATTCTTTAATGCTTTGCAACCGTGTGCAGATGGATTAACCAAAAGGATGCAAGTTTCTAGGTTGAGCATTTAATGTTCTGACACCACTTTTGCTTTTGCTTTAAACCTTCGTAAACCTTCCTTAATGCATCGAAACTCACTAAAAAGATGGTTAAACATATCTAGTACCAATAGGGATTAATCATGGAAAGCATTGAGATCAAACACGAAGGCATAGCAAAATCGTTACATTCAATTTTTAGGCAACGTCCAGAAACCCGGAGGTTTGTTCACAAACCTCGAGGTTTCACAACTTGGTGTGAAATCGAGTTTTCTCGAAGTCCAAAACTCAAAATCGAGTTTTCTCTCGGAAGTCCAAAACCTCGAGGTTTCTTAATAAACCTCGAGGTTTCACATATTTTTGTGAAACCCAAGTTTTGCAATTTTAAACATAGAACCTCGATGCTTCCTTTGTAAGGCCAAACCTCGAGGTTTCGGGAAAACCTCGAGGTTTGCTCTCACTCGGGATTTTCCAACTTCGAGAGCAAATCCTCATTCTTTGTTCACAATTGTTGGCAATCATCAAAACCTTTTAGAGAACCAACATTCTCCCCTTTTTGATGATGACAACACTTGTAAGCAAACATCTTTGGAAAGTTCAAGGAAATTTTCATGTTGTAATTAGACTTTGAAATTAGCAGAGGTTTCAAGAACTTAGCCATTTGCATAATGTAAATACATGGCATCAAGCAGTTATGAGTAGAAGCATGAACACATAAGTTGTATTTCAGTTAAAGAGCAATACAGGATAATGAGCAATACAGGATAATGTAATACAAAGCAAAATACAAAATGCACATGATCCTTAAAGCTCTCTAGACCTAAACTTCAAAGGCTACTCCTTGTTCTCTCCCCTTTGTCATCTTCAAAAGGAGGGTTGACTAAGGGTGTAGAGGGATGAGAAAGATGAAGAACTTCGAGCAGGAGTGGCGATGGATGGGGAGGGAAATATCTCAGTGGCGGGAGTAGATGGTGAAGGGAGGATTACTGTGGTTGGAGTGGTAGCCTCAGAGACTGGAGAAGGGAAAATGGGAGTTGAGGGAGCTTGAGAGAATGAAGGGATATGAGGGGAAGTGAAAGTGAAGGATGGTGAGGGAGAACTAGATGAAGGGCCAGAGGACTTGGGTCAGAAGTAGAGCCAGGAGTGAAGGAGGAACCAATGTGGAGATGCTTCATGATCTTGTCCACCTTATCAGTGAGGTCCATATGAGAAATGAGCTGAGTGGACATCTTGAGCTCAATCTCTTGACCTTCTCCTTAACCTGATTGATCAGCAACGGCTTCAAGATGCTCCTTGATGGCATCTTGAATCTCAATTAGACAGTATGCCCACGAGTCATCTCAACCCGTAATTTTCCCAATTCAAACTCAATGCGCATAGTCATGGTGGCGAGAGCAAAGATCCACAATTTGCTTAACTCGAGAAGCAAGCTAGAAGACAAAGTGATGTCCGAGGAGGTGGAGGTGCAGACCGGGCCTCTTGAGCTTGTGAGCGCGGATGTGATCTTGAAGGAGCCCGAGATTGAGCGAGCCTTTATCCCCAAACTTGATCTTCATCGATTCATCTCGTGTTTTCCCAAAGAAGGGGGATACTCAAGTGTGTCGGGAGCACCCACATACCATATCTTGTAGTAGAAAAGAATGACGAGACACCAATGAGGGATATGGAATATGAGATAACCGCTTCTTGGCAAAGCTGAACTCGTCATCCCTTTGAGGAGCCAAGTGACCAAGGTTGAAGGGAACCTTCCTCACAAATGCAAGAAATGGCCCGTAGTCATTCGAGTGAAGTGAGTCCAGTTACCGCCTTTAGGAATGAAGTTCCTAGAGTAGACATACCATAGGACACGATTCTCAAAGCAAGCATGGAACTTGGTCCGAATGTGAGTCCGAGTTGCCGATCCGGAGGGAAAGGCTCACTGTGCCTAAGTGTTTCAAAGACTTCCCGGTTATTGTAAGAAAAATCAGAGCGAGCGAGAGGATTGTCAATTCTTAGAATCTTGTTCAAGATGGCAGTGACGGTGTAAATGTGACATTCTTAACGGTGGTGGTGACCCTCCTCAATCACTTCGCCATAATCGCCCAATTCATTGTTATACTCCATCTTGTAATAAAACAATCGAACTTAGTTTGGAGTATAAGGGGCAGATATGGAAATGAAGGATTCGTATTGTTTCAACCAAGGTGATAAGTCAAAGTGGCATTCTTTCTGAAATGCCTTCAAATCAATAACCACCACAGGACAAAAGAGGCGATGAAGATATGCTTCCCTGAATTTTTCATTGTCGTCTTTGGGAAGGGCAGCAGGGTCAGTGACAAAACCATTTGGTGGAGAGATGTTCTTGTAAATGTATGATATTGCATTTTCCATGACAAGAGGCACATCTTCTTCCTCTACTTGTTGAGCATTATGAGAGGATGATTGACCCCTTGATGATTGGTGGGACTTAGCAAATGAAGCCCTCTTCGTTCTTGCCTTAGTTGGAGACTTAGTGGATTTGGAAGAGCCTGTTTTCTTCGACTAATCCTTTCCAGTAGGCTCTGTTCCAGAGGCAGAAGCTTTTCCTTTCCCTTTTCCTTTTGGTTCAGGCTCTTTTCTCTTCTTGGAAGGACCCCCGGCAGGTTCTTTGGCAGGTTCTTTGAAGGAGACCTCTTTCCTTGGACCCTTGGTTTCCTTTCTGCCCTTCGATGGTGATTGTTCGTCAGCAATCTCACCCTGAACACCTCGAATTGATTTATCAATTCCATAACGGAGGCGAGTAGAGCGAGTCTTGACCCTTCGGCCGACCGAGGAAGGGGATGTTTGTTCGGTTGACGAGGAGGAGGAGGAGGAGGAGGAGGAGACCATGATTTTGTTTCTTCCTCACCGGAATCGAGGCGAAATAGCTTGGGATTTGGATTTCGAAGCCATTTGAGGGTTTAGAAGGAAGGATTTGGTCGAAAATGGGAGATTCAGATAGTGGGTGATGAGAGAGAGCAAAAATCTAGAGGTTTAGGTCGAGGTTTGAAGAACATGAACAGTGTATGCATATATATAGGCGATGGCAAACCTCGAGGTTTCATGCCAAACCTCGAGGTTTGATGAAAAATACTAACCTGGACGTCATAGGTGTTCTGTGAACCTTTGACTCATCAGCACGAAAACCTCGAGGTTTGTTTCAAAACCTCGAGGTTTTACTGTCTTTTGGATTGATCATCTTTCTGTCTCATTCAAAACTCGAGGTTTCCCTGAATACTCGAGGTTTCATTTCTCTGAAGCTTTTTGTCCTTGGCGATGCACCACGAAACCTCGAGGTTCACATCCAAACCTCGAGGTTTTGTTTCTTGGCAACAAAACACGATTGACCATGTTCTTCCAAACCTCGAGGTTTTCACCAAAACCTCGAGGTTTTGCTCCTCGACAGCAAAACCACGATAGACCATGTTTTATCAAACCTCGAGGTTTTCTCCAAAACCTCGAGGTTTTGCTCCTTGACAGCAAAACCATGTTACTTAATGTCCTGTATAAAACACGTCTAGAGACTCCGATGCTTAAGTCAGTGACTTTTAATAATCAAAACCATAATTTATCACTAATTTGAGCAAGAATTACTTACAACTCGTTGGGATTTAGCATTCCCAATTCTCTTCTAATAAAGTTGAATGATTCCTTGGCCAAAGGTTTGGTGAAGATATCGCAAGTTGAAGATGAGTTGGGATGAACATGACTTTGACATCTCTCTTCGAACATGATCCCTTATGAAATGATGCCTCACATCAATATGCTTAGTCCGAGTATGTTGCACTGGATTCTTGGCTAAGCTTCTTGTGCTTGTGTTGTCACACAATATAGGGATCTCCTTCAAGTTGATTCCTAGATCAGATAGTTGCTGTTTGAGCCATAAGACTTGATCACAACAACTTGATGCAGCTACATACTCAGCTTTAGTTGATGATACAGCCACACTGGTTTGCTTCTTGCTGAACCAAGACACAAGTGAACCTCCAAGAAACTCACATTGGCCACTTGTACTCTTCCTATCTGTCTTGTATCCAGCATGGTCTGAATCTGAATATGCTACTAAATGTTCAGGTTGACCTTTAGGAAACCATAATCCAAGTGTTTTTGTGTCAGCAAGATATCTGAATATCCTCTTAACTTGCTCAACATGTGACTCCTTAGGAGCAGATTGAAATCTTGCACAATTCCAACACTGAATTGGATGTCCGGGGTGATTTGCGGTCAGGTAGAGTAATGATCCAATCATTCCTCTATATTTTGTGATGTTGAAGTCCTTGCCTTCCTCATCAGCATCTAATGAGTCAGTTGAACTCATAGGAGTATCAGCCCCATTACAATGGTCCATCCCAAACTTCTTCAGCAGATCATTGAGATATTTGGTTTGAGATATGAAGATTCCATCCTTCTTTTGCTTAATTTGCAGGCCAAGAAAGTAATTGAGCTCTCCCATCATGGACATCTCAAATTCTCCCCGCATATTCTTAGCAAACTCTTCACACAAGGCATCATTTAGAGGCACCAAATATAATATCATCAACATATATTTGAACAATTAAGATTTCATTAAGCTTATTACTCTTTATGAAGAGAGTTGTATCTGCTTTTCCTCTAATAAAACCTTGATCAAGAAGGAATTTACTTAATCGCTCATACCAAGCTCGAGGAGCTTGTTTAAGACCATATAGGGCCTTCTTGAGACGATACACATGATCGGATGATGGACATTTTCAAAACCAGGAGGTTGTTCTACATAAACTTCCTCTTGAATAAAACCATTCGAGAAAAGCACTTTTCACATCCATTTGATAGAGTTTAAAGTTTTTCACATGTGCAAAGGCAAGAAGAACTCTTATGGCTTCCAATCTTGCCACTGGAGCATAAGTTTCTTCGTAATCAATTCCTTCTTCTTGATTATAGCCTTTGGCAACCAGTCTTGCCTTGTTCCGGACAATGATTGTAAACTCATCTCGTTTGTTTTTGAATACCCATTTAGTGCCAATGACCGGATGGTCCTTAGGCTTAGGTACCAAGTCCCAAACTTGATTTCTATCAAATTGATGTAACTCCTCTTGCATTGCTATCACCCAATCATTGTCTGAAAGGGCTTCATCAATCTTTGAGGGTTCAATATGAGATATAAACGGTGTAAAGGTTACTTCATTTAAAGTGCTATTTCTGGTTCTTACTCCTTGATTAACATCACCTATAACTTGGTCTAAAGGATGATTTCTAATAAATTTCCAAGCTCTAGGTTGAGTCTGATCAGGATTTTCAATATTGTTTTGAGGATCAGTCTCAAAAACATTTTCAGGATTCTCAATAGAAGCAGGAGTAGTTTTCGAAAAGAATTGATTTTTGAAGACACTTCCTTCATCATCATCCATAGTTTTATCGACTTGGATTCACGTAAAACAACATGCATAGATTCTTCAACAATACGAGTGCGAGTATTAAAGATTCTATAAGCTTTACTCCTATTTGAATAACCCGAAATATACCTTCATCTCGCTTTGGGATCAAACTTTCCCAAGTTATCCTTACCATTGTTATGGATGAAACACTTACATCCAAACACATGCGGATGAGCTAGATTGGGTTTTCTTCCTTTGTACGGCTCATAGGGAGTCTTGTCCAACTTCTTCCGGAGGTATGCCCGATTTGAGATGTAGCACGCGGTGCTATTGCATCGCCCAAAACACTTGAGAAGTGTTGTTCTCATTCAGCATGGCCCTTGCCATCTCAAAGTGAGAACTCGATTCTTTCTTTCTACAACACCATTTTGTTGGGGAGTTCTTGGGGCTGAGAAGTTGTGGTCTATTCCCATGCTATCATAAAACTCAAGCAAATGCATTGTTTTCGAATTCTCCTCCATGATCGATTCGATTCGAAATAGAGAATCCTTTCTTGTTTTGGACCTTCTTGGCAAAAACAAAGAACCGATCAAATGTTTCATCTTTAGAGGATAAAAATATAGTCCATGCAAATCTTGAGAAATCATCAACTATGACCAAAGTATAAAGATTGCCTCCAAGGCTTTTCACTCTATTTGGTCCAACTAGATCCATATGAAGCAATTGAAGAGGTTTATTAGTTGAAATCTCGTTTTTAGATTTGAATGATGATTTGGTTTGTTTCCCTTTTTGACAAGCATCACAAAGCATGTTATTTTTAAAGTGAAGTTTAGGAACACCAATCACCAGATCCTTTTTAAGCAATCTGTCAAGTTGAATCATATTGACATGAGCTAATCGCTTGTGCCAAAGCCAACTCTCATCCAAGTTACTGACAAAGCATTTTTTCAGAAACAGAACCATTACTAAAGAGACTAAGTGTATAACAATTTCCATCTCTAGGGGCTCTAAATAAGGCTTTTGATTTTATGTTTTCTAAAGGGAGTATATCCTTACTCATAATCAAGCACTATTCAGAATCGAAGATAACTAAGTTACCTTTATCAGTGCTTTGGCTTACACTGAGGAGATTGTGGCAAAGTCCTTCGACTAGGTAGACATCTTTGATTAGTGGTCCTTCATTGTTGCTAATTTCACCAACTCCAAGAATCTTTCCGCATTGATTTCCACCAAAGGTCACCTTGCCACCATCCTTAGGCTTGATTGAGGCAAATTTGGATTGATCCCCAGTCATGTGCCTAGAGCATCCACCTATCAATGTACCATTTGTTGGATTTTGATGCTCTTAGGCAAACCCGCAAGACACAAACAAATCAGGCCTTAGGTACCCATATTTTCTTGGGTCCTTTGGGGTTAGTTTGTGTCTTAGGAATCTTGTAAGATCCCTTTGGCACCCATTGATAATTTCCTCCGGGTTTACTCTTTCTTTCCTTCTTAAGAAAGCGAGGAAGAAGTAGTATGACCCTTTCGTGCAATTACGAGTGCAAACGGGTTTGAAGAATGGACTGATTTTGTAAAATAGTTCATATAGGATTTTTCACGAGACTTCTTTCTTCCTTTCTTTTTATCAAAATTAGGTTTGTAACCAACTCCCGATCTGTCATTTATAAATCTTTGTTGTTTCAAAATGACATTGAGCATTTCACTTCCTCTAGTGAATTTCTCAAGTGCCTTTGTAAGGTATGAATTCTTTTTCTTCGATTAGGACAATCTTTACAAGCAATATTTTCTCAAGAGGAAAACTTTTCAACTTGAAGTTCAAGAGTAAGATTTGTTTTTCAATTTGAAATATTTTTCAGCAAGTTTTTCAAACTCGGATTGCAATGACCATATATTCAAAGAAATAACTCATCATAAGGTGGTTTGCAATCATATACCTCTTTATAGAGGAAAAGGAAAAAAATAAATAAATGTATAAATACCTATGTCACAACACACACAATAATAAATTACAACAAGAAAATTGAGATATTAAAAAAGGAAAAAAATCAATGAATAAATACATATCCATAAACCACACACCGTAAACAATTAAATTTAAAACCAGCAAAGAAACAAACCAACAATCAATTACAACAAAAAACGTGATTTTGAAAAAATGAAAACAAAAAAGGAATAAATACCTATGTCGAAACACACACAATAATAAATGACAAAAAAAGAAAATTGAGATATGAAAAAGAGGAAAAAAATGAATGAATAAATACATATCTATAAACAACACACACAGTAAACAATTAAATTTAAAACCCGCAAACAAACTAACAATCAATTAGAACAAAAATCTTTATAGAGGAAAACGAAAAAATAAATAAATGTATAAATACCTATGTCACAACACACACAATAATAAATTACAACAAGAAAATTGAGATATTAAAAAAGGAAAAAATGAATGAATAAATACATATCAATAAACCACACACCGTAAACAATTAAATTTAAAACATGCAAACAAACCAACAATAAATTACAACAAAAAACGTGATCTTGAAAAAATGAAAACAAAAAAGGAATAAATACCGATGTCAAAAACACAAACAATAATAAATTACAAAAAAGAAAATTGAGAAATGAAAAAGGGGAAATAAAAGAATAAATACATATCTATAAACCACACACGAGTAAACAATTAAATTTAAAACACGCAAACAAACCAACAATCAAGTACAACAAAAAACATGATCTTGCAAAAATGAGAAAAAAAAAGGAATAAATACCTATGTTAGAAACACACACAATAATAAATTACAAAAAAGAAAATTGAGAAATGACAAAAGGGAAATAAAAGAATAAATACATATCTATAAACCACACACAGAGTAAACAATTAAATTTAAAACATGCAAACAAACCAACAATCAATTAGAACAAAAATCTTTATAGAGGAAAACGAAAAAATAAATAAATGTATAAATACCTATGTCACAACACACACAATAAAAAATTACAACAAGAAAATTGAGATATGAAAAAAGGAAAAAAATAAATGAATAAATACATTTCCATAAACAACACACACAAGTAAACAATTAAATTTAAAACATGCAAACAAACCAACAATCAATTACAACAAAAAACGTGATCTTGAAAAAAATGAAAAGAAAAAAGGAATAAATACCGATGTCACAAACACAAACAATAATAAATTACAAAAAAGAAAATTGAGAAATGCAAAAGGGGAAATAAAAGAATAAATACATATCTATAAACCACACACGAGAGTAAACAATTAAATTTAAAACACGCAAACAAACCAACAATCAATTACAACAAAAAACGTGACCTTGGTAAAAGGGAAAAAAATGAATAAATAGCTAAGTCACACACACACAAGAATAAATTACAAAAAGAAAATTGAGATATGAAAAAAGGAAAAAAATGAATAAATACCTATGTCACACACACACACAATAATCAATTACAACAAGAAAATTGGGATATGACAAAAAGAAAAAAATAAATGAAGAAATACATATCTATAAACAACACACAGAGTAAACAATTAAATTTAAAACCCGCAAACAAACCAACAATCAATTAGAACAAAAATCTTTATATAGGAAAACGAAAAAAAATAAATAAATGTATAAATACCTATGTCACAACACACACAATAATAAATTACAACAAGAAAATTGAGAAATGAAAAAGGGGAAATAAATGAATAAATACATTTCTATGAACCACACACGAGTAAACAATTAAATTTAAATCACGCAAACAAACCAACAATCAATTACAACAAAAATCTTTATATAGGAAAAAAATAAATGAATAAATACCTATGTCACAAACACACACACACAAAACAATAAATTGAAACAAGAAAATTGAGATACCAAAAAAGGAAAAAAATAAATAAATGAATAAATACATATCTATGAACCACACACAGAGTAAACAATTAAATTTAAAACACACAAACAAACCAACAATCAATTACAACAAAAATCTTTACATAGGAAAAACGAAATAAAAAATAAAGGAATAAATACCTATGTCACAAACACACACACACACACAACAATAAATTGAAACAAGCAAAATTGAGACACCAAAAAAGGAAATAAATAAATAGATACATATCTATGAACCACACATAAGAGTAAACAATTAAATTTAAAACATGCAAACAAACCAACAATCAAGTACAACAAAAAACATGATCTTGCAAAAATGAGAAAAAAAAAAAAAGAAGGAATAAATACCTATGTGAGAAACACACACAATAATAAATTACAAAAAAGAAAATTGAGAAATGACAAAAGGGAAATACAAGAATAAATACATATCTATAAACCACACACAAAGTAAACAATTAAATTTAAAACACGCAAACAAACCACAATCAAGTACAACAAAAAACATGATCTTGCAAAAATGAGAAAAAAAATAAAGGAATAAATACCTATGTTAGAAACACACACAATAATAAATTACAAAAAAGAAAATTGAGAAATGACAAAAGGGAAATAAAAGAATAAATACATATCTATAAACCACACACAGAGTAAACAATTAAATTGAAAACACGCAAACAAACCAACAATCAATTACAACAAAAATCTTTATAGAGGAAAACGAAAAAATAAATAAATGTATAAATACCTATGTCACAACACACACAATAAAAAATTACAACAAGAAAATTGAGATATTAAAAAAGGAAAAAAATAAATGAATAAATACATATCCATAAACAACAAACACAATAAACAATTAAATTTAAAACATGCAAACAAACCAACAATCAATTACACCCAAAAACGTGATCTTGGAAAAAAAAAAAAAATAAATGATTAAATAACTATCTCACACACACACAATAATAAATGACAAAAAAAGAAAATTGAGATATGAAAAAAAGGAAAAAAATGAATGAATAAATACATATCTATAAACCACACACACAACAAACAATTAAATTTAAAACAAAGAAACAAACCAACAATCAATTACAACTAAAATTTTCTTAGAGGAAAATGAATAAATACCTATGTCACACACACACAATAATCAATTACAACAAGAAAATTGGGATATTAAAAAGAAAAAAATAAGAAATACATATCGATAAACAACACACACAAGTAAACAATTAAATTTAAAACCCGCAAACAAACTAACAATCAATTAGAACAAAAATCTTTATAGAGGAAAACGAAAAAATAAATAAATGTATAAATACCTATGTCACAACACACACAATAATAAATTACAACAAGAAAATTGAGATATTAAAAAAGGAAAAAAATAAATGAATAAATACATATCCATAAACAACAAACACAGTAAACAATTAAATTTAAAACATGCAAACAAACCAACAATCAATTACACCAAAAAACGTGATCTTGGAAAAACAGAAAAAAATAAATGATTAAATAACTATCTCACACACAAACAATAATAAATGACAAAAAAAGAAAATTGAGATATGAAAAAAAGGAAAAAAAAATGAATGAATAAATACATATCTATAAACCACACACACAGCAAACAATTAAATTTAAAACACGCAAACAAACCAACAATCAATTACAACAAAAATCTTTACATAGGAAAAACGAAATAAAAAATAAAGGAATAAATACCTATGTCACAAACACACACACACACACACACAAATATAAATTGAAACAAGCAAAATTGAGACACCAAAAAAGGAAAAAAAAAATAAATGAATAGATACATATCTATGAACCACACGAGTAAAAAATTAAATTTAGATATGAAAAAAAGAAATAAATGTATAAATACCTATGTCACAACACACACAATAATAAATTACAACAAAAAAATTGAGATATTAAAAAAGGAAATAAATGTATAAATACCTCGGGTTTACTCTTTCTTTCCTTCTTAAGAAAGCGAGGAAGAAGTAGTATGACCCTTTACATTTTGCGTAATTACGATTGTGCAAACGGGTTTGAAGAATGGTGATTTTGTAAAATAGTTCATATAGGATTTTTCACGAGACTTCTTTCTTCCTTTCTTTTTATCAAAATTAGGTTTGTAACCAACTCCCGATCTGTCATTTATAAATCTTTGTTGTTTCAAAATGACATTGAGCATTTCACTTCCTCTAGTGAATTTCTCAAGTGCCTTTGTAAGGTATGAATTCTTTTTCTTCAGATCGGGACAATCTTCACAAGCAATATTTTCTCAAGAGGAAAACTTTTCAACTTGAAGTTCAAGAGTAAGATTTTGTTTTTCAATTTGAAATATTTTTCAGCAAGTTTTTCAAACTCGGATTGCTGACCATATATTCAAGCAAATAACTCATCATAAGGTGGTTTGCAATCATATACCTCTTCGAAGTTGATACGATGTTCTTCTTCTTCGGCAACTAAGCATACGTTTGCTTTTTCTTCCTCATCCTCATCATCTTCATCGATGAACTATCTCCCCAAATACCGAGACATATGCCTTCTTTTTGAATCGTTGAATCTCTTCTTTTCTTTGTCTTTGTTCTTCATATTGGGGCATTCGATTTGATGTGGCCGGGCTTCTCACACTCGTAGCAAATGATTGGCTTCTTTGCCTCATAGTTGGAGCTACCCTTGTGAAACTTCTTGAAACCTTGGTCCTTCTTATAGAATTTCTTGAATCTCCGGACCATCATACCAATCTCCTCATCTTCGTCTGGATCTTCATCATCATCGATTCCTTAGTTTCTTTGATGACTTTAAGGGCAATTCCCTTATTTTTGCCATAGACTTCATCAAGTCCCTTTTTGAACTTGAGCTTGGCTTCATATTCGAGAAAGGCTCCCAAAAAGGGTCGCCACGAGATGCCATAGAATCTCCACGAGCTTCTTCAATGGCGGTGACTTTGGCTTCCCATTCCTTATTGAGGATGTTGAGAATTTTCCTCACTTGGACAGGCTGCTCATACTCTTTGCCCAATGCAGCAAGTTGATTGATTAGATGAGTGAATCTCACTGGAAATCACCAATAGATTCTCCGGACTTCATACGAAGGAGATCATATTTGTCATTAGAGTGTTGACTCTATTTTGCTTAACTCCAACAGTTCCTTCATGAGCAATTTCCGAGCGTCCCACATGGCTTTAGCGAGAGGTTAAGTTGCAAACGCGGAAATATTCTTGTTGACTAAGAGCACTCTACGAAGGAGAATCGCCTTCTTTGTTGAGTGTGACATTTCTTCTGTCATTTTCATCATAATCTTCTTCTTCCTTTGGAACCCTGAGACCATTTTCTAGGACAGTTGGAGAGTAGTCTCCTCGTTCAAAAACTCTCCAGAGACCATACTCGTAGCCATTACAAACACCTTGAATTTGGCTTTCGAATGAGTAATGTTCTCCATCGAAACACGGAGGTCTGTTGATTGAAGCTCCATCGGGTAGAATGCCTTCCATTAGATCCTTCTTGAGATGTTAAGCTCTTTAGAGAAGACCTCGCTCTGATACCAAATGAAAGTGGAGCTATATACCCAAGAGGGGGGGTGAATTGGGCATTTTAAAACTTTTGAGAAACTGCTCTATTTTTAGACAACAAAAACAGAGATGAACAGAGTAAAGGGAAGAATAGCTGAACACAGAGAATTATACTGGTTCGGTCTTAACAACTTGACCTACATCCACTCCCCAGACTCTCTGGGTTTTTCACTATCACAAAGATTACACACTCTGTACTCAAAGAGTAGTTCTCTCTCTAGAACTCACTCCCCCTTACAAGTTGTAATCAATGAACTCTCAAATCACCAAGTCCCCTTGACTTGTGATTCTTTTCAATAAATGAATTAGAGATAAAAGCCCTCTCTAAGAGTGGATAATAATAAACACTTGAAGCTTATAATGTCAAAAGACAAAATACAAGTGAAAACAGAAAGGTAGTTGAAGAACTTGAATGCTTGTTCGTTTTCGAGATGTAGTAGTTGTTGAGAAGAAATGAATGCAACTCTATTTATAGCCGATAGCATTAATAGACCGTTGCATTGATAATAAGACCGTTGAAGATGTTCTACGAAGCCGTAAGTTGCTTAGGTCTTCTTCTCTCTAAAACTCACTTAATCTAGTGGTGGATGGTCGAAGTTGACTCTCGCAAATCAATCCGTTGGAGAAGATGTTGCTAGATGTAGAAATCATTCTTTAATGCTTTGCAACCGTGTGCAGATGGATTAACCAAAAGGATGCAAGTTTCTAGGTTGAGCATTTAATGTTCTGACACCACTTTTGCTTTTGCTTTAAACCTTCAGTAAACCTTCCTTAATCTGTCTGAAACTCACTAAAAAGATGGTTAAACATATCTAGTACCAATAGGGATTAATCATGGAAAGCATTGAGATCAAACACGAAGGCATAGCAAAATCGTTACATTCAATTTTCAGGCAACGTCCAGAAACCTGGAGGTTTGTTCACAAACCTCGAGGTTTGGTCATTTAAGGTTGAAAACGATTTAAGACCAAAACCTCAAACCGGAGGTTTAACATAAAACCTAGAGGTTTCTCGTGCTTACTCCAAACCTCGAGGTTTTCTTAGAAACCTCGAGGTTTCACATCGTGTGTGAAACCCAGCAGAGACATGATGAAAGCAAACCTGGAGGTTTCTCAAGGAACCTCGAGGTTTAAGAATGAGTGAAAGTTCATTTGCTCTCTGGAACTCACAAACCTCGAGGTTTGTAGCAATACTCGAGGTTTTGCCCAAATGACAAAGTTCTTTGTTTTGACCCAAAACACAAACCGGAGGTTTCTATGGAAACCTCGAGGTTTGCAAACACATTGAAAACCATTAGCTCTTGGAAGCCGAAACCCGGAGGTTTCGTCAATACTCGAGGTTTTACATTTAATTTCAAATTTTCAGTTTGGTGCCAAGGCATAACCTCGAGGTTTTGATGTAAACCTCGAGGTTTCACAACTTGGTATGAAATCGAGTTTTCTCGGAAGTCCAAAACCTCGAGGTTTCTTAATAAACCTCGAGGTTTCATATATTTTTGTGAAACCCAAGTTTTGCAAGTTTAAACATAGAACCTCAATGCTTCCTTTGTAAGGCCAAAAGGGCCAAACCTCGAGGTTTGCTCTCACTCAGGATTTTCCAACTTCTGAGAGCAAATCCTCATTCTTTGTTCACAATTGTTGGCAATCATCAAAACATTTTAGAGAACCAATAGGGAAGTTTATCTGGAAGCCGAAGAGACTCTGAATCATTCATTTGAACAGAGTGTAAGGATATGACTCTGCCATCTAAAATTTGAAAAGAATGAATTTTAGTACCGGGTAAATGATGAAAGGTCGGTTTTAAAAGTAATAGAATTGAATATTTTAAAATAGACTTTTAGGACCAGACATATTATAAAAGATCGGTCTTAAAAGTAATAGAATTGATTTTAAAAATAAATAGACTTTTAGGACCGGACATATTATAAAAGATTGGTCTTAAAATAAAAATTAAATAATAGAATTTTATACCGCGTACCTATAAATCCTGCTCTTAAAAGGTTCTCTGCCTTTATTAACTCCTCATACCTCACTGTCCTTAACTCCTTATTAATTCCTCACTACCTCGTAACTCCAAACTATGTACGTGGCTATCTGAGAACAGCTCTCTGCCTTTATTAATTAACTCCTCATACCTCTCTCCCCTAACCGCTCAAACCATGGTTAGATACATGAGAACCGCTCGTAGGGGTGCTCTTACTCGTGATGCTCGTGCCTTCCGTCGATCGTTATACGGTGCGCCTCCTCCATCGAGAGTCCGTCCTATTGTGACGAGAAGAGTCTCGGGTCGTTGGACCCATTGTTATTTCTTCGGATGATGAAGAGGTTCCCGCTCCCCCTCTCCAACCTCTTGGCCCCACCGCGACTACTACTGACCCCTCTCCTCTTTCCTCTAACGAAGCATTGTGGCTGATGAGAGTAAGACAGAAACTTGCTGATCTCCGGTGGGAAATTAATGCTGTTCACGTCGATATCACCAAGGCTTTGGTGGATAATAAGCTTTAGGATGTTTAGTCAGATTCTTATTTTTGATAATTTTCTGCTTGTTTTTCTCTCTTAATTTTCTTGTGTATGTGCATATTCTCCAGTTATGTATGGAAGCGGTAAAACTAAGCTTGTGTCTTTCTAATATTCATATTCTCTAGTTTTCCTTTAATTTATTTTATTAACTCAGTTTCTGCTGCGCTCGCCAAATGCAAACCTCTTCTTTTTTTTTTGGTTAATTAATAAACGAAATACTTTTAGGACCGTAGTTCTTATAACCGCTGGTCTCAAAATTAAATGAATACTAAAAGTTAGGACCGGAGTATTCTTAAGCGCTGGTCTTAAAAATTAGTTGATAAATGTTTGACTTTTAGGACTGGACGCTTTATAAATCTCCGGCCTTAAAATTAAATGAATACTAAAATTTAGGACCGCAGTATTGTTAACCTCCGGTCTTAAAAATTTATTAATAGAATTATATCTTTAGGACCATATACTGTATAATTAACCGGTCTTAATAAAATCTAAACTATTAAGACATGTCTCTGTCATTAAAGGGGAAAATTAAATTTCCCTCTCAAAACTTCTCTTGTCGCGCCAAAAGTGATTACACGGGTTGTCTCCGGTGTGTGTTGCGTCGTCGCCGCTTCGCGTTCCTCTCTTGAGATTAACTCTCTCGGTTCCTTAGCTAGACGTCTATAGACCAAGCTGTATGAGGTGTTTCAGTTATATAACTTTATGATTTTCCTTCTAATGGTTCTAGGGTTTTCATGGGTTGAACGAAATCGATGAAATGTTATTGTGGGTTTCTCTGTTGTTAATGAATATTTTATTTTAAAGATTATATTTGAACTTTAGACCCACCCAACTGACCAAGAAATGTTTTTAGGTTACTCTTGTTGTCTGCAACATCAACGTTCATGGCGGGAGAAGAAAGACTCAGCAAACGCATTTGAATTTATATGGTACAGGTGAGTCCACAAGACCTTCATGCAATGCATTTAATTTCCTCGATATGTATTTATTTTGCTTCTTGGATTCACTGTGATACATTTATGACCAAAAGTGATTCTTCGTTATGCATTTAATGGGCAAGTTTCTCCGTAAAACCAAAAAAAAAAAAGACATGCATAACCGACATTGAGCATAAATATGCATTTGGAGTTGGCTTATTTTATATGCAAGTCTCTGCCTTTTTTCGGATTATGTATATGTTAAATCTTTCCATCTATAGGAATACTACTATGGACCACAGTTGGATAAATGCTTTACGGACGAGTGTTGAATATCAGAATGGGGTGAGGGACTTTATTGAATTTGCTAAACAAAATGCTCATGATGATAGTGGGAAGTTTTATTGCCCTTGTGTAAAATGTCCGAATGAGAGGCGACTAAGTGTTGAAGTTATACACACACATTTAATTTGTGAAGGATTTTGTAAGACTTATACAAGTATGGGTATGGCATGGTGAAAAAATACCAAGTGGGTCTCAACATGGGGAAGTGGTCTTTGATGATAATGACACGGATATGGATGATCGCATAGAGGACATTATCGTGATGTAGGAGAAGAGGCTTTTCATCAATCACATGCATATGGTAATATGTGCAGTGATGCAGAGACCCTCTATACCGTGGGTGTAAAAAATACCAATTGTTGAACGCTGTATTGAAATTGGTAAGCTTGAATGCACGTCATGGATGGAGCGACAAGAGTTTTTCTGAAATGCTTGAGGCTTTTAAGGACATGCTTCCGGATGATAATGTGTTGCCGCATCGATACTATGATGCTAAGAAAATACTTTGTCCACTGGGGATGGAGTACAAAAAGATCCATGCATGCCCGAATGATTGCGTATTGTATAGAAAAGAGTTTGAAGAGAAGCGGAATTGTCCGATATGTGAAACCCCAAGGTACAAGTCAAATAAGGGTCTTGCAAAAGTGTTGTGGTATCTTCCAATCATACCAAGGTTCAAGCGGTTGTTTGCGAATGAAAATGATGCAAAAAATTTGAGGTGACATGTAGATGAGAGGATTTCTGATGGAAAGCTTCGACATCCGGCCGATTCTTCTCAATGGAAGAAAATCAATCAATTATTTCTGATGTTCGGCGAAGAACCTAGGAACCTTAGGCTTGCCCTTAGCACAGATGGCATGAATCCATATGGAAGCCTTAGCAGCATACATAGTTCATGGCCTGTACTACTGATTATTTACAACTTATCTCTAATGTTATGCATGAAACGAAAGTACATCATGCTATCTATGTTGATTTCGGGACCGAAACAACCCGGAAATGACATTGATGTTTACCTTCAGCCCTTGATCGAAGACTTGAAGGAGTTGTGGGCAGAAGGTGTTGATGTTTTTGACTCTTTCAAGAATGAGGTGTTTAAAATGTGAGCCATGATATTTTGTACTATAAACGACTTCCCAAAGATATGGGAACTTGTCGTGGTATAGTGTTAAAGGCCATAAAGCATGTCCGGTTTGTGAAGAAGGCACACGCTACCATCAACTTCAACATGGAAGAAAGACGGTTTATCTTGGACATAGGAGATTTCTTAGACGGGGCCACCCATATCTTCGATTAAAGAAAGCCTTTTTTGGTGGCCAAGAGTATGAAGATGCTCCGGTGGCATTGACTGGGGAGCAAGTTTATGAAAAGGTGAAAAATATCAATGTCGTCTTCGGTAAGACTGCAAAGAGTAGAAAAGAAACAAATATATGGAAAAAGATATCTGTATTCTTTGATCTTCCATATTGGCACAATCTTGATTTGATACACAGTATTGATGTCATGCATGTGGAGAAAAACGTATGTGATAGTATTGTCGGCACGCTTCTCAACATACAAGGTAGTTCCAAGGATGGTGTGAAGGCAAGATTGGATCCGATAGCAATGGGAATACGCGAAGAGTTACATCCAAGGCCAGATGGGAAGAGAACTTATTGTCCCCGGCTTCTCATACTTTGTCTAAGGATGAGAAACGAAGTTTTTATGAGTGTTTACATGGCACAAAAGTTCCCTCGGGGTATTCTTCAAATTTGAAGAGGCTTGTATCGATGAAGGACTTGAAATTAGTAGGCCAAAAGTCTCATGATTGTCATGTCTTGATGCAATAACTACTCCCAATAGCTATTCAAGGCATCCCTGAATATGATCTTTGGGTCGTTTTGACTAGACTTTGTGTCTTCTTCAATGCGCTTTGTAGTAAAGTTTTTGAGATTGAAAAGTTGGATGAATTGGAGAATGAAGGATATCTTATCTTGTGCCACCTTGAGAAGCTTTTTGTTCCTACATTTTTTGACATCATGGTTCATCTAATTGTTCATCTAGTGAGGGAGATAAAGATGTGCGGCCCTATCCATTTACGGTGGATGTACCCAATTGAAAGATCTATGAAATTCCTAAAAGGGCACGTGAAGAACGCATACCGGCCGAGAAGCATCGATTGTTCGAAATATGTTTCGAAGAAGCCATGGAATTTTGTCAAAATTATTTGGCCAAAGTAAGACATATTGGGCTTCCAAAACGTCGTCGATGTCTTTGAAGGGGGTAGACGAGGGGCTTCCGTAAAGAGTGTGGATCCTGATAAATTGTCACAAGTCCACTTATACATCTTGAATAATGTTGATGAAGTTCAAGCCAGCATAGCTGAACATAAAGAAGCTATAAGGAAAGAAAATCATCGAATGACTGAACAAAGGTTGATTAGGGAGCATAACAGAACTTTTGCAAACTGGTTCAAACAAAAGGTCGAGGGAGAGGAATGTGTTTCTGATACAATCAAATGGTTAGCACGTGGTCCTGAGGTCAATGTCATAAGTTGGAATTCCTATGTGATCAATGGTTATACATTTTACACGAAGTCCCTAGATGATAGGAGCACGGTCGAACGGTGGTGTTATGTTAGAGGCTGAATCTATGCACTTCTCCAGTTCGAAAGGCAAGAGCCCTTTATTGGCAAATCATGCTATATTATGGGGTTATTGAAGAGATTTGGGAGGTGGACTATGTGAAAATTAGATTTCCCATTTTCAAATGCAAGTGGGTCAATGTCAATAATGGTGTTCGGATCGATCGGCTAGGATTTACATTAGTCAATGTCCATGGGAGAAGTTTTGGAGATGAACCTTTTATTATGGCAGACTAGGCAAAACAAGTGTTCTATATCGCCGATCAAGAAAATAAAATGTGGTCTGTAGCTCTCCAAGGAAAGAGGGTCATTAATATTGATGAGGAAATGAATTCAAATTATGGTATTCTTGAGAGTACTCCTTTTTCAAGGGGTCTAGGACATAAACGAAGAAGATGAAGCGATAATGAACCCGGCACAAGAAGTGATCATCAAGAAGGGATATGGGAAGATATCACTTTATAAAAGAGTCAATTCATAAGGTAATATTCATATGCAGATTTCTTTGAAAACTTTAAGGTTTTAACTATATTATATTCCTTCTATGTTCATAAACAATGTCACCGACTATGAAGTTTGTTCTTGTTTTAATTTTTTGGAGGATCCGATCCAAAGGGGCATGTTATAAAAGAGGATGTTACTTTGTTGGGTGGAAATCAGATGAAGGCATGGTGAATATTATTTTGGGGCATGTGTGGTGTATTTGTAACTTATTGTATTTGTAAGTAAGTTATCTTATTGTATGAATTAATTTGGGTGTTGTAGTCATAGTATAAACATTAATTAAGAAGCCAAATAACTCATGGTGAATAATATTTGTATTCTTTTTCCAATTCAATTTATTCAAATAATTGTTCATAACTTACAGCTTAAAGTATCGACTTTTATGTGTTGGATTGGATGGTGGATTTGTGTGTAATACAATCAGGAAGAACAGAACAGGGAAAAATTTAGGAAAATTTACACCGCAAATAAATGCGCCGGTCTTAAATGGTGAGTTTTTAAGACTGGATGTATTTATATGTCCGGTCTTAAAGGTCGTAAGCGCCCGGTCTTAAAAGTCGGTCTTTTTAAGACCGGTAAATTTATACATGCGGTCTAAAATAAAATTTTTAAGACCGCATTTATTTATCATCCAGTCTTGAAAGTCAATCTTTTAAGACCACGTATAATTAGTCAGGTCTTAGAAGCCGCTAAGTTTAAGATCGTATTTATTTTTGTCCGGTCTTAAAATTCTATCTTTTAAGAGCGGCCTAATAATTAGCCGGTCTTAAAAGATGAGTTTTTGGACCGAACAAAAAGTATTTCAGGTTTATTTTAGTACAACTTTTAAGACCCAATGTTTTAAATGTCCGGTCTAAAATATTTTCTTTAAGACTGGTCGTAGTCCGGTCTAAAATGTAGACTTTTAATACCGGCTGGAACAAGACCAATCTCGAGTCCGATCCTATGATGCATCTTTTGTCCGGTCTTAAAAGCCTTTTTTGCACTAGTGCGACTAGATCAATATCTATTTATAGAGTTTCTAAAACCCAAATTAGTCGTATTAAAATATTCAAAATTAATCTAATTAATCTTGATTAATCTGAATTAAATCAATACATTAATTAAAATCATTCAACAGATCTAATCAAATATATTTATTTAATTCGAATTATGAGCTTACAGATTTAATTGATCTTCATGAATTAAATTTGAGATATGATATCTTTCTATTCAATTAAATCTAAGATACCATATCTCAATTCAATTAAATCTGAGATACTCTATCTTTATTCAAAAATTAAATCGAGATACAATATCTCAATTTATTATAGTTATTTAATTTATCAAATAAATTAAATACTATTCATAATAATATTATTATCTATAAATAATATCATTATTATTTTTGAATTTATATTATATGTCATATATATATATATATATATCAACCCTAGATTAAACGTATTCATTAAATCTTAGACATTTCTAAGATTCAATGAATTTGGACGCTATTGCTCGTGTTGGGCTATTCTTGTGTGTGACCCTGTAGGCCCACATGAGATTGGTAGCGGGCCAATACTGTACCAGGCCACAAGTCACAAGCGGGCTCTAGCAAGACATTGCGACTACCCAATTCATATCGGGATCGATGATACGATGCTACCTATGATACAACCATGTCACGTCCCTTTTGTCACGTGATAATTGGTCAAGGATGAGGCATGGATAATGTCAACTTCCTGTTCTTGACCATTACTTTCTTGATTCTCGAGTAGTCTAATAATGAAAACTCCTTTCCTTCATAGTATGGCCATACATTTCTCAGACTCACTCATCGAGAGGCCCAGTATTATCTCTCTACAAATGTGAGGGACAAATTCCATCTTGACCATCACATTCCGAAAACCACTGATCCCGATCATAGCCTTTATCATCACCCGGTCAAAGGTGACTTTTGACAAAGTCAAAGATCATTGACTCATCATGTAGGAATCCATGATGATCTCAGGTCAAAGGGCGTTGTGACGCGGTTATACATGAGATAAGCTTATGACTAAATCCATGCAGCTTTCTCATAGTGGGTCGATCCAGGACCTTGTACTCTTACAAGTGCCTATGACTTTAATTCGTATCTCCATACCTCATCAAAATCATACTAGTCTTATTTCATCTTTGCTCCCGCGTAGATGACTGACTAGGGACATTTAGGATAATCTATAAGATATATCCAGGGATACAGTTATCACTATAAACATGCAAATGAAATGATAACTAAAGGAGAATACTTTAAATAACATAAATGTTTAAGGTACAATGACTTGCCCCTAGGGCATAATTTCCAACAAGCACAACATATAAAACATTCAAATTCAAACGACAAGTATTACATTCCATATGCAGCTTGTAATACAAGTAAATCATAAAATGATTTCAAATACCTTAGCGCTGGGAAATACATTTTGGTAAAATAATAACAAAAAATAATTGAATATACTAGGCCCTGCCTAGCAACTAGGAAGCTAGCCCCATGGTCAGCCTTTCCGCTCAATCGAGCCACAAGTGGTGCTAACCACATACAGGCAGGACATACAATATGGTTTACAAAACATATATAGCTGTGCAAAGAATGTGAGATTAAAGTTATTACCTGTTGGTCTTACTGACAAAACCCCTTCCACCAGATTCTTATCACTATGCTTATCCTTCAAGCATGGTACATTCTTAGGTCCTATAATTAACAATTATATAGGGATGGGTCACTAATCAATTCAATCTTAATAACATAATTAAGATTTAGCTCCTTTAAACTCACCCCAAAATACTTATCCTTTAATATCCTTATGAGTAGGGATGTATACCAATTGGGACTTATTTAATTGGATATTATTCACTATGGAAAAAATGTCATCTTTGCCATTTAACCCTTCAATATATTCAAAGAAACCTTTACTTTGAAGGTTATACACAATTAACAATTTGTGTGACTATTTTAAGACTTATAAAAAAATCAGCCTTTAACTTCTCTAGGAATTTGGAAAATCTTTAACTCGACTTATACAACTCCAAATGAAGTGATTTCAGTTTCTACTTAAACTTTGATAAGTCTATTTTTCATAAATTAAAGGCTCCAAGTTGATTTATGGCTGAGAAAATTCCTAAATTTTGGAAACCATAAGCAAGGTCCAAAATTTTCTAGATTTCTTGACCAATCTATGAAAAATCATAACTCCTTATATACTTATCAAACTAAGGTGTTCTTTAACTCAAATTAAAGCCTTAGGAGTGTACTTTATGTTCACAAAATTTCATGGTCAAAAGAGGTCAATTTCCCTCTCTTTACCTAACTCAAAAATTAGTGTTCAGATTGCAAAATTAAATTTCCATAGACACAAAATAACACTGACAGGTTTTAAAATGTATATCCACACACACAGAGATATATATATATATATATATATAAACACATAAAGAAGATGTAAGGAAAGAAAATCATCGAATGACTGAACAAAGGTTAATTAGGGAGCATAACAGAACTTTTGCAAACTGATTCAAACAAAAGGTCGAGGGAGAGGAATGTGTTTCTGATACAGTAAAATGGTTAGCACGTGATCCTGAAGTTGATGTCATAAGTTGGAATTCGTATATGATCAATGGTTATACATTTTACATGAAGTTCTTAGATGATAGGAGCACCATCTAGACAATGGTGTTATGTTAGAGGCTGAATCTATGCACTTCTCCAATTTGAAAGACAAAAGGCCTAAATTCTCAATCATGCCTTATTATGGGGTTATTGAAGAAATTTGGGAGGTGGACTATGTTAAAATTAAATTTCTAATTTTCAAATGCAAGTGGGTTAATGTCAATAATGGTGTTCAGATCGATCGACTAGGATTTACATTAATCGATATCAATAGTAGAAGTTTCAGAGATGAACTTTTTATTATGGCAGACCACACAAAACAAGTGTTCTATATCACCAATGAGGAAAATAAAATGTGGTCTGTAGCTCTCCAAGGATAAAGGGTCATTTATATTGATGAGGAAATTCATTGAAATTATGGTCTTCTTGAGAGTACTCATTTTTCAAGGGGTCTCTTGTACATAAACGAAGAAGATGAAGCAAATAATGAACCTGGCATGAGAAATGATCATCATGAAGGCATATGGGAGGATATTCCACTAGTCCAAAAAAGACCTTTAAGACCGCCTCGTTTAGATCGGAGTATTGACACACCAGTCTTAAAAGTACAATTGGTGGCAATTTTGTAAATATAAAGAACTTCTTAGACCAATCCTTTATTAATAGGTCTTAAATATATTATTCGACCGGTAAACAAAACAACCGCTCTAAAAAATGTTATTAAAAAATTGAAATATCAATTACTTTTTGGAGAAATCTCCTACAACCAGACTTATATTTTATGTGGTCCAAAAATATAAGGCAAAATTTAGTATATAGTGTTAGTTCTTTATGTGTTTTGATTATACGACAATTGTAAACAAAATGTGAAATTTTTCTTTGGTAAGTTGAAAAACTTACTGTCAAAGGAAAACTTAAAGTTTTGGTTCAAAACTCGAGTTTTGGTTCAAAACTCGAGTTTTGATCTTACAAAGAAAATCCGAACTAAGCAAAGCGCCGGTTTTTCGAGAAAACTCCAGTTTTCACCATACGAGAGACTTCTCAATATTTTTGGAAAAGACAAAACTCCAGTTTTCATTTGGAAACTTGAGTTTTGGTCATACGAGAGAGTCTCCAACATTTTAAGTTTGTGAAAACTCCATTTTTGATATAAAACCGCCGGTTTTCAGATTGCCATAAGTTTTCTAAGTTTTCCTAAGATTTGTGAAAACTTGAGTTTTGACTTGGCCGAGAGCTTTCAAGTTTTACACAGATTTTGAAACCGCCAGTTTTCATGAAAACCTCCAGTTTTGACTTGGACAGTTTTCTCAAAGTTTTCATACTTAAATGAAAACTCGAGTTTTGTTTTGAAAACTCGAGTTTTGGCCAAGCCGAGAGCTTTGTTCTTTTTTAATGTTTTGAAAACCGCCGAGTTTTGAATGAAAACTCTAGTTTTGATGTTTTGGACTAAAATCGATTTAACATGTTAAAAGTCCAAAACTCGAGTTTTGGTAAACAAACTCGAGTTTTCATCGCAGAGTTTGAAATTCGAATCTGACAAATTTGTGAAACCTTCTTGTTTGATCTTAATACTTCCTATTATCATTATTTAATATTCCTAGCTATGTTTAACCACTTTTTCAGACATTTTGAAAGGATATTAAATGAAGGTTAAAAGCAAAAGCAAAAAGTGACGTCAACACATTAAATGCAAAACCCAGAAAGCTTGTATACTTTTGGGTAATCCTTCTGCACACGTTAACAAAGGATTAATGTCTGCTTTCCACTTCCAGTAGCTGTTATTCCAACGGATTAATATTCAAGAAGTCAACTCTAAACTTCTGTGCAACTGGATTAAGTGAAGAGTAGAGAGAGAAGAAGATCAAAGCTTAACATAATCCTTGTCTAATGAAGGCAACGGTTATATTGAAGATTACAACGGTCATTTAATACTCTCTTGGTATAAATAGAGCTGCATTCAATTCTTCTTAACAATATACCTGCTGAAAACGAATTGCATTCAAGTTTTCAAACTACTCTTTCAGTTTTCACTTGTAAAGTATCCTTTGATACATTGAGCTTCAGTGTTCATTTTTTATCCACTCTTAGAGAGAGTTCATTAATTGTAAATCATTGTTTCTTGTAAAGAATCACAAGTCAGAGGACTTGGTGATTGGGTTCGTTGATTGCAACTTGTAAGGGGGATAAGTTCTAGTGAGAGAATTACTCTTGAGTACAGAGTGTGTAATCAATTGAGATAGTGAAAATCCCAGAGAGTCGGGGACTGGACGTAGGTCAAGAGGTAGGACCGAACCAGTATAAATCCTTTTGTCTTGCTCTTCTTCTCTTTACTCTGTTCATCTCTGTTTTTGTATTCAAAAACAGAGCAAATCAAAAAGTTTTTGAAATCCCCAATTCACCCCCCTTTTGGTGATTTAGCTCCACCTTCATATAGGTCTAAAAATTTTAAGATCGGACATAAATTATGTCCGGTATAAAATATTGAAAAAAATTAAACAAAAATTTAATTAATTTTAAGGTCGGAGTTTAAGAAGGATCGATCTTAAAGATTAACCTTTAAAACCGTCTTTTTTTATACATCCGATCTTAAAACTAAAGAACCAAATATATTATTCTTCATGTGAAACCTTACTTTACGTTGCTCTCTCTGAACTTTGAACCCATGTTCTTGTTGTAAAACCTTTCTTCCTCGCCGCCCACCACCATCCTCTGTTACTCTCTCAATTTCTCAGGCATTCCTCTTTCAGACCACACCATCCTCTGTCACACCACATTCTCTCATTTTCATGTTCATTCTACGCTAGTTACTGGTGTGAATTAGAACGAACCCTCTACATCTCATAGTGAGCCTCATAACCGCCTTGCACGCTGTGATAGAAGTGGCACACGAATGAAAGATGTATCCCTAAGTCAGACTTCTGGGTCAAAGCTCGAGATTTAATTTGAGGAAAATTTGGCTCTTTTGGTCCTAATAAAAACAAATATAATAGTTTTGTCGGCTTTCTAGCGCACAACTAATGGTGAATCATATTGTATTCTTTTCCCGATTCAATTTATTCATAATGGATTGTTCATAGCTCGTAGCTTAAAGTATAGGCTTTTAGGTACTGGATTGGGTGGTGGATGTGTGTATATATATGATCAGGAAGAAAAGAACAGGAAAAAAATGGGGAAAATTTAGACCGAAAGTAAAAACGCCGGTCTTAAAAGTTCAAATTTTAAGACCGGATGTATTTATATGTCCAGTCTTAAAAGTCGATACTTTAAGACAAGTGTACATATTGGGCCGGTCTTAAAAGTTGCTTTCTTAAGACCGATGTATTTATATGTCCGGTCTAAAACCTTCAATTTTTAAGACCGGATATATTTATTATCCAGTCTTAAAAGTCAATCTTTTAAGACCGGTATAATTAGTCCTCTGGTCTTAGAAATCGGTATTTTTTAGACCGGAATTTTTTGTACCCGTGTTCGTTTATAATAGAGACATTCATAAGGTAATATTCATATATAGAATTCTTTGAAAATGTAACATCCCACTGTTCTGAGTCCAGAACAGAGTGGCATCTTCACCTATCATGCAAAGATGTAATTTTTAACAAAAATTCAAAAACCACTAGGCTAGGTTTGGTTCTTATGAAGAAAGCCCTTCTTTAAAGAAAAATCTTAAAATAATAATACAGTTCGAATGGGCTTTTCTGAAACATTTAAAACATTCAAAAACATTTTATCAGTGGTTCAAACTTATCATTAAAATTGCATCATACTTAAAACCTTATCAAGTTTTATCAGAGTATTTCCTTATTTCTCCAATTAATCTAGTGCTCTACTAAATCATTCACCACAATTTGGGCTTGTTATATACATGCCCGTCCCTGCAGCAATCGTTAGTAGCATATATGTATCTTGACTACTTCTGTGTAATCATGTATATCTAATTAAATATATACATCCCAATAGCCACATACGGCTTTCACAAAATAATATCTAAGTCATAAGGAATAAAATTGTTCATATACAAAAGTGAAACTATATGTTTCAGTCTGCATCATCAATTCCACCTTCTTCACAAGATCAAACAATATATACGCCCTGCCTCTTTCTCCTTGCCTTCTAGTCTGTCCATATCCTGGATTTATGGAAGGCTCTGAGATTCAAATGAATGAATCCCAGAGTAACAGGTTAATCTCAAATTCTAGCATATGCAATACATGTAAATTTACCAAACAAAGTAGTCCACACAGCATATAAAGCATTCAAATTCAAGTTCAAGTTCTAATTCAGATTCAAATTCAAACAACAAGTATTACATACCAAGTATAATGCAGCTTGTAATACAAGTGTTCATTCAAAGATTTCAAATACCTTGGCGCAAGGAAATTCATTTTGGCAATTCAATACCAATTCAATGAATGCACTAGGCCCTGCCTAGCCACCGGGAAGTTAGCCCCATGGTCGGCCCTTCCGTTCAATCGAGCCACGAGTGGTGCTGGCCATATAGGTGGGACATACAAATATGGCATACACAAACAAATATAGCTATGCAAAGAATGTGAAATTAAAGTTACTACCTGTTGGTCTTACCGACAAAACCCCTTCCACCAGATTCTTATCACTATGCTTGTCCTTCAGGCACGGGCGATTCTCAGGTCCTATAATTAACATTTATATAGTGATGGGTCATTAACCAATCCAAATATAATTATAAATTCAACTTCTCTAGACCCATCCCAAAAATACTTGTCTTTTAATATTCTTATGACTATGGATGTATACTTATTGGGACTTATTTAATTAGATACTATTCGCTATGGATAATTATCATCTCAGCCATTTAACCTTTCATTTTAACCAAAGAAACCTTTACTTTAAAGGTTTAACACAATTAACATCTTATGTGACTTTTTAGACTTATCAAAAATTCAGTCTCCAACTTTTTCGAGAATTTGGAAAATTCATAACTCGATCGATATAACTCCAAATGGAGTGATTCCAATTTCTACTTAAACCTTGATAAGTCTATTTTCATAAATTGATTTATGGTTGAAAAATGGCTAATTCAAAAACATAAACCATGTCCAGAAATTCTTCAGATTTTCTGACCGAACTTTGAGAAACCATAACTCCTTCAATACTTATCAGAATTCGACGAATTACCTATCAAATTAAACCTCTATTATGTAACTGAAAAATTTCACATTTTAATGGTTTTGTTTAGTCAGTACGAAATTCCACGTCATCCCCTGACTCCAGAAACATACCAGGAATTTTCCAGATTTTTGGCTCAACTTCTAAAAATCATAACTGGAGTTGTAGACCTCCGTTTTAAGTGAACCAAATCTTATTTTAAAGGTTAATGAGTATAATATCTCCTGTAAAAATTCCAGATAAAAAATCAACCTCTAACCCTTGCAAACAACCCAAAAATCATCCCTTGTTTTCGGACTCCACTACAGAGGTGAAATAAAGCACATGCAATGATATATTCAATTCAAAGAAACTTTAATCTTCCCTTATCATTCATTTAATCCGCGGTTCTTCATCCTTCACCCCAAACTCTACTATTTCATCCACCCAACCAGTAAAAAAAAACTAACATGCAGAACCATAGTCATCACATTTCTAAGTTCCACTCATGATTTCTCCCTTTTCCTCAATTCAAAGTCAGATTTGAAATCATCATCTTCCTCCCCAAAACATCCCAGACCAAAGAAATAATGATGGAAGAGTGGTTAAGGAACTTACCTCACTCTAAATTCAAGCTTGCATGTGAGGTTTTCCCCTTCTCTTCCACCTCGATCTTCTTCTTCTTCGTCGAAGTGCTATGGTTCCTCTCTCAGCGTTTCTCAACTCTTAAATCACACTCTCTGATTCTGCAGATGTCTAGATCGAATAGGAAAAATTAAATGGGAAAGGTGAATGTGTGGGTGTGTTTCTGATTATGGGGGATGAAAAACGATATTGGGAGAATTGTGGTGTGTGGCGGAAGTTTTAAGGAAAAACAGGATGAATGAAAAATGAAAGAATGAGCTGTTGACCAAAGGAATAAATTGATAAATGAAGGAGTCTGCATGTTGGTTACTTGGATGAAATTTGGAGAAGATGAAAGGTGAGCTGGCAAGCATTCAAAGATGTGAATATGTGTGTGCATATGCGTGTTGTATCTGATGGTGATAAGGAAGCATTGGGCTGGAAAAAAAAACGATGAATGAGTTACATTGGGCCAAATGAATTAATGATCAATGGAGTATATGTGCGTTTTAGGTTTGTTGGGCTGAATGCAATCAATAAAGTGAAGGAACTTATAGTTCAAATAAAGGGAATGAGAAGGCACGTGATTTTGCACTCAAAATGGAGTTTGTATCAGGAATGAATTAATTGAGCCAAATAAATTAATGAATGGAGAGTTATGTGCGTTGGTGAATTACCTTGAATGACCCAACACAAAAATGCTACTAATTCCTACATCTTTCTTTTCTAATTAATATTAGGTCATAATAAATCCATTGTAGTGAATCCTTGGATTTATTTACTTATTTATTTTTTTCCTAATAATTTCTTTAGGCTTTAAAATATTGTTCTTAATTCACGAAAAATATACCTTTAATTCCTAAAGTAAATACTAAACTTCATTAAGACTAAATGTTTCCATAATTAATCCCAAATCCTATTTAATTCTCAATTCCCAAATTTTGGGATGTCACAGAAAACTTTAAGGTTTTAACTATATTTCTTCTTATGTTTTTAAACAATGTCACTAACTGTGAGGCTTTTGTTCTTGTTTTTATTTTTGTGGCAAGATCCGATCGAAAGGGGCTTGTTACAAAAGAGGAATGTTATATGTTGTTGGGTGGGAATCTGATGAAGACATAGTGAATTGGGCATGTATGTTCATTTACTTAGGTGCTGTCTTTGTAACTCATTGTATTTGTAACTTATTTGATTTTATATATTCATTAAGGTACTGTACTATAATAGTATATTCATTAAGAGGCCACATATATAACTGTACTCATGGTAAATACTATTTGTCTATAATTTCCAATTCAATTTGTGGAATGTGTATGATCAAGAAGAAATAGAACAGGGGAAAATTCAACTTTTAAGAATGGTGTATTTAATAATAGTCTGGTCTTAAATGCCGATTTTTAAGACCGGTGTAATTATTCATCCGGTCTTAAAAATCAAACTTGTTAGACCGTATGTTTTTCTCCAGTCTTAAAAGTCAGAACTTTTAAGATTGGATTTATTCATTAGTCTGGTCTTAATGTCGGTACTTTTAGACCAATGTATGTAACAGTAAGGTCTTAAATTTCCGTTTTTTAAGACCAGTGTATTTATTCGACTGATCTTACAAGTCAGAATTTTTAGGCTGGTCGTTATTCTGTCCAGTTTGAAAAGTCTCCTTTTTTAGACCGGCCTTTATAGTTGTCTGGTCTTAAAAGTTTGGTTTGGTTTTAAGACTGAACAAAAAAATATATCAGGTCTATATAGAACGATTTTTAAGACCTAATATTTTAAATGTCCGGTCTAAAAATGTTTCTTTAAGAGCGGTCCGGTACGGTCTAAAAAGTTAGAGACTTTTAAGACCACCTAGAACGAGACCGGTCATAGATCTGGTATTACGATGCCTCATTGGTCTAGTTTTAAAAGCCTTTTTTTCTACCAGTGACACCTTGACATGAAAAGACGAAAAATAAGGCAACAAAAAATTTGTTGTGGTAAAGGCCATTCACTATACATGTCCCCTGTAATTGGTTCTCAATCATTAAAACAATCATTTACTTCAAAAGCGGATTTTTTTTTTTTTTTTTTTGGTTAAAAATATCCCATGAGGGTTTGTCCTTCATATACTATATTTTTTTTGATATATATCCTTCATATACTATATGAACTGTGGCCTTTATCCAATGATTTGATCGGCCACTTTGAGTTTGTTAAAGCCTTATAAGAACCTAATTTTGTTTCACCTCTAAATAGATGGCATAAGTAATTATGAATTGGTTAAAGGAATGGGTAATTCGATCGGAACATGTTTGTTGGTCAAGTCCTAGAGACTAGCAATGTTATTGAGGTGAATGGAGATAAGTAATTTGTTTTCTTTGTTTTAAGAAAAGAAACCAGAATATGAAATATTAATTAGGAAAATCATGATAAAAACTGTTATATTCCATTTCAATAAAGAATAATATCTCCACTCATTTAGTTATTTCCAAGTCTTTTATTTAGTCAAATTTTTATAACCCCAATTGTGTTGACGGGATTTAGATTAAGTTGCATAATTTCAATATTTACGCAATCATATGTTAATACCAAACCCTTGTGAAAATGCATTTTATTCACTGTACACTTTTGATCGAACCATATTTTGATTTGTTATTTCATGATTAATTTAGGATTTAATCACGTTAATTGGGCCAAAAATGTATTATTTATGATTAATTTGGATTAATGAGCGATTAAAAAATGTGTTAAAAAGGGTAAAATTGTTATAATTATTGTAATTACTCATATTCATTATTTCTTAGGAAGATTTGATGTTGGCTTGATTGGTTTAAATTATAGATGCTTGAAGAAATTGGACCAAATTTAAAAATGGAAGTTTGGACTTAAATTGTCAAAGTTTCAATTTAGTCCCTCTACAAATTTTTTTAAAGTTTCAGTTAGGTCCCTGCATGAAACTATGCGTTTTGAGTAAATTAGGACTAGCCTTCTTCTTATTCACTACGATAGACCCGAGGGAATATATCAGGGAGCGCCGCGAGAGACCTGCTTGGACCCTGAACCTCTCTTCACCTACCTTCACCTTCCTCTAAGTCGGCGGTGGCCTTCACCCTCAACACCATCACCGTTGGCGAACTCCATCCTTCCCCCTCATGATACTTCCGCCGCAAGCTGCAGAGGAGGCTGAAAGAAACAAAACCAGAGGAGCGCTGTAGAACCAGACCTTCGACTTGACATCACTAACTCTCACCGGAATTGCTACCACCACCGTCGCAAAGCACCATTATATTCGACCTTCTCTTGTGATTTCTAGTGACCTTCGTCTCTAATTTCATTCCACTATCATCAACTTCCTCACTCTCTTTGTTTATGAACTTATCACAACCGTTGGATTCTCTGATTTTGGGTTCATATTCAACCACAAATCTTCTTCAAATCAGTGCTAATTGGTTACTTAATTGGTATTCTTCAATGTCAATGTCTGGAATCTTGAACTTTTTTGGTGAAGTTTTGAGGATGCCTTTGCTTCTTGGTGATGAGGATGTGTTCTTTTTTTTCTTTTTTTCCAATCATTCCATTTTAGCATGAAGTTATATATTTAGATTGCCTAGTCTTAAGAATTATTGTATATGATCTAGAACTGAGATATTGAGATTGATGTCTCTTGGTTTGATATTTGTAGTTGAAACTAGATTCTGTAGTATGAAGATTATATGTGTTTGAATTTATTTGTGGTTACAATGAGATTATATTAATTAACGTGTTATTATTTAGTTAATGTGGTTGATTTGGGCATTCAAGGGATTGTCGTATTCAATTTCAAGAAGACTCATATTACATTATTTCCAATTTTAATTGCACATTAAGTGGTTTTAAACAATATCCTAACAGGTAGTAGTTAGTTGTGTTTGTAGGAGCTACTATTAATTGGAAATATTGGATTCAAATGTTATCTTGGGATTTTCCTTAAGACTTGATGAATTTTAACTCTCATACTTTTTGAGCAAGGATAGTCATTTTTTCATTAACAAGAGCATTCATCATTCATATTTTCAGTCAAATACTTCATTCGATTTTATAAAGAAAATACCAAAACTAATAGTTAGCATTTAATTAAATTGTATTTCTATTTTAGTTTTATTAATTTGAAAAGCAAAAATCCAGTTTTTCCGTTGTTTTAATTTCATTTGCATAGCATTTAGATTACTTAGGAATCAATAAAAAGGCTCATCAAGAAGAGAGAGTCATCCTAAATTTGTCTATATATAATTCTTGGTTAATTTTTTATTGTGGACCTTAAGGCCAACGATTAAAAACCCTCGTCAACTGTGTAATGGAAGTAATACTTTTGGGGGATGAATCAAACCATGAAAAAGCCAGAGAGAAAGAGGGGAAAAAACAGATGCACCATGGAGGCAGCTTTTCTTTGAAAAATGTTGGGCTATACTTATTAGGGCCAAGCGCATCTTAATTGATCAGTTACAAATGAAAACAGAGAGAAAGTACGGGTATTCTATGAGTGAAAACAATAGTCATAATTACATAGCCATACAAGAGAGATTAATGGGGAACGTTGAATTATTTTTTAGGAGTAGTCGATTTTCATTTCATTACAATTCCCGTTTTGGAGTAATTGACTCTTCCTTTTCACTTTTTACTCTGTTTGGCTCCCTTCCATTTTTTCCCCCCTTGCAACTCCAATTTCTTTCCACCCATCGAAAACTTACACACAATCACCCCCTTAACCCACTCTACACTCGCCCATACTCACCCATAATGTTATGTGATTTGGACGGATTGCCAATTGAAGCCATAAATGAAAGTTTGCATTCTTATCCTTGAGTTACTACACATTTGGTATGTACAATTTAGTAGTCCACCTTTGAAAAATTATAACTAAATCAATAAATTAAAAATCATGTAAGGGTGGTCTCAAATTCTTTTGAAAGCTTTTGAAGTTACATAGACATAGCCAATAGAATGTATCAAGTATCTACATGCATAATATTACATTGTCAATCTAAGGACAATAAACACACACATATATTAAAAATTTGAGTAAGCAAAATACACAAAGGTACAACAACATCAAAATAGCCTCTATTTTCTAGTAAAGCACATGCTTGCTTGGCTTGAATAGACAGCTTAAATAACATGTTGAGTAAATGATATCATAAAAAAGACTAAATGGAAAAAATAAAAATATGGTAATTGGCAAAATTGAAAGCACAGAGATGAAGATAGGAACCCACTTTAAGCCATGCCCATGGTCATATGTCACGAAGAAAGCACTACTAAATGCTACCATCATGCTTGTTATGGAAACGAAGAGTGTTATCAACCCAAACATTAGCTTTGAGGGTAGAGACTTGTAGAAGTCATTCTCTGCAAGCGTGATACGAGGATCGATAAAAAGGCTAATATGGAAGCTGAAGATGAGATCAATGCAATTGTATCTGATATTGCAAAAACCATAAACGATGCTTTCCGTAAATAATTGGGAGTCCCCTTATCATTGATACCACCTGGTACGGTAAATGCAGCGGCAAGCACTCCGGTAGTAATAAGTGTTGAAACAAGCATACATTTGTCAGCTGTTCCCTTCATCCATTTCTCTGCTTCTTTTCGTAATGGAGCGTGCTCCTTTGTGAACAAGTCACGAGGAGTTTCACCGTTTGAGTTTTTCTGATTCACATATGATGGTTGCACTATCTTCTTCACCTCCTGCCATATCACACGGTTGTTCATATATTAATTTCATTTATATATATACTTCTAAGAGCCTGATAACCGACTTATGCAGTTTAAGAAATTAGCTAAAATTAGTTAAAAGTACCTGAAACCATAACAGTTCGAGCTTCATTTGGAAAGCTGCACCAGAGACCAATTCTAGTGGACCAGTTGGAGGTAACTTTGCAGCCAAATGTAATATATTATTTCCATCATTTTTGTCTTTATATGCCAATATGATATCCTTACGTCCACTATATGCATGGATTAGATTGAAGATTTTAGGATGACGATGTAAAACAGCCGTGTGAATTATAGTATGTCTATTTCCGTCAAACTCGTCCAACTCCCAAATCAAATCAGGGTAAGCCTTTAAAAGCTCAGCTAAAAAGTCAAAATTTCCAACTTTTGTTGCATCAAACAGTAGTCTTGATGGCTCATTTATGATCTCTCTGATTTTTAACTGAGAGTCTGCACCCTCGAGGATTCGTTTCCAAAGCACACGAACAAGTTGTAAGGCAACACTATTCTTCGTACCTGGGAAACATAATTTGTTGAATTGAATATGCCAAATTTGTAAGTTAGAAAGTATTATTTCACAAACACTTAGTTACAGTGCTAATTTACCACTTCCCAAATCTTCTGTCTTCTGAGCCATGATATGCAAACCTGTCATCTGATTATCCATTGCAAATTCTACTCCTCCCCTCTGTTGCAACACTTCCAATGCTAAATCTACGAAATATTGAAAAAGAAGTCAAGAAATGCCAATTCTAAAAGTTGACAGTTTAATAAGAAACGTAGAGCTACATATCAATTAAGTTCAAATACTTCACAAAAAATGTCCACTTTTTATACTACAAAGAAAAAAAAAAGTTAATTAGTGACCAAATTCCATCGCTAATTCACTGTTTTTTTTTTTTTTTTTAGTTTTAATACATACCGAATACTTACTGGTGCCCAACTACTTATACTTCACTTATAATAATTGAGTGTATTCATGCTTGTGTGTGTGTGTGTGTGTGTGTGTAAAGGCAACGCACGCTTACCATAAATACCAGAGTGGATGCAAGTGAGAAATAACTTATTCCATTCCTCTTGAACAAAATTATCATCAATAGTGCGAGAGTATAGATATTTCGCCACATCAGCTCTTCCTTTTGATGCAGCTATACGAAGAGGAGTGACTCCTGTTTTACTTCTTATTTTTGGTAATGCATTATTTCTTTCGTACAATAACGTAACAATCTCCAAGTTTCCAGCAACAGCAGCATAGGAGAGGGCAGTGTTTCCTTTCTTGTCTTCTAAGTCCAACCAACTCCCATTCGTCAAAGCCACAAACTCCCTAACAAAGTGAACATGGCCTGCTTCTGCTGCTACATGAAGCGCTGTTATCCATCCCTGTGCTATGCCAGCACTCAGAAGATTTCTATTAGCATCCAATATGGGCTTAGCTTTTTCCCAATTTCCTTCCGATGCATACTTGAACAGAGGCATACCTAAATCCAAGTAGTCTTTTCTGGCCTCCTCTGAAACAAAAGTGATTTGGTTGTGATTTTCTCATACTAATTTTTAGGAATGTGATTAGTTTATGGGAGAAGTTAATTGGAAGAGTCCATATAAAAAAGTACAGGTTAAATTATACAAAATTATCTTGAACTTTATATCATATGTGTATCATCTCCATATCCTTTGAAACTTTACAATAAACTTCTTTAAACTTTTACATTTATATATATAATTCTTATGCTTTAAGTTTTCTTCATTACTTATATATATAAGAATTCTTTAAATTTTAATGGGTATAAATATTGATAGTTTGGGATTATAAATGCCCACTCTCTAATACCTTTTGTAATGTCTCAACTTCCCAAATGTCTTTCATGAGATGTTATAAAAAAATAAATGACATTTTGATATCTTACTGGAAAAAAAAATGTAGTTTTGAATTTTTTTTTTATGTTTTAAAAATAAATCAAAATGTTCACTTTAGGGTATTTTTCTTTGAAAAATCCTAAAAAATTCAAATTACATCATTTTCCCTAATAAGATACCAAATTGTCACATAATGTATGTAGAATCCAATGATGTATAGAAAAAATAAAAGTATTTGAGAAGTTGGTACATTTTAAGGAACATTAGAGAGTGGGGCATCAAAAATCCCTTGCTTGTCGCCCCTCCCTCCATCACTAGCTTGTTAAATATTCATCATCAAAATTTCCAACGAAAATACAGTTGATGGACAAACATTTCTGAAAACATAATAACGTATATATTGCAAGTTACAAGACAACTATTTATTTATTTGCCCCAAAAACAACTATTTATTTATTACGGTTTTTTTTTTTTTTTTATGAATTGCCTTAAAAAATGCCTTAATGACAAAAACATCGCCAAACAAAATGATTAAGAATATACATGTGTAAATATAAATGGAAAAGAAATTATGAGAGTAGATATGAAATGTGTGTTTTTATATCATTTTCTTCTCAAGTATTAGAATACATAAATGTTAAATTTATAAAAAAGATCAAAGAAGATTTGATGATACGTGCTAAATTAGTTCTTTTTGTTAATGTTATAGGAAAATCGTGAGGAAAACCCAAATAATCAAACACATTAGTGTTTTATTTGACATTAGAGAGAATGTAAAGAGTATGTAGTTTATTACTCGTATCTTCTAGAAGGTCAAGGGAAGGTTTCCTAAAAGTAGCTGATTGAACGCTCTGTAATGGGGGTTGACTGGGTCCTCCAGTTTCAGGAGCCTTCTCTACATCACCACCACTTGACGGATCCATTTATCTGCAAAATTTATACATACAAGTTATTATTTAACACTTCATTATATATATATATATATATATATATATTCAGTATCAGCATGTGAATTTTCTATCAATTTATTTTTCAGAAAATATCCTGCTGGTAAAAAGTTCGACAATAATATATACATACATACTTCAAAACCAATTACTCTAATTACAAAACATAACTTATCCATTTTTTTGGAATTTATAAATCAATTGATAAAACTAACCCAAGGTAATTTTTTTTTTTTTAGTACCAACAATAAATGGGAGCAAGGGGGTATTGGGTTTTCGGTAAAATTGAGCAAGTTGTAGGAAGCAACTCTGCGTTCGGCCCCACTAGTTAATAACTTTACCAAACCAATGATTTCGTTATTCCGTCTTTGTGATAGAAGAGCCTTTGCTCCAAAGTTTTCATTTTTAAAAATTTAGAAGGGATATTGCATGAGATGTAAAAAACTTAATCATAATGTTTAAACTATAAAAGGAATATTTACTATATATATACATTACAGCTCCGGTCGTTATAACATAAAAAGAATATTTACTTTATATATACTACCAGAATAGTATTAGTATATACGAAAATTTTTATTTCTTCAGACTTAAAAATCTGTATAGTTTGACAAAAATGAACTAAATCCTGAGTAATTTTGATGACAATCCTCCATACCTGAACTTTCTGCTGCAACAGGAAAATTTCCTCTCCTAGCACTTGCCGAGATCCAGCTTCTAGAATCGAGAGGGTTAGGTTTCTGGGAATTGGTAATATAAAAATTATGATTCTTGAATTGATGCAAAGAAAATGAGACTTAAAAGATCTGAGTCATATTTAAACATGGCTCGGCATAAAATAAAATGACTTGTCGACATCTTTCACCAAATCATAAAAGAAGCCCAGAAAGAAGAAAACGTAGAATGAAATGAAAACATACAAGCGAGCCGTGCAGACTCCCAGTAGAATAGAAGAAGATGAAGCATCCGTAAATGAGTAGAGAAAGAAGTTAAGAAAGTTGTTTTACCTTGTGGAATGTCTTTATATGTTCTTTGCGTTTATAATGAGTTTGCTTGATATTTTGAGGTGTGATGTGAGAGAATATATAGCGATGTGTGAGAGGCTTTGGTGGTTGGTCCTCTTAGTCAATGTATAGTATTACGTCAATTCCAATAATTAAATTAAGGGTTAAGGTGTATATTGGCCAACGAAGTGTTATGTTAAGAGCATCTGGCATAAAAATGTTTTGAAGGTATCAAAAATACCAATGAACAATTGAAAGGGAACAAAAATACCAATAAAGAAATAAATTCTGATAAAAGCAGCACAATCCCCGTTTTGGTCAATTCACTAAAGTTTTAAATTCTTGTTTGGTATTATTGCTCCCTTTCAATTGTTCATTAGTATTTTTGATACCTTCAAAACATTTTTGTGCCAAATGCTCCTAATATAACACTTCGTTGGCCAATCTACACCTTAACCCTTAAATTAAATATCCACAGAGACAAAGTGACCTCATCTTTATTTTAATTAATGACGTAAAGAGTCGGTTGAAACCTATGATATACACGGACCTAGCTTACCTCTTTTTCCCTTCCCCATCCCCACACTGCTGCCCTCCTTTCCTCTCCAAATTGTACTGTTTTTGGTGCAAAATGCACTGTTCACCTTTTTTTAAAAAAAAAAGAAAAAAGAACTTTTTAAGATCATGAAGTATTTTTTCAATACCAGTCAGTATCCTGAAATATCTTTTTAGTACCAGTAAAGTACCCGAAATATTTTTTCAAGGTCCTAAAATAATTTTTTAAGATCTGAAATATTTTTTCAGTATCATTCAATATCTTAAAATATCTTTTTAGTACTCATCAATACCCTGAAATATTTTTTCAAGATCCTAAAATACTTCAGGGTACTGATAAGTGCTAAAAAGATACTTTAGGATACTAAAAAAATACTTCATGATCTTAAAAAATTATTTTAGAACCTTGAAAAAATATTTCGTGGTATTTACTGGTACTAAAATGACATTTCAAAATGATTTGGTACTAAAAAATAATTCATGATCTTGAAAAGTTATTTTAGGATTTTCAAAAAATATTACTAGCACTAAAAAATACTTCAAGTGGTGAATGTTATTATTATTTTTATTTTTAAAAAAAAAAGGTGAACAGTGCATTTTGCACAAAAAACGGAGACATTGGAGAGAAAAGGAGGGCAGCGGTGGGGTGGGGAAGGGAAAAGGAGGTAAGCCAGGTCCAATACACACACATTGATCATGAATTGTTAGATAATGATTTATGAGAAATGCTTTTATGTTTTTTAAAATTAATTTCACACAATAATAAAGTTTGAAACAAAATATATACACAAATGTTAGATGAAACACCTCTTTAAAACGAGTATGTAATGTTTAAATGTAACTGTCTGGATAGATCTTATCCTAGGCATGCTTATCGTTATATATTTCTTATCTATTTCATGTAAATATTATTCATTTTCAAGCATATTATTCATTTTCAAGCATGCTTATGTATATGTTAGAATATAGAGGACGAAAACAGTGTTTTCCATCCGTTTATAGATAATCTCTATACGGCTGAGCCCCATTCATTTAAGTTAGCTTTTATTTTGGGAAAAAAGAAATAATATGAATAAATTAATCGCATTTCTTGTCCATTTGAAATTCAATTTGTGTCTTTCGCTATCCCACTCAAACTTATCTATGTATTTTAGGGTTAATATGTGTCAAACAATTTAAAGTATTGTTTATATGGGTTCAGTATATTAAAGTATTTTGTATATGTAGTCATGAACTTACAAATAAATTCCTCCCTCCGGTCCTACTTATATAAACACTTTTATAATATAAATTATATTACAAAAACGTTCTTATAATTAAGATTAGAAGTAATAATCCGAGAGTATTACTTTTCAAAGGGTCACGTGCAAATAAACAAAAATGATGACCAAAAAACGAGTGCTGGTGTCCATGTGGGTCCCACAGAGAAATATATCGTCTATATCATCCCAGGAAAATATTATATTTTTAATATACCCTGAAGGCTGGAGCGTGCATAAACATATATGCATTATTGTACGGAAACAAACTGCAATTCCAAGAGCCCTTTGAAAAGTAGAATAGCTATAGATTCACGAATCAAGAGCCATCAAGCATCGACACACAACTCTATTTCCTAATCGTAGTGTCAACGTTAAAATGATTAGGGTGAATAAAAACGTAAAAACGGAAACGTAAAACAAAACGTAAGAGTTTACTACGTACTACAAAAAAAAATAAAATCCAACATATATAAAACTAAAACACACAAATACATTAAAGTTATCACAAATTTAAGTTCAAACACTCAGTCATCAATCATCATAAAATACATATTAAAATCAAAACACCAAGGCAATAAAATTATAAAAGAGATCAACATCTCTAATTTAAGTCATCGGAGTTAAAGTCAATGTCAATATCATCTTCTTCATCCCCTCCCCCACTAAAAAATTCGGGAATATCCAAATCATTCAAGTTCCTCAATTCTTCATTCCTCAATTCCATTGTTGTAAACTTGTAAATTTTAATCACTCCTTCTCGAGGAAGGGGAGTCAACCAAACAGCAACAATTGAAATTTGAAATTGCAATCATACAACACAAAGCTAGAAGTCCAGAACTCAATTTTACAATTTCCACTATGCATTTGCCAACAAAGTAGTGATAAATGGAGTAAAATCACACAGTTCACACACAACACAAGCACTTCAAAAAGTAGTCCAACACCCAACAACTCTAAGTCTCAAGCCAAGTTTCAATTCTAAATTTCTAGCACTCAGCAAATTAAGCAAAGGAATCAAGCAAACGAATTAAAGATTAACGAGAAAAAAAAATGCCCAAAGAACAAAGAAAGGAACAGATGATATAAGGAACAGATGATCTGAGAAAAAATCAAAAAAACCCAAAGAAAGCAAGGAAAGCGTTGATGAAGAACAAGCAAGGAAAGAAGCGTCGATCGAAAGCGATTAATTGTCGAAGAAGAAGCAACGTCGATCAGAGCATCGTCGATGAAGAAGCAGCGTCGATCAGAGCAAGAAGCATCGATCATTCGATCGAAGAACTGAAACTTGGAGTTGCAGACTTGCAGAAGAAGAACTGAAACTGAACAAAGCAATTTCAAAACGGCTAAGAGCGTCGATCGAAGAAGACGGTGGTCGACTATGGTTTAATTTGGGGCAGAAAAGGGGATTTTACGAAAACACCCTTTCTTTCACCGGAAATTTCAGAACGACTAACACGCTGTTTCAACGTTTTCGCCGTTCCAGCACGACGTCTCAACCGTGTCACCGCCGTTTGCGTCTCAAGCAACGTTCTAGCACGATTTCCGCCGGAAAAACATCAAAACGTCCGTTCCAACGTTTTGGAACGGCGTTTTAACAACAATGGTCAAAAGTTAAACAACAATGAAACCGTTTATTACTCTTTCGGTCTCAAATATAAAACCTAATTTGGAGATAAATTTTATTTTTAAATGTAAGACTTAATTTATTTTATCTCTTATCTTTATTATTTTTAAGAAAAATATTATCAAAATTAGTAAAAGACAAATAAGTATGTTCAATTTCAATAGTTACAACGGATTGATATGAAATCTTGAAATATTACAAAATTCCGTAAATTACCTAATTACCTTTGGTTTTTTTTTTTTTTAATAAAAAATCCTTAACCCACTTTGTCCGATGGTGATCGGCGGTGGTGGCCATCACCGGAGAACTCGGTGACCTTGCTAGTGACTAGCCGTCAGAGCTTTGGTAAAAGTTATTAACAACTCAAGTACCTATGTTAACAACTTTAGTATGAGAAATTCAAAAAAAAAAAAAATTACCGACCAGAGCTCCGATGAAGGTTATGAACAACTCAAGTATCTATAATAATAACTTTAGTATCGCTATTACTAACTTACATTTATACATATTAACAACTGTAGTCTACAAATTCAAAAAAAAAAAAAAAAAAAAAAAAAGGATATTAGCCGCTAGAGTTCTGCTGAAGGCTATTAAGAAATATTTAATATAAATATCTCGTTTACAACTTTAATATCACTATTAACAACTTAAATATATGTATTAACAGCTTTAGTTTGAGACAATTTAAAGAAAAAAATCTTAGCCGCCGGAACTCTGGTGAAAGAATATATTTTTTTGAATTTTTGAAGTAAAAGTTATCAATATAGATACTTGAGTTGTTTATAGTGATACTAAAGTAGTAAACGATAGCATATTATATGTATATGTGTGTGTGTGTGTGTGTGTGTGTGTGTGTGTGTACTATGTATGTATGTGTGTGTGTGTGTGTGTATACATACATACACATATACATTTATATGTATCTATATACATATCGTACATACATTTATATATATGGTTTATTATTTGTCATGTCACTTGGCATAAGATTTTGTCAAGTTACCTCAAAGCGACGTCGTTATGGGAATTATGAGAATTAATGAATGGTGTTTTAATATTTTTGTTTTTGTATTTATTATATGAATTTTACCAAAATACCCTTCATTAATTCTCCTACCTCCCAAAATGACATCGTTTTAGGGTTAGGGGAATTAATGAAGGGTGTTTTGGTATTTTTATTTTTGTATTTATTATATGAATTTTACTAAAAAAAAACCCTTTATTAATTCCCCTAACCCGTTTTGGGAGTTAGGGAAATTAATGAAGTGTGTTTTGATATTTTTGTTTTTGTATTTATTATATGAATTTCACCAAAACACCCTTCATTAATTCCCCTAACTCCCAAAACGATGTAATTTTGGAGTAATTTGACAAAACCTTAGGTCAAGTGACATGACAAACGATAAATCTATATATATATATTCCTCACGTAAAAGTCATCAGTATTAATACTTGAATTGTTAATAGCGATACTAAATATAAAACCTAGGAATTTAGGAATTGTCAAAAAAGTGATAATGAAAATAATTAAGATTAAAAAAGTATTTGGATTGAAATCAAGTTGAAGATTAAGATGTTTTTATCAAAAAGGAGGAAAAAAAGTCAGTCCTAATTTTACTTAAAAATATTAGTAAACGCAACAAAGTGGAAGGGGCATTTTTTGTTTTGGTCCATGAAAAGTAACAAATAGCCCATATATTTATATAGCTCCAATGGCTTCATGTGGGATTTAGGTATCTTTTCAAAATGAAAAAAAGAAAGAAAGAACAATACACCTCAGATATTTACATCATCCCCATGTCTGTCCATTTCATGTCGATGAGGATTGAGGAAAGGGAGAGGAGAGCTCTGGAAGTCCTTAAGCGTGTTTGGTCCTCCTTGCTTGGTATTTTTGCTCCTCTTCTTTATCCATTGTTGATATTTACAACCCATATATTGTAGTAGTTTTTTTTGGTAGTGAATATAGAAGGAGGAAGTGTTAAAAAAAAAATGTAGAAGGAGGAGGAAACTCAATGATCCATATTGTTTAAACATTAGACGTACAAAGCAAATAAATTGAGGTGCCATTTATAGGCCTCAACCTAACCCTAAGATTTTATCATTAATATTCTAAAATGCAATTACGATAAATGGGAATTGATAACATAACATTCTAGAATTCAACATTATATACAAATAAATTAATGATAAAATATGACAACTGATCAACATTAAAGAAAATATTCCCTAATCATCTTATTAATTATAAAAATCCTTAGTTGTCTTCAAATCTTATAGAATCTTTCATTATTATTTTCATCTTCCTTTTTTATCTCCATCACATGAATATATAAAAATATAAATGATATGATAAAATAAGGTAAGATGTGAACAGAACATGGTGATGAGTGATGACATTAAAATATAATGCTCCTCGTCGAATTTTATTTTTTCATACTAAAAACATAAGAGCAGACAGAGGAATTAAATATTTAATAGAAATGCTCGAGGATAGGCACGCGTAAGTTTTTTTTTTTTTTTTTTTTTTTTTTTTTTTTTTTCCTTTTGAAAAGTATTAAAAATTCCTCAAATAATACAATATCGAGGATAGGCACGCGTTAATGCACCTCCACCACCTATTATTTTAAACCTTTTAAATTTGAATATGAAATTTCTTTTAAATCTGAATACCACCACCTCCTATTTTAAACCTTTTAAATTTGAATATGAAATTACTTAATTTAAAGTGGCACGCGTGAATGTACCCCTGTAATACCCTAATTTTCATAATTCATATAAATATTGTATTTTAGTAAATAATTAGCAAAATACAAAGGTGTTATGTGTCTCAAAGAACTATAATCTATTGATTATATTTTCATCCAAATTTCACTTTGGAATTAATTAACCAAGGGTTAATTATGAGATTACATATTAGGGACAATAAAATGTGACATAATTAACACATTGAATAATGGTTAATCTATAACCAAAAAAGAGAAGGAAAGGGTATGAAGACACTTAATTAAATTAGAACACATTAGCCAATTTTAATTGGTAATTAAGCTTGCACTAAATAGAGATTAGTGGCATTTTGTCTTCAAGTTGATAAAAGACAATAGAAATAAGTGTATAGAGCTTGATTTAATTAAGTACTAATTTTCATGATGAGTTAATAAATCAAATAACCAATGACAAATGCAATTAAAAGGCATATAAGCATTGGATTAAGAGTTAATCAAGTTTTTAATCAACAAGTTAATCAACTTTGAAAAGTCAACAATTGCAACCAAGATCAATGGTTAAGATTGTTGCACACTTAATTCAATCCAATGGTCCTAATTAATTAATTAACCATAATCCTCTTGTAAAGTGATTAGCCAATGAGGAATCAAAGAAATTAACTAAATCCTCAAAAAAATTAAATGGACCAATGGGAAAATTAAGCTATGGATAAAAGGTGAGGATCTATTCTTAACTAACACAAATCAATCCAATGGCTACAGATCAAGATGAGAGGATAAATGAGTATTTGATAAACCAAGTTATTAAAATTGGATTTTAGCACATGGGATAAGGTATAAATTAAAGCAAATGGAAGAGGATAAGGAGAGAGAGAGGGAGTGTGTGTGTGTGAGAGAGAGAGAGAGAGAGAGAGAGAGATATTATTTGATTCAATGAACCAATGGGAAAAAGCAACAAATAATTAACCTAAATCCTATGTAAATTGGATGGACCAATGAGAGCATTTCTCTTCATAGTTGGTGTCTTCATGAAAGACCAACACCCATGAGCCATTGATTAAGAAGGATGATCTAATGGTTTAGGATCATGGAATTTCACTATAAATAGAGACCTTGAGCCTCTTCATTCTTCACACCAAAATCAACCCCAAGAGGTGATTTTCTAAGTATAGAGAAGTGAGAGCTAGTGGGAAGCAAGAAGGAAGAGGAGCTTCAAGGGTAAGTTCTCTAGTTCTTGAGTTCTAGCTTTTAAATTCATAGATAATTAGTGTTTGATCTTTAATCTTCCAATATAGTTTTGTTTTCATGTTTTTATTGTTAAAAATGGCTTCATTTCTAAAAGTTGATGGAAAATATGATGGAGCAAAATTCTTAGAAGTTGAAGGTCAAAAGTAGCGAAATTCTAGAAAAAAATTTTGGTTAGGAATCAGCAGCAAAAAGGCCATGATTTTATGAAGAAATTGAAGTTATACAATTCTGAAATTTTTCATGGTTAAATTAGACATCTAGGGCTTTTCAAAAATACCTAGAGTGTGTCATTTTGAGCTTTTTACAAGGAGATAAAAATTCTTGAATAAAGGCTACGTTTTTCTGGAAAAATTCTGGGCAGAGGTTGGAAACACAAAAAATGGGAATGATTCACAAATTCTGAGTACAAAAAAGTATTTTTCATCAAAACTATACATCCTAAGTATTCCAGGGAATTTTACGGATCCTCTTTTCGATTTTTGTGGAATTAATTATGATTTTTTTTCAAAGTTATCAAAAATTCTGCCCAGAAATGCTGAAGTAGCGTTTTTAATAAAATGTAATGATAAAAGTAGAATAATAAATCCACCAAGGGTAGAAAGGTAAATTAAACCTTTAGGGTATTATTCTAAGCAATATGATATTTATCAAATATCATATAGTAATACGACAATAATGTATAGGATATCCGGGAAGTCCGGAGTCGGGTTCAAAGGTCGAGCTAGATAGCCATTACACGGTGAAAGGTACGTTCGTGTACTGTAACTTTAACTCTGATGTGTCTTGTATGCATGTATGTGATAGAATGATTCATGAAGTGATGGACAAGACTAGGTCTTGGGCCAGGCGCTGTGACTAAGTTTATGGGGCTTAGGTCACATGTTTATACATTCAGCTTCATACGGGTTATAATCTTGATGATACCGTTGAGTTTTCCTAGCGCTGAGGACACGAGGGGCCATCGTGGCTCTGGTTAGTGCAAACATGGATAACTTTACATGTGCTATATGCTATGTGCTATGTACTGTTGTTGTGTTAACCTTACATCTGCTGTGTGCTTATGTGTTGGTTATTGCTGTAATGTCATGAACATCTGTCATACATATACTGTTATACTTTTCATATGAGGTTAACTGTTACCTGAGGTCCGATAGGTATTGGACCTCAGATTTTTCTAAGGTTCATGAAAGGAACCAGGATCAGAGGAGCCACCGGTAGATGGAGCCGTGAAAAGGCACCGAAGGGAGGAGCCGATAAGACGCACCGGTCAAGGCAAATGCCGGAAGGGCGTCAACAGAGCATTCTTCCTGGCACAGATTTAACGACGTTACTCAAACAATTTGGTGCCAAAGGCAGGGCAAGTCTATGTGGATCAGTCAATAAGTCACCGTGAACTCGGTGAGACTCACACGATAGACACCTACCTAGCCAAATTGTTTGATTAACTGAGTTAGGTTCATTGCCCCAAGTCTAGCTACGGCTTGGTTGAAGATTGTATGGTTACCATAAAAATTTGTAGTTATACAAAGCTCCATACTAATGTATCACATGAATATTCCTTCGGGAAATTTTTAATATATCAGCATATGTCAGGACATCAGCATATGCCTGGGCATTTTGTATTAGTTACTCATCGTCCAAATGTTAGCGCATGCTCTCCGTTTCTGCATTACTCTGAGTGGTAGCACCTCAAACTTTGTTAAGTTTTCTAAAACTAAGTGTCAACTAACACATTTTAAAGTATGGAATTTGGGGTGTTACACCCCCAAAAAAATTGAATATGAAATTTCTTAATTTCAAGTGGCACGCGTGAATGTATTTGTATACATATATAAATTGATGATTGATGACCAGAAACATCAAGTGATTGGGTCCAAATTGTGGGTCAAACTCACAAGCGAAATATATGGCTTTTATCATCTCAGTAAAAGATTTGACTTTCAATATACCATGAACCTTAAATATTCCCTTTCATTGGCTAGGAGAATACCCTATAATTCAAGGGTCATCATACATCGACAATTATTTGTTGTTTAGCAGTTAAAGCCAATATATATATACACACAACATTACAAAAAAAGTCATGTTTTCTCAGTAGCAAAAATGGTTTGCGACGGACATCCGCGCACAAAATGGCGTCAGAAATTTGCAACGCAAATAGATTTTCGTCGCAAAATGTCAAATTTGCAATGGAAATCTTTTTTCGTCGCAACATTAGAAATTTTGTGACCGAAATTTTTTTTCCGTCGCAAATCTGCAATCTTGTGATGAAACCCTTTCCGTCACAAATATCATAGTTTGTGACAGAAATATATTTCCGTTGCAAATTTCAGGAATTTTACGATAGAATTTATTTTCTGTCGCAAAATACATGTCATTACAAAAAATTACAAAAAAAAATTACAAAATTCCGAAATAAAAGTGACTTGTATATCATGAAAATATATAGTTATTATAAGAGTTTACATAGAGAAAAAAAATATAAGTAATATTGTTGCGAAGAAAATGAACTAAAAAAAGTCTAAACAAGAGCAGTATGATCATCATCATCACCAGTATGATCTTCATCACCAGGAGCTGGCCCTATACCCTTGCCATTCATTAGAGACTGGAGTAGAAGTTGCATCTACTTCATCATCTGTTGTGTCTGATGCAGCTCAATTGCTTGCTCATTGATAATTGAATATTTCATACACTACTTTTTGTCTCTTGATTTATAATTTAGGACTCTTTAGCTAATAAATACTGGCTTTTATACTTATTTGGGCCTTGGGCCTTTTATTATATTTTAGCCATTATTTAATAATAAATTTCAGTTTTACATTGCTTCACCATTTTTACCATAACTCTTGAACCAGACATCGGATTTGCCTCATTTTTGTCTCATATTTCAGATGATTCAGAGAGCTACAATTGTTATGAAGACATGAAGAGCAAATTCGGACAAGAGGGCGGTTGATTTTGGAGCCGAAGTCATATGTATTTTTGGGCTCGAATTTTGTAATTAAAGCCCATTTTATTTTATTTTCGTTCGGGCCCGACTTGTGGATTGGAGCCCCATTTCGTTTTGCCATTTTAGGTTAAGTGAGGCAGCAGCCACAAACACATTCTCATTCACGTTTTTAGATAGTTTTGAATCAAATACAGAAGTTTTATTTTCTCTCATCCTGTTCTTCCTCGCGTTCATCGTGTTCTTCGTGTTCATGATGAACTTCTTCATTTTCGTTCGATTTTCGTTCGCATAATCATGACTAGCTAAGCTACCGTGATTGACCCATGGATTGAGGATTCCACTATCCAGAGGACTCGTTCTTAACGGTAACAAATTCGTTTTTGTTTTGTAATTTCGGATTCGATTTACTTTCGGATTGGGTGTTAGATTTAACGCCCGGATCGACATTTCCCAAGGACGTAGTTCGAATCGGGTTAAAGTATCATTGTACGATCGTACAGAGATACGCCACCGATTTGAATAAATTCTGGACGATTGTTCGGTTGAGGGAATTTCGGGCAAATGCGTAGATTTCGGTTTGCCCGTGAGTCGATCACGAGTTCGGTTATAACTGCATTTTCGTCCGAGGAAGGGAAGTGGTGGAATTCGAAATCCTGGGTTAATCTTCTCGTTTATCCGTTTAATCTGTGTTTACTTCGTTCGTTATGTTATTTCATTTTTATTCTCTTTGAATCAAAACCCCAATTTTTTTGTTTTTATTGTGTTCGAATTGAACCGATCATGGTCGTTGGGAAACGACCCAGGTTACATTATACCGCAAATCCTTTTCTAATCTGGTTATTTTGGGAGATTACGGCAAATCTCTGTCAAAATATATGAGCGCCGTCGGGGAATTTGCATCGGTTTGATTAGTAACGAAGAGTGTAAATAGCTTCGTTTTTGGTAGTTTAGGTGGTTGTGTGGCGATGGAAATTTTTCTCGACCAGATCACTCAACCAGTCTTATTCACAAGGAATTGGGTATTCTAAGAAAGAGTCACTCCCAAGAAGGGAGTGAGGTGTACCCTATTTTCCCCAAATTCCAACGTTTAGACCACTTTTTTATTTGTTTTAAGTTTCACTTTTTTTGATTTCTACTAGGGTCATTTTTTTCGTATCTCCGATTTGGTTGAAATTTGGTCCAGTGATAGAAAATGGCCTATCTCGCAACGCACATAGAAAATCTTTGATTTACCATGTGCTAAGCTCCGTTTTGCCAAATTCCATCGTTTAGACCACTTTTTCAATTTTTGAAGTTTTTTTATTCCATTTTTGGGTTCCCCAATGGTCTAGGAGTTGCCCTTTTGTCCAAGTCCCAAAAATTTTAAAAATCATTTGATAGTGTTTCTGGACTTGTTTAGGTCAATTTCTACCATAGTTTCTTTGTTTTTGTGTTTGCTTTTGTGTGTCTTAGTGTTTTTCTACTTTATACCACTTTTAGTGGCATTTTCGTAATTCGATTGGCTGGTGGCATTTTCGTAATTCTGATTTTTTTTCAGATTCTCCTTGTGACTATCTTTGCATGAGTACTAGGAGCACTATCAATGCAGAAGACTTGTTGCCATTTGATCCCGAAATAGAAAGGACAATTCTTATCGCTAGAAGAGTTGTTAGGCTAAGTCGTGGGATTAATTTGAATTGGACATTGCACTTGAGTCCGATTGTGGCCATTCGATTGTGTCCATACTCGTTGATCTTTTTCGATTGTGTTTCGATAGTACTTCGATAGTCTTGTTGTTTACACCGATTCTAGCAGCAATTTTCCTAACTCGAAATTATGGCGTAAGAACAGGAAAATCGGCCTACTTTAAAGGAATTGAATGAACCGATGTTAATTATCAACCTTTGTGCATTCAATATCCCGCCTTGTCTTAACATCGCTAACTTTGAGCTTAAATCTGGTCTAATACACTTGCTTTGCCTAAGTTTCATGGTCTTTGGTGAGTGTGCCATTAAGCATTTGAAGGAATTCCATCTAGTGTGCAAAGACAATGAAACCACATGCAATTGATGAAGATCAAATCAAGCCGAGAGCTTTTCCTTTCTCATTGGAAGGTGGAGCCAAAGATCTGGTTGTTGTACCTTCACCTTCATCTATTGGGAGTCAATGAGGTTCGAGGTTATTTATGGAGAAATATTTCCCTTCTTCAAGAGCGATGCGATCAAGAAGGAAATTGCCAACATTAAGCAAGTCAATGGGGAGACTTTGTATGAGTACCGGGAGAGGTTCAAAAGGTTGTGTGCAAGCTGTCCACACCACCGATCTCCGAGAAAGACTTGATTACCCATTTCTATGATGGTCTCGCTCCCGTAGACAAAGGTTTAGTGGATGCTTCTAGTGGTGGGGCTCTACGTAACAAGACACCCGAAGATGCCCGAGACTTGATATCCGAGATGGCGGCCAACTCTCGGCAATTTGGCACTAGGGCCAATAGTACTCCCTGTTTACCATGTTCAAACACCTCCAGTCCAGTATGATTCTCAGAGATTAGAGAATAGACTTGATGATCTCGACCTCTCCGGTGAGGCGGTTGGCGTGACATTCGATGACGGACAATCTTCACCTCTTGATTGGGTACTCATGTGGGTTCGTTTCGACCCTTACCATTCTATCGACTCTTGCCCTACCTTGCATGATCCCGCGCTTATCAAGACCAATCGGTAGCTTCAGTGGGAGCTTTTCCGGGAAAGCCACAATACCAAAGAGAATAATGCCTTCTCCAACACCTACAATCCCGGTTGGAGAAATCACCCCAATTTCCGTTGGAACCAATCGAACCGAGTAACCAATATCAGCAAAATTCGGGAATTACCAACGAGACAGAGTATAGACCACAGAATTTCCAACAAAGAATCTGCACCTCCTTTGCCTTTGCTAGCACCCCTCCTCGACCGACCATATGTGCACCTCCACAGCAACACAACAACAGGCTAGTAGTAGTGGTAGTGGTGGTTCCTCCCTTGAGGATATGATGAAGCAATTTGTCACGCCCAATATGCGGTTCCAACAAGAACCGACACTTCCATTCGAGTTTGCAAACACAGATTGGGCGGTTGGCAACCTCATTGAACCGCCTTCAACCTCGGGATCCAACACTCTTCCTTCACAAACAATTCCTAATCCTAAGGGAATGTGAGTGCTATCTCCTTCGTTCGGCAAGCAATTGGAGGAACCTAAACCCATTCTGAGATGTGACTTCCACATCGAAAAAGAGTCGAAAATGTGAAGATTGACTCTAAAAATAAAAAGGCAGTGCAAAGGTGAAGAGGAAGACATCCCCATTCCTCTTCCTTTCCCTCAGAGAGCAGTTCAATCCAAGAAGTTGGCAGAAAAAGCACAAGAGAAGGATATACTTGAGACATTCAGAAGAGTAGAGATCAACATTCCTCTCTTAGATGCAGTCAAACAAATTCCTAAATATGCCAAGTTTCGAAGGAGTTGTGCACCAATAAGAGGCGATCGAAGGGGAATGAACGAGTGAGTTTGAACCAGAATGTATCAAGACTCATCCGGCCTCTACGATGCCTCGCAAGTGCAAGGATCCGGGACGTTTTCTATCCCTTGCTATTTTGGTAACTATAGATTTGATGATTGCATGCTAGATTTAGGTGCTTCTATTAATGTCATGCCTGCATCTATTTATAAATCTCTTGGTCTTGGTCCTTTACGTCCCTCTTGGTGTTGTTGTTCAGCTAGCTAATAGGAGTAATGTTCATCCTTCCGGTTTAGTTGAGGATGTATTAGTCAAGGTTAATGAACTGATATTTCCGCTGATTTTTACATCTTAGATATGGAGGATGAGTCTCCCGTAGTAGATCACCTATCATTCTAGGGAGGCCTTTCATGAAAACAACTAGGACTAAGATAGATGTGCATTTCGGGTACTCTTTCCATGGAGTTTGGTGATATATCCGTGAATTTCAATATTTTTGATGCCATGAGACATCCTAGGGAAGAACATTCGGTTTTCGCATTGATGTGATTGATGATCTTGTGGATGATGTTATTCGGGATTGATTGGTGTCTGATTATCCCGATTTTGCATCCGAGAGTGATTCTCCCATTTGTGCATGTCTTGATAATGAATGGTGCTCTGTTTGCACCGATTTGCTTAATGCTGCATTATTTGGTGATTCGACTTGCTTGATGATTCTACATTACATGTGGATTCGATATTGATTCCGAGTTTGAGCTTCACCCGATCCTAATGTGCATCCCGATTCGATTTTGATGAGCTTAACTCGATTTTGATGAGCTTGATTATGATGTTAACATTGAGCCGTATAGACACGTCCTTGTTTCTTTGAATGTGGTTTCGTGCATTTCCGGTGTGATGACATCGAGTTGTTGCAACAACCACCCAAGCTTCTTCCCTCCACCGAGCAACCACCCAAGCTTGAGTGAAATCCCTTCAGGAGCATCACCCGAAGTATGCATTTCGGAGGTGGATGAACGGTTGCCGATCATTGTGGCAAATAATCTTCTTCCGACCAAGAAGAGAAGCTGCTAAGCTTATTGAGGGCGAACAAGAAAGCCATTGGGTGGACATTAGCGACATCGTTGGCATTAGCCCTTCTATGTGTATGCATCGAATTCTGTTGGAAGAGGACTCTAAGCCGGTGAGGCAACCCCAGAGACGCCTTAATCCTCTTATCCTTGATGTGGTGAAGAAAGAGGTCACTAAGCTTCGCAAGCGGTATCATCTATCCCATTTCGATAGCCGGTGGGTTAGCCGGTCAAGTGGTTCCTAAGAAATCCGAGTCTTTGTGGTAGCCAATCGGAAGAATGAGCTCATTCCTACTCGAGTTCGAGAATAGTTGGAGAGTTTGCATTGACTATAGGAGACTCAACCAAGCCACTCGCAAGGATCATTACCCTCTACCTTTCATTGATCGGATGTTAGAGCGATTGGTGGAAAGTCCCATTACCGCTTCTTGGATGGCTACTCCGGATACTTCCAGATCCATATTGCTCCCGAGGATCAAGAGAAGACGACCTTCACATGCCCCTTTGGAACATATGCCTACCGAAGGATGCCTTTTGGCCTTTGCAACGCACCGGCACCTTTCGGCGTTGTATGGTAAGCATTTTCTACGAGTTTCTAGAGGACTGCATGGAGGTTTTTATGGATGATTTCTTGTATATGGGTCTGATTTTGATGCATGCTTGGCTAATTTGTCTAGAGTTTTGCATAGGTGTATTGAGTCTAATCTTGTGCTGAATTATGAGAAGTGTCACTTTATGGTTGAGTCGGGTATAGTCTTGGGACACATAGTGTCTAGGAAAGGGATTGAGGTAGATCCTGCTAAGATAGATGTAATTACTGCTTTGCCTTACCCCGCATCTGTGCGGGAAGTTCGCTCTTTTCTTGGTCATGCAGGTTTCTATCGGCGTTTCATTGGGGATTTCGCAAGATCGCCCCGACCCTTGTCCAACCTTTCGCATAAGGACACCGACTTTGTATTTGATGATGCTTGCAAGGCGGCCTTCGATCATTTGAAGCGTTGCTCGACTACATTTTGATGATCCAAGCCCCGATTGGTGCCTCCCTTTGAGTTGATGTGTGATGCTTCCAACTATGCGGTTGGTGCTATCTTGGCACAATGAGTTGATAGAGCATCTCATGTGATTGCATATGCCTCCAAGACTTTGGATCCGCTCGTCTAATTACACCACTACCGAGAAAGAGTTGTTGGCTATTGTATTTGCCTTTGATAAGTTTAGGTCATATCGCTAGCAAGTAGAGTAATTGTTTTTTCTCGACCATCGCGCTTTGAAGTTTCTTTTGAAAAAGACGAGATGCTAAGCCACGACTCATCCGGTGGATGTTATTGCTCCAAGAGTTCGATGTTGAGATTTGAGATAGAAGTGGAGCACAAAGCGGGTAGTTGACCACTTGAGTCGCATCACTCATTCTCCCTCTCACCCCTCTTCTATTCGGGATGATTTCCACGATGAGCAGCCTTCTACGGTGCAAGGTAAGCTTCCATGGTATGTTGATCTAGTTAACTACTTGGTAGCTGGTGTTTTGCCTATAGATTCCACTAGGGCCCAAACCCTTAAATTAAAGAGTGAGTCTAAATATTATGTTTGGGATGACCCTTATCTATGGAAATTTTGTAGTGACCAAGTAGTTAGGAGATGTGTGCCTGATCATGAGTTTCACTCTATATTGCATTTTGCTCATGCTTCGCCTCACATGTGGTGGTCACTTTGGACCCCAAAGAACTCGCTAGGAAAGTGTTAGACATGGTGGATTATTTTGGCCTTCCTTGTTTCATGATTCCCATCTGTTTTGTAAGTCATGTGATAAGCGTCGGGAGAGCAAGGAGTATTTCCGTAGGCATGAAATGCCCTTAACCCTATATTGTTTTGTGAGATCTTTGATGTTTGGGGTATTGATTTTATGGGTCCATTTCCCGCTTCATATGGTTATACTTACATATTCTTGGTTGTTGATTATGTCTCGAAATGGGTTGAGGCGAAAGCCACTCGGACTAATGATTCTCCGTGGTGGTGGATTTTGTTAGGTCTAACATTTTCTCGCAGGTTTGGCATTCCTAGAGCTATTATCGTGAAGAGGCTCCCATTTTTGCAACCGAAGCATGGGTGCCTTGTTACGCAAGTATGGAGTGCTTCACAAGGTCTCCACAAGATACCATCCTCAAACCAACGGTCAAGCCGAAGTCTCAAATAGAGAGATTAAGCAAATCCTTCGAAGACCGTTAACTCTACCCGGAAAGATTGGAGTAAGCGATTAGAGGATGCTTTGTGGGCATATCGCACCGCCTACAAGACTCCGATTGGGATGTCTCCTTATCGGCTTGTCTTTGGTAAGGCATGTCATCTTCCGGTTGAGTTGGAGCATCAAGCCTATTGGGCCATTAAACGGTGTAACATGGATTTGGCCAAGTCGGGGATGGAGCGGAAGCTACAATTGCAAGAGTTGGATGAGCTTAGATTGGATGCCTATGAAAGCTCGCGGTTATACAAGGAAAAGACTAAGGCATTCCATGATAAGCATATTCGAGGAAAGAATTTTCTCGTGGGCCGAAAGTTCTTCGTTTAACTCCCGTTTGAAGTTTATGCCTGGTAAGCTTCGATCTAAATGGGATGGCCCTTTTGAGATCACTAACATTTTTCCATTTGGTCTTTGTTGAGCTATGTGATCCACCCACGGGACGAACCTTTAAGGTTAATGGGCATCGCCTCAAGCCATTTCATGAGGGATCCCCAGCTGACGAGAAGCAGAGATTCTCCTCATTGATGCCACTTATCCTCCATAAACCCCTTGGGGAGTATTCTTCTTTCTTTCTCCCTCTTTCTTCTATTTGTTTTCCTTTTTCTACTTTGCTTTTTGAAATAAATACAGTCTCTCTTTCTATGATTGCTCCATATTATGAACTTGGACATTTTGGTTTTAATGGATCATTCCGTTTGGTCTCATTCTTGACTCTTCGATTACATGTCTTGGTAGTTGATTTGATGTTGTTGATTGCCTAAGTTGGTATTGACCTTGTGAGGTTTTGGGCTTGCATGAATGGAATTCATCTTTTGCCATTCTTTCTTTCATGTGTGCATCTCGCTCATGATTTGTGTTCTCTAGAACTTGCTCCTTTTCTTTTTGAAACTACATTTTTCATTTAAGTGCATAAGTATGATGGAAGCTTGTTTTCTTTCTTTTATTTTCCTCACTTTGGCCAAATAGCCTTTCCCTTGCATTATGATTCCTTTGCTAGCCCTTTGTGCCTTTTTGACTCATTCTTTTCAAAGCTACATTACAAGCCTAAGCGAAAAACCATTTTATTCGCACCTTGAAAATTTATTGAGCATTGGTTTCACCTTGGTTTTGTGTTTAAGTGTGGGGGTTGCTCGGGAGTGCAACAATTTAAGTATGGGGGGATGTTTGCTTTTGTCATTGTGATTATGTATATAGTATAGTTTCATTTTTTTCTAAAAAAAAAAAATGAAAAAAAAAAAAGAAAAAGAAAGAAAAAGAAAGAAAGAAAAGCAAAAGAAAAAAAAAAAAAAGAAAGAAAAGCAAAAGAAAAAAAAAAAAGAAAAAGAAAAAAAGAAGAAGAAATATAGAAAGAAAATACATAGAAAGAAAGGAGATATATAAGTAAAATAAAAATTTTACTACATAGAGAATGATTGTGTTAATTAGTGCTCTTTTTAATTTCCTTGGTGCTTAACCTCTCATTCCATACTATTACCTACCTTCACCCTAACCCCATTACAACCTTTCATAACAAGCTCTCTTGATTTGTGCATGCATGTGTTATGAGTAGTGGAGACGTAGAAATTGAGCAAGCTTATGGTAGAGCAAATTTCTTGAGTAGAATTTGAGCGATACACTTATTTACCTTAAACACTTGAGAGATTGATTGATTGATTGATTGATTGAGCGCATCATTTGAGAGACCATCTTATGTGATTAGCATCATTAATTGAGATTACCATGAATTGTAATTTGAGATGAAGGGATTGTGGTCTTGATTGATTGATCTTTTGGAGCTTTGTGTCCCTTGTTCAATTTTTGCATTGTTAGCAATTGTTAGAAAAGAAGAGTTTCTCCTTTAGGTCTTTTTCTTTGAATTTTGCTCGGGAGTGCAAAAACATAAGTGTGGGGGAATTTGATAATTGAATATTTCATACACTACTTTTTGTCTCTTGATTTATAATTTAGGACTCTTTAGCTAATAAATACTGGCTTTTATACTTATTTGGGCCTTGGGCCTTTTATTATATTTTAGCCATTATTTAATAATAAATTTCAGTTTTACATTGCTTCACCATTTTTACCATAACTCTTGAACCAGACATTGGATTTTCCTCATTTTTGTCTCATATTTCAGATGATTCAGAGAGCTACAATTGTTATGAAGACATGAAGAGCAAATTCGGACAAGAGGGCGGTTGATTTTGGATCCGAAGTCATATGTATTTTTGGGCTCGAATTTTGTAATTAAAGCCCATTTTATTTTATTTTCGTTCCGGGCACGACTTGTGGATTGGAGCCCCATTTCGTTTTGCCATTTTAGGTTAAGTGAGGTAGCAGCCACAAACACATTCTCATTCACGTTTTTAGATAGTTTTGAATCAAATACGAAGTTTTATTTTCTCTCATCCTGTTCTTCCTCCGTTCATCGTGTTCTTCGTGTTCATGATGAACTTCTTCATTCTGTTCGATTTTCGTTCTGCATAATCATGACTAGCTAAGCTACCGTGATTGACCCATGGATTGAGGATTCCACTATCCAGGAGGACTCGTTCTTAACGGTAACAAATTCGTTTGTTTTGTAATTTCGGATTCGATTTACTTTCGGATTGGGTGTTAGATTTAACGCCCGATCGACATTTCCCAAGGACGTAGTTCGAATCGGGTTAAAGTATCATTGTACGATCGTACGGAGATATGCCACGATTCGAATAAATTCTGGACGATTGTTCGGTTGAGGGAATTTCTGGGCAAATGCGAGATTTCGGTTTGCCCAGTCGATCACGAGTTCGGTTATAATCTTTTCGTCAGGAAGGGAAGTGGTGGAATTCGAAATCCCGGGTTAATCTTTGTTTATCTGTTTAATCTGTGTTTACTTCGTTCGTTATGTTATTTCATTTTTATTCTCTTTGAATCAAAACCCCAATTTTTTTGTTTTTATTCTTTGTTCGAATTGAACCGATTGCAGTCGTTGGGAAACGACCCGGAGTTACATTATACCGCAAATCCTTTTCTAATCTGGTTATTTTGGGAGATTACGGCAAATCTCTCGTCACTCATTCATCTCTCGCTCGCTCGGCTCGCCTACTCTCCTTGCTGATTCAGCTGAGCTTCTTTCTACTCCACCAATGCCTTCATCCTTTTAAGCTCATCTGCAAAAACAACATTAGGAAGTCAGTTTATTTTGTGTACTTCATTTAAATGGATGAGGGAATGAAAATGTAACAATCAATATCAAAATTATTATGTTACCTGCAGAAACACCTCCAACGCTGCTGGATGAGGAGCACTTCGTAGGCTTTACTTGGCTGGTAAAGGCACCCATCCCGAAGAGCCTCCCTTTCTTGTCAAATCCACCTAAGCCTGAATGAAGAGACTCTTGTTATCAAACTGAGAGAATTCCGAGTCGTACTCAATCTGGGAGGTTCTCTCCTATATCAGCTTCTCCCAGGTTTCTACGAGCACAAAAATACATCACAAATAAGACTTGTAAAATGAAATAAATATGTTGGTGCCTGAAACAAATAATAAATACAATAAATGCCTCATCGCTAATTGCTGTGACTTGGTGTTGATCCAGCGCTTCCCACTACCTTCACACTCTTAAAAATGGTTCCGTTCAAAGGTAGCCATTCAATCAATTCTGCAGGAACTTCCCCAGACTCTGCCTACAAACACAAATGATGATCGTTAATTAGTTACTTCAAAATACAAAATACTGAATACCGAAATAGAAAATAATGTATATTTATAATTTTTCTTTTTGCTCACTAAATGTAATGGAGCTGCCAGTATATGACAATCCATCCATTAGGGCCCTATTTAATTTATTTTGGTTACATTTTTGCTTAAATTTCTCATCGGTGACCCATCTTTGAAATAACTATTTTGCGGTCTCAAGTTGAATCCAAGTTTGCTTGCCTATATTATTTGTCAATTTATAAAACTTATCAGACAACCACCGACCTGGCCTGTAGTTATATGTTTTTTTTTCAAATTTCCTCGATGGTCAGGCAACGACTTAAACTTTCCTTGAAAGTCAATAATGAACAAGTAGTACTCCAAATTATAAAAGTACTTAATCAGTTTGCATTTTGATGAGAAGAAATTAATAACCATAAAGCACATAACTTACCAATAACTCATTGAACCAAGTGTCGTGAACACCCTGAGGAATCTCTGTCCAATTAGCCCAAGGCTGATTGTAATTACGGAATACTTGGTCCCCTATGAAATCCATCACTCAAACCTGAAGACAGATGAAATGTTGTAAATATTAGAAAACAAACTAAAGGTAAAAAATCATAACATTACTTGTAACTTTACATGACTTACTCTTGAGTACCGACAGGACGGATACACAACAACCTTGTCATAGGATCAACCAGACTGGTGTATGGAAGAACTAGCTTCCTCGACCTGGCTCCGAGGCGACACAGGGTGTTAAAGGAAGACATGTGAAGTATTGAAAGTGTTAGTACATAGATGCTTAAAGAAAACAAAATATATGTAAATCAATTAGAAATCGTAAAGTAAACCTGCTCTGCCCCTTGCTATGGATATGTGGGAGTGGCAGGCACACATGTACCACCCATAACAAAGTCGGTAGTAAACAGTGAAGATGACATATTAAGTGGCAGTAGCTTTGGGGAAGAGTTAAACTCTCTGCCTACAGAGGAGGTAGATGATGTCGCCCCACCCTCTGATAGGACGAGGTCAGGCTCTACCACCACTACCTAAACGCCCTGCTAAGGGCTCCATCTCCAAACACTTATAAACATTATGTTCAGATATATATAAATATAAGAAATATACATAATATGTCAATAGCAAAATAATGGAGTATCTAGTATAACAAATCATCATAAACAAAAAACTAACACAAATCAACCGGATGATTCCTGTTCTTCGACCTCTTCTTGCACACCTTTCTCTAAAGTCTCACAGTCGTCAAATTCAAATTCACTATTAGAGTATATCTCTTGTGCTTCATCGTCTGATTCCTCACTGTCAATCTGGATAGGAATCAACTCTAACTCCGCAGCAGAATCAAATAGATTGCTTGGTACACCATCCTCTACAATATTTACGGGCAGTACATGTTCCACATCAGCTTGGAACGGTTTAGTCATATCGTCATTTGTTTATGAATCTTTCGACCTGGGTATAATATTCTGTGCTTTGGTTTTGATAACTTCACTCCACCCTTGGCAGGATGTGGGGTATGATGTATGATAAACTTGTTCCTCCTGTTGAGCAAGTATGAATGGGTCATAACCAACTGTATATCTCCATGACTAGTGGATCTCAACATTTCTATATTTGTCCACTTTTGTCCCACATGGGGTGTTATCAAACTACTCACATTTAAAAAGAGTCACCGACTTGTCCCACTGGTAATCCAGCTGAATTATGTCAATTAACTTTCCATAGCAGTCGCCCTTGACCCCGTCAACTTGGCCAACTCGACAACACACACCATAATTGCAACTTAGTGTATTTTCTTTTGCTTATATAGTTGCAAACCAATAACCATTGATTACATATTTTTTACACCGGGTAACAACTCTTACAACTTTGTAAGATAAATTCCACACAACATCATGGGGAGCTGATTGGTTTTCCACGAAGTAGGATCGGTACCATTGAGGAAACTCAACATTCATGAATTGATCATCTTCGGAATCCAACATCAAAGGATTTGTCAATCAGACCCAATTAGAGAAGTAACCGTAACCAAAAAAAATTAATACTTTAATACTTATCGTAACAGTAAAAATAAAGGAAATCTTACTCTAAGTACGGGGCGACCTCTTCACAGTTGTTTAGAATGTACTACTCCACTACTCACTTATCTCTTCCTTCCAAAGTTAACCTATAATGTTTTCCCACGACTCGGCTTGGAAAATTAAATATTGATATCTAATCACACTCGTATCACCGCCATCATTATTGCAAGGTACCCCTCTCTATCTTGATATAATGTCAAGGGGATAATAGTATGATGCAAATTTAGTGGCCTCTTCAATTAGATACACTTCAGTAATAGATCCTTCAACATACCTTTGATTTTTTATCTTACACTTAAGTGTGCATAAAAACCTATAATGGACAATCACAAGGTATTTATAAACTATAGCACCATGTGGGTCAATTAATAATTGTGTAAAATAAATAAATATATATATATATATATATTACCTCTCAAATGGATACATCCACCTATATTGTTGTGAATCTCCTACCTTTGCTTCGTAGGCCAAGTGAACAGACAAATGTTCCACTGAGTCAAACAAGCTAGGAGGAAACACCATCTCTAACTTGCATAGTGTTATTAGAACGCTCGCCTGCAGATGCCGTAACTTTTTAACATTAAGCTCGAAGCAAAAATTTCTCTAAAGAACATGGAAAATTGTGTCAAAATAATCCATATATGATTTGATAATGCTTTGAAGGCCCACGGCAACAATCTCTGGAGAAAAACATAAGGATCATGGCTCTTCATCCTGAAAAACTTCGCCTTGTGCATGTCGACACATCTTGACAAGTTTGATGCATAACCGTCTAGGAGTTTCAGATCTTTAACTCATCGCAACAATTATAAATTCTGCTCTTTGTTGAATGTGTACGGCGCTCTAGGTTTAGATGTCTTGCCCATGGCATACTCCACCAAATGCAAATCAAGCCTTTTACAAATCGCTTTTATGTCCCGTCTCACATTGATTGTATCCTTCGTCTTGCCCTTGGTGTCCATCACGATGTATAGAATATTGCAAAACACATTCTTCTCAATATGCATGACATCAAAGTATAAAGATTGCCACCAAGGCTTTTTACTCTAGCCGGTCCAACTAGATCCATATGAAGTAGTTGAAGAGGCCTACTAGTTGAAATTTCATTTTTAGATTTGAAAGATGATTTGGTTTGTTTACCTTTTTGACAAGCATCACAAATTAAACGAAATTTTGGTAAACCAATAACCAAATCCTTTTTCAGTAACTTGTCAAGTTGGAACATGTTCATATGAGCCAATCACTTATGCCACAACCAACTTTCATCCAAGTTACCAATAAAACATTTTTCAGAAACAAGACCATTTCTAAAGAGACTAATGGTATAGCAGTTACCTTCTCTAGGAGCCCTAAATAAGGCTTTAGATTTAATGTTGTCTAGAGAGAGAACATCCTTGCTCACAATCAAGCATTCCTCAGAATCGAAGATAACTAAGTTATCTTTATCCGTCCTTTGGCTCACACTGAGAAGGTTGTGACATAGGCCTTCTACAAGGTAGATATCTTTGATTTGAGGTCCTTCATTATTTCCAACTTCTCCAATTCCAGAAATCCTTTCGAATTGGTTTCCACCGAAGGTCACCTTGCCACCATCCTTAGGCTTGATTGAAGCAAACTTGGATTGGTTTGTCATCATATGTCTAGAGCATCCACTATCAATGTACCATTGTTGGATTCCAATGCTCTTAGACAAACCTGCAAGACACAAAGGATCAAGTCTTAGGTACCTATCTTTTCTTGGGTCCTTTTAGGTTAGTTTGTGTCTTAGGAATCTTATAGGATCCTTTAGGCACCCATTGATAATTGCCTACAGGTTTACTCTTTCTTTCTTTTTTATGAAAACAAGATGAAGTAGTATGACCTTTACGATTGCAATAATTGCAATGAGCAAAAGGGTTAGAAACATGAACGGTTTTTCGAAAATAGTCCATATAAGACTTTTCTCTTGATTTCTTTTTCCCTTTCTTTTTATCAAAATCGGGTTTATAACCAATTCTTGATTTGTCATTTGTGAACCTTTCTTTGTTTTTAAAATTACATTGAGCATTTCACTACCTTGAGTGAACTTCTCAAGTATTTTCGTAAGATATGCATTTCTTTTCTCCAAAACACAGCAAGTGTCACAAATCTTTTCTGAAACCTTTTCACAAACTTTTTCAGAAATATTTTCACAATTAGAAATAGGAGAAAAAGCATTTTGAACTTGTTCTTCTAAAGATTTTATTTTCCTTTTTGAAACAAGAAGCTCTTTCGCAATCTTTCAACATTTAGTATGAAAAGAGTTATATTCAGATAGTAACTCATCGAAAGATGGTTTAGAATCATTTACCTCTTCATTTTCTGATTCCTCTTCTTGAGCCATAAGACAGATGTTGGCTCTTTCTTCCTCATCAGCTTCATCTTTATCGGATGAGCTATCTCCCCATATAGCTTGAGACATGAGCTTTCTTCTTGAACTTATTAAACTTCTTCTTTTCCTTATCTTTGTTCTTCAGTTGGGGGCATTCTGACTTGATGTGGTCAGACTTTTCACATCATAGCAAATGATTGGCTTCTTCGGCTCAGTGCTAGAGCTACCCTTGTGAAACTTTCTGAAACCTTGGTCCTTCTTGTAGAATTTCTTGAATCTCTAAACCGTCATGCCTAGCTCTTCATCTTCATCATCATCTGATTCTTTAGCCGCTTTGACAGCCTTGAGAGCAATTCCCTTACTCTTGCCACCAATCTCATCAAATCCCTTTCTGAACTTGATCTTTCCTTCATATTGCGCGTTACAAAAAAATTCCGAATAGCTTCTCCCGGTTCCATTTACGAACTCCGGCCGTTGATTCTCCACGAGCTTTTTGAATTTCGGTGACTTTGGCTTCCCATTCCTTTCTGAGGATATTTAGAATTTTCCTCACTTGGACAGGTTGATCGGTATTTGCCCAAAGCAGCAAGTTAGTTGATCGAGATATGGGTGAATGCGAGTTGGATCTCTCTGTACAGAAATCATTTTTTCGCCAATGGATTCCTTAGACTTCATATAAGTAAATCATACTCAATCATAAGGGTGCTCATTAATTGTTTGGTTCTTTATGATTTAAATATGAGTTAGGTATTAAATATAGGGTATTACATTGGCTTCCCATTCCTTTCTGAGGATATTTAGAATTTTCCTCACTTGGACAGGTTGATCAGTATTTGCCTAAAGCAGCAAGTTAGTTGATCAGATGGGTGAATCTGAGTTGGAATTCGCCAATGGATTCCTTAGACTTCATATAAGTAAATCATACTCAATCATAAGGGTGTTTACTTGATTCCAGTTGTTCGTTCATGAGCAATCTCCAAAGCATCCCACATAGCTTTTGCAGATGTCAAAGTGCAGATACAAAAATATTCACTTTGACTTAATGCACTTTGAAGCATGAGAATAGCTTTGCTGTTGAGAGTGACTTGCCTTCTATCATTCTCATCATAGTCTTTTTCAAGTTTTGGAATTCTAAGACCATCTTCGATTGATGTGGAATGTAGTCTCCTCTCTCGAACACTCTCCATAGACCATATTCAGTGGCCATTACGAAGACTCTGAATTTAGCCTTCCAGAAGGAGTAAGGTTCGCAACTGAAACGTAGTGGTCTGTTGATCGAAGCTCCATCAGGTAGAATTCCATCCATATTGATCCTTCTCGAGATGTTAAGCTCTTTTGAAAAGACCTTACTCTGATATCAAATGTAAAAGGAGGAAATCACCAAGAGGGGGTGAATTAGGGATTTTAAAAATTCCTTTCAGAACATCCAAACTTAAACACCAGAACAGGGTAAAACAGAGGAGAGTAAGAATAGCTTGACATAAGAGGATTTATACTAGTTCGGTCTAAATCCTTAATCTACGTCCAATCCCTAGACACTCTGGAATTTTCCATTATCACTCAAATCAGTTACACACTCTGCACTCGAAAGTTATCCTATCACTAGGATACACTCCCCCTTACAAGTTGTAAACTGATAATTCCAATCTCACAGTCCCACGACTTGAGATTCTTACAATCAATGATAAACTCTCTAAAAGAGTAGATGAAATAATCACTAAAGTATAATGTATCAAAAGATACTTTACTAGTACGTATAAAACACTAAATGCAGTATAAACTTGATAGCTCTTCATTTTCTGTGTGTTGGTTGTTGTAGAGACTTGAATTCTATAGCTTATATATGAAGAGAGCATTAAATGATCATTGGAATCATTAACGTAACCGTTGGAGACATTAATCTAGCTGTTAGGTTGAAACTTGGTCTAGTCTCTCTCTTGCTTTGAGTTAATCCAAGTGCTCAGCTAATCTTGTTGACTTTCCTTCAAATTAATCGTTGGGAGATGAAGCTTCCATAGAGGCAAAGAAAACATTTAAACCTTTGCAAAGTCTAGAGAATGATTTGCCAAAAGGATGCTAAGTTTTCTAGACCGGCAATAAATGGTTGATGTCACCTTTTGCTTTAAGCTTAATCTTCAATCTAACACTCATTTAATCATCTGAAACTCACTAACACACTAGTGCAAAAAAGGGTTTTAAGATCGGACAAAAGAGGCATCGTAAGACCGGACCCGCGACCGGTCTTGTTCCAGGGGTATTAAAAGTCTAACATTTAAGACCGGACTCGAACCGGTCTTAAAGAAACTCTTTTAGACTGGACATTTAACAAATTAGGTCTTAAAAGTCGTACTAAATAAACCTGAAATATTTTTTGTTCGCTCCTAAAACTCAACTTTTAAGATTGGACAAAAACTAGGTCGCTCTTAAAAGATCGGAATTTTAAGATCGGACAAAAACATATACGATCTAAAAAATAGCGGCTTCTAAGACCAGACGACTAATTAACGCGGTCTTAAAAGACTGACTTTCAAGACTGGATGATAAATACATCCGGTCTTAAAAATTGAATTTTTAGACCGGACGTATAAATACACCAGTCTTAAAAGATCAACTTTTAATACCAGCTTAATATCAAATATGTACACCTGACCTTTAATATGTCCGGTCCTAACAGTTGAACATTTAAGACCGGCGTATTTATTTTCTGTCTAAATTTTCCTGAATTTTTTCCCTGTTCTATTCTTCCTGATTATATATATACACAAATCCACACCCAATCCAGCACATAAAAATCGATACTTTAAGTTACAAGCTATGAACAATTATGAATAAAATGAATTGGGAAAAAGAATACAAATATTATTCACCATGAGTTATGTGGCCTCTTAATTAATGATTATACTATGACTACAACACCTAAATTAATTTATACAATAAGATAACTTACTTATAAATACAGCACGTAAATCAACATACATGCCCAATATAATATTCACCATGCCTTCATCTGATTCCCACCCAACAATGTAACATCCTCTTTTATAACATGCCCCTTTGGATTGGATCCTGCCACAAAAATAAAACAAGAACAAACTTTATAGTCAGTGACATTGTTTAAGAACATAGAAGGAATATAATATAGTTAAAACCTTAAAGTTTTCAAAGAATTCTGCATATGAATATTACCTTATGAATTGGCTCTTTGATAAAGTGATATCCTCCCATATCCCTTCTTGATGATCATTTCTTATGCCGGGTTCATTATCTGCTTCATCTTCTTCGTTCATGTCCGGTAGACCCCTTGAAAAAGGAGTACTCTCAGGAAGACCATAATTTGAATGACTTTCTGTAGGGATCCGTACAACGCAGCGGATTAAAATTTCTACGAATCCGTCCCGAGGATCACTCAGGTGCGTTTAAATCAAGGCTAGGGAATCCGGATATTACCTTTGAAAACTCGTTCGCGATTTCTACTTCGTTGAACAGGTGGGCTACCTTTTCGATCAGCAGAAGACGACTCTTAGAATCCTCTTCCTCTTTTGGTATCCACACGAACAATCCTCGTACGCGGCTACGCGGCGTGCTAGCGCCTCTTGTGCGTCTCTCTCTCGGTTTTCACTCTAGGGTTTCTCGCGGCTTTTCATAATACACTCGGCGAAAGTCCCGTAGGTTTCTAAAACTGTTCGGCGTATTTAATACAAAATTAATCGTATTAACTTTTGAATTCAAACTTTAGATCTGGATTAAATATATATTAATTAAATCTATCCGATAGATCTAATATAATAATATTTATTTAATCGAATTAAAAACCAGATCTGAAATTTCGAATTCAAATCTAGATTAAAAAATAGTTAATTAAATCTATCGATAGATTTAATCCAACCTATTTATTTAATCCAAATTTAAAAACCTTCGATTTAATTTATCTCAATAAATTAAATCCGAGAAATGATATCTATCTATTTATTTAAATCGAGATACTAATATCTCAATTTAAATTAAATAGACAATAATATCTTTATTCGAAAATTAAATGAGATACAATATCTCGGTTTGTTTTAGATATTTAATTTATCAAATAAATTAAACATAAAACAAATAATATAATAATAATATTTTAATCTCAATTAAATAATATCATTATATTATTTTCGAATTTAAATATATATATATATATATATATATATTTACCCAGATTAAACTCAAGTATTCATTAATCTCGCATTAATCGAGATTCAATGAACCTGGACACTTTTACCGTGTTGGATTATTCTTGTGTGCGACCTATCGCAGGCCCATATGAGATTGGCGGTGGGCCAACACCGTGTCGTGTCACCACAAATCGCAAGCGGCCTCTAGCAAGACATTGCGACTACCCAACTCACATGGGGATCGATGACACGATACACCTATCGTACAACCATGTCACGTCCCTTTTGTCACGCGATAATTTGGTCAAGGATGAGGCATGGAGAATGTCAACTTCCTTTTCTTGACCATTACTTTCTCGATTCTCGAGTTAGTCTAATAAGTGAGATGAAACTCCTTTCCATCACAAAGACGGCCGTACATTTCTTAGACTCACTCATCGAGGGCCCGATATTATCTCTACAAATGTGAGGGACAAATTCCATCTTGACCATTCACATCCCTCCGCATGAAAACCACGATCCCGATCCTAGCCTTTATCATCACTGGTCAAAGGTGACTTTTGACTAGGTCAAGGTCGGTGACTCATCATGTAGGAATCCATGATGATCTCGGGTCATAGGGCGTCGTGACGCGGTTATACATGAGATAAGCTTATGACTAGATCCATGCGGCTTTCTCATAGTGGGTCGGTCAAAGACCTTGTACTCTTACAAGTGCCCATGACTTTGATTCGTATCTCCATACCTTATCAAAGTCATATCGGTCTTAACTCATCTTCGCTCCGCGTAGATGACCGCGAGGACATTTAGGATAATCTATAAGATATATCCAGGGATATAGTTATCACCATAAATATGCGTATGAAGTGATAACTTAATGGAGAACAATGACTTGCCCCTAGGGCATAATTTCCAACACTTTCCTCATCAATATCAATGACCCTTTTTCCTTGGAGAGATACAGACCACATTTTATTTTCTTGATCGGTGATATAGAACACTTGTTTCGCCTGGTCTGCCATAATAAAAGGTTCATCTCCAAATCTTCTACTATTGACATCGACTAATGTAAATCCTAACCAATCAATCTAAACACCATTATTGACATTAACCCACTTGCATTTGAAAATGGGATATCTAATTTTGACGTAGTCCACCTCCCAAATCTCTTCAATAACCCCATAATATGACATGATTGCCAATTTAGGCCTCTTGTCTTTCGAACTGGAGAAGTGCATAGATTCAGCCTCTAACATAACACCACTGTTCTAGACTATGCTCCCATCATCTAGGGACTTCATGTAAGATGTATAACCATTGATCACATACGAATTCCAACTTATGATATCAACCTCAGGACCACGTCCTAACCATTTTATTGTATCAGAAATACATTCCTCTCCCTCGACCTTTTGTTTGAACCAGTTCCTAAAAGTTCTTTTATGCTCCCTAATCAACTTTTGTTCAGTCATTCGATGATTTTCTTTCCTTACAGCTTCTTTATGTGCAGCTATGTTGGCTTGAACTTCATCAACATTATTCAAGATGTATAAGTGGACTTGTGACAATTCATCAGGATCCACACTCTTTAATGAAGCCCCTCGTCTACCCTCTTCAGCATGCTGATGTTTTGGAAGCCCAATATGTCTTACTTTTGCCAAATAATTTTGACAAAATTCCATGGCTTCTTCAGAAACATATTTCTGAACAATTGATGCTTCTGGCCAGTACGCTTTCTTCACGTACCCTTTTAGGAATTTCATAGATCTTTTAATTGGGTACATCTACCGTAAATGGATAGGGCCGCACAACTTTATTTCCCTCACTAGATGAACAATTAGATGAACCATGATGTCAACAAATGTAGGAACAAAAAGCTTCTCAAGGTGGGAGTAGTTGTTCCATCAAGACATGACAATCATGAGACTTTTGGCCTACTAATTTCAAGTCCTTCATCGATACAAGCCTCTTAAAATTTGAAGAATATCCCGAGGGAACTTTTGTGCCATGTAAACATTCACAAAAACTTCATTTCTCATCCTTAGACAAAGCATGAGAAGCTGGGGGACAATAAGTTCTCTTCCCATATGGCCTTGGATGTAAGTCTTTGCGTATTCCCAATGCTTGCAAATCCAATCTTACCTTCACACCATCCTTGGAACTACCTTGTATGTTGAGAAACGTGCCAACAATACTATCACATATGTTTTTCTCCCTATGCATGACATCAATACAGTGTCTCACATCAAGATTGCGCCAATATGGAAGATCGAAGAATACAAATCTCTTTTTCCATATATTTGTTTCTTTTCTACTCTTTGTTGTCTTACCGAAGATGACACTTATATTTTTCACCTTTTCATACACTTGCTCCCCAGTCAATGCCACAGGAGCATCTTCATACTCTTGGCCACCAAAAAAGGCTTTTTCTAATCAACGATATGGGTGGCCCCATCTTAGAAATCTCCTATGTCCAAGATAAGTGATCTTTCTTCCATGTTGAAGTTGATGGTAGCGTGTGCCTTCTTCACAAATCAGACATGCTTTATGGCCTTTTACACTATACCCTGACAAGTTCTCATATGCTGGGAAGTTGTTTATAGTACAAAATATTATGGCTCTCATTTTAAAGACCTCCTTCTTGAAAGAGTCAAAAACATCGACACCTTCTTCCCACAACTCCTTCAAGTCTTCGATCAAGGGTTGAAGGTAAACATCAATGTCATTTTCGGGTTGTTTTGGTCCCAAAATCAACATAGACAGCATGATGTACTTTCGTTTCATGCATAACATAGGAGATAAGTTGTAAATAATCAGGAGTATAGGCCACGAACTATGTATGCTGCTAAGGCTTCCATAGGGATTCATGTCATCCATGCTAAGGGTAAGCCTAAGGTTCCTAGGTTCTTCGCCAAAGTTCGAAAATAATTGACCGATTTTCTTCCATTGAGAAGAATCGGCTAGATGTCGAAGCTTTCCATAAAAAAATCCTCTCATATGCATGTCACCTCAAATTTTTTGCATCATTTACATTCGCAAACAACCGCTTGAACCTTGGTATGATTGGAAGATACCACAACAACTTTGCAGGCCCCTTATTTGACTTGTACCTTGGGGTTTCACATATCGAACAATTCTGATTCTCTTCAAACTCTTTTCTATACAATACGCAATCATTCGGGCATGCATGGATCTTTTTGTACTCCATCTCCAGTGGACAAAGTATTTTCTTAACATCACAGTATCGATGCGGTAACACATTATCATCCGGAAGCATGTCCTTAAAAGCCTCAAGCATTTTAGAAAAATCTTGTCGCTTCATCCATGACGTGCCTTCAAGCTTACCAATTTCAATACAATGTTCAACAATTGGTATTTTTTACACCCAAGGTATAGCGGGGTCTCTGCATCACTGCACATATTACCATATGCATGTGATTGATGAAAAACCTCTTCTCCACATCACGAATAATGTCCTCTATGCGATCATCCATATCCATGTCATTATCATCAAAGGCCACTTCCCATGTTGAGACCCACTTGGCATTTTTCACCATGCCATACTCATACTGTATAAGTCTTACAAAATCTGAAACAAATTAAATGTGTGTGTATAACTTCAGGACTTAGTCGCCTCTCATTCAAACATTTTACACAAGGGCAATAAAACTTCCTCACTATCATTATGGGCATTTTGTTTAGCAAATTCTATAAATTCCCTCGCCCCATTCTGATATTCAACACTCGTACGTAAAGCATTTATCCATGTAACACCCCAAATTATTATTAGTATTTGTTATGTGATTATTATTGACATGTGAATTTTATTTTTAAGTTTCAAGGACGAAACTTATTTTAAGGAGGGTAGAATGTAACACCCCAAATTATTATTAATAGTATTGATATTATTATTAATAGTAATAACCTTTTTTTTTATATAGCCGATTACTCCATGTCCTAATTGCCTTAGGAATTTTCAGCTTATACACTAAGAAAGAGGTTTTAATAAGTCCACTACTTGTCAACCAAGTCACATTAAATTCACATCATGATTGATTGATTGAATTTAATATACCCTATTAATGAGTTGATAATAGTAAAAGAGCCCAAAGCTAAACCCTAATTTTAAGTTATAAATAGAGGTCTAGCCTAACCTTGAATATTCATCTTCTCTTCTACTATTCTCTTCTACTATTTCCTCTATTCTTTCTCTATTCTTCTAAGAGGCTAGCAAAATGGAGATCAGGTAATCCTAATCACCAGAACAATAGGAGTTAATTGTTGCATATGTTTTCCTTTTCGGTTAGCCTGAATTACTTTATGAAAGCAAAACTCTTCACCTCCTTGTATACATATATTTCTCCTTCTTAATTTGCGTTTAACTTTTTGCAAAACCCTTTATCATTGAATATACATGTACACTTTGGGTGCCTCGGTTTTCGTGATTGAAACTTATATATATCCTTCATTAATATATATAATACCTGTGCATCTTTTGCCTTGGGTGCTTTAGCTTTTGTATATATGTATGTATGTATGTATGTATGTATGGATGTATGTATGTATGTATGTATGTATGTATGTGTGTGTGTGTGTGTGTGTATATCCTTTTTAACTTGTCCAATCTATACCTATGCTAAGATATATACATGTTCTCTTTTAAATGGTTTTGCCTAGGTTTCCATAATTGACAAATAGCAGTATATATATATATATATATATTCAGTTTGATTCCGTAAATTTGAGAAATCCATTTTGTATGTGATTGTTATATATGAAGTATATTATATGTAATCCTAATCTCCATGAGTCTTAGGTTAGTTTTATATAAATTTTGATAGGGTTGTTATATATGATAATATAATATGATATATTATGTGCCTGATGCTACATTAAGTTTCTTTTATTTATTCTTTCTTCATATAATATCTCCTCACAATAAAATAGGATATGAATAGATTATATGTAAAATATCTTTTATCCCATATTTGATTAAAAAATAGGATTATTTATAAATTAATTATTTGGAAACTTTATTGGGTTTTAGCCCTAGAAAATAATAGGATTAATTATATAATTATATATGAGTATTATTGGAAACTTTATTGGGTTTTAATTCCTAGAAAATGATCGTATTAATTATTACTTTGATGGTGTTAGATAACAGATTTATAAATTTTACTATTGATAAAATTGTGGAAAATTGATTATGTGCAATAAGTGTACGATATGAGTCTTATTGAATAATTGAGGAATATGTGATCTTGATACCGTATAACTTATGATAGTTGAATTTGGACTTTACTCGAGATAGATATTTGAATTATAATAATGATTATGAGTTGGATCGATATCGAATATTTGAATTATTATACTCTTGAAGAGTTTGGAAAGTTATGATGCTTTTGAACAACAGATATATGCAATGAAGGAATTTTTAAATAAGATAATTGTGACAAGATTGATTGAATTTTCTGATTGTGTGTGATTGTAATGAATTAATGGTGGGAGGATAGCTTGGGATGGTACCTCCCAAAGTGATGAACACAACTTTTGGGCTTTATGCCACCAATATGAAAAGATAGTATCAGTTCTTCTAAAAGTGATGTTTGGCAGGGTTTCCTGGGACACTAGTAATAATTTTGGGAAGAGGTGTACATATTAGGAAGAAATGTTTTATGGCCAATTTGATGATTTGTGGGCGGGGTTTCCAGGTCAAGAGGTAGACGCGGGGTTTCCGGGTCTACCATGGTTCTCTTCCCACTAAACTATATGGACTGGCGGGGTTTCCCGGGTCTGGATAAATTTAAAAAGATAATGAGTAATATTTGATTCAATGTGAATACATAGATATGATGAATATTGAAATTGATATTTGATTCAATTACCATGATTATATATATTTGATTTGATTAATATATTTGAGCCATTTAAATTGTGTTTTTATTAGGATTACAAGCTTTTGCTGATGTTTGTGTTCTGGGCTGTGATGATCCTTCGGGGAGCGAAATTTGGTGAAACAGGTTTCAAGGTTGGTTGGGGCTAGCGGTGAGAAGTGAGGAAAAACAGTCAACAAATTCTAGCTAGTTTAATTATTTTATTTTATGCTTTAAATAAAACATTTTTATTTAAGTTTGGATTTATGCGGCGGTAACACTTCCCAAATTTCAGTTATTTTGAATTTCAGTAATTATTTATAAAAATTATTGCACTTTTATGTTATTATAATTGTTGGAAAATTTGGGGTGTTACAATCCAACCTGTAATCCATAGTAGAATTCCTATAGACGGAAAGATTTAACATACATAATCCGCAAAAATTGAAACTTGCATATAAAATAAGCCGACTCAAAATGCATATTTATGCTGAATGTCGGTTATGTCTTCTATTTTATTTTTATTTTTTTACGGAGAAACTTGCCCATTAAATGCATAACAAAGAATCAACTTTGGTTATAAATGTATCACAATGAATCCAAGAAGCAAAATAAATGCATGAAGAGGAAATTAAATGCATCGCATGAAGGTCTTGTGGACTCACCTATAGCATATAAATTCAAATGTGTTTGCTAAGTCTTTCTTCTCCCGCCAAGAAGGTTGATGTTGCAAACAGCAAGAGTAACCTAAAAACACTTGTTGGTCAGTTTGGTAGGTCTAAAGTACAAATATAATCTTCAAAATACAATATTCATTAACAACAGAGCAACCCACAAGAACATTTCATCGATTTCGTCACCCATGAAAAAACCCAGAATGATAAGCAGGAAAATCATAAAGTTATATAACCGAAACACTCTTACAACTTAGTCTATAGACATTTAGCTAAGGAATCAGAAAGTGATTGTCGAGAGAGCAACGCGAAGCAGCGATGAAGCAATACACAAACACTGGAGACAGAACCTGAGTAATCACTCTTAGCTCGACAAGAGAAGTTCAGAGAGGGAAATTTAATTTTCCGTGTGACTGAGACATGTTTTAGTATTTTGGGTTTTATTAAGACAGATTAATTATAACGTATCCGGTCCTAAAGATAAGCATTTTATTAATTTAATTTTTAAGACCGGAGGTTTATAAAAAAAATCTGGTCCTATATTTTAATTATTCATTTAATTTTAAGACCCGAGTTTTATAAAACATCCGGTCCTAAAAGTCAAATACTTTTTTGACCGAGTTACTTTATAAGTATCCGGTGCTACCGGTCCTCATTTATTAACCAAACCAAAAAAAAAAAAGAGGATTGGCTTTGGTGAGTGTAGCAGCAACTGAATGTAAAATAAAGGAAAACTGGAGAACTAAAAAGCTTCTTTAATTAGTGGAGAATATGAACAAAAACAATATACAGGCTAGTTTTTAATGCTTCATACATTACTGGAGAATATGCATGTACACAAGAACAAAAATAAAAGAAAAACAAGCTAAAAATTATCAAAAAACAGGAATCTAACTGAACATCCTAAAGCTTATTATCATCCAATGCCTTGGTGATATCGGCGTGAACAGCATTAATTTCCCACCGGAGATCAGCAAGTTCCTGTCTTTGTTGCATCAGCCACAATGCATCACTAGAGGAAAGAGGAGAGGGGTCTGAGGTAGGCGTACTAGGGCCAACAGGTTGAGAGGGGGAGCAGGAACCTCTTCATGGTTTGAAGGCTGGAAGGGGCTGGCAATCTCTTCACCGTCAAGAATACGGAGGAACTCAGCATAGATAGGGTCGGCGGAAGGATGGAGGGGGTGCGGTAATCTCTTCATCATCTGAAATAATAATGGGTCCAACGACCCAAAACTCTTCGGTCACAATAGAACGCACTCTCACTAGAGGAGGCGCACCGTATAATGATCTAATGATGGCACGAGCTTCAGGTATAAGAGCACCCCCTACGAGGAGTTCTCTTGTATCTAACCATGGTTTGAGGCTTTGAGCAGTTGGGGCAGAGAGCTAGGTAGTGAAGAGTTAGGAGGTAGTGAGGAGTTAATAAGGACAAAGAGGTAGTGTGAGGAGTTAATAAAGGACAGAGAGGTTGAGGAGTTAATAAGGGCAGAGAGCAGGAGAGATACGCAATTGATGATGAGAATGAATTAGGATTCAATTAGAATAAATGAATTTAGTGTTTATACTTTAAGATCGTATTTTATAAATATCCGGTCCTAAAAGTGTATTATTTATTTTTTTAATTCAATTACTTTTAAGATCTACCTTTTATAATATATCCGGTCCTAAAAGTCTATTATTTATTTTTTCAATTAATTCAATTACTTTTAAGACCAACGTTTTATCTTGTATCCGGTCCTAAAATTCATTTATTTTTTCAATTCAATTTTCTTTTAAAGTAAGAATTTTTTTCTTTAAAAATATTAATTTTAAGAACGGATCTTTTACAACATCCGGTATAAAAGTTCATTCTTTTCAAATTACTCAGATAGCAGAGTCGTATCCTTACACTCTGTTCAAATGAATGATTCAGAGTCTCTTTGGCTTCCAGATAAACTTCCCAACTAGGCGTCTCCTCGTATTCTGAGGAACTATGCGTCTCCTCGTTAAAGTTTCCGGCGTTTCACATTGTTCAGGATGGGTTCTCTGTTTAAACCCGTTGTTACTTTACTTTCTTCACATTCTTCTCCATCACTTCTACAACCTCTACCGTAATGGCTACTCCACCACCACCAGGTCCTCTGCCACCACCAGGTCCTCCTTTTCCTATTAATCCTCTTCCACCTCCGTACCCTCCTCCGCTGCCTCCGGACCGTCCTTCTACCAGATGATGCAGCACCTTCTGGCCCTCATCGATCATATAGACCGACGCTTGGGCCAGCTGTTTCAGGTCTATCACGCTGTCAACAACAAGTTGACCGCGGTACTCGATGCCCATGACATTGAGTACCATCCTTCAGATGATGACGTCTCTGACCTCTCTGACGCCTCCCTCCCCTCCGACAACGATGGGGAGGAGTAGATGTTTTTATGTTTTTTTTTGTCCTGCAGCTGCCCCTTGAGGGCAGCATAAAAAAAAAATTTTGGTTTCCATATTCGATCGTCTTGTCCTTTTCATTATCTTCTTTTTTTCGACAAAAAGGAAACAAACAAAACATTGTCCTCGTGTGTGATCAACATTAAAAATTCATAGAATACAGTTAAGACCATACAAAACAAAAAACAAAAAACATCGTTTACCTTATTTGAATAAAAACAAACACAATGAAAATTCTTCTCAAGGTTGGACCGACGTTGTCGTCGGTTTTAGCTCGCTCTGATTTGAATATTTTCAGTAACCTTTTCATTATCTTCCTTCTTTTTCTGTCAAAAAGAAAAAAAGACAAAGAAAAGGGAAACCAATAATGCTGCTCAAAACCAGGAGAGGTAAAAACAACGACAACGAAGGACCTAGCTTGAGCAGAACGTCAGAATCTCGGTTGTCTTGAACCCTAATGATTTGTCTGAAAAGCGAGTCAACATTTCTATTTAAAGGAAGATTATTAAGACTGGAGATTTAACAATTACACGGTCCTCAAGGTTAAGCCATATTTTCAAAATAAATGAACACTTTTAAGACCGGACTTTTAGGAGCGGACATAAAAAATATACGGTCCTAAACGTCTTGCCATATAGAAATACGAAGACTTTTAAGACCCGTCATTTAACAAACATACGGTCCTAAAAGTCTAGACATATTTTTTAGAATTAAACATAGACTTTTAGGTTAGAATTAAACATAGACTTTTAGGACCAGACGTAGAATAAATATGCGGCCCTAAAAGTCACGCCATATTTTTAAAATAAACGAACACTTTTAAGATCGGACTTTAAACAAACATATGGTCCTAAAATTCTAGCCATATTTTTTAGAATTAAACGTAGACTTTTAGGACCGGACATAGAATAAATATCCGGTCCTAAAAGTCGCGAATACTTTTCAGAGTCTCTTATTGCTTATTTACAACATCCTGTACCTCAAATTTCAAGCACTAAATAGCTTTATCCATCATCCAATACATTCAGAAACCCAAAATGGACACAAGAAATTGTTCGGAAAAAATATACAAATTTATTATTGAATTACACATTGCGTATATATTTTACAAATGAATGAATTCTTTGAAAAATAAACGAATTTATTATTGAATTACACATTGCGTATGTATATTTACAAATGAATGAATTGTTCGAAAAAATAAACAAATTTACAGAAGATTATTGTTGTTATAGCATATACTTACAAATGAATTTAGGACATTAATTATTGTTCGACTTTAAGATCGGTCATACGAGATATTCACAAAACACATTGCGTATGTGCTCCACTTCATCATCAAAAAGGGATCAAGCACGAGACAAACATACGTAACATCAAAGATTTAAACTGAATTAACTTGCGTGCATATTTCATATGTAACATTAAGTTTTAAACCGAATTGACCATAATATGTAACATCAACTACATTTACCAATGCAGTTAATTTAGCCCTTCCTTGCGTGATAATATCATATATGTGTTTCATGACGTACAAGCCATATAAGTTGAACCCCTTTGGTTGCCGACGGGTCTAAAAAGAACAAGAAATATATATAAGAGCATATATAGCTTACTGACCAAGTTCACAAGGTAGTGTGCCAGTGTCCAAATATGTACTAACCTTTGGTGTGAGCCATTTAGGCTCTTTGGCCTGATACCCATGCTTTTTGTTTACCTCGATTTGGAAGGTCCTCATGACACTATCATCAAAATCACAAATTTATTAATAATGTTCACTGAAAATTCACAGCAGAGATTTCAAACAAGAGAATCAAAATGACATGCTTACTCGTTGATGGTCTGCATCAACGTAGGCCCTGGATCGTGAGTGGAGCATAAGAAGATAACTATATGCACCTCCATGTACATGAGGACCAACTGCCAGTGGTGGCTGAAAATTCACAGCAGTAAAGTACTTAGTGATATATGTAGCAGAATTAAGTGAATTGCAAACAAGAATTGTGATATGTACCCTTGGTAGTATGGAAACACATACACCTTTCTCCTCACTTCACACAACCTCATTGATATGTAATGTTGTCTCTCCTCCTTGGATGTTGTACTTGCATAGACTGGGCACAAGAATCCAAAATCATCGATTCTGCCCTGTTGAACCAATTCTTGATGCATGAACATACAATAATGACATCGATCAGGGAATTAGTATATATGTATGTGTGTCTAAACGATGCATTTAAATTATGTACTCATAGAAGAAGATACTTACTTCATAAACATTTGAAGAATTGCATTAGTAAGCTCGTTTTTCCAGGAAGCAGCAGGGACGTTACATCATCGGTGTCAACGTAAACCGGTTGAGGATGACGGAGGCCTACTACTTCATTGACAGGCCACGATTTATCTTTAAAATATCCACTCTTCACCATATCGGATATTTTTTCCTTGGCAGTCAACTTAGCAGTAGGGGATAGAGCTTGACGAGGGGATGGAGCTTGACAAGGGGACGGAACTTGAGGAGGGGATGAAGCTTCAGGAGGAGTAGAGACATGTACAAGCTTCACTGGCCAAGAGATGAAGGTTCCCTTGACATCACTCACAAGTTTCAGCTGATCAGTTGGGAGAAGGAGAGGTGCATTAATGATCACCTTTTCAACTGACACTTTGACTTCATCATCAGCCATTTATTGGTGGTGTACAGTTGATCCCAAGTTGTGGACAATCCCTTTTGCAACTAATCGTCTATGACTATCACGATCCTCCACATACAGGTCACAAGGTTGCTCTGACTCTCCAACAATACAGCTCCCTCTAGTGCTCTGCTGCTAGGGGCAGGTGAATGTGTGAAGGGAACACTGGTCTTTGGACGAGAGCTCAAAAGCAGCCTCATCTGATTCATTTCCTCCTTCATCTGGCTAATCTGGGATTGAAACATTGCAGCCAATGAAGCTTCTTTAGCTGCTGTTTCCTCACTTAATTTGGCCAGCGTCTATTCCATCTCCTCTTGGGTAACCTACCCGTCCTTTGATCCCCCTTACACGCCCTGAGTGATCCGGTTTTCCGGTCGCAGCAGTCAGAACATCATTCCTCATGTCCGACACAAAAGATCCCTCTGCTTCTTTCTTTTTAAGATCTTCCTGTAAGATACAAATAATGAGCGAAGCTTAATAATGAAACATGTTTAGTAACTAAAAAATAACAATAATGATACTTACAATTCTTTCAACAACTAGACGAGTTTGTTCACTCGTGTAGGCGCCGTTTGGCTTTTGCCGAATATACAACCACAACTCCTTGCGACGTATTGGAGATGACTGATCAACTATCGCAGAAAAGATTGGATTTAGCTTCATCTTCCAATCTCTTCCGCTTGGCCGCCATCAATTCTTTTTTGGCCTTTTCATATCCGCCACGAGATGCCCTATGCGGGCAATCATTCTTTCTCTCTATCTCCTGAGCTTGTTCCCTTCTTTTCTGTGAATCAAAATTGAAAACAACTATTAATTATGAATTCCAGCCATGTCACTAACAGAAATTAGAGAACTTCTACTTGATATGAACGTCAAACATTAGTCAAATTCACTTCATCAAGTTTCAACATTTTATTTAAGGAAGATGTAGAATTGTAGAAGAAATTGGAGAAACAGAGGAAAGGGAGTTGCAGAATTGCTGCCAACTCAGTCAATTCATTCATTCATCATAACTGGTTCCTACACATATTAGACTAATCTCTTATATATAGTTAGAGGCTTGACTCTTAAGGCCCAATAACCGCTTGCACTGAAACCATTACATAGTTAACATACTAACTAACTAACTGCAATGTCTAACCACTACCTACTATAACAGAACTAAGACTATAATAATGGCTTGACTCTTATGCCATTATTATTTCCCTAATTACCTACTTAGTATTTTACCTTTTCACACACCAAACCATTTAACTAACAGGATTAGATGAACACAATAACATCCACATATCCGCACAAGTTAATAAGCAAACATAACGGCAAACAAAACTAAATATAAACTCACCAGAGCTTCAGGAGTGGTCCACAGTTGAACAAATTGTTGCCAAGTTTGTTCATCAATAAATGTGTACTTGTCCCAAGAATTATGCTCAAGCTGAAACTCGGCAAAAATATAATTGTTAGCTAGAAAGGTCTTAAATTTCCTCCACCGATCAGCACAATAAGACAATGTCTTGTATTTCAACTTCTGAGAGTCAAGGACAGTGTATGTAAGCCAGATAGTGTCCCAAATAGGATCCTTTAATGTTCAAGGGTCCACATTTTTCCACTCATCTGTCAAGATGCTAACCTTGCTGCGTGCTAGATAGCCGACAAAACTATTATATGTGCTTTTATTAGGACCGAAAGGTTCCAAATTTTCATCAAACTGAATCTCAAGCTTTGACGGAGAAGTCCGACTTAGGGTTACATCCATCATTCGTGTCCCACTTCTACCACGGCGTGCACAACGGTTACGAGGCTCATTGTGAGATGAAGAGGCTTCGTTCTGACTCACATCGATCACACCAGTAATTGGAGTTCCAGAAACACGAATAGAATCGTTTTCATCGTTCATTTTCGAGACAGGAAGAGAGGAATGCCTGAACAAATGAGAGAGTAACAGAGGCTAATGGTACGTGGGCGAGGAAGAGAGGTAATGCAACAGGAAGGGTTTCGCAACATTAACAGAGGTTCTTCAGTGAGAGTAACAAAAGCTTTCGAGCAAAGAAATTTGGCACTTCATTTTTAAGACCGAATAAATAAAGAGACGGTCTTAATATTTAACATTTAAGACCGGACAAATTAGTACCCAGTCTTAAATGTTAACATTTAAGACCCGGTCTTTATATAACTCCGGTCTTAAAATTAATTAATTTTTTATTTAATCTTTTTCTATATTTTGTACCAGCCGTATTTTATGTTCGGTCTTAAAAGAATAACTTTTAAGACCGGCTATTAAATATGTTCGATCTTAAAACTTTATTACCTTTATATTTAAATTTTTCCTTATTATTTTGGACCATGAGAAAATATTAGTAAAATTTGTATGAGATTTCTCCATAAAGTAATTGATATTTCAAATTTTTTTAATAACATTTTTAAGACCCGTTGTTTTTTTAACTGGTCTGAATAATATATTTAAGACCTATGAAAAAATGATCTGGTATAAGTTCTTTATATTTACAAAACTGCCACCGGTCATACCTTTAAGACCAGGGCGTCGATGAGGCGGTTTAAAACCCTTTTTTACACTAGTGACAAACTGATTAAACATAGTTAAGAATAGTAATGAGTGATGATAAGAAGTATCTAGATCAAACATGAAGATTTCACAAATTCGAGAAAGCTGATTTTCAAACAGAGCGACACAAACTCGAGTTTGTTCAAGCAAACTGGAGTTTGCAACTTTTACTCAGGAGCCAAACTTGAGTTTGGAAACTTAAACTCGACTTTCGTTCTTTCTAGAAAAGATTATCGCGATTGAGCTTTGGACAAAGTTTGAAATAGGAGCAAACTTGAGTTAATAAGTGAAAATATGTTTAAGTCCACAAAGCTCAAACCGGAGTTTTCAAATGCAAACTTGAGTTTTCTTAAGTTCAAAATAGTGAGGAGCTCTCTACTTGACAAAAACTCGAGTTGTTAACTCAAACTTAAGTTTCCTTAAAGGATGAAAAATCTTAAAAACTCTCGCTAAGAGCAAATTGGAGTTTGCTTAACATATGAAAACTTTGAAAACTCTATGTCTAACAGAAAACTCGAGTTTACTATAATAAACTTGAGTTTGCTTTAACTTGAAAAACTTGGAGTGCTCTTTGTTTAACATAAACTCAAGTTTGCCAACACAAACTCGAGCTTGACAAAGTTTACAAAACTTGAGCTACTCTGTCAAGTCCAAACTCGAGTTTGTCTTCTTTAAACTCAAATTTGTCTTTGACAATAAGTTTTTCAACTTAATAAAGATAAATTTCATTTTCAGTTTACAATTGTCGGTTATTATTAAAAACACAAAGAGAACTAACAAAAAAGTCGGTTGCAAGGTAGGATATAAATATATATGTAGACACACACACTGAATAGTTACATAATGATTTATGAGAAATGCTTTTATGTTTTTTAAAATTAATTTCACACAATAATAAAGTATGGAACAAAATTTATACACAAATGTTAGATGAAATACCTCTTTAAAATGAGTTTGTAATGTTTAAATGTAACTTTCTGGATGGATCTTATTCTAAGCATGCTTATCGTTATATATTTCTTACTTGTATCATGTAAATATTATTCATTTTCAAGCATGCTTATGTTTATGTCTGTCTATAATTCACCTATGTTGTTTTGGTTGTGATGTTGAAGAATCTTTGGAGCAAATTCTTCCCATTCTTGGATTAAATCTACTTTAATTCAGTTGTCCCATGATGGACATGTTCATATATTAAAGGGCATTAATTATCACGCTTATTCATATTATCTGGCATTCAAGAAATTCTTGGCTCTATGGCTTTCTCAACTCTGGCCTTTACGGGTAATATAACAGTCACCATCAACCTGTAGTTTCACCTCCAAGGTTCCAAAGCATTATAAAGAATGGTTGGACTGTTATTCTATCCAAGAAGAAGCCAAATAGAATTCCTATTTGTCATGTGATTGACTGTCTCAATGGCTCACCATTACAACAATTTATCTGTAAAAGAAGCACCGCAAGTGATTTGACATAAATATATATATATATATATATAATAATATTTTTCTTAGTATTTTTGTCACTCATCCAAATTCAATAGTTTGATGTTCAACAGTTTAACTGTGTAATAATCAATTTACGAATTTACCATACATGGTGAATCCCTGGAAATTTAAATTTGATCCTTAATCATAATTTTTTTTTTCTTTTCTTTCTTAAACAACGATGAGGAAGATGCTGTGGGGGTGAAAGCCAAGACTGACTTCCGAACTTACGAGGGTGGTTCGTCGTCAATATAAAGTATTAAGTCAATTCCAATAATAATTATAATAAATAGTAAACAAAATAACCGAGACAAGAGGAGACCGGCTAGCACTGGTGTTATTTTTTGTCTCCATCAGTCAACCTTTTTTTCCCCCTTTCTTGACAATAAAGACAATAAATAATGGATTCGTGCTTGTACGGGTTTGAAATGACCCCACCTACAAATGGTCCTTTTTCCTCTTACTTTATTATTAAAAAAAAATTAAAAAAAATGGAGTTATAAAATTTCAACAAAATACAATGTAAAGTAAAATAGTAAGAAAAGTTAAAGGAAAATCTCATATAAATACCTTATGAATTTGAAACCCTCGTGAGTCTCCCGAATTTGTAACAAGATTGAGAAGTGACCAGGGACCTATGAGGAATATACGCAAATTCGGATGAAATTACCCATTTGCCCTTATTTTTAAATAAATTTAAAAATAAAAATACCTCGCTGAGGGCCGTGCGGATGGGTGCCGGCCGCTGGTCACCGACGAGGGGATGGGTATTTTTTTTGGGTGGGGTGGGGGTTTTTAAATATATATATATATATATTCATTGAAACTGTGGGAGGTGGGGTTTGAACCCCTCGCCCCTCACACCTCTATGGGGCCAAGTGGCCCAACCATTGGGCCAATTGATTCTTTTAATATATATACATATATATATATATTATATATTCTTCTTAACATTTTTTCAACGATAATTATAAAACTTTCAATGGTACTTATAAATCTTCCAATGTTATTTATAAAATTTTCATCATTATTTACGACGTTTTTTTGGTGGATTCCCTTTTTAAAGGGGCACTTGCAAATAAACATCAATGATGCCAAAAATCAAGTCCTTGGGTCCATGTGGGTCCCCCAGAGAAATATATGGTCTACATCATCCTAGGAAAAGATGATTTTTTCAATATACCCTGAAAGGTGCATAAACATATATGCATTATTGTGCGGAACGAAACTGCAATTCCAAGATTCCTTTGAAAAGTAAAATAGCTATAGATTCATGGGAGAATTACACACAGGTCCTAAGAAAGATAAAAAAATACAATAAGGTCCCATAAAATGACCAAATTACTCTGGAAGTCCTAGGGACTTCGTAATTATTTGTCAATTTTAAATTACCATTTTAGACAAGGAAACACACGCATACTATCATCTCCCTTTCAATAGATTCAGCCCTACTCTCTAAACCAGAGCCCTTCGACGCCATTCCACCGAGAGACCTGCGTCGCCGGTAGGATTGTGCGAGAGTCCCTGCATGTGAAGCTTGGGTGGTCCTCGACAACTCGTCTCCTGCATCGTGGAGTTCGGGGATTTTTTGTATTCTTCTTTCTTTTTGGCCTGGTTATATATTTGGGGAGTGAAGGATTGAAATTCTTTTTAGGGTTGGGTGTTCAAAGAAGGAAAGGAAATGAAAAACAACAAGAGGAGGCAAAATCGATGCATGTTTGTGGTGTAGTTCGAAGCTATTAACAACAAAGAAAAGCATAAATTAACAAATGTAAAATGCATACATTTAACAACAACTTTTGAAAAGCTTGAATTTGTCATCTCTGACTTCCAGAGGCTATTAGCAACAGCAAAAGCATAAATTAACAACAGAAAATGTATACATTAACAACAACTTTTGAAAACCTCGAATTTGTCATCTCTGACTTCCAGAGGCTATTAACAATAGCAAAAGCATACATTAACAATAGAAAATGCATACATTAACAACAACTTTTGAAAACCTGGAATTTGTCATCTCTGACTTCCAGAGGCGATTAACAACAGCAAAAGCATAAATTAACAACAGAAAATGTATACATTAACAACAACTTTTGAAAACCTGGAAAACGAGAAAATAGCTCCTCAAGTTATAACGCGGAAGATTAACCACATTCATTTTGCCTTAATAAAGCGATTCATCAATTAGGACCCCAAAAATTGATGAACTGCTTTCGTCACTAAAGCAGTCAATTAAACTATGTTCTAATTAATTATGCAGTTTAGGGTCAACCTAGGTCATTCTCCCAAGGAGCAATATGTGGGTTTTTCTTTAAGTTGAAGTTAGGTGATGAAAAATGCAAAGAAATGAAATTAAACTAACTAAATGCAGGATGAAAATTGAGTCTAAAACCTAAATGAGAATGAAACTAATCTATATGAATTTAAATGCAATTTTTGGGGGTTTTTGTTGTGAGAAAAATAATCAAAATCCTAAGAAGAATATTAAATAAAAGCAAATCAACCAAGTTATGATGATGAAGGGAACAACTTAGGAATCACATGGAGTTGACTTTCTTAGCCTAAATCAATTAATTAGACCAAAAGGAGATTAATGAATTTAATTACCCAATTGAACATGGGAAACCCTCTAGCTCAATAACACATATTCCATTAGAAAACTCATAATGAAATAAGCGGTGGCTAATCAAACCCATTAAAAATCAATCACAAAATAATCTTGGAAATCTTGTTTACAATTATCTAATTAAACAACTAGATAACTTATCAACCCAATTAAACAATTAAGGTGATAAACCAAATTAACAATTAAATGAATAACGAAAACTCAATTACTAATTTAATCGACAATCCAAAGGTTGCAACCAAGAATCCAAAGAATAAGCATAAAAAACTTCAAATCAGTCTAATCCAAAAGAAATAAGTTTACAATCTAAAACTAGATTGTTCTCAATTAATACAACTCGAAATTCTTTAAAACTAAATAATCTCAAGTTTAAATTAAAAAGATAAAAAGAAAGACACTTTCTTGTGGTTTTCAAGTGTAAAACCCTAGGCTCTAGCTTTCTTCATGCTCCTCCCAAGTTGCCTCCTAAAAGTGCTTAAGCTGCCATGAACACGCTTCCTCCTCCAAATATTATACACCTCATGGCCATTTAATTAATAAATGAAGAATTCAATTGCCAAGAAAGCACAGTACGCTACTGGAGGAATTGATTGAATGGGTTGAATTGATGGAATCAATTCAACTTGGTGGGTCCCGCGCTTATGGAGAAATAAGAGTAATTGAATGGATGAATTAATCAATCCTGTGAGTGTTGTGAAGCATTATCTTCTTCACCTCCTGCCATGTCAAAGTGTATATATTGTGCTATCAACATCAGCATCAAATATATAAAATTTATAACAAACTACACTATTCACAAGTGCACCGAGTAATAAATACATATGCAATCCACCTTAAATATAGGCTAAATATTGTTTAAAGCGCAATACCTCAAACCATAGTAACTCCCCGGTCATTTGGAAAGCTGCTCCAGAAACTATGTTTAATCAATCTGATGGTGCCAATCTTGCAGTCATATGCAATAAATTGTCTTTAAGTTCGTCATCCTCAAAAGCAACAATGAAATCTTTGATTGGGCCAATATCTTGTATGAGATTGAAGATATCAGCATAACGACGCAAAACTGCAACATGAATTATGCTGCGATGTTTCTCATCAACTTCCCATATCAAATCAGGATAGGTGCTTATAAGCTCAGCTAGAAACTCAAAATTCTCAATTTCCACAGATCTGGCTTTCATCCGATGCACTTATCCTCCGCTGCCCTCCGCTGCAGTAAAAACGACGTCGTTTTCTGTGGTAATATCAGATTGATTTTCTTATTTTCATCCGAAAAGGATAAAAAAGGTCTGAGCCTCTGAGGTTCATGTTGCTTCTTTGTGCCAGTCCACAGCAAGATTTGCAGATTCCCATCGAGGCATCGACCAAATGTGGTAGAACGAAACAAACGACGGTGACCCAGAGCTCAAACGGATCTCAAAAGCAATATATATTTATATATATAGACACACACAAATAGAAACATAGAAATTGCTTGCAGCCAAAAAAAAAAAAAAAAGAAAAGAAAAGAAACAAACATAGAAATAGCCCAATACCAAAGTCTGGTGCTAGCAATGCTCAACAATGAAAGGAAATACAGGAATAGAATTCAAGTCCCCTGGAATCAATATGATGAATTCAAGTCACGTTAAACCCATCCCCTTCTCTCTCTTGCAAATACATAGGCGCTGCTCCAATATTTTGCTGATTTGAATGTCAAACTAATATGAAGTTATTTAGTTATAATATACTTCTAAGTTCTAACATGTTTTATTCAAACTAAACCAAATCATAAACCTTGTTAATGAAGTGACTTGTTTTGAGGGGGGAAAAAACTTAATCTGGTATATAAACAAGTCTGGAGGAGTAGAATAACAGGATTCTTATATTATGGAGACACTGGTAACACGATGCATTATTGATGACAAACAATTAGCAGCTTTTAATTATTGGATGGAATCTAGTTCCACCACCATCTTATGAAGAGTTGAAGACAATTAGAAAATCAATTAAGGAGAAAGTAAAACCGATAGGGGCAAAGAAGATGAGGAAAGGCAGAGTGCGTACGAGACAACATAGAAAAATCCATGCACTGAATGCAGTCTGTCGCAAAGGTAGATGTCCAGAGAGGGGTGCTGGTGCGAAGACGGACGTTTTCCCACCTGCACAGATTTTCCCGCGCAGGTAGAGGAAGAAGAAAGCGAAGCTGGCGCGAAGAAGACGGACCTTTTAGTTGCTCCTCATCATCACCGTCCATGTAATTATAACAAACGAACGGTCCAGATTATTTTCCACAGAAAACGACGTCGTTTTTACCGCAGCGGATGGCACCCAACGATAAGTGCATCGGATGAAAGCCAGATCCAATTTCCACAGCATTAAATGTTACTTGAAGGTACTCTTAGAGTGTCCATAATCACACTATCACCTCGTTTAAGTAATATACTCCACAAACTTTTTACTAGTTGAAGTTGCTGAGTTTGCTTCAAACCTAGGAAACACAATTTGATCATAGAACTATCAAATCTGGAAATTTATAAGAAATATTATTTCAATCAAGTTTGTCGTATGTTTAAAATCCAACATATTTTTTTATAGGTAACATAAAACCACAGTAACAGAATTATACTTTTGGTAATTTGTGATCGTGTACACTTATAGGACTTCATGAGCCGCTTTCTATATCGCTAACTTTGGCAAGTGGAACTTAAAGTCTTTCGAGCCAATATACGCAATACTGTCATATTGTTTGCACTATCCCTCTCAAAAGCTAGTTCTTCATCCTCCCCAAGCACCTTCAACGCTAAATCTAAACCGAGCTGAAGCAACCTTCTGAAGTTCTTGAGCTGGTACAGTCACTGAACTTACATCTGCTACGGCCATCTCTCTGTCAGAGAACAAAACAATTTCTTTTCAAGCTTTGGCTTTGTTACCACACACCCAAGTTTTGAATCATAGCTAACAACTAGTTCTGATCTTGTTGCTCTCTCTGTTTTTTTTCAATAGATATCACTGTGCAGCCTGCTGGTAATGTCTTTTTGTAAACCAAGTGCGTTTTTGTATTGCCATGGGGAATACCATAAGTAGTGAGCTGGTTTAGATTAATCCTAGCTGACCCCACGATGAAGTCACAACTTTTACCCAAAAGAATAACGATAATTATTAAGAGATAAAAAAATTGTAATACCTTAAAAATCCCATAACAACAAAACACTATCAATGGTGTTGTGAGGGTTTGTGAAGGGAAAGAATTCAATAATATTATTGACGAGATAAAGTGTATATATACACAATTAGATGCCAAGCGTATGGTTGCATCATAATAAGAATAGTTACAATGCAAAGAATAACAATACAACTGAACTAATAACAAAATAACAAACTAAGTAATTATGTTACTCTTATCACCCCTCGCAAGCTGGAGCGTGAATGTCTTTAAGACCCAGCTTGGATATAAGATGATGAAACCGTGCTGGATGGAGAGGTTTCGTAAAAATATCAGTGACTTGGTCAACAAACTGTACAGGCAGAATATGAATAACCTTGGCCTGGACCTTTTCACGGACTTGATGACAATCCAATTCGATGTGTTTAGTCCTTTCATGAAAAGTGGGGTTAATAGCAATTTGTATGGTATATTGATTATCACAATATACAAGAGCTAGATTAGATGAGATATGTGAAAATCATTCAAAAGATAAATTTGCCATTGTAATTCATAAATAGTAGAGGCCAAAGCTCTATCACTACTAGAAAAAGCCAAAACAAGTGACGGAATTTGTGACGGAAAAAAAAAATCTATCGCAATTTGCTACGGAATCCAAATCCGTCGCAATTTGCTACGGAATTGAAAATCCGTAGCAAAATTTTGCTACGAAATAATTCCGTAGCAAAATTTTGCTACGGAATCCAAATCCGTAGCAAATTGCGGCATTTTCAATTAAAAGTAACAAACTTTTGCTACGGAAAAATAAATCCGTCGCAAAACTCAAGAAAAAAAAAAATCCGATTTCCTGGAGGGAAAAAGCCTGCAAATTTGCTACAGAATTGAAAATCCGTAGCAAAATTTTGGTACGGAATCCAAATCGTAGCAAATTGCGACGATTTTGAATTCCGTAGCAAACTTTTGTTACGGAAAAATAAATTCGTAGCAAAACTCAAAAAAAAAATCTGATTTCCGAAGGGAAAAAGCCCACAAATTTGCTACGGAATTGAAAATCCGTAGCAAAATTTTGCTACGGAATCCAAATCCGTAGCAAATTGTCTTTGGATTTGCCCCTTTTTGCCACCGAAATGAATTTCCGTAGCAAATTTTTGAATTTGCTACGGAATTATTTTCCGTCGCAATTTGCTACGGAATTATTTTCCGTAGCAAATTCAAAAATTTGCTATGGAAACTTATTCCGTAGCAAATTTTCAAATTTGCTACGGAAAATACTTCCTAGCAAATTTTCAAATTTTTACTTCCATAGCAAATTTTCGAATTTGCTACAAAAATAAATTCCGTGGCAAATTGCGGGAAAACGTTTCCGTAGCAAATTTTCAAATTCAAATCGCAATCAGCATTAATATCTTCTCTAATATAAGTAATAACACGGTTAAATTCCATTTTATTTTTAAATAATACTTTTAATTCCGTGAAGTAATGCCATTTTATTTTATCCCGATTGTCTAATAGAATGGATGGGTAACGCGTGGTTGCATACAATTAATACGAATCAACAACATCCTACAACCTATTTAAAATCATATGAACTAATTATTGTTCCAGATTTGATTATTGTAATCAGGGGTAATCATATGAGCTAAATCATAATCAGATTTAATAATCCTTAATACTTTTCTTGAATGTTTTATGTATAGACGCTTATCTAATATATAAGTTATTAAGATTATATTTCCTATTATACTTACATCCTGAAAATTAGTCTTTAAATTTAAAAATTATAAAATAGAAATTTAAATATATTATTTAGTATGTGAGAAATCATAATTCTTTTTTTTTTCCCACTAGAAAACATTATTCTTCCAAAAACTCAATGTGCGATTTTTATTGATACGTCTCTTTGCGTGCATGGATCATTACACAGTGCTTTTTATAAGTCCTCAATGTGGGAGAGAAGTATAAGCGTGGGCATTGAGTCTATTAGTTTAGAAAATTCTCAGTTGAATCTTAAAGAGTATGCTCCATTAATTTTGTACAAAAAAGTGTGACATAAAACTGTCTCACAAGATTTCACTACAAATTTGAGATTCAATAGGATTATTTTAGACATCTCATATTTATAATATATTACAAAATTGTCTAATAGGACTACATAACAAATTTGGAATTCTATTGTATTTTCTCTTGTTTATGACTTAGATAAAACTTTTAAAAAACAAAGGCGATCTAAATTGGCCAAAATATTTTTTCCAAAACTTATTCTTCGTCCAATAAATTTTGCAAGTCCCGCCATTAACTTGAAAAAAGGAAAAGAAAAAAGAAAAAACTTGTCCCGGGATTTCTCATTTTCTAATTTCTTCTCAAGTGATTCTCTCCCACCCTTACATACTTCCTTCCTAGACCATGAGTGCTGCAAGAGGAGCCTTAACCTGTTTGGTGTAGCAAATTGCATATCAAAGATTTTCATTAATGATTTTTTAAAATAAAAGATATTTATTAACGTGAAAAAAAACAACATATACATAAGTAAAATTGTGTGATTAATGAAGATTGATTTTTCTATTGACAAAAAAATAATTTGAGTTCTTTGAAAAATAAAATTTTATTCAAAATTTTAATAAAAACGTTTAATTGATAATGGTGTTTGTGTTTTTTTTTTTTTTTTTTTAAACTCAAAACATTTTTAATCATTCTTCTTAATTTAATTAAGCTCAATAGCCCCAACTTATCACTAAGAACACACACAGAAAGTAAGATCATAAGTGGAACATTCATATATATTCAAACACTCTCAATAAGGCTATAAATCAAAACAACCTATATATTGTAAAAGTAAGCAAATCTGTCTAATATTAATTCTAAAAGTTTTGTTAATAATAATAATAATAAACTAATCAATTAATTGACTTATTGAGTTAATAAATAAATGCATTTTCAAAATTGTAGAAATCCCTAAATTATAGGAGAGAGAGATGCAAAAAGATAAGAAATAAATGTGAATAGAATATATTTAAATTGAAAAATACCCTTATATGTGTTTTCCAAAAAGAGAGTAATTAATTGATTAACAAAATAACTATTATCTTGTCATTTTATCTCAATCGAAACTATTAATTTCTGTTTACTATTCTTGAGTTAGCAAATCTGTCTAATATTAATTCTAGAAGTTTTGTTAATAATAATAATAATAAAATAATTAATTAATTGACTTATTGAGTTAATAAATAAATGCATTTTGAAATTGTAGAAATCCCTAAATTATAGGAGATAGAGATGCAAAAAGATAAGAAATGAATGTGAATAGAATATATTTAAATTGAAAAAATTATGTGTTTTCCAAAAAAAAAAAAAAAAAAAACCAGATTTTCATTTTAGCGCGCGACTTGGCCATTTGGGGCAGCAGAAGCGCGGGACTTCGCCATTTGGGGCAGCAGAAGAGCGCTTCTAGACTGCCAAGGCTCCGCGGTGGTGGCCGGCCAAAGACAGCACAGGGCGCAAAGTTCTTCACTCATGGTTTAAGCATAAATAACTTAGTTGCTAAATTTCATTGTCACGTTAAAAAGCTAGAACAAGCAAAAAATCTGTTGGCACAAAAAAATAATTTGAGTTCTTTGAAAAATGAATTTTTATTCAAAATTTTAATAAAAACGTTTAATTGATAATGGTGTTATGTGTTTTTTTTTTTAACTCAAAACATTTTTAATCATTCTTCTTAAATACAAAAACTCATTTGGTTTAAATGAATCATATTATTCTTAATTAGGGATTTGTTGGATTTAACAATCTAATTTAGAATTTCTTTATTTTAAGCAACTTTATATAAGATTTTCTCAAACTATTATTCTTCTAAAAGATTTACATATTCTCTCCAATACAAAAGGAAATTTATTTTCCGTCCAAAAATTTTATTAGTCCCTCCATTTAACTTAATTGGTAAAATGCAAAAATCCAAAAAATTAGGAAGCAAATTTCATACCCGCGCGCCTCTTCTCTCTAATCCAGCGCCATTTTTTCTCTATCCACGCGTGCTCCTCTTCTGAGTCTCCACTCTCTACCCTAGCTCCTCCGATCTCCATCCTCCTTCCCTCCTCTCTCTCACACCGTCGGACCTCCCGTTCTCTGCCCTCTCTCGCGATCGTCTCCAATTCTCCGTTCAGCCACGCTCTCTGCCTCGTTTTGGTGGGCGTTTGCTTTCGCCTTTCACCTTCTTTCTGATGTGGACATTCCCGAGATACTGCCTCCATAACCACGGTTCACTCCTCTCTTTTCTGGATTTTCACCTTTCTGTTTCTTCCCCTCAACCCCATCCATTCCCAAAGAGATTTTCCCCCTTTCAAATCCCTCTCTTTTCTTTTTCTGGTGATTATTTTTCCGATTCAAATGGCTGTGGCTATGACTGCTTGCAGCGTCCGAACTCAGTTCATCGATAACTGTATCAGGAGAGATTACGACAAATCCATTCGCTATGAGGCTTCCTCTAGCTTCGTTGCTTCCAAATCACTTCGCATTCTCCAAAATTTAAGGTAAGGAAGCTTCAATTTTGGGTTCTTTTATGTTTCCTCACGCGATCTGATTCATGGACTATAGATATACTTGATTTCTCTGGTTTGTTCTGGATTATTATAATTCCTTCTCTCCTGGACCGTTATTCTGTTTTGAAATGTTGATGTTGGGTTTCTAGAAGATTGCAAAAGAAATTAACTATTCCTTAAGTGAGTGTAACAGTCAGCTAGGATTGCCTCATAGTCATGTGTGCTGAAGGAGAGAAGAGAGATCATTGTTATAAGTTCTGATCTGCACTTGTCACTTTATTTGTTTTCCCAATATACCACAGGCCTACTACCATTTGTTTTGCATTGTTCTCAATGGCAACAAATGATCTCTTTTTCTTCTGGTTCTATCCTTCTATGCTCGGATTCAACTTCTTCAAAGATCTGCTATTTCTGTCACTTCAAATTACATGCCTGATTGTGAATGTTAGCATCTATTATGTTATTATTTATTTTTTTGGAGATTATAATTCAATCTGGACAAACCTATTTGCATTACTGTGTCTCCTTTTCACTTGCATTTCTTCAGGAAGCACCTTGTTAATAAGTACATATCATCCACAATACTGAACATATTATTTTGAATTGCCAAAAGAAACTTAGTGAGGTTAAGAATCATTGTTCCTTAGTAGGGAAGCAACTATACTGAATGAGACTTTGGTTCAATGTGTACTGTGTTATTAGTTTTTTTTTTCCCAAAAGTATTTCTAGGTTAATTTGTGTACACAAGAAGACTCTAATTGATGTTCAAATTAGTAAGACAAGTGGCAAAAAGATCTACTTCTGCATAATGATAAAACAGATTTCCTGTTGGCAATGGCGGCGGGTCCGTGCCTTCTTCCGCAATCACTTCGGGTGCCTTACAGTCCTCAAATCGGAGGTAGGTCAGGTTCTTCGAGTTTTAGTTTCTTGCCAATATCGATGGATTGTGTGAATTGTGGGAATGGGAGGGATGTAGTATTGACATTTCTATTTAGAATTGTCTTTTTCGACTATGAGCAATGTGTAAGATTGGGATAGTGGGGTTCTTTGATTTGAGAACAAATTGATTTGTTTTTCTATCGTTTCAATCAGTGTACTTTTTCCTGTTTTGCTAACTCTCCTTCTTGCTTTTCCTAGTTATAAGAGGTCCAATAATCCACATGGCGGGCAATCTAGGGTAAACCCTCCCCCTGTGAATTCAGCCGAGTCTAATGGTGCTTCTACAGTCCGGGCCATACCAAATGGTGCCCATACACAACAATCACCTGGTATGCGTGACATTTTATTTGATATATTTGGAAAGTGCTTTAAAATGTTGAATAAGTTTCTTCCTTTGGTAGTGTCCAATATTGATTAAATTTTCTTCAACGATGAATTCTATTAAATTCATATGGTTAAATTAGTATTATTATTATTTTTTTTCCTCGAAGATATGGTTAAACTGATTAGTGATTACTTTGACATGTTCTCCCATGGTTCAATATGATTGATTTTTAAAGTTAAATTTGATTCAATATGACCAAATTTATAATATTTGTATAAATAGTTCAATTGTGGGCGAATTTCTAAGTACATCAACCTTAAATTACTCGTGCAAGATTCAAATCCTTAGCTTTCATTAGTAACCTGAAAAATTTATAGAATAAGATGCGTTTGTTTTTTTCCATATAATTTTTTGGCTTGGATCAGGGAGAAGTTTCTGACAATAATACAAAAAGCATTTGTCAAAACCATGGTCTGCAGAACTGACAGTGTTTGGGTAACTTAACCCAAACCATGGTTTTAGAGAAAAAAAAGTACTTCTGCCTTTTTTTCAAGTGTTTTGGTAATTTTTTTCCAAACCATGGTTTTGACTCCAAAAGTTCTTTTTTTATTGTTATCTAAACACACAATAATCATATATATAATTGGTGAACCCTGTTTTTTCGGGTTACATCTGGAGAGTTTGAAGCTTTGACCCCACCACTATCTGCATCCTACTCCACTCTTCACACTTGAGTTAGCCTGGGTGGCTATGATGCTGAAACCTGTTGCTTATCTGAAAATAGAATTTTCAATTTTAGTTTTGTTTGTTTGATTGAAATTAAATTGATGGTACTTCAATGAATTGAATTCAATCATCATGTTATCCCTAAACTATTTGCATTGCCTTTTTGCAGTCAAGCCAAGGACAATCGTGGGAGCCACGTTCTTGAAGTTTCTTGAAGGTATTCTTACTCTCTAATTCTGTTTTGTTTCTCCTTTTTGAAGGAAATTAGGGTTCTATGAATCTTCTGAGGCTAACAATTTCAACAATGTGGGGGAATCACAAAAAGTATGTGTTAATGTGGATTTTTAATTCAGAATTGCTTGTCGTATTGTTCAAATGATATATCTAATTAACTAACATTTGAAGTAACTAATCATTTACCTTTGCTTGACAGAAAATGAATCAGCTTTCGATCTTCTTTATTGCATAACATTCAAGTTGATGGATCATCAATGGCGTTCTATGTGAGATTCTTTACTTGTAAATGACTAACACATTTCATTGCACTATAGAGAAGGTGCTCTTTGGGGGAGTGGGTGACCAAACTTTTGTCAACATTGATGTATCTAGATGTGCTACAGTGGTGTCCTTTTTTGTGCTTTTTAGTTACTTGGTGTATAACTTATTTATGATTTTTGTACTTTTTAGTTTATTTTGTTGGCAACATTGGTGTTTATATTTTGTTTTGTTTATTTATAATTTTTTAGGATTGCTATTGTACATATTTCTACATACACTTTTTAATACAATATTCAGGATTATTTATATACATTTTCTTATTTTGTAATTTTTCCTATAAAATTAAAAAAATAATGGAAAAGAATATAAATTTTCAAACAATTGGTGATGATGATGATCACAATCTCATTGTTTAGAGTACTTTTTAGTGTTTGCTCTTTGCAACATTATTATATACATTTTGTTTTCTCTATGTAAACTCTTTATAATTGTTATTATATCCATGGTACACTACTTTTTGTATTCACTTTTCTTTTAAAAAAATTATTTTTTAAAAAATTTATTAGTTTTGCTACGGAATTATTCTCCGTAGCAAATTTAAATTTGCTACGGAAAATTTTCCGTCGCAATTTGCTACGAAAAAAATTTTCCGTAGCAAATTCTCAAATTTGCGAAAATTTGCTAAAAATAATTTGTTTCCGTAGCAAATTTTTGATTTTGCTACGGAAAATAATTCCGTAGCAAATTTTGAATTTGCTAAAAAAAAATTCCGTAGAAAAAAATTTCCCTAGCAAATTTGCTACGGAATTTTTTTCCGTAGCAAATTGCGACGGATATGGATTTCCGTCGAAAATATTTTCCATCGCAAATTGCGACGGATTTTTTCGTTTCCGTCGCAATTGCTACGCGTTTTTTTGCTATGGAAAATTTTAGTAGCAAATTCCGTAGCAAATCCATTTTGCTACGGAAAATGCTGTTTTGCTACGGAATTTTTCCATAGCAAAACTTGATTTTTCTTGTAGTGTATATTCAACCTCTAAAGAGGACTTGGAAACTGTAGCTTGTTTCTTGGCTTTCCAAGAGATCAAAGAGGAACCAAGAAATATGACAAAACCAATGACAGAACAAAGCGTATCCACACAACCAGCCCAATTAGAAACACTATAACTACGTAATTTCAAATTATCAGAACCAACAGAAAATAAAATTCCAGCACCAATGGAATTCTTAAGTAACAAAGAACACGATGAGCTGCTGCCAAATGAGCATCACAAGGTTAGACATGAATTGACTAAGTTTCTGGGTAACAAAACTTAAATTGGGCCTAGTTGTACCACGATCTTGAGAAAGCTTCAAATGAGGGTCCACAGGGTAGTTAGTAAGCTTACAAGCCAAATAACAAGTGTCATCAACTAATTCCAAGGCAAACTTGCGTTGAGACAGAAAAATACCAACTTTAGAACGAGCAAGCTCGAGACCAAGAAAATACCGGAGTTCACCAAGATCCTTAATAGTAATAACACGTGTGAAACAACTGGACCAAAAACTAAAACAACTTGCCATTGTCCTCTTATTTAATTTTTTTTATATAATTATTATTTCATTGCTTTGTTGAATTTTGTTCTTTTAAATATATACTTTGGAGGATGTGATATTTTCATCGTATTTCATGATAATCCTCAACAACAACAAAAAAACAAACAAACAAACAAATCTGCCGATGGTCATCACAAATTCTTATATTCATACAAATTGAACATCTTTATTTTTCTTAAAAAATTTTATAGATAAAAGATAAGAGTTCCACATTTAGACAAGCATTTGTGTGCATCCTAAACATATGGCATAGTTAAGAGATTTACTTTAATCGACCTAATCCACTTTATTTACTAAATTTATATATTTTTTAAATTATTCCTATCCACTAGACATATCAAATGATTTTTCATTAAAGGTTCATTTCAAAACAAATGATTAAGAAAAAAATTTTAGGGGCTACACACAATTTTTTTTTACAAATAAATAATTTAATTTAATTTTTAATATCTGCAAAAATTAATTAACTAATTCCTATATTCCTCACAACAATTTAGGATTTTGGGATATCTTTGGTTAAGCTTTAATAAATAAAAAAATAAAAAAAGGGACCGGCGAGAACTTTATTGTTAAAAAGAAAAAAAAAAAGAACTTTAAATTGGGAAAATCTCATATAAAGCTACTTGAAATAGGGAAATTCTAAATTAGATTGGTAAATTCAGTAAATCCCTAATTAAGTTATAGACACAATTTAGAATTTCAAAATTTAGATTAAATCGTGTTACTGCCCTCTCATAGTCTCCTCTTTCATCTTAAAAGGGTTTCAATACTTTTTAACTTATTTTTACAATGAGTGTAAATATATATAAACATTAATATATAATAAAATAAAATATGATTAACTTAGATCAAAGAAATTTTATGTTTTGTGGAAGAATGATTAGGAATAATTCAAAAAAAAAAAGTATCAGTTCCAATATTAATTAAATGATTTCTAGTCGAACATTGAGAATAAAAAATTATTTTTACTTGATTTTGTGTTCATTGAGTAAAAAATTTTAATATACAAAAATAACTTGTTTGATATAGCAAACGATATATCAAAGATTTTCATTACTGATTTTTTAAAAGAAAACATATTTATTAACGTTAAAATAAAACCTATATATTAGATAAGTAAAAATGTGTGATTAATGAAGATTGATTTTTTTTTATTTGACAAAAAACTAATTTGAGTTCTTTCAAAAATAAAATTTTGTTCAAAATATTTAATAAAAACATTTAATTGATAACGGTGTTATACAATTTTTTTTTTTTTTTTTTTTTTACTCAAATCATTCTTCCTGAATACAAAAACTCCTTTGATTTAAATGAATCATATTTTATTTTGTTATATACTAATGTTAATATATATGCACACTTATTAAAAGACTACGTTAAAGAGTAATTAAATTCTTTCAAAAGAAAAGTGATAGAGAAGATGAGGAGAGTGTAATAAAGTCAATTTACCTATATTTTAAAATTTCAAATTGAGTCTATAACTTAATTAGGGATTTGTTGGGTTTAACAATTTGATTTAGAATTTCTCTATTTTAAGCAACTTTATATAGGATTTTTCCCTTTAAATTTACAAAATTTCAAGTTAGGTATTTTCTAAAAAATTAGTTATGAATTGCCTATAAACTTTAATCATTCACTTATCAACTCTTAAAAATAAACCTGATTTAGGATTTTGCAATTTCAAAAATCTTTTTCTGTCTTTTTGCCAATTTTATTTGCTTGATCAGTACTATATAGATATTTTCTCTTGCACGATACAACTTTTAATCTTTGCATTAGTAAATACATATGTATAATTACACATTATAAGAAGGGAGAATCATATATAAAGACGGTTGAATTACCCAAATTCTAATTTGGGTTACTAAACTTAACAAATTATTAATTAGGTTAGATGACACAATTAGGGATTTAGAATTTGGGTCAAATTACCTCTATATCCCTTAATTATTAAAAAAACAAAATTGGAGACATAATAATCGACAGAAAATTAATTGGAGGCCTCGACACTCAGAAAATTGGCAAAGAAGACTAGGGTAAGTTGATTTATGCAACTCAATTTTCAGAGAGTTTTCTTTGCTTCTTCTGTGGTGTTGAGCCAAAATTTGGTCTCTATATATGGATCTGGCATTAGATTGAAACATTGCACTTACGAAGTCCCAAAAGAAAGAACGTCATGGATTAATTCAGCTGTATCAGAAAAAGTGCCCATGTGTTCCACACGGAATCGCCCATCGATTTTTAATTGTGTATTTTAATCTCCCGTGAATTATGACCCTAAATATGTTCCTGTTCATCGTCGCTCTCCAAATCAAAATGGTAAAATCTAAATTGGCCGTTGGTGAACAAACAATAGATACGAACGATATAACAGTTGGAATATGCATCTGCTCCCTTGAACTTTAATTCAAAAGGATGTTTTCGGCTATAGAATAGGTGGACGAAAAAACCAGTAATACAAGATGAATTTCCATCTCTGTCACGGCCTAAAATAATCTTTGGGAGGGGAGGCATTCTAATTCCCTCTCACGCTAGGGCTAATGATCTCAAGGAGACGTTCTCTCTTTTTTTTTTTTTTTTTTTTTAACTATAAGTTAGGGATATTATTGGAAAATAATCTGTATTTAAATATTATAAATTGGGTCATTGACGTAATTTAAAATTTGTTGAGTTACCAACTTTATATAAGATTTTCCTATTTCAACCGTCTTTATATGGATTCTCCCTTATAAGAAGCCAAATAACTTATATATGAATAGTACCGTTTCTAATATTTGGAATTTTTCCAGATTTCATGCCTTTATCTGGTTTTTCGTTTATTTTGTTAAACGATTTTATTCTCATATTTATTTTTCATATAACACATAAATTTCATTATTTATCGCTTTTAAAATTGGGAAAATCTCACATATAGTTGCCTGAAATAGAAAAATTCTAAATCAGATTGTTAAACTCAAAAAATCTCTAAACAAGTTAGTGGCCCAATTTAATATTTTAAAATATGGGTGAGATGACTTTATTACATTCTTATAGTCTACTTTGTCCTCTTTCCTTTTAAAAATATTTTATTACTCTGTATCTTAGTTTATATATATATATATATATATATATATAAAATAAAATAAAATGTGATTCCTTCAATTGGGAAGAATCAATAAGAATAATTGAAGTCAAAAAATAAAATTAAAATAATTAATTAAAATATTTTGATTTGAGTATCGAGAATGAGAAATTGTATTTTAGAAAAACTCGACCAAAAATTCTTTTTTGTCAATAAAAAAAATGAAACTTCAGTAAATTTTTATTTGAATATTGTAATATCTAGTTTGTTTTTTTTACGTTGATGAATTTTTTTTAAAAAAAAAAAATACCGCTAATGAAAATATTTGATGTATAATTTAAAATATACACATTAGTCAGATTTTTTTATTAACATAATCTAATTTTCCTTTCTCCGAAAAAAATCTATTCAAAAATAAAAATTTTAATTCTTAACATTCAAATGAAAATAATTTAATTGATCTTGGGATTATGCTTTCCTTTTTCTTTTCTTTTTAATTATTCTTGATGATCCTTGCATGACACAAAAATTCTTTGATTCAAGCTAATCATAGTTTATTTTATTATATGTTGATGTTGTATACATACTTATTGAAAAAAATAAGTTATAGCCACCAAGACCCTTTAAGAGGAGAGGGAAGACTAGGAGAGGGCAATAAAGTCATTTAACTAACATTTTGAAATCTTAAATTGGGTCGGTAACTTAATTACTGATTTATTGAATTTACCAACTTGATTTAGAATTTCCTTATTTCGGCAACTTTATATGGAATTTTCCCTTTAAAAGTTCTTAATTCTTCAGTCTCTTAAATAAGTCACCTTAATTGAAAAAAATAATGCATAATTTAGTGAGATGAAGTATGTTACCTTAAGCAATAATTAACACCAATTATATATGTGAATACATTAAACTTTCAATAAATTTAATAACTTATTGGGGGTGAGGTGTTTTGTTTAATATCGAAAAATAATGCACTTTCCCAATTGGTATATAAATTTTAAAAATTTTAAAACATATAATCATATTTTGCGAAATATGACTTATTACAAATTTCATCTAGAAGATAAAGAAACTGTTTAAAGTCTAGCTATAGAAGAGGGACAAGTAATATTCTTTCACAATTAAAAGAATAATAACACGTGTTTAAAAAAATAAATAAATAAACAAACAAGAGCACGGGCCCTATCTTACAAAGTAATAGTGTTATCTTATATTTAATGGTCCTAGTATTTTTGTTCACATTTTGAATATTCATTGGTATTTTTTCCACATCCAAAAAGCATAGTGTTGAACACACTTTAGGTAAGAGTTCATATGTACATGTTTTTGCACCTTAGTCCTATATTAAATAATTTGGTGAATAGTTGCTCAAAAAAATAATTTGGTGAATAGAAATATAATGTTAAAATTTACCAATAATCAGTCTTAGTGAAAGATATTTTGGCCATTTAAATAAGATGTCTCAAATTTAAGTTCCTATAAATGTGAAAGCCCATTGGGCACAAAGAAAATTGGGCAAAAAAAACCCAAAATTTAGTGGAAAAGGGAAACTACTGCCCATTTTCCATGTGAATAAATTCATTATGGTTGTACCAACTTTTCAGGAAGTAAGGGGTTCATTTACAACAATGGTTGGTTAACAATCATGTCAACTCATTTACAACTCACCAAAATTTCGACAAACCCAAAAAGGACCAATGTATGCGGGTTCGATCCTTTTTAGGTTTTTTTTTGCCAAAATGGTCCCTCGTCCGATTTTCCCAAAAAAATTGGGCAGTGGAAAAGGGAAACTACTGCCCATTTTCCATGTGAAACACATTTGGTTGTACCAGGAGAGTAAATTCCTTCTAGAGAATTGCTCCGGCCGACTCTTGGTGGGAAGCAATTTGCTAGGGTAAGAAATTCCCACTTTGCCCCTTCTCTCTCTCTCTCTCTCCTTTTTTATTTTTTTGTGATTTGGAAGTTTATTCAGCAACCACCGCCATTTGCTTACCTTCCCCGCTCACTTGTTTCCATAGATACACTCATCGTTTTATGGTTCTTCTCCTAGTTGGCCTTCAAACTCCTACATTCTGTTCTTCTTTGTCGCACCCCACACCATGGCCAATGTTGCCATTCTTCTCTAGTTTTGTTGTCACATCATCGATCATTCTCTTCCTCTCCAATCTCATGCGTCTTTTTTTTTTTTTTTTTAATTATATCTAAGAAATGATTAGGGGTTAAGATGCAATTTTACCCTAAAAATAACTATACTAAGGAGTGCAAATAATAGTAAGTTTTTCAAGGAGCAATTTTAGCCTAAAATTAGCCAAAACATAGAAATTTTTTCATTTTCGTTAAAAATAATGAGGAAGGTATTTTTCATTGATTAATTAAGGGTATTTAACAATTTTGTTTTTGTTTTTCTTTTGTCATATTCATTTCCTTTCTTTTGCCTACCAAACAATCATGTAAACGAAAGATTTTCTTTGGGAAAATGCATTTAAGGGCCCTTTTTGGAGGAAAAAATCTCAAAAAAGACCCCAAGATTATGAAAATCCCAGAAAAGGCTGGGATTTTCAAAATCACGAGTTGTTAATATGGCTGATATAGTTGTTAATCGGGGCTGATAATGTTGTTAATGTGGTGATTTAGTTATTAAAATATTGTTGTTTGATTTGGCTGATTTAATTGTTAACGGGTATTCATTTTGTTGTTAATTTGGCTGATTTAGTTGTTAAAATTTAATAAATTTATACCGAGAAAAAGACCCTTAGGCCTTTTTGGGATTTTGAGAATCTTGGGGTCCTTTTTGGGATTTTTTTTTCTTCAAAAGGGCCCCCATATGGATTTTCCCATTTTCTTTCATTCCCTTTCATTATTCCTTTTTATCAAAATACATTCTTCCTCCCAAATGGACCCTATGAATAGTAAAAGCCTTGGGTCTAAGGATACAAGTTGTTCCCTAGGGCAGGAATGGATGAGAAGTGTATTTTCGTGACAGTAAATGGATTGAGGATTCAAGCTAATTCAGCTTTGATGGCAGAGGGTCTCGTTATGCTTGAGGCTTTAGTCTTTATAAGTTGAGTCGATAACCTCTGGGTTTTAGCAGATTTAGGGTTGAGGATTTCTCAATACTCAAAAGTGTAGTATCAAAAAAATTTAAAAAAAAAAAAAAACTCAAAAGTGTGGCCGACACGGGCGCAACTAGTGTGGCCCAAGGTTGATGCAGGTTAGCTTGTAGGTTGACGAGTTAGCCTGCACAATTTTTGTTTTTGTTTTAAAACAATAATTTTACAAAATCCATATTCTCACACTTCCACTTGATACCTTCTAATCCCAAAGAGAAAAAAACTCAGTCTCCATCCTCTTTTAAACTAAATTATTATATTTTAATTGTTTGGGGATGATTTGATGTTTTCTACTGGTAAAATTTAGCAAATTTAATAACTTTTATATCTTGATTTATGGATTACATTTTTAATTATTATAAATAAAATGATTGATGGTAGAAAGAAAAATTTGATAACTCATATATGTGTTTTTCGGACTTCCTTGTCTTAAGAAAACATTAAAAGGTTTTTTTTTTTTTTTTTTTTTTAAACGCGGGCTCGCTAACTGGTGTGCCAACTCACAAGTACGGGTTAGAGTTGACACTTTGACAACCCAAGAAGGTGCGGGCCTCCAGGTCGGTGCAGGGCTGCCTTCAACTCATAGGCTACCCCGCATTCCTGGTTCTATTTAGTATTTACAAAGCGCCAATGAGAGTTGGCGTAGATGATAAGGGATCCGGGACTAGGCCTAAATGGTCGTGGGTTCGATCCCCTTTCGTCATGTGGGGACTCCTTTGGTAAGCGATCTCGTAAGTCCCGTAAGTCTTCATGAGCCGGGCCGTCTTGGCCTTGCCAGTGGGAGACGATGTCGAACCCCTCCAAAACTTTTTAGTATCAAAAAATTTAGTATTTACAAAGCGTTCCAAATTATATATATGTATATGTATGTGTATCCATATATATATAGGGGGAGAGAGAGAGAGAGAAAGGGAGGGAGGGAATAATACCATGCGGATGAAAATGGACAGTTAAGCAACGCAAGTGTGTTTCGTTTTTTCCGAAACAAGTAAAAGAAAAGACAAAGTCATGGCCATCTCTTATCTTTCCCAGAATCTTGACATTGATGCGCAACGCATAACATTGTGACAAATATCCATATGAATTGTGAAATTACTTGTTTCCCCATTATCCATATGACACATAAACTTGTTAACGGTAATACTATAACTTGTCAATATAACATATATTTATCAATGGTAACATTATGACTTGTTAATGTAGCACATACACTTGTAAACAAATGGGTTTATCTATTGTAACACTATGACTTGCCAATGGGGGCAAATATGTAATTTCACAATTCAAATCTATATCACTAAGATCCCTCAAGAGTATAGATACTAAATCATATACTGAGACTTTTTTTATATTTTTTCTTTGTTTTAAAACCATAGTGATTTTCCAAAATTAATCTTTACATATACAATTCAATATAACCATACAATTGTTTTTTAGGGGAAAAATATTTAGTTCGCGGTACAATTCATTTAAACAGTAATTAATGTTTTTAATGTTACTTTTGTCCACATAATTAATGTCTAAATATGGATCCTTATATTTTTTTTCTTCTTTTTTAGAACCTCATTTAATATGAGTAAAGTTAAAGAAAAAGAAATTAAGGCAATTTTTTTTTTTTATATACACATAGTAGGGGGAGGGGGCAGGCAGTGGCGGAGCCACACTTGTGTTAATGGGTGCAAGTGCACCCACAAAAATTTAAAATATATATATTATTTAGGTATAATGTGTTAGTATCAGATCCATAGCTCATTGGTAGAGGATTTGATTATTGGTGAAGAGGTCATGGGTTCGAATGTGGTTGGGTGCTTTTCTATTTCTTATTCTTTTCCCTTTTTTTTGTTTTTTTGGTGTAAATGGGGCCTCAGCCCTTTCACTTTTTTTTTTTTTTTTTTTTTTTTTTTTTTTTTTTTTTTTTTTTTGTTCTTTGGAATGCCAGCTCTCGAACTCATATGTTGCGGTTTCAAAGCATGGCTTTCACATTAATGCGTCTATCCAAGCCCCATCCTATCCCTATACAGCCAATCAATTCCTAAGGAGGATCCACAAATCTTTTCCCAAGTTTTTACTCCTTACGAAAAACACCTCTTTTTCATTTCTTATTTTTTTCCCAAGTTTTTACTTCTTATGAAAAACACATGTAGCAGTAATTTTATACGTGATTTCAAAAAAATGAGAAAGGCATATTTTTTTTAATAACTAGCCACTATTTACATTTTTTTTTATATTTTTAAAATTATAAATTAAATACATTTATCCTATATAATTTCACTCTTAATTATAAATAAATCCTAAAAGTAAAAATTAGGATATTACAAAAATCGTTGAGCTCATAGGAGTATCAGCCATGTTGCATTGATCCATTCCATATTTCTTAATAAGCTCTTGTAGGTATTTGGTTTGAGAAATAAATAAATATTACATTATTCTTTTGCTTGATTCAAAGTCCTAACAATAAATTTAATTTTCCTATGGTAGACATTTCAAACTCACCTTGCATGATCTTAGAGAACTCTTGACAAACTTATGTTGAATGTGATATGTTTGATAAGATTGATGATGAAAATATAATGTAATATTTTCAAGGAATGAAGAATTGAAGAATACTTTTGTAATCGTTCTGTTGTAATAGTTTAGTTGACTCTTGATTATTATTTTTCTATTTGAAGTTGAAGTTTTCTTTTCTTTTCTTGTCTATATTCATTTGATTTTTAATGCATTTAAAACTTTCCTTGAAAAAAAAAAAAAATCGGGGGCGCTGCCTCGAACCCCCAAATCCCCTTACTAATTGTGCACCCACAAATATAAAATCCTAGCTCCGCCACTGGGGGCAGGGTTCGAACCCTGGACATGGGGGAAGGGAGCCAAGCTCTCATGCCACTGCGCTACTAAGGCGCTGGCAATTAAGGCAATTTTAATAAGTTAAATGTTAGCTTTTAATTTCAATGGATTAGTTTAAGTGAATTATATTATAGATTTGAGACTACATAGTGTTATCTAATTTTAAATGAAGTATTTATACTTTTTTTTTTTTTTCCTTTTATCAGTTTTTATTATTATTTTAGTTTTATCTGATTTTACCTTCTTTGTCAAAAATGATTTACTTAATTAAAAATAAGTACTAGTCCACATAAAAGTTCCAAAATAAAAAGAGACACAAAAGAGACCTACCCAACACACTACAACACTTAGCCCAAACAACACAACCATCACAAACCCTAAACCTAAAGCAAAAGATTAAGAGCAACATATGTCACCACTGTAGCCTGAACTACCTAAAAATTGAAAAAACAATAACAACAATGTCAAGAATAACGGGCGTGTAGGATCAAAGAACTGTAGGGATCCGTACAACGCAGCGGATTAAAATTTCTACGAATCCCGTCCCGAGGATCACTCAGGTGCGTTTAAACCAAGGCTAAGGAATCCGGATATTACCTTTTAGAATTCGTCCGCGTCTCGTTCTTCCTTGAACAGGTGGGCTACCTCCTCGATCAGCAGAAGACGACTCTTAGAATCCTCTTCCTCTACTGGTATCCACACGAACAATCCTCGTACATGGCTATGGCAGCGTGCTAGCGCCTCTTGTGCGTCTCTCTCAATTTTCACTCTAGGGTTTCTCGCGGCTTTTTCAGAATCCGCACGACTGAAAGTCCCGTAGGTTTTCTAAAACCTGTTCAGCGTATTTAATGCAAAATTAATCGTATTAATTTTTCAATTCAAACTTTAGATCTGGATTAAATATATATTAATTGAATCTATCCGATAGATCTAATATAATAATATTTATTTAATCGAATTAAAAGCCAGATCTAAAATTTGAATTCGAATCTAGATTAAAAAAATAATTAATTAAATCTATCCGATAGATTTAATCCAACCTATTTATTTAATCCAAATTTAAAAGCCTTCGATTTAATTTATCTCAATAAATTAAATCGGAGAAATGATATCTATCTATTTATTTAAATCGAGATACCAATATCTCAATTTAAATTAAATAGACAATAATATCTTTATTCGAAAATTAAATGAGATACAATATCTCTATTTGTTTTAGATATTTAATTTATCAAATAAATTAAACATAAAACAAATAATATAATAATAATATTTTAATCTCAATTAAATAATATCATTATATTATTTTCGAATTTAAATATATATATATATATATATATATATTTACCCCCATTAAACTCGGTATTCATTAATCTCAAATTAATCGAGATTCAATGAACCTGGACACTTTTACCCGTGTTGGATTATTCTTGTGTGCGACCCCGCAGCCCATGTGAGATTGGCGGTGGGCCAACACCGTGTCGACCCACAAATCGCAAGCGGCCTCTAGCAAGACATTGCGACTACCCAATTCACATGGGGATCGATGACACGATACACCTATCGCACAACCATGTCACGTCCCTTTTGTCACGCGATAATTTGGTCAAGGATGAGGCATGGATAATGTCAACTTCCTTTTCTTGACCATTACTTTTCGATTCTCGAGTAGTCTAATAAGTGAAATGGAAACTCCTTTCCATCACAAGTATGGCCATACATTTCTTAGACTCACTCATCGAGGGCCCAAAGATTATCTCTCTACGAATGTGAGGGACAAATTCCATCTTGACCATTCACGTCCCTCCGCATGAGAACCACCGATCCCGATCCAGCCTTTATCATCACCCGGTCAAAGGTGACTTTTGACTAGGTCAAAGACCGAGTGATTCATCATGTAGGAATCCATGATGATCTCAGTCATAGGGCGTTATGACGCGGTTATACATGAGATAAGCTTATGACTTAATCCATGCAGCTTTCTCATAGTGGGTCGGTCCAAAGACCTTGTACTCTTATAAGTGCCCATGACTTTGATTCGTATCTCCATACCTTATCAAAGTCATATTGGTCTTAACTCATCTTCGCTCCCGCATAGATGACCGACCAGGGACATTTAGGATAATCTATAAGATATATCCAGGGATATAGTTATCACCATAAACATGCGTATGAAGTGATAACTTAATGGAGAACAATGACTTGCCCCTAGGGCATAATTTCCAACAAGAACCTCTCCATTAGTTACATCCCTTTTAACTTCCAATATGCTATCAAGAGAAAAGAGAACTAATATCCACACATAGGGTTGGAAACAGGCTATATAACCTGTCAGGGGCCTGTTGTCCGGCCTGACCTATTTAATAAAAAGAACAAGCTCAAGCCTTTTAAAAGACTTGGCTAGCTTAAAAGGCCAAGACACTAAAAAAATCTGTCAGGTCTGTTAGACAGCCTGGACCTATTATAAAATGGGTAAAGGAGTAAAAATACATATGTGTTTTATCCTTGGGAGTGCCCAGCACCATACACTTTTGTCGAAAGCAAAAAAACACATATGGTTACATTTTAGGAGCAAAAATCACACCACCATTGAAATCTATCTTAACGGTGCATTTGCAACAGAAAATGTCATATTTACAACAGAAAATGTCATATTTACAACAATATTTAAACATCTGGATTTTGAACATAGAAAGGTCATTTACAACAACAACAAAATGTTATATTTACAACAGGAAGTGTTGTATTTACAACAAAATTTAAAATCTGGCTATATTTACAATAGAAAATGTCATATTTACAATAACATTTAAACACCTGGATTTTGAACATAGAAAGGTCATTTACAACAACAAAAAAAGGCTAGATTTACAACAGGAAGTGTTGTATTTACAATAAAATTTAAAATCTAGTCATTTACAATAGAAAAAGTCATATTTCCAACAGGCTAGATTTTAGCGGTGGTGTGACTTTTACTCTTAAAATATAACCACATGTCTATTTTTGCTCCTAAACCCAATATAAAATAATATAAGATATGAAATAATCTAAGAGGGGAAGTTGCGGCAATACGTGATAGAAACTCGGGAGAAAAGAGCAAGCGCAAACAAGCTAGCCGTAGTAGAAGCCCGATCTAGGAGTGGAAAAAGGTGAATGAAAAAAGGAAGAAAGCAATTAACGATGATGACAAGTTTTAAGAAGCCGACTTCGAATGCAATTAAGTGCTGATTGAATAGATTGCATTTATTTTATTCTTATATGGAAAATTCGTAAGGTCGGCAATGTCGTTATTTAATCAACTTTATTATCATGCAATTTCAAATGAAGAGATCACAGGATGAATGGACTCAGGGTACGAAGCTCGGTTCTAGATAAACATGGAGTTATGAACTCAGGGTACGAAGCCCGATTCTTGGTAAAGACGGATAAATGAATCCAGGGTAAAAACCTGGTTTCAATCAAAGCGATGGAAGAACAGTTAAAACGTGTTCCTATCGGAACTCGGTAAAACTGAAAGAACAATTAAAACACGTTCCTGTCGGAACCCGGTAAAACTAAAATAACACTTAAAACGCGTTCCTTTGGAACCCTGTAAAACTGAAAGAACAGTTAAAATGTGTTCCTGTCAGAACTCGGTAAAACTAAAATAATAGTTAAAACGAATTCCCATCGAAACCCGATAAAACCGAAATAACGGTTAAAACGTGTTCCATTGGAGTGCCGTAAATTATGGGGGGCGTTGTTGTCGCCCATTGAAAAAAATGAAGTGGGGGATTTTTCTTATAAATACCCCCACCCCAAAACACAAACACACACACACACACTTTCATCGTCGTAGAGGAGAGCATAAGAGAAAGAGAAGAGAGAAAAGGAGAGTAAGGTGGTAATTTTTTGGGAGCCTTGTAGTAGCTTTTTGGTGATTATTTGGGAATTAGCGGGTAACAGGTAACTCTGAATATTCTTCCATATACTTGTGAATTGTGTATGATTGAAAATTATATTATTTTTATAGACTGAATTATGTGAATATGTATTATAATATTATTTTAATAAAAGCAAAAAATTACAGTTTCGTACCCAAGAAAAATTATAGTTTTGTACCGAGAAAATTATAGTTTTGCACCCAAAAAAATTACAGTTTTGTGCCCATGAAAATTATAGTTTCGTGCCGAGCAAAAATTACGGTTTTGCCCCTGAATTTCAGAAATGACATTTTAGTCCCGAATTTCATAAATGACAGTTTAGTCCTTCAAATTTCAAAAAAAACAACAAATTGGACCAATGAGTTTTATGAGATATTTGGTTTACCTTGTGATGATATTTTATATAAATGGAAGCTTGATTTAATATACTTTATTTTATAATTATCATGGCGGCAGTATGTCTGATGGGTTGGGGTAAGGAGGAACTTGAATGATAAGATTTGTTTATACCACCACTCGGTGCACAATGGAAAGTACTTTTCGGGGCCACATCTTCCATGTTTTTCCTCTGGCCGGGATTGCATTGGAGTTGTGGGACATGTGACACCTCCTTAGTTGTTATTTTTAAGGAAGGGAGCCATAGTCCAGACTTAAGCTCTATATCTTTGGCCGGGTGTATCTTAAGTTCTGGTGAGCTTGGAACCATCTAGTCAAATGAATGAGTTTCTATTGGACTATGAGTTAGCCTATGGCTCCAGTTAGCGATACAAGGGAGGACGGTGATATAAGAGAGGCTACATATTGCATATTGTATAATTGTATAGTTCACAATTTGACATGATGATGATTACTTTAGCAAAAAAAAAAAAAAAATTTGTATGAGAAAATATGGTATATACAAGTATATTTGAAATCAGTCCCTACTTTTTGTCATATGTAATTTGCTTGTGTGTGATAGAAACTTTCAGTAGTTACTGAGACGTGGAATCTCATCCCATATTAACATTTTTCATGTGAATATCCTAGTAGAGAGCAAGGGAAGACACCTATGGAGTGAGCTTTGAAGGCTCTTTTGTACTCCTATAGTTTATGTTATATTATTTTTATTTTCCATAACCCTAAGACTTCCGCTTTGTATTAAACTCCGAAATATTTTTGAAAATTTATTATGATTATGTATTATGAATTTTTATTTGAAACGGTTATGTAATTTAATAATTTGGATATTGATTATCCCTGTTGGAGGTATTTCAAATATTTTGACCAAGTTTTCGGGTGTTGAATTTGAGGTGTTACATTGATCCTTTTGTTGAAGTTGATAGGTAAGATAATTTACATGGACAAGGCCAATCTCTTGAACAAGATAATTCTCCTACTGCCTATAATTCTTGTTGCAAAAGGGCAAAGAGAGCAACTAGAGAGCAAGATAATCATTTGAAAGATTTAATAGGGGTTATATCAGCAGTGGGGCTGAGGCAATCAATAGAGGAATTGACGCATTAATGCAAACCACAAGGATGAAAGTGCCACAACTGTTAAGTGAAGAGCTTTGGAAAATTCTTGAAGAATGTGGATATGATAGTGAAAGTATCCCTAACAAATATTGCTTTCTCATGGGCAATATCGACAAGCTTAGGATAGCGGTTCAATGTTCACCTTCAGCTAGGAGAATGGAGATCATGAAGATGTTCTGTAATTCACTTTAATTAGTTGGTGGACTTATATATATTTTTTGGTTGATGCTCAAAAAATATAGTTTTTGAGTATTAGCTTTTGAAAAAATAAAGTCAAAATTAAGATTTAATAATTATCTAATTATATAGAGCTTAGGTTCATGGTTATTAGTTATAACTATCTTTTTAAGTTGATTGCATTTTTGTTTTTAGGGCTGTCTGTAGAATTTATATTGTATAATATATTTTTTAGATATAATAATAATATCCAAGTAGGTTTTTGTGAAACAAAATAAATAATACATTTAAAAAAATGCCTACTTTTTAGATCGGGTATGAAATTATTATCTGGTCTAAAGAGTGAGTATTTTTTATTATAAATTGAAACTTCTTCTGTCATGTAACCAACTGGTCTGAAAAAATAACTGTTAAGACCAGTGGTAGGTATTGTCGTAATAAGGATAGATTTTTCACATCGATTGATGCAAGACTGGACTTAAACCTAATCTAAAAAGCTAATTTCACCCGGTTTTAAAAACTTTTTTTTTTCCTAGTAATGTATGTTCAATTTTGGGAATATTAATCTACATGTCCTTACAATTTCACCTAATTTTTAGTCAAGGCTCCCCATATTTTTTTTAAGGATTGGATTAAAAATTAAGTGAAACTACAAGGACTGAATAAAAAAAATTGTAGGAACTTGATTAAAATCAAGTGAAATTATAAGGATGTGCTGCTTTCTATATGATTAAAAATTAGTTGAAACAATAGGAATCTAATTAAAATTTAGATTAAACTATATGAGCTTGTAGATTAATTTTCCTTCTAATTTGTGAATCTTAAAAGGCCTAACTTAATAAGATAGTTGAAAAAGTTTATGATTTACTACTTTCATCTTTTTGGTGTTCCCCCGTTCCATTGTAGATGGAATCTATCTTTAGACATTGCTATTAGGAAAAATTTTACCTACCTCCGACTGTAGCTAAATAATTTCTAAAAGCCCCATAACAATTTGAAATATTATTGCAGTACTTTGGGGGAATTGAAATTAATTTGAGTAGTGCATGGATAAAAATAACCCTCGCAAAAGCCCTATTATAATATAAAAAGTGCGTATTAGAAGATACATATGTTTATTTATAAGACAATCATGCTTATTTATAAGGTAAATAAATCGATTTGAAAGATCGATAATTAAAATGACAGTAACTTGTGCTATTTATAAGATAAGATGGCAATCACAAGACACAGGTGCTCATTTACAAGACAATCGTGTATATGTATAGGACTAATAGGCTGATTTACCCGTAGTTAGAAGCATCGTCTTGCTTCTCCATTTCGATCATTGATCATACATATACATATTATTGAGTTTCAAAGGCATCCATTAGTGAGTTTCACTTGTGAATACCTATTATTGGCTCTGTGAATTTGTTTCTACATGCAAATATATCCATTTTATGGGTACGCAAGAAAGGTTATAAAAACATGGATACTAGGAAACTGATCAATGGGTTGAGATAGAAAATGTAGTCATATTATCTGTCTTTAGTTTGGAAAACCAAATACTGCCTATATCGTGGAATTTGGTAAACTCTGATATTTATAAATCATATAATTGGAGTGGTATCTCGATCTTCTGAACACATTATATTTCCATTTAAATTTAAATTAGCATTATTTAAAAAAAGATCCAGCAGTTCTTGTCTGGGGCGCCCAACGGATAGCCGGTGATAGCCCACAATTGCAGATGCTTTCAAAATCAAACCCTACTCTACTCTCACCCGACTCACCGTCTCCTGTTTCGAATTGCCTTCTTGAATGGTTCCTCTATTCTCACTTCAGATTCACACCCATGAATCCCTGCACCACAGTCTCTCCTCCCTGATCACAGGTGGACGGATTGTAATGCCTTGGTGAGTAAGAAATCTATATTCTAGTATCTCATAACCACCTCATACTACGTGCTACCCGATAATCCAACTTCTGACCCCGAGATGCCACGTGTCCGACGTAGCACTACTATCACTGACTTTTCCTCCTGTACTTAGGCCAGATACTCATTCTCTCTTTCTTCCTATCTTATGTCCTTCAAAAACGCAGGACTCCCATGACTGCCCTAAAAATGTCAGATACTTACTTATATCGGCATATTTTTGCTCAACTAATTGTCCTACACCTTAGGACATAGTTAGGTGGCATCCTTCCCACCAGATTTACACCGTATAGGCTTTATGTGCCCCTTTTCATTGGCACTTTAATTCCACAGCTTATTCATACTAGTCTACTGACCCGTATGGCCGAGTTACTTAGTCCCAAAGAGGTTTCCTAACTCCCGACACTCTTGGGACTCTTCCCAAACTGGGCCTAGTCGTTCGCCTATTTTAGACTTATTCTCAATGCTCAAGGTCCAAAATTCAGGATATTACAGTTGTAGCTAGAAGCAAGCATCAAGAATGGAGACATTCAGGGGTTTCAAATATTCAGGGAAGTTTCAAATCAGATGTCGTTGGGTAATAAGAAGAAAGACCATTTGAATCATAAGGAAGAAATGTCTAAGGTACATGCCTGTGTTAATTTAGATTCTAATCATAGCATGCCTATAAACAAGCTTTTTTTTACTCTCTTTATAATTAAGGGAAGCAAGAAAGAGAACAGGAACCTGCCACCTGTCGAAGAAGAATCATGGGAGAGTGGGGACTGGGTAGATCCTCAAAGGTCCACACCATTTCACCAAAACAACTTGAATGACAACTTACTTGAGGTTGATGATGATGATAAAAGCAAACACTAGGATACCAGAATCACTTGAAACTGTGTATTGTATTGTCCATGAGTTCTTAACTTATATAGAATATGAATCCAAGTGCTAGTATACAAATAAACAACTACACATATGACATTGTTTCATGACTAATGCAGCTGTTGTTAAGTTGTTCAAGTAGTTTGTCAATATAAACGTGTACCATCTAGGATTTTACTACAATTCTAGATTTGTAGGCTTAGACCTAAGAGGGTATGGTTGTATTTAAAGAGAACAACAATAAGTCTTATCCCGCTAGATAGGATTGTTGGGTATATAAAGTGCACAACGCCATTGTGTCTTACGCCAACAATGAAATTTTTGGATAAATTGTTTTTTTTTTTTTTTTTTTTTTGATAATTTGGATAAATTGTTAAATGGTTGCAAGTATAGCATTTTCATACTTAGTGCCATATATTAGAGTTGTCAAAACGGGCTGAATCTCATGGGCCAATTAGACCCCATTTTTAGCCCCCATATGATGGGGTTATTTTTTGCCCTTACTCAAAATAACCCCACTCCTCTTGGGTTATGATAGGGTCAACCACGGGCTACCCTATTTTTTTAATCAAAACTTAATATTGAATAAGCCATGTTTGGAAAAGGCGGCTGATTGCAGGCAAGTGAATTTTGGTGTTTAGCTTCAACTTGCGTGTACGAATTGAACTTAGAATTTTGGAACCTAATATTCCCTCTGGTCCTTACAACTAACTTTTTTCGCAAACTAACAAAAACAGTTAAAGTCAATAAAGTTGCCTTACAATTTAAGTAACTTCTAATATTACCCTACTAATTACATTAAACTCTAATATTATATTAATTACTACTCTCACACACTACCCTCATTAATTATGGGCAGACATGGAAACAAAAAATTAATGCTGAACAAGGAAGTACCTTATAAAAAGGACCAAAGGTGCCTTATAATGAGGACCAGAGGGAGTATATAAATAAGTAAATGAATAAATTATCATGTCGTCTTCTGACACGTGTCATTTTCTTATGGAGCCTCTTACTACTCCAACAGATGTGCCTCCTCGACCGGTCAAACATTTCCACATTGCAAGTCTGAGAAATATATATATATATATATATATAATCGAAATGGCCTGTACCAGTTAAAAGTAAGCAAATATAATTATACAAGTGACAGGTCTCGGGTTCAACTATAATATGCGGTCCTCCGGAGAATTTTCACACACATTTCTTGGGCCTATGTGATTGATTTCATGATTGAATTGTGACGGCGACAAAAAAAAACGATTTTATCACGTAAAAAATAAAGTAGATGTAAAAAAGGGGTGAAAATAAATAAATTGCATCAGTGGCAGTGAAAATAAAAAACGATTTTATCACGTAAAAAATAAAGTAGATGTAAATGATTTTAATATATATTTTTTGCCCCTTCTTTTATTGCCCTTCTCAGATAAATGCTGCCTTAATGGAAATAAATATCATCATAATCATATAGAATAAAGAATAATGGAGCTGCCAAAGTGCTTAGTAGCTTGATGGTATGGGAGCTTGGCTCTCCTCCCCCATGTTCAGGATTCGAACCCTGCCCCCCTCCCCTACTATGTGTATCAAAAAAAAAATGGAGCTAGTAGATATAGTAAATCGATTGAAAGTAAGGAGTAATGAAAGCCTATGTGATTGTGCTCCATATGCTTGCTCTTGGAATTATAATCAAAGAAGTTCAACTCTTTTTTAAATAATAATAATAATAATAATAATAATAATAATAATAATAATAATAATAATAAACATGTTAATGCTTCACAAAGAAACTGCATCTAGCAATTATTCTCCTCCACTATATAAGGCAAAAGTCTCAGTTCATAAAAATAATATATAAAGATGTGATGTGGTCAGCGTGGTGTAATCAAGAGCCCTTCACTTCTTTAAAGATAGTGGAATCCCAGGTGTGCTGGGGACTGGACGTAGGTCAGAGATTTTAGACCGAACCAGTATAAATTATCTCGTGTCTATTTCACTTCTTTGTTTCTGTTTCCCTTGCTTTCGTGTGAGCTTTGTGAAAAGAATTTGAGATCACCTATTCACCCCTCTATAGGTGACATTCCATCTTCACAAAGAAGACTTAGAAACAAGATTCTGAGACTAAAAATGACAGTGGGGTATGGCTGGAGGAAAGAGAGGACATTAATAGAACCTTTAGTGACTTCTATGTTAAGTTGTTTAGTACTGGTGGAACACGTGATATGGGTCAGGCACTATCATATATCACAAAGGTAGTCACTGAGGAGGATAATAAGCGGCTAATGGCTCAAGTATCCCACCAAGAAATTGAGGCTGCTGTGTTTTAGCTTGGGGCGAATAAAGCCCCTGGACTAGATGGATTTTCAGCTCTCTTCTATCAGACAGCTTGGAAAGAAGTGAACAAGGAAGTATGTGATATGGTGAGGATGTTCTTTGCTAATAAATCTGAGTTGCGGTTACTTAATGACATCAACATAGTGTTAATACCTAAGGTTGATAAGCCAGAAGGGGTTAGTCACTTTAGACCGATTGGATTATGTAATGTCTCCTACAAAATTATTGCCAAAATCATGACTAGTAGAATGAAGGATCTAATGGGCAGAATTATTTCTCCAAATCAGCGGGCATTTATTGGGGGGAGAATGATACAAGATAACATAGTTATGACGCATGAAGCATTTCAGTATTTGAAGAGCAAGAAAACAAGCAAGAAGTGGGAATGTGCCTTGAAGATTGACATGAACAAGCCATATGATAGAATAGAATGGGATTTTCTCCAAGCAGTCATGTTAGAGATGGGTTTCTGTTCTGGTTGGGTTAATTGGATCATGAAGTGCATCTCCTCTATGAGGTTTATCTTGAAGGTGGATTGGCATAAGGTGGACGAGTTCAGACTTGAACGTGGGGTGCACCAAGGTGGTCCTCTCTCACCATACTTATTCATTTTGGTGTCTGAGGTTTTGTCTTTAATGATCCAAGCACATGTGGTAAGGAAGGATTTAATGGGGATTAAACTAGCTAGGAAAGCTCCAACTCTTTTGCACTGCTTTTTCATCGATGATGCTTTTTTGTTTCTAAGAGCTGATGAAATCAACTGTAAAGTCATTAAAATGATAATTGACGTCTACTGTAAGGCCTCAGGACAGCTAGTCAACTTGAAAAAATCAAGTGTGTGTTTTTCCACTAATATGCCAGTATACGCCAAAGACAAGATCTCAGCATGCTTAGGGATCAAATATTCAGAGCGGTCAGGAAAATAACCGGGTCTACCAGTGCTATAGGGTCGGTCAAAAGTTGCTTCGCTTGCTGGGTTAGGGATAAGGTAGGTTTGAAATTGCAGGGGCGGAGCAAAAATTATTAACCTTTGCTGGTAGGAAAATTCTGATCAAGGCTATAGCAAATGCCTTCCCCACTTACCCCATGACATGCTTCCTATTCCTTAAAAAATCCTGTATGGAGATTGACCAGCTTATATCTCAATTCTGGTGGGGTCATAAGGGGGAGACAGGGGTTATTCACTAGAAGAGTTGGAAGAAGATGACTAAGAGGAAGATGGATGGGGCATGGGGTTCAGGGATTTGCTTTGTTTCAACAAGGCCTTATTGGCAAAGACAACATGGCGTCTTATTAATCAACCAAATGATCTCTGGTGCAAGGTAGTTAAGGGAGTTTATTTTCCTGAAGGTAGTTTTTTATCTGCAAAAAAAGGAAATCACGTCTCATGGGGATGGTCTAGCTTGCTGGAGGCTCATGACTTGCTATTAAAGGAGCTATGTTGGAAGGTGGGGAATGGGAGGAGCATTAGTGTTTGGGAGGATCAATGGGTTCATGGTATAAATGGCTACAAATTATCTAATGTAGGGCTTTTGGATGCTGATAGAAAATTGAAAGTTGCAAATCTAATATCATATGGTTGCTGGAACCTGTCTGCCATTCAGTCCAGAATTAGTAGCATGGAAAGAGAGAAAATTCTAAGCACACCAATTCCTATCAGTGGCTATGAGGATCATGCTATATGGCTGGCAAATAATGATGGCAGCTATTTGGTCAAGTCGGGCTATGCAGTAGAGAAGGAAGGCAAGGAGGTAGAAAATCCCAGAGATCCTGGTACATCCTTTGCTACCCCTAAACTACTCTGGAAATGCGTTTGGAAGGTAATAGTCCCGCCAAAAATACAACACTTTTTATGGAGATTAGTGGCGGGGGCTATAGCTACAAAGGAGGTCTTGTTTAGGCGTAAATGTGCTATTAATCCCCTATGCCCAATTTGTTTAAGTGATAGGGAATCAGTTGAGCATATGCTGTTTTTGTGCCCATGGACCCAATATTGCTGGTTTGGGAGCCCTTTAGGATAGAAGTTTAATAAATGGAATGTAAAGAGATGTGAGGTAATTTTGTATGATATGTTGCTTGGGATCGGTCCTTAGATGACTTTGGTAAAGCATGGTCTGCTACTGTGTGCTGGTGGATATGGAAGATGAGATGCAATTGGGTTTTTAGAGAGGAATTTCCAGATGTTAAGAAAGCTATATAGAGGGTTCATAGGCAAATGGCTGAGTTCTAGGACGTAAGGGAGCATAAAGGGGGAGGCTGTAGGAAGATATTTGCGTCTGGTACTCAAAGGCACACGACATGGATTGCACCTCCTGATGGGACCATCAAAATTAATGTTGATAGGTCATTTAAAGTGTCCACAGGTGCAGCTAATGTAGGAGTAGTATGTAGAAACCACAAAGGTGAGCTTGTGGATGGATGGGGTGGTGTGGCAAAGGCCCAGACGCCCTTCATGTCAGAATGCTTGGCAGTATATGAGGTGTTAAAATGTAGAAATAAGTTTCAAAATGTGGAGATAGTTATTGAGACTAATTGTGAATGTTTGCATAGATTACTAATAGGGCGGACAACAGTGGGGTGCAAATGAAGGAGTAAAGACCTGTTATCTGAAATCCTGAGGTTGTTGGAGTCACAGAAGGGGGTAGGGCTTTCCTTGGTTTTGAGGCAAGGCAACAAAGCTGCAGACTAGGTGGCAGCAAATGCGTCAGAGGGGATGTATCAATCGTCATGGCTGAACTCTATTCCATTTCGTCTAAGCAACATATTATTCCGTGACTCTCTCTATCAACGGTAAGGAAGGATAAAACCACTGTGGTCCAAGATAGGACAGGCATAGGATAATTTTTGGATATTTTCTATAGTAGACATAATAAGATTGTTTGTTTTAATTGGTAAGATGTGTGGTAGGTTGTAATTGATAGGTTTTATTGAGAGTTTATTTGGCTTCGGCTATTACTGTGTGTAATTCTTGCTTTAGTTATTAATAAAATTGATTGTTTTTGCGCCCAAAAAAAAAAGAGGCCTTCAAAGGTATACCACAAGAAATATTTTGTTCAGAGGGATCATATTGCTGGACTGGAATAGGAGTAGTTATAATCATTTCCTAAAATGATTTTTGGCCCACGGGCTGGCCCTAACCCTCAAGGTTATATAATTTTTTGGGCTGTTTAACATGCGAGCTTTTTTGCTTTGTATGCTTTTTGGCCTTAGCCCACCTCAACCTATTTTGACAGCTCTACCATATATTACGCTATAAAACACATCAAATCAACTTCTAAGAAATCTTTGTCAAAACTCGTGGCATCGAGAAGTCCTCATTTCATTATCTTGTAGACAAGAGTTCATCAACATCATACTGACAATAGCCTACTAATGGAATACTAGGAATGTCACAAAATTACCAATTATGTTGTGCATATGGGGTTACTACATTTTCATGTTCTTTATATACCTATACTACGAATTAATTATCCTCCACCCACCCAAAAAAAGAACCACCCACACAGAGACGCACTACTCAATTTGATGAACAACTTAGAGATCTTTGTCATTTGGTAAAATTGGAATACTCAAGCTGAAACAATCCGCTCAAGAACTAGTTTTATATAATTCATTAATAGGGCGCCAAACAAAGCTTTTCCTGCAAGTGAAGACAACAGAGAGAGAGAATAAGAGAGGATAAGCATAAAAAAAAAAAAAAAAAAAACTCAATAAGGAGTCTAATATATATATATATATATATAAAAGCAAGAAGTCAAATATGTTCGAATGTTATAATGGAATTTGCACAATTTTCTTGACTGTCAGTGTGAAACTAACGACATATTTATTTTTGGGGTTCTTTGAATCTAACATGTGACTAACTCAAAGTCACTCCTCCTTTTCCATAGTTGATTACTATATTCAATTCTACATGTCCTTATATATTTCATCAAGACTCCCCATATTTTTTAAGGATCGGATTAAAAATTAAGTGAAACTAAAAGGACCGAATAAAAAAAAATGTAGGAAGTTGATTAAAATCAGGTGAAATTATAAGGATGTGCTGTTTGGCATAGGGGGGTGAGGGAGGAAGAAAACTTAGCGCATAGTCATCTAAGCCCAGTGGGGAAAAAAAAAGACCATTTAGGATAGTGATAGTCTCAGGTGGACTTATTTTAAAAAAAGACTTCTGACAGAAGTTATTTTTTCCAGTTTCTGGTATGATTTTTTTCAGTTTCAAGAGAAAAATGTTAAGAATGGGTGATCTAATAAGCAAGTTACTATTAAATATACATCTGTATACATTCTAATTTATCCATTAGAATATATTTAATTAAGTACTTTAGAGTTTTTTTAAAAAAATAAATAAATAATAATTTATTTATTTTTTTATCAAATTTAAATTTTTATCTTTAATTATCACAATTTATACAACTACTATATATGTGTGTGCAATTGCATGTAAGTATGTGTGTGTGTCCCTCTAGTCCTTATTATAAGTAGAGTCGTCAAACGGGTAGGCCCATTGGCCGAAATGGCCGTTTAAGCCCTGGCCCTTTAAGGGCTACAAAAAAAATGGACGAGATATTTGAAATTAGCGCGGAGAATTTGGCTTTGTTTTATGGGCCCTTTTCATGGTAGCTTTTTCTTTTTTCCTTTTTAAATTTATTATATATATATATATATATATATATATTGTATTTGTTATAGAGTTATTTATCCATTTAACTACAAATATATAATAACTATATTCTAATTTTATGATTTGATTTATTATTTGTTGCAAATAAAGATTATGGATGTGTTCATGATGCGGAGAAGAATTTCATGATATTCTTACTCATGAGCCGAAGGCTATTACTCAAAGTGAAGAACAATCAAATGTCGTTAAAATTGATGATAGTGACGAAGATGACGACAATAATAATCATCGTACTAATGTCACTAAGTGATATGCTTTTTATGTTTTATATGAGTTATTTGTGAACATGGTTTGCTTTTGATTATGAATTCTTATTTGTGCTTATTTATTAGATGATTCGTGTTGTAATTTACTAATTATATTTATAAAAAAAAAAGTGGAGGAAAAATAGTTAAAATTTGGAATAGTAATTTCCGGGCCCTACGCTGGCCCTGGTGCTCTTGGGCCCAACTTTGAAAAACAGGTGTTTTTCTTACTCCGGGCCCTGGAGGATCGGCCCTGTTAGGCCCTGACCCTTTACGGGCCGGCCCTGATTGACAACTCTAATTATAAGGCACCAACTAACAATTTTCATAAATCAATAAAAACAATTAAAGTCAATAAAATTGTCCTACAATTTAAATAACTTCTAATATTACCCCCATTAATTCCACTAAACTTTAATATTATATCAATTGTTACTCTCACCTACTACCCTTATTAATTATAGGCATGTATGGAAAAAAAAATAATTAATGCGCTTTAAAAATCAAGCATGTGCCTTATAAAAAGGACTAGAAAGAGTGTGTGTATAGTATTCAATAAGATTCATGTCATTTTTTATTTCAACTCACATTTCAATAAATTATCCAAACAAAAGTCCATTGAAAAAGAAAATTACTTCTCTCACTATTATTCCAATCACAAATCACATTTACAATTTAACTTTTATCTCATATGTCTGTAAAAGTTAGATTACAAATATTTCACTTTAGCCATTGTTATTATTCCTGACGGACCCATAGGAATATCCTCTGACCCAGGCGGATGTCATCATTTTCCATCAATAATTGCTTCTTCCAAAAGGTCACCGTTTTCTTTTATTTTTCTTTTTTTAAAATACATCTAACATCTTAAAATATTTTTTTAGGTGTATTTAATACCTAAAATATTTTTTTAACGTATTCATTAACTTGAATCATTTTTTATTATCCATCAACTTAAAGCTTTTTTTTTTTGCAATTTTATATTTAATAATTTAGATAATCTAAGATGCTGAGTATACCTGAAAAAAATACTTTAAATGCTCATAAAATAATATTGGTACTAAATGCACCTGAAAAAAATACTTTAATGAGATCATCTTAATTTTTTCTGTTTTATATTTCCTATAAATGGTCAGTAGTCAATACATGTTTGCCATCACTTCCCATCCTCATATAAAGTCTTCCACAGTCCCCCAACCCTCCAAACCCACTAATGGCAATGGACTCCGCCAGTAATTATTCAAGACTCACTTTCACTTCTCTGTCCTCCCTCTTCTTTATCTTTACCTCTCTCTGTCTTTTCTTCTTTGCCTCTGCAAAATCTTCTTCTTCTTCTTCATCCTCGTCGTGGGCAAGGTTTGATGACAGGTATGATCACATAGAAGCCAAAGAAAACTGCCTACAAGATCTTCTATTTAAAATCGAAGCAAATATTATTCAAAGATACTGACCATTGGCCATAATTTTTCCTCTTCTTTTGATCAATACAGGACGAAGAGCGATGGATTCTGTGCAGCAAGCGAGTAATTCAAGACTCTTCTTTAATCACCTTTACTATCTCTATTTATCTGTCTTATCTTCTTTGGCTCTGCGAAATCTGATTCTTCTTCTTCTTCTTCCTCTTCGTCTCCGACAAGGTTTTACGGAGAATTAGCAGAACGAGGAGTAGCTGCAGAAGGTGTTGTTGGATATGGTTATGAAGTTCGAAGAGTGATCACTGATCTCTCGCGAAAATCTCTGAGTGCTTCTCTTGATCTCATCAAGTCTTCTTCTCTTTACGGACCTGATGTTCCTCATCTCTCCCTTACGGCTAGGTACTGCGTTTTTCTTCCTTCTCTTTTCTTATTGAGACTTTGACTTTACCTTTGATTATATGACAAAAAAAAAATTTGTTTTATTAAATTTAAGAAAATAAAAGTATACCTCAAGGACTTAAAGGTATAATTTAGTCTAGAAATTTTTTTTTTTTTTTTTTTTGAAATCATCATGGAATTTCTTATCGGTATTTTTTATTGGTTTAATTGTTTCTTGAACAAAATAAAATTATCAAAACAGGAAAGCAAAAATGTAAAAGTTAGAAAATTGATGAAATTTTGCGTCATAATGTATAAGTATATATTTTATATTTACCTTATGTGAATGTGATGTTACAAAAAGTAACATGTAAATAATATAGCTTTCAATATATTTATTAGATGTATGCAAAAGAAATAGTGATTAATCATTAGTGTGGGCCTTTTGCTTTATGCTGCACAAGGAATATTATAATGTCACGTTGACGGTTTGTGAATAATTTATAGTGGGGCTGTCTATGGTTTTTTTTTTTTATATATATATATTATAATATTATATTAATTAATACTACTCATTATTTAAGGAAAAAAAAAAGAGGGGCATGCTTGCCATAAGGGCATTCAAGGTTTTTCTCCACTTTTTTTTTTCAAAAAAAAAAAGGTCTATTAATTATTTTTTTTCTCTCTCTAAGTTCTTTTATGTATTATAATATTAATACTTATTAATTATCCAAAAAAAAAAAAAAAAAAAAACAGGGGCACGCTTGTCTTATGGGTTTTTAAGGTTTTTCTCCACTTCTTTTTTTCTTTTTGTAAACCCCTTATTAGTAACCACTACTTAAATTTTGTAAAATAAATTATTGTCAAAATTAATTAAAAATAAGAAATGTATAAGAGATGCACATTTTTTTTAAAAAAAAAAACATACCCTTATTATGTATGAGTTGAGAGGATGGTGGGAAAAAGATAAAAAAGAAGAGCAAAAAAATGTGAGATGAAAAAACAATTAATTAATTGGATCGAAAAATAGAAAAAATACATTAAATTCATAGACAAAGTCAAATTATTACTTATAAATAGGAGTTAAAGAGAAAAAAAAAGAATATTGCTTATAAATAAAATCGAATAGAGTATTAAATAACTCCTTATTGGTGTTTAGTGTGGAGGGGAAAAGGGGGGACTGAAACTTTTTTTATGTTTGATTTAAAAAAAAAATTAGAAAAAAGTTATATTAGAAGTTTTTAATTAACTTTTACTATTATATTTTATATCTTCTCTTTATTAAAATTTTATAATTAAATAAATTTTCTAATTTTTTAATCTAACTCATAAAAATTTTCTATTTCCTCTAATTTCCTCCAATACCTTCATACCAAACAGCTTCTTAAAGTTTTTTCAAATATAAAATTGTGCGTTCAAATATCCTTTTAACATATAATAGTGAATAAAAATTTAACGCTAAAGTATTTTACATCATATTTTAATTTAGTACCTTGAGTTTTATTAAGTGTATTTTTATAGTATTTTAATTTTAACAACGTTAGCTGGAGGGAAAAAAAAAAAAAAAAAAAAAAACAACTTTAGTCTTCTTCAATAGAAAATGCTAACTTAACAAATTGAAATTGTGAATCTATAATTAAATGCTGACAAAGAAATATTCATAATAATTTTTATAATAAAAATTAAAATAAACAAGTAGATTAAAATATTTATTTTAATTTTAAAATATAAAAAAACATTATCTAAGAGAATTAAACTAAAATAAACGGTTTATATGCAGGTTTATTTTAATTTTAAAATATAAAAAATTGTATTAAAATATTAAAATTAAAATAAAATTTTGATTTGCAGATTAATTTTCATTTTTTTAAAATAATTATGATTAAAGGATTAAAATTAAGGTAAACTTGGTCATTGAGGGTTTATTTTAATTCTTTTAAATAATAAAAACAGTCATAAACATACCCTATTAGCATTTAATTAGATGGTCTCATCTCATTTAAATATGCTAAGGAAGTGCATTACCCTTATTTTAATTCTTAAATAATAAAAACAGTCATAAACATACCCTATTAGCATTTAATCAGATGGTCTCATTATGCTAAGCAAGTGCGTAAAATTAAAAGTTCAAGTATATTTTGGTCCTTTAAATTTTATGTGATATATACTTTTGGTTCCTTAATTTTATAAAATATACTTTTAGACTTTTATTTCCTATATTTCTAAAATGTTATCTACAAAAAATGTTAATGCAACAAATTAAAGTAATGATTGTGCAACTTACAAAATATATTTAATTTTTAACTTTTTTTATAATATATTTATATTATTAAACTATAATAAATAATCGATATTTTTCTATTTAAATTATTGAATTAAAATTTAGATTATTAAATTAATTTTTTTATGTTTTATTTAGATTATGTTTTTGAATTTTTAATATATTTAAATATATTATTTAAATTATTTAAATTTACATTCATTACTTAAGTTTGTTGCTTTGCGTTTTTTTATTAGCAACAATGCAACATTAGCGGTGTTATCAAAAGTATACTTTTACAAAATTAAGAAACCAAAAATATATATCATATAAACTTTAAAAAATTAAAAATATACTTTAGCCAAATTAAAAATACTAAAAATCTATTTCCTTCAATTTCAGCACTTTCCCTGACTTTAAATACTGGCTTAAAAGAATATTGATTGAATTAAGTAGGGATGTTCAAAAAAGATTCTGATTTTGATTATCGATCTTATTAATTGTTTGTGGATGAAGCTAAATCTGTTGCTTCAAAAAAAGTAAGAAAATGGAGCCATTGCATAGAATTAAATAAATCCATATTTCCACATCACTTTGCAAAAAGTTGCGTTTGCATCATAAGACACTCTTTAAAAGGGTGAGAAGACCATTCAGCCAAGTCGCCAAGTCCTATTCCTTCAAGTGGCTAGAGCATTATAATGAAAAAAAAAAACACGTTTAGGAAGAAATGTGTTTCTTAGCTCTCATATATGTTATCAAGGCCAGTAAGTTCAAACTTTTCAATGGAAGAAAAATTGATCAGTGATGAATTTTGCTCACATGACACTACACCCTCCTTTAGCAATACAATGACAGAGAAACTAACCTTTTTTTTTTTTTTCGTAAGGAGAGATGGTTCCTTAATGTGGAAAAATGTCACTCTTCTACAGATATTGTTTTCCAGGACATAGCAAGTTTTTTAAATTATTTTGATCTGGATGTATAAATAATAGCCTTTTAATTCTTTGCAACCTTGTCCCAGGATGATTGCAGAGCTCTTATGTAACTCATTTGATATTTTTAATTTTTTATAATGAAAATTGTCTATCATCCAAAAAAATTGAAATTTCATCTAGAGATATTCTTCTCGAGCGAGACGCCGAGACAAAATTTATGGACATTATACACACCCCAAGAAATTTTCAAATTCATGCCAAGCAGGCAAGCAGCTCATTTTTAATTGTCTGATTGTCTCACGTTCGTCGATTGCAGTTTTGAGAATCCAGATTGCTTCAGAGTGAAAATCACAGACTCCACAAAACAAAGATGGGAAATCCCACATGAAGTAATCCCTCGTCGTTCCAATTTTTATCATGGTTCCCCATCTAACCATCATTATGAATCACATTCACAACAATACTCATTGACCGATCCCAATTCTGACATCGTCTTCACCCTCCACAATACAACCCCTTTTGGGTTCACGATCGCTCGCAAATCCTCAAACGACATCATCTTCGATGCTTCTCCAAGCCCTGAAAACCCATCAACATTTCTCGTCTTCAAAGACCAGTACCTTCAACTCTCTTCCTCGCTGCCCCAAAATGGAGCTTCTTTATACGGTTTTGGGGAGCGCACCAAGAGTTCATTCAAAATCCAACCCAATCAGACCCTCACACTGTGGAATGCTGATACTGGCAGTAATAATCTCGATCAAAACCTTTATGGGTCTCACCCATTTTACATGGATGTTCGTTCACCTTCTGCTAATGGGAGAGTCAAGGCTGGGACGACCCATGGGGTTTTGCTGCTCAATAGCAATGGGATGGACGTAGTCTATGATGGTGATCGTATTACTTACAAAGTCATCGGAGGTATTCTTGATCTTTACTTTTTCGCCGGACCCACGCCGGAATTGGTGATGGGGCAGTACACGGAACTCATAGGCCGCCCTGCTCCCATGCCATATTGGTCATTTGGTAATTTTCTATTCCAAAGCCCTGTTGATTGATTGCATGTTTGTTTGGTGTTTTGCACCGTCTGAGGCCAAATACTTCAAACATTGTGTTCTTGTCTAGTATTAAAGATTGTAGACTTCTTTAAATAGAATAGGGTAACGATACTTGACATATTGTTTGTTTTGCTGTGTTGTGTTCATTTTATTCATTCTATATCTTAGGTTCCCATGTAGTTGTAATAATGCATTCAGGTCAAAAAAGTAGTTGTAATAATGCTTATCATTATTCATTTGGATAATCTGAAATTTTAGGTGATTTTTATGATTTTATGCTCGTTGTGCATTACAATATGTTTAGATAGTGTCATGTTGTCCTCTTTAACTCAAGGTTAGGTATCTTTAGTGTTCTAATAATAGTAGCACATGAGGGAGAAGTTATAAGCACTTTCTGTGTTGATAATGTGAAGTCCACTTCTTACTCACGATGATGATAGATTACTGCCATCCCAGAAACCTATGAAGACACGTGTCTGTGAGGGCACAAGTGTACCACTTTCTGCTGGGGCAGAAAACTTTCTGAGATGGATAAGGTAGTTTTTGGGTGAACAATAACTACCCCACAGCTACTGTGTTTGTTCTTTTGTTTCTTGCATGTTCTTTCCACTAGTTTAGTGCTTAGGGAGTTATTGACAGTTGTTGTGTTTGTGTTCTTAGGAGTTAAGGTCAGTTTAGAGTCTGTTTATGATTTTTTTTTTTTTTTAAAGACCAAGTATAGTTTTTCTAATTTTGGTGTGAGTTTGATGATATTTGTACCTGGAGATTCTCCTTTTTAATTGTTAGAGAATATTGCGCCAAGATTCTTTACTTTATCCTCTTTTAATTTACTTCAACCTGCTCATACCCTCACCTAAAAGCTAAAACCTGTCAGTTGACTATATTAGCGTGGTCTGATGTAACCAGCAAGGGTACCATGGCATAGAAAACTTGAGTTTGGACTGTAAATAAATATTATTGTCATTAAAATGTGTGTATATATTTCTTTATTCTTTTTACATCACAAAAGGTTGTCACTTTTATTTTCTGCACATGTGAAGTCGCTAAAAAGAACAGAATATAGAAAAATTACATAATTTATTTTTCTTTTTGTAGAAATGACTTTGTAAGGTGAGTTGAGATGTAGGATGTGATTATTTACACTCCCCAGACATTCACATCCTGTGAATTAAAATATTTTGTTGTTCTGAGTAACCTTGTGTCTAGTTTTTGTGCTTACCCACAACTTATGGTGCTATTGTTGGAGGTTTTCATCAATGTCGATGGGGCTACAAGGATGTAACTGACGTTGAGAATGTTGTTGCTAATTATGCCAAAGCAAGCATACCTCTTGAAGTAATGTGGACAGATATCGATTACATGGATGCGTACAAGGATTTCACACTGGATCCCATTAACTTTCCACTGGATAAGATGAAAAATTTTGTTGACACTCTTCACCATAATGGTCAGAAATATGTGCTGATCTTGGATCCAGGTACCTTCCTTCGAGCATATCATACATATTCGTCATGCAAAAATTACTCTTCTTTTGATTGTAAATGTAATTTGCATTATTAATGCAAGGAAAAATTTCAAACAGGTATCAATGTGAATAAGACAGATGAGACCTTTATTAGAGGTTTGCAGGATGATGTCTACATAAAGCGTGGTGGAAAAAATTATTTGGGTGAGGTTTGGCCCGGGCCAGTCTACTATCCAGATTTTCTAAATCCAGTTAGCCAAGTCTTTTGGGCTAAGGAAATCAATTTATTTCAGAGCCTCCTTCCTTTTGACGGTATTTGGCTTGACATGAATGAGTTATCCAATTTCATTACTTCACCTCCTATTCCATCTTCTAACTTGGACAACCCTCCTTACAAGATTAATAATGCCGGGAGTCTACGACCCATAAATAATAATACAATTCCAGCTACTTGTTTACATTATGGTAATATCACTGAATATGATGCACACAACTTGTATGGTCTATTGGAGTCCAAAGCAACTAATGAGGCCCTAACAAATATAACAAGGAAAAGGCCATTCATTCTCAGTAGATCAACTTTTGTAAGTTCAGGTAAGTATACGGCCCACTGGACAGGAGATAATGCTGCCACATGGAATGATTTGGCATACTCAATACCATCCATCTTAAATTTTGGAATATTTGGAATTCCGATGGTTGGAGCAGATATATGTGGCTTCTCAGGAGATACAACTGAAGAACTTTGTCGGCGCTGGATACAGGTAAAAAGTTTTAGACCTAATCACATTGATGTTTTTGCATTTTTGTGTTGTTTGGATTAGATGGTCATATACTCTTTTCTTTCTTTTTACTTGCTTGAAATTTATGACCCCTCCATAAAAGAGTTGGTATTTACTTTTTCTATGAGACAGGTTTTCCTTCTCTTACTTGAAATGATTCATATATTTATAGGAAAAGTTAATCAGTAAGATAGGCCATTAGAGTTGAGACGTTTAAAAGTATGTCTCCATGTCATAATTAGAAGTTTTATTCAAATTCCTAAATCTCTGCGGGCTAGGTGTGTATTACCTTTTTCAATATGCTGTATTACCTTTTTCTTATCATACAGGTGCTAGTTTAACTTCTTTCGTATGATAGGTGTGTATTTTAAATCGCTATATGTAGTAGTATAATTTTTTATTTAATATTATATGCCCAACAGCATCCATCCCCCTAATATTTTCCCCCTCTACTACACCCTTGTTGATCTGAATTTTTTTTTTCTCATGGCATATGTAACTAACTCATCTTTTTGGCATTGTAAGTTATTTGGCATTCGTTTTATGAAAAAAAATTAGTCAAATTTGCAAACCTTGAATGCATGTATGTATTAAATCTCTTAATAGTCATATTTCTTTACAAGGAATGATTGTCTGCTGTGACACTGAACTAATGTATCTTGGGTTTTACATGTATGTATTTATAAGAAGTAAAACTACTTTCTCATAAAAAATTATAGGATGCCGTCAACTTTAGTATCTAAGACCTTATATTCTCTTAATATTGCATCTTACAAGCTGCTTGCTTATCAATAAATTTTCTGTTGTTTTTCATATTGCAGTTAGGGGCATTTTATCCCTTTGCAAGGGATCATTCAGCCAAAGGTTCAAGGCATCAAGAGCTATATGTTTGGGATTCAGTTGCTGCTTCAGCTAGAAAAGTGCTTGGTCTTCGCTATCGCCTCCTACCTTACTTCTACACATTAATGTATGAAGCACATGTAAAAGGGATACCCATAGTTCGACCTCTTTTCTTTTCATTCCCCGAGGATATCTCAACTTATGAAATAAACTCTCAATTTCTACTTGGTAAAGGGGTGATGGTGTCACCTGTTTTAAAGCCAGGAGCAATCTCTGTTGATGCTTATTTTCCCACAGGAAGCTGGTTTGACCTCTTCAATATCTCAAACTCAGTGATTGCAGACACAGGAAAAAATGTGAGGCTTGATGCACCGCCTGATCACATAAACGTTCATGTTCGAGCAGGTAATATCTTGGCTTTGCAGGGTGAAGCGTTGACAACAGAAGCTGCACAGAAGACGCCATTTGAACTTCTGGTTGTTATTAGTAGCAGCACAAACAGTTCTGGACAAGTGTATTTGGATAATGGGGAGGATCTTGACATGGGGGTAGGGAAAGGACAATGGACGCTGATAAAATTTTATGGTGCATTGCACAACAATAGCGTTTTCGTTGAATCAAAGGTCACGAATGGGAGGTTTGCTCTTGACCAAAGTTGGTTCATAAATAAGGTAGCCTTTCTGGGGATTCCTAATGGAAATAGTTTGAATAGTACTTTGGAAAGGAAAGAACTGAGCATCATGAAAGGATCAAACACAGATGACAAGAAGACAGTTATAAAGAGATATTTGGACAGTTCCAAACATTTTGTTATTGTTGAAATATCAGAATTGTCTCTGCTTATTGGAGAGGAATTCAAGCTGGAAATCAAGGTCTCATAAACATGAAGTTTAATAAAAACTATTTTTCATGGCTATTGGTATGCATTTTCCGATGTTTGAACAACAGTTACGTTCTGAATAATTCAATAATTTTGATTTAGCTCTTAATGGTGATGTGGGTTAGATGTTGAATTACCGGTTGATGGGTAAGATGTGTGTGCCCACTGGAGTAGATGATTTACTTGAAGTATCTTTCTTTTATTACTTGGCATTGAGCTAGCTGTGATTTAATCAATTGACAATGCTTCCAAATATGTTTTAATTCTTGGTTCCTGAGATCATGCATATCTGTTATTTTCTTTTGTATGTTGTATTTGTATCTGTCTTCTTAGTTCTACTTCTAGATATGAATTGCAGGCAACTTCTTGGAACTTGAGTATTCAATATAGCCCCTGTGGAGAGGAAAACTATGTTTTTCTTGCATTTTCTATATTTAAGGAGCCATTTAGCACAAATTAAATGGAGGAATGAGTAAACTTGGATGTCCTCCGTTTATTTGGTTGCAGAAGCGGCTGCTAAACTGGAGTGCAGCAATGAATTTGTTTTAGCACTTTAAAGTTTTCTTAGATGGACCCATTTGAATATATGCCAATGGAGTGTACCTTCATTGGTTTGTGAAATTTCTTGAGTGAATCACTATAAGATCCCAAAGAGGGATTTAGACGCCCAAAAGTCTGATAACTACTAAAGAACATGTATTGACGAGTTTTAGTATAGAAAATGATAACAAGTTTATCTTGCTCATTTGTTATTGGGATTTTAATAATTAAATCCCTTGTTTGGGACCACACAGTGATTATCTCAACTCTAAAGATTCGATTTTTGTGATTGTGAAACTGATGCACTCATGTGGTGAACATTGATGTGTCCCCATAATGTGTTTTACCTAATTTAGCAGTCCGTGAAGTCTATTAGTATTGTGAATGCTTGTGGGGTAAGCATTAGACACCTTACTATTCTCCTTTTGATTAAAAAGAAGGGTGAATGAGCAATTTTACACATGACCTTTGCCACACAGTGATTATCTCAACTCGGAGCAAATTTACCATAAAGGCCCACCATATTAAGAAAAATAAAAAATGTTAATATTATTATAATATTTTTTGTGATTGTGAAACTGATGCACTCATGTGGTGAACATTGATGCTCCTCATTCGATTTCCCTTCCTCTTCGGATTTTTATCCCATGGTAGATCTTCACCCCGAGACCATGGAAAAGCTCTAACTTTTTTTTTACCTAATTTTTTGTTTGTTTTCAGCCATGTATGGTTTCTAATCACTTTCTTGTTCATTGATCTATGTGGTTCTGGGTTTCGATCTGAGTTTTGGGAAAAATTTCTCGTCTTTGTTCTTAGGAATCAAGATATATGTTAATTGATTCTTTGCTTTTATGGGTTTCGATCTGGGTTTCTGGTTTTCATTCTGGATCTAAGGTCCTAATTTGTTTAGGTTTCGATCTAGGTTTCTGGTTTCATTTTGCTTGAGAGTTGTATCTGGAGTTTGTTCATACAACACGTTTTTTCAGTTATCGATTCAATTTGTTTGGTTTCAGTTTTCGATTTCAATTTGTTTGGTTATCCCTATCGCACCAAATGCTTTCCGATTACAAACTGAGTTTATGAGGCTAAGTGGGAGATGGCTTTTTTTTCACTTCGACCCTGATGATTCGCCATCATTATATTTGAGAGAATCAGGCACCTGGGACCTCGTCATGGTGATTTCACTTGGAAGATTAGGAATCACGAACGGCTCTGAATCTAAAGATTCATAAGCACACAAGGCGAAGAGACCATTGCCATGAAATACGATCGCCGGAATCCCGAACTTGGTGGCAGAATAAGTGGCCCATGGGAAGAACATATCTGCAACGAGGCAATCAGGAAGTGACTGCTGCAATATTTTCTCCAGTGGATCTTGAAGCGTGAAGTAGTGGCTTCAAAGAATTTGTGAATCAAATTGTGGGGAAGGGATTGAGTTCATATTCTCGTAGCCTTGAGGGAAACCAACCTGTGCACAAGGGAAATCGATGGTATGGATTTCAATGAGAGTATTGAAAGATTGAAGTGATTTGAAAATAATAGGATCCTCCTTTCGTGTCGTTCATTTTCCTGGTTCAAAGACAGACAGAGGGGTATTTTGGTATTTTTAGGTGCTACTTAACAGGCGTTAGTCTTCTTTAACTGCAATGGTATTTTTGCTCTGATTTTGATAGTTCATGTGTATTTTTGCTCCAGAAAAAAGGTCATGGTGTTGGGCGCTCCCTGAGGCAAAGGTTATGTATAAAATTGCTCCTTAAAAAGAACATAAACGGGGGAAAAAGCCATTGAACTGTCACTATTCACACCCCAAATGAGATGTGGATAGCACGCTAAATAAGGAAAAAAGGGGAAGATGCTTTTCGAAATGGAAATGAATTCAAAAGGGGTTGAATACCTAATTTGTCACGGAAGTTTTGTCAAGGAAGCGTCCAGTATCCGGAAGTATTTTGAGTATCATTTTTGCCTCAGAAGTTTTTTTTAGGAGCAAATTTTTGTAAACTTCCAGGGCAAAAATGATACCAATCCAACGGTCAAAATTAACTGATGGGCCAAATTGCTAAATTTGTAGACTTCCGGGGCAAAAATGATACCCAAAATACTTCCGGGTGCTGGGCACTCTCTTAGCAAAACTTCCGTGACAAATTGGGTCTTTAACCCATTCAAAAGGGATTGTGACAAAAATCTTGAATTTATCGCCAAAAAAGAAGATAGGTTCAAGAATCTTTTGTATGTAAAGAAAGGAAGGCAAATTAGGTTGAGGATAGGAAGAAAAACATAACAATTGTAATTATTAAGGACAACTAAATAACAAGATTTTAATTTAAAAATCATTAGAGACGATTTAGAATTTTTAAATTTATATTATGGTATTTAGTTCTTATAAATAAATAATTAATAATTTTAGTGATCCTCTTTAATAAATATAATTCTCTTTTGGTCTAATTTTTTTAAAAAGGTATTAGACACTTTAGAATACACGATTAACTTTAGCAGACTGTGTAAAAATTATATGGCCTTAAATTTATTTTTTTGTGAAAAAATTTTTAAAATTATTTTTTGTCAATCACTTACAAAAATGAATTAAAAAATGGTAAAAGTAAAATAATTATTTATTTACAAATGTACACTTGTCCAGAATTAAAATCTAGGGCCTATAATTTTGTGATGAGGATCATTCAACTAGAACCATCACATGGTTTGCATTACTTATTATTATTTTTAATTAATTTTCTCCAAAAAATTAAAATAGTAGAGTAATTTATCATTTTGAAAAAAAAAATATTTCCTATCATTTATTGATGTTTAATTTGCCAAAAAAAATAATGATTTTAGCTGCTTTATTTTTATCATTCTTTGAAATTTTAAAATTTATCTTTTAAGAAATTCACTAAAAAAAAATTCTTTATATATATTTTTTCAATTTTTCTGAAAACATACTTTGTATATTTTGAAATTTCGTTCAAATTTATTAATTATTACTAAAAATTTATTCTAATCTGTTTGCTTGAGGTGCCACACTGCCACGCACAGTGAATTGATATCTTCTCTTGAGGAGATTCTTAAATTTCACATAACGTGATTTATCTGGTTTAACGAAGCCTCCTTTCATTAATTGTTTTTTTTTTTAAAAAAAAAAATCTTATTTATTGACTGACTCAGTCAAAATATAAGAACTAAATAATTAATTTTTCCTTTTTTCTAAATCCAATTCTTTAAAAAATTTCTTTGCTCCCTCCAATTCCCTTGTACCAAATACGGTAGCAATTTTAGTAGATGAAAAGACAATGATGCAATTGCTTTGTTCAGACAATGATGCAACTGCTTTGTTTTTTGAATCCCCTTATTTATTTGTCTCGTGAATTTCTTTATTTATTTTGTGAATAGCCAAAATGTTCTTGCTAACTTTCTCATTTTTGTGTTGTTAATTCCAAAAAATTCTTTTGAATCACTTTTTTCTTCTTGTCTTGTAAATTCTTTTATTTGTCTTGTGAATATACATTTTGTCTTACAAATGTCTTTATTAAAAAAAAAAGTAAGGGTATCATTGTCTTTTCACTTATGAAACTTAATTTTATTTTGGTCCTAGGGTTTTAAAATTCTTTGGGGATGATTAAAATAAAATTGCTACTATGAGGGCTGACTGATATTTTCTCTTAATTGTTTTGGAATCTATCATTCTCCCAACGATAGTAAAGAAAACTTTATAAGAAAAAACATGAAATGTAATAAAAATAGGAAAATCCTAAGAAAATATTACTTAAACTTCAAAATCTTAAATAAGTGATTTCACAATAAAATGAGTTGTTAATTGTTTTATTATTCTTGTTAATCTTATTACTATTCTTATTAACAAGATTTTGAAGTTCATGTGTCATTTTCTCATAAAAATATTAAAGAAAGATTGAAAGAGCCAAGTGAGACATTAATAGGAACACCAAACAATGCGGTTAGGCTTTGAAGTCTGCAGGGAATAAAAGCTTCTTTAAAATTGTATTTTTAATATTTAAATTAATATTCTTTTGGTCTTTTTAACAAATCACTTTTAATATGTTTCGTGGAAACCAATATTAACTTTTAAATTAAACTATCTTTATCTTTATCTCAAAATTTATAGCTAAAGTATATTTTTAGCCATTTAAATTTATGAGGTATACTTTTGATTTCTTGATTTTATAAAAATATATTTTTGATTTGATAATTTTAACATCTTTAATTCTACTAACGAAAAATATTAACACAATAAATTTAAGTGATAACTCTGTAAACTTAAGTGATGATTATGTAATTAAATATTATTAATCTTAAAATTTAAAATATGTGAAAAATGAAAAATCTAAAAGCCTAATATAGCAATTAATATCAAAATCTCGATTGTATTAAGAAAATTATAGTTTAATACTCTAAATATATTAGTTCAATAAAAAAATAGTTTAATAATCTAAATAGTAAAACCTTGATTTCATTTGCAAGTGATTTGTTGATTTATTTTAGTTTAAATAATCTAATATATTATATGAAAATATTAAAATTTAAATATGTTTTGTTAGTCGCATAATGTTGCATCAATATTTTTACGCTAATAATATTAATAGTGTTAGATATATAGGACCAAAAATATACTTTATAGAAGTTAAGTGACCAAAAGTATATTCATGTAAAACTTAAAAGGACTAAAAGATACTTTACCCTAAAATTTACTAATAACTCAACAACTTTTTTTTTTTTTTTTTTTTTTTTTGATACAAAAGAGAAACCTCAAGCAAATACCTAGATCAATATTACAACCATTCCAATCCTTAGAAATAAGACCCGTAGGTTATCCGATGGAAAGTAGATTTCCGATAGCCCCCGGATGCCTTCCAATCCTGTCTTAGCTAAGAAATCCGCAACGTTGTTACATGTGCGAGGCACATAGGTAATCTTCATCATCCAGTCCCTGTCTAGCATGGCTCTCACCTGTGTAAGCAGCTCAACATCCCTATGGTTGTGCTCAGGTTCTTGAAGAATCAAATCCCGGCATTATGTGGAGTCAGTTTCCATCCAGACTTTCCTGCACCCCATAGCCATGCCATACGGAGCCCAAGGAGACACCCCCAAATTTCTGCGGATAGCGCATCTCTTTTGTCAATGTGATATACAAAGCCTTTCAGAAACTTCCCTAAGGAGTTACATACCAGTCCCCCACAAGCACTCTTAGTAGTAACTATTGAATGAGCTCCATCAACATTAACCTTCACCCAATCCTCCTCAGGTGGTCGCCATGACTCCCGGATGGGGGCTAGGATTGCCCCCTGAATCTTCGTCCCTGCTAGACAATCTTTTGTGCGTGTCATGCAACGTACCATCGCTGTTGTACTTGCAATAAGACTATCATTCGGGGTCCACTTCTTTTCGAACACAAGTAAGTTCCTGCGCTTCCAGAGCCACCAACACAGGATCATAAACGTTGAAGCCCACCGCCTGCTCGCTTCCAATCGTCCCCCTATGTTACCCCATATCCAGTCGGAAAGGCTTTGGTTGTAAAACCAGCTCCATCTAGATGGAGGTACCACTTTCTTCCATATAGATTTCGAGTGAGTGCAATTGTGGAACACATGAATAGTGTCTTCACATGAGTGTCCACAAAGCGCACAACTCGCATCCATAGACAAACCTCTTCGCTTACGATTAGCATTAGTAAGCAAGCACTGTTGAGCTGCTAGCCATAACAGAGTCTTACAACATTGAGGAGCTTTAACTCTCCATAAACCACTCAAGTCTTGTCCTTGATCCTGATCGTCACTTGATAACACACGATAGGCAGATTTCACTGTAAAATTGTCATGTTTGTCCCACTTCCACTTCACTGAGTTGGGATCTCGATCAGGAACGATTCCACCCGACACCGACGCCATGTTCTTGATTTCGACCACACATTTGAACCAAGGCGACTCTTGTAAATGCTAGGGAGTAGATCCTCCCCACATTTGTATTTATCTCTAATCACCTTGACCCAAAGGGCATCCCTATGGGTGACAAGCCGCCATCCCAACTTCATGAGGAGAGCTTGGTTGTGAATTTTTGCATGATGCAACCCCAACCCGCCTCGCCTCTTCTCCTTACACACATCCTCCCAAGCTACTAAATGAGTTTTTCGATGCTCCACTATTCCACCCCATAAAAAAGAACGGTTCTGCTTGTCCAGATCTTCACATACATTGCTGGGGAGATGAGCAGTTTGCATAGTATAGGTAGGAATTGCAGAGGAGACCGCAGAGATGAGTGTTGTCCTTCCTGCTAGAGAAAATGAGTTCACTTTCCATTGAGCCAACCTGTCTTTAACTTTATCAACAACCTCCTGAAATGAGCCCTTCACCACCCTGTCATGATGGAGTTTCACTCCTAGGTACTTCCCAAGGTCCGGTGTTAGGGTAAACCAAAGGATACTACTAAGCTCCGATCTCCTAATATGATTGACATTCTTAGAAAAAAAGATCCGAGTCTTAGAGGGATTAACCTTTAGACCTGAGGAGTTACAGAAAAGAGACAAGCAGTCTCGTACCAACTCTGCTTGGTGCACCGAAGCTTCCGTAAACAAGATAATATCATCTGCAAAGAACAAGTGGGATACCGGTGGGCCTGTCTTCGTGAGCCTGATGGGTTTCCATACATCACCTTCCATCCTTTCTTGAATCATATGTGCCAGTTTCTCAATACATATCACAAATAAGTAGGGCGAGAGGGGATCCCCTTGTCTAACACCCCGAGAAGACTTAAAGCACTTTGCCTTACTCCCATTCCACAGAAGTTGAAGATTCGCAGTGCTAACACACTCCTCCACCAAATGGATAAGATTCAAAGGAAGGTTCAGTTCCTGTAGGCAGCCAATAAGGAACTTCCAATTGACCCGATCATAAGCCTTTTTCTAGATCAATCTTAATTGACATGTACCCTTTCTTCCCACCCATCACACGCATAGAATGAATCACCTCTTGAGCCACAATAATGTTATCAGAGCTAAGGCGGCCTGGAAAAAAGCTGCATTGGTTTGGAGAGATAACATGTGCCATAAAGCATTTTATTCTGTTAGCCACAACCTTCGTAATCAACTTGTAAATCACATTACAAAGGCTAATCGGTTGAAGATCCCTGAAAGACTCTGGGTGCTCCTTTTTGGGAATTAAGACAATAAGAGTGCCATTCACCTTACAAACCCGCTCAGGATGGTAAAATGCTTGTTTCACAAAGTAAACCACCGAGTCCCGAACAGTCTCCCACTGATGCTGGAAAAACAAAGGGTTAAACCCATCCGGTCCTGGCGATTTCAAAGCGCCCATACTAAACAAGGCATCCTTAATCTCTACTTCATCCACTTCCCTCCTGCATACCCGTTCATGCACCTCCATAAGCTTAGGAAAGGAAATATCACAAGTAAGGTCAGGCCGCACCATGACTTCTTCATCAAACAAACTGGAAAAGTACTCAGTGGCATGACGCTTAAAAACTCAACAACTTTACACATGTTTAAATATACACTTTCTTTTTTGGGAAAAAAAATAAACATCTACTCCTTCTTGTCATTTTTATAAGAGCCCAATATTTGAATTACTTTCGTTCTTTTACAAGAACCTGATAACTTTTGTATGACCATTTAATAAGTTTTTTCTTTATGTACCACTCATTAATTATAATATGTATTGGATTAATTAAAATGTTGACTATACTTATATGTACTTTATTTCTCTCTCTTATAACAAAATTTATTTTAGATATACTTATTATTTTAAACTAATTTTAACCACGGTTTTAAACCACATAATTGAGTTATTGAACTCTTATAAATAAGATCGTATAAAGTGCATAATAATAATTGAAGAAAAAAATAATACACTAATCTAAAAAAAAATCAATAATGCAGCTTATAATAAAAAACCTTTTTTATTTACTCACATGTAATTTATTTCTTTCTCTTACTTGTCCTTTATAAATAAGGGTATACTTGAAAAATAAAATTTATTTCATATATACTTGTTAGTTTTAACTAATTTTAACCACTTTTATAAACAAACATAATTTAATTATTGAATTTTTATAAATAGGATCGGAGGGAGTATATAATAATAATTGAAGGATAAAATAATACATTAATCTATAAAATTCAATAATGCAGCTTGTAATAAAGAACCTTTTTTTTTTTATTTTATTTACAAATAGAATTAAAGGAGTATTTGTAAATCTTTTTAAAAAGTTCTCTTTTATAAAAAAGGGGGCAGAAAAATTATGCACTGTCATTTTCATGTCCCTTTCTTTATCATGATCTAATGTGACGGCTATTAAAATTTAAAGGCTATCGACCAAAAATAAAAATAAAAATAAAAATAAAGGCTACACACTTTCGCGACCACCCATTCGGAAAAGCAATTCGTCCAGAATAAACTCCGGGATCAAGAGAAATTCGGTCAAGAATTATTCCATCTAACTTTTAGTATAAACACCTAATAATATTTTTATGTAAATTAATAAAGCGAATTAATTAGTTATTTTTATAAATATCAAAATTACCATATGTATAAGTTTGGTTAATTAGTTAGGGAGATTATAATTAATTAGGGATACAAGTGAAAAAATTAATATTTCAATATAAAATCTAATTAAGAAATACCTTTTAAGAATATTCTTAATAGTGTTAAGTTGCTTATAAGTTAACTCATTATCACGTAATAACAAATGAGAATTAAGTAATTAAATATTCCTTAAATTCATAATTTTTTAAATATATTTTTTTTAAAGTATACTTTTAATCGTTTAAATTTTACATGAGGTATATACTCTTAGTCCTTCAACTTTATAAAGTATACTTTTGATCCTATATTCTTAACTTTGTTAATGTTTAGACAACAAACTCAAGTGATGACGGTTTACGATTTAATTGAAAATGTTGACGCAGCAAACACAACAAAACATATTTAAATTTTAATTTTTTAATATAATATATTTAGATTATTAGAGTAAAATAAACCAACAAACCTTGAAAGTGAAATTGAGATTTTTATATTTAGATTATTAAACTAAATTTTTTAATACAATTGATATTTTGATATCAACTTTTTCATTAGGTTTTTAGTATTTTTCAATTTATATAAATTTTAAATTAATAACATTTAATTATACGCTTATCACTTGAATTTGTTGTGTCAAGATTTTCCATTAACAACATTTTTTTATATTATTATCTCTTATCCAGTTAGGACTCGCGATTGGCTCTTCTAATACAAGTGTCTTCTTAGGACTTTTCAGTTAGCAACATAAATGGACTAAAAAGTACCATTCTGCTTCTATTTATAAGTCTATTTTGACCAAATCTTGCATACCAAAGAGAGGTAGTTAACTCAATGATTATGGGGTAAATTTTTAATTTTGCCCTCATTTATAATTGAATATTTTTCAACCCTTTTTTCAATTTATATGCGTAAAATTGTCACAATATCTGTTATTACATGAAATTGGACTTATAAATAAAACCAAATTTTTTGGTCAAAATAAACTTATAAATAAGATCAGATTGATATGCTTTTTAAAGTGTAAGAATTATAGGAACTAAAATATAATTTTCAAAGTTAAGGGGTTAAAAATATAGTTTAGCTAATTTTTTTATATCTCCATTTATAAATCATTAGTGCTCTCTCTCTCTCTCTCTCTCTAACAAAAATTAAATAAGAGTAATGAGTAATTGGGACCCAATCTTTTTTCTACTTTTCTTAGAAATAACTTGTTATTAGTTCTAGCATCAAAGAACCAATTTATAATTATGTCTCCCTCTTTTTTTTTTCCCCCTTTTTTAGCCCTATTGCTGAAAATTACTCTCTTCGATCTTATAAGATATAATTGATTTTTTAATGAAATACTAAAAAAATTAAATAAGTTATTTAATTATATTATTTATTATTTATCATTAAATTATATATTAGTTTATATATTAGACAGAGTAATTTTTTTTAAAAATGATAATTATGAATATTTTAAAATAATTTAATTAATTTTTTAATATGTTTTAAAAAACTAACTCTATTTTATATTTATAAATATTTATAAAGAGGGGGTATTTATGTCTGAAAATAAAATCAATCAATCAATTCTTTCTTTTCTTCTGTCACCTGATCTATGCTTCATATTCCTGAGTCCTGACCCTCTGACTTCTATTCACACAAAGATTCTTCAAACTTCTGATTCTATAAGTTTTCTTTCTCTGTTCGCTTTTGGATTTTCTCTGTCTCCAAAATTTCCCCGTTTCCGCAGCCTCTCTCTTTTCGTCTCAGACCATTCCCCTGTCGGTTCTTGCAACGTTGGACCAATCCTGTTTCGCGTTTGCCGAATGGATTTCAAGCGGTGGCGATGGCGTTGGGTTTTGATGTTGATCGGTGTTGTTGCTACTAGTGCGTCAGAAACCAAGCAGCAAGTTGTTTCTCGAATTGCCTTCGGATCATGCTCCAACCAAAGCGCTCCTCAGGTTCTCATTCTTTCTCCTTTTCTTTTTCTTTTTCCCTGTTCTATTTTTATTCGAGTTCTTTTCTCTTGCTTTGTCTTCCCGATACGTAATGTTTTTCTGTTTGTGACCAATTTTACGTAATGTTGCTCTTAGAAGCTGACTTTTGAGTTTTTTTTTTTTTTTTAATTCTGTCTGTTTTCCCGTACGGTAATTAGGAATATTTTGACTTAGCCCACATTAGCAGTACTGTCTAAAAACGACAAAAATACTTAAATGATTGGTGTATACATGCTATTCGTACTGATTAAATATGCAGAGGTGGAGGTGAATATCAATAACATGACATAACCATTTTAATAAATTGAGAACACCATGAAAACTAGTTTCGTCCCAAAAAAAATAATTGACAAGGTGGAGGACAAGTTAACTTCCAGTGTGAGTGTATTACAGCAATTCAGATTGAAATAGAAGGGGTAGCTGAGATGTTAGTTTAAATATTGAAGTTTATGGTAGATGTCTTCCTATCTATTATTTCAAGTAATCAAGAGCCGGAGCTGCATATTAGATGCTTTCCGAGCATGGCCCTGGCCCATCAGGCTAGTTTTTTGGTTTGAGCATGAGTTGCAATCTGATCCTAGATCTTTGTTTGGCTGCTTTTCTCTAAACCACCTCCTCCCCAGCTCAAGTTCAATACATATTGTCTTTTTGGATCTTCATTGGGATAATTAAATGAAATGTCAAAAGTTCATGTTTCAGCTCACTGTATCAAAGTCATGCCTATACTGTATATTCAATATTGTATTTATAAAGGAAAATTCATTAAATTCGGTTATATTATGTTATAGTTGGTGCTTTCTTTCTGTATGAGTGACATTCATTTTGATGCCCATTCTAACCCTGTGTTGTCATTTTATGCTAGCCCATATGGGATGCAATAATCAATTTCCATCCCCATATTTTTATATGGATGGGTGACAATATATATGGAGATTCGAAGCGGCCTTTTAGAATCTTTGGACCAGAAAGGACAATTGGGCCATGGAAGAACATTCCACGATTCTTCCCTTCCTCTCAGCAAGAAATGGAGGCTAAATACAGGGAAGCCAAGACCAGTCCTGGCTATTCTAAACTTCGAGAAAAAGCTGAGGTGCTTCTTCCCAAGCTTTTGTACTCTTTTGTGTTGTACTCTTTTGTGTGTAGAGATTCTCCATAGAAACATAACGTTTTGTTGGTATGTTTTATGGGAGAACTTACTTAAGCAGTGTCAAGGTTTGCTTGCGTTATGTAGCCTAACTTTTATATTTGGAATGTTATAGGTTATTGGTACTTGGGATGATCATGATTATGGATTAAATGATGCAGGAAAAGAATTTTCTGAAAAAGTCACCAACCAAATGCTGCTTCTTGACTTCTTAGATGAACCTCAAGAGAGCCCAAGGTTGGTTAATAATCTCCTCTATTGTTCATGATATTTGACTTAGCTGTTATAAATTATTTATAAGTTTTTTTTTAAAATTCAGTCCAAGATAGTTCACTAACAAGTAATTCTTAGGTTTCAAGTGTCCAAAATACTCTCAAATGTATCAGCACATTCTTTTTCTTCAGGGACAGTATTACAAGTGTATAATCGGTCATTGCTTTCATATATGATTGAGTGTATTAAAAGATCTCTAGGCAGAAAAAGCTGGTGTAGATGCTTATAGTAGTTTTTTTTTGCAGGCGAAAGCAGGCCGGTGTATATGTGTCATATACATATGGTCCTGTGGGTAGAGACATCAAGGTATTCAACTGAAACCTTGCTGTTGTTTTTCTTTATTTAATCTCTATTATTTATTTATTTTCCCACAAAATCCTGACATGTTATGCAGTTGCCACTAGATATTCATGTTAAGCTTTCATGTGAAAGCATATGTCTTGTACTAATACCTGTTATTTTTTGGACGACCTTTCAGATTATCCTCTTAGATACCAGATACCACAGAGACCCCATAGGAAGTGACGGAACCATCTTGGGGAGTTCACAATGGCTATGGTTGGAGCAAGAGCTAAAGGGTCCAGCTACAGCCATAACCTTAATTGTATCTTCTATTCAGGTACAGCTATTAGTTGCCAACCTTTTATGATCTATGAGATAGATCAGTGTGTGTAGATTTAAGTATTTACTGAACTCAACCCAATATTTATCATGAATTTTGCATTTTCACCCAAGACAATAAGTATTATTCTTGTAGATCTTGTGGTTTTCTTTGAATATGCGTGAAGAAAAGAAAGGAAATTGTGTCTGACTCAACAAGTGGCATCCTGCACTTATACAGCTTTTGGCTTCCTGCTAATGTAAACCTTGTAATCTTTTGTAGATTCAGCTTTCTGCTTGAGTTGTTATACCTTCGAGAATGCAGTTCCACTGTTTTCTTAATGTAAAAAGTGTTGAAAGAATTCATGGCACATTTCATGCTCTTTTTGTGTCATGGTGTTTGTGTTCTCTTGGTCATTGGGAGCTCAGACCTGAAAGATGCCTATGATTCAATGCTTGATTGCATTGGTTTGTTTTGTATAGAGATTTATAGGTTTATCTAATCAAAATGTCAGGTCATATCAAATCTTACAGCAGCCACTCGCCCACTGTTTGCTATGGAATCTTGGGCTCGTTTTCCTAAGGAAAGAGACCGGCTTTTCAAATTAATAGCAGATAGTAAGGTAATAATTTCATTGTACTTTTTTTCCTGAAAGTATTGCACTTTTCTTATTAAGGGACTGCTTAATACTAAAATTTACATGGTGTAGGAAGAAGTTATATAACATTTTATTCACCTTTTCTTCTTGTGAAGAGGAATGGAGCACTCTTTATAAGTGGGGATGTTCACTTTGGGGAAATCACAAGATATGATTGTGCACTGGACTATCCACTGTACGATATAACCTCTAGTGGGTTAACTCAATCAATTGAGGAAGTAGTCCCACCTTCCTTGCGTTTTTTAGTGAGATTCATTGCATGGTTAACCCCATCTACAATGAGAGTCAAAAGTCAGAACTGCAGATACAAAGCTTGCATATATGGTATAGCCGTCTTCTTTTATCTTAGTCATGTACACAGACACACACGCACCAAGTATTTCATGTTCTGATGTTTCAAATGTTGAATTTTTGTTTTTCTCAGGCAAGCCTAATTTTGGAGCTATTGAAATAGATTGGGATTCTCGCCCAGTGACAATGAAAATCGAAGTCAGGGATGTAGATGGAATTCCTGTGGCAGGGGTAAATGTTTCATTGCTGGAATTACAGAACTCAAATGTTGAGGCTTGGAACAAAGTAAAAGCACGACAATATCAGAGGCACTGCTCTCTTGAAACTAGTCTGCCATGGATTATAAGATATCGTCTGGCTATCTTATTCTTTTCCACCTTAGTTGGTGAGTCACTTCTAAATCCTAACTACTATCTAAATAGTTACCATCTAAATCCTTCATTACATGTTAATTCTTGAAGTTAATATTGTCTGTTGCTGTCATGGACTGGCTAGAGGACATGGAAACAAGTTTTTCCTAGAAATAAGTTCTATGGTTTCTTACGAGGAGATTAGTAACTAATTATTCTAGGCATTTCTCTGTGATATTTTTTGTAGGCAAAAATACAATTTTGGTCATTTAATTTTACGCAAAGTTTCATTTTTTGTCTTCTAAAACAGTATCTTTGGATTGCAGTTGTGTTGCCTTGGTCTTTTTATTTAATAGGGCCTTTTCAAATATTTTGGTGATGATAATGGCATATTCAATACCATAATGCAGTGTTTTTTATTGTCCTCTTTTCAAATCTTTGCGTCAGTCTGTTATATATATATATATATATATATATGAAATATAATAATTATGGATATAAATCCCTGAACAATTTCTTGCATCCAATTTGTGACATTCTGTTATATTCTGCAGTGTTGTTTATTGTGCTCCTTGGCCTTGCTAATGCTATCATCAAGCTTGCCTGTTGTGGAGTCTCCAAACACAAGAATGATTGAGATTTGTGGTTCCTCTTCCCCTCACATTCCCTTATTCAGGGAAAAATAGACCAGTAATTTATGAGTGACACGACTTGTCATAAGTTTAGAGAAAATCAGTCTTGATGCACCGGTAATTTCCTTTAATTTTTAATTTGGTACATGTGTTTTTTTTCTCCTCATTAAATCTTACAAGTTTACTCTTTTAGCAATATTAACTCTTATAATTTTGTTCTGTTAGCATTGTTAGCCTCTGCACAAAAGTTAATGGTGCTAACAGAATAGAGTTAAATGATTTAATATGGAGAAAAAACACAATTACCAAATTTACAATTGAAGGGAAGTATAGGCAATTCAATAATGATTTGCCCTAAATTTCATATTGTAAATGGTATAGTGTTGTGTATTACAAATTTATGACATAGCAATTTAGGGAGCAAGAAGCTAATGAAAAGTTGAAAACTCACCGAAGTGAATGTAAGGACCAGTAAATTCCACTATACATCATTTGGTTAAGCATGTATTGAGCTTCTCAACGATACATGTCCTTATAGTTTTACCTAATCTTTAATAAGGTCTCTGGAGATTTTTTCTTTTTATCAGGCCCTTTTTTTCTTTTTTTTTTTTTTTTTTTTTTTTTTTACACACATAGTAGGAGAGGGGGGAGTTTTTATCAGGTCCTTATACTTTAGCCTGTTTTTAATTAGGTCCTTGTAGTTTTTTTTTTTTTTTCTTTTTTATCAAATCCTTATAGTTGCACTTGCACGTGAGTTTTAATGAGGTCCCTGTGATGATTTATTCAATAAATTCTAATAATAGTCTTCTATAAATATACAATATAGTATTATTATGTATAATTTACTCTACTAAATATTCTTCTAAAAATACTAATATTCTATGAATAAATATATTTTTGTGATAATTTTATTTTAATATTATTTTTTATGAATTATTTTAATTTTAATATTCTTCGTAATTTATTACTTAAACATACATTTATATAGTTTATTTTAAAGTTCTAATTTTAGTACTTATACAATTTAAATGTTAATAATAATTTTTTTATAAAAATAAAATATAATCAGCATTAACTAATTAAGAATTAATTATACTAATTATTAATTTAAATTTAAATTTATTTTTAGTAAATTATATTTTAATGTCATTCGTTTATTAAAATTTCATTTAATTTTGAAATAAAAAATCTAGAAAGACCTAATTAAAATCTAGTAAAACAATAAGGACTTGATAAAAAGAAAAAGAAAACTATGAAGATTTGATTAAAAATAGGTGAAAATATAAGGACCTACTAAAAAAAGAGTTAACATAATATTTGGCCCCTTAAGTCTGTCCTCTTTTTGGTTTTTATCCCTCAAGTTTCAAATCATAGAAGTTGGTTCCTCAAGTTTCATTATGTTGTTTGAAACATTGGTCCTTATAATTTAATAAAAAATATAGACTATTTTATCTCTAGAGGGATCAAAACTTATGGTTTAAAACTTGAAAAATCAAAAGTAAAATGATAGAAAACTTGAGGGACCAAAAATGGTATTAACCTTAAAAGGAAAAAAAAAGAACTATAAAGACCTAATTAAAAATTGGTTGAAACTAGGGGTGAGCAACGGGTGGGCGGGGTTGCCCTGTGGGTCAACCCGTGTCCCGCCCGTTTTTTTTTTTTTACACGGGTGCCCGCACTCCGTGACCAACCTCGTTTGACCCGTCCAGGAGAACCCGTTTAAGTAATCTGGGCCTTTTTATAAATAAAAAAAAAAACAGTTTTTTGGCCCAGAATAGTCTTTGGGCCCAAAACAGATTTTTTCTCTTGCGTTTTTTGAGCCCAGAGCAGGTTTCTTTTTGTCTTTTTTTGGTTTATTTGTTGCGTTTTTTACCTATTACCCAGAACAAAAAAAAAAATTGTCAACTGGTGAGAAGTATTTTGAAACCCATAGCCATATCTCACACTAATTTTGATGAATATATGTATGTATTTTGAAACCCTATTTTGAAACCCATAGCCATATCACACACTAATTTTGATGAATATATGTATGTATTTTGAAACCCTCCAGCTTTCATTTTCTAGACATATGCACGTCAAACCCCCAAAAAAAGTGATACATCACCCACTTTATATTTAATAAATTTAAAATCTGAGCGTAATCAGTTTGTGAGTCTAAGCGTAACTAATCATAATAACGAAAAGGACTTGACCTGGAATTTCAAAACTTAAAAGCCACATACGCACACATAAGTAGTGACCGATGCAAGATTGGCAGTTTCTAGCGATAAAGGATTTAATTTAATTGCATTTCATTGAATTAAACTTCCGACATACACCTGGTCTTCCTTAAAGGCTTAATCTATGGCTCTCTATTCTCTGTGTCAACTATCAAGCTGAGGGGAAAGTCCAAAAAAAAAAACACATAAACGGGTACGGGCGGGCACGGATGCCCCGTGCCTCAACCCGTGGCCCGCCCGTATAATGAAAACAGGTATGGGGCTGCCCCGCACCCATGACGGGCCCAATCTGGGTGGGCTTAATCCGGAAAAATTTTACGGGGTGCGGGCGGTTGGGCAGGTTGCGGGTCACTTGCTCACCCCTAGTTGAAACTATAAAAATTTACAGATTTTTTTTTTTTTTTTTTTTTGGTAAATAAGAATTTACAGATTAATTATCCCTTTTCATTTCAATTTTTTGGGGTTCTCCCTTTTAGATTATGGGCCCTTTGATGGGTTTTTTTTTTTATTAAAACAAAAGCACTTTTTTAATGCATTTTTTTAAAATTAATTTATGTGTTTAAATGATTTTTTTTTAAAAGTAAAAGTCAGAAAAAAAAGTCAAAATGCTGCTTTTTTTTTATTTAAAAAAAGCTCTAATTTAAAGCTTAAAAAACAAAGCACTTAAAAAAAAAATACTTTTTTAAAAAAATCCTATCTAAACGGGCTCTATGTCTTAACAAGTGAAGATGTATATTGTTTTGTGCGAAGTATTTAAGCGGTCCAGTGTGTGTGTGCATGTGTGCTTTTTTTTTTTTTTTTTTTTTTTTTTTTTTTTTTTTTTGATATGAAGCGGTCCAGTGTGTTGCCCAGGTTTCTTCCCATGACCTTTCTTGGTAGTTGGTTATCAGACTTATCCCTTTGATTCTTTCGCTGTTTATGGTAGACAATAATTTCGATTGTTATTTTTATTCTTTCATAAATATTTAATCAATTTATTTATTTTAATAACAACAAAAATCATACAAACTTACTTTCATAATTTAGTTTTTCTTTTATTAATGGACACTCTGAAATTCTACTTTCCCCAAAGATAGTCTAGATGTACGCTATTTACATTTTTAAATATAAGCAACAAATTATTTTATTTGAAATTATGGGTAAATTAAAATATCAAACAATACTTTTTTTTTTTTTTTTTTTTTGGGAAAAGACAGAAAAAGAATTTTGAAATTGCAAAATTATAAATTAGATATTTCCCAAAAAATGAGTTGTGAATTGCTTATCAAGTTTCATCATTCTCTTATCAATTCTTAGTAATAAACCTAATTTGAAATTTTACAATTTCAATTTTTCCCATTTTTTTTGTTATAAATAAGATAAAGATAAGGATTAGTGAAAGAGAGAATATGATAGCAAGAGAGAATAATTCTTATTCACTATCAAGGTGTAACAAGTACATAATACCATGGTTTAGGAACCTGGACCGAATCGGCCGGTTCGGATCAGAAACTGGCCAGGAAACCGGTCTGAGTTAGGGGAAAACTCGGGTTTAGGGGTGACACCAAGTCAAATCGACCTAACTCAGCCAAGTTGAGAGATTCATCGAGTCACCTCAATATTTTTTTCCCTTTGGGTTTTTGAACCTTGTTGATGGTGATAAAACAACCAGAAAAATGAAGAAGATGACGACCGAGAAAATGGCGGGGTTGTGATTTTGAACCAATCGAGACTAGAGATATATATGATGAGGGAGAATGAAGAAGAAAGGAGAACCAAAGCGATGACGAAAAATAGAAAGAGAAACCTAGGAACAATTTCGTTGGTTGTAGGAAGATATGGCAGAGACAATGGAGGCTGAAAGGGAAAAAAAGGAATGTGACACTGTGACAATGGAGGATGACGAAGTGGAAGGCAACCTCACAAATTTGAGATATGAAGCTTCGTTGAAGTAAAAACTAAAAAGTGAAGAGTGGAAGAAGGAAGAATGCTTTGAGAGAAAAGATAACAACAAAAGCAATAAGGAGAGTACTGCACAACACATTGGTTGAATAAAAAAAGCACACACATGGCTCAAGGTTGCAATTGCAGGATTTCACAGCATTGGAGTAAAAATATACATATAATCAAAAGGCCTCATAAACTTAGTTATTTTTTTGGCATGGTTTACTCTCTTCAATGATATAAGAATTTTTTATATGAAAGGAAAATTTTGAAAAAAAAAAAATAATAAGAATATGAAGGATTATATATATTTTAATAGGTGAATACTTTGTTAAACACTTAGACATGAGTATGCATTTAAAAATATTTAAGATACAAATATTTCTATTCATTTTAATTAAAATTAAATTATTTAATAATTACCGCTCGACTCGAGTTGACTCCAATATGACCCAATGACTCTTAACCCATTGTCTCGGTTGGTTCAATGACTGGTCCAAGTTTCATAACCTTGCATAATACATGCCTTTTATTTATAGGCATAATTTTATAGTATCAATAGAATTAAAATCTACTGATTTGAGGTCAATAAGAGATAATGGTGGGATCGAAGATAATAGAGATAATGAGAGATATATGGACATTCACATAAATATTATATTCATAACACTCCCCCTTGGATATCCATTATATGCAAATGTGCCTCATTAAAAAACTTCAACCAGGTAAAAACTCAATGGAACAAAAATTTAGGAGAAAAAAAAGACTATATCATTAATTGATAGTCTATCCAATGGTGAATTTGCTTGAAAAATCCTTTAGGATAAAAACATAGATAAGGGAAATAGAGTAGAATGTGTATTAGCTCCCCCTCTTTGCAATGAGTTGATACATTTTAATCTTAGAAGTATGATATCATGAACCAGCTTTCCAAATATTGTCACAGGAAGTGACTTAGTGAACAAATTTGCTAGTACTAATTTCACTCTCTTCTATTGATTTGGTCCGTTCCAATGTATTTGTGTTGGTGAATAAGTATATCATGCCAATAAGCAAATGACATATCAAGTCATGTGTGACTACTACACATAAATGCTCCAATCACTGTAAGAGCCCATTTGTTCAACCCATTGCATGCCTGCAATGGTAATCATGATTGAATTATTAAGAGAAGAGTGTTTGGTTGCTTTTTAGCATGGTAATAAGGTTTACTATGGTAATGATGATTACCAAAAAATTGGTAATCCTGATTTATACCTCCCCCTATGAATACTTATTACCACTTAATTGCACAGTTGAAAAAGTCCAATTTGCTATTTTGTTCTATTTGTCTTTGTTTCGCTTCTCTTATTTCACATACCACACCACACTACTACCTCTTCCTCTACGGCCGCCACCTCCACTATTGCCATTGCTGCCACCACCTCTGTTGTTGCCATCTTAAATCCTTGCCCAAAATTGCTGCCACTACCTCCATCGTTGTCGTCGTCATCACCGCTGTCACCTCCTCTACTGTTGCCGTCGCTGAGCCTCTACTTCCTCCTCTTCCTCCACCGTCGCCACGACGTCCTCCCCCTTGCCATCACCGCCACCCCTGCCATTGCTACCTCTACCATTGTCGCATTGCCACCACGACCTCATCCTCCTTGTCGTCACCCTTATCCCCATTCGTTACCACCTCCATCGGTTCCATGCCCTAACCACTACCTCCTCCCCTTGCTGCCATCACATCCACCATTTCCGTCGCCCGGGCGTCTCCCTTTTCATCCTCCACCACTGTCCCCCGTCGTTGCTCCGTGACCACCACTACCTCCTCCTCTATCGTTGTCGCTGTTACCACCTACTATCGCCACCACAACACTATTGTTACTGTTGCCTCCACCACCACAACCATTTCCATCAGATGATCCTCGACAAGATACTGTGACGATTATGATGAGGTAGCACAGTGACTCATAACTATTGTTTATACAAAGATTATATTAAGGGTGAAATATACTTTGTGTGGTATATCAATTTTAAATCATTATTAAAAAAATAACTCTGTGCATTTTTCTTTAAAATCAAACCAAACACTAGCCCTATCATTAATATTGCATTGCATAGCATTGCACCGCACTACAAGGTGTAATGAGATCAAACCAAATGGGCCCTAAGATATGATACTTCTTGACCAAGTATTTCTTCATCACCTTCGCAAGGTCTAAAGACATGGTACTTCTGGACCGAGCATTTCTCTATCACTTTCTTGAGGTCTAAAAGGATCTTTATCCACCTTCAAAAATCTTACAACTATTGGAGCACATGGTGATTTATCCATAGAAAAATGCTTTATTCTTCTCAAATCCTAAATTTCAATTTCTTTCTTTAAGTAATACTTAGCTTTTCCAAGATCTTCAAGAGTTTAAGTTATTTATACCTTTTGAAAGCTCTTCATAAGGTTAAGCAATTCACAGTTTTTGCAAACTTTTCAAGAGTACCAAAGATATTGGGTTAAGGTGCAAAAATACACATGAGAGTTTTCTCAAAAGTGTGTCCAACACCAAATGCTTTCTTTGAAGGCAAAAGTAACTATGAACTTCCAAAATAGGTGCAGAAATATATATCGATTGTTAGTTGACCATTTGTTTAAATTTTTTAAAACTTAAGGTGCAAACATACAAGTGAGATTTTTCCAAAAGTGAGCCCAACACAAATTTTTTAGGAAAAAAAGAAACTATGTACTTTCAAAAGAGGTGTAAAAATATATATTGACTGTTTGTTTGAAATTTTTTGACTAAAAATGGTAACATTGCGGAGGACTTGGATGATTAAAAATGGTGACATTGAAATAAAAATTTTGTTCTCACAAGTATTAATCTTATTAATTATGGAAGCTTCAATAAATGATTTGTGCATCATACAATCTATAAATTGCACACTCAATATAATGATTTATTCAAACAATCTTGCAAACTTTAGGTTGCAAACTAATAGTAATTTCACATGTAATCATCTTATAGAAGTATCTATCAAATTTATTAAATACTTGTATGGTTTACATGTTATTTGAATGGGCTCATATATTTTAGTTTGATATATTTCTAGAAATGTGGAGATCCACTCCAAGTCATAAGCATTGATAGTCTCATAATGAATTTTCTATGAGAACAAGCAGCACATGATAATTCTTTAATTATATAATATGTTGGCTATTCAAAAAGAATCTTTCGGTTCTTCAATAGATATTAATACGTGATCTTGTATAATTTGTTGCATCATACATATGACTCGAGATGTCATGCTAAAAATAAATTTGTTTGGATCACTAAAATTTTAGTTTATTGTATCATATTTCTTTATCAACAGTAAACTTTACATTTCATAACATATTGATAAAAAAAAAAACTTATTTTGACATCAATTTTCGGGAAACTAATTAGGCTTTGTGAGGAAGTATATGAGTACAACTTTTCAATATTAACTCAGATTTATATTCTAACAATGTCCTTCTCAAGTGTGAGCCATATAAATATGTTAGTTCTCTATGTGTTTTGATGATAACTGATAATTGTAAACAAAAGTTATAGTTTGTCTTTGGTAAGTTGAAAAACTTATCATCGGAGACAAACTCGAGTTTTGGTTTCAAAACTCGAGTTTTGGCTTTTGAGAGAGTTGCTCATTTTCAATGATCAAAGCAAAACTCAAGTTTCCGGAGGGAAACTCGAGTTTTGGACTTCCGGAGAGCACTTAGTTTTTCACTTAAAGACAAACTCGAGTTTTGACCAGAAAACTCGAGTTTTGTATTACTCAGAAACTTCTCATTATTTTAGAACAAAGACAAAACTCGAGTCTTGGATTGGAAACTCGAGTTTTAGCCGTTTGAGAGAGTCTCCAACATTTTGAACATATGCAAACTCAGTTTCGACTTAAAACTCCAGAATCTTACTTTGCTATGAGCTCTCTAAGTTATGAGAAAACTCGAGTTTTGATTTGGCTCAGATTTTTCAACGTTTTCATACTTAAATGAAAACTTGAGTTTTGGGCAACCTGAGAGCTTTGAGCATTTTCAATGTTTTGAAAAATCCAATTTTAAATAAAAACTCCAGTTTTGATGTTTTGGACTAAGACACACGTTTTTTCATTAAAAGTCCAAAACTCGAGTTTTGTTTTGGAAACTCGAGTTTTGAGTTTCTCTCAAACTATGCTCCGGAGCTCAAATCGTGACTTTCCTCACTTTGGATGGAGGAAACTCGAGTCTTGATATTGAAACTCGAGTTTTGCCTTAAGTGCACAGGTTGAAAACTCGAGTTTAGAAGAACAAACTCGAGTTTGCATCGGCGAAAGTTCGAAATTCAAATCTAACGATTTTGCAAAACCTTCTTGTTTGATCTTAATACTTCCTATTATCATTCTTATATATTCCTAGCTATGTTTAATCACTTTGTTAGTGAGTTTCAGATACTTTAAAGAATGTTTATTGAAGGTTTGAAGTAAAAGCAAAAGGTGACATCAGCACATTAAATGCAAAACCCGAAAAGTTGCATACTTTTGGGTAATCCGTCTCGCACACGCTTACAAAGAATTAAAGAATGTTTTTCACATCCAAAGAGTAGCTGCTATTCCAACGGATTAATTTGCAGGAAGTCAACTCTGAACTTCTGCACAGCTGGATTAAGTGAAGATTAGAGAGAGAAGAAGACCAAAGCTTAACCTAAACCTTGTCTAATGAAGGCAACGATTATATTGAAGATTACAACGGTAATTTAATGCTCTCTTAGTATAAATAGAGCAGCATTCAAGTCTTCTCAACTAACACATCTGTTGAAAACGAATAGCATTCAAAGTTCTTCAACTACCTTCAGTTTTCACTTGTAAAGTATCTTCGATACAATAAGCTTCAAGTGTTTATCATTATTCACTCTTAGAGAGAGTTATTTCATTGTGAATCATTTATTGTAAAGAATCACAAGTCGGGGACTTGGTGATTGGGTTCATTGATTGCAACTTGTAAGGGGAGTAAGTTCTAGTGAGAGAATTACTCTTGAGTATTTAATGTGTAATCAATTGAGATAGTGAAAAACCCAGAGTGTCTGGGGACTGGACGTAGGTAAAGAGATTAGACCGAACCAGTATAAATTCCTGCGTCTTGCTCTTCTCCTCTCTACTCTGTTCATCTCTTTTTCTTGTTGAAAATAGAGGATTTCGAAAAGATTTTAAAATCCCCAATTCACCCCCTCTTGGTGATTTAGCTTCACTTTCAAAATATAGTAGGTCAATAATCTATTTTTTTGGAAGCGCAAAAGCTTCATAGTTCACATAAAATGTGGATTTCAATTCTATTGAGCTATCACTTTAATTCTAATGGATTCCATGAGTCATAATTTTCATGATCAAACTTCTCTGGCTTATAGAATAAATAATTGCTTATTAGTTCTTTAGGAATTGTATCAATTATGTTATATATAAGTTCTTAAGGAACTATCATATATTATTACATTACTATATAATTTTGCTACTTCAATCTGCTTCTTTTGATACATATTCAACATGAGTATGCAATATTTAAAAGGGTTAAAGACCATTTTTGCCCGGGAAGTACAGCCGAGGACCAATTATGCCCTGGAAGTTTTTGTGAGAGCAATGTAGCCCCAGAAGTAAAAGAAAAAATGTAGCAATGTTGCCCTCCACTAACGTTGACTGTTAAATTGCCAGGGTGGCGTGAGAAAAAGGATAGGCTGTTAGGTAGATTGGATGACACGCGGAGAAACATTGATGACTAGGAGTTATAGTGAGCTGAAAATGATGTACCGACGGCTTAGTGTCTTAACCAGTGGTTTGTTGTACGAACAAGTTAGTGTTTTAACCAGTGGTCGAAAAATCTGACATAGGCGATAGAGGAAGGAGTGCAAAAAGTTATTGAAATGCAGAGGAAGTAGTTCGAAACGAAGAACGACAGAGAAATTGAGGTTTGATAAGAAGTTAGGGTTCAAAAAAGGGGACACCGACGATAGAGGAAGTGGGTCGCATTCGATCGTCAGACAAGTATGACATTGTGGAAAAGAAGGCAAAGCAGCGATTTGTCAGGATTGAACAGGTATGGAATCTGTGAGTTTCAGGGAAGTATGTGTGTGTGTTATGTAGCTTAGGATTGTTTAAGGTGATTTCACAATATGACCCTTTCTTTGTTTGTTTGTGGGTTAAAGGGTTTTGTCTATTTTGTAAGTACTGTAGGGTTTGGGTGATAAGGGTTCGAAAGGTGGTGGGGGACCCTCTGGTGGTCCCGACGGTGGGGGTAGTCAAAAAAAGTTGTGGGTAGTGGAATCTTTTTCTCGAGAGGTTGAGAATGCAGAAAAGGTGGTTAGGGACACGAAAAACAATCTACAGGATGATGAAGTAGGTGGTGGGAAGGAAGGTGATGGATGTAAGTGGAGCTTAATCACCAAGAGGGGGTGAATTGGGGATTACAAAAAATTTTCAGATTGCTATGTTTTTGGACACTAAAAACAGAGCTGGACAAAGTATAAGGAAGAAGAGCAAGACACACAAAATTTATACTGGTTCGGTCCAATCTCTTGACCTACGTCCAAATTCCCGGACTACGGGATTTTCCACTATCTCAATTGATTACACACTCTGTACTTAAAAGTAATTCTCTCACTAGAACTTACTCCCCTTTACAAGTTGCAATCAATGAACCCAATCACCAAGTCCCCTGACTTGTGATTCTTTACAATAAATGATTCACAATTAAATAACTCTCTAAGAGTGGATAATGATAAACACCGAAGCTTAATGTATCGAAGATACTTTACAAGTGAAAAACGAAAGTAGTTGAAGAACTTTGAATGCAATTCGTTTTCATCAGTGTGTTGGTTGAGAAGAATTGAATGCACCTCTATTTATCCCAAGAGAGCATTAAATGACCGTTGTAATCTTCAATATAACCGTTGCCTTCATTAGACAAGGTTTAGATTAAGATTTGGTCTTCTTCTCTTTCTAATCTTCACTTAATCCAGCTGTGCAGAAGTTCAAAGTTGACTTCCAGCAAATTAATCCGTTGGAGTAGCAGCTACTGGATGTGGGAAACATTCTTTAATTCTTTATAGACGTGTGCGGGAGGATTACCCAAAAGTATGCAACTTTTCGGGTTTTGCATTTAATGTCCGACGTTACTTTTTGCTTTTGCTTTAAACCTTCATTTAATATCCTTATAAACATCTGAAACTTACTAACAAAGTGGTTAAACATAGCTAGGAATATTAATGAATGATAATGAAAAGTATTAAGATCAAACAAGTAAGTTTCAAAAATTCGTCAGATTCGATTTTCAAACTCGCGTTCAAAACTCAAGTTTTGGACTTGTAACATGAAACATCGTCTTTAGTCCAAAACCTCAAGACTTGAGTTTTCATCCAAAACCGGCGGTTTTCAAAACATTAAAAACGAAGTGCTCTCGGGTTGGCCAAAACTCGAGTTTCCATTTAAGTATGAAAACTTAGAATTTTATGCCAAGTCAAAACCGGAGTTTCCAAACAAAACCGACGGTTTTCAAAAACTTCAACAACCGAAGTGCTCTTGGGTTGGCCAAAACTCGAGTTTCCAAAACCAAAACTCGACTTTCCATTTAAGTATGAAAACATAGAGAAAACCGAGCCAAACCAAAACGGAGGTTTTCATGAAAACGGCGGTTTTAAATCGGGTGAAATGTGAGTGCTCTCGCCAAGACAAAACTCGAGTTTTCATTTAATCATGAAAACCGAGAGAAACTATGCTAAGTCTTGAGAGCTCTCGGCCAAGTCAAAACTCGAGTTTTGAAACCAAAACTCGAGTTTTCACAAATCTTATGAAAACTCAGAAAAACTGAAAACTGGCGATTTTGAGCAAAACTGGAGGTTTTCAAAGGTTCAAAACTCAGGAGACTTTCTGAATGACCAAAACTCGAGTTTCCATTGAAAACTCGAGTTTTCTCTTTTCCAGAAAATATTGAGAAGTCTCGTATGGTGAAAACTTGAGTTTTCCGAAAACCGGCGTTTTGCCTAGTTCGGGATTTTCTCATTAAGATCAAAACTCGAGTTTTGAACCAAAACTCGAGTTTTCATTTGCCAATAAATTTTTCAACTTACCAAAAGAAAACTTCCCATTTGTTTACAATTGTCAGTTATCATCAAAACACATAGAGAACTAACAATGGAGGTGATCGGCCTTATTGGAATGAGAAGAGAAATTATCTGGATTTGTTGACTAAAAACCTTTGTGAGTTCTCGAAGAACATATAAGCTATTGTGTCTGAGGAGACAGGGAATGTTGATGGTCGAGAAGAAGCTGTTGACGTTGAAGCATGCTATAAAGCTCTTTGTTGTGACAAAGCTGTGGAGGGTGGTGGTGGTGATGCATTTGATGAGCTACTGCAAGCAAACCACGATAATGGGGACAATGATAATTTGAGTGCAAGTAAAGAGGGTGATGAGGAAGAGGGCGATGACTCAGATGAAGGTGATGCAAATGTTGAAGATGATGGCAGTGAAAGGAGTGAAAGTGGGTCTGATAGTGATGATGAAGAATATGTCCTCAGAGATGATGACCGTGTGTTAGTTGATGATGGTGAGGATGACAGTGAATATGAGGATGAGGACGATGAGGAAGAATTGGGCCAATGTGGGGGAGATGGGCCTTTAGCTGAAGTTAGAGGGAGACCAGAAAACATTGGGCCCAATGGGATACCCTTTTTCAGTCTAAAGGGTACTTTTGCTGATAAGAAGCAATTGGTTGCAACTCTAGATCAGTATGCAATAAAGGAAGAAGTTAATATACACCTAACCAAAAGTGGACCATTAAGAGTGAGGGTCCGATGTGAGAAAGGTTGCCCTTTTGTCCTCTTTGCTTCCAAAGATGGATCCAACCTAGGTCTTGTTGTGAAAACCTTAAATTTGGAGCATAGTTGCAGCAGGGTGTTCAAGAACCTAGGGCGTCAGTTAAGTGGTTGGCTATGTATTTCAAGACTAAGGTGCAAGAGAGGCCACAGTATAAGGTAAAGGACATGAGGAAGGATTGTTGTGATGAGTTGATGCTCCATGTGAGTATTTACAAATGTAAAAGGGAAAAGAAGAAGATTATGGTAGAGAAGGAAGAGAGTTATGTGGATGAGTTCAAGAAGCTAGAGGCGTATTGTCATGAGTTGAGGACTTCTAATCCTGGATCTGGTGTATCAGTGGAAGTTAACAAGGAGGCACTTGAAGGTGGGAAGAGAGTATTCAGCCCCATGTATGTGTGCTTTAATGCTGCAAAGGTGAGATTTTTACTTGTAGTATATGTAAGTACCTGTAATTTCCATGAGTAACTTATTTATGACCACTTCTAATATTTTTATTCTTTGAGTGGATTAGGAGATCTTTGGACTTGGACAATGGTAATGATGTCACTATTATGTCTGCTATGCAAAAGGTGAGTTTAGGTCATATCTTGATTTGTTGGCTAGTGTGGGTTGGTAGTGAATTATGATATATTAGTCATAATCTGATAATCACACCGACTGTGAATTCTGATTAAGAACTGTAACTTTGTATAATATTTTGTCATGGAATGTTGTTAGGCTGAGTTCATTTATTTTGCATGTGTTTGTAGTTGTTTGGAATATTAAGAACATATGGTCGGGTTACTAAAATCCTATTGTGCTTGACCTATTGTATTATGCTTTTTAGATAATAAATGAACCATAAATCTACTCTGTTTAAATATTATGGAGGGCACCCATACCCTGTTTAAATCAATAGAAGTAAATGCTACAACCTAATTCTTCATTGTGTGTTTAATTTTTGTTTTTTGTTTTTCTGTGGTTTTAAATGACAAGGGTTGATGAATGCTGTATCTGATGTTCTTCTGTTGGCTGAGCATCGATTATGTGCCAGACATATATATGCCAATTGGAGCAAAACCTGGAGGGGCAGAGAGTTGAAGAAGTTTTTTGCATGTGCATTGTTAACCCTTAGAAATTGACAACATTCCAGCACATTTTCCATCTCTTCTTACCTATTTTTGGTTCAAAATGTGCATAGGAATGAAGTGTATAGAGGGGAATTGTGCATATCAAAGTATAAGGCAAAAATCAAAGAAATTCTTGTTATATTCTATAGAGTTTGTGATTCAATTGAGAATTGATAATTCCTTCCTCTTTTGTAGGAAGATGGAGACAAGTTTTGAAGCTCTATAAGAACCAAGAAACAAGGAAAGAAATGAAGGAAGTGAAGCAAAGGCAAAGTTAGAAGGAACACATAACCGGCCACAACAAGTATTGGCCGTGGCAAGTCACAACCGTCGCATGACAGTCATGAAAAAGTGCGAGAAAGTATAGCTGCGCGTTTTGCTTTTCAAAAGTAGAAAAACCCTATTTAACCTAAAGGAAAGGGTCGAAAAACACACTCTTGACCTAAGGAAACAAGTGGGCACACAAGGGAAGAGCTTGGGAGAGAGATTTGGACAATCTAAGCCTATTCCACCCGGTTTTCAAATGTAATCAAGGCAGGTTCCTATTAAGGAAGAGGAGTCTAAAACGGACAAGATGCTAGCTCGAATCTTGTCTGAAGTAGAATCTTCTAAGGCTACTTTTTCTCTCCATGAAACGACTATTAAAAATCTTGAAGTGCAAATGGGGCAATTAGCAACACAAATGAATGCTATGTCAAGAAGCAAGTCTTCCTAGTGACACCATTCCTAATCCAAAACGAGTTGGAAAAGAGGAATTCAATGTCATTAAATTGAGAAGTGGCAAAGTGCTACCGGATGTGCCTAGCTCAAGCACTCATCAACCAAAGCAAGATGATCAAGTGATTGATGTTGATTTGATGAAGAAAGTGCAATGGAAGAAGATGTCACTAAGAAGAGAAAGCAAGTTGAAGAAAGTTTGCATAATGTTGGCAAAGGCAAGAAGGTGGAGCAAAAGATGAATGATGGGAAAAAGAGAAAGCCAACCACTCCTACTTTTATGTCACCGCTACCTTTTCCTCAAAGATTCAAGAAGAAAGAAGAGGATGCTCAGTTCAAAAAGTTTGTAAACATGTTCAAACAACTCCATGTGAACATTCCTTTTGCCGAAGCTTTGGAGAGCATGCCTAAATATGCTAAGTTCCTTAAAGATGTTTTGTCTAAGAAGCGGCGATTCAATAAATTTGAGACTGTGGCATTATCTGAAGAGTGTAGTGCTGTCATTTAAAGGAAGTTACTGTTGGTCGATTTCCTTGATGACAAGTGAACCAGTCGAACAAGTAATAAAGTGTAAGTAGAGTATTGTCCCACGTAGACCGAGATACCGAGAGGTGACGCGCAAATGCTATGCGGTTGTAGAAAGCGAGAAAGTAAATATAATCGGGTTGAGGGGTTTTGCAATTATGCTACTAACAAACGTAAACAAAATAACTTTAAACGAGAGAAGATATCGCAAGAGGTTATTTGGACTCAGAATCGTCCTTAGGTGCATCAATCCCCTAGTTGCTCTACCCAATGTTATAGCATCTATACTGTACAGCTTCCGCAATTGCTACAGCATAGCTACCAACTACAAAGCTATTTGGTTAACCCACCTCTATTATCTACCAAGCTTCCGCGTCCGATACATATGATACTAACTATACTCCTTCCATATTCCTATGGCAACTTTCTAGTCGACCGCTTTACACTCGGGTGTTATGGTTATGAGAGGTAGACCCATTCCTTAAGCCTACAATAATAGGTCTAGCCGTGCACAGGCCGCCTAGCAAACACTGTTTTTCAGAGGTCTAACCCCAACTCTTTGCCAGTAAGCTCGGGCCACAGATCTAGCCCTTAACTTCCGTTAACCGACTAGTGATTAAAACACCGATACGCAAACCAAATTTATTGAATTAAGAAACTGCAACTGGGTTCATTTAACACTTAAAGACTCATCCTCTTCCAGCCATATAAAGTTTAGTTCATGACTGACGAAGGACACACAAAACAGACACTAACAGAATGACCCATGATCGAGAAAACAAAGCTAAAAAGAAGGGAAAATAGAAAGCTTGATGGAATTTCCGACGACGTGGTTGAGGTCCTGTCACATCACCACTCCACGTCTTCTTCGTTCCGTCGTACTGCGGGGAAGGATCTTTGGGTTGTCCTGGAAGTCTCGTGCTCTTGTGAAATCTCTCACTCTTCTCTTGAGTCTGCTGAAAGTTAGAATCTTGTTCTAGGGCTCTCCGACTCTCTTGGGGTTGGAGCTGCTGTTTCCTTTTATAATCAGGCTTTTCTTGCGGTGTAAGTTACAGCGAGCTGGGCCTTTCCTAAACTGTCGGGATCTATCATATCTTCTAATTTGAGTAGATTGCTTTTGTTGATTCTGTGGGATTCTGCAAATCTTTTAGTTCCGATCCTCCGCATCTTCTATTCCGTTACGTCAGCAACCTATCTGTCAATATCACCCTTTATTTTATTCCTGAAATCATCTGGGTAAAAAGTTAGAAAATATGCCGCATAGCATTCCGTCCTCTACTTTGCTATAGCATTCGGGATGCCCTATATTGCACTTTGAATCACTGTCAGAATGCTATAGCATCGTATCTGCTCTGCTATACGATTTCCCTTGAAAACAAAGTAAATTGTTCCATTCTTAGCACATGTAAATGATTCCTACTCTTTAGTCCCTATATCATGAATGTATGCCTTTTTGCTTAGATTATCTGCAGTTAAGCTTGTATTTAACATTCAATTCAGTCAGTAAATATAGGAAAATCATGGTACTATTTGTGCTCATCAGTTACCTGCTAAGCTTAAAGATCCAGGAAGTTTCTACATCCCTTGCAACATTGGGACAAACTTTAATGGTAAAGCTCTTTGTGATTTGGGTGCAAGTATTAACTTGATGCCTCTAGCTGTTTTCAACCAATTGGGCTTAGGAGAGCCAAGACCTACTACGGTAACCCTTCTCTTGGCCGATCGTAGCATTTCTAAACCTAGAGGAATCATTGAGGATGTCTTAGTTAAAGTTGAAAAGTTTATCTTCCCCGCGGATTTTGTAGTGCTTGATTGTGAAGTTGATTAGAAAATTCCTCTAATCCTTGGGCGTCAATTCTTAGCCACTGCAAGGACTCTCATTGATGTAGAGAAGGGTGAGGTCACTTTGAGGGTTGATAACGAGCAAGTGATATTCAACATGCAAAAGGGCTTGAAATTTCATGATGATTCATATCAATATTCTTTTGTAGATATATTAGATGAAGTTATTCCTCAAGAATTATATGCTTCCATGATCAAATACCCTTTAGAGGCATTCTTGATTGATAAGAAGAGCTTTGAAAAGTTTGATGAAGATCTTGTTGAAGAAATCTTTCATTTTGACCCAGTTCCTTATTCTAGACCGAGGACTTTTGAACCACTTGAGGTGTCTGATGCCTTGAGTACTCCATTGAAGCCTTCTATTGAAGTTCCTTCGGTTCTAGAGTTGAAGCCATTACCTTCTCATCTCAAGAATACTTATTTTGGGAAAGCACGCCACTTACCGATGGAATTGGAGCATGGAGCTTATTGGGATATCAAAAAGATAAATTTTGATCCCAAAGCTGTGAGGAAGAAGAGGCGACTTCAACTGAATGAGTTAGATGAATTTTGCCTAAATGCCTATGAGAATGCAAGGGTATATAAGGAGAAGACCAAACAGGATCATGGCAGCAAAATTATAACCAAGAGTTTTGAACTTGGTCAAAGGGTCCTCCTTTATAATGCCAAGTTGAGGCTATTTCCGGAAAAGCTAAAATCTTCATGGTCCAGTCCATTCACGGTGGTTCAAGCATCTAAATTTGGCGATTTGGAGCTGGAAAATAAGAATGGTGAAAGATTCAAGGCCAATGGTCAACGATTGAAGCATTATTAGGATGGAGATGTGGATAGGCTTGTGTCCACTATCTACTTAGCTAATGAGGAGTGACCACCATGAAGAGTCGAGCTAAAGACTATAAACTAAGCGCTTCTTGGGAGGCAACCCAAGCTCTAAACCAAATCTTTTCAATTTGTGTGTGTATGTCTTTATTATTATTTTTAGTAGGTTTATGTTTGATCTTTTTGTTTTGTAGGAAGAAAAGGCACCCAACTTAGAATTGGACTCCAAGGTGTCTAGTTTTGGGAGGAGTATTTATAAAGGAGGAAGAACTCATGAGTGCCAAGGGGAATGCTTTTGAGGGAAGTTCACTTGACTCTAAGCTAATATATATATGATTCTGGGGTGAAATTGTGATGACTAGTCAATTTTGAGTAATATTGTGGCTATTGTGATTATTTGGTTGATTCTCTATGTGAAATCCACTTGTGACCATTACTTGAGTGCTCAAATTTGATGTGTTGTGGTATTCCCTATGAATATGTGTATATGTATGCCTTATGGTCTTGGATGGTTTAAAATGCTTGATCTTGAGTAATTTGGTTGATAATGATTAGTATAAAGCTTATTGGGTGATTCTTGTGGTATTTGGGAATGTTTATTGTGTTTTGCAATTCTTTTGTTTGGTTTTGTTTTTTGACAAAACTTTCAGCGGCAAGTTCCACAACCGGGTTGTGGAAAGTGGCTCAAAGTTGCTCTCTATGTTCACTTTCGCGGAAAGTTCCATAACCGGTTGTGGAAAGTGGCTCAAAGTTGCTCTTTGTGTTCACTTTCCGCGGAAAGTGTTGCAACCGGGCCGTAGCAAGTGCTCGTTAAAAAAAATAATATAAAAATAATAATAATATATTTTTTTTTTCTTTTTCCCACTTTGACCTTCATTCTTTCACATAATTCCCATTTCACCCAAATGAATGTGGCCCACTATTGGGACCACATTCATTCCCAATTTCAAAACCCTAATCCCAAATGTAATTTTCCTCATCAGTTCCCAATTTGAAACCCTAATCTCCTAGTGTAATGTCCAAGTCGCGCTCTCACCTCATTGTTCAACTCGCGGCTCCTTCCATCGGTGAACCAGAGATCTCACCTCATCTGACGCCCTTCTCCTTCCTTGCTCACCGTCACCCATAGCTTTCCCCTGCTTCCATCGCCGTCCTTCCCCTGTCCATCGCCTACTGCCATAGTCGCCTTCTTCCTCCTCTATTCGTCCATTCATCATTGCAGAGCCATATACAAAAATTGCCTTTTTCCTTCCCACCGTTCACACCCATTCCCACCGTCCAGTCTCTTCCTCTCATCGTGCCTTCCTTCCTTTGAAACTGTCATGAGATCCCTGTTCGCCGCTGCTATCGTTCACAACTCGCACCTTCGCGAGCTCTCTGTTCACTATCACAAGAGAAGCTTTGATCGTTTCAACGCAATCAGCTTCTCTGCTTCTAGAGTTGGCTCTGGAGTTCTATGTTCTGCAACTCTACGGTCATCTCTTTTCTCTCTTGCCCCTCGATTCTCAGCCAAAGTTGATTTGGGATTGAGTCCTGATTTCTCTCCTCCACATTACTCTGTTTGTGTTTCTAGCTCGCATAGGTTACGGCTCTACTATTGTTCTTCCTGTCTGAGGTAAAGGTTGCGCCTTTCTCCATTTTTTTGGTTGTGTTTAGGCAGATCAGAGTCGAGTTTGATAGCAATAGTTGTATGAAGCCTCTGTGGTTCTGATTAAATGTTGAAGCATGAAGAACTTAGGCTTGAACTTATATGGTTGGGTTGAGGATTAGAATAGTATTCAATGTGGTTGGCTTGAACTCATGTTCTGATTAAAGGCCAGTCTTTTTGATTTTGATTCCGAATTTAAGCATGCTAGCTGAGGCTTGAACTGATGAGTTTTGATTTGAGGATTAGCATATTACATTGCTTGCTTTAGTAGTCTCTGTAATGAAAGCTTATGAGGTCTTAATTTCCTAGTTAATTGATATATGCTTGGTTTTCATGAGAACTGAACTGTATTGTTTAATTATGAAAACTTGAATTACTAAAGAGACTTAGTTTCTGAGTTTATAGCATCAGTGAAATGCATTTTCACAGCTGAATTTTTGGTTATTATTAGAATTGAAAAGGTTCTTCAGTTCTAAAATTTGTGGTTCTTTGTGGAAGAGATTTTGCAACTGATTTTATAAATTTAGAAATAAGGCTCGCCCATGTTCATCCTAATCCCATATTTTCAGAACTCAAATTTGAACTCCCAAGATTTAAAAGGGAAATTGGGAATTTGATGAATTGTGCATCTTTAGAAATGCTCTTTTGATAGACTACATAAGCTGAGTAATGTTGGCAGTCAGTCACTTTGTTTTGCACCTTTAGCTTCTACTACAATCATTTCATTGTGGAAGACCAAATTCTTATTCAACAAGATAACAATGGGCTTTGAAAATCACTATGGTTATTTGGTTTTATGCAATTACCGATGATTGCATCCGTTGAAACCAATTTTTGCTTGGATCATTTGATTTTGGTATGGGAAAAGCTTTTGGTCATCTAAATAAACCAAAGTTGTTTTGATTTTTCAACTATAAAAACTTTTGTTTTCCCTTTGACCTTTTGCTTTTCTCTTGCCTTTGACTTGATCTTGTGAAATACTTTGATTTCTTTGGTCTACCTCAATGAAATGGCTTGATCAGCTGCATCTGCAATCTTTGAAATTTCAGTTTGAGAAAGTCAATGATTTTCTAAGGCAGTGAGGAGTAGGTTTAGGCTTGGAATACTTTGATTTCTTTGGTCTACCTCAATGAAATGGCTTGATCAGCTGCATCTGCAATCTTTGAAATTTCAGTTTGAGAAAGTCAATGATTTTCTAAGGCAGTGAGGAGTAGGTTTAGGCTTGGAATGTTGATTGGCTGCTTGGTATTAGCATGATTCGAGTTTGGGAGATCCTTTCTTTTCTTTTTAAGATACGTTAAATAAATTCATTTATGTTTTATGTGGTTGTTGTTTAGTGTGCTTTATTGTTTTTGTGTTTTTGTTTCTTTTATTTAGACTTTTGCATAGGTTTGTGAAATCCAGCTGCAGGCTTATACTTAGATTGTCTTGCAATTTTTTTTGCCGATGGATTTATGCTTTATTGTGGCAATCTTGTTGTTATTAATGATTAATAATTTGGTGCCTTCCTTTGGTTTGGATTAGATTGTTGATAGCTTTTGATGTGGATATCTACTTATGGTTCTTGATGGTTACGAGATGGCCACTACTATTTGACACTCTTGTTAGCATGTGAATCTGATTTTCCTAGCTACTGATGGCTAGTTTGAGTGGTTTAGATAATTTCCTCTTTCCATGAATTGCCTGTTGTGTTTGTGAATATCCTAGCCACTGACAGCTAGTAATAGAAGCAATTTTGAAAATGTTGTGGCTAGTCTACTGAGGGCCTAGTTGTTAGTTTGTAAATGTTGTGGATATGAGCTGATCAGGTACGGGTTCTACTTCTTTGCTTTCCCATTCTTTTAGTTGATAATGAGGACATTGTCCGTTTTAAGTTTGGGGGTGAAAGTTTGCCGCAATTGTGAAATTTTTGAACTTTGATGAGTGCACGAGTGAAAATTTTGAACAGTTTTTGAAGGAAAATTGTTGGAATGTTTGAAATTTCTCATGCTTAAATTTTTGTTTCTAAAGTAGGTTAAAAATGAATTGAAATGCTAGGTATTTGTCAAAGTTGCTTGAATGATCCGATGATAGAAATTACTGCTCAATCTTTTATGTTTGATAGGAAATTTTGTTTAATGTGTATTGATGGATGTATTGTAGTGATAAATCATGCTATTCAGAAATTTTTAAGTTAAGAAAGCACTATTAGAGTTAACTTTACTCTCCGGATGTTTTTGTTGAAGGGCTTTGTGGCAAATTAGGTTATATGCCTTTTGTTTGAAACTCTTGATTTCAAAATCATCTTTGGACTTCTTCAAAGCTTTTGACTTATTTCATAAGATTTAAAGAATGGATTAGGGCACTTCATAAAATGCGATTGAGCCTTTCAAGCCTACCTAATCGATTCTATTTCCTTTTGAACCCTTATTTTGAGCCTGATTGAAAAACCAATTACAGATTCTTTTCGAAAGACCTAACATCTACCTACCTTAGCCAATGTGAAAAACCATGATTCCTTTGCTTTGAGATAGATGATGATTTATTGGGGTTGTGGAATATAGTGATGAGTAGAGTGTCAAATGATTAGAAAAGAATGTAGAAAGTAAAAGGGTTCACAATGTATAGAAATCAAGCCAAAAAAAAAAAAACCAAGAAGGCTTGATATGGAAAAGATCAATTTGGTTTAAGTTTGGGGGAGGATGTTTAATGAGAAAAGGAAGAAACCCCTTGAGTGGTTATCATCTATCTTGAGGTATTTGTTGATTATCCTTTACCTTTTCTTTTGAGAACCTTAACCCCTAACCCCATTACAATTTGAAAAGTCCCTTTGATTTTTAAGTCAAGTGAAGTGAATTAGAAGAAAAGAGGGAGAAATTAGAGAATGATGGAATTGATTGTTTGAATATAGCTATATGACTTGAATTGTTGCTTTTAACTTTAGCAGGTGTAAAAGGAGTGCATGTCAACTCCATTCACACACTCACATTTGGAGATTCTTGAAAAGCATGCTTTAAATCTATGAAGTGTTCATTTTTGCATGTTTACTTGGTTTCTGTTTTATATAACTTTTTGAGCAAGTAAATGGGGACAAATTTATTTATGCATCAATGACAAATATTGAAAAAAAAATTTGTGAGAATACATGTTTTTGCTTGAGGACAAGCAAATATTTAAGTTTGGGGGTGTGTTAACCCTTAGAAATTGACAACATTCCAGCACATTTTCCATCTCTTCTTACCTATTTTTGGTTCAAAATGTGCATAGGAATGAAGTGTATAGAGGGGAATTGTGCATATCAAAGTATAAGGCAAAAATCAAAGAAATTCTTGTTATATTCTATAGAGTTTGTGGTTCAATTGAGAATTGATAATTCATTCCACTTTTGTAGGAAGATGGAGACAAGTTTTGAAGCTCTATAAGAACCAAGAAACAAGGAAAGAAATGAAGGAAGTGAAGCGGTTGCAAAGTTAGAAGGAACACTGTGAATCGCCACGACAAGTTGACAACCGGTCAGTAGCAAGTATTGGCCGTGGCAAGTCGACAACTGGCCGCAGCCAATCGTGAAAAAGTGCAGAAAGTACAGCTGCACGTTTTGCTTTTCAAAAGCAGAAAAACCCTATTTAACCTAAAGGGAAGGGCCAAAAAACATACTCTTGACCTAAGGAAACAAGTGGGCACACAAGGGAAGAGCTTGGGAGAGAGATTTGGACAATCTTGGAGGCTTGAGTGCTCAATCTAAGAGAGATTTTGGGGATTTCACCTTGGTTCTTCCTCTTTTCTCCTCTTTTCTTCCTAGCTTCTTCGTGTATTCAGTAGCTTTGCTTAGAATCTCTTTGTATTTGGATATGAGTAGCTAAATATTTCATTCTAGGGTTCTTTTGACTCTTTGTATGGATTAATACTTGGATATTCCTCTCTTTTGGTAGATAAATATATACATGTGTTGATTTTAACCTTGGCTTAATGCTTCTAATTGATTGGCCTCCATTTAGATGATTTATTCACATAGGTTTTGACTCGAGAGAGCTAATCTAGGTGTAGAACTTGATTGAAATTATGCTTGTCTTGAAGTTTACTTGATAAATGGATGGTTTGTTGGTAAAATAGAGATATATTTACTAACCTTGCATTGTCACATTAGGGTTGTTGCTTAAAGATTGATTCTCATTAATTGTAGTAAGAGATTGTGCATTTTAATGAGAAGAGAAACTTGATTTTGACTTGAGAGAGCGTGTCAAGTATTTGTGAACCTTAGACTAACACATGTATGTATTAAAATGCTACTAGAGAGGTAATTAACCAAGTTTTATGAAATGCAAAAGGGGAAGAAGAATCCTAGGCTCTTTTATCCTTGAAGTCAAAGAATCATTTACCTTTATCAATTTTTAGTTTTAGAAATAGTCTTTAAAAATTCTCTTTCCAAATCAAAACTTTGTTCTAGCTCAACTTGATGAAATTCACTAAGCCTCTTGCTTGACCAATTTGTTATACAAGTCCTCGTGGGAGCGATACTTTACTTTTCACTTTATTACTTGCAAAACTCGTACACTTGCGAGGTGAACATGCATGGAGAACCTTCCCAGAACAATTCCATGACAACCTGACTACTCTTTGGAGATTGAAAAAAGAAGCAGCAGAGTTAGTTCTCACATATTCTATACAGAGCTGGATAAGGGCTTTTTTTCAATGTAAATGTTTGTGTTGGATGGTGGACAACAACATAAGTGAAAGTTTCAATTCCTGGGTAAATGACTATAGATATTTACCTATTATAAGGATGATAGATGGCATTAGGGTGGAAATGATGAGTAAGTAGGCAGAGAGTGAAAGTAATGTCCAAAGGTGGAGAGGTAACTATAGCCCCAAATGTGTTAGTTTGTATGAGACAAATAAGGAGTTGTCAATAAGGTGTAAAATGTTTTTTAATGGTGACCATGCATATGAAGTGTGTGAGGGGGAGAATAGACATAATGTGTTCATAACTAGGAAGCAATGTACTTGTAGGGCATAAGACCTAACTGGTATCCCATGTCAGCATGCCATTTGTGCATTATACCATGCTCAAGTAGATCCAGTCACGTAAATTTCACCTTTCCACCACAAGGAAGCATACTTAGCTAGTTATAGAACCAAGTTCCAACTTGTTAGAGGTAAAAGCTTTTGGAAACTTGATCAGTTCCATGCCATGGCACCACCTCCAGTGTGCATCCTACCTTGTAGACCTACCAAGAAGAGGACGTGTACAAATGAATCTGATAGGAGAAAGACGAGAGCAAGTGGTGAGAAGGACAAGATTTCCCCCAATGTGGCCACAAACACTGATCTAGCTCCACAGCCTCCTAAGAAGATGTGTAAAAGAGGATCTAATAGTAAATGCAGCATTTGTCACCAACAAGGCCACAACAGAGCCACATGCAAGTATATAAGTCCATTCAGAACCGTATAATTTGTTGTTGAGCATTTATCACCAAAATTTTAATGAAAGACTATTTATGTCTATTGCACCACATGTATTTCCCTTAGTTAGTGCCTCTAACTTTCTATTCATGTCATTGCCGCCTACATCATATTTATGGCATTGCTTCTAAATCAGATGATTAAACACATGGAATGCAACAATAGGGAACAAAATATGGAAATAAAAATGAAAATTTGTTTGTACAGACCTGTGCATGTATTTTTTTGTCCATTGCCTTATTACTTATTGATTATTGCTGTGTATTGGTACTTGTTTCAAAAAATGATACTCACACACAGATTGATGAATCTAATATTAGTTCCCAACAATCTCAAACAAGCTCAAAAGCACATGGTGGACGAGCTTTCTATAAGAGTCGAGTTCAAAGTGGCATGGGGGTTCGAATTGATGAGGACTCTGGACATATTGTCTACTATGTAAGCAATTAGTCTCTGCTTAAGTTGTGTCATTTTTCAATTTCAACGTTAAACTTTTGCCTTTTCATTACAGCCTCGTATGAACCAACAACTTGTCCTTCATGAGGGCACCGCTGCAGAGTACATGGAGGAACATGAAGACCCTGAAACAAGATTCCTAATCCCGAGTGAGGGCACAGTGCAGACCACAAGGAGCATGAGTTCATCTTCACATAGCATTGGCACTCGGACAGTCTAGTATCACGATGATGGATCAAGAGTCCCCATTCCTTGTGACATGCCATTCAAGCCTCCAGGACTGGTGTGGCGGGGGCAACATGCTATAACAAGATCACAACTTCTACAGTATAAGCAATCGACTAGTCACAGTCTCCAACTAGGAAGAAGACCACTACAAGAAGAGGAAGGGGAATAGGAAGGGGAGGTGGCTAATTGTAGTTCTTGTCTTCATGTTGGCGTGTTTTGGTTTATTTTATAATATGCACTGTTGGATAAATTATTGTCTAGTACTTGTTCCTTTAGGATTAACCTCTTTTGTTGCAAAGAGATAATTATGATTTACTTTTTGTTGTTGCCTTTGGTGGTATTTAATATTGGCATTGTTGCCATTTCATTTTGGCATTGTTAGGTTTCTGTTTTGCCAAGTGACTATTGCTTGCACAAATTATGATGTCCATGACACTACATGTTGCCCTTTTTATGGATGAAGCCAAGTATACAGTTAATTTTGAAATTGCAATGCTTTTGTTGCCATTTCATATTGCTATTGTTATGTTTACTTGTTCACTTGCTTTAACATTTTAGGTGCTACTTATTGTCTTTAACATATATATGGATGATTGGTCCATTGCTTCTTCTTCATTAAGGCTATATTCTCTAATGCAAACTTAAAACCTAGTACATACATATGGCTTAAATCTATCCAATTTATTCAACTACTTTTATTCATTTTGTTGAACATATGCCTTGCACCTGCTATTTAACATATCCTCTCTTTGGCCTTTTCCAGTACCCAACTTGGGGATGGATGACATCAATTCCTTCTAACTATTTCCTTCATTACTTACAATGGCATCAACTATTTACACATTTGCAAATGCCAAATTTTCCACTCCATACAAATAACTTCAACAATTCATACAATGCTAATAGACTAAACAAACCAAGACAAATACAACATTTAATCACATCCCAATTCCATATCATTTACTATGTCAATAGTTTTCAAGTTTCCAAACCAAAAGCTTTTCCCCACCATACCACTTACATTTAATCTTTGATTACATCCCCAAATCCTCATAAATTAACGTAGCAATAAAACTAAACATAACAACCAAGTCATGAACAATACACAGAAAGCTTGCTTCAATTTCCTTTTGTTTTTCCTCATGTTAGCATAAATAGTAGCTATGTCATCTTTAATGTATCCTGCAAGTCCTCCCTCATCCATTCTCCTTAGCCCCACATTCTCGTCATTCAGATTCTCCATATGTCCCAGGAGCTCATTTATCACCTCTTTCGCCCTCTCTCCCATTTCATCGTCATGCCATTTGAAAAACCCACACTCCCTTCCCTGTACATTGAAAATCAGTTAAACAAACGCCCCCCAAATCATTCAACTGCACAATACGCCCGAAATGCAATCACAACGATGAATTTCGACGATTTACACTTACATGTTGATAGTTTCTGCATCCAAAGAATCTCCTACCTGGGTTTTGTGTAGTCCATGGCGTATATAGCCTTGCAACCATGCCACAGTAACACATTGTCGACGTACTTGGTTCTCCAACGTCTCCGTGAACATGAGGTTGCATCATCATCGTCATCCTCCTCCTTGTCGATGTTGTAGACGTAGACATTGTCGACTCACTCATCCATCTTCTCTACTCCATCGCTACGTATTGGACGGCACAAATCATTGACACCCTTCGCCATTTAAACACTCATGTTTGACCACTCTAACCTAACATAGTCAGAGCTTGTTTGACCCACATGTGAAATCCTACGTGGCTGTCCAACTCGTCGTCTACATGTGAACTAATCCTACATGGCAAAAGGATGTTGGTCTCAACATTAGCGGAGGGCAACATTGCTACGTTTTTTTACTTCCACGGTGACATTGCTCTTACAAAAACTTCCAGGACATAATTGGTCCTCGACGTGTACTTCCGGGTAAAAATGATACTATATATATTTTCTCATAATCTTAACTCATAGTAAGTAAGATTGCATCTCATGTCCAAAATATAGAAATTACTTAACAAAATTAATCAATAATTATTACTTAAAAATCAAGTACTAAAATTTCCGTCAACCTCACATGTAATCAAATAATGAAACCAATGGATACCTTCCATTACAATATATTTAAATATAGATCAATTTAATATATATTAACTTAATGATAATTGAATATTTCATACACTTCTTTTTATCTCTTGATTAATAATTTAGGACTTTTTAGTTAATAAATAATGACTTTTATACTTATTTGGGCTTTGGGCCTTTGATTACATTTTAGCCATTTTTAATAATAAAATTCCATTTTTACATTGCTTCACTATTTTTACCATAACTCTTGAACCAAACATTATATTTGCCTCATTTTTTTTCATATTTCAGATGATTCAAAGAGCTACAATTGTTATGAAGACATGAAGGGAAAATTAGGACAAGAGGGCGGTCGATTTTGGAGCCGAAGTCAGATGTATATTTCTGGATTTTATTTTGGCTTGAATTTTGTAATTAAAGCCCACTTTTATTTTATTTTTGTTTTGGGCTGAACCATTGGAGCCCATTTCCATTTTAGGTTAAATTTAAGTTAGATGGTGGCTACAACATCTATTCATTCACATTTTTATTATTTGGTGGATCAAAATAGAAGTTTTGAAATTCTCTCAAATGTTTTTCGTTCTTCTTGTTCTTCATCGTTCTTCATTTTTTCCAGCCATGCTCGCTAAAATTCTGTGATTAACCCAACATTGAGGATTCCATGATTCATCAAAGAGTTTTTGCTTAATTAGTAACTTTACTCATTTTCGTTTTCATCTTATCGGATTTGATTTCTAGAAATAGTTCGAATATTAGATTTAATATTCGTTTTGGTTCATCCCAAGGACCGAGTTCAAACTAGATTTCGGTGTTCTTGTGCAATCGCACGGTGAGACGCCACTTGTTTGGACAGATGCTAGGCGATCATCTAGTGAGGGATTTTTGACGAACGAGAGATTTTGGTTCGTCCAAAACCAAACGTGAGTTCGTTCATATTTCGTTCAATGATGGAAGTTTCTGGAATCTAAATGTTGGGTTGATCGATTTTAATCCGTTTCTGTTTAATCCGTCATGTTTCTGTTTATTTTTGTGTTATTCAGTTTGAACCAAAACCCCCATTTTTTCTGTTTCTGTTCGTTGTTATTGTCCATTCAAACCCGCTGCAAATTCATTGGGAAAACGACCCAGGTTCCCTATTTCTGCAAATCATTTTCGAACTTGGTTATTTTGGGAGACACAACAAATCTCTTTCACTTAACATGATAATCTCTAACTAAATTCACCAAACAAGAAGGAAGTAATAATTTACTAACATTTTCCAACAAATGCATAACTATATAGTAAACAGATAGATCTATAATTCATACTTGATCATATTAGGAAGTTGTTGAAAAAATAGTTAACTCATTAGTTACTGGAAAGTGACGGTTTTGCTTTGCTCAAAAAATAGTTAACACATCAATTAATGAAAAAATAGTTAACAAACAAGTTACTCGAAAAATCCAAGACAGTGATTAAATTCTGTGAAGAACCATCACTCGAGTGATCTCTATGGCACTGAAGTGATTTGAGCTTGAGTTCAAGAATATATCATATCACTATCTAGTTACTGGAAAGTGATGACTCAGCTTTGCAAACATGACTCGAGTGATCTTATTGCACTCGGGTGATTCTTTAAATCTTCAACCAAAGAATTCATTTATCACTATTTGGTTATTGGATGGTGATTTAGAATTTTCAGGCATCACTCAAGTAATCTTTCAGAATTTTTCAGAATTACTCAATCATTATCTGGTACCTTCCTAGTGATCATGTAAAAAATAGGACATACTGGAGTGATCAAACATCACTTGAGTGATCCTTTAAGCTTTTAAAGAGATCACAGGCTGGTAACTTGCTGGTGATAAGGCACACTACTGAAGGGATCATTCATCACTCGAGTGAAGAAGAAGAATTTTTGTTGAATACTTCCAAGTTAATAATTTGGCATAGAGGTCAACTTTCAGTGGTCATAACTCTTTGAATATAACTCCAAATTTGGAAAATGACATGTCTTCAAAATACTCATCAAGTCTTATTTCTCATGCAAGAAGAACCAGTTCCAAATTTGTTGTCTTCCAAACTTTATGATCAAATCAATAGCTACTAGTCTAAAACACAATGTTGATTTTGGGCAACAAATTTTAAAATTCATATCTCTTTTATTTAAAACTCTTTGAACATGAAATAGATGTCCATGAACCTCATTTAGAGTCTAGTTTCATATGAAATAATTTTCACATTAATCAAATTTGTGGTTTAAGAGATATGACTATATTAATGAACATATCTCATGCTAAACAAAAATAGAGCTGAACAGAGCATGCTAAAATATGATCATCACTAGAGTAAAGCTTTCTTAACTTGAGTGAAACATGTAGAAATCACTTATGGAGGTGAAACTCGAGTGATAATGAAGTGTTACTTTAGTGAAATTAATAGAACTTCCATATAAGGCACTTTATCTTCCGATTAAGCCATTTCAACTTCTATTTGACTATAAAGACCTCTAATATCAAATCTAAGAACTTGAATCTTGACATTCTCTTTATATCTTACAAGTTATTCTTTCTTTCATCTCTTTTCTTCTTCTTATTGATTATTCTCCACAATCCTTTATGATAACTCCTTGTTTTTCTTGAGTGATATATTCAATCTCTTTCTTCTTCATCTTCCTCTTGATCATTGTCATTAGTCCAGCTCAATAACTTATTTATTTTCTTGACTTCTTCTCCCCATATTTGATAACTTCATTCTTCAATATCTGTTTGTTCTTCCTTTTGATCATTCTCCATAATTCAACTTGATATCTTCTAATCTTTGTTTGACTAATCTACAAGATATATGTCACATTAAACATAGTAGTTAGTCATTGTATATGATAAATTCATTATGTAAACTGTTTGGTCTTAATATTTAGCATCTATATTTGATATCATCAAAACTAGTTATATCTAACATTCTCCCCCTTTTTGATGATGAAAAATCCTTTAATCAAAATATGTTTGAGTATAAATTAGATGCAACATATTTTGGTTGTCTTTTTCTCCCCCTATTTGACATCAACAAAAAGGTTAAAGGATAAAGAAGAAATGCTTGTGGAGAAGCAAAAGGAACGAGAAAATTGATGAAAATAAAAAAGGTTTTCAATAAAAAAACAATTTGAAATAATTTGCAAAAGGTTTTCAAATTAAAAATGCCCTTTTCTCCCTTAATCAAAAGGAACGAGTCAAGAAAACAATTTTCTCTCCCCTTATTTGAAAGTATTTTCATTTTTAATGTGATGCAAATAAAAAAGGTTTTCAATAAAAAACAATTTGAAATAATTTGCAAAAGGTTTTCAAGAAAACTTTCATAAAAATATGTGCAAGTATTCACAAAATATAAAGAGAGTTTAGAAATTCTTCTGTTGGTTCAGCAAATTGATGAATGATTTGTGAAGACCATTTGCCTTACTTTCTTGTTGTGAAATCTATGATGTTGTGTTCACCATACTTCTGCTACTCAATTCTGATGGATCAGGGACATAGAGGTGAGAGGGAGCTGGCTCCTCAAGTGGTGGTGATAAAGTACTGGATCCTCAGGTGGTGGCTCCACTCAGGAGCAAGAATACCAAGATGAGCTCGGATTAAGGCCTTGTATGCATCCATCCTCTTAGCATGTGTCTCTTGTGGAGTATACAACATCTTCACCACAACACATAACTTTCTATGCAGCCTAGAAGCCAGCGACCTAGCCATAAAACTGGTTCAGGCAAGTCCTTAACTCGGGACTTTGTGTAACCTAGGGAGACCCGGGCTCAACTCGGTCAACCCGGCTGAGTTGCTGGGATGAACCGGTTTCCATTTTTTTAAAAAAAAAAAACCATTTTTTATAGGGTAGATGGAAATATTTGTTGAAGTTAATGATAATTTTTTTTATAACTATTAGTTTAATAATTAAAGGATTGTAAGTGGGAATATTTTGTTATCCTCTATCTATTTGGATAATTTGCTAGAAATGATATTTAGTGATTATTTATTATAATGTCATTGGATAGTCGATTGATACTATGATGTTAATATGTCAAAGAAATTGTAAAGAATGTTGGATAAGTATATTGTTATTTTATTAGTGATTTAAGGTATTGAATTAATTTCGAATAGTATGATACTATGATGATAATTTAAATTATTTTTAAATTTTTTAATACCTACCGATCTGGCTCCGGGTCGACTCTAAGCTGACCCACTACCTCAATGGGTTCTAAGGCCGATTCGAGTTTGATAACCTTAATTTATTTACTTATTTATTTTGACGATCACAGAGTTAAGAAGGAAGAGAAAGGGTTTAGTTAGAATTTTTCAGTCTAAAGAGTTAGACTGCTAGAGTATGTTGGCACGGGGAAAAAAATTAGACATTAAAATTTTTTTGGTAATAAGATATTAAAATCTTGAATATTGACAAAATATTTTCAAATGCCAACATATTAAATTTAATCCTTAAGAATAATAATAATGAGACAAATATCATTTGAAAATAGGCTAGAATATACTTTTTTTTTTTTAATTTGCTTCTTGTTGGTCGATTTCCTTGATGGCAAGTGAACTAATCGAACAAGTAATAAAGAGTAAGTAGAGCATCGTCCTACAGAGACTGGATACCAAATGATGACACCGGATTGCAGACTTAGTTGTGTTTTAACAAGAGAATAAATCTGGTTCGTTTTGGAGTTTTTATAGCTATACTAATAAACAGGAAAATAACTAAATGATCGTAATCGTAAGAAGATATCAGTAAAAAGATAGACTGAACTCGGAATCCTTTCTAAGCATATCATTCCCCCAACTGCCTATACGCAATGCTATAGCTTCATACTTTACAGCTCTCACAAATGCTACAGCATAAACACCCTATGCAAAGTTATTCAATTAACCACACCACGCTAATCTATTGAAGCTCTCGCCTCCGATACATACAATCCTAGTCTGTACTTCTCCCATATGTCTATGGTGATTTTTCTAGTTGGATTATCAATACAAATCAAGGTGTATGGTTATGAGTGGTAGACCCATTATTGAAGTCTACAATAATAGGTCAAGCCTTGCACCAGCCTACCTAGCAATCACTGCTTCTCAGATGTCTAACCTTGACCCCCTCTCAGTAAGCCGAGGCCACTGATCTAGCCCTTAGCTCTCGCTAATTGACAAGAAATTAAATCACTAATAAGCAACTGAATATATTTAATTAAGAACTAGCAATTGGGTTCATTCTATACTTAGGAAATCATCCTCGTTCAGCCTCAAGAAGTTAGTTCATGACTGACGAGGGAATCACAAAATAGAGTACTACAGAATAGCCCATGATAAAAGATTGATTGGAATTAAAATAAAGAAACAAAAAGCTTGATGGAGGTTCCGACGGCGAGGAAGAAACCCTGTCACGTCACAACTCCACATCTTCTTCACTCCGTCTCACTGCAAGGAAGGATGCTAGGTTCTCTTGGAGTCCTTGTGCTTTGAAATTCTCTCACTCTTCTTTCAAGTTTGACCGTATAGGATTGGTCTTTGACTCTCAATGACTTCCGACGTCTTTTAGGGTTGGTTGTTGTTTCCTTAAATAGTCTGGTCTTACTTGTAGCGTGCGTTCAACGATCTGGGCCTTTCCTAATCTGTTGAGGTCCGATCGTATCTTTCTTTCCAATTTTGGTAGATTGATTCTGCTGATACTGCGGGATTCTTCAAATCTTTAGTTTCGATCCTCCGCATCTTCTATTTTAATACGTCAGCAATCTAACCGTTATTTTCGACCTGCACCATATTTCCTGAAACAACCTTGACAAAAGTTCAACATATGCCGCATGGCATTACGCCATTTACTCTGCTATAGCTTCAGGGATGCATTGTATTGCACTTCGGTAAAGCTGTCCTAATGCTATAGCATGGCGTTGGCTATGTTATGCGACTTTATCATAAAACCTCAAAACTTGTTCTTTCTTAGCACATGTTTAGGATGTAAGTGGAATTTATCCTTAAGTTCCCTGTACCATGAATTAATGCCTTTTTGCTTAGATTGACTGCAATTAAGCTCATATTCACCATACAATTAGTCATAAAATACAGGAAAAACATGACATAAATAACGCTCATCACTTCTCTTAACCATATAAAATGTATTTTTAGTCATACAATTTTAAAATTGTTAATTTGACTAATGAAAAATGATGGCTCTACCAATCTTTTTTTGTGGGCCCGGGGTCTTCATAGCTAATAGCAATAATTAATCTCCACATACTATAAACTTCTCGAAGAGGCTTTAGTGCAAAGCACTAGTAGTGCTCGCCACGAGTCCCTCTTCATACAAAACATGCTTAAATTTTAAATATCATTAATAGTCATTTTAAAACTAATTTCAAATAATAAAAATATCATTTATGGTAATTTTTATATAATGAAACTATGACATGTATCTTTTTTCTTATCAAACTAATTATCTAATCTTTTCTTCCAATTTAAAAATAAATAAATAATTAAGTATGGTTATATCTAAATAAATTTTTCATAAAATTTAATAAAAAAAATTAAAATTTAATCATACTTTATGGGATTTACAATTATCACTTGAGTTATTAGGGTTAAAATTATAAGATTTAATTTAAAGTACACTTTATAAAATTAAAAGACCAAATTAAAATCTTAAAAAATTAAAAGTATACTTTAACCTTTAGAAATAATAGTGTTCGATTGACAAGAAAAAAAAAAAAAGAGAGAGGAAATAATAGCAATACAATCAGAAGATTGAAAAAATACCTTGTCAAATTAAAGAACCAAACTAAAACTTTACATAAATTTAAAAGACAAAAATTCACTTTTTCCTTACTTTAATTTTTCATTTTTATTTCTCTTTTTTTTCATCCATTTTTATTTATATTATTATATTACTTAATTTAATTTGGTCAATTTAAAAATAAAAATCTAAAGCTTTAAAATTAAAGTAAGTTTTTTTCCCCTCAAAGACACCGGCTGTGTTATGACTTGTGCGCTCATATGAACGTTAGAAGAATTGAATAAATAAAACTCATAATAAAAAATGATTAAAAAAAGTAGTAACGGCTATTTTGTTGGACCGCATTGAACGGCTACTTGGATGATCGTCACTGGCTCAGGGCCTCAGACCTGGAGACGCTGCACGCTCCTCGAGGCTGTACTTTCCAGTGGAGATTTTCTTGCTTTCTGAGAAAAAACATCTCAACAAGTTCCGAGAGCTACAGAAGAAGTCGCAAATACTCTCGCCTCAGCTGCTTCCACGACGTCCAGTTTTCTCTTGTAGATACAAACATGAACTTGAAGAATATTTTCAAGAAGAAAACCTCTCCCAAAGGTGCATTCCTTTCCTTATCTTTAATTCTTCTTCCAAACCAGTAGCAATTGTGCCGCTACATTTCCCTAATTAGTTCTCCGACTTAGACACTAGGGTTTGCTTCTGGGAAATATCAAAATTTGGATATTTTTTCTGGGGAAATGTGGGTAGGCAGCGGAATCAGATTTATTTTTCCCCAATCAAATAAAGCCTTTTGTTTTTTGTGCCTTTCTTGACTCCAACCCGATCTGGTTTTTCTTGAGGGGGATAAATAAGTTTTTATCGTTTATAAGCTCAGTTTGTGCTTTTGTGCTAGTTTTCAGTTATGGGTAGTCTATGTGAGAAATGAAAAGTGAAAAATGAAAAGAAACTTCTGGTAGAGATTAACCACTTATTTCTCGTACTCACTGACATCTGTTTGTTCAACAGAGGCTCTGCGAACAAGTAAGAAAGAAATGGCTGTTGCAACTAGAGGTAAATACTTCGCCGCACGATTACTTCCTAATTAACAGTTTTAATTCATCATCTAAGTCTCAAATTTTGCACCTAAACTTGGCCTGTTGATAGACAGATTAGAATTGTGATCTTTCCAAATTTCCGTCCTAATTTAACGGTTTTGCACTTGCATCCAGATTCAAGTAGAAAGTTACATTCGAAATTTTATTTGGGTTGTTTAGATTTCTTACTAGTAACAAAGTTTAGTTTTTGAGCAACTATCAATGGTTCGTATCTGTCGAAGGTTTTTCTACTTTGCAAATTGATGGAATTGCTTTATTGAAACTTAAAATAAAAATATCTGTGTTTAGCCTCTTTGTTGCATAACTTCTTTCTCTTTTGTTTTTCTGTGTTGAAATAGAGAAACTATTATACCCTCTGTTCCCTCTGTTTGAAATGCCTTTACAAATTTAAAAGAACTAAAAAGTCCAAGACTACAAATAGTTGCTAATTAGTTATCCGAGAACTATTTCACTTACGTTGAATATTTCAGTTATAATAGCATTTTCTGTACCTGCCACTCATTTAATTTCTTTAGCCTCCGAAAATTGTTTGATTCAATATACTTTGAGTGAAGATCTACCTAACTATTGTAGTAACCGTTCTATCTCTTCTTTCTATTTCATTATTTGATTATTGCATGCATTTTTAGTATAATCTATGTTATCTGCTTGTATTTCAATTTTGTATTATGTGCTATCAAAGCTGTTTACCCTTGTTTCTTTATTTGATGTCATGCATTTCCTTTTCTGTAAATCTGTTTACTATTTCAGGTATGGTAACTTGTCCATGGTGTTGCATCAAAAGTCCTCAGTAGTAAATTACATGTGTTGATTACTTTAATTTTTATAAAGAAGCACTTCTTCATCTTGCTATATATTTTCTGTAGGTATTGAACGAGAGATAGCCTCTCTTCAAATGGAAGTATGTATTCTCAACAGATACATTTTTTCTTTACTAGAATCAAGATGGTTTTCTCTTCTTCATTATCTCAAAGCTTAACTGCATTTTTTAATTATAGGAGAAGAAGTTGGTGGCGGAGATTAAAAAAGAAGCCAAAACAGGAAATGAGGCAAGTTTCTTTTCACTAAGATATGTGATATTTCAATTTGTCATGGGAGCTCATGTCAAGTTCATTTAACATCAAGATTATGTTTATTTGTGATAGTTTGGTCTATGTATAAGTGCTTTAAGTTCCTCTCATAGCATTTTAAATTTGGTTCCCTCTATTGATGACATCAAAGAAACCCACCAGAAGAAACCATAAGATATCCTCCATAAGAAAAACAGCTATAGATGTATTTTCCATTCCAAATTTGGCCTGCTGGGAACCTATAAGTTGATGAAAACTACCTAAATAGCTGATGCGATGCACTAGACAAAAATATTTTTGCTTGTACTATGTTTGTAATTTCTGTAAAATGATTAGCTTGATATCGATGGAGGTGATCTGAAGTGAAAGAAAAGAGAAGACTTAGAGATATCATAACTTATATGATATGTACATAGAAGAAAATATTAGGTCCTTTACTAGTTTTTGGCATATATAGTTTTTTGGGTTTCATAACAATGTGCTTGACGCGAATTTGACTTGGTAATACCATATACCAAACAGTTGTATGAAACAAAAAAATGCTTGGTACAAAAAAGAGGAAACTATTAAGTGTTGAGGTGGATTTCCTACTAGATTAAAGTAGTCCTCAATTCAGAATAGCAGGTTCATTTATCAGCACAATAAAGCTTGACTGACAAAAACACACTCTTCTATTAAGCCAAATAAGACTAGTTTTAACATATATCCTTTAAAAAAAAATGCCAACTTAGGAATTATCCGTTAAAGGGCCCTGCTCATGACAACGAATGGTTCAAAAGTGTGCAGGTGACTACGTTAGAAACCATGTTTTAGTGTGCCAATGTAGAAGTTTTTTGGCATTGGTCGAGTGTGGAAAGGTTATATGTCCTGTTGTAGTATTTAAGACATGCCTATAAATCTGAGATGAAACAGCTTGATCTAGCAGTTCACCCTCTTGCTTTATAATAAAGGGTTCCTTCTTTGTTTTACATCATCTACCAATTTCCAATAGAAGTGTGAGTTCTCCACAACTTCCTTCTAAAAAGCCCTTCTCTCTTTTTGTATTCTCTCTAGAATTCTTCTTATGATGTTGCTAAACAATGCAAGTGTGCGCTGCATTTTGAAATTTTTCCTATTGATATTATAGTTGCTTATTGATATCATCATGCCTTCTATCCAAAGGGTGTGCCGAGAATTAAGAGTTCCTGAGCTCTTAAGGAGCTTGGAGATGCCAAATGGCTGAAGGAAAGGCTCGTTAATGTCTCAGATAATCTAGGTAGAGAACAGGGTTCCAACTGGCATAACACTGAAGAATTTTGAAACTTAAGAAAACAAAGAAGAGATCCTATTCCACATATAAGACCTTGTAAATGTACTGGTCAGAAACCTTTTACATCTCACAACTTCTAAGAACTGAGTTTATATCCCTTGAAATCTTCATTAAGGTTTTGAGAGGACTCTCAACTTTCCTGGTTAAGTTTAGATAAATTACTTCTCAATCTTTTGCAATAGTTTTAGTGTTTGTTAAAGAAAATATAATTACAAGAAGGGTTTAATATTTCTCTTGTCACTAGAGATAAGATTCTCTCCAGTGACCCCCCAAAACTACACCGTTTGACACTTAAAAAATAAAAAAATCTAATTTACTGCAAACCAAAGCGCGCTTCTCACGTTCCCCCACTCACTTTCAGTTCTCTGGTACTCGTAGAGAGGATCTATTTGATTCTCTGCCATTTCACTCCTCATCGCCGTTCTCTTCGTCCAATCCATATGGCCGCTGCTTCTAATCCTAAGATTCCGTCTCACATGAAAGCTTGGGTCTATTCTGAATATGGAAACTCATATGATGTTCTCTACTTGGACCCTAATTTTGCTATACCCAACTTCAAGGAAGATTAGGTTCTCCTCAAGGTCGCCGCCGCTTCCCTTAATCCCATTGACTACAAGAAGATGGGTGGCTTTTTCAAGGACACTGAATCTCCTTTACCCGTAAGCCTCTCATTCCCCTCTTTCGTATCACCTTGATCGATCGTCATTTGTTTGAAGCAAAGGGTAAAATAAAATAATAGGGGATTCTATGTGATGTCGACAACTTGTTTATGATTATTGATATGTTGATTTCTAGATAGAGAGAATCTGAAAACAGTGCCATGATCTGTTTATTTAATATCCTAAATTGATTGAATCGGTGTAGTTTTAGGGTCACTGGAGAGAACCTTATCTCCAAAGGACAGGAGAAATATTAATCCCTTAAAAGAAATTAAAAAAAAAATTGAAATTTTTTCCCGCTTCTTTATATAAAAAATTTTCTATAATTTATGTATTATATTTTACGTGCTTACAACTTCTCACATAAATTTTGTTGTGGAGTCACTTACAAAGAAAGACAAGGGTTAATGTGGTAACAATGGGAAAAAAAACCCATTCAATTCTTTTTGCTTTCATCTAGTGACACATTTTGCCTAAAATGTGATGTCTTGGTGATATCTCAAATACCAACTTGTTAAACACTTGATCGCTTTCCAAACACTGTTAAGATAACATGCATGTGAAACAGAGCCAAGATCATAATAATGTAGTAGAAATTCTGAAGTAGCTTAAAGTGGTAGCAATGGGAAAATATTAACCATTAAACCCTTTTTGCTTTAATCTAATGTCTCTTTTTGACTGAAATGTGATGTCAAGGAAATATCTCAGATGCCACCTTGTCAAACACATAACAGCTTTTCAAACACAGTCAAGATAAACTCTTATGGCTTTCCTTTCCTTTTCTTTCTCTTGATATGAATTCAATATCTTACTTGGTTATGTACGTACAATATTAGCCATCTTGATTAAATAAGTTTCTGGTTACAGGCAGCTACAAGAATCTTGGCTCGTCAGCTTGTTAGGTTACGCCAACAGATAACTAATTTACAGGGTAGTCGTGCTCAGATTAGGGGCGTTGCAACTCATACTCAGGTTAGAACAGGAGCCTCATTCCTAGTGATGATAATAAATTGCCTTTCTAATTTTTGGATTGTCCATATGTCTTCCACAGGCATTGTATGCAAGCACTTCAATGTCTACTGGGATGAAAGGTGCATCTAAGGCAATGGCAGCAATGAACAAGGTGTGTTTCATATCTGATTCTTCATTGTATTAACTGAACTATTGAAATATACGTATGCCTACACTCATCATGAAACATGAAGTTCAAAAGGTTTTTGACAATATCATATACAAGGCAAGGCCTGCACAAAGAAAGAGCCAAACAAAATATGGATCATATATGCAGTAGATAATTTCCTTTACTTAGCTTATAGTTAGTGATTTATTGAAAAAGTACAATAATGTTTCACATACTCAACCTTTCTTTATACTTGCTGAGAAAAAACCTTCCTTAGAGCTTAATTATTGGAAGAAGAGACCATATTTTTATTGTTATCTTCAATACAGCCTCATGCTTTAAGCATGAAGAAAGCACATGCCCACTAAACCTTATGCTAAAGTTTATTCTAGTGATGAGAATGAGGGTAGCAAGGACTGAGTTATCAACCACTTTCATGTTGTCTGTAACAAATCAAAGTAAGGCAAACTTTTGTTCATTCAACAACTGCATATTGTGAATCGTTCACAAGTTAATAATATAGTCAACCTAAAATGCATATGTTTGTGATTAAATATCATATGCTAGGTTAGCCCAGAGAAAATAAAATACTTTGTTGCTAGTGGTTTATTGTCCGATTGCTTTCCCAAATTTGCTAAAACTTACGCTATACCATAATTATTATTATCTTGCTTCTCTTTTCAGCAAATGGAACCTGCAAAACAGGCAAAGGTGATTAAAGAATTCCAAAAGCAGTCAGCACAAATGGACATGACGGTAACATTTTTTCTTTTTAGCGTATCTTCTGGTGTTTTCCCATGCAGTTATGTTGTTGCATTAATGAAGGGGATAACAAATTGAAGAAAGTTTGGGCAGAGGGATGCACCACAGAGCTATGGAGTGATGCAAGAGATTGTGACTTTGGCAATGTTGTGTTCAGAAGAAAAAATGGGAAAAACAAAAAAAAAAACAAAAAAACAAAAAAAGCAAAAAAAAAAAAAAAAGGGTTATCTTATTTGTTGATAAATTTTGCAAACATTTTATTGACCCTGAGAGCAATTCATAATAATGTTTACGTGGGTTTTTTTCCCTTTTTTTTTTTTGGGTTCTACATTATGATATTCATATTATTTTGTGTATGCAGATTGAGATGATGTCAGAAGCTATTGATGAAACTTTAGACAAAGATGAAGCTGAAGAGGAAACAGAAGAGCTCACTAACCAGGTGAATATAACTCTGAATAGACAGCGTTTAGCTTTGATAGTCCAAGACCTTGTTTGCTTCGCAATATTTATTTTTTATATTCATCCATGACAGGTTCTTGATGAGATTGGCGTGGACATTGCATCACAGGTTGGTTTTTAAATTCATGAGTAATTAAATTATAGTCTTCTGTTTCTTTCATACTTCTTCCGCATTTTGTATTTCTTTAACAATTGGGGTTGATTCTGGTCTTTTCTGATGGCAGTTATCTTCTGCTCCAAAAGGTCGTATTGCTTCAAGGAATGTTGAAAATGTTGCTGCAAGGTAAATAATTTTATTATTCCTTTTTGAGAAGGCCTCTTAGTAATCTCCACCAAAAATTTGTTTAGTTCCTATGTGCATTGTTCCAAGTACTCGCATGAATGCAACTTCAGAATCATTTTATATAATTGAAATAATTTAACATTAGACAGCTGGTCAAAACTTCAAAAAGCATCTGGATATTTGAGGGATGAAGTGAGGGAGATTGTGCACCTGTTATGTATTTGTTTAAAATTAAAAGGGTTAAGGTGCATTTTTGCCCTTAAAGTATGCGCCCAGGAGCAATTTTACCCTTGAAGTTTTCGGCGTAGCAATGTTGCCCCTGAAGTTTAAAAACGGAGCAATGTTGCCCCTCCGTTAAAAACCTCAACGGTCAACAATAGGGTTTTTAACGGAGGGGCAACATTGCTACGTTTTTAAACTTCAGAGGCAACATTGCTCCAAAAAAAGTAGCAATTTTGCCCTTGAAGTTTAAAAACGGAGCAATGTTGCCCTTCTGTTAAAAACCTTAACGGTCAACTAACGTTGACTATTAGTTGACCGTTATGGTTTTTAACGGAGAGGCAACATTGCTTTGTTTTTAAACCAGGGGCAACTATTGCTAAAAAAACTTCAAGGGTAAAATTGCTCCGGGCAAGATACTTTAAGAGCAAAAATGCACCTTAACCCAAATTAAAAAGAAAGTGATTTTTAGAAATCTGAAAAATGATTATAGAAGTAGAAATGATTTTATGTTTGGTTAACTATCATTAATAACACTTTTTACTTGGAAGTGTTTCTCAAAATATCAAAAAAGAATAGCTTTTTTTTTTTTTCATGAAAACAAAAATCCATTACCTCATAAGTTAAACAAAATGTACACAAGACAACACAAAATTTAAACACATCACCCTTCATCTCCGTGACTAAAAGATGGAGGTTGATCAAGGATGCAGAAATCCCCTTCAATCTTATGAATAGCTTTTCAAAATAGTCAGAAATATGACCTTTCATATTCTGATTATTTTTTTAAAATGCCCTTTATTTTAAAGTGACAACAGAAAAAAAAATCATTATTCATGAATTAAACTGAAGAAAGGGGACCCTCATTTGATTCTGATTCGCAGGTCTGAAACAACCCAAGATGTGGAGGAACTTGAAAAGAGGCTTGCTTCTCTTCGTCGAATATGAGATAATCCTTCTTGAAGGGCTAAGAAATATGTATAAAATAGTATCCTTGCAAAACATCTATATAATATTATGATATGATGAAAATTGTGCCATCAAATGCTGATTTTTACTTTACATTCATAAAATGGTTATAAAGATATCTATCTAGATTGTTTATAGGATTTGTGAGTGGAAGCAAGAGCTGCACTTTAGTAGTAGTCGTCTGGTAGTTGTTTGTCCACCATTATATGTGTATTTTCAGTTGTGACCAAAAATCTTTGTTAATTATGCCTTTTTTGTAGTTTGTTCACCATTATGATGCAATTCAGTTATTATACTAAATTCAGACTTTTCTGAAGCTTCAAAGATAAAATCGAAAAACATAATCTGTTGTACCGCTTGTTTGCAATAATATTTTTGCATTATTTTTTAGAAAGAATGAGATTTTTATTTGTAAGTTGCTATAAACATTTTATACCAAATTTTAAAATATTGCAATAGTTATATGCTCAAATTCAAGTTTAGATAACATATGAACTTAATATGTTATCTATATAAAATAGTTATACTTGAAATATTAAAGAAGAATAAAATCTTACAAAATTCAAAATATCAGTAATCAGTAAATATTTTTCAAATTTTGTACAACCGGTACTCACCCAATCAAATATAAGAATATTGAAATAATTCAATGGCAATACTTCCTCATATTCAAAATATATAGAAGTTAAATGACTAATTTACAAATATTAAGAACATTAACTAAGTTAGCAATTTATTAAAAAAAAAAATTGTATTGATTTTCCAAAGTATCACTTTTAATCATTGTATAGAACACCATCTTAATATGTACAACCAATAAAGAGTTTTTTAAAAACATAAAAAATTGAGATAATTATATTGCATCTATTAACTCTTGTATTTAGTAACGGGAGGAATATTTAAAGGGAAAGAAAAAAAAAACAATATACACCTATCACGGATCAAATTTGTGATTATTCATAGCATAAAAAATGTCTAGAAACCTAATCTGAAATGACGTGTTTAATAAGTAAGACCCCAATTTCTAACAGTTATAATAACCTAAAATTTTACTGAAATTCGAAATAAACAACTGGGAGTGTTCTTTCGCAGACGGGTACTTGGGACAAGTGCAAGGCTACTTATTACATTAATCATAAATCGAACTTAAATAGGTGTATTTTATTCAAAATAAAGAAAATAAAATAAGAAAACTAGCTAAAATCCCGAATGATCTTTCTCACTTCTCACCGCTAGCCCCAACTCTTGACACTGTTTTCGAAATTCTCGCTCCCCGAAGGATCATCGATCCATGAACACACACACATCGCAAAAGCCGGTAATCCTAATAAACACAATTTATATGGCTCAAATATATTAATAAAATCAAATACGTAATCACATAGTGATTTAATCAAATAACAAATCCAATATTCGCCATATATATACATATATTCACACTGAATCAAATATCATTCATTATCTTTATTAAATTCGTATAGACCCGGAAACCTACCAGTCTATTTAGTTTAGTGGGAAGAGAACCATGGTAGACCCTAAACCTGTCGTCTAAGCGTGACCGGAAAACCCGTCACAATCATCAATTGGCCATAAACATATCAACATTTCTTCCTAGTGTGCACACATCTTCCCAAAGTTGCTACTAGTGTCCCTAAACCCGCGACACCACTTTGGGAAGAACGGATACTATCTTTTCACATCGGTGGCATAAAGCCCAAAAGTTGTGTTCATCACCTTGGGAGGTACCATCCCAAAGCTATCCTCCGATTGTTAAATTATTTTAAAACACACACAAAATAAACTCCTAAATTATCTCTATTATTTACTTATCTTATATATATTTTTATATTATTTTTAATTAAATATAAATATAAGGATATTTTGACCTAAAATCTGTTCATGACTTATTTTATTGCGTATGAGGTATTATATAAAGAAAAAGAAAATCAAACAATAAATAAATAAATGAATAAAAGAGACAAGCAATTATATTAAATTTCAAAGAGAATATGACGCAGATCGGTATATTTTGTAATTGACGACGCAGCCGAGGCAACCAATTGTAACCAATTCAATTCATGAAGAAAAGAAAACCACGCACAGGCATATTTTGACGCACGCAAGCCGAGGAAGAAATTGTATCCAATTCAATTGAAGGAAAAAACGCACAGGCATGGCGCAAGCCGAGGCAAACAATAACATACATTATATATACATAAATTTCTATACGTACGGGAATCAAAACAGCAATTGGTTTCTATAGTCTAGGGTACACAATTACCTATCAAGATATAAAATTAACCTAAAATTCATGGGGATTAGGATTACACATGAGGATTAGAATTACACATGGGGATTAGAGTTACCTGGTCTCCGTTCTTGCTAGCGACCTAATTTTAATATGATGTGATGAAAGTATAGAAGGAGGATTTGAGAAGAAAAACAATGGAGAAGAAAAGTATCGAGCGTTTTAAGGTTTCGACGGCTAGACCTAAGTTTATAATTAAAACTTAGGGTTTAAGTATGGAAATTTGGGCTTTTAGCTATTTCCGGTTATAAAATAATACAATTAAATTTTTAAATTTCTATTATTAATATAATTATTGTCAATTAATAAATTGTAAAATAATACAAACATTATTAAATTCTAAATATTTATTTAATATATTATTGTTATTATTATTACTATTATTATTATTTTAACCAATTATCATCATCATCATCACCATTATTAATCTATTATTATTATTATTATTTCTAAAAATCCAGGGTATTATGCTTTATGGAAACAATGCCACGAGAAAAACCACAAAAAGCTGAATCTTGGGTTCAAATTGTAACACATTAAGGGCCCGTTTGGATGAGCTTTTTTTTTTAAAAAAAAAAAAAAAAAGCACTTTTTTAATGCAAAAAGATGCCTTTTTAATTAATTTATATGTTTAGATGATATTTTTTTTAAAAGTAAAAGTCACAAAAAAAAAAAGCTAAAATGCTCCTTCTTTTAAAAGCTCCAATTTGGAGCTTAAAAAAAAAAAAAAACACTTAAAAAAAACACTTTTTTTAAAAACCCATCCAAACGGGCACTAAATCAATGGGGGAATTACGCTCGTTCTCAAGGAAGACAGACTATTACTTTTAGATCCCTTGAAATAATCAAATACTTTCTTATCCTAAATATAAGATAAATTTGACTTTTTTGAAAAGATTTTTTTGGTCGGATCCTTTTTTTAAAAGATTAATGAAACTAATTAAAATATTTTAAAATATTTATATTTATCATTTTTTTTCTCCAAATTACTTTACCTAATTTATAAACCCGATATATAATCTAAGAATACTTAACAAATATATGATATAATTAAATAACTTATTTATCTTCCTAATCTCTCTAAAAAAAGTCAACTATATATTAGATTTAGGATCAATATAGTATTCAACAATTGGGTAATAGTATATTCCAAAAAAAGGCCATTCTTGCCTCTTGAAGTCATCTCATATCAACTTCGTCATTTATGTGACTTTTACATGGGCAAGGACTTCTTTTCACCATTGGAATGATCCGTATGTCCCTTAGGACTTAGATATTTGATGATTTTGAGGGACTTGCTAGTAATGTCTTCTTAGGGACCTAAATCATTTTCACAACTCAACTTGGCACTTGTACACAAAATGAACAACCAACCTCAGAGTAATATACTCCATTCGCTGCTTTTAATAAGAAAATGTCTAACTGAATCTTGTGGTTCAAATTGCCGGTTAAGAACAATAAAAGTGTTAAAACTGTAACCATATTTTACTAAAATATCCTTACTTATGATGATATAGGGAATAAAAGAGAGAATAAAAAAATTATTATAATAAGGAGGATTGTAGAACAGAGAGAACTAGGAAATAAATATATGAAAAGTAATAAGTTTTTGGGGTTGAGAAAAATTATTATATTAACATTAAATGAGGGTAAAATGGAAAAGTGAGAAATAAAAAATAAGACATTCTCTAAATATTTCTTATAAAAAGGAATAAGGTACGTGAAACGCTTGTTTCTTATAAAAAGAAAACCCCAACGGCACTAGCATATAATTGAATTAGTTTTTGGAGAATAGCTTTTACAATTTACGAGATAAACATGTGAGAAGAGTTTTCTCTTGAATTGCGAAAAAGGTATTTTGAAACCACAATGTCAGAAATTACCAAAAACACTTTTTTTTCTTTTTTTTCTTTGGAATTGGGGACCTAATGGTCCCGAAGGCAGGCGAACCCGCGATAAAAACCACAAATGTCAGAAAGTGCTTGGTACCAAACACACTTTATAATCAGGTCTCTATTATCCCAAAGCTCTTGCGACATAGGCAAAAAGTCTACCATGCAGTGCTTGGCCGTAACATAACTATAAACACATCTGTACAAATAATACACAGACCAAACTTGTACAAACCAAAAAAAAAAAATCATCAAGAAAAGGCACAAGCTGATCAAATCAGCAACAATCCCCACAGGTCAATAAATAATTTGAATGAACCAACTGATGTGCTTAAAAGAGGAATCTCATAATCACGCATATAAAGGATTCCTTGCCCTTCCCACTTGACCTTCTGATATACACACATACTTCAAAAGCACTCAAAATCCTCTAGTTTACAAAGCAGGTTCCACTGCAGATTACAAAATCATATACACAAAATATCCATCATCCAGTGCCAGACACACAGACAATGCCTCAAACAGAGCACGTAATAAATGGATGGACATTACTTCTTCTCAGTTGTTACGCCAACAACAACATTGCTCACCTGGGACATTTTCAAAGTCAATAAAATCTTGTATTAATCACAAACTTTAGAAGAAAATTGTCAAATTCATTAGGTGACACACTTCCAACAAAACGAAAGGAAAATATAGTTACCCATTTCCCACTTGCATCAACAGACATTGGATTTTCTACCACAACCGTTTGACCTTGAGAATGGGGCATTGACTGGGATAACAAATATAATAAGATGAATGTTAGATTGATACGAAGCACATAAAACTTCTGACACATTATAAGTACGAATTATCACAAAAGAAAACAACTTACTGTTGAAGTAGAAGGTATTGTTCCAGAGTTGGTTGTCCCATTTGGACTGTGGATAGCATTGGGAACCCTTCCATTGGTCCTCTGAAAAAGACAAGAAGCAGAACAAGTACTGATCAGCTAACGTGCATACAACATAAATACATGGTAAATGCCCGTGTCCACTTAAACTGCCAAAATGAGGCTTTGCATCATTTTTAAACATATCCAAAAAGAGAATCTTTGCAGCCATTACGGTAAAATTTGCACAAAAAAACAAAGAAAGGGAACTAGGAAAGTATTTTTACCCCCTCATTCCCTTCTTTATATTGTCCTATTTTCCCCTACGTATGAGCTCCCAAAGAGAGGTTACGAGTATAATAAGTAAACAATGAAGAGGAGAGAAAAGTTAAAAGTGTAAAATCAATAGACATATTCCCTTATTTCTGCTTTATTAGTGGGAAGGAAAATAATAATCATCATCATCATCTAATAAAACACATTTTTATAGCACAGAATGATTGTTCAGAAAAAGAATTAAAATGTAATATTCATGATTGAAGAACGTGGAAATTTCTTAATGCCAAATTACCAAGTAGAGCTGAAACCATAACGAAATACAATGCACTATCTCTCTATATAAACAAAACTAGTAACAAAATGATAGTTGCTTCTCCCTTTCCATCAAGCAAACTCCCAAGCAGAGACAGTTTGCAACAATTCTTTGGAGTTCTTGTGAGTTCAACAATTGTATCTTTCTCACCAAAAGCAGGGATACATGCAAAATTTGCTTATTCAACCTTGTATGCTACAATTTGTTAAGGGAAAAAAAAAAACTTTGGATGCTACAAAATCTGATTCTAATACCAAAAGATTATCAACTTTCTTCAAAACACCCTCAGTCAAGAAAAGTAAACTTTTACAGTAAAATATACACATGATTTCTATGCTTCCATGAATAGAAAAAAGAGGTACTGATGAGAAGCATGACTTTTGTAGCTTAAATTTTCATCCGTATAGTTCTTTTTAGTCATTAATCTGTAATCAGTGTCTAAAGTTGAGTACCAAATTATCAATATTACTAAAATAAGCATGGAATCTAGACCCTGATATATACATCCTAAAGTCTAATATAAACTTACAGTCATCCAGATTCATTACATGAGGATGAGGAAACAAATACTGGCCATGAAAACAAATACAAAAGAGTAAATAAGTACATAAAAAGAGTGATTGAACAGAGAAACAATCAATTGCGGAAATTTGTTACATGCACCTGACTGCAGAAATTCACCTCTATTTAGCTGAAACAATATAACATCATCAAGGAGCAAAGAGCTAACTATATTTAACAATCTCAGAAACTTGGCACCACAGTTTTTTTTTTTTTTTTTTTTTTGGTTTCAGAATTTCTTAAGAACCTGAATGTAAACATTAATTTGCTTCTATCAATAGCTATATACTTACGCTGGTATCTGTTATATACTGACACAATGCACATTTGACTGATGGAGCTCCATATGGATACATCAGAGTTGTCCGGCAGTTCCCACAGTGTATATGGGCATAGTGGCTAGATGCTTTTGATGCAGGAAAAAAAAAAAGGAATATTGGTTAGAATCCAAACAAAATGGTGGATAGCCTTCAATTTATTAAATATTCCAAGGAATTATTAATCGAATGATATGAGATGAATATGGGGGAACCAACAGATATTGTAGCAAAAGTAAAGAAATTCAAAGAAAAAGATCAGCATTACTTGCATTTGTAATTCAAAACATTGATAAGTAATAAATAGACTTCCATAGCTAAGGCAAAACGAAATGTGAAATATTATACAGGGAGCAGATTTGAAAGTATATTATTACAAAATAACTACCAACTTGCTTCTCAATCTATTAAAACCAAACAAAAGCTTTCCTCCCCCTTATATTTTAAGTTCCATGACAACCATTTGAACATTAAAAAAAACACACAGACACACATCACAGCCCTTTTGGCACAAAATGGGAATGAGAAAGGGAATAGAAATGGGAAAGATCTCTCCCATGAACATGGGAAGTTCTCTTTCCAAGTCATTTTACCATCAGCCAAACATAATCCAAGTAGTTTCCCTAGTCTTTTTCCTGTCACCAAGTCCTTTTTCGTGTATCAAATGCAGCCTAAGATTAAAATATTTCCCAGACTGTAGACAGAAGACAAGTATGGAGATATGAAGAGGGATCAACAGATTTCAATATGCTCAATTATCAAACATACAATTAAAACCAACACCACAGTTGAAATATCAAAATATCAGTGGCATTATCTAGAAAATCAAATTATCAAAACACACTTATTAAAAATGATATACAGAAATACCAAGACATATCCAGCAACATACAAACCTATTGCACCCGATGCAAGGTTAACCGTATGACAGCAGGAACATCTAACACTTGTAGCTCCACGTGTGTACATCAGCAATGTCCTACATCCTCCACAATAAAGTTGAGACATCTCCATCCCTAGGATCATAAGAAAATCATGTTTAGAAGAGAGCATCCAATTAGAGTCTGATCACATGAATATTCTCATCTTTCCCTCAGAATTGTTAGCTTTTAGTTTCTACTCTAAGTTTCTAACATGCACACAGAGTCAATCATGAGCATATAACATATGGGGATAGGATGTAAATTAATACTAAAAGGGAATATAACAAAAAATCTCACACCACAAATATCAAACTGTATTTTATACGACAGTTTATTAAGTGCATTGAACTTAATAGTTTTGTGACTCATAAATCCTCATTTACATGAAATCTCTTATAAAGATACCTAGAGTTGTGGACATGTTATAAATAAGTCCTGAAATGTGAACAGGCACATAAATGTTTCAAAGGAAAGAACATGTGTTGTAATATAATTACAAAACAATCAGATAGGAATCTAATTTACCTCGTTAACAGAAAGAAATACAAGTAATTAGAGGACTTTTTTTTCATATATTCAAAAGCAACAATACTGCATGGCAAGCAAAAATCCAGGAAATGTTTTTTATAGTACTTTATTTGCAGAGGTAATTCCATGAGATGTATCCACATATCAACCATGTATGACACGTTAGCAGATATCACATGTAAACATTCCCACTTCACAGCTAAAGGCATAGGTAAATGTAAACATACTAATTCATATCCAACACCAATCTTTTTCCTTTTTCTCTGTCTCTTGAATAATCTTTTCAGTAATGGCATGAATAAGTAAGACTTTTTTTGTATCTTTTACAAAAGGAAATCCATTATGGAGGAGGTGAAAAACACATAGAAGTAGAACAACAAATCCAAAATCTAAAATAAGAGGAATAATTGATATAATTAATGCGATATAATTCTTCAGTCCTTAAGCAAATCCACAAGGAAAGGCTAAGCAAAGAATCTATGCCCATCATGGGAATCAAAGAAAAAAGCCCCTAATTCATAAGGGTAGTGATTGCAGAAATATCTGCTGAAAAACTTCATTATCTAACCATAAGAATAGTAAATTTGGAAAAGACAGCAATACACTTCCACAGGACCATAAATTATTCCTCAAACCAAAACGTCCAAAATGGAAGGATAAGGAGAATTAAAAGTTTAAAACTATCCAAGACAAGGAAAAAGTGATAAACAAGAGAATCATCTATCAAATAGTTCCTAATAGAAAAAAAGACCACAAGCATCAGTAACAATGAGATGAATTTCTAGGGTCCACCAGAGCATAGTGCTTAAAGATATTTTGTTCTCTGATGAAAAAAATAAAGGGCAAATATGTGCAATAAGTGCTAAAAAATTTTGATCATAACAATTGTGATGAGTTCATAACTATCTAAAATTTCTGATGGGTCCCAATCCACCAAAGCAAATAGAAGTAGAAACAGGGGAGTGTCGAAGGGGCAAAAAATAGGAGTAACTGGTCCAAAAGAAAGCAGAAAAGTTAAGCAGACAGGACAGAAAAGTAGAGTTGTAAATCAAGTTAGTCATGATGAAGAGACAGGAGTGAGCAGTTAAAGAGTTGTTGATGGGAGCACATAAAGTGAGAAAGGCAGAGGAGGAAGGAGGAGGAGGAGAAATTTGGGCCAGGTTTTTGGTGAGAGATCCCACCTTGGCTCCCACCTCTCAGAAGATGACAGACTTATTGTATGCTTGTGCTTGTAGCATGTGTAGTGTGCCTTGTGTTCAGCTTACTTTCTACTGTTCCAGAAACTTTGTACATGTCTTCATATTTGCAAGTGTCATTTTTAATGTTTTGAGCCGTTCAGTATTTTGTAGCAGAGATACATCAATAGCCTTTGCATTATTCTGTATTTGCCGCTGTAGTTCAGCATTCTGGTAGTTCAAGAGATGTTGGGTTGGATCTTGTAAGATGATATAGGGTAATATTTGTTGGATAGAATAGTGAAAAGACAAGTTCCCAAGTTGGTTTGATTGGTGGACTATAGTTCTCCAATCCGTTTGGTTCAGTTGATGGGTTCTTAACACTTTCTTAGGCACAAAATATAATTGATAAGCTACCCAAAAAATGTGGATAGAGTAGTATTGCTTAGCATCAATAAACTCAGCTAAAACAGATTGAGCTGAAGTTCTTTCGCAGTTCTTTTGCAACAGACATGCTACTGTTGTTTTTTCTTTTTTTGGTGTCACTGCTGCCATCAACATTTTAATTCAGAGTCTTCACACCTGACAGATTACAAGGTATTTAAGTTTCACAATGCAGTACTGAACTAATTTAACCATTTTTAACTTAGTGTTATAATGCCAAAGTGCAAATTAACTCCTCTTGATGTCGATTTCCTAGAAATTGAGACACGTATAACATGAACCTATTTCTGGTTTATACTAGAATCTCATATTTATTCAGAAATATAAAGCATAAAACAAAGGCAACAATCAAACATACAATGTAATATAAAGGAATTACATTTGCCTCAATAATCTCTGAAAACCTTTCACATTCAAATCATTTTGACAAAACAGAATTTATTTTCACATTCAAGTCATTTTTATGTGAAAATTATCTAATGTGTAAAGGGGTATATAAAGTTTTACGTGGGGATGTTGGGGTTTCAGCAGGAGTTAAAAGAGTAGTAAATAATTGTTTGTTTCTGTTAGGCTCTTTTAGGGGTGTATCTATGATTAGTGTGCTGTAATATCTTCATCAAAAAAATATCCTATAATTAATCAATTATAAGAATCAGTACAAAGCACATTTTACCATCATGCTGATGCTCTTCACATCCAGTGACTCATTTTCCTATCCCCAAAATGAATTAGTCTCCAAAGTCGAAAATATCATCAATTAGGCATATAGCAAAACTGCACAAAAGAAGCTTACCACGAGGAGGAACAGAGGTAATTGTGTTGCACAATGCACAACAAACATTAGTGGCCCCCTAGGGTAATGCAAAACACTCCGGCACCCATTACACACAAGCTGACTCTGCATAACTGCCAATCACAGACCTTTAAAATCATCAAGAGGTCTAACTTAAACAAAGAAACAAAGATATATCCCTTCAGTACTATAAAGTTTGCACGCCAGGCAAACTTCAACGAACCAGAATTTGGAAATTTTATCTTGTTATGTTAAATAGCAAGAGCATTCAAAACTTTCAGGAGACATATTTTCGAAATCGAATAAAGAATACCCAGCAGGCCGAAATCGAATCAATAACGCACCAGAAAAATACCCACCATATCATCAATCCAAAATCAAATAGTAGCGTAACCATGGAGAGACAAAGAGATCGATGAATACCTATACCACTTGGATTCCAAACCCCGTAATCGATTCACCAGACAAATTAAGAAAATTCTTCCAGATAAATCAAGAAAACGAAAGATGGCCCAATTGAACCCTAAGATTCGCCAATTCAGAAAGGAGAGTCTTCTATAATATCTTCTGTAAATGAAAAATCGATGCCAAACTGACGAGAATATGAAAGGGATGAGTTAGATTGTTGTCCCTTATCTCTGTATTTTTTTTTTTTTTTTTTTTTTTTTTTTTTTTTTTTTTTTTTTTTTTTTTTTTTTAATCCCTGCGTGTTAGCTGTGATTGAAATGAGAAACTTCCAACGACAAGAAGAAAACGGAAATCCACCAATGCTGTTCCTGCAACGAATGCTTGTCCCACAAGGCTTTAGACAAGCATTCGTTCGTCAATGCACCTCAACTTCTTCGAACTGGGTTTGGAATTTTCCAGTCTCTGGATTTTTTTTTTCACCAACTACCCATCTTTTTTATTTGATTTTGTTGATTAGTCTAATCATTACATCATTAATCCTCTCATCTCTATTATAAGTTATTTCTAACTCATTCCTTTTTTTTTTTTTTTTTTTTCTTACCATGAATTTCTGACTCATTCACACATAGTCACATACTAATAAAAACAATTAAATTTATCCAAAAATTTAATTAAGTTTCTATATATCCTTATTAACTACACTAAACTCCTAATTATACTACCACATGTTTTTCATATAAGATTTTATATTGGCTCCTAACATTTTTATAAGAGGCTGAAATTTGAATTACCTTAATTTTTTTTTTATGATATCTCACTTAAAGTTGTATGATCATTTAATGTATTTTCATTTTTATTCTAAATAATCATATTTTCTCTAATCTTTATCTTATACTAAATCTCTTTCATCATTTATTAAAAATTTCATTTCTTATATATTTATTATTTTTAACTAATTTTAATAATTTTATTAAATGGTGTAATTGGATTATTAAAGTTTTATAAAAGGACCAGAGATTGAAGGGCAAGAGGTAGTATTAATTACCCCCCCAGTATGTCTGATTTATAAGTAACTTTTTTCTCGTTGGTGAAAAATTAGCTAGTTGTTAAGATTACTTAAAAATTATAAATTTGTAAAAAATGTTATATCTTTTTCAAATATGCCCCTATTTATTTTTTAAAAAAAAACATAGGAAAAAGAATGAATAATAAATATGAGAAAGAATGTATAATAAATTTTTTTCAATCTAATGTAATAAATAATTGAACTGTAAGATAATTAGTGGTTTATTAATATAAAGATACATATTTTGATGGGGTAAAAAATGAAAAAGTAGGTTAAATTTTGAAACCAAAAAAGTTGTTTATCTTATAGAGCAACCCAAAACAAAAAAAAAAAATTACTTATAAAAAGACTTATAGGAGTATTATTTTTTCCTAAAAAATAGAAATATTTAATAAATTGAACAATTTTTATTTGATTTTTAGAGGAGTTATATCAATTTAAGACCGATAATACTTCAACTTAACCTTATAATATTGAATATCAAACACTAAATCAAAGAAAAAAATTGACAACAATGCCTATACTTAGTTCAAGTTTCTTATATTTATTTCGTTAAGTTCTCCAATCAAATGTGATAATATATCATATTTTTGAATTATTACCATTTAACTATAAACCTATATAAAACAAATAGAACATGTGATTATGTTTACCTTTATTAAATATATTATTTTTAGGAAATAACAAGCATGCGTAAAACAAGTTTCTTAGCTCGATACCATATAAGCGAACAACCGAGATTATATGCTCAAATATAGAGAAGATATGGGTATGACGATACTATAACCAACCATCAAGATTCGGGGTTGACCAAACATGATCCGGTCATGGAAGGACTGTCCTCTTTCATACAGGAATACTTTTACGAGAGTAAAAAAGTCTCTCCGACCTTCCTCCTTGAGACCATATTCGGCCTGACCTTCCTTCGTTTCCTACTGGGAGGCATAATCTAAAACTTGATTTTATGGCTCTTATATGATCATAACCAAACCTTAGCCTTATTTGAGCAAATAACCATGTGTGTCTTACGGGACCATAACTAATAAATTTCGATAATATTACTCCCTAATTTGATCCCCTTAGAAAATTAAAAAGACATACCTTAAACTTGTTTGAGATATTTGAAATATGCTTCAAAAAAGGAAATGATTAAACTACTTTGGAATTTTATTTCTCAAGTGAATGGGTACAATGAGAGTAGCAAGTGATATTTCAAACTGGGTGTGTTGCTCGATGATTTTCTTTGAAGTGTTACATGGCTTTTATAGAGGTCGGCATACCAAGCGCCTATCGATACAAGACTCGTGAAGGAATAAGATAATAATACTATCTAAGACATAAAGCGACATCCTATGCCTAAGACTCAAGACTTAAAGTTGCAATTATACATAAAGTTGGCGAGAGACATAACAACATGCGTAGCATGCACTTTGAAAAAAAGTTGAACACTATTTACTATTTCGTCTTTTTGTGTGTTGCTGATTTTTTTTTTTTTTACAAATTTATACATTGTCGGCAAAACCTTCACCGAACACGTTGCATCTTCATTTTTGCACTTCTTTACTTTTTTAGATTCCAAATGCTTTGTCGTCAAGACTTTGTCGGTGTCGGCAAGCTTTTTCCTTGTCTTATTCCATTTGTCTTTGAATCTTCAAAGGACACGAGATCTACTTCCAGGATCTTCAATATCTTGCATGGCTTTTTCTCTTTCTTCACAAAACTTACACCTCGTGATTAGAGTACTCGCCAAGAGATTACATATCTTCTTCTTTGTCCTTTCGAATTTTCCATCTTGTTGTTCCTTAGTCGATCATACCATTGCACCGAACAAAGGCCGGTCATGTGAAGTTTTTCCAAGTGCTACAATTATTGTTGTTAAACCGCAATAATACACCCATTGCTTTTCATTGTTAATTGCTCTTTTCATTTCTTGAAAGATAATATGATAATTCCCGAGCTCTAATATTAGACATCTTGTTCTCGAAATTCCTCATCGTCTTCAAGGTCTTCTTTTATTTCGCATCCGTCTCTATGGGTTTCTTTGTCGTTCCAAACTTGATTAAAGTAATCGAGAGGATAATACTTTTCGATGTAATTTAGAACGTGGAATAAAATCCGATATAAACACTTTGTTGCGTTACAACTCCAACATATGTTTTAGTTGTTTGCAAGGCTTGTGGCAATTCTTTAACCACGGAGGATCAAGATTATCGGGCAAATAAATAGCATGTAACATTCCATATTGGTATAAGATTTTTATCGATCGGTGAAGTTCCTGGGTAGGCTACAACTTTGTTAAAAGCAAAATGAGAGGCATATTTAACATGTGGATCTGAAATCTCCATTCTCCAGGTTTTTCGACAAGTTTTTTGAAAAATTGATATTTAGAATAAGTGTCAAATGAATTGCTTCTGGTAATTCGGGGTTGTGAGGTTGAGGCTTCTATGGCTTTTCCTTTTTCTTTTCTTTGGGCTTCCTCTTGCATTTGGGCTTTAATAATTTCACTAAAAGGGGTTATAGTTTGAAGTGTTTGGGTTGGTATTTGGGCTTCTTGGGCAAGTAGGCCCACTAACCTTTTCTTGGGTTACATGGGTAGATGACCCGCTAACATTTCCTTGGGTTTGGGCCGGATGACCCAATTTGAGTGTATGACTCGGTTAAAGAGCTTACTTGCATTTCATCTTTTTTTCGCTTGAGCAAGCTTACATTTCTTTTTCCATTTTCTTCCAACATCTCTACTCTTTTGAATAGAGTATCAACTCCTCATTGGTTTAGATGTGCAATACTAGTTAAAAGATTTTGTATGGTTGAAGCGCATTGATGTTTAACGATGACTAACATTCATTTTTAGAATGTTTAAATCGCTAAAGTGTCCTGGCACCCATTACAAGTCTGATTAGAATTCATTCCTGAGCCGGAACTGGATCCAGCGTTAGATTCCATCTCGCTCATAAAATGCAATAAGATTATTCTTTCCTGGCACATATTCAATAACATAATCATAATAAGCCAAATCTCCTTGCCATTTAAATAGCATTTTGTTAGCCAATTTTTCTGTTTTTATTCCTTTATCAAGCCAAGATTTTACTTGTGTATTGTCGGTCTAATAATGAATTGTGTATTTACAATAAATAATTCAAATTTTTCTACTGCTTTTACTATTGCTAGTAATTCTTTCCAATTTGAATGATATTTCCATTGCGTTTCTAAGAATTTTCCACTCGCATATCTAGTTATAATTTCTTCTCCTTTTTCATTTTCATGGTATAATCTTTTTGCTCCCAATACTGATCGAGGCATCGGTATAAATTATCCATTTTACATCTTTTTGTAAAGGTATTGTTAATTTTGGTAATTTTTGACACATCTTCTTTAATTGTTCAATTATCTTAATCGTTTCATTATTCCATTTCCACTCATTTTTTTCTCCTGCTAATTTAGAAATTTTTGAAGTTAATTTTGCTAAATTTGGAACATAATTTCTTACTTGATTTATCAATCCTAAAAATGCTTGTAAATCTTTTTTATTTGTTATTCTACCAAATTCTAAAACTTTTTTACTAATATGATCTTATAATTCTATTCCATTTGTGGTTATTATTTGGCCTAAAAAAGGAATTTCTTGTTTTCTTAATATAGATTTCTTAGGTGATATATTTAAACCTTTTTCTTCAATCAAATCTACAAACTTATTTAAATGTTTTTCATGTTCTTCCTCATTGTCTGAAAATATTAATATGTCATCTATATATATTACAGCAAAATCTCTTAAAGGTAATAACAGTTTTGATACGAATTCTTGAAATATACTGGGACTATTATGATATCCCATGGGTAACACATTCCATTCATACAAACCTTCAATCTTTTGAAAGCTGTATATTTTTTACTATCTTCTTCCAATTTTACTTGAAAAATCCTGATTTACAATCAAATTTACTAAATATTTTCTTTCCTCTTCTAAGGTTAAATAATAATTCCATTTTGGTATTGGATATCTGTTTCTAATAGCTATACTATTCAACTTTTTATAATTTATTACCATTCTACTTTTTCCTCTTCTTTCTTCACTAAGTTTTGTAACAATCATCATTCTTTGGTGACGAATATTCTGATCTACTCTCTTATTAAATCGTATTTTTTCATTTCATTTATATGCATTACAAATTCTTCTTTATCTTCATTTGTCAAGGATAAGGTTTACAGTTTATCTCTTTTTGTAATCTTTCAATTCTATTTTTACCATCGGTTTAGATTTTTCCCAATGAATTAAAGGATTTTCACTAAAATTTTCTAATATCCTTTGTTCTATAGATTTTTCTTCTCTAATTGTTAATGTTGCTAACATGTGTTCTATTTTTTTGGCTCATTATTTTGTAAAAATTGTACTTCTTCTTTATGTTTCTTCTTTTGAAATTTTTCATCTTTCCTTTTATATGGGCTTGTAATTCTTACTCCTATAGCTTGATGTTTACAAGGCGTTGTTAATACTAAGGCTTTTTCTATAAAAGTAAAAGGATAATATTTTTCTAAAAAGTCCAATCCTAATATTATATCACATTGAGGTTCATTATATTGATTTAATTCTTGAATTTTTAATTCATAATTTCCTATTTGTACCATTACATTTTTTGCTTCTAATTCTAACATATGTATTTCTCTTCTTCTTTGATTCCATTCTAATAACTCTACTTTTTCTTTTCCACATTTCGGCGGTAACACATTATATTTTGCTACGCGTTAAATTTGCTCCAGTATCTACTAAAGCATGATATTTTCTAGCTCTGTATTTCTCATAATTAAATTTTATTAATATGTAATATAATGGTCTTTCACTCATATTCTAGATAGTATTTCCAATCTCTTTTTAAAGGTTTTTCTAGCCATATCTCTTTCACTTATTCTTCTTCTAAAAATATCTATGAATTGGATGTTCGGACATCTAACTTTTATTTTTTCTATTATATTACTTTGTTCTTTATTTGCTTTATTTATTTTCTTAATTAAAAATCTCATCATTGACTTATCTGTTTCTAAGACTTTAATTATATCATCATTACACTTATAAAATATTTTCCATTCCATTATTTGATTTGGTGGTCTTCCAATCATTCTTCTTTCTTGTATAATACTCGTAATTTTCTTCATATCCGGTCTATCAAATAAATCCTTATTAAACTCTAGATAACAATTCCAATCTTTGTTTCAAATAATGTTTTACGGTTTTAAATTCATTTATTCTTATTCCAATATGATTATAAAAATCTGGGTAATGATTAAGATTTCTAGGTGTTAATATCTTTTATATCTTTGGATTTTTGCTTTTAATTTATTTATTAACATTCTTATAAAATTTATGTCTACATCTGGTACTATTGTGGTGTCATTTATTTCTAATGTTTGATTATATCTTTTATATAACATTACTACTTTATTTCTATTTTCATCCCATTCAACTTCTATATCTTCATAAATCATACTCTAGATAGTAATTCCAATTTTTCTTTTAAGTGCAATTTTATAGTTTTACATGAATTTAGTCTTCTCAAGTTTTGATTAAAATACATTGGATGATTAATAAAATTTTCAGTTGTTAATCTTGACTTATATAATTTAATCTTCGATTTCAACTTTTTTACCAATATTCTTATTAAATTTACATCCGCATCCGGAACTAATGTAGTTTCATCTATTTCTCTTTCTATGTCTTGTCTTCTATATATAAAAATGATTTTATTTTGTTTTCATCCCATTCTAGAGTTATGTCCTCGAAAATCATGATAATTTTGGTATTATAATTGTTTGATGATTTAAGTTAATCATTATTCTTGTATCTTGGATTCTATATGGTTTTACTAATTCTAAAAAGTCTTTTCCTAATATTATCTTATAATTAAATCCTAAATTTTCTTTTACTAAGAGGTTTAAATTAATTGTATCTCTATTATTAAATCTTAATACAACATTAGATTTTGTTTGGTTTCCTTCTAATATTAGATTATCTTCAGAACGCTATGTCTATTTCACTTTGTTCTACATGTTCATTTACTTTTCCTATGATCTCTTTCCATGATGTATCTGATTTTACTTCTAATTTTATATAATTTTCATCTTGTGGTCTAATCTCTCTTAAACTTGAACTTATTGGTCTTTTCGCTAATAAATTTCTTTGGTTAAAATTATCAATTACTTCCTGTGGTGTACTTATTGTTCTAAGGCTTAGAGTTCTATTAATTCTACTTGATGATGGTCTGTTATATTCTAAACTTCTTCTTGGATTTATATTTATGTTTAATGTTGGATTTTCTGATGTATTAATTCTTAAAGATCTTTGTCCTAAAATATTATTAGTTATCATTCTTCTTGGGGTATTTTCATAATAGTTTCTAGTATTATCTAATTCTAATTTTAGAATTTCAGGTATAGTAATTTGTTTTAGGTCGGTTCTAATTTCTTTTATTACGTGCATAAAATATTTATCTATTGTAATTTTTCCTTTATTTTTGTTATAGATTTTATGTTCATTTGTAAATACTAATCCTATCATTGTGTTATACTTATGCTTCTAGATCCTGGTTGCAATCTTACATTGTGTAAATTATGATATATTAAAATTGATTTGTCCATGTTTTCTTCCGCTCTACTAATTGCAAAATTTGTATTTAAAGTGAATTTTAATTTTTGATATATTAAATTTCCTACTATCATTCCTAAAATCTTGTCTTCAACATTACTAATTATTCTTCCATCTGTTATTAACAATTCTAATGGTGAATCTATTCCACTTTGAAAATAAGCTTTTATCATGACTTGCACTCCCGCAATATATATTTCGAGATATTTCATCTTTAAATGGTATTTTTGAAATTTCATGTTCTATTAATGCTTTACTTATTAAAGGTATTCTTAATACTCCTTCGTTAAGGTTGATTTTATTGGGTATTTCTTTTCTAATACTACACATTGAGATTTTTCTTTTTTCTTATTTTTTAATATTTTACTTACTTTGTCTAAGAATTTTTCATCTTTTATGTTATTAACTCTGTCATATCTAGATGTTTTTCTTTTATTGTTAAATGTTATTCTTCTTTCTCTTGAACTTTCTTATGTGTTTATATATTCTTCATATTCTTGGAATTCTTGATTACTAATAATTTCATTGTTTTCCACTTCTTCTGCATTCATCATATTTTTTACTTTGATCTATATATTCTTTTTCTATATCTTCCTCATCTTGAACTTTCTAATTCTTCTTCTATTTCTTCCGATTCTTCAGTTTCATATTCATAAGTTAATTTATATATTTCTAATTCATTTTCTATGGGTTTTTCAAATTCTATTAAATCTATGTCTAAGGGTTCTAATTCTAATTCTTGACTTTTTCTAAAATATTCATTTTCTTTTTAGATTTTGGTTTATCACAATTTGTTGCAATATGTCCTAAATCTCCTAATTATAACATCTACATTTGTATGGTTTCTTACTTTTATTATTCTTATTATTTTTTTCTTCTTTTAAAATATTTATGTGGTTTAAATTTTATTCTATTTTTAGTATTATATTTTCTAAAAAACTTCTTTTTAGGATATTTCTTAAATTTATATACTTTTCTTTTCTTCCTGTTTTTTGCTAACCATTTATGTTGATTACATCCCCATTTATGTGGTTTTTCTAGTTCTCAACATTTTACCATCAATTTATTCAATTTATAATATTTACTATTTCTCCATGCTTCTTTACATCTATCTCGATAAATATTTTCTTAAATATTCTTCTCTTCTTCCCATTGTATCTATTACTCTTACAAAATTTGGATCATTTTCATTTTCCATGATTTGTGTATATTCTTCTACTAGATTTTCTGAAATTAATCTTGGTAATTTTCTATAAAACATATCTAAGTAAAATTTTTGTTTTTCAGGTTCTTCTATTCTTGCTTCATAAAAATATTTTTTATATTCACAAATATATTGATTTATATGTGTTGGTTCCAAACTACAAATTTCTATTTCGTGTAAATATCTTATAGCTCTTAAAATTTGTGTATATTCTAGGCTTGCCATATTTATTCCTACAAATTCATTTTTTAAAACATTTTCATATTTTGCTAATATTGCTTGCATATAAAACTTCTCTTCTTTCATAAGACGTTTCTTCTAATCTTCTAACTTCAATTCTAAATTTCATTGTTCTTCCTTCCCACCATTGCAAAACATTTCCAACAAAACTTGCTTCTACTATCATATTTACAAGTTAAGGGTTCTATTCTTCTATTTATTAATGCTATTAATTGCGATTTTCTCCATTCTTCTATCCTTTTTCCATTATCTAAATTACAATCTAAATCTAACCATATTCCAGAATTTGGGATCTGTCTAGTTTCATATTGTTCTAGTGGTGGGGGTATAAATTCTTTTCCAATTCTTTTAGGTTTTTTATAACTAATATCAAAAATCGCACTTGAAATATTACTTAAATCTTCTCTTACTAAGGCTCTTTGTCTTCTCATTTCTTGTTCTCTTACTCTTCTTTGTATTTTAGGTGGATCTATATGAGTTCTAGATGATGATGTTTCTTGTTGTTGTTGTTGTTGTTGCTGTTGTTGATCTACTCCTGATTGGGCTGATTGCATATTAATTTGATTTTCATCAATTATTCTTAAATTTTGTAATTCTTGGGTTATTTTTGTAAATGGAGCTATATACCCAAGAGGGGGTGAATTGGGTATATTAAAAACTTTTCGAAAGTGCTTTCTGTTTTGACCAAGTAAAAACAGATGATAGCAGAAGGAGGAAGGGAAGGAAAGCTTGCACAAGAGAAATTATCCTGGTTCGGTCTTATCCTTGACCTACATCCAGTCCCAAGCCACACTTGGGATTTTCAATCCACTATACTCACAAACCGATTACAAACTACGTACTCAAGAGTAGTTCTCTCTCTAGAACTCACTCCCCCTTACAAGTTGCAATCAATACACCCAACCACCAAGTCCCCGACTTGTGGTTATCTCAATCAATGAATGGTTTACGATAGAAAACTCTCTCTAAGAGTAGATGATAATAAACACGAAGCTTATAATGTCAAAAGACGAATACAAGTGAAAAACCGAAAGGTAGTTGAGAAAATTGAATGCTTGTGCGTTTTCAGTTGTTGTAGTTAGTTGAGAAGACTTGAATGCAGTCCTATTTATACTCAGAGATCATTAGATGACCGTTGCAATTTCAACAGATCCGTTGGAGAGACTCTGCCAAGGTTAGGAAGTGAGTTTTGGCTTCTTCTCTCTCTAAACTCAGCTTAATCCAGTGGCCAAGAAGACTCGTGTTGATCTTCGCAAATCAATCCGTTTGAAACACAGTTGCTTGTTGTAGAAAACATTCTTTAATGTTTTGCGGCCGTGAGCGAGATGGAATAGCCAAAGTAGTGCAACTTTCTCGTACGAGCATTTAATGTTCAACCACTTTTTGCTTTTTGCTTTATCACTTCAAAATCATTCTTTAAATCACCCGAGACTCACTAATAAGATCATTAAACATAGCAAGGCATGAGAGAATGTTCCTGGAAAGTATTAGGATCAAACAAGGACACTTTACAAAAACGTAGAAATCGAATTTCAAAATCACCGTTAGAAACTCGAGTTTGTGTATCAAAACTCGAGTTTTCAAGCTGTGCACTTAAGTCAAAACTCGAGTTTCGAACTTAAACTCGAGTTTTCATCTTCCAGAGCAAAGTCGTGTTTTGAGCTTTTGGACCAAAGTTTAAATGAATCTCAAAACTCGAGTTTCTAAAACCAAACTCGAGTTTTGGATTGTTAGTGAAAATAGTATGTTGTAGTCCAAAACTCCAAGACTTGAGTTTCAAAACAAAACTTGAGTTTTCAAAGACTCGATAAAGTGAGTTGTTCTCTCGCTTGAACAAAACTCAAGTTTTGGAATCAAAACTCGAGTTTTCATATTATCATGAAAACTATGAAAACTTGTAATGCTCTCGGGTTGGCCAAAACTCGAGTTTTAAAATCAAAACTCGAGTTTTCATTTTATCATGAAAACTTTGAAAACTTGTAATGCTCTCGGGTTGGCCAAAACTCGAGTTTTAAAATCAAAACTCGAGTTTTCATTTTATCATGAAAACTTTGAAAACCGAAAACTTCAAATTTTCGATGACAAGGCGCGAGGCGAGTTTGAAAATTTAAAAGACCTTGTTCTGTCAAAACTTGAGTTTCGCATGCTAAACTCGAGTTTTGAGTCTAGTGGAAAACTAGGAGTTCTCCGGAGGTCTCAAAACTTGAGTTTTCTACTCAAAACTCAAGTTTTGCTCGATCATTGAAATTGACCATTTCTGCCAAGACCAAAACTCGAGTTTTGAAAACAAAACTCGAGTTTTGTCTTGTCGATAAGTTTTTCAACTTCCTAAGACAAAACTCCTTCTTTGGTTTACAATTGTCACTCATCATCAAAATACATAGAGAACTAACAATTTTATCTAAATTTGTTTCCTCTTGACTCATAAATCTTTCTATTTCATCTTCGATTCTCGAATCGAGTTTTCATTTCTACTTCTCATCATATTTAATTTTCTAGTTTCCGCGTTATTAAATATACTTATTAATTCTCCAAATCTATCTTTTGTTTCTCTTTTGTTCGTAATAATTTATCTCTAATTTCTACATTTTTTAATACTTGATTACTTTTATATTCCGTTTTACATTCATCTTGTATGTTTTTTCCTTTATTTTTATAAAATTGTTCTAATTGTCTTAACCCATCTACAATATCTATTTTATTTTTGTTAACAGTTTCATAAATTGTAAATAAATTATTATTAATTACATTTTGTCCTTTCTTAATTTCTTCTCGTTATTATTCTAGTTTGTTCTACATTTACATTTAAATTTTGGTTTTTTATATTTAGTACAGTTGTATCTGAATTTTCCCATTCATATAAAGATCTCATCATATTAATTTGAGAATTATTACTTATTGGTTCCAAATTTTCAAATATTCCTAAAGCCTTCTTTATTCCTTTAATATCATTTTTTATTTCTTTTAATTCTCTTGTATTTTATCGAATTTTGTTTTAATTTCATATATTTTTTGTTCTAATGGTTTTGCTAATTCTCTTAATCTATCTTTTTGATTTTTAATATCTTCTTTTTCTAAAATTTCTCTAGTTTCTTCCGGTAATTGCTTTATTATTTCTTCTAAATTAAATATCGTAATAAATCTTCTATATTTAGATTTATATAACTTCCTAATTGTTTCATTAAATACATATTATTCCAATTTAATTGATTCATTGCATATTCTCCTTGACCTCCTAATATAAAAGGTGTAAAATTACAAGTTTCTACTTCTTTTTCTTGCAATAAATAAGAACTATCAGGTAACTTTTCATATTCTATTTCATACATTCTAGGTTCTAACTTTTTAATTATATTCATAATTAAAATTAAATATTACAACTATAGCTTGTATATATATTAAAAGCACACAATAAAACTTAATTTAAACAAAAACTAAACACACAATAAGATTTCTATTAAAGAGATCTTCAAACAACAATTCAAAATGCAATAAACAGGCAGAATAAGGTAAACTTTAACAATATCAACGAAAAGGAATCAAACTTCGGTTTCATATTATCATTAATTCACCAAACTACGATACCATATAAGCGAAAAATTAGCTAGTATTAATTACTCCCCAAGCATGTCTGATTTATAAGCAACTTTTTTCTCACCGGTGAAAAATTAGCTAGTTGTTAAGATTACTTAAAAATTATAAATTTGTCAAAAATGTTATATCTTTTTCAAATATGCCCCTATTTATTTTTTAAAAAAAAACATAGGAAAAAGAATGAATAATAAATATGAGAAAGAATGTATAATAAATTTTTTTCGATCTAATGTAATAAATAATTGAACGTAAGATAATTAGTGGTTTATTAATATAAAGATACATATTTTGATGGGGGTAAAAAATGAAAAAGTAGGTTAAATTTTGAAACCAAAAAAGTTGTTTATCTTATAGAGCAACCCAAAACAAAAAAAATTACTTATAAAAAGACTTATAGGAGTATTATTTTTCCTAAAAAATAGAAATATTTAATAAATTGAACAATTTTTATTTGATTTTTTAGAGGAGTTATATCAATTTAAGACCTGATAATACTTCAACTTAACCTTATAATATTGAATATCAAACACTAAATCAAAGAAAAAAATTGACAACAATGCCTATACTTAGTTCAAGTTTCGATATTTATTTCGTTAAGTTCTCCAATCAAATGTGACAATATATCATATTTTTGAATTATTACTATTTAACTATAAACCTATATAAAACAAATAGAACATGTGATTATGTTTACCTTTATTAAATATATTATACATAAAAAAATATTTAATTCTCCTAAAAAAAAAAACTAGCAAGGGGTTTAAAATCAAGAAAAGTAGTCTCAGAAGTAAAAGTACACAGGTTCTAATCCCAATAATAAACGTAATTGTTGGGGCGCCTTTTACCTGCTCCTAATTCGATAGATATCAGGCTCATGTCTGAAATCACACTCAAGGTTAAAAAATAAAAATTAATTAATTAATTAAGAATTCATACTATAGTCGAGGGATTGTAACAACGACTAGATGAGGGAATAATACGTCAACGCGTTTCTGTGCATGTGTGCGTGAATTGTTACGCGTTTTTTAAAATCTTTTTGCCTACGCGGTTTTTTAATAGATGATAGATGATAATATACATAAATAAATAAATATATATATATATAAAATATGGACCCAAGGTATTAAAACCCATATTAGGCATTGAACTCGGGAGACCGTGGGTCAAAGGTCAGTGGGTTATGTCACGATCAACACATAGTTAGACTGTTTGAGGAATAAAATAAATAAATAAATTGTCAATATATAAATTAAGGGATGAAGGCTCTTAAATCTTTATGGAAGTTTTCGACTTAAGAAAGACCTTGGGTGGAAGGAAGTTCTTTTTGGCTCAAAATTGCCACGGAAGTTTACAAAATGTAGCAATTTTACCCTTCCGTTAATTTTGACCGTTAAGTTTAACTGAGTGCACACGTGGCATGTCACCTCATCAATCAAATAAGAGTTAAATATCATTTTTGCCTCGGAAGTTCTCGTTGAGGAGCAAGTTTGCCCTGAAAGTTTACAAAACATAGCAATTTTGCCCTTTCGTCCCTCATATTAAATTTGACTATTAAATCAGTTAAAGAATACACAAGTCATGCCTTGAAAAGGTCGAACTTAGAGTAAGAGAGGGAGATCCTTGTGACATTGAGCTCAAGGCGGCCAGAATTTATGAAGCCGAATTGGTCAAAGAGATTGAAAGGTTTGTCGCAAAATCCAGAGAAAGCATCACTTATGATCTAAGCAAATGAAACGCAAAACGAGAAATGAATTGTCCCAAAAATTGGTTCAGTAAGACAAATCAATAGTGATAATATTTACCTTTGTACAGACTGATCTAGGCCACCCACCCTGTCCTACAAGGTACGTAAATCTATACTGCTCTTGAAAATTCCAGCGATTTTAAGTGATGCTGATTGAACCAATTTTTGGGACAATTCTTTATTGATTTTTCCCAAAAATTGGTTTGATATAGACAAATGAGTAAATACCCTTTCTGGTCCCTGACAAAAAATGTGATCCCCATTTTGGTCCCTTAAAAAAAAAATGTCATTCTTAGTCCATAAAAAGGACAAATAAGGGTCGATTGGTTGACATTTTGATCCCTCACAAGTTTCCAAATGGTCCTTTTTAATCCATAAAAAGGACGAATAAGGGTCGATTTTTTTGTAAGGGACCAAAATGGGGTCTGTGTTTTTTATCAGGGACCAGAAGGGGTATTTACCCTAGACAAATCAATAACGAATTGTCCCAAAAATTGGTTCAGTAAGCATCACTTAAAATTGCTATGTTTTGTAAACTTTCAGGGCAAACTTGCTCCTCAATGAAAACTTCCGGAGCAAACTTGCTCCTCAGCAAAAACTTCCGAGGCAAAAATGATACTTAACTCTTATTTTCTTAATGAGGTGGCATGCCACGTGTGTACTCGTTAAACTTAACGGAGGGGCAAAATTGCTACGTTTTGAAAACTTAAAGTGACAATTTTAAGCCAAAAAAAAAAAACTTCCATCCACCCAGTGCTCCTGAGCGAAAAGTTCCATGACATTTAAGACTTTTATCCTTATAAATTAAACCTTCTAAATATACATTCAAAATCATCATATATATCCAACATGCTCACAATTTGTGTGACAAATGAGCATCATAATAATCATATTGTAATCCAATGACACCCGTAGTAATCAAAATATATTGACAGTAATGAGCATTGTTATTGCCACCCAGTGAGTCACATTTGGTGCCAATGACCGCACGCGGACACAAAATACCTATCTGTTTGTTTTTCTTCGATTTGTCCATCCCTAACTCTCCCCAGCCGCTCAATCTTTTTTTTTCTTTCTTTGACTCTTCATCTCCTCTTTTCAATTTGTGGGCCCATTTGCTATTTCAAATCTCCTTCAATTACTGTATCCATCAGTATCGTACTCTCATGGTCCTTATCCTAATTATGAAAAAGCAAAGGAAAAATTATATTATAATAATAATTAAAACCTTTTTTTTTTCCTTTTTATTACTCAAAAACTTTTATTTTAAATTGAAATCCCACAAAAAATGCATCCATATTGATATCTCTTAAAATCTCAAGAAAATTTCTTTGATATCTCTTAAAATCTCAAGAAAATTTCTTTAATTTAGTATTGATGACTTCCCAAATATATCAAAATACATCTCAAATATATTAAAAATGGGAAGTCATCAAAGAATGCTTTTGTAATCGTTTTGTTGTAATAGCTTAGTTGACTCTTGATTATTTTTCTATGTTAAGTTGAAATTTTCTTTTCTTTTCTTGTTTATATTCTTTTGTTTTTTAATGTATTTAAAACTTTCCTTAAAAAAAAATTAGGGGGAACCCCCACTAATTATGTGAACACAAACAAAAAATCATGGGTCCGCCACTATTGCCACCATAATAGTATCCTACCAAAATATCAAAATAGCAATAGAGGTTCCTTCCACCTACAATTCTTTAATCACTAAACTAATAATCAATTAACGATTAGCACCATAATTTTTGTTAATGTCCTTCAAATCTGCAGGTATTGCAACATTAAGAGGCGGTGTAGCTAAAGGAGGAAAACCAAAGGAACTAGGACCAACATCATCATCATCATCATTCAAACATAGAGGTTCAAGAATGGGCACATATTCATCATTTATATATGAAATATTGAAATGAATTATGTAAAGAAAAATACATATTATCTACTATTGTATAAGAATATAATCTTAGGTAAAGGTGCAAAAATATATGTGTTTTATCCTGAGGAGCGTCCAACACCAAATGTTTTTGTTAGGTGCAAAAGTACACATGAATTTTCAAAATTGGGGCAAAAATATCATCGTCGTTAGATTGGCTTAACAGATGTTAGTTACAATTTGAAAATACCAAAATACCCCTCAACTCAATAAAAAAACCCTCTTCCTCCAAAGCCTCTCGATTTATCACTCTAGACTCTCAATTCATCATCATCTACTTCAACATTGCCTCTAAAGTGACTCTCATCCTGACCATGTTTTTCATTTGAAAAAGGCTCTATATGGTTTTAAGCAAGCTCTGAGAGCTTGGTATGAGAGATTAAGCAAGTTTCTTCGTGATGAAGGATTTGTTAGAGGCAAAGTTAACACAACACTGTTCATTAAAAGTAGCAAACAAAATGACCTTTTAAATGTGAAAATTTACGTTGATGATATCATTTTTTGTGCTTTTAATCAATCTCTACGTGAAGAATTTTCAAAGAGTATGCAAGGAGAATTTGAAATATCTATGATGGGAGAATTCAACTACTTTCTTGGATTACAAGTAAAGCAAAGAAAGAATGGCATATTCATCTCCCAGACCAAATATCTTCATGATTTGCTGAAGAAGTATGTGATGGACCAATGCAATGGAGTCGACACTCCAATGAGCTCAACCACTCTTCTGGATGCTGATGAAAAGGGTAAGGACTTCAACATAACCAAGTATAGAGGAATAATTGGATCATCACTACATTTGACAGCAAGTAGACCTGACATTCAGTTTGGTGTGGAATGTGTGCAAGATACCAGTTTGCTCCAAAGGAAACACATGCTGAACATGTGAAGAAAATCTTCATATATCTTACCGACACTGAGGAGCGTGGATTGCGGTTTCCCAAAGGTTAATTAAAGTACCTGGTGGCCTATTTAGACTCAAATCATGTTAGTTACAAGACAGATAGAAAGAGCACAAGTGGCCAATGTGAGTTCCTTGGAGGTTTACGTGTCCCTTGGTTTAGCAAGAAGCAGACAATTGTCTCACTATCATCGACCGAGCTGAATATATTGCTACATCAAGTTGTTGTGCTCAAGTTTTGTGGTTTAAGCAACAACTTCAAGACTTAGGAATCTATCTGAGAGAAATCTTGATTCTCTATGACACCCCCAGCATAATAAGCTTGGCCAAGAATCCAGTTCAACATACAAGAACCAAGCATATTGATGTGAGACATCACTTCATCATAGATCATGTACAAAAGAAGGATGTTAAGGTGATGTTCATTCCCACACATTTGCAACTAGCTTATATCTTCATAAAGCCATTAGCCAATGAGCAATTCATGTTCAAGTAGAAGGGAATTGGGAATGGTAAATCCCAATGAGTTGCACGTCATCTCTACTTAATGTTAATTATGTTTATGATAAACAGTTACTAACTTAAGCTTCAGAGTGTCTAGACTTTATTTTTGCAGGACCTCTGAAAAGAAGAAGAGTTGCAGAGGTTGACAGAGTTAAAGTGCAAACTCGAGTCAACCATTGGGTAACTCGAGTCATATTGGGCAAGTTTCTAAAAATACAAGAGAAATTGGTCTTCACTCCAAGTGGTTAAGTGACAACTCGAGTAGGTGACTTAAGTTGATATCTCTTTAACTCAAGTGTGATATGTTTACCTTGTCTTATAATTGTGTAAATTTGCTAAGTTTTTTTCTTCATATAACTCGAATGTGCACATATTAACTCAAGCAGGTAACTCGAGTCAATAAGTTTGCACTGGAAATGTGCTATTCTCTCTTGTTTTTCAATACTCTATACTTAACATTTATTTGTGTAGAGTTATATTAACTCGAGTGCAAGCTCTGTTAACTCGAGTCAATTTCAAACAGAGATCAAACTAATTTTTGATGAGCTCTTAACTCGAGTCAAGGCGTGGATAACTCGAGTGTAGTTAAGACAGAGAGCAAATCAAATTTGGAACAAGAGGATTAACTCGAGTCAAGGCATGGTTAAGTCGAGTCAATATCAGACAAAGAGCAAGGAAGTTTGAGATAAACTTGTAACTCGAGTCAAGGCATGGTTAACTCGAGTCACTCGAAGACAGAGAGCAAGCTAGACTAGAATAACTTCCTAACTCGAGTCAAGGAGTGGTGAACTCGAGTCAGAAGTATTTTTCAAGTGTTCTCATATACACACTTGAAGTTCAGGTTAGTATATTTACATGAACACTCGAGTTAGTTATTGGTAACTCGAGTCATTAAGTAAGTAACTCAAGACCCAATGAGGCTCAATCATCTCCGGCTCCTGGTGCTCAGTCAGCTTTTTCTCAGCCTCCTCCCTCTGTAATCAATGCCTCTATCAAGGCCATTGTTGAGAAGGCCATTGCTGAGTGTGTAAGTGTGTGTTTGGCATGGCTGTGAGTGCTATTTTAAGCACATCAAATGTTGGGTCACTGTAGAAGCAAAAAAACTAGGTGTTTGGATGAGTATATTTTTTGATGTGCTTCAAAATTGAAGCTGGTTTTTTTTTTTTTGAAGCAACCCGTACTTGCTTCTCATCGCATCACTTTTCATTTCGTCCCTTCTCTCTCCTCTTCACTCCTTTTGGACCGTTGCAACCTCCGTCCGTTCTCTCTCCTTTTCAATTAATCTCCTCTTCAATAATGTCACGAGCTACCACCTAGTCTTCCTCTTCAATTTCGCCCTGCTACCTCCTCTTCTCTCGCGTAATTAAAACTCCCTGACCTACCTCCTCTTCTCTTCAATTCATCCACTATCTACCTCCTCTTCATCCGCTATATATGTCCATATACGCTATCTACCTTCAATTCAATTCCTCCACCATCGCATAACAATTACTCTTGAAGAGGTCATTTGCTCGGATCTTCGAACTCGATCGTTCCTCTAATTCTGCATTCAGCGCTGTTCCTCTGTCCTCATCTTGCGAGATCTGTTCGTCCTCACGGATCTCGCGAGTGGGTCATTTGCTCGGATTTGTTCCTCGTCCTCCGCGATTTCAGTGTGTTACAAGTTGAGGTTAGTTGGTTTCATATGCTCTGATCTGAACTGGGATTTTCCATATGCTCTGATCTGAGATAGAGTAGGACTATGCATTTTTTCCGTCATTTGCTCGGATCTGTTCCTTTGTCCTCTCCCTGCATTTTCACATTACAGGCGCTGTTCACTTTTAACCATTTGGTTTGAATTCAGTTTGATCTGCATATTACCGGCGCTTTTTTTTTTTTTTTGGCTGATCTGTTTTGTTAACCTGAATTCAGTTTGTTCTTTTTTTTTTGGGGGGGCTGATCTGTATTGGAACCTTTTTATGATTGTCGTAAGGCCCAAAATTGGTTTGCATTCTGATTTTCGTGTTAACTTGCTTGCTGATCGTCAAGTGAACCTGGGACTGATTGGTTAGAGCATTTTGCTTTCATCATTCATGTCTTGAGTTCGACTTGGCAAAGTGATGATGCATGATGATCAACAAAACTTGCATGCTGATCTCAGTATTGGAACCTTTTTTGGGGCATAATTGTTGGATAGTGAATTGGTTTGCATTCGATTGGCTTATTTATTGAGCATAATTTTTGAGCATAATTGTTGGATATTACATGCTGATTTTCGTGTTTGCATTTCGATTGGCTTATGTATTGAGCATAATTTTTTGAGCATAATTGTTGGATATTACATGCTGATTTTCGTGTTTGCATTCGATTGGCTTATTCGAATTGGTTTGCATTCTAATTTTTTGGGGCATAATTTTTGGGACATAGAAATATGACACCGTAGCAACGAGAATGGGATGTAGGTTCCACTAAGACTTTCATTGACTTATGTATTGAGCAAATATATAAAAAAGAACGACTTGGCTCATCATTTACGAGGGACGGGTGGAAGAACATTGTTACTGGATTTCAAGAAAAAACACGTTTAGCATATACCAAGCTTGACTAAAAAATAGGTATGATAGCTTGAGGAGAGAATGGAGAGCTTGGGAGAAGTTATTTTTAAAAGAGACCGGTGTAGCCATTGATTATGCAAAGAATATGGTTATTGCAGAAGATGAATGGTGGGAGAAGAAAATAAAGGTACCAGACTTTTACGCTTTTAATATGTGTTGTTATTATTATTACCATTATTGTAGTTACAACTTTGATTTTGGTTTATCTTTTGCTTAGGAGAATAGAGAGTATAGAAAATATAGGTATAAAGGTATGAAGTTTGCTAGTGATTTGCAAGTACTTGTTCAAGGATGTTCTAGCGTCGGGAGAGGATTCGAATGTCCTTCGTTAACTAGACGAGTATCACTTGGTGATGATGAAGATGATGTGTATCGACCGCGAGATGGACCTACAAGAAGGCTCAAGGTGATAGTGAGGAAGAGCTTCAAGGTATTACAACCTGCGGGTAGTGTGCAGATGCCAACATGATTTAGACGGCATGAACTTGACATCCAACACCCAACCTAGTGCACCTAGTGGTTCAGCAAGCATTGGGAAGAGAAAGAGGGTGAAGGGGCGAGATGGATCAAAAAAGAAAAAAACAACCAACCGAAAGAACTAGTTGATGTGTTAGTGTGATAGCTGATGCATCTAAGGATAGCACAGCTGTCCTAAAAAAGATCTCTGAACATGATGATCGAACAAGTAATGTTGTGGGTGAATTACTTACCATTCCGGAGATTACTAGTGACAGTGATTTTCGAAGGCGATGTTGTAATATGATGATGCACCGAACGCCTCGGAACATGTTTGTAGGCCTAAAAGGAGAAAAATGTGCCTTGTTGGAGTGGTTGCGCGAGCATGCCTACAATAGCCCACACTGGCAGGCTGCCCCGAAGCACTAAATCATATTTATTTCCTGATGACTGTTTATGACACTTTATTTAATGACACTTATTATATTTAGTTCATGTTTTTATATATTTTATGACGAACTTTATTTAATGACACTTATTATTGATAACATGTATCAATATAAACCATTTACTTATATTATTGGTCTTGATTCGGTTAAGTCTTGGCCTTCACACAGGTTTCATTATATATCCATGGCAAGTTCGAGTGATGAGGATATTTCGACGGAGTTCGGAGGACGAAGAATTGTCTTATGAACAAAGGAGGTCCCTACAACTTGCTATTATAAACGAACAAATGACAAAGTATGCACAGATTGGTAACTTGATGGCTCAGTATATCGCACCTTCTTTTTGCAAACAACCACGTAGAACTAGTCGGCAAACAGGGGCAATGTGGGTGCAGGAGGTTTTGCAAGGCCATGATATAGTATGTCAGGAAAATTTCCGAGTGGAAAAACATGTATTCAGGCTGTTATGTTCTAAATTGAGGGAACATCGATTACGGCACACTCAGAACATCGGCGTTGAAGAAATGGTTGCCATGTTTCTATATATAGTTGGGCATAGACAAGGAAATCGAATAATCCAGGAGCGATTTCAACATTCAGGCGAAACTGTTAGTAGGATTTTCCACAGGGTTCTAAAAGCTTGTTTCAGGCTTTCAAGAGAATATCAAACCACTTGATCCGAGTTTTTCGTGTCACCAAAAAATAGCTACCGATGCACGATATCACCCATATTTCAAGGACTGCATAGGAGCAATTAATGGAACACACATCAAGTGTGTGGTCAGCCAATCAAAGCAAGACAAATATATTGGAAGAAAGGGATATCCAACACAAAATATCATGGCGGTTTGTGATTGAGATATGTGCTTTACTTTTGTGTTGGCAGGATGGGAGGGTACTGCACATGATGCTCGTATCTTCCGAGAAGCGATTGAGACTACAGCTATGAACTTCCCCCATCCACCTGAAGGTATATCTCTAACATCCTCACTTCATTTGCATTACTTTCCATCTTTATTTCACAATGTCAAATAAATGTCAACATTTATCAGGGAAATATTACTTGGTCGATGCTGGTTATCCAACACCAGATGGATATATTGGTCCATATAAACGTGAGCGTTATCACCTTCCAGAATTCAGGCGACAATCGGGATTTCGAAATCCCAACGAGTACTTCAATTTTTATCATTCAAGTTTGAGGTGCACGATAGAAAGGACGTTTGGAGTCTGGAAGAATAGGTTTCACATCTTGCAAAATATTCCCTCATATAAATTTCGAACACAAGTCCGCATAGTTTGCGCAACAATGGCGATAAATAATTTTATCCGGAGACATTCCCAAAATGATGTGGAATTTGATCAAGTTGAAGAAGAAAATATGGGTGATGAAGATAATGATGATCCGGTTGATGAAGCATCCTCATCATTATCTTCAACACGTATGAATCATCTTCGTGATGAAATTCGAAACCAACTTGCAAGGGATAGGTTTATTTAAATACTTCATTGTGTTGTAATTTTTTATTTAAGCACTTTGTTTAGAAACCAACTTGCAATTTATATTTATTTTTAATTTTTATCCCAAATTATCACATTTTATACAATATATATAAATATATATGATTCATGCCCTTTTCGGTCATTTTCCATCTCATCTATCTTTTTAAAAGCTATGCCAAACACAAATCACATCAGAAAAAAGTTACTTCTGTCACCGCTATCCCAAACACAAATCACATCAAAAAAAGTCCATCAGAAAAAAAGTCCAACAAGAAAAGCACATCAGAACAAAAGCCACTTTTTCTGCCGCTATGCCAAACGGACTCTAAGTCCTCTACATACATCAATGATTGCACAATATCATGAGCTCATTGAGAAGCTTGAGACAGAAATTGGTAAACTAGTCTCTAAAGTGACTAAGCCATGACAAACTAGTAGAGGTTCAAGACCGAGGTGAGACTCTTGAAGATATGGGTGACAAGCTTGAGAACATTGGTGGTACCCTTGAAGACTATGCTGCAAGTTTCTCTAGTACCCATGGAATGCTTCATATTATCAATGAAAAGCTTGACAAGTTGGTGAAGCCTAATGTTGGTCCTTCCTTGGCATACCCACCTCTTCTCCTTTTCCCTTCACCTCACCTTCATACCTTTACCCAAACCTTCCTCTATTATTCATTTTTCCTCTCCTATTCCATCTTTCACTGCCCCTATCATTACCACCACTCCTGCCACCATTCCTATACTTGCATCTCAACCTACCACCGTAAAACTTTCACCATCTTCTTCCTCTCCAAAAAGACTTCCCTCTTACCACACTCCCTCACCTAAACCAAACTCTTATCTTTGCTTCTCGATGCCTAACCTTATCCATTTACTCTCCCTTGTCTATTCCACCTGCTTCCTTTTCCTCTAATCCTTCAAACTCCATTTTGCCTGATGATAAGGGGGAGAGAAGTATAGAGCTGCAGACTAGTCTAGTTTTATTTCTTACAATGTATTTGTTTCTAGTTGGTTCATGTTATGTATTTCATCTCTTGTTTTACTTTCATGTACTTCTTTTGAAATGAATGAAATGAGTTTTGTCTACTTCTTTGAGTTTTAATCATATTAATTCCTTTGCTCTCTCAAAGAACCCTTCAAATTTTTTGATTTGGTTTACAAGTATTCATCATCAAAAAAAGGGAGAATGTTAGTTTTCTATGTTTGTTTTGATGATAATGAGACAATTGTAAATGAAAGAAAGTTAATGATTCAAGTAAAAATATTTTAGCTTTATCAAATCTTAAATTAGTAATTGTTTTAAGTGTTTGTCAAAAACTGACTCGAGTTAATTTTGAAAGACTTGAGCCAAGTGTTTTAAAACTTGATCAAAATGTGTTTTAACTTTGGTGACTCGAGTAACCTTTGTGACTTGAGCTAAAGACTTTGTGAAATGCTTTTATGAAAATCATCAACTCGAGTTAATGTTGTTAGACTCGAGTTAGCCTTTATGGACTTAAACTTATTTTTCAAAATCCTAAGTCCAGTTTTCAAATATTTTCTAACAGTCAAAATATTAACTTGAGTTAAACTTGAGTGACTCAAGTGTCACTTTGAAACTTATTTTCAAAACATATTTTGGCAACTCGAGTTAAGTGCTGATGACTCGAATTATTCGTTAGAGTCATCACTTAATGACTTCAGTATGCTCTATGTTTCAAAACATTTTCAAAACTTCACTCGAAGACAATTGTAAAATGTTATTGACTCGAGTGCACAACTTGAAGTGAGCATTTGAGACTTGAATTAAGTTCATACAGAGACATCTTCTCAATCTTATCTTTAGTTTTGAAACATATTTTCAGAGAAGATGAAACTATGACTCGAGTGATAAATGATCCACTCGAGTCAATAACTTAAGTTAACTTGAAACTAACTCAAGTTAGCGTTTCTATTTTTACACATCACCGTGTCCGTAAAACTTAAATCTTGTGCTTATAATTTAATATCTTCATATCATCACTCATTATTGTTCTTAACTACATTTAACGAGTGTATTAATGAGTTTCAGATGATTAAATGAAAGATCAATAGCAGATTAATCAATACGCCAGAAGCATTTAATGTAGTTGCAGAAAATCAAGCACGAACTTGGGCAACCATTCTCTAAACAATCAGAAGGCATTCATGTTCTCTTTCCTCAAATAAATGCTTCAACACTCAATGGGAAGAATGGAAAGAACGTCAAGAGGCAGAATGTTGGCGATCATTTGCAAAATCGAAACGTGTGAGTAATGAACGAGCTTCAACATCTTCCGGCTATATTTATTACTCACAACGGTTCATTGAAGCTTCTCAATGATCATTAATTACTAGCTAGATGTTTTCTATGGTATTGTTGTGCCAATGGATCTTTATGATTTCAAATTCTAAGATTGGGTTTTTTCCAATCCAAATCAACTCTAAAACTCACCAATTCCAATTTTATGGGAAAAATACATATATTTTGTCACAAAAAAGAACATGAGCTTACATATTAATTAAGCCTTTTTATTATTCAATTTTTTTTTATAACTAGTATTGAGGCTTAGTAATGTTACCCCAACCTCAAAAATCTATTTTTTTTTTTTTAAAAAAAATGTTATCTGCACAACAGTATTTATAAAAATCATGGCCTCGCTTTGGTGAGCGAATTAATCATCCCCTGCAAGTGGCAAAAAGAGCACTTGTCTTTGTAACTTGAGTCCGTGAGTCATATGCTCGCCTCGATAGTGCTGAAGAAAGAAAAAGACGTGACTTTAGAAGTTCATAACCACACATCTTTTAAAATTATAAATTATGACGCTATTGAAAGCTTGAGATATTTGTTTCTAATACAAAATGAATCATGAAAATATATTACCATATTTGATCCTTGAACATTCCAAATTCCAAAACTATTCAAAAAGTTTAAAGATAAGACTTCCAATAATCATCCTTAGTGTTTCTAGGCCTCCAACAACCAAATTCAACTAGTTAATACCTCAATTTCATTAGTAATCAAATCTTGATTAACTCCAAGCCTCAATAACAAAATTTGGGATGTTGCACAAGACATGGACATGGTTGTTTTGACATGCAAAATCGCTTTAAAAAGGGGAAACGTGGGGGGTATAATTTGACTATTAATGCCTTTGGTATACACCCAAAAGTTGTTGGCGCATAGAAGTAGGTTTACATGGCATCTCTATGTACCAATTGTTATCGGTCTTGATGTAGTTCATAGTCCAAAAAGACTACTAGATACAATGATTATACCTATGTGTGTAACTTAAGTAATAGGGCTTTGATATTCCTTTGACACATTTGGGAATTGTTATAAATAATATATGTGAGTGTGTAAAAGGAAGAAGTCTCATATAACTAAAGATCAGGTTTTGGCGGAACTTCATCTCTGTACCTTTTGATAGCTGGTTCTGTTGGAACCTCAATTTGAGAGATCGAAATAAGCATAGAGAAGACTGGGGGCAGCTTTTCACTCTTATTTGTTGGTGGTTGTGGCGTTGCCGCAACATCGCTATCTTTAAAGAGAAGAGGACGTCGAACACCACTATTATATCAAGCGCATCTGCCACCGTGCGCAGTTTGAACGAAGCCCGTACAAATATCTAGATGGGGTTGATAGGGGGCCTCTGATGAGTGAGCATGGAAAGTAGTGGCAGCCTCCACCGGCTAGGTGGGTGAAGGTTAACACGGATGGGGCCTTCTCCTCTTCGATCCCTGGTGTTGCGTGTGGAGGAATCCTGCGTAATGAACACGGTGGTTTCCTGTCGGCATTCATGTTCAAAGGAGCGGAGGGGGATAGTTTGTCGGCTGAACTTTGGGGATGCCTGCATGGATTGAAGGTTGCGTGGGACATGGGGTATAGGCACGTGATTTTAGAGACTGACTCAGCGGATGCAGTGGATTTGCTAAGGAACCCGATACCTGATACCCACGAAGACAGACGGCTTGTTGAGGAGATTAAGAATATGTTTGACTGACAGTGGAATGTGGAGATCAAGCTCATCAGTCGTTGGGCGAATGCCACAGTTGATAAGTTAGCTAAGATGTGTTTCTCGGCTTTGCCACCAGGTGTGCACGTTATCACGCATGTTGATACGGATCTGGAGAGAATCCTAGTACAAGATAACAGGTAGATAATGGTTGGCTACTAAATTGTATAAAAAAAATCAGGAATGCCCTAGTGTATAATAAAATGTGAGCTTCTGTTAGCAAAAAGACTAATAAGAGGAGTATTTGAACCAATGATTTTAAACTAGGATTGTAGTGAACGGTCAGACCATCAGCCAAAGTTCAAAACTAATGGAAATCAAATATACAATATCAATATTTTAGATATTAATATATACCAGCCATATATTTATCACTGATTAATACGAAGAGATAGAAAATAACTAAGTTAAAGATATTGGTATAGTTGTTATTCAGATTTGAAAGATGTGAGACTTACTCTTGTATATATGTATTCATTTGTATTGAAATAAAATACCATCTTTAGCTTCGATTGTTTACATTGTATCAGAGCTTTGATCCACAAAGTTCAAAAAGGAGAGTTGAGGTGTCTAAGCCTCAACAAAGACCAACAATGGTTCATTGATTCACAAAGCTGAAAAAGAGATTTTGTTGATTCATAAAGTCAAAAAGGAGAGCTTAGGTGTCTGAGCCTCGACTACAGAGATTCACAATGGATCTGTATAAAAAAAATTGTGGATGTGATGTCGCTTAACTATAAACAAGTAACAGAGACTGCGACTTTCCATGTCCAGAACGGTCGTATGATCAAATTAGCAAAGCCACAAGTCCAATTCCCGCAACAAATATGTCAAGGAACTACTGGGATGTTAGCCCGTGGATAATAGACACAGGTGCTTCAGTTCATGTAACTCATAATAGATCTTATTCGACAAGTATCAAAAGTTGCAACTCATTGCCAATGAAGATACCTAACGGGCATGAGGTTCCTGTCAAGGAAATATAGAGTATGATACTCTCTTCTAAGATGAAAATTGATATGTCTTCTATATCCCAAATTTTAAGTGCAACTTATTTTTTGTTAGTAGATTTACAAGAGATTTCAATTGTGATGTAATTTTTCTTGCTAACTTCGGTGTAATTTAGGACTTAAGTTTGAGGAGCCTAGTTGGAGTTTGTAAGTGCAAATATGGGCTGTATTTCCTGACACCGCTATGGCAAAGGGAAGTGACGTTAGCAGTGCAAAGTGGTGAAGCACATAATTTATGGCATTCCAGATTGGGTAATGAGTTCTTTGACAAATTGAAGCATATTCCTATTTGTTCTCATTTGTTTGAAAGCAAGGCTCATGAAAAGTATTTTGATTCATGTATTTGAACTAAACAAACATGTTTTCCATTTGGAACTAGTTCAATAAGGTCCAAGTCTAGTTTTGAATTAATCCATTGAGATATTTGAGGTTGCTACAAAGCACCTCCACTGACGGGTGCATGCTATTTTTCTGACAATTGTTGATGAATATAGCAGAGGTGTATGGGTCAACTTAATGAAGAGAAAATATGATGCTGGTTATTATCTATGATCATTCATAAATATGATTAAGACTCAATTAAGTAAGAAAATTAAACAGGTATCGGTTGGCAATGGGCCAGAATTCCAAACTGGTACAAGGAAGGCTTTTTATGAAAAAACAAGGAGTTGTAGTCCAAACAACATTGTCAATACACCACAATAAAATTGTGTAGTAGAACAAAAACACAGACATATCATGGAAATAGCCTGAGAACTACATTTTCAAGCCTGCTTACCAATCGAGTTTTAGGGAGAGTACGTCTTAACATCAATATATATATCGTCAATCGTGTACCGTCAAGTGTGCTTAATGGGAAAACTTCATATGAAGTCTTGTTCGACGCAAAGCCAACTTACACATATGAGGGTTTTTGGGTGACTGACATATCACACACGTATGATACATATTTTGCAATGACAAGATAGAGGAAAAAGTCGAGCTTGCACATTTATCAGGACCCATATTGTAAGAAAGGCATCCTTTATTACCTTATCAAATGTGAAATTTCCGTTTCTCATGACGTGATCTTTGTTTGGGAAAAAAAAAAACCTCTTGAAGAAGGTCTTGCCCCCAAAATCCACTAGTGAAGGCAACCAACAAGCCTCAGCTATTTTCAATGAGCCAAAATAAATGCTTGTTCCACCTGCGGTGCAAGTAGAGCCCAAAACCACTTAAAACATCTTAGATCATAGTGAAAATACATATATTAAGCATGCTATTGAATCAATCACTCATACCTCGACGTAGTCAATGGACACGCACTCAATAACAACACTTGAAAGATTTTGTTGTGGACTTGCCACCCTCCATTATTCCCTTTGCTAACCCATCTTGCAATACCACTCAGTTGGATAATTTTGGGGTGTTGCCTGGCATTCAAAGAACTGCTCATGAGGTAGGAGAAAAATTTGTCTTTCTTGGTAAAAGGGGTTTACTTTTTATTAAATCTCAATCCACTTTATCTATCAAATTTATAATTTTTTTCCTAAGCTCTTCCTATTGTTTGCACATGTAAGGAAGTTTTGTACTCCTTCTGGTCCTAATTATAAGACAACATTTGTGAGTTAGTTTTGGTCCTAATTATAGAATAAATTTTAATTTTCATCAATTTCTTTCTAAAATACCCCTATTTTCTTCTCTCAAGTGTGTTTGATTTTTGATGAGTATATGTAAATAGATGTGTAGACTCTTCCGTGAAACTTTTAAATTGTTGGATTTTAATTTATTTATCAATCAACTGATGTTAATTTACGCGCGCGAGCGTGCGTACACACACATGTGTGTGTGTGCTTGTGTATATATGTATGCATATATGTGTGTATCCATACACAAATATATATAGACATATAAACACACTCACACACACATATGTGTGTGTTTGTGTACACACAAAGATATACAAACACACGTACAAACACATATTGTGTGTGTATACATATATGTATATATCTGTATGTGTATATGTGTGTGTGTACATGGAACCCACAAAACACACACAACACGTGCAATTGGGCCATTTTGAGCCCGCCAAAAAAAGCCCATAACGGGTTGGGTTAAAACTCGTTTATTTAAGACTTAAATGGGCGGGCTATGGGCGCACCTTCGGGCTGCCCAAACCCGCCCATTTAGTTATATATATATTTTTTATTAACTATATGGATACTTGGACAATAATACGTCACATTGTCATGAAATACCCATTCTCCATTTCCACATTTAACCATTCCCCCACTTGGAGTTTGAACATCAAAATTATGTTATGATAACACTTGTCTAAATTTAGATTCTTTTGTGTAAATTATGATTATTGAATTTTGAAGATTTATATTTCAGAATTTAGAATGATAAATTTGGGTGAATACTTAATACTTATATATATTTTTCTCCAAAAAAATAAACTTGTCAAATGTAAATGGGTTACTCAAAACCCGGTCAGCCCGCCCATTTATATGTTAACCCATTCAACATGGGTTAGAATGAGTTGAGGTATGGGTATGGGCTAACTCATACTCATTTAAAGTTAAATGGGCGGGCTATGGGTTTGGGCATGGGTTGCCGAACCCGCCCATTGCTCTGCCCTATATATGTGTGTCTGTCTGTCAATATATATGTATGTGTGTGTGTACATATATAAACACACACACATACATGTGTGTATGTGTGTGTTTTATATCTGTGTGTGTCTCTATATGCGTGTGTGTGCATGCACATATATATGTCTTTGTGTGTGTGTGTCTAAATGTATACATATACACACACATGCATATGTATATAGCAAGACCATTATTTCAATTAGAGAGTGTGCGAAAATAAAAATTCTAGGTTGGAGAGGTATTTGATAGGGACTATTGATTCACTTTTACTTATGTCATTTTAAATTTATATAAGGACATTTTAGAAAAATGAGTAAAATTAACTAATTTAACTCCTCTTCTTAATCTCTCCAACATCGGTTTAATATGTTCTATAATTAGGATCGGAGGGAGTATCAATTGATAGTTGCAGATGGAAATAATTAAGAAAACTGTTTTATGGAAAGCAAAATACATTTTTTAAATATAAATAATAAACTTAATTAAGTTTTTAGTGGGTATTTGAATTAGCTTATTCTAATGATTGTGTGTAATATATAAGATATATATGTGATAGAAATTTTATTTGTGGAGTGTAAACTAATTGTTATTTTTAAGGTGAAGGAATACAATACAATAATATCTGGAAAAAACAAAAAATAATATAATAACAAATTGGTTTTCTGATTAAAGTAAGATTTTCCCTTACCACGACTTTTTGCCTCCCCCAAACCCTTACTACGACTTCAAGAAGAGGTTCTGTCACCAAAAAAACAAAAAAGACTTTAATCATTAGAGATAAGAACTTGAGGGAAATGATAGAGATAAGAACTTGAGGGAAATGACATAGAACGAACGAAACAACGCGCGCTTCGCCTTGGTTTGCAGAGGCGGGAAGTGACGGCCTCAGTCACCCTTAAACCCTTGCCACTTCTACAGTAAAGCATGTGGATAATGGTTGTAGAAGAAACTGGCGGATTCATTGGACGAAGCCATTGATTCCTTCTCCGAGAAATGCGTTTTCTCTACCATCATAGGTTCCTTCATAGACTTCATCTCTTGTCCTCAAACATTCGCCCCATGAGCACCCGAAGCTTGCTGCATTTCACAGCCTTTTCAAAGCCGGCTACTTTTTCGTCTCAAAGGGACCTTCTTCACTCCCAGAGGCTCCTATTTTGTTTAAAACCTAGTTCGAGTTTTCGCCCGTTATCACTAAGTACTAATGGTTATTCTTATATTTCTGATTCTGATACCGCTAGGCCGGGTAAGGTCATATTGACATTTATGTTCTATTGAGAAGCTTGGAGGTTTAATGGGAATCTTTTGGTTACTACATTTATATATTGACATTTACTTTTACATTCTGAAGTTTTCATGGAGGGAAACCCAGAGGAGGATATGTCGAGTGAGCATTTCAAGATTTTGAAATTGAAATTGCAAGAGCTTGGAATTGATGCTGATTTATGCGGACCGGGGCAATACTACCGCTTGCTTTGTCCAAATGTATTATTGGTTTTCTTTCTCTTTTTGCAGTATTCTGTAAACTGATGATGCTGTTCATGCATTGATTATTGATTGTTATGTTAGTATATTATGAATCATTCTGTTTTCTTATCCTTCAAGAAATGTATGTTTATTTCTTACTGCCACTGGCTTTTCTTTTATTTATTTATTATTTATTTTGAAGTTTCTCGTTGACACGTTGGAAAGTACTTTAACTCAAAAACATCTTTTCAAGTCACAGCCTGTGGAGTCCTTAGACCTGGCTCCAAGCGACTTCTAGTTTTTGGGATTTGGTCTCAATTTAAGGGATTCTTTTTCTTCTGATGGCGTGCTCAGTTGGTTGATATTTTGGGTTATGGATTTGTCTGGAAGTTTGTCACAGAAGAGTTATCTGGAGCAAAGTTTTTCTCTTTTCATTTGAAAGATTAAAAGATTTTTGTAGTTGAGTTAATGTAATTATAAGAACAAGTACCTTAATTATGCTGTATTTTTTTTTCCGCCCGAATAATTATGCTGTATTAAGTTAATATTTTTTTTGGTCAAACTGTATTAAGTTAATATAATTATACGGAAAAGTAACTTAATGCTTCAGAAACTAAGGTACTTTGTTGTTCTGGTAAAAATGACATTCCCCTATTTATCAAAGCATAGATAAAGCAAAAGAAAATGTCTGATGTTTGAAAATGTTCTATGACCAGCGTTTTCACGGTTGGTTTCTTCATAGAAAGAGCGTTTATTGTTCATACCACTGCTCTATAATCTTTTTTTTTTTTTTTTGCCTTAATCTTCTTTCTTAAATAGTCCATGAAGATTTGGACTACAAAATAGGATTGGCCCTCCCAACGTTCATGAACTCATACCCTTCATCTCAATTTCTTAATGAGGTTTGAAAGTGATTGTCTATGGTCTATTTTTGATTTGCATTTTGATACTCGTTTTTTTTTTTTTTTGGTTAGTGCAATGGTGGTGATTCAGAAGAAAGGAGCTTATCTCTTTTCATCACGCAAGATGGGTTTGTTGCTATTCACTTTCTTTGCCAAATTATTCCCATTTTTTGGTATCAACCGGATTATTTTTCTACTTCATTTAATGTTGGAAATATCTGAGTTATTCAGAGGGGCTGCTTTATGGATGTGCTTCCGTGGCAAATGTGGTTGGAAGGGCAGCACAAAGGTTAGATATTTTTCTGTTTGAAGTATCCTATTTACCCCGGAGCACATATTTGGAAGCATTTCAGCTGCTGTTTCTACTGTAGGCAGTTGCTGGTGGCCTCTCATTGAAGCACATATCCAAACCTAAGAAAAAGAGGGAACTTTTTGAGTCAGAATTGATGCTAGAACCCCTTTGTGATGAGGTTATTAATTCATGTTTTCTATTTTTGCCTACTACATTGAATTCTATAGGTGCTATTGATCCTGATTGTGCAATTACTGGTTCAATGCTATCAGTTACTCAGTTGTCTATTGACTGCTGCTTAATTTAGTTTATACTGCTGAATGCATGGTAATTTTTTTTTTTTAATACTCTATGCTTTAATATTTTGATTCATAGCTAGTTATCTATCTTCATGGCTCAATAAATTTTTCACTAAAGCCTTATTGCTTTCACAAGTTATTTATGTATGCGCTTTCTGTGGATTTGTCCTTGTATATCATGGTTTTGGCACGCTTTCCCTGGCATTGTTTGTGATATTGCATTTCTTTTGACTTATGTATAAAGTAGGGATTATTTTGACAGGAAATTTATTATGTGTAACAAGAGAGGACAATAAGACATCCTCCATAATGAACTATAGAAAGAGTAGCATAAAAATTTCTGTAGGTAGAAAATGCATCATAGCTACAATCTCTTTGCTAGTCTGAGATAACATTCCCTTAAAAAAACCATGAACAGATTGCCAATATATTATGATATGTTAAATGGGCCAACACCTTTTGCATGGTTTGACTTGTTTGACTTGTAAGTTGAATGAGTCAGGTTAATTTGGTCCTACTAAGTAGGTTTTCAAATAAGGCCTCAACATTGACCCGCCAAATTAGTAACCCATCTGGTGGGTTAAAACAGGTTGGCTTGGCGGGTTCAGAATTCAACCATTTTGATGACTCTAAGTTGAAGCTCAAGAACTAGGAAAATATTGGGGACGTGACTGTTATGAAATATAAATAAGAATAGGAAATCAAATGTTAGTTAGTTGGTTAGGCGGTTATTGTAAAATGACTGGTAGGAAGCTAGCCGTTAGGGAAAGGACTTAAGTGAGGCATGCATATTATAAATACCCCACTACTTTCAGTTGTAAATCAGTTCTGACTTGACTCAATTGTTAATGCAAAGGAATTATTCAGAATTCCTCTCGTCTCTCTCCTTCCTCTAAACTTCTGTTCTCCTATCTCTAATCCTCTCTTCTTTCTCATTCAAGTCTGAATACCATAACAGTGACATGGCACATAAGTGAATCTGTAGATGCTACATGTTTTTTACCTCATAATCTTGGTCAAGCTTATAGATGTATCGTTAATTTAGACAGCCTCTTGAAGGGAAATGGGTTTTGGTTCCTTTGAAATAAAACTGGATATGCAAAGACTATTATTATGATTTTATATATAAATATTTATTTTTACCATAGATTCCATTGTTTTTGGAGGATATGAAGGACATTTTTCATCTCCCAAACCACTTCCTTTCATTTTATCCTTTTGTGTACTAAATAACCACTTAGATGTTTGGTATTCATAGTTCTGCACTTCTACTTCTATATTATTCAGATGCAAAATGACAGTTCCAACATGTTAATTAATACCTTAATAAATTATAGGGTTAAGTAGAAAAACCACCCCGGAAGTATAGGCTCAGGAGCAATGTTGCCCTGGAAGTTTTTCTTGTCTCAATGTTGCCCCGGAAGTTTCAAAGCGTAGCAATGTTGCCCTATTTAGTTAAAAAACTAACGTTGACTGTAAAAAAATTGACATTGACCGTTAACTTTTTAATAGAAATGGACAATATTACTATATTTTGAAACTTCCGGGGTGATATTGAGACAAAAAAAAAAACTTCCAGGGCAACATTGCTCTTCTGCGAAAACTTCCGGGGCAAATTTGCTATTTAACTCTAAATTATATAATGTATGAGGAAAACATTGCATGGTGTATTAATGTTATGTTTGTTCTGTGTTTGTATTTTACACAATGTATCCGTCAAAGTTGCTTCTGTTAATAAATGTGAAGTTTTGTTCGTGTGTCTAGAAAAGAACCAAATTGATTATATTATATCAGTCCGTTTCCATGCTATGTAGTGAACAAAACTTTGTTTTCCCTCTTTCAGCTGATTGCTTATTTCGCAGAACGCTTGATCTCAAAGGAGACTCTCCTGAGAAATGGTGTTAAGCAGAGAATAGTTAGCGATCAGGTGAACTTTCTGGATATTTTATATCTGGATAAAATATATACACCTTCGAGGGGATTTTAATTTTATTGATGAAGTAATCATAATGGTTAGGGAAACTGCTTCCATTACCATAGTTTGACAGAATCACAAGATTAGAAGCTGTTTTTTCTTCCCTTAGAGAATTCTTCATGGCATTCTTCCAATGGTTGTTTTGGCACTGTCATATTGAACTATCTTTTTAAAGTTCTACAGGAGGATAACACCAGTTCAGATTCTAAGAGTTTATTCCTTCATAGTTCCAAAGTATCATGCATACAACTGGCTCATTTTCAACTGTTTGAAGAAAAAAGAAAAAGAAATAAATAAAGAGAGAATGTGACAAAACACTAACCTTCAAGTCTGTGCAGAAAGTTAAAAGTGTTATTCCTATCTATTGGCTAAGCAAGGATTCAAGTCTTGATAATTCCTATAACTAGGCAAAATTTTGAAATGTCAATGACAATCAAAATAAGATATATCTTCTCATATATTTAATGTTGAAATTGGTCCTTCCCTATTCTTTTACTGTTCTGCAAACTACTTACCTGCATCATTACTTGTTTCTGCAATCTACTTTAGCAGATTGTTATTGCATTTCCATATCGTCGTCAAGGAGATCTGGTTAGTTGCAAATATCGGGACATCAACAAGAAATTTTGGCAGGTATAAGCAACTTCTGATGCTGAACATAGTAACACCGAGTGGTAAAATTTGTCTGATAGGATTTTTTTTTTTTTTTTGGAATTAAAAGAATCAGTTGCTGAAAGCTGTTGATTCATCTGGAATGTGAGTCCAATTTAGACGTTATTTAGAGTTTAGGTCTGTTTTGCTGAAAGCAACTTGAAGCTTCTGCCTATGGACAGATTTTAATTAAGGCTTTTTCTGGAGACTGATACAGAGGAGAGGGATGCCCCCATCATTTCTTGGGCATTGGTGCGCTAGACTCTGAAATGTCAGGCACCAGGTCGAGTATAAAAAGCAACATTTATTGGCATTGTGATATTTTTGGAATTGGAATATAAAGAGATGGATGAGTAATTTAATTGGACTCTTTATTTGAATGCCTCACCTTGTAACTCATATTCTTTTCAGTGTCATCAATTTGAATTCAATTCCTGTTATTTTCTGCTTTGTTTCACGGTTTTTTTTTTTTTTTTTTTTTTGTCATCACTATATTATGGAAGATATTTATTCTCATTGCATCTTTTTCCATTTGTTTTCAAAAGCTTTAAATTTATGGCTAGTCATATCTTTATGACACTAGATTATAGATGTTGTATTGAACCCTTAATGTTTCTGTTGCTTCAGGAAGCAGACACTGAAAAGATATTTTATGGATTGGATGATATTGAGGGGCAAAGTGAAATTATCATCGTAAGTATCTTCATTTGCTTGACAAAATTATTCAAAAGTCAAAGTCTTGCTGTACATGTATATAACTTCAGTAATATAGGTTGAAGGTGAAATGGACAAACTTGCAATGGAAGAAGCTGGCTTTCGCAATTGTGTGAGTGTTCCGGATGGTGCGCCTGCAAAGGATCTCCTCAAAGGAGTTGCCACCTGAGGAGAAGGTTTGTGTTATTTAGTTATTATCTATGTGTATGTGTGTATTATTGGCACATGAAATCGTATGCTCGGTTTGGATGGGTAGAAAAGCTGAGAGGAAAGAGAACGGGAGTAGAGAAAATGTCATCACTTCTCTTGTTTGGATGGATGAGAGAAAATAAGGAGGAAAGAAAATGAGCAAACATCTAAATGACTAAAATACCCTTACCCTGATGTCAAAATGTATCATGTTTAAAATCAAATTAAATAACACACTGAAAAACCATATTGAAATTAACAGCATCAAATAATTTAAAATCAAATTATTTGTTAAAGATATATTTTCATGTTATGCTATTTTAAAATCAAATAATTTAGTAAATAAGTGTTATTTTTAAGAAAAAATAAAAAGTGGATAGTTTTTTGAAATTAAATATAATAAAATAAGATGAATAAATTGTACATTTTATCCGACATTATTAATATCATAATGAGAATCTAACACAAGAATGAAAGAGTTGAAGTAGAATATTATAGCTTGAGAAATTGATATCATGAAAGTGTCACTTCTAATACAATTAAAATTACTCATAGTACTTATATATAGAAAGTTACATGTTCCCTAAGCGAGAAGGCCAACATGTGTTCATTGAACCAAAAAGTTCCAACGAAGAAGATAGGCGCAAATCAATACTTTAGAATAATTTCGTAGCTACTCCTACACCTTTTAAGGCCTCGGCCCTTGCTACTCAATTGACGGAATCAAAAGATTCTAAAGGTCGACTATTTTGTGGTCATTGCAAGAAACAGGGGCACGCAAAAGACACTTGTTGGGACGTCCATGGTAAGCCTGCTGATTGGAAGCCCAAGAAGGGGAGAGGGAGAGGTCATGTGGCTGAAGCTTCACGAGAGCAAGATCATGGAAATGCTTGCAGCACTTTAGACTATAGAAAACCCTATTGCCTCCGCAGCAAGGAGAGAAAATTTCTTGCGAGTCTTGGCTGTAATAAAGGATCTATGTACAAGTAATTGTTGGATTGTTGACTCAGGTGCCTCGGATCATATTTCTGACAATAAGACCCTCTTCTTATCCTATACTCCCATTTCCAAGGAATGACTTTACCAATTGTTGATGACTTCGAATCAATTGTGACTGGAATTGGTTCTATTAAAATCTTGGCTATACTTGCTCTGCACTTTGTATTTCATGTTCCAAAGTTCAAGTGTAACTTACTATCAGTGGGACAATTAGTAAATGATGAACGATGTCATGCTAACTATCCTACAAAATATCACTTCATCTCCTCACAAAAAATATAACCTCCAGTACCTCAAAAACACAACCACTCAAGGTGTTTGGATGCACATCCTATGTTCACCACCATCATACCAACAAGCTTGACCCCAAATCCCTTTGCCACATCTTCCTTGGTGGCTACAATTCCCAAAAGGTTACAGGGTCATGACCCGGTCTCCAAACATCTCTTCATTACTTGTGATATTCCCTTTAATGAAGAAACTCCCTATTATTCCATGTTTGCAATCCAAGGGGAGAGAGATAGTGAATTCTAGACCAAAGAGACACTAGAAAATGACCTGAACTTTTCAATTTATACACCTACCCAAACAAAGCATAATCCTACTCTTGATACCCTGATAGGACTAACACCTTTGATAATCCTAATACGTCGAATGATTCTATTCCAGTTGGAGACACAAACAAGTGGGGTAATGCCTATATATGATGTCACAAAAGAGATAATGAGTGACAAACTATTAACACTATCAAGAGTTAGAGTTGGAGGCAAGTCATGAGGAAACAGTAATAACAAAGAGTTATGATCTTGAACTTCCCATTGTAGTAAGAAAGAAGCCCCGATCATGCACTCGACATCCTATTGAAAGGTTTGTTTTCCTATAAGGCCCTTTCCTTTATATACAAGGCATTTATCTCTCATCTTGACAGTATTAGGGTACCGGACAATTGATGAGGCCATGACTATACGTGAATGGAAGCAAGCAGTCTCGGAGGAAATGGAAGCCCTTAAGCAAAATAAGACATGGGATGCAAATGGGCATTCACTCCTAAGTATAAAGCAAATGGAATTCTTGAGAAATATAAAGCTAGGTTAGTTGCAAAAGGCTTCACACGAGTATATGGGGAAGACTACACTGAAACATTTGCACTAGTAGCCAAGCTAAAGACAATCAAAACTCTCTTATCCATTGCAGTCAATCTAGATTGGGTTCTGCATCAACTCGATGTAAAGAATGCCTTCCTTAACAGAGAACTCAAGGAAGAGTTGTATATGAAGTTACCTCCAGGGTTCCCAAGGAAGAAAGGTAATCAAGTCTGCAAGTTGAAAAGGTCATTATAGGCTTGTTTGGGAACATGTTTGATGCCCTTAAAAGTGCTTACTCATGTAAGTCAATAAAAAACTTCTCTCACATACTAACTTGTGACCTCATATACTGTAAATCATCCGAGACTTGACATCATCATAAATCACATTAAGACTAGGCAGCAGTTCATATGCTCTTTCCTTTTCTTGCTCTTTGTGATCTTCTGAAGCATCAACTTGGTAATGATGAGTTTTATTCTTTAGAGCATCAAACTCTTGCCAAAGGGCGGATTTTTTGAGATAGTAAGCATCAAGTGACATGTGGTCTTGTTTTAACTACCACGACTTTTTCTTGACGTCAAAGATATGGGACTTCTTCCCTACAGTGCTATATGTATCTCGAGGGCCTCCTAAATTTCCTGGGCTGAAGGAAGATACACAAAATTCTTCTTAATTGATGATGACATCGCATTGATCAACCAGGATGATACCAATGATTCTCAGACTTCCATATTCGAAACGCCTTAGTTTCTGATTTAGGGGGCCTGTTTTCTTCACCAATGATATATTCGAGCTTGTCCTTCCCATTGAGATTAAGGATCATGGATTAAGACCATTCCTGATAATTGTCACTAGTAAGTTTCTCAGAGACAAGAAGGACAATGGAGATATCATTAGAACTTGAAATGGAGGAAGATCCTTCAAATGACTTGATGATGGAGTTAAAAGGAACAATCTAACCTATGGGTTATTGAAGAACTAGAGAAGACAGAGTGACAAAAAGAAATGAACACAGACGGTATAGGGAAAGATCGGTGCAGCTAGATGGTTGTTAGTGATCAATCTTTCTGGGGTAAGGCCGACAATGACGAGTTCGATTATCAAATGACGACAAGGCTTGGACAAGTCAATAATGTCAGTGTTGAAGCAAGCAGAGTTTGACGACGTGGCGATGGAAGAAGTGGTTGGGGTGTCAATGATCATGGACAGCGATTGCAGGGAGCAGCAAGGGGCGAACGACGATAGCAGCTTGACAGGATCAGACTTTTGAGCGGAAGCTAGGTTTCAAGAAAGGCTTGACAGTCACAGACGGGAGTTACCTGACGGAAAAAAACATTCCAATTATTTTCAAAGATGCTTTGATGCCATGAAGATAATCAAAAGAGAATCATTCTATTGTATTTTATTCACATGGGAGAGAGGGTTGCATTTATACATGGAGAGAATCTGATCATCTAATGAGATCCAGATTTGATACTCTACAATCAGGAAAGAATCTGAAATAATAATGCTAATTATCTCCTATAATCTTGGATTTAACTAATCCCTATAATCATGGGATTCCTATGATTACGGGTTTCTATAGATATTATTCCGTTAGGATAATATTAATACCTTGGCTCTTCCATCTTGTATATATACCCCTTTCCTGACTGTGTAGTGTAGAAAAATTCATATAATCTCTCTATATCTCTACCGATACAATAATCATTCTCCTCAAGTAGGAGTTCAAAGTAATAATCAGCCTTTGATCCCTCCTAACCAATCAAATATTCTTGTTTACCATATGAAATCTGTACAAAAGCAGGTCGAATATATACCCATAAAGGAGCAGCTTATTTGTAGCATATTTTGCAAGATATGACTAAACAGCCTTAACCTAAGTCAGACTTTCAAACTAAGCTTTTCAAATTGATGGTGTTCTCAGCGCATCAGCCTTAACCCAAGTTAGACTCGATGAACTTAGTCGTGCTTATTAGGTTAGCTACTCACCAACAGTTTTGCACTGTGGGTTGCTGTCAAAAAATATGCCCCTATGAAGGCCCTTTCCCCCAAACAAAGTTGTTAAGCAAAGGATTGGACTCCCAACTACATTGGCTTGAGGTTTTGAATTTTGATGCCATTTCAAGGACCACTTCAGCAAAAAACTAAAGCTGTTAAGGCTGATGAAGTTATGATTGATTTTATTAATATCTCTAAAAAGCACAATAGATATTTCATGTCAAGTTGCCTTTTTTTTTTTTTAATGCATTCCCCCTGTTTGATTGTGATAAAGTTGTAGATCTAAAGGAGATTGAACATACTACATATTTATTCATTATCTAGTGCCAATCTTTTATTATGTGGTCCTGTATTTTCCTTATTATAGTTGATGCTTGTCTTTTCTGTGAAGCTAGGACATTAAGTATCAATATCTGTGGAACTGCAAAGACTATCTTAAGGTGGTATGTAAATATCAATAATTGTCTTTTAATCATGGATGTGCAGGAATTAAGGTTTTTCCTCAGTTTGTTTTTAAATCTGTATATTGGCAGGCATCACGCATCATACTTGCAACTGATGGAGATGTACCTGGTCAAGCCTTAGCTGAAGAACTTGCTCGTCGCATTGGAAAAGAAAAGTTCGCTCCAGTCTCCTGAATTTTCTGCATATATCAATTTTACTGATCCATAAGTGAATTCGAAGCCATTACAATTCCTATATGTGGACCTTAACATTTTGTTTTCTATTAAGCATAGTAATAATTTTTTGTTTTCCATTTTTGATATATGGTTTTTTTTGGGGGCATGTTTCTGGGTTGAGGTTTTATTGTTATCATAGTTTTCTGTTGCGACTTTATCTTTAGCCCTTCAATAGATTATTCCTTTTGCTACTTGTGCAACTTCCTTGTTTTGGAGGTTTTGCAATAATTTTTGGCTTGCAATGCTCTCTGCTGTTTTGTCTTCATATGGGAGATCTCAAGGTTGCAGATAGAAGAAGGATAACTATGGAAAGTTTATTTGATTGTTGTTGTGGAGAGGCTTTGAGTGATCATTGAGTTAAATAGGAGATTTGTTTTGGCCTTTGGGCGTAAGGAATGTGCTACAGGATTAGGGAATCCAATGTGTAATAAGGTTACTGCTCTGGTAATTAATTATGCATTTTTTCTTGAAATTTAAAGTACTATTTATGGTTTTTGTTGGGGAGGAATTCCAGGATCTTCTAAGGAGTTTCTTTTCCTTTAAATTTATTATTGGGTGATGATCTTCTCCTTGCTTTTCTTTGTTGCTCGTGCATGGGCTTATCCTCAAAATCTGTTCTTTTTGTTTCTTTTATTAACTTTTCATCTTAAAAAAATTCTCCTAGTATAAGAGGAGTAATCTTCCCATTTTCTTTTGTGCTTGCAGATGCTGGCGGGTTAAGTGGCCAAAGAAATCTGGGTCTGTTGATTTGAAAGATGCAAATGAGGTCAGTTATCAGCATATTTCATAGGTCCTTCACCCTCTTAACCACATGCACTCATCAATGAATGGATGCTTCTTCAAATTTGCTGCATAAAAATCTTGTACTGAAAAATACAAAAATGTACATATATTCAGATCCTGTCAGATTTTGAATGTTATACATATGAGAACAACAGGATATTTGTGTAGGATACCTTTTGGTTTGCTTTAATATTTTTTCTGTCTTTATTTTCCCTTTATTTTCTTTCAGTTCTGTATTTTCAGATTAAACTTGAATCATATTTTTGTATCTTTGCTTGATTTTTCTGTTAAAATATAGCAAGTGTATAATTTTTTAATTAAAACTTGACTAAAGTATGGTTTCATTTATATTTATATTATCCATAAATATCATGTTCCTGGAAAACTATAAACTTGTCGTTTTACTCAGAAACCTACTGGCAAAGATATAAGGAGGTGACTTTACCAAAAAGAAATATATAAAGAGAGGAAATCGATGTATAGAGAATGTGTGAATAATTGGGATGGACAATGTGAGACCATCCCTTAGCTTTAAAGCTTAATTCTGTAATTGCGCATTGACTGAACACCATACATGTCTCTGAACAGGCTGTACTCACATGGCTCTACAACAGAATATACAACGTTCATACTAAGCTTATGATAATATAAACAATATGAATGACACAAAACGTTCATTAAGCTCATGATAATATAAACAATATGAATGACACAATATAAAAATTATGTTAACTGCCCCTTTTCAAACTAGAGGTACTGTAGCAGACTCCTAGTTTGGCCCTTGGACTCATGAGACTGTGTTTTAGTGAATATATCAGCTGTCAGATACTGAAACATATTCAGTGAATATTTTTGTCTAGCTCCCTGCCGCTCACATAAAGCACATCTAAGTCAATACGGTTAGTCCTTGCACTGGATTTGTGGCGAGAGCTATAGCACTAAAATTGTTGCACCATATTGCAGATAGTTAATTCAAACATAGACCAATTTCACTGAAATGAAGACTGAAACCAGGGTAATTTTTTTGGGCTATAGTGCAAAAGTTTGATATTCTGCTTCTGTGCTAGACCAAGCCACTAATGTGTCTTTCAAGAAATCTCTATATCCTTCAATTGTTTTGTATCATCAAGGTATGCAATCCGATCCTCATCAGAGAAGCCATATGAAGTAAGATTCACACTTGGCTCAATGTTGACTTGACTCCTAGAGTATAAGTTCCTTTTAAGTTTCTAAAAGCCCTCTTCACGCCTTGCCAATGTACATTAGCGGGAGAGCTCGGAAATTGCTTTCTAACTGCATAATTGAAGGATCATCGAGTGTCCTGCCATCATCCTCTATCATAGATATCCCTGTATAAATGGGTGTACGTGAGAACAAGGCATTAGACATACCAGATTTCTCAAAAGATTCATGGTGTACATTTCTTAACATTGTGAAGGCCATTAGCATGCCATGTGGCTCCAGTTGCAAGGAAATAGTGTAAATCTCCCCTAGCTTAGAGACACGGAGAACATTTTTGAGAGTAGGATAATTGCCTGAACAAACTTTTTCTTGGCCTGCCACGTTAGTAACAAATCTATTTTCAATTTTGATCTTTCTATTATTAGGGCAAGGGGTATGAAATGAAACTTTTTTAATAATGGATCATATGGTGAAGAAACAGTGGCTTTATGTGCTTCCATATAGTGGCGTGTGTTAACAGAAGCAGAAAGACACAAGCAGTGCGATTTGGGATAGCCTCAGTTGATTGGCTTTTGCTGATTGTCATTGTTTGAGGGTGGTGGGAATGTTTTGGACGGACACTGGAGGAAAACCAAGAGAGAAATGGCAATGAAGACCACTGTTTCGTGATTAAGTGATGATTAAAGAAGGTTACAGATCGGAAACGAAGAAAAGGAAAACCCACTGATTACAAACTAGAAAATGAGCATCAAGCTCTGATTACATGACAAATTTGAGGCAAAAATTTGTTTCTTATGATTATACAAGGAGATTATGTGTGAAATTTATACAAGAGGGAAAATAAATGCTGATAGACATATTGCTAAAGGGATTGAATACCCGATCTTGTGCCTATTTCCTTGTGTCAGCATTAGCTAATTATTATGTATTCAACTGATAATAATATCAACAATATCTAGTGTTAACAAGTTGAGAATGAGATTAAACCTTGTATTTCTACATGATGTTCTGTTCTCCTGTGGCCTCTATGTATAGCAAATATACTGAATAAAGCGTAGCACAGAAATGGATGCTTTAACTCTTTGTCTGTCCCTTTTCTATTCTGATCTAATTCAAAGATAATGTCAAAATCAATATTTAACTTATTCTGTCCATTCTTCTCAATCCAAACTTAGGGCTAAACTGAACCTATGCTTTACGCTAGTTACTGCATTTCACACAGCTTGGATTTAGACACTCATACACCTGAAATACATATATCTGGATCTAGCGAACTTGTTATGGAGGGTCATTTGAAGTTGTTTGTCTGTAATTTGCTCAATGATCGATCTACCAACCTTATTCTTATTAATTTATTCACAGGTTCTTATGTATTTAGGTGCTGATGCACTAAGGGAAACGATTGAGAATGCAGAATTATATCCTATACGGGGATTGTTTAACTTCAGGGACTTCTTTGATGAGATTGATGCATATTATCATCGAACCTTGGGTTATGAATTTGGCATCTCAACCGGGTGGAGTAATCTTGATGATTTATACAGGGTAATGGCAATTTATTGCATCTGTGTATTGCTAAGTGTGATAGCTGTAATTTATTGTGTTTTGTAAATATGAATTGCCAACTATTTATTGATTAAAATACACCACAAGTAGTATTTTTGTAGTAATTCTTGGTTGTCCTATATAGTGTGAATGAAGTGATTCTTGAAACTCCTGACTTCCAGTTAGGTAACAGAGCTAAATTGTTTTAAACATACATACAGGTTATTGGCGAAAAAAATGTTCACCTAGGGTTCCAGGCATTAAAAAATAATTTAAACCAAATTTAAGATATGTTAAGCAAAAGAAGCATAATTCTAAATATAAAAAACGTTGGATCACAGTATGAACAGAAGCAGTGCTCAAATGTTTGTATTCCTGATAACTAAGTTCTTCAGGACTATGCCTGTTGCTTCCTTATATTATGCATTAGCATGACATTGGTCTTATGCCCTTGACATTTCCTTAGTTTGCTGCACAGCCTGCGCTGTTCTTGTTCCTTGCAATCTGGTATAACAAAAGAAACAAATAGTTTATGATTTTTAGTAGTTATGAAGCTGCATTGTGTATAATTTATTGGGCAGTAAGATACATCTTTAACCTTACTATGAAGTCTAAACAGAATCTTGTGTGAAAAGAAAAGGAATTAAGATAAATATAACAAATGTTAGATTGCTAAAATTATGCTTATGATTGCAGATCTTAAAAATTATGAAGCACATTAGGCATCACTGTTTTAGACTTCGTTATTTGATCTAATTTTAAAATACTGTCTTATAAAGATAATGATTATTACTTACAGTAGATAAATAATGATATAACTCTTTCGATTGAGTGGTGATGGATGCTTCAGTTTTGTTGTATTCTGTATTACTTTCATCAGGTTGTACCAGGGGAGTTAACTATAGTAACTGGGGTTCCCAATTCGGGGAAGAGCGAGTGGATTGATTCTCTTCTGTGTAATCTCAATCAAATTGCTGATTGGAAATTTGCACTTTGCAGTATGGAGAATAGGGTGAGCTGTTCTTGCAGTTTAAAAAATAATGCTTTGAAGCACAAACACTTCCATGAAGTTGTTAGCATCTGGCACATCTCACACACTAGTATTAGACACAATTTGACACTTTTTATATGGATGCTTATGATACTGATTTAGTTGTGTCATCAGGCATGTTTCTTCCTAATTTAATCTTCTTGTAAGCACATTAAGAATTTTATACAGAAGTTTCTGTCTAGAAGGAAAAACGTTTGCCCTTTCTAGGTCTGCTAGATGTCAAGATGGCATTCCTCTCAATTTCTCTCTAAAATTGACAGTATCAATTTCAAAAATAGAGACACAGCATATGGGGTCCAGCTGCATTGTGACATCTCAATTCAGGTGGGACTCACTCTTCAAGTAGGCCCTAAACACTTTGTGCTTTCTCTGAAATTGGAACGTTTGATTTTGGAGAAATTGAGAGAATCCAAATTTTGCAACCTGATGACCTGAATTCTGTTAAACTTGCTTGCCTTGGAAGCAGTGACACCAGGGTCTGATTCAAGGTGAATTATATCTAGGTGTTAATACTGTGTTGAGAAAACAGGGGGACCAAAAAGTTTGGGAGAAACTAAATCAACCAAACAAAATATTTCACTGCTATCCATAAATTATGACCACTCAGACATTTCTATCAGTTAATGTGGCTGCATGAGTAGGTACTCTTTCTTGATAAGTCCTTAATGCCTCTTCGCCCCGAACCCGGGCCTCCCAAAAAAATAAAAAAATAAAAAAAATTACCACCTCTTGGAATGAAAGATATTTGCACGATTGAAATTCATGATCTTTAATGCTCTTTTTTGAATAATGTCAGCATCTATTATGTAATCTGTAATTTGATTTTAACTGCAACACTTTTCTAATCATTCCCCCTCACATTTTCTGTGGCATTTGGTGACGTTCAAATTTTTAATTGACTGATCTACAGGTCAGGGAGCATGCACGGAAACTTTTAGAAAAGCACATAAAGAAGCCTTTCTTTAATGCACGGTGGGCTTTGATTGAAAAGGATGCCCAGTATTAAATTTATATTCACATTTTTGTGAATTTTATTTTCTAATAAAGGGCGACCAAATCAGTGAATATTATCTGTTAATTCTCTTGCAACAGCAGCATTACTAACTACAAAGTATTATTTTGATGTGAAAGTTTCTAATCACCCATCTTTTGGTCTTTGATGATAGTTATGGCGAATCTGTTGAATGTATGAGTGTGGAAGAGTTTGAACAGGGGAAGATTTGGTTAAGTGATACTTTTCAACTCATAAGGTAGGTCTATTGGTGGCTTGGTTGCATTCCTCTCCCCCACAAAACTCTCATTTTTCAAGCTTGTTTTATAATTTTGTTAGATTATCAGGAAATAAATTAAGATCCTTGATTGTTGCTCCTTGATTATAGGATCCTAACTTATAGCAACTTTATTTTCTTTTATTATCTGATTTTGTAATCCCTAGTTTCCCTCTATTTTCTCTTCCGCCTCTCTTCATCTAATAATACACAAGATACTGAGTGTGTTTATGCCTCTAAACTCCAATATGGTATTGGAGCTAGGTCTTCCTCCAGAGCCATAGTGAATTGGAGCAAGGTTTGCCTCCAGACCTTTGGCCCTTCCCTCTAACCTTTGATTCCCTTCCTAGTCGTCAGCAATCTCCAGATCCTAGGAGACATAGAGAAGCTCTAGGAGTGAAGACGTGGTATGGGTGGAGGCGAGATCACAGAGGCAATGGGGGGAGAGAGCATTGTGACGACACGACCTTTGACACTTAGCAGAGGAGGGCACATGTTGCTCTACCGTCACTACAAACGGAATCAAAGCCTATCGATTGGCGGATCTCGGAAGAACAACAACAAACTGAGCAACATGTGATGTCCATGCGCCACCACACTTCAGCACCACTTTTGACACCACAATCCTTAGCGCATGACACCCACGCGTTGCCACAATCCAGAGCGTGACTCCCATGTGCCGCAGTACCTAGAGACTTCCAGTGACCTTTTTCTAACCAGAACCATGGATCCTTCCGTTTTCCCTCCTTTATTTTCAGTACCTTAAAATTCTAGTACACCTAGAGTCTATCCCAAAGCTTTTATGTTCGGTACAACTTCTCAAACTCAAAACTCTTCATCTTCGAACCACAGAATCAAACAATACTACCCAAAACCACACAGGATGGTACCTAATTTCTTAGAAAATCACAGTATGGTTGCTAACCATAAGTTTAATGCTAGAAACTATCTCCAGTGGTCACATAGCATGCTGAGGTATATTCATGGCAAGAGAAAGGAGAAATATATTAATGAGCAACCCTCAACTAGCTCCTAATGACCCAAATCCACACATGGTTTGCTGAAAACAACCAAGTCATGACTTGGTTGTGCAACTTGATGACTTTGGAGATCAGTGAGGGATATCTGGTTGCCCACACACCAAAGTAAATATGGGATGCCGCACGGAGAACCTACTCCTCTCTTGAAAACACCGCTGGCTTGATTCACTTGAAGAGATAACTTCGTGATTTAAGACAAGGTGATTTAAGACAAGCCACTCAAAATAGGATTGATTTGAGGTTCATCCCTGGAATAACCTCGACGATGCACAATTGTACAAGAGTATCATGGAAGAAGGAAGAATACACGATTTTCTCCTAGGCTTGAATGACGCTTTCAAAGAGATAAGGGGCATAATCATGGGGTTGAGCTCTTTGATGTTGTTAACTTTGTGCAATTCGAGGAAGGTAGGAAACTCTTGAACCGAAGTGAACCAAGTCTAATTGAAAGCTTAGCAATTGTAGTCCAGAGACAACATGGGGAACGAAAGACTAACAAATGGTGCAACTATTGGAAGAAGGGTCGTAATAGAGGAGAATGCTGGAAACTCCATGGAAAACTTTCTAGCGGAAAATCGAGCTTCCAAAGCAGTGTTGTTAAAACGTAGAGTCTACGTAGAAACGGTAAGGGTGAGCAAAAAAGTAAAATTGGAAAACGTAAACGAAACGTAAGAGTTTACTACGTACTACAAAAAAAAGAAAATCCAACATATATAAAATCAAAACACACCAATACATTAAAGTCATCACAAATTTAAGTCCAAACACTCAAGGAAATAATTAAGTTCATAATTTAATGTAATTTTTCATAATGAATTTGGGATTATTAATGCATTTTTTTGGAGAGTGTAGTTATGCCCAGTGTTGTTAAAACGCCGTGTCAGAACGTTGAAACGTACGTTTTTGCGTTTTTCCAGCGAAAAACGTGTCGAATTGGTGGTTGAGACGGAATTTGGTCGGAGACGGTAGAGACGACGTTTCAGATTGGTAGAAACGGTAGAAACGGCGTGTTGACCGTTCTGAAATTTCTTTAATCTTCTTCCTTGCATCGATGCAGCGGCTGCTGCTTCTTCTGGGTTCAGTCCGTCGAAGATGAAGGAGACATGGCTGCTGGAATGATGCCCGCCGGCGATCAGTGGTGGTGAATGATGCCGCTGGTGAGAGAGGAAGAAGAAGACGAAAAAGAAGGATGCAGGGTCGAAGGTTCGGCTGTGTTCGCGGCACTCTCTCTCTCTTTCTCTGTTTGCGTTCTCATATACGCAGGGACGGGTCGATGCCAGCTGAATCTAATCAATTAGAGTAATTGGTTCCTGGTCAAAACGCAGAGTTTTGACCAGGGACCAATTTGCAAAGTTAAAACTTTTTTTATAGAGGGACTAAACTGAAACTTTTGTAACTTGGCTTCAAACTTTTAATACTCCCTCCGGTTCTAATTATAGGAGCTATTTACCAGAATTTGGAGAGATTAATGAGAGAAGTTAAATTAGTTAATTATAATTATTTCCCAAAAATACCCCTCTCAAAATTGAAAATTACATATGGCAAAACAATCAATGGATTACGGCACATTTCCGGGAAAAAAAGATTGCGGCACGTTTATTTAATATGGAAAAACATTTATTTTTATATTTTTCAAATTTTAAGTTATCTTCATTCAAAATCTACTATATACGATCACGCTGAGCAGTATAAAAATAAGAATTTCAGTTAGTGACATACGCATGCATTACACCTCTACATGTGCTTTACACCAAAATTTCAAAGTCCCCCCATCTTTCATTATTAAATAGGGGTATTATAGGAAAAAATTGACAAAAGTTAAAACTTGCTCTTATAATTAGGACCAAAACCAACTCCAAAAAGTGTTCCTATAATTAGGACCGAAGGGAGTATGTATTATGATGACTGAGTTTGAAATTAATTATTTCCTTGAGTGTTTGGACTTAAATTTGTGATGACTTTAATGTATTGGTGTGTTTTGGTTTTATATATGTTGGATTTTTTGTGTGTGTGTGTGTGTGTGTGTGGGGCACGTAGTAAACTCTTACGTTTCGTTTACGTTTCACGATTTTACGTTTTTGCTCACCCTTACCGTTTCAACGTAGACTCTACGTTTTAACAACACTGGTTATGCCCCAAAAATATTTCAAACTTTTTAGTTTAGTCCCTCCTCAGAACTTTGAATTCTTGCATTTTAGTCCCTTGGTCAAAACGCACGTTTTGACCAAGGGATTAATTAGGTCGTGAGTCGTCCGCCATCTTCATTCCTGAATCCTGAGAAGCTGAGACAGACCCGAAGATCACAGAGCGCCGCGAGGTGAGAGGCTTTCGACCTTCGATCCTTCCTTCCTCTAGGTTGCCGGCGTCCTCCACCATCACCACCATCGCCGCTGGCGACCTGAAACAGAGGGGCGAGACAGCAAAAATACCCAGCAAGGCAGCACCCATCGACCACCTATAGTCGATGAAGAAGAACTCGGTAAACTCGTTCGTTTCTACCGAGTTTAAACGGCGTTTCGACTGTTTCAGATCAATTTCTGTCTCAACCACCATCCTGACACAATTTTCCGGCGGAAAACGTAAAACGTACGTTTCAACAATTTGAAACGACATTTTTACAACACTGTTCAAAAGTTACCTGACCATAGTTGAACCACTGGTTGAGCATGGCGATCGCTTGAGCTAGGACGAATTACAGACGCTTCGCCAAATACTCGACGAGTAGAATAAGTCAAACTCTGTTCCCAGTGTGAATCTGGTTCAATCAGGTAATTCTCTTGTAGCTATTAACATGGTGGTGACTAGCGACAATACCTGGATTGTTGACTTAGGAGCTATGGATCATATGACTGGTAACAAAACTTTATTCCACAACCTTAAATTTTGTCATGAACACCTTAAAGTAAAAGTAGCTAATGGTGTATTCACAAGGGTTGAGGGAATTGGCGTGGTCACATTATTTGATCAATTGGCAATACATAATGTTCTATTTGTACTTGAACTCACTTTAATATGATATCTGTGAGCAAGTTAACTAGAGGTCGAATATGCTGAGTGATTTTTGTTGATAATCTGTGTTTTTTCAGAATTTAAAATCGATGAGGATGATTGAGACTTCTAGAGAATGGTATGGATTGTGCTACCTTGAAGGATCAAACTCAACGAATAAAGATGCATGGAAGGCAAGACACACACGGTTAGCTCGAATTCTCCAAATAATGATGTCCTTTTGTCGCATTGTCGGTCAGGCCACCCTAGTTTTGATTATATGAAAATGTGTTTCCAAGTTTATTCAATAAAAATTCTGCTCCTTTTCATTGAGAGACTTGCGAACTTGCAAAACAAACTAGATCTTCCTATCCTAAATAGCCCGTATCTTCCTTCCAATTCACACTAATTCATAGTGATATTTGGGGTCCTGCCCACATAAATACTCTCACCAATGCTAGATGGTTCGTTACTTTCATAGATGATCGCACCAGAACCCCATGGGTTTATTTAATGAAAGAAAAATCTAAAGTAGCCAAAGTATTTTGAAATTTCTATACCTTTGTGCGAACCCTATTCAACACTTCTATTAAGGTACTACAAAGTGATAATGCAAAAGAATACATGAATGCAACCTTTAAAGAGTTTCTTGATCAACAAGGAATTCATCATCAAACTTCCTGTCCTTACAACCCTTAACAAAATAGAGTGGCCAAGCGCAAAAACTGTTACCTATTGGAAGCAGTGTTGTTAAAACATAATGTCGAAACGTGTTTCTACTTTTTTGCCCGAAAATCATGTCGAACGGTGGTAGGAACGGAAATGGAGCTGAAATGGTCGAAACGTAGTGTCAAGTTGACTTAGTGCTGAAAATTTAAAAAAAAGGGTATTTTGGTAAAATCACTTTTTCCTTCCCCAAATTAACAAAACCCAAACCCTATTTGCTCTGCCCGTTGACTACTCACTACTTGACTTTCCTTTCTGCTTCTTCACTTCTCGCTGATTGCTAGTGCAAACAACGCTTCTGCTGCTTCTTCAACCTTCATCAATCGACGACTTCTGTTGGGTGCTTCACTACTTCTGAAGTTGCCGTCAAATTCATTTCCAAAATTGAAATAGAGGTGAAATGAGGAATGAAAACCTGTGAACTCGTGAAAAAGGAAAAAAAAGCCAAAAGATGAAGAGACTGATGGCTCAGGTTCACGTGATGCAGGTCAAAAAGCAAAAGTAAAACTCTGATATCTTGTCAGAGAAGATAAATGGCGGAAGCAAAACAAAATTGATTTTAATATGCATTATGAGGAGAACTTAATTATTTTCTTGAGTGTTTGGACTTAAATTTGTGATGACTTTAATGTATTGATGTGTTTTGGTTTTATATATGTTGGATTTTATTTTTTTTGAAGTACGTAGTAAACTCTTAGTTTCGTTTACGTTTTTTGATTTTACGTTTTTGCTCACCCTTACCGTTTCTACATAGACTCTACATTTTAACAACACTGATTGGAAGTAACCCGAGCTTACTCATGGAGCGGAATGTCCCTACCATCTTCTAGGGTGATGCCATCCTCACAACGGCTTATCTCATTAACTGCATGCCTTTCAAAGTTCTCTGTTACGACACTCCGATTCAAAAACTCCTTGGACTCTTCCCAAATTGCTCTAATCAATTCATTACCTCCTAAGGTGTTTGGCTGTGTTGTCTTTGTTCTTAAAAAGGATGACAACAAATTTAGTGCTCTAGCTGACAAATGTACATTCCTTGGCTACTCCTCTACTCAAAAAGGGTACAAATGCTATTGTCCTTCTTCCAAGAAACTTAATTGTCTCCCAGGATACCATGTTCTTGGAAGAAGCATATTATCCTAAATTACTTATTCAAGGGGAGTATTATGACATTGAATGGCTAATCTTTGAAACATCTAATTCTGAAAGCTCACCCAACACATGATCACCACAGCCTAACCTTATAGCCACTTTTGACTGGCTCCCACAAACCAGCCTAGTCCTATCCAACTCAATCATGAATTTGAGCATATTCCACCTCAACTTGAACCCAATGAACTGAAAACAAATGATGAAATCAATTCAGGGATGGATGCTGAACCACTACAAGAGGTAGAGTCCAAATCACAAGTTCAAGATGAACCAGACATTGGTAGGACTTTGTCCCCCATTCAATAGAACGACTATGAATCCAATTCGGGATTAAATCCTGAAGAACTGGGTTGGCCTATTGCATTAAAGATTTGGGTAAGATTGTGTACTCAACATCTAATTCAATGATTTGTCTCATAAGGTAATCTATCTGCAAAAAATGCTAAGTTTTTTTGTAACAGATAACAATTCCAAACACATTCCAACAAACTATGACTGATCCAAATTGGAATCAAGCTACAAAAGAAGAGTTGAGGGAACTAAAAGAAAATAGAACATGAGAGGTCACAACTCTTCCTAAAGGAAAGAAACCAGTAGGATGTAGGTGGATCTTTACCCCAAAATTCAATCCATATGGTAGTATCAACAAATACAAGGCGAGACTTGTTACAAAAGGATATACCCAAACATATGGGATCGACTATTAGGAGACATTTGCTCCGTAGCCAAGTTCAATACCATCCAAGTACTGTTATCAATTGTAGCAAACTTGGACTGCTCATTATAGCAATTGGATGTAAGAAATGCATTTCTAAATGGAAAGCTGGAGGGAGAATACATGGAGATTCCAAATGGAGTTTTAGCTCCTAACAACTCTGTGTGTAAACTAGCAAGTTGTTGTAGGATCTTAAGCAATCTTCCAGGGCATGGTTTGGTAGATTCACCAAAGCAGTGAAATGACTTGGGTATACGTAGGGACAAGTAGATGACACGTCCATCAAACATGTTAATGGCAAAGTCACCATATTGATTGTTTATGTTGATAGCATAGGCATTACAGGAAATGATGAAGAATCCATTGCTCAACTAAAATAGGACTTGTTGACTGAATTCTAGGTCCAAGACCTTGGATAAATGAGGTATTTCTTAGGCATGGAAGTGGCAAGAACCAAGAAGGTTATCAATGTATCTCAACAAAAGTATACACTAGATTTGTTACATAAGATAGGAATGTTGGGTGCCCAACCAGAGGGGACACCAATGGAAGAGGGATGCCACTTAGAGATCAAGCCACAAGGTGTTCCTTGATAGTACAGCGGTTGGTATACTAAGTCGGTTTATGCATCAGCCACAAGAGAACTCATTAAGGTTGCATACAAAATTTTGAGCTATCGGAATCTGGGAAGAGGAATATTCTTTAAGAAATGGACTCATAAAGATAGAGATCAAGCCACAAGGTGTTCCAGTGGACTCAGAAAGATACAGAAGGCTTGTGGGAAAATTGATATACTTAACTCACACATGACTTGATATTAGCTGTACAGTTGGTATACTAAGTTAGTTTATGCATCAGCCACAAGAGAACTCATTAAGGTTGCATACAAAATTTTGAGCTATCAGAATCTCTGGAAGAGGAATATTCTTTAAGAAATGTACTACCAGAAACATTGAAATCTACACTGATGCAGACCATGCAAGGGATAGAGAGACTAGGAGGTCAACCTCAAGGTATTGCACATGTGTGGGGAAATTTGGTTACATGGAGAAGCAAGAAGCAGACCATGGTGTCGAAAAGTAGTGCTAATGTAGAATTGAGAGTTGTTAACAATGTAGTATGTGTAGGAATCTAGGTTATCAGATTACTGAAAGAGTTGGGAATACAACATGAGGGACCAGTGCAACTCTGGCGTGACAACAAAGCCTGCATTGAAATGGTCAAGAACATAGTATATCAAGATAGAACAAATCATGTTGAGATAGAGAGATATTTCATTAAAGAGAAGATTGAAGCAGGCATTATGCATTTGTCTCACATAAGATGTGTAGACTAGATTGTGGATATCATGACTAAACCACTAGGTTGGCCAAAGTTTGAAGGATTTCAAGGCCAATTGGGAATGATCAACATATACTCTCTAGCTTGAGGGGAGTGTTAGACTATTAGGAAATAAATTAGGATCCTTGATTGTTGCTCCTTGATTATAGGATCCTGACTTATAGCAACTTTATTATCTTTTATTATCTGATTTTGTAATCCCTAATTTCCCTCCTCTAATTTCTGTTCCTTAGCCTATATATTGTAACCTCTCTTCATCTAATAATACACAAGATACTGAGTGTGTTTATGCCTCTGAACTCCAATAAATTTGATATCTGGCTAATTGGACCACTGTTGTTTACTCAAGCATTGATAACAAGATAATTTGTTGGCTCTCTATTATCTTCATTTCTTGAAACTGAGGGAAGTTATGGGTGATAATGTGATTAATTTATCTTGAAACTAGAGAAAGATAGAACCTTGTTAGAATCAGGGATCCAGCCATTGTGGCTCATCTTGCTTGTTGGAGCTGAATCTCCTCTGCTTGTATTTTTTTCCGTTCCTTTCCTTACATACTCATGTTGTTGCTGAAAATACTGTAGTCTTATCAGTGAATTCTGTAAATTAAGATGTACAATTATAGCTTCAGAGCCTTTAGAATGTTTGCATAAAAATGAATTATCACTGTTTTATATCAGGAGCCTTCTGGTCTTGGGCTCTATCCTTGAGTTTGTTGAGAAATAATGGATATTTTTTCTTGACGGCTGTTACTGGTTCTTGCCAGTGATTGTTTAGCATATTAGTTCAAAAATTGTTTGGGCACTTTTAAATTACTAAATTGACTCATGTTGATTTTGATTCTGGTGTTCCTTATTGGTTATACTAGGTGTGAAGATGATGCCCTTCCAAGTATAAATTGGGTCCTTGGCCTTGCAAAAATAGCTGTGCTAAGGCATGGGGTGCGTGGACTTGTAATCGATCCTTATAATGAGCTTGACCATCAGCGTCCTCCAAGCATGTAAATTTTTCAACGATTTTGTCCCTAACTTGGATTATTTTTTCCCTGTTCTTAGATTCATAGTTGGACCTCATCATTAACTCGTTACTTTTGTGGTAGCAAAATAATGTAATAGCGCCGATAGAAAGAACCTTGTTATGCTTATTTATTTATGATATACATTTACATTAGTCCTTCCCCTAGCGCTTGTTGAGTCGATCATTTTCTATTTTATTATATTTTTGGTTACAATTATCTTTGAATTTTTTGCTGCATCCTATACTTTTTTCAAACATTAGCAGCACTGCTAATGATGTCACTTATTTGATTCAGGACTGAAACTGAATATGTTAGTCAGATGCTTACCAAAATCAAACGGTTTGCCCAGCATCATGGATGCCATGTTTGGTTTGTAGCACATCCTAGACAGGTTGGTAACAAAAGGCTGTAATCTAGGCCATTCCCTTTTCTTTTTCTGAGATATCTAATGATTTAACAATTGCATGGTGAAAATAACAGTTACATAATTGGGTTGGGGGACCTCCTAATCTCTATGATATAAGTGGAAGTGCACACTTTATAAATAAGTGCGACAATGGAATCGTCATTCATCGAAATCGAGATCCTGAAGCTGGGCCTATGGATCAAGTACAGGTGTGTGTTTGAGATGTGACTGTAGATTCATTAAGTGATCATTTATTATTTATACTAAATAAATTAAATATACATAAAATATTTATATCTGTTATATGGTTTGCTTCAGGTTTGTGTTCGTAAGGTAAGGAATAAGGTTGCGGGGACAATAGGCGATGCCACTTTGATGTATAACAGGTATTTGGACCCCTACATTTCTGTTAATTTTGCTTCCCGTAAATTCCAATATTATTTAGTAAAATTTAATCAGTTAATGCTTATGCCAGCAAGGAGTACATTATCATATCATCATCATCATCATCATATTATTATTATTATTTATTTATTTATTTTGAGAGCATTGTTTTATTTTGAATTTTGATTGTGAGATGCTTAATGCCGCCATCGAATTTTCTGTCCCTTGAGCAAGAATGGAGGTCTATTTGCATATGTATTATTCAGACAGGTTTCCTGTGAATAGGTTCGTTAGAAGTAACATCTGTTGCTAACTGAACTCTTTTGGGCAGGGTAACTGGTGAGTTCACCCCTGTTGTTGAAGAGAATACTCCTCTTAGGGGCCCAAAAAAGCGTTCTGGTAAGAGATAGCAGTGAATCCTACTTGTTAAACAAACGGCTTTAGGTTAGAGCATATGATGCTGTCCCTTTCTGGGGATATGCTTGGAAATGGTGGACATATCTTCACGGTGTATCAAATTGCGGTACTGTTCATTATTTATGTAGAGCCATATGAAAATATTGCACACTTTATTTTTCAACTCTCAACTCTATTGGATGTATAAATATTATCCTTTGTATAGATGTAGACATTGTAATGACCCCATCATTCCAATTTTGACAAATTTTGGGCTTGATCATGTCAATTTTGTATCTGAAAGTTTGTGGTGTAGGAATATGACTTTTATTGAATTAGATTCAGTCAAAACGGTCTGCACATTCAAATGAAAATTTTCTCTACCATTCAGTGTCCTATTGCTGTGAAGAGAATGTTTACTGAATGAAGAGGACAGTTGAAAAATCATTAATCATTTAAACCCCTGAAGCGTTAGGGATTCTGTAGCAATTTGTTCAATAGACCAGAACCATTGCTTTGACGACGCGTCGTTTTCTTTGTTGCCGGCAATGTAAATATGGAAAAACCATTATTAAGGTACATGTACTTTCTTTTAATTTTTAATTTGGTATTAGTGTGCTTTTTTTTCCTTATCAAATCTTTGTTTGCTTTTTATCAAATTTTTTTTTTTTTTTAAATAAAAGACGAGGCTTAGAAACCCAACATACAAACAGGAACATTACAAAGAAGGGGAAATTAATCCCAAACTCTCTTGGATAACTTAAGACCTCAAACGGGAGGGACATATATCTAAAATAGAAGACTCTAAAATGCTCAACTTAGCTAACACGAGTAATTCTATTTGAAGCATGATTAATAGCCACTAGTTTAACTTGCCAATCACGTTGCATCAACAACTTGATCTCTAACAAAATAAGGCTGCAATTGTTAATGGAAGGATCAAGAATGAGCTTCACTACCTCAGCATCTGATTCAATAAATGTCTTCCCGCCTATTTAAATCTTTGTTGTTAGTGTTAAGCCTTGTTTATATTGGGGAAGGGGCCTACGGCTTGGCCTCTCTAATATTGAAGCTTCACTCCTATTTAGATGTCTACATGTTTAAATGGGTTAGGCTTTTCTCAAGAAAAAGGTACAGACATGGCCTTATTTATATATATATATATATATATATATATATAATTTGGATCAAATCAGGTTTTATTTTAATTTAATATAGGTTTTATAAATTTCTTTAATTAGGCTTAGGGTATGTTTGGATTGAGCCTATTTAAAGAATATAAATATTTTTTGAATATATATATGTAGGCTCAAACCAAACATATCCTTAAGCTTACTTAGCCTTCAAGGTCTATGTTGCAAGTAAACCGACCATAGAAAAAGTTTTAGGCTTTGTCAGTAGAGGTGGAAATAGGCTAGGCTATGTTAGAACTTACTTAGATAGGCCTTTGTATTTAAAGTTTGAGCTTAAACATGAGCATGTATGTATGTTTTTTTTTTTCCCTTTAAATAAATAATGTCGATCATTTTAAAAGACTTGGTCTAGTTAGGCTTGAAACTTGTTTGAAGGCTAACTTCAAATGTAGGCATTTAAATAGCCTTTAAGGCTTATGTCTCCAAATTTATATATAACTCTTCATGCCTATTTATAATCTTACATTATGTCTTAAAAGCCTAACATCCATTTTGTTATAACATAAGAGCTTAGTGAGGAAAAGAAGTGAATGCTTAGTGATAGTTGTTATCCAAGCAAATAAGAAGAAGAAAAACTAATCATATGTTGATTAATAAGATATTTTCTGAAATTGACCAAGCATAAGGGCCATAATCAGCCTCTTCAAGATTCTGCAAATACGCCTTACTCAATGCATAACATAATGTGCATAGTGATTGTCCATCCTTTTTGATAAATTCCCTAATGGAATTTCCATCTATATGACATACAAACTGTAAATCATACAATTCAAATTAATATTTTTCACAAGCACATAGCAAGTAATTATCAAGCATATATATCTTACCCTGACATTTTTCAAATAATGCTTACATAATGTTCTTGTACCCAACGCCAATTACCTTTGAGATAGGAACGTTGGTCCTTGCTATTAAGTTGATCTAGCTATTGAAGTGTGACGGATTAATAGGTTGACCTTCATTGTTCCATGTCACATGGAATTTTCTCCCCTAAAGACTTTTCTCCATTAACAAAAGTCAAGGTGTGACGGCCCCTTCTTACAACATCCCATACTCGTTCTAACGCTTGTTCTGGGGTCTCATTTATGGGATGAATAGGGACAACATTAGTACCGGTGTGAATACCAATACTAGGAACATTATCGGAACTAGGGGCACTCAGATCTATATGCATTATAATTGTTGTGGGAAGTAGAACTGACCATTTTAACAAAAGAAAAAACTAATTTAGTTAGCCAGGGGAACAAAGTAATGGGTTTTTTCTCAGAAAAACATGATGTATGACTAAGGTCAAAACCTATCTAAGTAAGACAAAGTGAAAAATAAGGATAATGTGGAATGCAAAATGGAGAATGTGAAATGTAGAAGAGAAATCATACTTTAAAATAAGGAGAACAGAGCATGCGAAGGAATGTGACCTAGCTAGGGTTTTGAAATGAAAAAGTGAGTTAGGGCAATCAAAGCAACTCTTGTAGTTGGATTGAAGTTCAAAGAAAATAGTGGAGGATGTGGTTTTCCAAAAAGTGACTGTCAATGGTTGGAAAATTCAACCGGAGTTGTAAGGTTTTGAGGATGGTGGGTAACGTTTGACAAAAGACAAGAGGGTTAAGTGTAATGACTTGGGAAAGTAAAGAGGCCCAAGATAGCCCTTGTTTTAAAGGATCGACGAAACTTACTCATAGTTACAAGTCTAGAACCGTCATCAAAGGTGGCTTTTTATTTCGATTCTTAATTTACAACCGTAATGAATCTTTCAACGAAAGTTCATGGTTTTAACATTATAATCGTTAGGTTTTGTATAATGGGATGGTGATTTCTTAATAGCCTTTTGGTATTTGACATGGTATTCTAAAAAGTGATGGGTTTTACATAATAACTGTAACTTACTTGACTTTTTAATAATTTTTTAATTTTATTTTTCAACCCCATAGTACGAACATAAATTTTTTTTTTAAAAAAAAAACAAGAAAGAAGAAAATGAGAGTGAAAACGAGAGAGGTCAGTTCCTTCAAGAATTTGTTCATGCATATTTGCTCTCCCATGTAATCGATGAAGAACAAAAGTCAGAAGTCGGAGTTGAAGTGGATGCATGGATAAGGGTTTCATGGGTTATCCAACATATTGTGCCCTTTGAAATGGAAAGGGTTACGTTATAGAGCCAAAGATATTGTTAGAAATTGCCATGGATGACATAAGTAACGGTTGTTTATTAATAACTGTGACCATCCCTTGTAAATCGCCTAAATTAGTAATGGTTGTTTACTAATAACCGTTAATAGTCATTTGTTTTTTTAAAATAGTTTTGTCTACATTGCCCTAACGAATAATTATTTCTAATATTAAAAAAAAAGCAATAGTGATTTTTAGTCATCACCACTAATGTTGTCCTCTTCCTCTTGCCCCTCCTTCTTGCTTGGTACATCATCGATGTCTGAGGAAGGAGATGAAGTGCCTAACTAGAAGTAATCACATACAACCTGATTGTGATGAAGGATGAGATCCAACTTCTTGTTTTGATCGTGGATGTGTCTAGCGAGATGCCTTGTGGAGCGATCAAGGTTAGCCAACATTTGTTGTAGAGCCTCCATTTAAGGAGGAGGAGGTGGTGGTGGTAGAGTCGATGGTGAAAGAGGAGGGGGTGAGGATGATGAGGGTGAATGGAAAGAGCTTTCTAGTATTAAGATCAAACAAGAAGGTTTTACAAATTCGTCTCGACAATAATAAGGGAGAGAATGATGACGTTATAAAAATGTGATTTTTAAAAAAGTACTAAGAACAAAATGTATAACTACTTCGCTCTAAAGTATTTAACTAAGGAAAACTAATACTTGCTGTTGAACTGAACAAGGTTTTGGAAATATGCTTTTTAGGTTTGGTCTTCCATGACGATTGTTTATTGTGAAATGTCATTTTTGTCATTCATACTTTATAGTCAATATACATAACCATTAAGTTTGTGTTTTTGCTGATATAAGGTTGGAAGATGGATCATTTGTAAGTGTTACATGATGATTGTTTGGAAAGAACCGTCACTTTTGTCACTAAATAAATTACGGTTACTAATTACAACCGTTGTTTTTGTATTTTTGTGAATTACACCTCACAATACATGAAGGTGTATATAATTAACCATTACTTTTACGCGATATATATCCTTGTGTGACCTCCATCTTGGTATATATGACGTTTATTAGCTATAACCATTATGTATTAAGCGTTATAAATGCATTAATTTGTAGTAGTCATCCAATTAACTCACTAAGTTGGACATGTTATCTAGGTTATTAAAAATTAGAAGACTCAATCTTTCATAGTTACTGGATTGTCTCCGGAGTTTCTCGACTCTAAACTCTGATGCATCTCATGATCGTCTCACCCTCATCGCAGTTTTCCTTACTTTACAGTCATTCACTACTGCTTCTTTCTTGGCTCTCCCTCCCTTCACTAGACTATTGACTCTGTTTAGATGGGAAGAAAATTAAAGAGGAAATAATGTGAGGTAAAACCCTCACTAGACTATTTTGAGGAGTTTTTTCCCAAGTATTCACTCCTCATGTTTTACCCTCCATCCAAACAGAGTATGTGCGGAATAGATCTACGCAAAGAGAATATCCATAAAGGCTAGTGGAAGTTCTTCCCAACGCGTGCTGCTCCTGGAAGGCAAGGAGAGTGAGAGTGTCTATCATGGCTACTCAACCTTATGATGTGTGTTCAATTAATACTCAAACTGTTGAAGGCAAGAAACTTGAGAGGGAATAAAGAAGAAAAAAGGGGAAAATGTACATATGTATTTCTCCCTATTATTCATCATTTGGTCCCCCCCCGCGGGGATGAAAATGTAACTATGTATTCATATGAAAAAGTATAAGCTAAAAGTTTCTAGGTAATATACATACATACATCATGTAAAAGGTAAGACAAATTCCAAAGGACATTTTTGGTTTTAGTAATGATTTTTATATTGGAACGCTTAACAAGTTTACAAAGTATCAGAAAGATGTTTGGATGAAGTACTTTTTGTTGTATGAGGATGAAGGTCATTGCATCCCTAAGTGTCTGTAGTTGCATTTGGAGGACGCCAAGTCTAATTTTAGGATTAAGAACCCATTTATGAAAATCATTGCAAACAAAATATATTTTGATAGATAAGCTACCTTGCCCTCCCTTTGCTTTGTTAATCTTAAAGAAGATGTCCCATTGATCATTGTAGGTCTACGGCAAAAGATACCCCCTCCTCCAATACTAGTTGGTCATCGGTTGTGTTGGCAATTTGGTGATTTTGTAGTAATAATTGAGATGTATTAGTGCTTGCCCTAGGTTGCGCCGACTTGATCACCTATTGTGGAGATATTCTCGTACATGCATGACACACCTTATTTCTGGCAAACCACAAAGATTCTAGTAATTGAAAAGGCAAATATGTCATGAAATTGCTAGAATACTTGTGATTTGATAGCCATGTTATTATCCATTGTTGTATGGGTTTGTTAGGGTCAGTGTCAAGTCTATAACCGGTAATAGTACCAAACCAACAAGCTCTAGGGGAAGAGCAATATAAGGATAAATGTTCTAATGAATCATTACTACATCCACATAAATAACATGCCTTAGAAGCAACCAAATGTCTAGCTCATAATAACTGAGTTGTTGGTAAGATACGTCCAACAATTTTCCACAGTAATAGCTTAAACCGAGGAGGTAGTGAAGATTTCCAAATAAATCACATACAATACCTCATTTATTTCTTGGTCGGAATGTCCAATAGTGGAGTGGAGCACGTGATATTCCAAGTTGATGCTATTGTTGGAATTTAGGTTGGCTTTAGTATTTTAAATGCATGTGACATTGGATTTTTATAAAGATCCTTCATGCTTGAATAAACTAACCTAGTTTAGGAGTAGTTGACAATTTCCAAATTTGTATGCATATACATTTAATATCTGGTTATTCTTAATTTATTAGTTCACATGTTGGATTTAATATTTTATAATTCTTTTTAAAATTATATGACTTAATGGGGTCTACTATTGCCCTGTACGTGGTGAATTGCAACTTCTATTGCATTGTGTTGCTTTATGACAAACCGCGTAATTGCTTTTATCCCTATTCCTCCTAACTGCACCTCATATCCAGTAGCAAAAACCCATTTTTAACAGATGCCAAATACTACCATATAATATATATTCAGTGAGAGAGGTGTGTGTATATGTGTCCAACGTTTAAAGAGAGGAGTGTGTGCATGTCTTCTTTATGTAGGCCAATAGGCTTAAAAGTATATTCTCGAAATTCATATATAACCCTTCGAACCTATTTACAATCATACGTTATATCATGAAAGCACATGATTCATTTTTCCTCATAATACAAGGGTTTAGTAAGAAAAACAAAAGAATGTCTAGTGATAATGGTTGTTCGAACAAGTAAATAAGAAAAATCAATTGTTTGTTGACTGATGAAATATATTTTCTAAGATCGACCTAGCATAACAAGTGACATGTATGTTAGTATATAGGTGTCCTAGAGACAATCATGTTTTATCAGATGTACACCTTTTACTAATTGGCATTTCATGATTTAAATATATGAGCACACTTTATCATATTTATGTCTTGCTTATATTTTATGAGGTAATATACGTTTAAAGATAAAGACCCTAGGAACAGAACATGTGTTCACTTGATGATGTATGATAAAGATAATGATCATGAGGACTCGAGGACACTACATGTCTATTGTTTGAATCCTATTCCTAGTATTGAATCATCAAGAAACGACATTGGTGATCTTAATAAGACTAGTATGATATCATCTACTTGTATAAAGATACAAGGCGGAGACTTCATGGAATGTAGGCATGGTGATGCCTTAGCTGATGTTATGGATGGATTTGTTAGAGAACAGATGACACTGAACTGACCCACTGAGATACAAGGACATTGTTGATCTCAATAAGACTAGTACGACATCATCTACTTGTATAGAGATACAAGGTAGGGACTTCATGGAATGCAGGCATAGTGATGCCTTAGTTGATGTTGTTGGTGGATTTGTTAGAGAACAGATGGCACTGAACTGATCCGCCAAGATACTCCACAATGATTAATTGAAGAGGGTATAATTGGATTTGTAATGTCTCTCATTGTTTGGTAGTGCTAATTGTCCTAGACTTGAGGATGTCATCGAATACTATGTCCTAGGGTTATACTTTGACTATACAACTTTATTCGACTGAAAAATGGGGAAAACAATGTACTCTTGGGTATAATTTGAATATATGAGTATAGGTGGACATGCGAAAGGAATCACAATCCCCTACAAGGAATTAGTTGTTAACAAGATCGGTAGGGTTTGGATGACTTTAGTTGACTAAGGAATCTATGTATAGTAAGCGATCATGAGAAGTCACGATCCATCTTAGAGTCAATAGAAGAAGATTTCTAGTTTCGTGAAAAGCTACAATTAGTCAATTAAGAGAGATGATACTCTATCTTTACTCTCAACTAAACATGAATGACGATGTGAGGTATAATTCCGACACGGTATCCAAATTAGAAAGGTAGATCACTTGATCAACTCGATTAGTTTTGGAGTTGTAGAGCATTGCTAGTGTCTTATGTGGTCATTAGATAAATTGGGCCCGTTAAAGAAGTTTAATTGGTCAAATTTTATCTATGTTAGTTACTAAGTGGGCCTAATGGGTCACACACTAAGGTTGTTTTTTTTGATTGTTTTATTTACCAATTTTGGGCCAATAATTGTTATTGGGCTTTATCAAGACTATATGTGTAATTGGAACTTCAAGCCCAATTAACAAGTGGCGCCATGTTTGGGTATTTAGTGAGAAATTAGTTTATCTACTAATCGACCCAAATATGTTAGAAGGCCCAATAGGGTCTTACGCCAATTTGAATTTTGAATTTAAATTCGAATTTTAAATTAAAGAGGTTAGGTGATAAAGGATATCTTGTATTATGCAAAGGAATATCCAATAAAGATTGGATAAGAAGCAATAGAGATTGGATAAAATCCAATGAAGATTAGATAAATATTGGATAAATATTCGATAAAGATTGAGCTTCTTGGAAGGCGCCATTATTAGATTGGGCCTTTCTAGATGAACTGAGATTTTCTTGTAAGCACTTGAATTAGGGTTCATGGACATTTTGGTGCAGCCAAGAAAGTCTTGGAAACCATATATGTGCCCTAGTTCAAGAAAGATGAGTTCCCAACCTTATTCATCCAATCCTCCAATCTTGCACCTCACTTAATCTCAAAACATTGTCATCGTCTTGAGAAAATAAAACCCAAAGACTTGAAGCCTCCACCTTACTAATGCCTAGCAAGCATCTAAGGAGAGGGAATTCTCGTTGCAAAAAGAGGTAGTTGTGTGGATTAACGTTAGAGGACATCATATGCTTTGATGTCTTCAAGTGATTAAAGGTAATCCTAAATCGTTGTTCATGTTTTAACAAGTAGATCCTAAACATAACTCATGAGTATTGTAAGGAATTACGGGTATCATAATTATAATACTAAACCATCTAGTTATAACTCATGAGTACCGTAAAGAGTTATGGGTTCTCATGAGTATCGTAAAGAGTTACGAGTTATAACTCATGAGTACCATAAAGAGTTATAGGTTCCTCAATTATAATACTCTCTGATTCATGATCACGTAAGGCGTCACCATTCCTTCATCCTCCCATTCCTCTTCTATCGGCTTGTCATTAGAATCCATTCGTTGGAAAATCCTCTCTCGGTTCATATTCGCCATATCATTTTTCTTCGATTTCTTCTTCTTAGTCCTCTTCAACTTATTCCGTCGTGAATCCATTTCTGTTTGCAAAATGTCACTCTTATGGTCATCCTCACCGTCGATAAGAAGAAGAAGAAGGTGGGCAGAGATGGTGAAGCGAGAAGGATTGAAGAAAAGTAGCGACGTTGATAGGTAATGTTGGAGTGTGATAAGGTTTTGGGTTTGTGTGTGGGAGTAGGGTGTCACGTGGGTGGTTTGAATTTTTGGGCGTCCTAATTTTGAATTAGGGATGCCGAAAGACTATTTTTGGCATCCTAATTCTAAAAGAGATGCCAAAAGTAGTGCTATTAGCACCAAAAGTTCTACTTTTGGAGTGCCTTTTAGAGTTAGGACGCCAAAAGTTCCTGCTATTGATTTCCTTTTTAAAGGGATGCCCAATATTTCAAAATTCCTCCACAAAATTACAAAAAAGCCACCGCCTTTATTTTTTACTTCCCTTTTAAAAAGAGACTTTTTTTGGGGGAGTTATATCTACTTTTTGTAGTAGTACCCTTTCGTTAGTCTCAAACCCTATTGATGCCTTTCTTTGTCTTTTTATTTGATCATTTCTACAATCTATTTTGATGCTTAAAACCCAAATGGTACCCAATACATTTCTATACCTGTCTTTGTTTCCCCCTTATAATACATAGTGTGTTTTCTATTAGGCCTCTCATAATGATAATGTTGCATGTTTTTTTTTCATACAAAGGAAAATTAAAACTTAAGAAAATCAAACTATCGTCTTAACCAAGTGCATACAGCTCCGCAACGCATCTAGACCCAAAATGGTCAAACCTGGACTATTACTCAGAGCCCATTTAGCAAGGACGTCTACCTTGGAATTCTGCTCCCTCTCAATGTACTTAAGCTTCACTGTCCAACTTCGTCGAAGCATCTCTTTAATTTCCGTTATGAGAGACCAATCATCATGCAAATCAGAAACTTCATTATGGATATGCTTATAATGGAGCAAGTTACTTAAATAGTTAGTTTTGTTGGATATTATTAGATATTGTTTATTTGTTGTAACTAATATATTTGTGTTCTAACCAATATAGCAAACTATTCAGTTATAATAAGTAGCAAGTTGTTTAGTTTAATTAATTGGTCTTCTCTATATAAGAGACCTACTGTACACATCAAATTTCATCAATGAGAATATTACCTTCTCTCATATTTTGTTTTCCTAGTTTCTGTATTATGGTATTAGAGTTTTTTTTTTAATTAAAAAAAACACTTCCGCATCTGAGTCTTTTACTTTCTCTCTGAAATGAAATCTACAAAGCATTTCTTGGTGCTCATCTTTCTCTGTATCTTCTCTGTTTCAATCCTCCTTCCTTCGATATGTGGCTTTCTGCTTTGTGATTCTTGGATCTATTCTTGATTTCTATGCAAATCCTTTCAATGGCTACTGAGAGTTCCTCCTTTTCCTTGTCTCCAGCTCCAATTCAAGATCCCTCTAGCTTCTATTTTCTACATCCGAATGAAAACCCCTCGCTTGTGCTCGTTTCATCTCCTTTGATAAGTTCCAATTATCACAATTGGGCCGGTGCAATGATGTTCGCCTTAATGAGCAAGAATAAGCACTAGTTTGTCGATGACACTTTGACGATTCTGACTCCCAATGATCCTCTGTTTCTGGTATGGCAATGATGCAACATAATGGTTATCACTTGGCTTTTTTAATTGATTTCTCTGTCCATTAGTCAGAGCGTCATCTAGCTTAATCGAGTGGTGGATATTTGGAATGACTTGAACGAGCAATTCAGTCACGACGATACATTTTAGGTTGTGGAATTGCAATATGAGCTTTACCAAATTCAACAAGGTGATCTTTCCATTTTAGATTATTTTACGAAAATAAAATTAATTTGGGATGAGTTGCTTAAATTCCATCCTGTTACCGATTGCTCATGTTCTTTAAAAGAATATTTTCGTCAAGATTATGTCATTCGTTTTCTAAAGGGGCTTAATGATCATTTTTCAATTGTGTGATCTCAAATTTTACTATGTATCCTTTTCGTTTTGTCAACAAAGCATTTCTATGGTTGTTCAACAAGAGCGTGATCTTACTGGACTCTCAGAACCCAGTGTTTGTCTTGCTCATATAGATTCAATTTTAGCACAAGAACCTCTGAAGTCTGTTTCTTAGCCATGGTTCAATAATAATATCAAGGTCTGTACTTATTGTAGCAAACCGAGACATGCCATTGAAACTTGCTACAAGAAACATAGATTTCCTCCTAACTACAAGAGTTGTAATAAGGCTCTTGTGAATAATGTGGTACAATCTTATCCTAGTTCATCATCTGGAATTTTATCTTTGACACCTACTGTTGTTGATTCATTTCTTAGTCAAGATCAATATAACCAATTGATTACTCTATTACAGTTTATGCCTAATGCTACTCATGGTTTGAGTGATTCTGCTCCTGCCTGAAAATCTGATGCAACTCCCTGTTTCAATCAACTTTCTGCCTTTAATTTGCTTCCAATATTGATTCACAGAGTATGTATGCTAATTCTACATTTGATTTCTCTAATAATTAGATTCTTGATAGTGGTGCTACTACTCATGTTTGTTATTATCTAAATTCGTTGACCTCTTATTCACATATTTCTCCCATTCTTTTAACATTACCAACTAAATCCACTATTATTGTTAGCATTTTTGGTAATGTCCGAATTAATCACCATATTATTCTTACTAATGTTCTTTATATCCCAAACTTTCATTTTAATATTGTCTTAGTTTCACAAATGGCTAACGAGCTCTCCTGTTTCTTCATTGTTTTTCTTCTTCTTGTTGCCTTATACAGGATCCGAAGACATGGACAATGTTTGGTACAATTGATATTTCTAATGGATTATTCAAGCTGCGCAGTCACTTACCTATGATTGCTAGTATTAGTTCTGTTTCTACATCTATTTCTTCATTTGATTTGTGGCATTTTCACCTTGTTCACTTGTCTTCTCTTGTTTTGAGTGCTTTGAAGCACCATATTCCCTTTATATCTTGTAATTCCTCTGGTGCCTGTGATGTATGTCACTTTGCCAAACAAAGAAAAATTCCTTTTCCCATTAGTACATCCAAAGGCGGACCGAAGTAGAAGAGAAGGGAAGCACGTGCCCCCCCTTGATTTTTGATAAAATTACAAAAATACCCTTATTTATTATTTTTTTCATTTTCCCTTCTATTCCTGATTTTTTTTTTTTTTTCAAGCTATTCGATTGTTTATATTGCTTAGTCTAAAACAATCGAGTCTTTATGGTCCTCAGCTTATATTGCTTAGTGTCTTATTTTGAAAAAGATGTATTTGATAGTATTGATAATGAGGCAATTATGATGAAATTCCAAAAAATAAGGCCTAGAAAGATGATTTTGTAATTGTTTTTATTGCAATATACTTTTATTATTAAAATATATGGTGTTTAGCCTTGCTATTTTTAATAGTACTTAGTCTTGCTTTTCCCTTTATATTGTTTTATTTTTTAATGCATTTAAAACTTTACTGTAAAAAAAATTTTAGGGGCAGCCCCCCACATCCCCCGCCAATGATGCCCCCTCTTCCATAAATTCCTGGATCCACCCCCGAGTACATCTAAAACTATTTCTTGCTTCAGATGTTACATGCGGATATTTGCGGACCTTACAAAATTGCTTCTATACATGGTCATCGCTTCTTCTTTTTTTTTTTTTTTAAAGCGTTGTTGATGGTTTTACACGCTATACTTGGGTATGCCTTTTAAAAATTAAGTCTGAGGCTAGAAATGCTTTGCAACCTCTCATTGTCTTGCTTGAAGCTTAGACTGATAATAAAGTTAAAATTGTTTGAACAAACAATGGTGTTGAATTTCATATGCATTCTTTTTATTCTTCTAAAGGTATTTCTCATCAAACATCATGTGTTGAAACCCCAGAATAGAACAGTGTTGTGGAAAGAAAACATCAACATATTTTGCATGTTACTCTAGCTTTGATGTTTCAATCTCAATTACCTTTATCTTACTAGAACTATGCTGTGACTCATGCTATTTACATCATAAATAAACTTTCTACTCAAGTTTTAAATAAGAATTCTCCTTTTTTTTTTCTTATTTCATGATAACCTCCCAAACTATACCCAATTTAAGGTGTTTGGTTCATTATGTTTTGTTTGTACTTCTTTAGCTCATAGAACCAAATTTGATTCTAGAGCTCGAAAATGTGTTTTTCTTGGTTTAAAAAAATGACAACAAAGGATATGTTCTTCTTGATATTCATAATCATCAAATCTTTATTTCACGACATGTCATTTTTTATTAATCTATATTTCCTTTTTTTGCTTCTTCACCTTCTATGGATTCAATTCCCATGCCGAACGTCACTAATTCTGGTCACTTTGTTTTTGATAATTTGGATTTCCCTTCTGTCTCTAACTATGTTCCTTCTTTTCCTTCTTCTATTCCTTTAGATAATTTTGTACCTCCTATTTCTTCAGACTAGGATCTTATTTCTTCTCCTAAATCTGTCACTACTATTCTAGTTCACAATTTTCGTCGATCTAATAGGATTCATAGGTATCCCACATATTTAAATGACGATCATTGCTCTCAACTCACTTCACCACCATCGGTTTCCATGTTTAGCTCTTGTAGATATCCTCTTTCTTCATTCTTATCCTATGATATCTCTCTCATTCTTATGAACACTTTGTTTGTTCCATTTCTCTTTCTGTAACTAAAACATATTGAGAAGCAATTAAACATCCTGGGTGGCAGCAAGCAATGAAAGATGAAATCCCAGCTTTGGAGCAAAATAATACTTGGATTTTGACTGATTTACCTGAGGATAAAACTCCTATTGGTTGTAAATAGGTGTTTAAGACTAAATTTCATGTTGATGGCACTTCAGAGAAAAGCTTGGTTAGTGGCAAAGGGCTATACCCAAATTGAGGGAGTACATTGATTATTTTGATACCTTTTCACCCATTGCTAAAATGACTACATTACGTTTATTACTTGAGGTTGTTGCTTCCTCCAATTGGCATCTTGAACAATTTGATGTCAATTTTACATGGTGATCTACATGAGGATGTTTACATGTCTCTTCCTCATGGTTTTTCTCCCTCTCATCCCAATCAAGTTTTTAAATCGCAAAAATCTCTCTATGGTTTAAAATAAGCCTCACATCAATCGTTGACTAAACTCTCTTCTGCTTTGTTCTCTTGTGGATATGTCCAATCAAAGTCTGACTATTCTTTATTCACTAGGAAAATTGGTGATTCTTTTACTACTATTTTGGTTTACATTGATGATATCATTTTGGCTAGTATTGATATAGTTGAGATCAATTGCATTAAAATTTTTCTTGACGCCATATTCAAGATTAAGGATTTTGGCAAACTCAAATTCTTTCTTGGTCTTAAGGGTGCTCGTTCTTCTACTGGTAGATCTTTAAGGGTCAAGGTGTAGATTTGCCAACCAACTATTACCCGAGGAGCGTCTGGCACAAATAACAATTGAGGGGACCAAAATTGCCAATCAACAATTAAAAAGTGAAAAAAACATAATTTAGTGCAGATTCGCCAACGAACTATTACCCTATCACTGTCTTGGTGTCTCCGTCTTCCATTAACTGTCACAGTGTTGACGACGTCGGCATCTCCAAAGCTTCCATTGTTGTTGGGTGTTCCACTCATCCTCTTGAATTCATCCAGTAGTCCACAGCGTTTGACCGGCACACACCTTGCACCTTGGTTCCATCCCTTTGATTCCACAAGCAGCAACCTCCGCTGCCACAACGCCTGCTCCCATGGGTCCCATCTCTGTTGGTGTTTGCCTTATCCAACAAGAAGGCTTAACCACTCTTTTCTCCAGTGTTTCCGCCACTGTCCTATGTTAGTGCCTCATATTTTAACTTAATTGTGATAGTTGTTTTTTAAATAGTTATCTGGTGTTTTTTTTTCACTTTTCAATTGTTGATTGGCAATTTTGGTCCCCTCAATTGTTATTTGTGCCAAACGCTCCTCGGGTAATAGTTGGTTGGAAAATATGCACCTTAACCCTATCTTTAAACCAGCGTAAGTTTGCACTTGATATACTTGACGATGCTGGTTATTTGGGTTGTAAGCATCTCTCTACTCCTATGGCTCGTCACACTCGATTATCTCAGGATCTTGGCACTTACTCACGGATGTTGCTCCTTATAGGCAATTAGTTGGCCGCCTTTTGTACCTTACTACCACAAGACCTGATATATCATATGTTGTTCAACAACTTTGTCAATTTAATCATGCTCGCACTACTATACACTATCAAGAAGCTCTCAGGGTGCTACAGTACATTAAGAAATGGCTTGGTAAAGGTATTTTCTTTCCAGCTGAAAGCTTTTAATGATTCAGATTGGGCTGGATGCCCTAATATGTGGCACTCTTTATGTGGTTATTATATACTCCCTCCGGTCCTAATTATAGGACATATTTAACCGATTTTGGAGAGATTAAGGAAAGAAGTTAAATTAATTAATTTTACTCATTTTCCTAAAATGCCCTTGTATCAATTAAAAATGACAAAAGTAAAAGTGAACCAGTAGCTCCTGCCACATACCTCTTATTCAACCTAGAATTTTTCTTTTCACACGCTATCTAATTGAAATAATGGTGTTACTATATATACATACGTGTGTGTGTATGTATGTATTCATATATATGTGTGTGTACATATATCTACACACATATATATACGCGCGGGCACACACACACAAAGATGTATATGTATATATATAAATGTGTGTGTGTTTATATATGTGTACACACACACATATATTGACAAACTCACAAACAGATATACATATATGTATACACTCATGCATATATGAGTGTGTGTACATGTGTGTCTATATATATTTGTGTGTAGACAATAGACACGGATATATATACATATATACACAGACACACAATATACATCATCCATATATGTATACACACACACATATATGTGTGTGTGTGTGTCTATATATATTTGTGTGTAGACACACGCATATATACATATATATGAAAGTGGAGTTTAATCACCAGAGGGGGGTGAATTGGGGATTTTAAAATTCTTTTCTAAGTACTCTGTTTTTGAACACTAAAGCATAGCTAAATAGAGTATAGGGAAGAAGAGCAAGACACGAGGATTTATACTGGTTCGGTCCAACCTTTGACCTACGTCCAGTCCCCAGACTCTCTGGATTTTTCACTATTTCAATTGATTACACACTCTGTAACTCAAGAGTAATTCTCTTACTAGAACTTACTCCCCTTTACAAGTTGCAATCAATATCCCAATCTCCAAGTCCCTTGACTTGAGATTCTTACAATAAATGATTTTCAATAAAGAAACTCTTTCTAAGAGTAGATAAAGATGAATACTGAAGATCAATGTATCAAAAGATACTTTACAAGTGAAAACTGAAAGAGTAGTTGGTAAACTTGAATGAAATTCATTTTTAGCAGATTGGTTATTGAGAAGAAATGAATGCAACTCTATTTATACAAAGAGAGCATTAAATGACCGTTGAAATCCCTAATGTAACCGTTGGAGACATTCAGCAAGGATTAGGGTGAGTTTAGGTCTTCTTCTCTCACTACACTTTGCTTAATCCAGTTGCACAGATGTTTGTGCTTCACTTCTTGACTTTTAATCCGTTGGAAGAGCAGTGACTGGATGTGTAAAGGAAACATTAATCCCTTTGCAATTTGTGTAGAATGATTGTCCAAAAGGATGCAAGTTTTCTGAACTTTGCATTTAATGTGCTGGCATCACTTTTTGCTTTTGTTCAAATCTTCATTTAATATCCTCTAAATAATCTAAAAGTCACTAACAAAGTGGTTAAACATAGCTAGGAATAGTAATGAATGATGATAGGAAGTATTAAGATCAAACAAGAAGATTTCACAAATTCGTTAGATTCGAAATTCAAACTCTGCGACACAAACTCGAGTTTGTTCATCAAAGCGGAGTTTGTCCTTTGTGCACTAATAGTAAAACTCAAGTTTCCAAAACAAAACTTGAGTTTCCTTCTTCCAAAGAGGAACGTTATGATTTGAGCTTTGAACCATAGTTTTGAATAGAACTCAAAACTCAAGTTTCCATTCCAAACTCGAGTTTTGGACTTTTGACATGTAAAATGAGTTTTAGTCCAAAACGTCAAAACTGGAGTTTTCATCCAAAACTGGAGGTTTCAAAACATTGAAAAAGACCAAAGCTCTTGGCTTGGTCAAAACTCGAGTTTCCAAAACCAAAACTCAAGTTTTCATCTAAGTATGAAAACCTTGAGAAATCTATGTCAAGTCAAAAGCGGAGTTTTCCATGAAAACTAGCGTTTTCAAAACCTTGAAAAGAGCAAAGCTCTGCGCTTGGCCAAAACTCAAGTTTCCCAAACAAAACTCGAGTTTCCATTTAAGTATGAAAACTTTGAGAAATCTATGCTAAGTCAAAACTGGAGTTTTCTATGAAAACTGGCGGTTTCGAAAACTGAGTAAAACTTGAAAACCTCTGCCAGGTCAAAACTCGAGTTTCCAAACCAAAACTCGAGTTTTCTCAAAACATAGGAAAACTTAGAAAACTCATGGCAAACTGAAAACTGGAGTTTCCATATCAAAATTGCAGTTTTCATAAGCTCGGGAATGTTGGAGACTCTTTGTATGATTAAAACTCGAGTTTCCAAATGGAAACTGGAGTTTTGACTTCTTCAGAAAATATTGAAGAGTCTCGTGTGGTGAAAACTGGAGTTTGTCTAAATGTGACAAACTTGGAGTGCTCTCTCGTAAGACTAAAACTCGAGTTTCCAAATGGAAATTGGAGTTTTGCTTAGTTCATTAAAACTGAGCTACTCTCTGCCAAGTCAAGACTCGAGTTTTGAAACCAAAACTCAAGTTTACCTTTGACAGTAAGTTTTTCAACTTACCAAAGACAAACTTCACATTGTGTTTACAATTGTCAGTTATCATCAAAACACATAGAGAACTAACAATATAGACACACACACAGACACACATATCTAAAAGTTTCACTGATTAGAAAAGTCTACGCACCCATATACATATACTCACAAAAAACCAAACACACTTGAGGATATAAAATAGGGGTATTTTAGGAAGAAATTGACAAAAATTGGAATGTTGTCTTATAATTAGGACCAAAGCAAACTCCTAAATGTTGTCCTATAATTAGGACTAGAGGAAGTATTTCTTGGTGATTCTCTTGTTTCATGGAGTTCTAAGAAACAGACTATTGTCTCTTTTTCTTTCTCTAAAACTGAATATAGAGCCATGGGATGTGTGACTTGTGAAATTTAGTGGTTGCTTTATTTGCTTACTCATTTGCATTTCCTCATCCGTTTCCCATTGTGCTTTATTGTGACAATCAATCCGCTATTCATATTGCCATTAATCCTACTTTTCATGAACATACTAAGAGATTTGCCGTAATCTCCCAAAATAACCAGATTAGAAAAGGATTTGCGTATAATGTAACCAAGTTGGGTCGTTTCCCAACGAATTCACTTTATTAGCTTAATGCCTCCGGTTCAATTCGAACAACAATAAAAAGAATAATAAAATGGGGGGTTTTGTTTTTGGTTCAAACGAGTGGAATTAAATCGAAATAATAGAGATAGAATGAAATTAACACATATTAAGATAAACAAGGAATAACCGTGATGATTTGAAAGATTAACCCAGGATTTCGAATTCCACCCTTCCTGGACAAAAACAGATTTATAATCGAACTCGTGATCAAATATGGGCAAACCGAAATCTCGCATTTGCCCGAAATAATAGAGATAGAATGAAATTCCCTCAACTGAACAATCGTTCAGAATTTGTTCGAATCAGTGGCATATCACTGTACGATCGCACAGTGATACTTTAACCTAGTTCGAACTACGTCCTTGGGAAATGTCGATCTGGGTTTTTAATCAAAAACCCAATCCAAATCCAAAAATCGAATCCGATTAAAGAATGCAGAAACGAGTTAGACGGTTACCAATTAAGCGCGAGTCCTCTGGATAGTGGAATCTTCAATCCATAGGTTAATCACAGTAGCTTAGCTAGTCATGATTATACAGAACGAAAATCGAGAAGAAATTTCATCATGAACATGAAGAACACGAAGAACAGATGAGAGAATCTGAAAACTCCTATTTTGATCCACTAAAATCTAAAAATGTGAATGAGAATGTGTTTGTGGCTGCTGCCTCACTTAACCTAAAATGGCAAAACGAAATGGGGCTCCAATCCACAATTCGGCCCGAACGAAAATAAAATAAAATGGGCTTTAATTACAAAATTCGAGCCCAAAAATACATATGACTTCGGCTCCAAAATCGACTGCCCTCTTGTCCGAATTTTCTCTTCATGTCTTCATAACAATTGTAGCTCTCTGAATCATCTGAAATATGAGACAAAAATGAGGCAAATCCGATGTCTGGTTCAAGAGTTATGGTAAAAATGGTGAAGCAATGTAAAACTGGAATTTATTATTAAATAATGGCTAAAATATAATAAAAGGCCCAAGGCCCAAATAAGTATAAAAGCCATTATTTATTAGCTAAAGAGTCCTAAATTATAAATCAAGAGACAAAAAGTAGTGTATGAAATATTCAATTATCAAATTCCCCACACTTATCTTTTTGCACTCCCGAGCAAAATTCAAAGAAAAAGACCTAAAGGAGAAACTCTTCTTTTCTAACAATTGCTAACAATGCAAAAATTGAACAAGGGACACAAAGCTCCAAAAGATCAATCAACCAAGACCACAATCCCTTCATCTCAAATTACAATTCATGGCAATCTCATCAATGATGCTATTCACAAAAGATGGTCTCTCAAATGATGCGCTCAATCAATCAATCTCTCAAGTGTTTAAGGTAAATAAGTGTATCGCTCAAATTCTACTCAAGAAATTTGTTCTACCATAAGCTTGCTCAATTTCTACGTCTCCACTACTCATAACACATGCATGCACAAATCAAGAGAGCTTGTTATGAAAGGTTGTAATGGGGTTAGGGTGAAGGTAGGTAATAGTATGGAATGAGAGGCTAAGCACCAAAGAAATTAAAAAGAGCACTAATTAACACAATCATTCTCTATGTAAGAAATTTTTTATTTTACTTGTATATCTCCTTTCTTTCTATGTATTTTCTTTCTTTATTTCTTCTTTTTTTTTTTTTTTTTTTCCTTTTTCTTTTGCTTTTCTTTCTTTCTTTCTTTCTTTTTTTCTTTCTTTCCTTTTTTTTTTTTTTTTTTTGAGAAAAATGAAACTATACTATATACATAATCACAATGACAAAAGCAAACATCCCCCCCCCCACACTTAAACTCGTTGCACTCCCGAGCAACCCCCACACTTAAACACAAAACCAAGATGAAACCAATGCTCAATAAATTTTCAAGGTGCGGAATAAAATGATTTTACGCTTAGGCTTGTAATGTGGCTTAGAAAAGAATGAGTCAAAAAGGCACTAAGGGCTAGCAAAGGGATCATAATGCAAGGGAAAGGCTATTTGGCCAAAGTAGGGAAAATAAAAGAAAGAAAACAAGCTTCCATCATACTTATGCACGTAAATGAAAAATGTAGTTTCAAAAAGAAAAGGAGCAAGTTCTAGAGAACACAAATCATGAGTAGATGCACACATGAAAGAAAGAATAGCAAAAGATGAATTCCATTCATGCAGGCCCAAAACCTCACAAGGTCAATACCAACTTAGGCAATCAACAACATCAAATCAACTACCAAGACATGTAATCGAAGAGTCAAGAATGGCGAGACCAAACAGAATGATCCATTAAAACCAAAATGTCCAAGTTCATAATATGTAGCAATCATAGAAAGAGAGACTGTATTTATTTCAAAAAGCAAAGTAGAAAAAGGAAAACAAATAGAAGAAAGAGGGAGAAAGAAAGAAGAATACTCCCAAGGGGTTTATGGAGGATAAGTGGCATCAATGAGGAGAATCTCTCAGCTTCCTGTGTCAGCCGGGATCCCTCATGAAATGGCTTGAGGCGATGCCCATTGACCTTAAAGGTTCGTCTGTGGGTGGATCACATAGCTCAACAACACCAAATGGAAAAATGTTAGTGATCTCAAAAGGGCCATCCCATTTAGATCGAAGCTTACGGCATAAACTTCAAACGGGAGTTAAACGGAAGAACTTTCGGCCCACGTAAAATTCTTTCCTCGAATATGCTTATCATGGAATGCCTTAGTCTTTTCCTTGTATAACCGCGAGCTTTCATAGGCATCCAATCTAAGCTCATCCAACTCTTGCAATTGTAGCTTCCGCTCCATCCTAGACTTGGCCAAATCCATGTTACACTGCTTAATGGCCCAATAGGCTTGATGTTCCAACTCAACCGGAAGATGACATGCCTTACCAAAGACAAGCCGAGAAGGAGACATCCCAATCAGAGTCTTGTAGGCGGTGCGATACGCCCACAAAGCATCCTCTAATCTCTTACTCCAATCTTTCCAGGTAGAGTTAACAGTTTTCTGAAGGATTTGCTTAATCTCTCTATTTGAGATTTCAGCTTGACCGTTGGTTTGAGGATGGTATGTTGTGGAGACCTTGTGAAGCACTCCATACTTGCGTAACAAGGCACCCATGCTTCGGTTGCAAAAATGGGAGCCTTGGTCACTGATAATAGCTCTAGGAATGTCAAACTTGCAGAAAATGTTAGACCTAACAAAATCTACCACCACAGAAAAATCATTAGTCCGGGTGGCTTTCGCCTCAACCCATTTCGAGACATAATCAACAGCCAGCAGTATGTAAGTATAACCATATGAAGCAGGAAATGGACCCATAAAATCAATACCCCAAACATCAAAGATCTCACAAAACAATATAGGGTTCTGGGGCATCTCATGCCTACGGGAAATACTCCGCTCTGACAGTTATCACATGACTTACAAAAAACAGATGGGAATCATGAAACAAGGAAGGCCAAAATAATCCACTGTCTAACACTTTCCTAGCAGTTCTTTGGGGTCCAAAGTGACCACCACATGCGAAGCATGAGAAAAATGCAATATAGAGTGAAACTCATGATCAAGCACACATCTCCTAACTACTTGGTCACTACAAAATTTCCATGAGATAAGGGTCATCCCAAACATAATATTTAGACTCACTCTTTAATTTAAGGGTTTGGGCCCTAGTGGAATCTATAGGCAAAACACCAGCTAACAAGTAGTTAACCAGATCAAGCATACCATGGAAGCTTACCTTGCGTAGTGTAGAAGGCGCTCATCGTGGAAATCATCCCGAATAGAAGAGGGGTGAGAGGGAGAATGAGTGATGCGACTCAAGTGGTTAGCTACCCAGTTTTGTGCTCCACTTTTGTCTCGAATCTCAACATCAAACTCTTGGAGCAGAAACATCCACCGGATGAGTTGTGGCTTAGCATCTGCCTTTTTCAAAAGAAACTTCAAAGCAGCATGGTTGAGAAAACAACTACTCTACTTGCTAGGAGATATGACCTAAACTTATCAAAAGCAAATACAATAGCCAACAACTCTTTCTCGTAGTGGTGTAATTAGATCAAGGCGCAGGATCCAAAGTCTTGGAGGCATATGCAATCACATGAGATGCTCCATCAACTCGTTGTGCCAAGATAGCACCAACCGCATAGTTGGAAGCATCACACATCAACTCGAAGGGGAGGCACCAATCGGGGCTTGGATCTGGGATGTAGTCGGGCAACGCTTCAAATGATCGAAGGCCACCTTGCAAGCATAATCAAATACAAAGTCAGTGTCCTTATACAGAAGGTTGGATAAGGGTCAGGCAGTCTTGCTGAAATCCTGAATGAAACGCCGATAGAAACCTGCATGACCAAGAAAATAGCGAACTTCCCGCACAGATGCGGGGTAAGGCAAAGCAGTAATTACATCTATCTTAGCGGGATCTACCTCAATCCCTTTCCTAGACACTATGTGTCCCAAGACTATACCCGACTCAACCATAAAGTGACACTTCTCATAATTCAAGCACAAGATTAGACTCAATACACCTATGCAAAACTCTAGACAAATTAGCTAAGCATGCATCAAAATCAGACCCATATACAGTGAAATCATCCATAAAAACCTCCATGCAGTCCTCTAGAAACTTAGAGAAAATGCTTACCACACAACGCTGAAAGGTGCCAAGTGTATTGTAAAGGCCAAAAGGCATCCTTCGGTAGGCATATGTTCCAAAGGGGCATGTGAAGGTCGTCTTCTCCCGATCCTCGGGAGCAATATGGATCGGAAGTATCCGGAGTAGCCATCAAGAAGCGAGTAATGGGACTTGCCACCAATCGCTCTAACATCGATCAATGAAAGGTAGAGGGTAATGATCCTTGTGAGTGGCTTGGTTGAGTCTCCTATAGTCGATGCAAACTCTCCAACTATTCGAACTCGAGTAGGAATGAGCTCATTCTTCCGATTGGCTACCACGGTGACTCGGATTTCTTAGGAACCACGGACCGGGCTAACCCATTGGCTATCGAAATGGGATAGATGATACCAGCTTGCGAAGCTTAGTGACCTCCTTCTTCACCACATCAAGGATAAGAGGATTAAGGCGTGTCTGGGGCTGCCTCACCGACTTAGAGCCCTCTTTCAACAGAATTCGATGCATACACATGGAAGGGCTAATGCCAACGATGTCAGCTAATGTCCACCCAATGGCTTTCTTGTTCGCCCTCAATAAGCTTAGCAACTTATCTTCTTGGTCAGGAAGAAGATTATTTGCCACAATGACTGGCAACTGTTCATCCACCTCCAGAAATGCATACTTACTTCAGGTAATCTGGAAGGGATTTCAACTCAAGCTTGGGTGGTGGCTTAGTAGAGGGAAGAAGCTTGGGTGGTTGTTGCAACAACTCTGATGTCATCACATTGGAAATGCCTGAAACCACATTCAAAGAAACAGAAGAACTGCGTCTATACAGCTCAATGTTAACATCAGAATCAAGCTCATCAAAATCAGAGTTAAGCTCATCAAAATTAGAATCAGGATGCACATTAGGACCAGGATGAAGCTCAAACTCAGAATCAATATCAGAATCCACATGTAATGTAGAATCACCAAGCAAGTCGAATCACCAAATAATGCAAAGCATTAAGCAAATCGGTGCAAACAGAGCACCATTCATTATCAAGACATGCACAAATGGGAGAATCACTCTCACATGCAAAATCGGGATAATCAAGACACCAATCAGCAATAACATCATCCGCAGTATCATCAATCACATCAATGCAGAAAACATAGTGTTCTTCCCTAGGATGTTTCATGGCATCAAAGATATTGAAATTCACAGATATATCACCAAAATCCATGGAAAGAGTACTAGAATGCACATCTATCTTAGTCCTAGCTGTTTTCATGAAAGGCCTCCCTAGAATGATTGGTGACCTACTACTGGGAGACTCATCCTCCATATCTAAGATGTAAAAATCAGCAGGAAATATCAGTTCATTAACTTTGACTAATACATCGTCAACTAAACCAGAAGGATGAACATTACTCCTATTAGCTAGTGAACAACAACACCGAGTAGGACGTAAAGGACCAAGACCAAGAGATTTATAAATAGATGCAGGCATGACATTAATCGAAGCACCTAAATCTAGCATGCAATCATCAAATCTATAGTTACCAAAACAACAAGGGATAGAAAACGTCCCTGGATCCTTGCACTTGCGAGGCATTGTAGGATTTGGATGAGTGCCGATACATTCTGGTTCAAACTCACTCGTTCACTCCCCTTCAGTCGCCTCTTGTTGGTGCACAACTCCTTCGTAAACTTGGCATATTTAGGAATTTGTTTGACCGCATCTAAGAGAGGAATGTTGATCTCTACTCTTCCGAATGTCTCAAGTATATCCTTCTCTTGTTCTTTTTCTCGCCAACTTCTTGGATTGAATCGCTCTCTCGAGGGAAAGAAGAGGAATGGGGATGTCTTCCTCTACACCTTGTTGCATCGCATTTTTATTTTTAGAGTCAATCTTCACATTTTCTCGACTCTCTTTCGATGTGGAAGTCACATCTCGAAATGGGTTTAGGTTCCTCCAATTGCTTGCCGAACGAAGGGAGATAGCACTCACATTCCCCTTAGGATTAGGAATTGTTTGCGAAGGAAGAGTGTTGGATCCCTGAGGTTGAAGCTGGTTCAATGAGGTTGCCAACTGCCCAATCTGTGTTTGCAAACTCGAATGGAAGTGTCGGTTCTTTGTTGGAACCGCATATTGGTCGTGACAAATTGCTTCATCATATCTTCAAGTGAGGAACCACCACTACCACTACTACTAGCCCGTGGTTGTCTTTGCGTGGAGGTGCACATATGGTGGTCGAGGAGGTGGGTGTGGCAAAGGCAAAGGCGGTGCAGATTCTTGTTGGAAATTCGTGGTCCGTATTGTCTCGTTGGTAATTCCTTAGAATTTCTATTGATATTGGTTACTCTGGTTCGATTCTCGGTTCCAACAAAATTGGGGTGATTTCTCCAACCAGGATTGTAGGTATTGGAGAAGGCATTATTCTCGTTGGTATTATGGCTTTCCCGGAAAAGCACCCACCGAAGCTACCGACTGGTCTTGATAAGTAGGATCATGCAAGGTAGGGCAAGAGTCGAGTAGAATGGTAAGGGTCGAACAGAACCACATGAGTAGCCAATCGAGGAGGAGAAGATTGTACTTATGTCTCGTGTCACCGCCATTTGCCTCACCGAGAGGTCGATCATCAAGTCTATTCTCTAATCTCTCGAGAATCGTCTTGGATTTGGAGGTGTTTGCACATGGTAAACAGGAGTACTATTGGCCCGGTGCCAAATTGCCGAGAGTTGGCGCCATCTCGGATATCAATTCTCGGGCATCTTCGGGTGTCTTGTTACGTAGAGCCCCACCGCTAGAAGCATCCACCAAACCTTTGTCTCGGTAGCGTAGACCATCATAGAAATGGGTAATCAAGAGTTGCTCGGTGATCGGTGGTGTGGACGGCTTGCACATAACCTTTTGAACCTCTCCCGTACTCATGCAAAGTCTCCCCATTGGCCTGTTTAATGTTGGCAATTTCTTTCTTGATCGCATTTGCTCTTGAGGCGGGGTAATATTTCTCCATAAATAACCTCGAACATCGATCCAGCTCCCAATAGATGAAGGTGAAGGTACAACAACCAGTCTTTGGCTCCACCTTCCAATGAGAAAGGAAAAGCTCTCGGCTTGATTTGATCTTCATCAATGGCATGTGGTTTCATTGTCTTTGCACACTAGATGGAATTCCTTCAAATGCTTAATGGCACACTCACCTGAAAGACCATGAAACTTAGGCAACAAGTGTATTAGACTAGATTTAAGCTCAAAGTTAGCAGCAAGGGCATGATATTGGATGCACAAAGGTTGATAATTAACATCGAGGTTCATTCAATTCCTTTAAAGTAGGACGATTTTCCGTTCTTCCGCCATAATATCGAGTTAGGAAAATTGCTACTAGAATCGGTGAAAACAACAAGACTATCGAAGTACTATCGAAACACAATCGAGAGATCAACAAAGTATGGACACAATCGAATGGCCACAATCGACTCAAGTGCAATGTCCAATTCAAAGTATTAATCCCACAACTTAGCCTAACAACTCTTCTAGCAAGAAGAATTGTCCTTTCTATTTCAGGATCAAATGGCAACAAGTCTTGGATTGATAGTGCTCCTAGTACTCATGCAAAGATAGTCACAAAAAGAATCTGCAGAAAATCAGAATTACGAAAATGCCACCAGCCAATCAGAATTACGAAAATGCCACTAAAAGTGGTATAAAGTAGAAAAACACTAGAACACACAAAAGCAAACACAAAAACAAAAAACCTATGGTAGAAATTGACCCAAACAAGTCCAGAAACACTATCAAATGATTTTTAAAATTTTTGGGACTTGGACAGGGCAACTCCTAGACCATTGGGGAACCCAAAAATGGAATAAAAAAACTTCAAAAATTGAAAAAGTGGTCTAAACGATGGAATTTGGCTTATATCTCAAGACCACAACACTTTAGCTGTGTCCTATGCTAAATAACATTTTCCTTCAGCTCACCAAAAATCAGCCCAATCGGAGTAAGTCAAATAATTGCTAAAATACCCGATATATCCTATCGAGACCAAAAAATGGTAAAAACAGGGTCTAAACGATGGAATTTGGCCAAAATAGGTGAGACCTCACTTCCTTTTAAGGAAGTGACTCTTGCTTAGAATGCCCAATTCCTTGTGAATAAGACCTGGGTTGAGTGATCTGGGTCAGAAAAATTTCTGTCCAGCCACCCAAACCACCTAAACTACCGAAACGAAGCTATTTGCACTAATGTTACTAATCAAACCGATGCAAATTCCTCGGCAGCGGCGCCATATTTTGACAGAGATTTGCCGTAATCTCCCAAAATAACCAGATTAGAAAAGGATTTGCAGTATAATGTAACCTGGGTCGTTTCCCAACGAATTCACGATCGGTTCAATTGAAAACAATAAAACGAAGAATGATAAAATGGGGGTTTTGTTTTTGGTTCAAACAGAATTAAATCGAAATAACAGAGATAGAATGAAATTAACATAGATAAACAGAATAACAAGAAGATTAACCCAGGATTTCGAATTCCACCCCTTCCTTGGACAAAAACAGTTATAACCGAACTTCGTGATCGAAGATCTGGGCAAACCGAAATCTCGCATTTGCCCGAAATTCCCTCAACTGAACAATCGTTCAGAATATGTTCGAATCAGTGGCATATCACCGTATGCGATCGCACAGATGATACTTTAACCTAGTTGAACTACGTCCTTGGGAAATGTCGATCTGGGTTTTTAATCAAAAACCCAATCCAAATCCAAAAATCGAATCCGATTAAAGAATGCGAAACGAGTTAGACGGTTACCAATTAAGCGCGAGTCCTCTCGGATAGTGGAATCTTCAATCCATAGGTTAATCACAAGGCTTAGCTAGTCATGATTATACGTAACGAAAATCGAGAAGAAATTTCATCATGAACATGAAGAACACGAAGAAAAGATGAGAGAATCTGAAAACTCCTATTTTGATCCACTAAAATCTAAAAACGTGAATGAGAGTGTGTTTGTGGCTGCTGCCTCACTTAACCTAAAATGACAAAACGAAATGGGGCTCCAATCCACAATTCAGGCCCAGAACGAAAATAAAATAAAATGGGCTTTAATTACAAAATTCGAGCCCAAAAATACATATGACTTCGGCTCCAAAATCGACCGCCCTCTTGTCCGAATTTGCTCTTTATGCCTTCATAACAATTGTAGCTCTCTGAATCATCTGAAATATGAGACAAAAATGAGGCCAATCCGATGTCTGGTTCAAGAGTTATGGTAAAAATGGTAAAGCAATGTAAAACTGGAATTTATTATTAAATAATGGCTAAAATATAATAAAAGGCCCAAGGCCCAAATAAGTATAAAAGCCATTATTTATTAGCTAAAGAGTCCTAAATTATAAATCAAGAGACAAAAAGTAGTGTATGAAATATTAATTATCAGCTTCACTTGACGGTACTTTTAAATCTGTATTTTTTGCTTATATAGATAAAAATTGTCTTTCATTGAAAAAAATATGGCTCCTCTTAGTTCTCCCACAAACTCTAAACACTATTAAGATGGGATGGTTTATATATATATATATATAAACATGTGGCATTTTGATTTAATTATGTGTCATTATTGGTAAAATAAAACGCCTACATGTCATGTGGTATAACGTTCGTTTTTAACACGGTTAGCAAAGGGGCGAAATTGAACCAATTTAAATATAAAATTGCACCCTTAAAACTGGGATATACCTCCAAAAATAATTAAGGGTGTTAATTAGGTGCACCTTTACCCTTATATTTATCATGATATAGAATATAACGAAATAACGTTTTTAACTTTTGTACACTTGATACGATGAAAATAAGCTATAAATGGATGCCAATTAACAAAAATTCTCATTACATCCTTCTTTCACTCTGATCCTTCCATTGATATTTAAAAATCCACCCAACAAAAATAAATCCACATCAATCCTTCTCTAAGCAAGTAACATACAGATTCCAAGAAATCGATACTTTTTTTTTTTTTTTTTTTTTTTTTTTTTTTTTTATAAAAAAGATACTTTGACGTCTTAATTTTTGTATTCCACGAGAGCGTTTCTAAAGTAGGTATGAATGGCTGAGGTTACATCAACCCAAAAACTACATTGCTTCCATGAAAACAACATCTAAATCTATTTTTCTGACTGAAAAATAAATCTAAAATCAATTTATGTTGCTGTAAGTGACATGGTGTCGTTCCTAAAATAGATGAATGTTTGAGATTTCAAAATTTATAAATTATGATATAAATTTTACATTAAAAATAAATAAATTTAAATTATTAAAATTTAATTTGGACCATTCACAAATGTAGATTACCCAAAAATATGAAAAATAATGGTTTTATAAAATATTGAAATCTGAACTATTCATTTGTTGATCCTACGATATAGATGGGATGAATGAGGAGATGATCCAAACCCACAATTTTGGTTATTTACGTTAGTCCACTATAAATTTCAAAAAGAAACTCAGAATTAATGGGCATTAATATTGAAATAAATCACACTATATTCCTCATTATTTCATAAGGAGTTGCGTAATGAATTACGTTTCAGTGATAATAAAAGCTTCACTCTCTTGATAAACCTTCGTCACTGAATATTTCTTTCAAGCCAAACAAGAAAAGGTATTGCAAGATTCTTCAACTACTCATTCATGTCTTTGTTCAGAACTTCAATCTCAAGTGAGTTCAACAAATCCGACATTGATGAGCTTAGGTGGGTGATTCATATACGTCAAACCCTAGAAGAAGAGCATGACGAGGAAGATGATGATGGCGAATTCCTTGTGTCTATTTTCAATGTTCCTAAGTCCGTTATGGCAAGCGATCCAGATTCTTATGTCCCTAAACAGGTTTTGATATATTTTTGTCATTGTTGTTAATAAGCAATTTTCTAAATAGTTTAGCATTATTATTATTATTATTATTATTATTATTATTATTATTATTATTTTTTTTTATTTTGATACACTGCCATGAATTCAACTAATTCTATTGTCATGGACATACATTATTTTTAGGAAAAATCCAACAGGATTATTATTTGTGGTAAAAAAAAAAAGGATTATATAATATCTTTAAAATAGAGTTGGCATTGATCAAGGTTTATTTAATCGATTTTGGTCAAACTGATCAAATTTAATTCAATATGTTTTAATTGTGTGTGTGTGTGTGTGAAAATATTAAAGGAAATACCCTAAAATAATTTTAGCTAATCATTATCATTTTTAGAGATTAAATATTAAAATTTCAATGTTTTTATAAACATTAAAATTTATTGCTTCTTATTTTTGTGGTAATGAAACTAATGAGATTAGGGTTGGAGGACTAAAAATACATTTTGTAAAATTAAAATTAAGGAATAAAAATAAAACCTGATATAAAGTTAATGATCAAATATACAATTTTTCCTCATTACTTCCATATAATTAAGCAATTTTAGACTGGTACAAGCATTAATTTACTGATTTTTTTCAATTGAATTAACCAATTTCACCCTTTCTAGATATGAAACTATATCAAATGGAATAAATAGTATCTATTCTTATCAACTAACCTTTGGGAATATACCCTAACAGATTGCAATTGGTCCTTACCATTGTTGGCGTTCAGAGCTCAGGGATATAGAAAGGGTCAAACTTGCTGCCACAAAAAGACTTCAAAAAAAGCTTCAAACCATTAGCCTAAACATAGAACAACTTGTTGACCAATTGAGAAAATATGAGCATGGGATTAGAGCATGCTATAGCAAGTACTTAAATTTCAATGGCGAAACCTTAATGTGGATGATGATTATTGATGCCTCCTTCTTGCTTGAGTTTCTTCAAGAAGGAAGATCAGTGATTCAATATGGTGGTGGGAGGAAAATATTAGTAGATCAAAATGAAACCCTAAGGGACATAATAATGCTAGAGAATCAAATACCATTGTTTGTTTTGAGAAAAGTTTTAGAGTTCAAATTGTCATCATCAATATTAGAATCATCATCAGCAGATGATATTCTTCTTGCTATGTTGATGGGGTTGTTTAGAGAAATTTCCCCTTTTAAGACTATTAAAGAAAATTATTCTTCAGAGATCACAATCCAGGTCTCACAATGTGCACATTTGTTAGATTTCTTGTATAATATGATTGTGCTCAAATTGGAAGAAGAACAGACAAATATGATTGACTTTGAGGAGGAGCATAAGGGAGGCATGGAAGGCACCAATGAAACATCATTTGTGAGATATGTTAAGCAAGCCCTAAGTGAGATTTGGAGGATGGCTTCAAAATTGACCAAGTCATCAATAAGTTTCATTCAGAAGGTATTGTTTTGGACCTCTTTTTCAAGTTAAATCCATATATACACATATATCAACTTATGTCCGATTTCTCTAATTGTGATGTCATTTTGGCTCCTGTAAAAAAAATACACACACCATCTTGTTTGGAATTTGTTTATGGAAGGTTTAGGGCTTATACCTAAATCTAACTGAGTATATAGATTGCCTGCAAGAAACTGAGTCATGATTGGGACTCGGTTTATCTTACACAGTAAAAGCACAGAGGGAAAGGAGGAGAAAGTTTTTTAGGGAGAGCAGTTTCTGAGAGAGAACTCTGCAAAGATTTCTTCTCTCCTTGAAAAACTATCTACTCCTTTCCCTCTGTGCTTTTACAGGCTGTTTGGTACAAGGGATTTGAAGGGGAGGGGAGACTTTTATGAGTTGGATCTAAAAAAATTAGAGAAGTAGGGTTAAAAGTTTATAATTAATTTTTTTACTCTTTCATTTTACATTTTCTCTTTATTAAAATTTTATAACTCAACTTCTTTAATTTTTATTAACTATAACTCATAAAAATTTTCTCTCCGATCTTAATCTCTCATGCCAAACAACCTCTTAATTTGTAAGATAAACCGAGTTCTAATTTTTTGTGTGGGCAATATAATCCAAAAACATGGTGGGATTCGAGGTATGCACTAAACCTTCAGTTTGCATTTTAGTGAACTAAGATTTTAATGCAATTTTTAACAACAGACTTGAATGTTTACTTTTAGTATTATATTAAAAGTGTTAATATTCAGTTATATTACCTTTAGGCACTTTTATACCAGCCATTGAAGTTCGTCATTTGCTTGCCTTTGACTATCATTCGTAATCATCCAATGGTTGGAATGATAAAACACCCTCTGGAATACTTATTTTTCTCACAAGAGAATAATGAGCAATCAAAATCAGAAATTGTTGATAACAAGCCACCATTGATGGAGGAAATCACTATCCCCAGTGTTACAGAACTCACAAATTCTGGAATTTGTTTCTCACCCATTAACAATGGAGCAATCGAAAGCATCAGATTTGATGCAGAAGCTGCCACACTTCACCTTCCCACAATAGCCATAGACATCAACAGTCAAGTTTTGCTGAGAAACTTGGTTGCTTATGAAGCATCGATCACATGTGGGCCACTTGTTTTCACAAGATACACAGAATTTATGAATGGGATTATAGATTCTAAGGAAGACGCAAAGATTCTGAGAGAAAAAGGGATTGTTCTAAACCACTTGAAGGGTGATGAACAAGTGGCTAACCTATGGAATGGGATGACTAGATCCATTAAACTGACAAAAGTTCCCTTCTTGGATAAGGTCATTGAAGATGTGAACAAGTACTATAATGGCAGAATGAGCGTTAAAGCTTGGAGATTTATGAAGCTTTATGTGTTTGGCTCATGGCAGTTTCTGACATTTCTGGTAGTCGTATTGATCTTTCTCTTGATGTTCTTGCAAGCTTTCTGCTTTTTTTACGGATGCAATCGCAGAAATCATGTCAAGACTAGTAGATGATTCTGTAGTTTTTTTTCTCCAACTCTAGCATAATGTTTCTTCTAATGGTTACAAGGTACAGTGGTTGAACTTGGTGGCGTGGTTTGGTTTTATGACCTTGCAGTTCATTGCTATACGTGAAGTTCTTCATTTTTTTTATACCAAAAAGTTAAGGTGAGTTGGGTTTAGGGGCTCACAAGGTTAGAGTATGCCTCTAAGCTCAGAGAGCTTTCAAAAATACTTACAGATTGCCTATCGACAAAGTCTTCATATTGGTAGCAGTATTTGAACTCATGATATTATATGTTATGAGCCCACTTTTACCAATAGGACCTACCTTTGTTGGCTGTGTGAAGTTTGCCATTGATTCTTCAAAAATGATTTGGTTACTTTGGATGATTGCCGTTAGATTTGGAAAACTTATTCAGTTGAAATTAAAGATTAAGTAAATTCCTTTTTTAAAAATTCATTGAAAATTTCCCTTTTGGGTGATGAAGAAAAATTATTCATAGATCCTGGCAAATTACACATAGTGCAAAGATAAACTGATAGGAAAACATTTATAGCCTATAACTCTACAAGTGCATGGTCCATATCAAGTAATAAAGTGATGAAAAAAATATCATTCCTATGAAGGACTTAGTACCCAAACTTCAGTTGAAGCATTAATTTTACACTTTTGTTTAAGTTGAGTATTGATTATTTTATTAGGAAAGTGTACAAGTCAAACAAGTAATAACATGATGAGTAAAGTATTGTCCCACTGGGATTATAGCAATGTAATATAGATGCAAGAGAATGAATAATAATTGCTTCATTTGGTTAAAATGAAAAGATATTTTGATGTGATTTTAGTGATGTAAACTGTTGAATCTAAAATTGAAATGTAACCAATTAATATTGAGCACCAATGAGAGTAAATCAAGACAAAAATAGGCTAAGCTTCGATTTCCCCATTTTTTGCAACTTCTACCCATAATGCTTTAGCAATGCTATAGCAATGTTGTTATGCAAACCCACCTTTTCTGTATACAAAAGTTTTCCAACAATCCTGTACATTTAATTCTAACCCTAATTTCATCGCATATGAGAAATCTGAGCTCAGAATACCATGAAGTGCAAGGTGTATGGTTGTGTGAGGCAAAACCATGCTTGAATTTGCTGGCTTAGCTAGATTTACAAGTTAAATCCACTAACACCCACTGTTTAATGGAAGCCTATTCTTAATCCCCTTCCAATAAATTAAAACCACATCTCTTGCTTATAAATGACCAGTCAACAAACAAGATAGACAAATTAAATGCACATCATTAAACAAATTAAATCAACATTTATATTTAGGCTAAGTATTCAAGTAAAAGGTACAAATCAAGGTTCCATCAAAGCTTAACCATGGAAAGTTTAGCTCAAGGCTTTCAACAATATTACAACCATGTTTAACATAAATATTTTCAAAATAGAACAAAGAAAACAAACTAAAAAGGAAGAAAATGAAAAGTAGAAGATTGCAACATCCTAAGAAGGAAAAACTCTACTCACTATCGTTTTTAGGTTCTTTCAACGTCTCTTTTCAACTGGGAGATGCCTATGTGAGCGACGTAGTAAAGTATGAGAACAACGTCCCTTAAAAAAGGACAGCGTAAGATACTTACGGTGTCCCTATTTTAATAGGGATATCACAAGGCTTTTTTTCTTTCTTTTTAAAGAAAACCCCAAACCGTAAGTGACGTAATGCTTAACGCCTTGCTCATCTAGATCTAGATCGCCCGTGAGCCCATCACAAGTCGAAGAGATTCTCCAAACCCGTAACGCTCACCTTGGTCCCTGCTTCTTCCCGACATGCCTTTTCGCGATTGGGTTTTTGGGTTTGATGAAACTTACAGCTCTTTCAGTTTTGAGTTGGACGGATATTTATGGAAGTAGAAGAGGGTTCTAAGTTTTGAGTTTGATGGATATTCACGACTTCGTTTGCTCTGTGCGGTGGCGAGGTGGGTCAGATTTTGGTGATTTTCGGTCAAAGTAGGTCACAGAGGCTGCTACAAAAGAAGGTATACAATCCATTACTTGATGAAGGAACTCACAAGTCGTGTTGTGGCTTCATCTCATACTCTCCCCACACTCTTCCCAAATATGCCTGCCGATTTCCCGTTATGGTGCTTTTCAAATGGGAAAGGCTTGAAGGCGGATGAAGAAAAAAGCAGAGGAAAAGGGTTGCAGTGTCACACTTGATGGATGGAAAGGAGAGAAGTTGTAAGGCTAATGAAGAGAAGAGCATATATGTGAGACTTAAGGCATCCCAAGTTTTAATTGGGACGCCAAAAGTGGATTTTAGGCATCCAAATTTTGAATTGGGGACAACAAAAGTCCACTTTTGGTGTCCCAATTCTAAAAGGACACTAAAAGTCCATGTTTGGCTCTGTTTTTGTTGAAAGGACGCCCAATATGTTAAAATTCCTACACATAATTACAAAAATACCATTGCCTTTATTTTTAACTTCTCATTTTGAAAAACATACATTTTTTAGGGAAGTAAAATATATATTTTGTAAAAGTGTTTGCAATATGTTGATTTTGTCCTTCTCCTCAGTGTTTTTTTCCTCTCTTAGCTCCCAGCCGCTCCCCTCTTTTTCTATCCCTTTTAAGGCTATCCTTTCTTTTCTTTTAAGGCTAGGGTTAAGCGTGGCAAAAATCCATCAAGTCTCATCCAAAGGCCAGAGTTGTCTTACCTTCCAATAGTGAAATGGGCTTGTCCTATCTACAAGCTCAACAAGAATATTATGCTTTCTCTCTCTCTCTAAGCCTTTCTTTGTTTTCCACCTCTTTTTGCTTTTCACTTTAGCATGTGGCCTCCTTCATCCATCTTTAGCCTACATGGCCCAACTTCAACAACGATTTCTTACATTTTCACAAGAAATAATCCAATTTAAACCCAGGAAATACTACTGCAGAGTTTATCATTCAATGCAGTTTAGATGTTGTAGCAACACTAAAGCAAAGAAAAGAAAGTAAAATATTTGAGAAACTAGAAATGTTGAACCCCAGAAAATGATATAATTAACTATATTTCAAAAAGTTAACAATAGTTTAGTCCCTTTTCTGCCTTCTTGCGAACTTTCTGAACTTTACAATTTAATTCTTCTTCTTATTTCTAGCTTTATGACTCCAATTTCTCCCAAGTTTTCTACCAAATAATTCATATTAATTTAATACCATTTTTTCCACAAGTCAAACACTTAGGAGAAGTTATAAAATGTATCAATTAAGCTCTTTTAATAATTTTTTCCACATAATCATTCTTAATCACAATTAATCATAACAAGAGCATTTCAAGCATGATAGTCCCAATAAAATCCTTCAAAAAGCTATGGAAATACATGGAAAAATTAGGACTTATCATTGAGCAACCCAAATTGAGTCCAGTTATTGGTATTGGTAGAGCAATTACAAGGAAGAAGCTGAGTCCTTGTTACATTGGTCCATTCAAAATTTTGGCAAAATGTGTACTAGTAGCTTATCAGATAGAGTTACCCCCAAATCTAAGCAAAATCCATGACGTATTCCATTTCTCTCAATTGAAGAATACCAATTAAACCCTGAACATGTCGAGTACGAAGATATTGATGTACAAGTTTACCATACTTATGTGGTTGAGCCCGAGTGAATCATTGATTGTCAAGAGAAGCGGCTTAGACACAAAAGTATTCCATTCGTAAAGGTGGTCTTGAGGGGATTATCTCCTTGGGAGGCGACCTAGGAAGCGGAGGAAGACATGAAGAAGCGCTATCTGGAGTTTATGCCTCAAGACATATAACAAATTTCGAGGACGAAATTTATTGAATGGGGGAGAAATGTAATATCTTAAATTCGCTTTAATAAATTCCTTGTATGATGTACATGTATTTGGTGGAATGAAATAGCAAATTTGGACTAAATGTTCAATTTTACCCATAAAAACCTGATTTTTTGAAACCAAAAATTGAGACATATGTTGGCACAAAATGAGACATATGGAATTAATATTTCATTGTTCCATTTTAGCTCATTAAATTATACCAAAGAGATGAGAAAATAGTTGCATGAATTTTATTAGTGATCATGAGAAACATTAAAGAATAGTTAAAAATTTGCATCTTGTATGAATTGGTGCCACATGTCTTATATTTATATAAAATATATGAACACATGAGCATGTGCTACAAGTCAATAAAATGGATCAAATAGCCTCCCAAACATGATTAAAGGGAGAAGGAGCACATGATGGAATTTTATTTTAAAAATAGAAAAAGAAAAGAGGATGCAAGTTGTTTCAAGGGGATTATGTGGGACCCATATGAGTGTTCTTCAATTGGATTCAAGAACACAATAATCATCCCTTCCTAGTTACTAAATTTGGTTCAAGTTTAACCAAGAAAAGTTAGATTGTAACCAAAAGTGTAACCGAAGGGCAAGTTGGTAAATAAGTCATAGTTGGAGGTTAATTTGGTCATCCCTCCTCCTCCACCAACTTTGGACCCTTGATAATCAATTAAATCCTTCTAAAAACACCCAAATCAATCAGATCACATACTTACACTGTAATATCTTAAATTTTGGGCTTAGAAACTCGAGGATTAGCCTATATTAGACAGATGATTAAGCCCATTTTGGGAAGAGTCCCAAGGATGTCAAGAGATAGAATAGCTCTCGGGGACCATGTGATTTGGCCATACTAGGTTGTGGACATAATATGCATAGGTTGTAGGATTAAAGTGGCGGTGTAGAAGGGCATAAAACACTTATACGGTGTCATTGAGTTGGTAGAAAGATGCCACCCAGCTATGTCACGAGGTATGGGAAGATTGGTTGAGCAAAATGTGTCCATATAGTTGTGCACATGACATTTCCAGGCGGATAGGTGTGCCGTGCATAATTTGGGAGAAGACACTAGTATGTGGTACCATGTGGGGCCCACATATAGAGTCTAATTTGGAATCATTTGGTGGATCTCGGTATGCGTGTTGCATTCCCGATTAAAACCCGAGCAGAGCCCCGAGTAAGCATTGATAAAATAACTTTATTAAAGTAGCTTTAATAAAGTAAGTCATGATGACTAATGATGACATAGCTTTTGAGTCATTGCAATAAGATCCTGACATGTGTTCCTCATCATGACAAAATATAAAGCTGCTTTTGTGTTGGTATAATAGAAAGGTGACACGTGTCCTTTCATGATTACAGTACAAAAGCATTTTTATGTTGGTAGCACTAGGAAACGCCATGTAGTGGTTGAGTTTGGGGAATCCATCGGTCTCCGTTCGGATCCATGCTTGACTTTTTCAAACACCAAACCCAGGAGTTTGAGGAGGCCTCACCTCACTCTCTTCTTTACTTAAATTTATGCCATATCATCCTTTCCCCTGACTTGCCGAAGAAGCTTACTCTTTGGCTTATGACATGTGGCATGCTCTGGACCACACACGTGTTATAAATATTTCCTATTCCTTTCCTTTAGGACATTAAGTCAGCCAAACAGAGAGAAGAGAGGGGAGAGAATGAAATATGGAGAAGGAGAGGCGGTGGAGAAGAGAGGGAGGAAAGAGAAAAGTAACTTGAGCTAATTTCGCCTCTAATTTGGCGTTTCTAGCTCCTGTGGCCTTCTCTAACATTGTTCCTCTCATCGAGAGCAATGTTTCTACCATTCTGGATTCTTGATCTAAGGTGTTTGGTTTTGTCTACATGGTTGAGGTGCTGTTGGATTTCTGAACCAATTGTGGAATTGCGATAAGCATATGCTTCATTTTGAACCGACTGGTTTGAGATTTTCTTGAGTTGTTCATATGCCCTGATTTTTGGTTTGTACTGTTTGGGAATGAAGGAGTATGATTTTTCTATTTTTGAGGTTAGAAATAGATTCCTTGGGGAAAATTGTGTGGGAATAGGTTGCGATCACAGTTTTAGAAGGGTTGAATTGAAAACCCAAAGATTGAGGTCAAAGTGCAATGTTGCAATAATTCTTTTTCTAGAGGCAGTTGGTTTGTGTTGTGTGTTTGACTAGCGAAATGATATCTAAAGGACCTGAAAATTGGAAAAATTGTATTAGGCATCGTAAGTTTTAATTTGCTATATAATATGTGCCATTTGGATAAGTAGACTGTACGATATGAATTGTTGAAGTTTAGGCATTGGAACTGGAATGATTTTAGAATAGTTTCATTGTTTGAAGATTTTTGGGATGTTGTGCATTCCATTGGCTAGGGATATTATTTTTCATTGAATTAGGACTTAATAAGGGTCGATTAGCACTAAGAACCACCTCAATTGGGTTTGTGTAGATTTAATTATAATATTTCAAATATAGGCAAGGAAAATTGTGAGATTCTATTTTCCAAAAATAAGGTCTCCATTTTGAGCATGGCTTTAACCAAGCAAATGATCCTATCTCTCTTTGAAACTTGGCCAGAAAATAGTAGACCTTATAAGCTTTAAAATGAGTCTTAGAATGTGTTAATTGAAGGTCTAGAACCCAAGTTATGAATCTTCTATGTTTTGTAATAAAAACTAGAAAATTTTGTAATAACCCATTGTCCTAAAATGTGTATTGATAGGACCCGACAATTGCCCAGGACAACTGAAGGATTAGGAGTCGATTCGGGAATCGGTAAAACTTCCAGGTGGTAACTCTTCTCTCACATTCTATGTTTGGCTTTATAAGTGAGCATTCTTTAACATTCGAAGGCGTGCTCGGATGAATTAGCGAAAGTAGGTTGATTTGCGAGAGGTGCATAAATGCACTATACACTTTTTGCTTTATGGCTTTGACCTTCAATAATCTTCATCGATCTTAATGAAATTCACTCAACAAACTTGTTAAACATAGCTAGGAATATGATTGAATGAATTATGGAAGCAATAAGATCAAACAACAATGATTTGCAAATTCGTATAATTCAAAAATCAGTTTTTACCGTTGTATCTTTGCGCAAAGTATGTTCATGCTAACTCGAGTATGGCCTTGTTCACAAGTGTCCATACTTGCAAAGTATCCAATTGGATACTCGAGTTTGCACCTTTCGCAGGCAAACCATCGTGTCTTGTGTTTGAAAGACAAAACCTATACTCGAGTTTGCACTCCTTTTCTTTCGCGATATTGGTTTAACTTGAAAAATCCGTTTGCTCTCGTAAGTCCAATACTCGAGTTTGGCTACACAAACGCAAAGTATTGACTTAACCTGAAAAATCCTTTTGCTCTCGTAAGTCTAATACTCGAGTTTGGCTACGCAAACCTGCAGTATTGACTTAACCTGAAAAATCCTTTTGCTCTCGTAAGTCCAATACTCGAGTTTGGCTACGCAAACCGCATATTGACTTAACTGAAAAATCCTTTTGCTCTCGTAAGTCCAATACTCGAGTTTGGCTACGCAAACCTGCAGTATTGACTTAACTTGAAAAATCCTTTTGCTCTCTCGGAAGTTCAATACTCGAGTTTGGCTACGCAAACCGCAAAAGTATTCACTTAGTTTGAAAAATTCTTTAGTTCTCGGAAGTTCAATACTCGAGTTTGGCTACGCAAACTGCGGTATTGACTTAGCTTGAAAAATCCTTTAGCTCTCGGAAGTTCAATACTCGAGTTTGGCTATGCAAGCGCGCAGTATTGACTTAGCTTGAAAAATTCTTTAGCTCTCTGGAAGTTCAATACTCGAGTTTGGCTATGCAAACTGCAGTATTGACTGTTCAATACTCGAGTTTGGCTATGCAAACTGTGGTATTGACTTAGCTTGAAAAACTTGGTTGCTTTTACGGATGTCCAATCTTTGCGGTATGCAAACCTATACTCGAGTTTGCAACTATCGAATGTTTTTAACTCGACTTTGCAAACTTCAAAACATGTTTTACATCTGTTGTTAATCATCAAAACATATTGAGAACTAACAGGATGCTGGGTTGTCTTGGAAATCTCGTGCTTTTGTGAAATCTGTCGCTCTTCTCTTGAGTCTGCCGAAAGTAGAATCTCGTTCTAGGGCTCTCCGGCTCCCTTAGGGTTGGCTTTGCTGCTCCTTATATAATCAGACTTTCTTGCGGCACAAGTTACAGTGAGTTGGGCCTTTCCTAATCTGTTGAGATCTATCATATCTCTTGATCCGAGTAGATTGATTTTGCTAATCCTGCGGGATTCTTCAAATCTTTTAGTTTCGATCCTCCGCATCTTCTGTTCCGTCATGTCAGCAATCCACCTGTCGTTATCGCCCTTTTCTTTTATTCCTGAAATCACCTAGATAAAAAGGTTAGAAAACATGCCGCATAGCTTTGCGTCCTCTACTTTGCTATAGCTTTCGTGATGCCTTGCATTGCACTTCGAGTTGCTGTTAGAATCCTATAGCCTCGTATCAGCTATGCTATACAGTCTTCCTTAAAAACCATGTAAATTGTTCCTTTCTTAGCACATGTTTAGGATGTAAATGGTTTCTGCCCTTCAGTTCCCTATATCCTGAATGTATGCCTTTTTGCTTAGATTATCTGCAGTTAAGCTTGTATTTATCATTCAATTCAGTCATAAGGTATAGGGAAAACATGGTACGATTTGTGCTCATCAGCTTTATATGCATGTGTGAACCATGTTACGCCATATGTGATCTTTGTTTGCATTTGGTACTGTTTATATTATGTGCTTTTTGAAAGCTAATTGGTTTGTTTGCTGGTTGACCACCATATACTGTGCATGCATTCTATGTGAGATTAACTATGACCTTGAGTTCTTCAAGATCTCAGCCATTGTCATTATGTTTATATTGGGTAGTGTACTGGACGTGGCTTCGAGGGCAAGGCAGCAGATTCTGACGGGACAGGATTTTGGTTTGGGTTGAGAGACGTTATTAGCCGTCTGTAGTTGAATTATGTATTTGTGTAATAGTTATTATTAGAATTTGTAAGAAATTTTTATAACCCTGTGGGAATTTCTTTTGTAATCAAGTACGTATATCAATATGTAATGTTATTTCTACTTGCTTAGGACTCTTGTCCGCTAAGCTCTGCAATAGTACTATGATAATTATCAGAATATCAGTAAGGTATTACAATTGGTGATATTAGAGCAAGCAGTTCTGGTGGCAACAGAATAGTATACTGATACTTGATTACATAGTAACAGGAAACAGAGCAGTAGTGATATGTACCCTATGGAAGAGGGTTCAAGCTCCGGTGAGTTGAGGCTCTAGACATCACTAGTGGAAAAAAGGGCTTTAAGACCGCCTCATTTAGACCGGAGTAATGACGCACCGGTCTTAATAGTATGACCGGTGGCCATTTTGTAAATATAAAGAACTTCTTGGACCGCATCCTAATGAGCATCGGTCTTAATAGTATGACCGGTGGCAGTTTTGTAAATATAAAGAACTTCTTGGACCACATCCTTTATCAATGAGTCTTAAATATATTATTTAGACCGCTTAACAAAACAAACGGTCTTAAAAATGTTATTGAAAAAAAAATGAAAGTTCAAATTTCTTTATAGAAAAATCTTGAAGCAGTGACTTATATTTTTGCGGTCCAAAATAATGAGGAAAAAATTAAATAAACGTTTAAGACCGGATATATATAACAGGCGGTCTTAAATATTATACTTTTAGACCGGACATAAATTGTGACTGGTACTAAATAGTTTATTACTTTTAAGTTCGGAGTTTAATAAACGACGGTCTTAAAACTTAATATTTAAGAACGTCTTTTTAGTTCATCCGGTCTTAAAAATAAAGCGCCAAATATATTCTTCTTCGCGCGAAACGTTCCTTACGACTTACGTTGTCCCTCTGAATTCTGAAACCCCTCTTCTTGTTGTGAAACCACTCTTCCTTGTGCATTACCTTTCTTCCTCGCCTACGCGAAACATTACCTTACGACTTACGTTGTCCCTCTGAACTCTGAAACCCCTCTTCTTGTTGTGAAACCACTCTTCCTACTGCATTCCCTCTCTTCCTCGCCCACGTACCATTAGCCTCTGTTACGCTCTCATTTGCTCAGGCATTCCTCTCTTCCTGTCTTGAAAATGAATGGTGAAAACGATTCCATTCGTGTTCCGGGAACGCAAGTTACTGGTGTGCGTCAGAACGAACCCTCTTCATCTGACAATGTGCCTCGTAACCGCCAAAGACGCCGTGGTAGAAGGGCACAAGAATGATGGATGTAACCCTAAGTCGGACTCCTGGGTCAAAGCTGGAGATTTAGTTTGATGAAAAGTTGCGACCTTTCGGTCCTAATAAAAGCAAATATACTAGTTTTGTTTATTTGTCTTGCACGCAAAGCAAGGTTAGCATCTTGACCGATAAGTGGAAAAATGTGGACTTTGGCAAAGTAAAGCAACCTATTTGGGACACTATCCGGCTTACATATAATGTCACGACTCGAGAAGTTGAAAGACAAGACATTGTCTTATTGTCTTGATCGGTGGAAGAAGTTTAAGACCTCTCTCGCTAACAAGTATATTTTTGCCGAGGTTGACGACCAAAATCCTTGGGACAAGTACACATTTATTGATGAACAAACTTGGCAACAATTTGTTCAGTGCGAACCACTCCGAAGCTCTGGTGAGTTTATATTTAGTTTTTTTTGCCCTTTTGTTTGCTTATTAACTTTGTCTTGATATGTGAATGTTATTGTGTTCATCTAATCTGTTAGTTAAATTGTTTGGTGTGTGAATAGAAGTATACATTTCTTGCCTTTGTCTATGCAAGTCTGATATGTAAACCCTTAAAAGGTAAAATACTAAGAATGTAATTAGGGAAATAATAATGGCATAAGAGTCAAGCCATTATTATAGTCTTAGTTCTGTTATAGTAGGTAGTGGTTAGACATTATTCTTTGTTAGTTTGTTACTATCTAATGAGGATGCTGATCCCACTGGATGCCTTAAAAAGGATCAAGTTTGTATTATTCGTAAGTATAATTCTCTTTTGTTTCTTAACCTATCTATCTAGATGTACAAGACATAGCTCCAATTTCTTCTACAATTCTACATCTTCCTTACATAAAATGTTGAAACTTGATGAAGTGAATTTGACTAGTGTTTGAGGTTCATATCAAGCAGAAGTTCTCTAATTTCTGTTAGTGAGATGACTGGAATTCATAATTAATAGTTGTTTTCAATGCTGATTCACAAGAAAGAAGGGAACGAGCACATGAGATAGGGAGAAAGAATGATTGCCCGCATAGGGCTTCTCGCGGTGGATATGAAAAGGCTGAAGAAGAATTGATGGCGGCCAAGTGGAAGAGATTGGATGATGAAGCAAAATCCAATCCTTCTGCGGTACATAATCCACCATCTCCAATATGTCGCGAGGAGTTGTGGTTGCACATTCGGAAAAAGCCAAGCGGCGCCTACACGAGTGAACAAACTCGTGTAGTTCTTTGAAAGAATTGTAAGTATCGTTATTGTTATTTTTTAGTTACTAAACATGTTTCATTACTAAGCTTCTCGTTATCGTATCTTACGGGAAGATCTTAAAAAGAAAGAAGCGAGATGGATCTTTTGTGTCGGACGGGAAGAGTGATGTTCTGACCGTTGCGACCGGAAAACCGGATCATGGTGGGCGTGTAAGGGGGATTGGAGGACGGGTAGGCCTGAAGGAATACTTTGGTAAATCCAAACGCCATAGACAAAGTATGGTTACCCGGGAGGAGATGGAACAGATGGTGGCCAAATTAAGTGAGGATGCAGCGGCTAAAGAAGCAAGGTATCAATTCGAGATGAGCCAGATGAGGGAGGAATTGAATCAGATGAGCCAGATGAGGGAGGAATTGAATCAGATGAAGCTGCTTTTGAGCAATCGTCCAGAGACCAGTGTTCCCTTCACACATTCACCTACACTGTGCAAAGATAGCACTAGAGGGAGTTGCATTGTTGGACGGTCGAGCAACCTTGTGACCTATATGTGGAGGATCGTGATAGTCCTACACGATTAGTTGCAAAAGGACTATCCACAACTTATTGGGATCAAATGTACACCACCAACAATTGGTGATGATGAAGTCGAGTGTCGTTGAAAAGGTGATCATTGATGCACCTCCTCCCTCTCCCAACCGATCGGTGAAGCTTGTGAGTGATGTCAAGGGAACCTTCATCTCTTGGCCGGTGAAGCTTGTACATGTCTCTACTCCTCCTCAAGTTCCACCCCCTCCTCCTCAAGTTCCACCCCTCGTCAAGCTCCATCCCCTCCTCAAGCTCTATCCCCTATCGCTAAGTTGATCGGCACGGAAAAAATATCGATCTGGTGAAGATTGGATATTTTAAAGATAAATCGTGGCTTTGTCAATGAAGTATTAGGCGTTCCTCATCCTCTTCCCATTCAAGTTGACACCGTTGATGTTGAGTCCACTGTTGCTTCCTCGACGGGAGCTTGCGATGCAATTGTTCAAATTTTTATGAAGTAAGTATCTTCGTCTATGAGTACATAATTTAAATGCATCGTTTAGACACACATACATATATACTAATTCCTGATCGATGTCATTATTGTAGGTTATTGCATCAAGAATTGGTTTAAAAGGGCGGGAGCAACGATTTTGGATTCTTGTGCCTGTCTATTCAAGTCAAACATCCATGCGGGAGAGAGGTGTACATATCAAAGAGGGTGTGTGAAGTGAGAAGAAAGGTGTACTTGTTGCCATTCTTCCAGGTACATATCACAAATCTTGTCGCAATTCACTTAATTCGCTACATGTATCGATCATGAGTATACTTTCTTGCTTTGTGAATTTTTAGCCGCCACGCGATTGGTCCTCATGTGCATGGAGGAGCATAAAGTTATCTTCTTATGCTCCACTCACGGAGTTCCATTGCCTTCGTTGACGCAGACCATCAATGAGTAAGCATGTTATTTTGATTCTCTTGTTTGAAATCTCTGCTGTGAATTTTCAGTGAACATTATTGATAAATATGTGATTTTGATGATAGTGCCATGAAGACCTTCCAAACCGAGGTAAAGAAAAGGCGTCGGGCCAAAGACCCCCCATCCGGGGACACACCGAGGTTGGTACAATATTTGTACACGGCACATTGCCTTGTGAAGTTGGTCATTAAGCTATATATGCTCTTATATATATTTCTTGTTCTTTTTAGACCCCGTCGGCAACCACCGGGGTCCAACTTATGTGGCCAGTACGTCATGAAACACATGTATGATATTATCACGGGAGGAAGGACTAAATTAACTGTAAAGGTAAATGTATTTGATGTTACATATTATGCACGCAAGTTGATTCAGTGTGTGGCTTAATGTTACATATGAAATATGCACGCAAGTTAATTAGTTTTTGTCTTTGATGTTACGAGATGTTTGACTGCCCTGATCCCTTTTCTGATGATGAACTGGAGCACATACGCAATTTGTTTTGTGAATATCTGTATGACTTGATCTTAAAGTCAGGACAATAATTAATGTCCTAAATTCATTTATAAATATATCATGTACAACAATAATATTTTGTAAATTTGTTTATTTTTCTGAACAATATTCATTTGTAAATATACATAGGCAATGTAAAATTCAATAAATAAATTTGTTTAATTTTCTAACAATTTTCTTGTGTCCATTTTGGGTTTCTGAATGTATTGGATGGTGGATAAAGCTATTTAGTGCTTGAAAATTTGAGAAAGTTCTCGAGTTTAGGACCGTATATTAATTAAAAGTCCGGTCTTAAAAGTCCGCATAATAAACATCCGGTCCTAAAAGTGTTCCTTTTAAAAAATATGACATTTTTAGGACCGTATATTAATTAAAAGTGCGATCTTAAAAGTCCACATAATAAACATCCGGTCCTAAAAAAATATGAGACTTTTAGGACCGTATATTGTGAACATCCGGTCCTAAAAGTATTATGAGACCGTATATTATTTTACTGTCCGCTCCTAAAAGTCCTCTTATTTTAATTTTAGAAGTTGGCTTAACCTTTAGGACCATGTAATTGTTAAATGTCCGGTCTTAATAGTCTTCATTTAAATAGAAATGTTCACTCGCTTTTTAGACAAATCATTATGGTTCGAGACAACCGAGGTTCTGGCGTTCTGCTCAAGCTAGGTCCTTCATTGTAGTCGATGTTACCTCTCCTGATCTTGAGCAGCATTATCGGTTTCCCTTTTCTTTGTCTCTTTTCTTTTTGTCGAAAAAAGAAGGAAGATATTGAAAAGGTACTTTGTTTCAAATCAGGGGAGGTAAAACCGACACCAACGACGGTCCAACCTTGAGAAGAATTGTCACTGTGTTTGTTTTTATTCAAATAAGGTAAAAGATGTTTTTTGTTTTTTGTATGTTCTTAACTATATTCTGCGAATTTCTATTGTTGATTTACACGAGGACAATGTTTTGTTTGTTTCCTTTTTGTCGGAAAAAGAAAGACGATAATGAAAAGGACAAGGCGATCGAATATGGAAACCAAAGCTGACAAAAAAAGGAGTGTTTTTAGGACCCTCGATTTACTAAGTGTGCGGTCCTAAAAGTCTTCGTTCTGAATTATTCATCTTAGTTTTTGAGTCGCCATTATCCATCTTTCATAGTTGCCTTGTTTATTGCTTTCAGGTTCGAGATAATGGATAAACTAACGAATTAAAGTACTAAACTCGCACGAGAACAAAAAGAGTGCATAATATTTTATATAATAATTTTTATTGCTGCCCTATTACAAAAAAAAAGGCAAAAAAAACAACTAAAAAAACAACTAATCCTCTTCGTAGACGAAGAGGGAGGGGGGAGCCGGAGTCGTTGGAGTCGGAGTCGGAGTCATCTTGGCCTTATCGTACTCCACGTCATTGGCGTGAAGTACCATGTTCAGCTTGTTGTTCACGGTATGAACAAGTTGAACCAATTGGCCCAAGCGTCGATCAATGTGATCGACGCGGGCCACCAACGACTGCACCAACTGCTTCACAGTCGGAATTGGAGGAGGGAATGGCGGAGGGGGCTGAGGTTGAAGAGGAGGAGGAGGAAACGGAGGACTGGGGAGCAGCCATTACAGTGGAGGCTAGGCGGTGGAGGAGCCGTGTAGAAGTGATGGAGAAGAATGTGAAGAAAGTACAAGTAACAACGGGTTTAAATAGAGAACCCATCCGAACAATGTGAAATGCCGAAACTTTAATGAGGAGACGCATAGTTCATCGAATACGAGGAGCACCTAGTTGGGAAGTTTATGCGGAAGGCGAAGAGACTCGAATCATTCATTTGAACGAGTGTAAGGATACGACTACGCCATCGAATTTGAAAAGAATGAATTTTAGTACCGGGTAAATGATGAAAGGTCGGTCTTAAAAGTAATAGAATTGAATATTTTAAAAATAAATATACTTTTAGGACCGGACATATTATAAAAGGTCGGTCTTAAAAGTAATAGAATTGATTTTAAAAATAAATATACTTTTAGGACCGGACATATTATAAAAGGTCGGTCTTAAAAGTAATAGAATTGATTTTAAAAATAAATAGAATAGGACATATTATAAAAGGTCGGTCTTAAAAGTAATAGAATTGATTTTAAAAATAAATAGACTTTTAGGACGGACATATTATAAAAGGTCGGTCTTAAAATAAAAATTAAATGATAGAATTTTATACCGCGTACCTATAAATCCCGCTCTTAAAAGTTTTCTCGCCTTTATTAACTCCTCATACCTCTATGTCTTTAACTCCTTATTAATTCCTCATCACTACCTTGTAACTCCAAACTACGTACGTGGCTATCTGAGAATAGCTCTCTGCCTTTATTAATTAACTCCTCATACCTCTCTACCCCAACTACTCAAACCATGGTTAGATACAAGAGAACCGCTCGTAGGGGTGCTCTTACTCGTGATGCTCGTGCCTTCCGTCGATCGTTATACGGTGCGCCTCCTCCATCGAGAGTCCGTCCTATTACTGTAGAAGAGTCTCGGGTCGTTGGACCCATTGTTATTTCTTCGGATGATGAAGAGGTTCCCGCTCCCCCTCCCCAACCTCTTGGCCCCACCGCGACTACTACTAACCCCTCTCCTCTTTCCTCTAATGAAGCATTGTGTCTGATGAGAGTAAGACAGAAACTTGCTGATCTCCGGCGGGAAATTAATGTTGTTCACGCCGAAATCACCAAGGCTTTGGAGGATAATAAGCTTTAGGATGTTTAGTCAGATTCTTGTTTTTGATAATTTTCTGCTTGTTTTTCTCTCTTAATTTTCTTGTGTACGTGCATATTCTCCAGTTATGTATGGAAGCAGTAAAACTAAGCTTGTGTCTTTCTAATATTCATATTCTCCAGTTTTCCTTTAATTTATTTTATTAACTCGGTTTCTGAGCTCGCCAAATGCAAACCTCTTCTTTTTTTTTTTTTTGGTTAATTAATAAACGAAATACTTTTAGGACCGTAGTTCTTATAACATTGGTCTTAAAATTAAATGAATACGAAAGTTAGGACCGGAGTATTCTTAACGTTGGTCTTAAAAATTAGTTAATAAATGTTTGACTTTTAGGACCGGACGCTTTATAAATCTCGGCCTTAAAATTAACTGAATAATAAAATTTAGGACCCAAAGTATTGTTAACCTCCGGTCTTAAAAATTTATTAATAGAATTATATCTTTAGGACCGTATATCTTGTATAATTAACCGGTCTTATTAAAATATAAAATATAAAGACATGTCTATGTCGCGGGGAAAATTAAATTTCCCTCTCAGAACTTCTCTTGTCACGCCGAAAGTGATTACACAGGTTCTGTCTCCAGTGTGTGTTGCGTCGTCGATGCTTCGTGTTCCTCTCTCGAGATTAACTCTCTGGTTCCTTAGCTAAACGTCTATAGACCAAGCTGTACGAGGTGTTTCGGTTATATAACTTTATGATTTTCCTTCTAATGGTTCTAGGGTTTTCATGGGTTGAACGAAATCGATGAAATGTTATTGTGGGTTTCTCTCGTTGTTAATGAATATTGTATTTTGAAGATTATATTTGCACTTTAGACCTACCCAACTGACCAAGAAATGTTTTTAGGTTTCTCTTTGTGTATCGCAACATCAACGTTCGTGGCGGGAGAAGAAAGACTCGGCAAACGCATTTGAATTTATATGGTACGGTGAGTCCACAAGACCTTCATGCGATGCATTTAATTTCCTCGTCATGTATTTATTTTGCTTCTTGGATTCACTGTGATACATTTATGACCAAAAGTGATTCTTCATTATGCATTTAATGGGCAAGTTTCTCCGTAAAACCAAAAAAAAAAAAAGACATGCATAACCGACATTGAGCATAAATATGCATTTGGAGTTGGCTTATTTTATATGCAAGTCTCGCCTTTTTCGGATTATGTATATGTTAAATCTTTCCGTCTATAGGAATACTACTATGGACCACGAGTTGGATAAATGCTTTACGGACGAGTGTTGAATATCGAATGGGGTGAGGGACTTTATTGAATTTGCTAAACAAAATGCTCATGATGATAGTGGGAAGTTTTATTGCCTTAGTGTAAAATGTCTGAATGAGAGGCGACTAAGTGTTGAAGTCATACACACACATTTAATTTGTGAAGGATTTTGTAAGACTTATACAGTATGGGTATGACATGGTGAAAAAAATACCAAGTGGGTCTCAACATGGGGAAGTGGCCTTTGATGATAATGACACAGATATGGATGATTGCATAGAGGACATTATCCGTGATGTAGGAGAAGAGGCTTTTCATCAATCACATGCATATGGTAATATGTGCAAGTGATGATGAGACCCTCTATACCGTGGGTGTAAAAAATACCAATTGTTGAACGCTGTATTGAAATTGGTAAGCTTGAAAGCACGTCATGGATGGAGCGACAAGAGTTTTTCTGAAATGCTTGAGGCTTTTAAGGACATGCTTCCGGATGATAATGTGTTGCCGTATCGATACTATGATGCTAAGAAAATACTTTGTCCACTGGGGATGGAGTACAAAAAGATCCATGCATGCCCGAATGATTGTGTATTGTATAGAAAAGAGTTTGAAGAGAAGCAAAACTGTCCGAAATGTGAAACCCCAAGGTACAAGTCAAATAAGGGGCCTGTAAAAGTGTTGTGGTATCTTCTAATCATACCAAGGTTCAAGCGGTTGTTTGCGAATGAAAATGATGCAAAAAATTTGAGGTGGCATGCAGATGAGAGGATTTCTGATGGAAAGCTTCGACATCCGGCCGATTCTTCTCAATGGAAGAAAATCGATCAATTATTTCCGATGTTCGGCGAAGAACCTAGGAACCTTAGGCTTGCCCTTAGCATGAATGGCATGAATCCATATGGAAGCCTTAGCAGCATACATAGTTCATGGCCTGTACTACTGATTATTTACAACTTATCTCCAATGTTATGCATGAAATGAAAGTACATCATGTTGTCTATGTTGATTTCGGGACCGAAACAACCCGGAAATGACATTGATGTTTACCTTCAGCCCTTGATCGAAGACTTGAAGGAGTTGTGGGCAGAAGGTGTCGATGTTTTTGACTCTTTCAAGAAGGAGGTGTTTAAAATGCGAGCCATGATATTTTGTACTATAAATGACTTCCCATATCGTCGATTAAAGAAAGCCACGCTACCATTTTTGGTGGCCAAGAGTATGAAGATGCATATCGTCGATTAAAGAAAGCCTTTTTTTGGTGGCATTGACTCGGGAGCAAGTTTATGAAAAGGTGAAAAATATCAATGTGGTCTTCGGTAAGACGCAAAGAATAGAAAAGAAACAAATATATGGAAAAAGAGATCTGTATTCTTCGATCTTCCATATTGGCACAATCTTGATGTGAGACACAGTATTGATGTCATGCATGTGGAGAAAAACGTATGTGATAGTATTGTCGGCACGCTTCTCAACATACAAGGTAGTTCCAAGGATGGTGTGAAGGCAAGATTGGATTTGATAGCAATGGGAATACGCGAAGAGTTACATCCGAGGCCAGATGGGAAGAGAACTTATTGTCCCCTGGCTTTTCATACTTTGTCTAAGGATGAGAAATGAAGTTTTTGTGAGTGTTTACATGGCACAAAAGTTCCCACGGGGTATTCCTCAAATTTGAAGAGGCTTGTATCGATGAAGGACTTGAAATTAGTAGGCCAAAAGTATCATGATTGTCATGTCTTGATGCAACAGCTACTCCCAATAGCTATTCGAGGCATCGCCGAATATGATCTTCGGGTCGTTTTGACTAGACTTTGTGTCTTCTTCAATGCGCTTTGTAGTAAAGTTTTCGAGATTGAAAAGTTGGATGAATTGGAGAATGAAGGATATCTTATCTTGTGCCACCTTGAGAAGCTTTTTGTTCCTACATTTTTTGACATCATGGTTCATCTAATTGTTCATCTAGTGAGGGAGATAAAGATGTGCGGCCCTATCCATTTATGGTGGATGTACCCAATTGAAAGATCTATGAAATTCCTAAAAGGGTACGTGAAGAACACATACCGCCGGAAGCATCGATTGTTCGAAATATGTTTTGAAGAAGCCATGGAATTTTGTCAAAATTATTTGGCCAAAGTAAGACATATTGGGCTTCCAAAACGTCGCACATCTTTGAAGGGGGTAGACGAGGGGCTTCCGTAAAGAGTGTGGATCCTGATGAATCGTCACAAGTCCACTTATACATCTTGAATAATGTTGATGAAGTTCAAGCCAGCATAGCTGAACATAAAGAAGCTGTAAGGAAAGAAAATCATCGAATGACTGAACAAAGGTTGATTAGGGAGCATAACAGAACTTTTGCAAACTGGTTCAAACAAAAGGTCGAGGGAGAGGAATGTGTTTCTGATACAATCAAATGGTTAGCACGTGGTCCCGAGGTCGATGTCATAAGTTGGAATTCGTATGTGATCAATGGTTATACATTTTACACGAAGTCCCTAGATGATAGGAGCACAGTCGGAAACGGTGGTGTTATGTTAGAGGCTGAATCTACGCACTTCTCCGGTTCGAAAGACAAGAGCCCTTTATTGGCAGTCATGCCATATTATGGGGTTATTGAAGAGATTTGGGAGGTGGACTATGTGAAAATTAGATTTCCCATTTTCAAATGCAAGTGGGTCAATGTCAATAATGATGTTCGGATCGATCGGCTAGGATTTACATTAGTCGATGTCCATGGTAGAAGTTTTGGAGATGAACCTTTTATTATGGAAGACCAGGCAAAACAAGTGTTCTATATCACCGATCAAGAAAATAAAATGTGGTCCGTAGCTTTCCAAGGAAAGAGGGTCATTGATATTGATGAGGAAATGAATTCGAATTATGGTATTCCCGAGAGTACTCCTTTTTCAAGGGGTCTACCTAGGACATAAACGAAGAAGATGAAGCAGATAATGAACCCGCATAAGAAGTGATCATCAAGAAGGGATATGGGAAGATATCACTTTATAAAAGAGTCAATTCATAAGGTAATATTCATATGCAGATTTCTTTGAAAACTTTAAGGTTTTAACTATATTATATTCCTTGTATGTCATAAACAATGTCACCGACTATGAAGTTTGTTCTTGTTTTATTTTTTTGGCAGGATCCGATCCAAAGGGGCATGTTATAAAAGAGGATGTTACTTTGTCGGGTGGGAATCAGATGAAGGCATGGTGAATATTATTTTGGGCATGTGTGTTGTATTTGTAACTTATTGTATTTGTAAGTAAGTTATCTTATTGTATGAATTAATTTGGGTGTTGTAGTCATAGTATAATCATTAATTAAGAGGCCAAATAACTCATGGTGAATAATATTTGTATTCTTTTTCCAATTCAATTTATTCAAATAATTGTTCATAGCTTACAGCTTAAAGTATCGACTTTTATGTGCTGGATTGGGTGGTGGATTTGTGTGTATAATACAATCAGGAAGAATAGAACAGGAAAAATTCAGGAAAATTTACACCGTAAATAAATGCGCCGGTCTTAAATGGTGAGTTTTTAAGACCGGATGTATTTATATGTCCGGTCTTAAAGGTCAGGAAGTGCCCGGTCTTAAAAGTCGGTCTTTTTAAGACTAGTAAATTTATACATGCGGTCTAAAATAAAATTTTTAAGACCGCATTTATTTATCATCCAGTCTTGAAAGTCAATCTTTTAAGACCGCGTATAATTAGTCAGGTCTTAGAAGCCGCTAAGTTTAAGACCGTATTTATTTTTGTCCGGTCTTAAAATTCTATCTTTTAAGAGCGGCCTAATTATTAGCTATTCTTAAAAGTTGAGTTTTAGGACCGAACAAAAAGTATTTCAGGTTTATTTTAGTACGACTTTTAAGACCCAATGTTTTAAATGTCCGGTCTAAAATATTGTATTTAAGACCGGTCGTAGTCCAGTCTTAAATGTAGACTTTTAATATAAATTTGGAACAAGACCGGTCGCGGGTCCGGTCCTACGATGCCTCTTTTGTCCGGTCTTAAAAGCCTTTTTTGCACTAGTGCATATATGAGATAACACAAAATACGGATTCTGTTGCTAATTCTAGGTCTCCTAATATTGGGTTGGGATGCGAATTAGATCCCACCCGATGTTACGAGAAAATATATAGGGGAGTTGTACCCAGATGCAGATATTGCTTACAGGGACAGTACTTAGCATTTCTAGGAATGCAGATATGTGGTACTAGGATTAGTACACACATGATTTGCTGATATCTAGTGATATATGGATTTATACCAGCAACAGTACCCTAGATCTGATGGGCACTTTGAGGTTAAGCGTGCTTAGATGAGAGAAATTCTTGGGATATATAGTCATGGAAAAGGACAAGCCTCAAAGGTTTTGTTTCTTACTTTGGTTAAATAATAATAGCCTAAAAATTTCATTTATTTCATGATTATTGTGCTGAACTGATTTTTCAAGAAATAAATACAAATGTCGCCGTGAATAATTTCTTAAGAGAAAACAAAAAAGTTAAAAAAAAATTATCGCCAAAAATAAATTTTCATGGCAAACATAACCATAATATTTTCACTACTGGATTTATCATTGGCCTAGGAGAAAATTTTTGACTTTATAATTAATTTAATATAAAATACAACATTTACAGTAATCACTAGTATACCTTATTTTTCAAATACTGTACAGTATATGATGAGGCTGGTTCACCAAATAACGATCTTGTCTATCATTTGTTTTGAAACAAACTGTGATGCCTTATTTTTGAATTTTATGTATACTTATGAGGATCTGTTTTTTCTGCTCTTGAAGGGAAAATAAAAAAGATCAAACGACTTTATATTGCAAGTTTCGTGCATATAACCTTTTAAATTTTCTTATACAGTTCAGCTTATAATAATTGAGATAGGATATTCTTACTACCTCTTTATCTTACTACCATCTTACTACCATTTTGTTAACGTTGGATCTATTATTTGATCCAACGGTCCATATTTACCCTACTTAAAACCCTCTTCCTTTCTCTCCCTTCATCTTCCACTCTCCCGACCGGATCGCCAATGCATCGCCGCCAGGACGCGTCCACCATTCTGATCAATCTTGAGTCAAGCCTGAACCTTCTTTTCCCCTCACGGTTCAGACCTGTTATCAAGAAATTAATTCAGGGACTCAAGAAGACAATCAAGACCAGTCAAGAAACCCAAGAGGACCAAGACTTCAACGCTGGGTATTGGCAATTAATTGGCGTCCACAGTGATTATTGGAGTATTTCCTGTTGGGCAGTTTCAGTATTGCGATCGTATTATCGTCTGATTCCAGTCTTTCTTTTGGCTGCATCACATCGAAAATAATTCTGGGTTCAGTTCGTGAGTTCACGTCTTCAAGTCCAGGATTCTCTGTTCGTTGGAGTCACGTCTTCGATTCTGTAATTCTCTATCACCATATTGTTTGATTTTGCAGATCTGAATTACCTATTTGATTTCAATTAGCTATACGATTTCTATACGACTAGCAACTCAATGCTTTTGCTGATATTGTTCACGGTTATCGTTTCCTTGGGTTTTGCACCAATTCTACTTATTTTATCATGCTATATATAGTTGAATTTCGCCAATCAGTTTAAGTTCCAATGTGTTCCCGAACATCCTAACTCAAATCAAAGAAGTTTCTCATAAATAGGGGTTACAATTATTGATCTGTTTATTTTATTTATTTCTCCTCCTAGATAGATCTCCCATTTGACTTTGCTTCTTTTTTTTTTCACGACTTGTACGAAGTCTTCATCTTCGAATGATAAAATCGATGATCTTTTGCTTATATTATTAAAAAATGTTTATAGCATGTCAACTTGCTCGAACCTAGCTAAGCTCAAGACTAATAAATGTGTTTTTTAAAATCAAGATTGTATGGTATGGATAAAGTCTTATGTAGAATCTGAGCTAGTCAGATTTACGCTAAATAATTGTGATATTGGGCAGGGAAAAAGTAAGTATTAGTTCATGACACAACTCAATGAAACCTGATTAATTCAACGGACCACAATCATATGCTAGTACAGAAAAGAGAACGGTGTTCTCGACCTTTGACTCGATAACAGTTTAAGAAAGAGTAAAACACAGAGCACACACAATGAGAGAGGTATTCAAAAGCCGACGCACATTACACGTCCTCCTCCTCCTCCCGGTCGCTTCGACTTCTATTATTCACAGGGGACAGTTCAAACCACTTCGATTTTGATTGCTACTTAACTTATATCCTATATAGACAAAGAAGCGTATTCAGATTTTGAACTTTTTTTAAATGAACATGGTTATCAAATATTGCAGTTGGGAAGAATTATATTGGTATATTATCCTTCAAAGGTGATGTCATTGAATTTTTGTAACCCAAAGATTTTCGAAAATCTTCTCATCACTGTAGTTTTATAATATAATTATTTCAGTAAAATTAAAATTATATATAATAAGTAAACCGGTCGAATTATCAATAATACTTTCATTCATTTACTGATTATCTTCCATGCCTATATAATGTTCTTCTCATCTCGGGTGTAATTGGATTGAAAATCTTAGTCTAGTCCACTATACCTTTTTTTTTTTTGGTCATGATTAAGAGTATTTGAATGTTATTTATATGTTTATTGATTTTAAATTTTTAGGTATATTATGGATGAGCGTCAAGACTACATTGACTTAAATGATGAAATTAGGAATGATGACATACCCGATGAATTGGGAGATGACTTATTGAATATGGATGATGATCCAATAGATTACATCAACTTCGTTGATGATGAAATTATAGAAGAGATGCCTCTTAATGTAGGAGATGACATATCGAATGATTTAATTGATAACATTCCAAATGTCATGCCCTTGACACCGACAAAAAATTATAATATTTTAATTGAGGTTGGAATGGAATTTTCTGAACAAAAGGATGTAATGGACTTGTATACAGCATATGGCAAGGTAAAAGGTTTCGGCGTCAGAACACGAACAAGGAGGGATAACTACTTCAAGCTAGTTTGTACTAGAGAGGGCTATCCACAACCAAAAACAGATAAAGATGTTGCTCAAGTTTGTCAAACCAAATCAAAAAAGACATCATCATTTCGCATTGGGTGTGAAGCTTGTGTAAAGGCTTCTAAGAGTGGAAAAACAAAAATGTGGAGAATTACACATTTTGACGACAACCATAATCATGTTCTTGTGACTCCAAAGAGTGTTCATTATCTCAAATCACACAGAAAAATGCCTGATGCTGCAAGATCATTGGTTGAAAAATTTAATCGAGTCAGGCTTGCCCACAGAAAAGTGGCTACCATCTTCGTGAGGCGATGAGTTATTATTTTGATCGAGATTGTTATAATCATCTAAAAAGTGTGAGGAGGAGAATGTATAATACAGGAGATGCACAAGCTGTGTTACACTATTGTGTTAAACAACAATCATTGAATCCAAATTTTTTTATTCCATTAAATATGACAATGAGGATCGCATGGAAAGCTTTTTTTGGATTGATGCAAGGTCCACGCAAGCTTATAATTTTAAAAAAGATTTATAATTGATGTATGTAACAATTTATCAGCAAATAGAACGAAACAATTCTCATTCAAGAAGCCATATGAGTATTACAATTTTATCTCAGCTTCAGGAGATAGACAGACAAATATTATTAAGAGGCCAGGAATAAAATATTCTTCACCTCAAACAAATGAGAAACTTTATTAACCAATATCTTTATTCATTAGCAAGCACCAATGACAAACCAAATCTCCAAACACACAATGAACATAAAATAAAGGAAGTTGACCATTTGAGTGAATAGAAAAACAAATCAAAACACTGGAAATTTAATGAATAGTGATGATGAAGATTTGTTTAAGCACATTGAAAGCCGTGGTTGTTCCTGCCACAGTTGTTAAGGATTAAGCTTAAGTCGACCGGAACGTTGAGAGGGATGCCTAAGACGTTCCCGTTGATGATTGTGCAAAGGCAAGCAGCGGCTTCAAGATCAACCAAACCCTGAATGAGGCTGCAACATGGGAGTGTTGGTGGTGATCCAACGACAAGGTTCACCAAATTCAACGCATTAGCACATACACCTAACTTAAGTGCATCTATGGGACAGTTATCCCCTGTGGACAGAGACGGACCCAGGAATTTTACTTACGGGGGGCAAAAATAAAAAATGATACATCAAAAGGACGGACACAAGGGGGGCTAGGGGTGGCCCCCGCCCCCCCCTAAAATTTTAATAAAAAAAATAATAATAAGGGACTTAAAACATGACAAGTTCGTAAGGTGAGATATTACATTAGGAACGGTTTTGAGCAAAAAAAGATATTAGGAAAGGTGTGAGAATCTACAATTATGTTTGTTGTCATATTTTAAGAAAAGTGGGGCCACACCTTTAATATGCATTTGTAAGGTGTGAGATATTAGGAAAGGTTTTTGGCCAAAAATAAAGATACTTATTAGGAAGGGTGTGAGATATTACGATTACGTTTTATGTTATATATTTTAAGAAAAAGTTAAGAAGTGGGGGCACACAAAGCCTTTAATATATATTCCCAAGGTTACTTGTTTTGCACTTTTTGGAAATTGCCATTGTCTCTTTTTCCTATTGCCGGTGGCTCGCCTTGCATTTTTTTCAATAGCTTACGGCAAATTTTGAGAATCAATAAGGTACTTAAAATCACTTCTTTTCATTAAATTTCCTTCATAAAATTTATTATACATGATTTTATCTTTCTGATGATACTACTTTTATACTGATTAGAGAATATTTTAGGGTTAGTATTTTGGACAAGTTTTGAGTTTTATTAACAAATGGCTATGAGAATATTGATGATGACTAATATTTAATTTTAATCGGTTTACTTTTGCTATTAATAATATTCTTAAAATCATATTATTCATGAAATAATTTATACTCTTTGTAGGTGATTATTATGGGGAAGAGTGCTACCATTGATACTTATTTTAAGAGAAAAATAGTGAGTCTTTACCCTCGTCTACTTCTAATGTTGAATTGTCAAATACCGAGACTCCTTCTTCAAAGTCTCCTAGAATTGAAAATAAAGAGGTAGGTAAAGAAGTTGATCTTGCTTCATTGGAAAGAGATCCCGACTCGCGCGCCTCCAATATGGGAATATGCGATAAATCAACAAGATGAAATTCGTCGTGCTTATCTTAAACTTGGTCCATTTCAAAGGTGCAAGCTTCAAAATTATCCTTTTTCTGGGCCAGAGAAAAATCAACGTCATTTTTGCACTTCTTGGTTTGATTTGTTTCCATCTTGGTTCGAATATTCTCCAAGTAAAGATGCTGTATTTTGTTTGCCTTGTTATTTATTTAGTAAACCAGGCAGTGGTCGTTCTGGACTTAATACATTTGTTGTTGATGGATTTAAAAATTGGAAAAAGGTTAATGATGGAGAAAATTGTGCTTTTCTACGCCATGTTGGGAAAAATGCTATGTCAGTGCATAAAAATGTTGTGAGTTCATGTAGTAATCTTATGAATCAATCTCAACATATTGAGATATTGGTTGAAAAACTTACTTCTCAGAGATTGTAGGCTAATCGTTTAAGACTACAAGTTTCGTGGACGTGACAAGATGGCTTGCTCTTCAAGGATGTGCTTTTAGAGGTAATGATGAAAACTTAGATTCACTTAATCGGGGTAATTTTCTTGAGATGATAAAGTTTTAAGCTTCCTATAATCAAGAAGTTGCAGCAGTTGTTTTAGAAAAAGCTCCTCAAAATGCATCATATAGTTCCCCTCGAATTCAAAAGGAAATTCTTCATGTTTTCTCTCAAAAGGTAAAGAACACAATACGGGAAGAAATTTCTAATGCCAAGTTTTGTCTTATTGTTGATGAAGCTAGTGATGTATCTAAAAAAGAGCATATGGCTATTGTTTTGAGATACATCGATAAAGATGGTTTTATACGGGAAAGGTTTTTCGGTCTTGTACATGTGGAAGATACAAGTGCTAAGACTTTAAAACAAGGAATAGTCGACACTCTTCGTTGCCATAATCTTGATATACAAAATATTCGAGGACAAGGCTATGATGGAGCTAGCAATATGCGAGGTGAGTGGAATGGATTGTAGGCTTTAATTTGCACTGAGTGCCCGTATGCTTATTATGTTCATTGCTTTGCTCATCGCCTTCAACTTGCCTTGGTTGCTGCATCTCATGAGGTAAAACATGTTCATCAGTTTTTTGAAAAATTGAACTTCATAATCAATATTGCCACTTCTTCTTGTAAGCGTAATGAGGAGTTAAGCGCTGCCCAAACAAATGAAATTGCAAGAATGATTGCTATTGATGAACTCAAATCAGGATCTGGTCTTAATCAAATTGGTACTTTGCATCGAGCTGGAACTACTCGTTGGAGTTCTCATTACAATTCCATATGCAGTTTGCTTAAAATGTTTCAAGCCACATGTGAAGTTCTTGACAATATTTCTAATGAAGGAAAGACAGCATCACATCGTGGAGATGCAGATAATACATACTCATCATTGGTATCTTTTGATTTTGTCATCATATTGCACCTTATGAAAGAAATTATGGGTATTACTGAAGTCCTTTGTCAAGCTTGGCAACGAGAGTCTCAAGATATTTCAAATGCTTTACATCTGGTTTCAACTACAAAAGAGTTACTTCAGAAATTAAGAGAGACAGGTTGGGATGATTTCTTAGTTCACGTTCAAGAATTTTGCATAAAACACAACATTGACATTCCAGATATGAGTGCAAAGTATATTGGAAGGAGAGGTCGTGCTCGAAATGAACAAGGTGATTTTTCTACTGAAAAATTTTATAGGGTAAATATCTTTTGTGCTACCATTGATTATCAATTGCAAGAATTAAATAGCAGGTTCAATGATAATGTTGAATTACTTGCTTTGAGCATGACTTTAGATCCAAGAAACAGGTACAAGTCATTTAATAGTGATAATATTTGCAAACTTGTTGATAAATTTTATTCTAGAGATTTCACAGAACAGGAAAAATTGCATTTGAAGATGCAGTTACAACATTTTGAGCTTGACATTCCTAAGCATCCAGATTTCATTAATTTATCAACTACATCTGAATTATGTCAAGGACTAGCAAGAACTGGAAAGTGCACCATTTACCCTCTTATTGATAGAGTGATTAGACTTGTACTCACACTTCCAGTGTCTACAGCAACTACTGAAAGATCTTTCTCTGCTATGAAGATAATCAAGAACAGACTTCGAAATAGAATGGAAGACCAATTTCTTGATGATTCTTTGATTACATACATTGAAAAAGAAATTGCTTTGAGTTTTAGTACGGATTCAATTATAGATGAGTTTAACAACATGAAAACACGTAGAATAAGAGTCAAATGAAATAAACTTATTTTTCGTAATTTATTTCTTTCAAATTTTTGTATATTAGGTCTTTGACATATTTTAAATACTTTTATTTATGATGTATCATTTTTTATTTTTGCCCCCCGTAAGTAAAATTCCTGGGTCCGTCTCTGATAGAGAGGTATTTATAGGTGAGGATTGCGGGATTTTATGTATAGATTTGAGCAAGGATGAATAAAATATTGCCCCGGTCTTAAATATAAGAGTTAGATAACTAATATAATTTGTATACATTAAGAAGAAGTTAATTAAGTTAGGTATTTGTAAAACAATTTGTGTTGGTTTACCTATAATACCACTTTTAATTATTTGCATTGAAAATTACTAACGTAATAAATTAATCCCTCTTAAATAACTTGCATTGAAAATATAATTAAACTAATCCTTTTGTTAACGATTTTCTTCAAACCATGGAGCCCGACTATATATTTAACTCGCTTCGGTCATATAGGTGTATGAGCTTGATGATAAGCGTTTGTTTTGATTCTAAATGTAAGATTTTTTATTTTTTTTATTGTCTAAAAAATTATAAACTTGACGACAACGAAGGTCCGTAATTTTTTGAGAGAAAAAATAAATTAAAAGCTGATAGAAATACAATTTACTTTACCCCTATTTATAAGTCACTTTCAACATATTTTACTTTACGAGACTAGGAAAAACATTAAAACTTATTAATCTTGTATTAAAATTCAACTTCTTTCAACTTTATCCATATTTGATACAGACATTACACCCAATACAAATAAACTTAATATAAAATAAATGAATAGTAAAATTGTACATTCATATGAAAATTTTAATAATGTGACTTATAAGTATGAAAAAAATTATTTTTTTCTCAACCTTATAATAGAACTAAAGGAGTACATTACTACTAACTTCTTATGATCATATAAAAATAATATTTAACTAATTTATAATATTCTTGTTGCAATCATTTAATGTGGGAATATAATTTATTATTTTTCATTGTAATGGTTAACTAAACTACTATTTTAAAAAGGGTTACATGTGAGTAATTATTAGCTTGGTGTGTGAACTCTCCTAACTCATAGTTGACAGCGATGAGACCAGTAACATTGAAGTTATTGGCAGAATCTATAAACAAAGTTGGCTCCGAATGCTTCTGGAAAAAGGTGCTTATGTGTTGCATCTTGTCGTGTATTTGCATGTATTAATTGTTTAAGAAGTATGCATTACGAAATCAGATAAATAAAGATTACGGAATCTATATATGATTTTCCATGTATTGTTAATACGTAATGGTGCATGTTACGTAGCCTTAAATTTAGGTGGCAATAATTGTTTTCAATTAAAACTAAATTATATATAAATCTCTTGAGTATAAATATATAAATAAATCCCGTACATTTAATTTAAATTTGTATATTTTTTTCAATACACGAAATTTTAGGAGAATAAGGTTCTAAGGGCACTCCACTTCACCAAGGCTAAAGTATGTTTCTAGACTAAAAAGCACTTACACAAAAGTACTTACAAATTGCCTACCAATAAGTGTTTAATAGCAAGATTTGAACTTACAACCTCATAGATTATGAATCAATTGGACTAACTTTAGTTAGTAATTTTATACATTATTTATCTGCAAGCAAATTCAAAGTTTAAGAAATTAATGCATATATATATATATATATATATATATAAAAGGTTTTTTTGTGGTAATAGATAGGTAAGGGTTATCTGTACGAACTCATGGGGGCCGTTTTCAATAAGTTTTAAGGATTAAGAAAGTTATTTTAAAATTTGGGTTAAAGTGCATTTTTGCCACGGAAGTTTTGCTAAAGGAGCGCCAAAGACCCGGAAGTTTTTAGGGTACCAAATTTTCCCTAAGTATTAAAAAGGTATCAAATTTACCCAAAAGTGACTAAGCCCACGAGATCGTTAAAATGTGAGGTGGCATACCACCTCATCACACGTGGCATGTCATCTCATCAATCAAAAATATCATTTTTGCCCTGGAAGTTTCATTGAGGAGCAATTTTGCCCCGGAAGTTTTCAGTGAGGAGCAATTTTGCCCCGGAAGTTTACAAAAGTAGCAATTTTGCCATTCTTTCTCCCAATATTAAATTTGACTATTAGATCAGTCAAACACCACACATGTCATGCCTTGAAAATGTCGAACTTGGAGTCAGAGAAGGAGATCCTTGACATGTTGAGCTCAAGGCGGCCAAAATTTGTGAAGCCGAATTAGTCACAGGGACTAGAGCTGGGAAATCGGGCCCTGCAAGGCTCGGGTTTGAAAAATAAGCCAGAAATTTGAAATTGGCCTTGCAGGGCCGGCCCTGGAGGGCCTCGGGCTTAATCAGGCTAGCCTTGCAGTTTGTATAGATTGATCATTTGTTTAGATCATAAGTGATGCTTCTTGTGACCAGTTCGGCTTAACAAATTCTGGCCGCTTTTGAGCTCAACATCTCAAGGATCTCCTTCTCTCGACTCCAAGTTTGACCTTTTCAAGGCATGACATGTGTGGCCTTTGACTGATTTAATAGTCAAATTTAATATGCGGGAAAGAAGGGCAAAATTGATATGTTTTGTAAACTTCTGGGGTAAAATTGCTCCTTAGTGAAAACTTCCGGGGTAAACTTGCTCTCAGTGAAAACTTCCGGGGCAAAAATGATACTTAACTCTTATTGGGTTGATGAGGTGGCATGCCACGTGTCATGAGGTGGCATGCCACGTGTACACTCAGTCAAACTTAACGGTCAAAATTAACGGATGGGCAAATTTGCTACCTTTTTCATACTTCCGGAGGAAATTTGGTACCTTTTTCATACTTCCAGGGTAATTTTGGTACCCAAAAACTTCAGTCTTCGGACGCTCCATTAGCAAAACTTCCGTGGCAAATTTGATATTTAACCCTTAAAATTTAGTCCAAAATTTATGAAAGTTCCTTGTAATTTAGCTTTAAAAAAAATTGTGTTCTTAATTGCTAGTTATGACCCTAACCATAAATAGATAGATAAAGAATTAAAAGCTATAAAAGAAAGCAAAAAGTCAAGACACAACTGTAGATCAAACTGATCATGATCAAAAGGATATACCAATATTATTGTTGATTAAAAATCCTGTTCAACTTAATGTCTCACAACTCATAATGTTTATAGTAATAACGAATGAAGACAAAAAAAGTAATAACAAAAGAAAAACACTAAAGTATAATACTTTTATATTCAATTTGATAAAAGAACACCTTTTCAGTTAACTTAAAAACCCCCACAGCCTAAAACTTAATAAACTTTCAGCTTTGCTCTTGAGAACTAAGGTGACATTTTTAAGAAAAACCCGTTCAATAATAAAAATTCATACTTAATTCAATAAAAATCATATGACATAATTTTTGGCTCATTTTAATCCTTTGAAAGTCATTCAGATAAGGAAAAACTAGTCCATAACTCGCTGATCTGTTTGTATAAAGAAAACGAGTCAAGAAATGTGGTTTTAATATTTTCACATAGCAAACTCGGTAATCTATTTGTTTTTTAAAACAGATTAATACCATCTTTGATTCTTATAGTTTAACTTCTTTTTACTTTTAGTCCCTGAAATTTCTAACACTTGGTTCTTATGCGTTTCACATAGTTTCTATAGTTTGAAAAAGACGTTGACGGTGTTAATTTTGATAACGTGATATAAAGACGGTCAAAATTGCGGAGGTCGATGGCTGATTGGGCACGATGATGACCGTGTAATTTTATTGATTAGTTAACAACATGGACATATGACCAAAAAAACATAGAAAGAATTACCCTGGAATGCACATCAACCTCAGGACTCATAGTTCTCAAAGTTCTAAGTTCAGCCTTCAACAAGAAGACTAATATTGAGGCCAAAGTTGGCATCTTTCTCTTTTCTCATCATATACAAAGTCGTCTCCGATTATTTTTTAAACATTTTTTTGTTCTGTCTTGTGTGGCTCCAGTGTTATTGATATGATTCCCGAAAGAAAAGGATGATTGGATCAACTAGGAATGGAATTTCGCACCCCAAATTCAGCCTCCAACACGTCCCGATAAGAACAACGTATCTCACACTATAGACCTCGGATTTGAGTGATTCCAAACGAGGTGAAAGATGACTTTCTGAAACACGATTTTGGCTCAAGAATCATCGAAAAAGGATAAGGGAATCTGGAGATACGAAACCAAGAAATATAGAACGAAAATTGAAGTTTATGGATTATAGGTAGGCGCCACAATTCCAAAGAATTGGTAAGCCCAAGAACGCCACAAGGATTGATGTCCTTGATAAGTTCAGAGATTCTCAAAAGAACCCTAGAGAAGCTTGTCTCTCACCAAAAAGGTTAACTTTGAATTCTGCTGTGCTCTCAAAAAGCCATGGTGTTCTCTTATATAGTGGACAACATCCATATTAAGTTTGACCTAAATATGCTTATACACAAAGGAAAATAAGACAGACCAATAAGCCTTATTACAAAAGTTTAGCTAAATGTAAGAAAAATAAAACTAAGTGCAGAATTTGGGCTAAGTAAAATGAACCCTTCATGCATATCCATTGAGGCTTATTCTTCAAGGTCTTGAATCTGAATTAAGTGTATCATTTCGGTCTCTTCTTCCTTTAGACTTGGGCTTGTCTCAAGTAAAGTGGTCACCAAGAGATTTAGAGCCTCTTTAGCCTTTTTAGCTTTTGCTCTTGTCATTGGGCCTCCAAGACCTTGTATGTCCTCCAAGTTTGTTGCCTTGGTCATACCGCCTCCTATGTCCTCATCATTCCCTCCTTCTTCAGAAGAATTTGTCCTCAAATTGTAATCCCCTTCTCCTGCATCAAAAAGGGACAAATCAACCACATTAAAAGTAGTGCTTACATTAAAAGTAGTGCTTACACCATACTCACCAGGGAGATCTATTTTATAGGCATTATTATTAATCTTGGATAGCACTTGGAAAGGACCATCTCCCCTTTGTCAAGCTTAGATTTCCTTTGGGCGGGAAACTCTCTTTTCTCAAATGAACCCAAACCTAATCACCTGGTTCAAACACTACCTTTTCCTTCCTTTGTTCGCTTGCTTGATGTAACTCTCTACCTTTTTTTCAATGTTTGCCTTTACCTTCTCATGTAGTTTCCGCACATATTCAGCCTTACTCTTACCATCTTTATGCTCAGTCTGGCCATCAGTTTGTGGATGACAAGTAGTAGAAAAGAGAAGTTTAGTTCCCAGCTTACTCCATAATTTCCTCCAAAAATGACTTAAGAATTTAGTATCACAATCAGAGACAATGCTTCTTGGAAGCCCATGGAGTCTTACCACTTCCTTGAAGAACAAATCAGCAATGTGGATTGCATCATCAACCTTTTCAGACGGATAAAATGTGCCATTTTAGAAAACCCGTCCACCACAACAAAAATAGAATATTTGCCATTTTTAGACCGAGGTAGTCCTAACACAAAATCCATAGAAATATCAATCCAAGGGCAATCTGGAATAGGCAAAGGAGTATACAACCCATGAGGCAATAATTTAGACTTAGATCTTACATACAATGCATCTTTCACACAATTTATGTACATCACGTTTCATGTGTGGCCAATAAAAATGTTCATGCAGCATGTCTAGAGTCTTTTGGATCCCAAAATGTCCCATTAGTCCCCCTTGTGTGCCTCCTTCACAAGTAATTCCCTAATGGAACCTTTAGGAACACACAATCTCTTTTCTTTAAACAAGTAATCATTATGCCTAAAAAATCCATTTTGAGCAAAGATGCACATAAGGGTTTTATAGATTTGTGCAAAGTGTGGATCATGCTCATACAATCCCTTAATATGATCAAAGCCAATGAACTTAGTTTCAAGAGTAGAGAACAGAAAGCATACCTTCTTGAGAGTGCATCGCAACCACATTAGATGTACCTTTCTTGTGCTTGATCACATAGGAAACCGCTCCAAGAACTCGCCCATTTGGCATGCCTTTTTGTTAAGCTTGCCTTGTCCTTTTAAATACTTTAAGGACTCATGGTCACTGTTGATGACAAACTCTTTGGGCAAGAGATAGTGTTGCCAAGTTTGCAAAGCCCTTGCTAATGCATACAATTCCTTATCATATGTGGAATAATTAAGAGCAGCCCCATTCAATTTTTCACTAAAATAAGCAATGGGATGCCCTTCTTGCATCAAAACAGCCCCTATCCCCACATTAGATGCATCACATTCAATCTCAAATGACTTAGCAAAATTAGGCAAAGCAAGAATAGGTGCATTGGTTAATTTTTCCTTGAGGGCAGCAAAGGCTTGCTCTTGTTTTGCCCCCCATTTAAAACCATCATGCCTTTTAATCACATCATTCAAAGGTGTAGCTATTGTACTAAAGTCTTTGACAAACATCCTATAGAAACTAGCTAAGCCATGAAAGCTTCTTACCTCACTTACATTCTTAGGAGTTGGCCACTCTTGAATAGCTTTCACCTTCTCTTGATCAACTTGCACTCCTTGTAAGCTAACAACAAAACCAAGAAAAACTACATGGTCTATGCATAACACACATTTTTCCATGTTAGCATACAATTTCTCATGCCTAAGAGCTTTTAACACACCTCAAATGCACAAGATGATCATCATAGGATTTGCTATAAATCGAATATCATCAAAATACACCACAACAAACTTCCCTAAAAATTCCCTTAACACATGATTCATTAATCTCATGAAGGTACTAGGAGCATTAGTTAAACCAAATGACATAACCAACCATTCATACAGCCTATATTTAGTTTTAAAAGCTGTTTTCCATTCATCCCCTTCTCTGACCCTAATTTGATGGTATCCACTCTTTAAATCAATTTTAGAGAAGAAACAAGCACCATGCAATTCATCCAATAAATCATCCAATCTAGGAATGAGATGTCTATACTTTACCGTGATGTTATTGATGGCTCTACAATCAGTGCACATCCTCCATGTTCCATCTTTCTTAGGTACTAGAATGACTGAACTGCACATGGACTTAAGCTTTCTTGCTCCCACCCTTTTTGCATCAAGTCTCCAACTTGTCTTTGAATCTCCTTGGTATCTTGGGGTTACTCCTATAGGCTGGCCTATTAGGCAATGAAGCTCCTGGAATGAGATCAATTTGATGTTCTATGCCTCTTAGAGGCGATAGTCCGTGAGGTACCTCTTTAGGAAAAACATCTTTAAATTCCTGCAACAAATTAGAAACCTCATTTGGAAGAGAGTTAGTAGGACTTGCATCTGTAAAATTATTCTCTTTACTCAAAGTAAGAGCATTGGCCTTTTCAAATGCATTGCCTTTTTCACCTCTTTTTCTTTTATAAACAAGTTTGGTGCTTTTCTCTCTTTTTCTCTTTTTTTTTCTTGTTTCTCTTCCACTCTCTTTTTCTCTCTTGCTTTCTTTTTTCTCTCATTTTTAAATTATCCTCACTAACTTCTCTTGGTGTCAAAGGTGCAAGAATAGTCTTGCGTTCTTTATGTACAAAAGAGAACTTGTTGGTGTAACCATCATGCATAAATTTCTTATCATATTGCCAAGGTCTCCCAAGAAGCAAATGACAAGCCTCCATTGGTACCACATCACATAAAACTGTATCATCATACTTTCCTACGAAGAAGTTCACCTCCACTTGTTTGCTTACGGTCAAAGTAGAGGGAAGGTGTTGAACAATATGAATCACACGCCGCAGATATGATTTTAGAGCTAGGGCAAGCAAGATGGTAGTGCTCTTGCTCCTTCCATAGCACAAAAAGTAAGCAAAAATATCAAAGAACAAAATGCATTACCAGTCCTATAATAACTTTGGTTGTGTTCTATGTTTTATGCCTTTTTTTGGTTGTATGTCCATGTGGTTACCTAATCAACAAAATTATCCAGTCATCGTGCCGAGTCAACCACCCACCTTAGCAATTTTAATGGTGTTTATGCCACATCATCAAACTTAACATCGATAACATCTTTTCAAACTATAGGGACTAACTATGTGAAACGAGTAAACTTGGGACCAAAACCACGTATTTGAAACTTTAGGGACCAAAACCAAAACGGTTAAACTACAAAGACTAAAGATGATATTAACCCTTTTTATGATGTCCAAATTATTCCACAAGTTTGTCTATCTTTGACAGACATTATAAAATTTTAGATTCCTACCCTCTCTTATTTGACCCTTCTCATGTTTAAGTGACCTTTTTGGGGTTTTGAGAATTCCTTTGGATTTTTCCCTATAATCTAATTAGCACATAACATACAACAAATAGAGTTGGGAATAAGGATAGTGTTAGTTCTCAGATTATGTTTTGATGATAACAAACCTTCAAAAACAATAAAGACTTGATAATTCAAGTCACTTGAGTTCTGTACTTCAAGACACTCGAGTGATAGAACTATATTTAAACTAAAACTTGAATCAGCAAGAATATTTACTTCAACTGATCTGAGATTGTCACTCAAGTGATAGGTAATACACTCAAGTGATGATCCTTAACTTCCTGTGATTTTGAAAGTCACTCGCTAAAAGTTTGAAGAGTGATGCAAGATCACTGGAGTGGCTAAGTTAGCACTCAAGTGATCTCGCTTCACTTACAAAAAATCAGCAAGTTACTCGTAGGATTTTTGAAAGCTATAGGAGATCACTCGAGTGATAAGCTTTGAGTACTTGAGTGAATAAGTGACTACTCAAGTGAATTCACTCGAGTGCTGGTGATCACTCATTGAGATTTTTACAAGTCACTCGCGTGTTCTCTAAAAGATTTATTAAGATCACTCGAGTTAATGAATTGCCACTAAAGTGATGGTATTTACTCGCAGACATTCTGCAAGTCACTCGTCCATTTTCTGAAAGTTGAGTGAAGCTCACTTGAGTGAGAAAATTGTCACTTGAGTGATGATTGGCAACTTGTGAGTTTTTTCAAGTCACTCGCTAATGGACCAAGAATGGAGTGATTCACATTTGGGAATCACTCAAGTGACTTGAAGGTCACTTGCAGTTAGCATTCAAGTCCCTAATAGTGTTGAAGCTATTAAGCAGTCGAGTGACAACATGTCACTACTAGAACTCTCAGTTCATCAGACACTCAAGTTGGATTGAAAACACCCAAGTGATTATGGAATCATACTTCAAACTTTCAGCGAGTGAGTAATATTGTTTAGGGTTAAAGGCCTAATTTACCATAGAAGTTTTGCTAAGGGAGCGCCTAGCACCCGGAAGTTTTTTTGGTATCAAATTTGCCCCGGAAGTATGAAAAAGGTATCAAATTTTCCCCTCCGTTAATTTTGACCATTAAATTTAACTGAGTACACACGTGGCATGTCATCTCATCAATCAAAAGTATCATTTTTGCCCTGGAAGTTTTCATTGAGGATCAATATTGCCCTGTAAGTTTTCACTAAGTAGCATTTTGCCCCGGAAGGTTACAAAACGTATCAATTTTGTCCTTCTTTCCCACATATTAAGTTTGACTATTAAATCAGTCAAAGACCACACATATCATGCCCTGAAAAGGTCGAACTTGAAGTCAGAGAAGGAGATCCTTGAGATGTTGAGCTCAAGACAGCCAGAATTTGTGAAGTCAACCGGTCAGTCATGTGGACCGAAAGGTGTCGCATAACCTAGAGGAAGCATCACTTATGATCTAAGCAAATGAAACGCAAAATGAGAAATGAATTGTTCCAAAAATTGGTTGAAGAAACAAATCAAAGAGTGATAATATTTATGTTTGTATAGACGATCATTTGCTTAGATCATAAGTGATGCTTCCTATGACCGCCGACTTCACAAATTCGGGTCGCTTGAGCTCAACATCTCAAGGATCTCCTTCTCTCGACTACAAGTTCGACCTTTTCAAGGCATGACATGTGTGGTCTTTGACTGATTTAATAGTCAAATTTAATATGTGGGAAAGAAGGGCAAAATTGATACGTTTTGTAAACTTCCGGGGTAAAATTGCTCCTTAGTGAAAACTTCCGGGCCAAAAATGATACTTAACTCTTATTGGGTTGATGAGGTGGCATGCCACGTGTCATGAGGTGGCATGTCACGTGTACACTCAGTCAAACTTAACGGTCAAAATTAACGGAAGGGAGAATTTGCTACCTATTTCATACTTTCGGGGCAAATTTACTACATTTTTCATACTTCTGAGGCAAATTTGGTACAAAAAAACTTCCGGGTGCTGGGCGTTCCCTTAGCAAAACTTTTGTGGCAAATTAGACCTTTAACCCTATTGTTTATGCATAATTATTATTTACTTATACTATTTCCCATAATTATTACTTATACTACTAATTTCGGAATCACACTTCACACTCAAGTTCTTATTTCAAATCACAACAACTTCAAGAATTCAAATTTTGTAATTAACATATGTTTATGCTTAATTATTACTTATACTACTTATCAATGCAACTAATATTGTTTGTGCATAAGTTTTATAGGTTTAAAATCATGGATTAACTCAAAAAGTATGAAAACAATCTCCTGCGCATGTCGGAATATTAAATGCAAAACATGAAACAGAGAACATGAAAGCAATCTCAGAGTAGACCAAAGGGATTTCGTCCGAAGCATTTATTGTAGTGAAGATGAAAGTGATTGAATCTTGAATTCTTCAACGACTCCATTTGTCTCAAACTGGAAGTTTGAATGCTCACAACGGTCATTAATGGCATTCTTCTATAAATAACCAAGCATTCAATACATAGAAACTAACTAAGACAACTACTATCTCGTGATTCATTTATTGCTCAGTTAAATCTCTGTAATATTTTCTAATATTCGTTTTGCTCTTCAGTGATTAGTCATTTACTTTGTGAGAGAGATATTATCAAACATCGTCAATCCTTGTAAACTCTCAAGCTAGTGGGATCTTGAGTGTGGTTGTAGTATTACAATTTATAAGGCGAGTGAGTCTTGCAATTAAGGATACTGTGGTGTGAAGAACCATAGAATCTTGGAAGAATAATGAAAATCTCAGAGACTCTCCAAGGACTGGACGTAGGTTAGAAAGTTAAGGTCGAACTAGTATAATCTGTTGTGAACACTTCAGTGATATTCTTTGAACTCTTGTTCTTTGTTTAAATCAGTAATCACATTTGTTTTTAAATTTTTAATATCACACAATCCAACCGCCTCTTGGGTGAAACATTGGCACTAATATTTGGTATCAGAGCCTAATAGTTTTCTTATTTCAGGATTAACATCCCTAGAAAGATCCATGGAAGGAATTCTACCGTATGGTGCCTCCATTTATAGACCTCCTGGCTTCAATGGAGGACATTTCTCGTTTTGGAAAGCAAAGTTCAGAGTCCTCTTAATGGCCACTGAATATGACCTTTGACAAGTAATCGAAGATGGAGATTATGTTTTAACGAAAAAAGTTGAGGAACGAGTAATCTTAAAGACTACCACGAGTTTGATGATAATGACAAGAAAGCTGGTAACTCACGAATAGCAAAGCTATTTTGATGATCTATAGTGCTCTTAGCCAAAAGGAGTATTTTTGAATCTATAATTTCTCAATGGCTAAATAAATGTATGAAGCACTTGAAATTGCTCGCAAAGGTACTTTTGGCATCAAGGAGAACACAATAAATACTCTAGTCACTAAATACAAACTACTCCGAATGAAGTCCGGAGAAAGTATAGCTGAGTTTGAACTTATATGTACACATTTAATAAACCCACGGGCAACCTTAGGCAGAGCGTATGGTCAAAACTCCCAAGTGAGAAAAGTACTAAATATTCTCACAAATGAATGGGAGGTAAAGGTTACAACCATTGAATAAGCTAGAGGAGAATCAATGAGGTTTGAAGCTATGTTGTTTTGAAGTCTTTCTGAATATGAGGGAAAGATGAAATTCAAGAGAGGACTCGACAAAATTGACAAAAAAAGGCATAGTACTCAATGTCATCAAGGAAAAAGAAGTTAAATATATAGATGAACTGAAGAAGAGGACGAGCTCGGGATGATCATCTAAAGATTCAAGAAGTTCTACAACAAAGATCAAGGATTTCAAAAGTTTCATAAAGGAGGCTCGAGCAGCGAAAGGAATCAAAAGACCAAATCATATGCTATGAATGAGAGAAACCAGGAGATGTCAAGTCTGAATGTCCACTACTGAAGAACAAAGAAAAGAAGAAGAGCAACCATTTCAAGAGGAAACCATATGTCTCTGCCATCTGGGGAGATAGGTCATTAGACTAGGCAAGTGATGAAGCATCAATGGCTAACATATGGCTTGTGACCCAAAGAAGAGTATGAATCCAATGCTTTACATTCAAAATTTAGAAAAATACCTAAAGAAGTAGTAAGTTCAAAAAAAAGAATTAAGGTTTTTGAACAACTAGAAACTCCTCAAGTTCTGTGAAACTTGTACAATTTTAGAAAGAATAAACTCTGATCCCAAAAAAACTCATGAGAAATTCACTAGAGGAAGTGAAATGCTCAAGGTAATTTTAAAAGCTCAGAGGTTTAAAAATGATAGATCTAGAATAGGTTATAATCCAAACCAAGACAAACAGAAAGGGAAAAGAAAAAAGGAGGTAAATCATACTTAAACTATTTCCAACATTCTGTTCATTGGCCTAACCTTTTTACTCACTGTAATTAATGCAATATAAAGGGGAATAACACTTCTTTTTATTTTCACAGGAAGGAAAAAACCAATGGTACCGAAAGGATAACATGCTCCCCCAATGATCCGTACTAACCATGTAGAACCCAAGAAAAGATGTGTACCTAAAGTGTGATTGCCATTGCTTGTAGGTATGTCTAAGAGTATCTAAGACAAATAAATGATATATTGATAGTGGTTGTTGTAGGCACATGACTAAGGATCAGACCAAGTTTGCCAGAATGAGACTAAAAGATGGTGGTAAAGTAAGCTTTAGAGGAAACCAGTCCAAAAACATATCTGAGATAGGTGAAATTGGCAAGGAGGATGGAGTACAGATAAAAGACGTTTATTTTTTGACTCTTCCACAACCTCCTTAATGTAAGCCAGATTGCTGATAAAGACAACTAGATCATCTTTGATTCAGAAGAATGTCTCATTGTGAACAAGAAGGATCTCTTCTTGAATAAAGACCAGCTCAATATCAAAATAAGAGCTTATGGAGATGGTAATCGGCTAACTACTTCCCTCTTAATATGTGAAATCATGATCCTAATTCTGAAAATTGTTTTCTCAGCAATGCCGATGAAAGTTGGTTATTGCATAAGAAACTAGCACATGTGAATATGCACTAACTAAGAAAACTACTTAAAAATGACTTAGTAACTGGTTTACCCAAACTTCAGTTCAAAAATAATTTGATCTGTGATACTTGCCAAAAAGGTAAATAGACAAAATCTTCTTTCAAATAAAAAATTGAGTTCATGATAGAAAGATCACTCCAACTTCTCCATATGGATCTAGTTGGACTAGCAAGAGTAAAAAGTCTTGGTGACAATCTTTATACTCTGGTCATTGTCGATGATTACTCTAGGTTTACTTGGACCATCTTTCTTTCTTCTAAAGATGAAACTTTTGATCAGTTTATTGTTTTTGTCAAGAAAGTGCAAAATGAGAAAGGTATGTGCATTTTAGGTATGAAAACAGACCATGGAGGATAATTTGAAAATCAAGCCTGTGAAGAATACTATGATTCAAATGGTATTGACCACAATTAATCTCCACTCATAGAACTCCTCAACACAATGAGTTGTAGAAAGAAAGAAAAGAGTTCTCATGGAAATGGTTAGAGCCATGCTTAATGAAAAGAATGTCTCCCAAGTATTCTGAGCAGCTACAATGAGCACAACTAGCTATATTTCCAATAGAGCTTATATCAGAAAGAAGCTTGGTAAGACTCCTTACGAGCTTTAGAAAGGAAGAAAGCCAAACCTCGCTCATTTGCATATATTTGGCTATAAGTGTTTTGTTCACAACAATAATAAGGACAATTTAGGAAAGTTTGATCCTAAATCAGATGAAGGTATATTTTTGGGTTATTCTAATCGAATTAAAGCTTACAAAATTTATAACAAATGTACTTGTATTCTTGAAGAGTATATCCATGTTGTGTTTTCCGAAAGTGAACCTCTAGTCAAATCTTCGGAAGATGAACATGAGATGATTCATCAAGAGGAAAATCAAATTGTTTTACAAACACCTTCTTCTTTAGAAAATGATGTTGCAAAAGATTTTGAACCATCCAATCAAGGACAACCTAGAGCTTGGAGGTATAACAAGAATCATCCCATAGGTCAAGTTATAGGTAATGTCAATGAGGGGGTAAAACCTGAAACAAAAATTTTAATGAAGGAAGTTTCTCTGCTTTTATTTCTGAATTTGAGCCCTCAAATATAGAAGAAGCCCATTCAAACAATGGTTGTGTGATATCAATGCAAGAATTAAAGCAATTTGAGAGAAATCAAGTTTGAGACTTGGTATTTAGGCCTATAGATCATTCATTCATTGACACTAAATGGGTATTCAAGAACAAACGAGATGAAACTACCATCATTGTCAAAAACAAGGCAAGATTGGCGGCAACAGTAAGCTTGAGAACAAATCCAGTGCAATATTCCAGAACCAAGTATATTGATGTCAGACATCACTTCATTAGAGATCATGTTCAGAAGAAAGATGTAAACGTGATGATCATTCCCACTCATCTTGCAACTAGCTGACATTTTCATGAAACCGCTAGCATATGACCAAATAACGTTCTACCGTTTCCTATGGAAGGTCCGTAAATTCCCTTATATGTAAACCACTCTAGCAGTAGAATGATATGATAAAACACTTATGTACAACAATAGTATGGAGAAGGTAGTGAAATGAATTCCTAAGTAGTATATGGGTTTGTATGATGCAGAAGTTAGTAGTAAGGCTGGTAATAGGATTAAGTAAGGTGCAATATATGTAAGGAGGTATGATGTATGATATGTTAATGATGCATATATATGATAGTGGAGAAATACAAAGACCAACCGTTGTATCAAGAAATGGAGCAGTAGAGATATACCCAGAGGAGCAAGGTTCAAGCTCCGAAAGTTGAGACTTTGGAGGAAAGCTGAGATGGCACAAAATATGGACATTGTTGCTAATCCTAGGACTCTTGATGAAATGATTTAGATCCACAAATCTCATCAGAGCTTCAAGGTTAAGCGTGCTTAGGCAAGGAAAATCTCGGGATGGGTGACCTCTTGGGAAGTACCATAGGAATATGAAATCCTTTGATTTGATACCTGAGTACTTTGAGGTATGACTTATGATGATCCTTAGAGATACTATAAGGATGTTAGATTGAATAAGGAAATGATTGAGACTAGGCTTGAATTTAATCTCAAACCGATTAGTGCCTAGGTTAAAAGTGATTAAGGTTGTATTAAGGTTCCAATACTTGAGGATAGGAACCCTGTGAATATTGATCGATACTGAATAATCAACATGTTCTTTTGGTTATGAAGAGGGTTACCTTAGATTCTGATGCTTAAGAATAGGAACCTTCTAAATGTTGATTAATGCTGAGTAGTCAACAATGCTTGGCTATGATTGAGGATTAATGATTAACCTTGAGGTAATAGAATGATACCCTGTGGCATTAAAGATTGAGATGGATTTAGAACCTCGTAAATAGTGTTGATGTTAATTGAATGTTTTGAGGTTTAGACTAGGAAGATGAATTATAATCCTAGTTTGTATTTTGGGTATTATTGAGGTAATATGATTCCTTAGCCTAACTGATGTTGAGGTTCTAGGTGTCGATTGTGAATCTAACAACTATTGATTTGAGGTTATTCAAGGATAGTGTCTGAATATTGTAAGCTATGAATTATGATGATCATAGCATGTTCATTAGGTTTGTTCGAGGTTTTAGAATTAGGTTGATGAACCTAATAATCTGATTTGATAATGAGTTATTCTTTAGGCATTTGATTTATTTGAATGCATTGAGGCATTAGAGTATAGTAACTATATAATATGAGGTACTTTGAGGTTGATAGTTGCTGTATTAGCATAGGGAAAGATCTTGAATACAAAATATTCCTTGAGAAAGTGTGGTTGAGAATTAGTATCGCAATAGAACCACATGATAGCTAGAACCTTGATATCCACAGGTTATGATCCCTTAATCAAGACAGAAAATGGTAGAGATGGTCGTGGCTAATAGACTCCCTGAACGTATGGGTTGAGTATCCGATAGGAAAAGCTGATATTGGTAAATATGCCTGGAGCTTGACTAACATTAGAAATCCACATACATAACAACCCCAGTCAAGCCCTATTTGATGTATTGACATGGGATGCTCCAACACTATGTATGTTATTATTGAAATGAAAATTTTAGTATTAGTATATTGAGGGCAATGAGACTTACCAAATTGATATGACTTCAGGTCATTATGTTGGATATGTGGTCGAGTAAAAGACCCTAAGTCCTATATAAGCGATATGCAAAAGCTCACAACTATTAAACTATGAATATCGGGCGAGTACCAAAGAGGGTGTAAGCCTGAAAATTACCGCCATTGTTTTTGGAATGATTGGACAAATGAAATAGAATGAACCGAGTATCCTATGGATGGATTGAGTAGCCAAGGAAAGAGCCCGATATGAAAATGAAGTTGATGACCTTCTATGTCGGTTTTCGGTTCCGGTATGTTTGAAAATTGAATTTTGAACTTGCTAATGCACTCGCTATATTTATAAATTTTTAGAAATTGATTTTTTTAACAGAATTTATTTTGAATTAAATGTTTTCTATGAATTGGAAACCAATTTGAAATGATTGTTTTTGAAATAATGTTGTCTCGTAAGAAAGGGGTTTGGAAGAACCCAGAATCTGAAATTGAGTTTAAACCATGTTTGTGGTGGAAGCAGTACAGAACTGGAAGAGGCTTGAAACTATTGTAGACATACTCAGTTTGATGGAACTAGCCAGATGTTCTTGAAAATGTTTTGAAATTGTTGGCCATTGTTGAAAGTTCTTTTGAGGGGATTAGTTTTGGAGAAGCGATACTCGCACTAGCAGTATATGCACCCAATCGAGTAGTTTCGCCTTGTAGAGGCATGTGTTTCGCCTTGTCCGGCCGGCACCCACACAGGCGTTTGGAGTAGGGCTCCGGGGATGATGGTTGTTCGGTATGGGATTCTGGTGGGTGGCCTATTATTTTTTGTGCCAGTGCCGATACTGGGTCCCGGAAGGGACGAAAACTCTCCCACATTGGCCGATAAGTGTGGTGGTTTGTGTATGAAAGGATTGGAATGTTTCTTTGCACGGAAGGTAGAAGTGGTGGCGAGAGCTTTTGAATGTTGAAATTGTGAAATGAATAATCCCGCTCATTAATGTGTGCCGGTAGTAAATGTTTTCTCGGAAATAGACCGGCAAAGTGAATTGATTTATTGAAAATTTGAGCTAGCAGCGATTACGGTTTCTTGAAAATATGAGAAAAATACTGTTTTGTCAAAACGTACTACGACCACAAAGATTTTTGATTATGTGAAAAATTTGAAATGTTGAGTATGAGACAACATAGTAAGAGGTGACATGATTGTTGTCACTGTTTTATTGAAATGAAAAGCGGTGCAGTTGATGATTATGTTGATACAGGAACAGAAACTGATAGAATGGTCTGGAAATCTGAATTATGTAAGTCAAATAGAACTTGCCAGCAATAGTGCTAAGAGAAAGGAAAATGGATTGAGAGCTTAAAATTGAGGAAGTTCAAATAAAATTGATAGAAGCTCGAGGCGGTAAGACTCGATATGCAAGTTGTATGGGGCAATGTCCCTAGGCTGTAAGACTTGTGATGCTTAGCACTGCATGGAATGTTGATTAGCATAGTGACTTTAAACCAATGTGTCTAGAGTACATCTTGAGGTTGGAAAATGATTTGATCTATACCAGGTAATAGATGAGATACCTAAGGCCTTAAGGGAGATTCCCTAGGCGGCAAGGCTAGAAAGTCCCACATTATGATAATAGAATAAGCCGGAAGGCCAATATGTGATAAACTGAGAAGCAAAATAAATAACACCATGAAGTCTGCGTAACCATGTGCTATAAGGATGGATTAATGGGTCTGGATGGTTGAGTACCACACTGGGTACATAATAGATAAGGATATGGCATAATAAATTGGGTGTTTAGTGAACATGCATAGGAAAGAGATAAGCGATGTGCCTAGAATGATTTTCCCCGAGTTTGGACGATCAAATTTCGAGGATGAAATTTATTTTACGGGGGGAGAAATGTAACACCCCTACTTTTGTAAACAATGTATTTGTAAGCACTAATGAGTTAATGAAGAGTTTTGATCGTTAATACAATTATTATTCTTGTAATATAATAATTATTAAAGGATTGTCAGAATAACGGGAGACAAGAAAATGGACCATAAAAAGGAGGTCGCCTAGTGCAGACAAGGGAGGAGAGAATGTGATGGCGCTTAGATTTAAGAAAGAGCGGGCCCAAGGCAAAATACCAGTATGGCATAAGCCAATACAATGAAGTGGGGCCTGGGAATAATGACAAAACATAGATTCTTGCCCCTGGTCAGTGTCCATGCACCATCCAGGGAAGAGGAAGAGGAAGAGACACTGAAAAAGTCATATGTCAAAAAGCAAAAGTCAGTGTAATCATTATATTGGGACACGTGTCACCACATGGGTAAAAGAGGAAAAGTAAGCGCAAAATAGTCAAATCATTGCCCCTTAAGTCATTAATTTCATCCACTTAGGATAGAGAAGGAAAAATCAGATGATTTTATTTGTACTTAGGCCCAAACACAAAGTGCAGGTCCCACAGGCGATTAACCGATAGAAAGGGGACCGATAGGGACCAATTAGGGCCTTAATTTTTGGATTAAATGAAACAAATGCGGGGCCACACAGGAAGGCAAGATGGTGCCACATATGTATACCCAATCAGGAGAAAATATCTAAAAAGTTGAAGAAAAGTACAAAAGAAAGCACCCTTTTAGCTACGGGGCCCAGCAAGGATCAGTGGACAAAAACTAGATTGATAAAGTGGAAAAGGTGAATTAAATATAGGGAATCAGATTTGTGGGCCCAGAATGGCATCACCTACCCCCTAATTATAAAAAATTTACTTGGGGAAAAAGAAAAGCCAAATCAGTCCATTAATTAGGATGTGAGCCCTACTTACTTGGACAAAAAGGTGTTTCGGGCCAAAATACGTAATTTTCACCAAATGAAAAGATAAAATCTGATTCAAATGGCTAGGGATGAACCACCTAAGCCCTCTAGAATTCTCTGAATTTTCTTACAAAATAAGTCAAGATATCTTGATCCAATTCACTAATTACTGGACAGAGATTTACACCAGTTATTTCAGACTACTTGGATTCTTTTAATCATTTTAAAAGGACATAAACTCTCTCTCTTAACCATAAGGCACAGAATTTTCAGAGTGGAGAGAAGGATCAGTTGAGCTTCCATAGCCAAGAACAAGAGACTAATCACCAAGATCACCAAGCCGAACTCCGAATTCAGGTAAACACCGAAAAACCCGAACCTTTGACGCTTAAACTTAAGGATTTCGTTCAACTGGTTAGGGATTGGTGTTATGATCTGATTTTTGTGTTTTTTATGCTCTCAAAGTGTTCAAAAAATTATTTTGTATGGGATTATCTTATGGTTTAAGTTTCCGAACTCGAAAACACCGAAAACACTAAAGATGAAGCTTGCTGCCAGTTCTGGAAATTCTGGGCAGTGAAGTTTCAACCCCGTTTTAAAAATAGCAAATGAACTCGGTTTTGGCTGAATTTTTACAGGAAAAACATAGACATGTTGAGGTTCACTTTGATATATAATTTTATGTCTTTTTGGTTTTTCTACTGAGAGAAATAAATTGGTAAAATTTGGTCAGATAGCTGCAGGATTTTTCTGACTAGAGGATATAGAGGATAAATATTTAGCTACATGCCAAAATATGAGTACTTTTGGACTCTAGAAATATTTTTTTCTGTAAATTAGACATCTTAATGGTTCAAATGGCACTGATTTCGTACAAAACTGATGTTTGTGAAATTTATTAAAAATGTTTGAAGTTGGGCCAGATTCAGTGGGTTTTCTAAGAAAATTAATAAAGGGCTTGGATTTAATTAAAAACGTAAGGTGTTTTTGTAAATACTAAAAATAAGGTATTTTGGTGTTATTTAGGACAAGGGAATATTTGAAAAGGCGATCAGGCACATTAAAACCTTAAGACAGTACATACCCCACCAGGTAGTAACTGCTTTACTCCGGTACATTTATGTGTTTTGTTGTATGTGTTGTTTGCCATGCGTGTGTGTTTGTACTTTTGCCAAATGTGCATATAGAGCATGTTGGGGTTTGAGTCCCTATTGATTATGCTCCTAGTGCTGAGGATTGGTCCAGGGCTTGCCTTGAATGGCTTCTCGACGGTTTGCGATTTCGGTAATTCCGGGGCCTACCTTTGGAAGGCGGCTCAACGGTGCGAAAACAAGTTGTTATATGTTTATGTTTGCATATTTGTTATATTTGACATATTGTCTATGTTTTCTATGTGACATGGTTGCATGCATACACACTACACAATTAGTATATGAGTATTGACAGTTATTCTGGGGTTCACTTTCGAACTCCAGACAGACCTAAGTTTTTTGGGGATCGTGCCTGAGATAGAAGGACCTTTTTGGAGAGGTAGGGCTTATCGGTGCACTTGAAGAATATGGGATGCCCTATTGTATCTTGTACTATATTTTCACAGATGATCGTATTTATATTTTCGGTATTTAATTTTGGATGACTGTACCCTTAATCCTTTGAAGACTTTTACTTTCGGTTTATTTTACTTTTACCAAGTACGGTAGATCGTTCAAACCAGTTAAATGCTCTGTTGTGCTCACTATGATACATGTTAAATGGACTTAATAATGAAGGAAAGGTAACTAAGGAATGGAATCCCTCATCCCGCTACCCGAAAGGGCGATGCCGGTAGGGGTGTAACACGAGTGTTCACAGAACACACTCGAGTGAGCTACCTTTATTGCTTAGAACTCAAGTGGAATAGTTGACCACTCGAGTGAATATTATATAGTTATTTTGTATTTCTTGAGACAGCGCTCGAGTGATAGAAAATTCACTTAAGTGGCCTCTCTTCACTGGATTGGCGTTTTAGGCCAATCAAAGGGAAACTTATGAAATGTCAGACTATGTGGATTTATACCGAAAACAGTACCCCAGATCTTATGGGCACTTTAAGGTTAAGCATGCTTAGCCGAGAGAAATTCTCAGGATGGGTGGCCCCCTGAGAAGTATCATTGAATTTGAAATCCTTTGATTTAAAGCCTGAGTACCTTGAGGTATGAAACATGGTGATCCTTTGAGATGCCAAGAGAATGTTAGTATGGATATAGTAAAGATTGAGGATAGGCTTGAATCTGATCTAAGTTGAAATAGTGCCTAGGACAAAATATGAATAGGGTTGCCCTAGGTTTCAATACCTAAGAGTAGGAACCCTATGAATGATGATTGATACTGCACTACTGAGAGCATGTTTATTTGCGTATGATTAGCGGTTACCTTTGAGGTAGAATTAGAATCTCTTGAATAGTATTGATGTCACTTGAACATTTTGAGGATTAAACTAGGAATTGTGAATCGTGATCCTAGTATGTACTTTGGATATTGTTGAGGAAACATGATTTCTCAACTCACCGATGTTGAGGTTCTAAGAGTCGAATTATGAATTCGGCCATTGTTTCTTGGGATTATTTTAGGATACTTCCTGAATGTTATGAGCTATGAACCATGATGATTCTAGCATTTTTATTGGATATGGTCGAGATTTCAAAATTAGGTTGATAAACCTAAATGTTGGATGAGCATCTGGAGGGTGCTATCAATTGAATTATGATATAAGAATTTAACCTGATAGTTGAATGATTCTTTAGGTGTGGGAATCGACATGTATGAATTGAGGTATTAAGATATGGTACTAATTGATTTAAATGAATTAAGACACTAGAATGTGGTACCAATGTGTAGGAGGTATCTAGAGGTTGCTAACTGTTGATCTAGCATAGGGAAAGATATTGATTATAGAATATTCCCTTAGAAAGAATGATGGAGGGTTTGTTCCTCAATCGAATTGGGTAGTAGCTCGAACCTTAGTAGCTACAAGTCATAGTCTCATGACCGAGACAGATAACTATAGATACGTTAGTGGCTAATAGATTTCCCAAAAGTATGGGTTGAATACCTGATATGGAACGTTGAGTACATTCATGATATGAATATATATGGTGGGTAGTGAGACCTATTGGGCTGGTATGTCCTTAGGTTGTGAGGTTTGATATGCGTTCAATAAGAAGCACTCAGTTGTTAGACCATGAATGCGGCGAGTTTTCCAAAGAGATTATGAAACACGAGAATCATAGGTAGTTTCCGTAACGATCGGAAGGTTGCAATAGAATGGACTGAGTATCTTATGAATGGTTTGAGTAGCTAAGGATAGAGCCTGGAGTGTGTTTAAAATGGATGAACTTCTAGAGCAGTTGTTTGGTTCTTGGGTATGTTTGAAAATATGAAGGATGGGAAGAAATGATTTCTTCATAGCTTGATCATATGCAAACTTTTTTGGTGGGCTGGATTCCTATATCTCCTTGTGTAAAAAGAAAGAAAAAGAACATTCTTATTCCCCCCCCAAAAAAAGAGTTTTTATCGCAATCGATTCCAAAAAAAAAAAAAAAAAAAAAGGCAACGCATAAGTTTATCACATACATGTTAGGTAAGTTCAATGCATGCATGACAATATATATGTGTAAATTTGCAGCGTAGAACTTACTCCCTGTAATTCTTATTATAATGCACCAATTACTAATTCTGTCAAACTAAAGAATGGCAACAAATCATTAAATATATTATAAATTAGAGTAAAATACTCTAACCACCCCTCTATTTTACTTTAATTACATAGACCTCTCCTCTATTTTGAAAACCCATAAAGACCTCCCTTAAAACTAAAATTATATTACACAAACCTCCCTTATATTTCCATCCACCCAAACCGTTAGTTGACCGTTAAGTTTGACTTTTGAGCTTTTGTTTTACCAAAATACCCTACTTTAACATTAGAATTATTTAAAAAATATATATGTATGTGGGCAAAAAATATATAAATATATCACCAAATTTTATCCTAATATTTTTTTTAAAACTTTCTAATATGTTAAATATTTATGAATTTTGAGATTATAAAATTTATAATTGTAGTTTTTTAACCATAAATTAAAATTTTATTTATTTTTAGTTTCTTAAATGACTAAAAATATATATCAAATATAATAAATTATATATGTTTGAGAGATTGTATTAAGTCATTTAAATTTAAATTTTGAAATTTTTTCTACAAACATTTAAAAAACTTACCTTAAATTTTTAAAAGTTTGTGATATTTATAAGTTGTCAATTAAAATATAGGATTTAGCATTAAGGGTAAATTAGTAAATAAATTTTATAAATTTCAATTGAAAATATATTTTTAGAATCTTTTTGCAATATTCTTAACAAAGTTAATGGTTTGGACTTAAGTGCATGTTACAAAATAGAAGGGAGATCTGTGTAATTAAAACAAAACATAAAAATAGTTAGAGTATTTTACTCTAAATTTTAATTGACAACTTGTAAATATCACAAACTCTTAAAAATTTAAGTAAGTTTTTTAAATGTTCGTAGAAAAATATCAAAATTTAAATTTAAATGACCTAATACAATCTCTCAAATATATATAGTTTATTATATTTGATAGAAAATAATATATTTGATATATATTTTTAGTCATGTAAGAAACTAAAAATAAATAAATTTTCAATAAATATCGTAAAATATTAAAATTATAAATTTTATAATTTCAAAATTCATAAATTTTAATATATTAGAAAGTAAAAAATATCTATTAGGATAAAAATTTGGTGGTATAATTTTTTTTTTTTTTTTTTTTTTTTTTTTTTTTGCCCACATACATATATATATTTTTAAATAATTCTAATGTTAAAATAGGGTATTTTGGTAAAACAAAAGTTCAAAAGTCAAACTTAACGGTCAACTAACGGTTTGGGTGGATAAAAATATAATCTCAAAATATAAGGGAGGTCTATATGGGTTTTCAAAATAGAGGAGAGATCTGTGTAATTAAAGTAAAATAGAGGGGTGGTTAGAGTATTTTACTCTATAAATTAATACACGGGATGAGTAATTTATATACAAGCCGATGAAGAGATATGGACTTTGGGCGTCATGGCTCTCGTGGGTCAGAATATCCTACCCTTATAAAGAATTGATTCCTTAAAAACTTATGGGGAAAAAAAAAAAACCCTTCTAAACTTGGTCAAATCTCTGAGTTTTTAAACCAACTTGCACAAATTTTTGAAATTGCAAATTCCTTATGATCTTCATTACGACTTTAATTCATTATATTACATCCAATCCTTGATATTTTGCTCTACCAACCAGATCTAATATTTTAACATTTTTTTAAAACTTATGATCCTTAGATAGAAAGTTTATTATAACGTGTGGTTCTAACGATTTTAATTCATTATACTACCTGAGTCCTTAATATTTTGCACTAGCAACCAGATCTAATATTTTAACATTTTTTAAACTTCTGATCAAAGTTTATTATAACGTCTGGTTCTAACGATTTTAATTCATTATACTACCTCCAATCCTTAATATTTTGCACTACCAACCGGATCTAATATTTTAACATGTTTTAAACTTATGATCATTAGATGGAAAGTTTATAAGAACTTCTGGTTCTAACGATTTTATTTCATTATACTACCTCCAATCCTTATATTTTGCAATACCAACCAGATCTAATATTTTAACCTTTTAAACTATGATCGTTAGATACAAAGTTTATTATAACGTCTGGTTCTAACGAGGACCAGATGCCATAAATGCAATTTTAACAGACTTTCGCACTAGCCTGATGAGGAGACAGGCGAAGCTAAATTCATGTCGGGAATTCCGGAGGAGGATGAGTTTCAGAAGGAGTAGGTTCAATTATTCTCCTTTTTCCTTTCACCCATTCTTTTTAAATAATCAGGAAATTTGGCAATTACATACGCATTTAAACTTATTCTTCACCAGATTTCTAGGGATTTCTGAAAAATTCTGCCATTTCATGGAATTTTTTAGTGATAACATTCTTTATTTGTGACTTTAAAATAATTCTCTCTATTTTAAATAGCCAGTTTATTTGGTGTGTTTTGAATAGTGTGTTCAGATGTGCCCAACACTCTGGATTATTTTCTAATATCCTATAGTATTTTGTGCTTCATTCAGCACATTGAAGTAACTTTGTAGAGCAATTTTATCCTTAAAGTATGAATATTTTTCAGGAGAAATTATGCACATAAAAAAAATTTAGGAGTAATTTTAACCTTATAATTAACTCCAAAAAATTCCTTTAAGTGAAGTTGTATCCAACACTAATATTTTTTTCAATAGTAACTTTAGAGTGCTAGACGCACTTGAAAAACAAGTTAGGATGCTAGGTGTATCAAAAATACCTTAGGATGTTTGGTCACACTTGGAAAAATACTTTCTAGTGTTGGATGAACCACAAACTATTTTAGGATTAAGGAACAAATTTACCGTGGGAGTTTGCAATGAGAAGCGATTGCATTGGAAGTTTTTTCAGGCTCAATTTCACACCATAAATTTTAAAACACAGTAACGTTGCCGTATACCGTTAAAAAACTAACATGAACCATTTTTTTAACGAAATAGGGCAACTTTCCTCAATTTTAACACTTTTGGGGCAATATTTAACTCAAAAATACTTTCAGGGCAACCTTATTATTTAGTAAAAACTTCCAAGATAAATTTATACATTAACCCAAATATTTTAAAATACTGAATGTACGTAAAAGAGTACTTCACGCAATTGGACTTACCTTATCAACCTTGAATTATCAATGCCTTTCATTGCACGCCCCACAGACAATTCATAAGAGACAAAATAATGGAGGGCAGAGAGAGAGAGTATAGTGCATGACAGATTGTTGTCAATCCATGAGTCACAAGTGGAATGGTTCCAATATTATATTCTGTTGTTTCTTTTATTATTAAGTTGGAATCAACTTAGAACAATATGAACTGGAAATGAAAGGGGAAAAAGCTCAATCGAATCAACTAAACAAATCTACAAGTAACTTAAACAATCTGTGTAATTAACAAATTTCCTTAAGAGAAATTTTAAAATTTTAATAGTGTTGACTATATATTTAACCATATTTTTAATCTAGGTAAAATTGTTAGTAGGCCCTCAAAATAAGGATGGGAAGGATGTGAGTACCAACTAAGGGACAGTACACAAATGCTTTTGACAATATATATAAGGATTAATTACTTACAAAACAAACTTAGTGTAAGGCGTCGTTTTATAAATAAAAAATAGAAATATCAGGAGCAATTAGAAAATTGAGGTAGAATAGAAGAATGAAAAGATTAATTTTCTCTAAAACTTTTATTAAGAATATTAAAATACATAAAAATTTTGTTGTGTAAAATAATTTTAGAGGGCTCTATTCGATATGCTTAGTTTTAATGATATTACATGTAGATGTCAAATATCAAGAGCAAAAAGTTTGTATAATGTATTTTTCTTATACCTTGACTAACTTTGTTATATTTAATGTAAAACTATATTGTAGATTAGACAAGCAAAGGAAGAAGATATCAAGTTGGATTTTGAAGAAAGATTAAAAGAAAGAAGATGTCAAGTTGGAATGTGGAGAATGAATGATCAAGAAGAAGAAAGATATAAAGAAGAACTTGCATCATATTAGTCAAGAAAAGGAATAAGATATCCAATAGGATTATGGAGGATGATATAGAAGAAGAAATGAGATTGATCGAAGAAAGAATTATTATTCAAAAAAAGGAAAAAAGTTATTGAATAAAATTATTGTGAATGATCAAGAGAGAGAACAACAAGACATTGAAGAATAAAGTTATCAAATATGAGGAGAAGAGATTGAAGAAAGATGAACTTGCAAGATATAATGAGAATATCAATATTCAAGTTCTTAGATGTGATATTGAAGGTCTTTAAGGTCAAGTGGAAGTTGTAATGACTCAATTTGAAGTTAAGATGCCTTATATAGAAGTTATAACAACTTCACTCGAGTGATTGACCACTCGAGTGGCACCTTCGAAGAAGAATTTTTAATGACTATCGTAACATCCCAAATTTTGAAATTGGGAAATTAGAAATATTGAAAGGGAATGTATTGTGAAGATTTGGCCCAAAATAATTATACAGTGAACAATTGGGAATTTAAAGCCTTTTTTTTCTTGAATTTTTGGGAAAATAATTATTGAAGTTAATGGCCTAGAATAATTTCTGAAGTTTATTTGAAAATCCAATGCCGAAATTAAGAAAGGGTAAAATAGTAATTTTATCACCACAAATTCAAAAATGAATTTGCCAATGCAAGTGCAATTGGGTGAACTAGTACGTGCTCCACTGGAGTCATTGAAGGCATGAACAGTTGTTAAGTTGGTTTCAAAGAAATGAATAATACTTGCATGGCCAAGCTAAGATTGGGAAAGTGCTTGTGGGACCCAAGGGCAAGATGTATATAAGAAGAGTAGACCAATTTGGAGAATAAACATTGAGCAACGTGTTTATACTCCGTCATTTTACTTATCTCATTAGGCCCATGTATTTTGGATATAACCAATTGGACCATAATAGCGCATATACTCCCTCAGCCTGCTACTTCTCCTCGGCCCAGACATGGTTGGGAAAATCCTTCTAAGGGACCTTTTTGGCAAAAAAAACCCAAAAAGGGACCTAAAAATCTGACAATTCCAGAAAGGCCCCTTGGTCCTTTTCTGGGATGAATTCATTAAAAATTTACAACTAAATCAGTCTCATTTACTACAATTTTTTTACTCGTTTATAACTAAATCAGTCTCATTTACAACAATATCGGTCACAGGTAACAACTATATCGGTCGATTTACAACTCACCAAAATTATAATGACAAACCCAAAAAAGGACCAGGGACTTTTATGGGATGGTCAGATTCTTAGGTCCTTTTTGGGTTTTTTTTGCCAAAAAGGTCCTTTAGAAGGATTTTCCCTACTTTATCCGATTCCACGTGCTCCAGCACTTGCATATTCTTTTATTATCTTCCATCTTTCATTGCTGTCGGCCAAAGAACAGAGACAGCGAGAGAACACTTGTTCTATGCATTAAAGGACAGCTCAGCGTTCATGCTAGTGCCATACTCCAGCTTCTCATCGAACTTGGCATTATAGAACCATACTCCTCTGTTTCTGCATAACAGCAACCCATACTCCACTGTTTTGTGCGTTCTCAGTATGACAGTAGCCCATTACCTCTCTACGTTTTCAGCAGCCACATACTCCCTCGTCTATCCTCTTCGACCAAAACTCCAAACAATGTACAGATAAAGAGAGAGAGAGAGTTGAGAATAAGGTGAGGTCGAGACGAGACTGATAGTGTGAGACTGTGAGAACGCTGAGAGTTGTGATGGAGAGAAGTGAGTCAGAGAAGGAGCAAGAAGAAGATTACTTCGGCCAGCTCTCATCTCCTCCATTTCTATTTCATTCATTTCGGTCAGTCACTTGCAGAACTAGAAGTAACAGCGAGAATATGAGCTGGGTCAACATGAAACTAGAGGGTGTTGAACAATCAAAGAAGGTTGATCAACGCATGCACTTGGGTTCAAACAAGAAATAGGGAATCTTTGAAAGCTTAATGTTGCATGCAAATAGTCCCTGTTGAACCAAGGCTTGCTGTTTTGAGGTATGAATAGCTGAACCAAGTGTTTGCTATTTCTAAGTATAAAGCCTTGGGTTCTCTGGAATCAAGGAGTACCAAATGCTTATGATTCTATTTTGGTGATGACCGTAAAGACCAATTGGGGGTTGCATGTATGTTGATTGTTCTGTTTTTTAGTGCAGAAACAGAGTCAAAGACGTTAGCTACAGTAAATTCGTGAAGGAACAGTGCATGTGTTACTGTAGCATCATCACCATTTGCTGAAAACTGAACTTGCAGCTGGAGCAATGAACTTTGAGCAAGGTAAAACTAGGGCAAACGAACTCTTTTGACCCTGAAATTTTGTGGATATTTAGTACACATCATAATCTTTAACTTGAGCCAAATAACACCCAAATCCGATGTGTACAAAGAAAAATATGAATTTCCAAAGTTTGAAAGAGAAACTGGAAAAAATTGTGAGTTTCCAGAAATGAATGGTCGTCTTTGGGCTCAATTTTGAAATAGTAAATGATCTAGTTTCGCTGTGAAATTTTCCAGAAACGGACTAGCATAATACGATTTAATTTGATAGGTCACACACCTTAATCAGAGATGTATCCAGAGAGACACGAATTTTTGAAAATGACCTATTAAGCTGGAACCTTTTTCTGGACAGCGAAGAAAGAATAGCGAAGAAAGAATGAAAAACTGAGAATGATATAGGAAGAAATAAGTCTAGTGATTATTTGTACATGAAACTAGACATAATAAGTGACAAATAGAAATTTGAACCACCCGATCGGAGTTACGTAGAATTATTGATGATTTTTCAAAGTTAGGCCAAAATGCTGGCAGCTTTTGCTACCATTCGAAATTAAGAAAAAGAAATGGCCAAATTAATGAGAATAAACTCCAAGGGTGTAAGAATGCCTATGAGGCAAAGATAAGCCATTAGGTATTCATTATACATGGCTCTAATATTATGACGACGTGTTTAGGGCCATGAGAAGTCAAGAAGAAGAAGAATGAAAAGGAATGAAAGATACTTCAAGCAACTCCGTAGTTGAAAGAGAAGGTATAGCCGGAGGACATAGGCTAAGGTAGTGGACTTACCCTACTTGCGTGTATTGATTTATCTGCTTGTGTGATAATATGAATGGTTGCTTTACTTGTTTGTTTAACATATTTGAATGGTTGAAGCTCTGATTCTATTTATGCTATGGCCACGAGTATATTTTATGAAGCATTGTAGCATACATAAATGTCATTATGTTAATATGAGCCTATGTAAGGCAAGCATATCATAAACTAGCATTTATCTTACATGCATTGTTCGGTAATGTTTGCTACTGAGATTCCCCAGAATCTCACCTCCCACAACCAACCATTAGGCAGGTGAGCACGATAGAGAAGTGTTGCACCAGACTACAAAATGGAGTGTCACTTGAAGACGGCACGTTGAAGGGAGTGCTTGAAGTTGCCGTATTTAAGAATGAGCAGATCAGAGAGCAAAGACACCCTGATAGAGCTATGACGATGGCCTTGAAGTATGTTGACGCTTCTGTACGAAAAATATAGGGCCGGGTGTCTAATTTTTGAGTATGTGTTTGGGAACTCTTCCGCATATGCCAAATTGAAAAGATCCAGACGGGTTGTTAGAATCGCACTAACTCGCCACCCGAAAGGGCGAGGCCGGTAGGGGCGTTACAACTACTCGAGTGATGACCACTCTATCATGGTTAGTTTTCGTTTAGCCTAATAGAGGTCTAATATTTTGGCCATATTTCCCAAACCACAACTCCAATTGAGTTTGTTTCATATGAAACTAGACTCCACAAGCGATGCATAGATTGTAAGATCAAGCTCAATGGGTGATGAAAATGATATCAACTGAAATTTCTCGCTTTTTCAAACTAGGTTCAGTAATTTAAACATATCTCCCAAACCACAACTTTGATTAAGATTAAAATTTGTTGCATATGAAACTAGATTCAAAGACTCCAGGATCATGCTCAAAGAGGTTTGGATGGAACATATATGAATTTCATAAGCTGACGCACAAAATTCTAACACTATCCATACCAGCTACTTTGGATTGATCATAACTTTTTGAATACTTTGAATTTTGAACTAACTCTTTTTGCATTGGAACATAGACTTCAAGTGATTTCTAGAGATAGGTCATTTGCCATATTTGGAGTTAAAATGTATTTATCACTAGCAAAGATCACTTCCGTGATGTGAAAGTGAAGCACATCACTTCAAGTGCCACGCCAAGTGATGCACTATTCACTTTGAAGATCTTAAAGGAGCGGTTGAGTGAGAACTTGAGTGATGACCTATCACCGGCGACATTATTGTAGTGATTTCAAAGTTATGAGTCTTCATAGTTTTAATCACCATATCGGTTTTGTTGATTGTTTTCCAAAATATATTTTGAAAAAAGCTCTTCACCACAAATGCCTCTTTCGGAAGTGATCAAGTATCTTCATTAAAAATCACTCGAGTGATCATTTTAGTGATGCAACTATTCCTCATCACTTCCACTTCACCATGGTCATTATAATAGTGATTTCATTTCTAAAATATATATTTCAAATAGATCACTCGAGTGACCTCTCAAGTAATATGTTCTAAATTATATCACTTTCGGTCCCCCCGAAAATAGCCAATGATCAATTTTCTAAAAAGAAATTCAAATTTCTTAAGTTTTTATTTTACACTCAATTCAATCTAGCCGGTTCTAACAAGCTACAAAGTTTTTTCATGTCCATATATAGTCATAGAAAAGGACAAGCCTCAAAGGTGTTGTCTCTTACTTTGGTTAAATAATAATACCCTAAAAGTTTCATTTATATTATGATTATTGTGCTGAACTGTTTTTTAAAGAAATAAATACAAATGTCGACGTGAATAATTTTTTAAGAGAAAACTGGGAAAAAAATGTTAAAAGAAAAATTTTATCGCCAAAAGTACATTTTCACGGCAAACATATGGATAATTACGGATGATGAACTAACTAACTTTCAACGACTAATGGCAACTACCATAAACATAATATTTTCACTACTCGATTTATCATTGGCCCAGGAGAAAAATTTTAACTTTATTATTAATTTAATATAAAATACAAAATGTACTGTAATCAACATTATTCAAGAGCTATGAGTACATCAAGGAATTTTGGTCGATCAGCTTATGCACGGTTCCTTATAAACTTATTACTAAAATCCTAGACAATCGTTTGAAAAAGGTGGCTACCCCAACTAGTTCTTCCAACTCAGGCTAGTTTTGTGGTAGGTAGACAGACATGATAATATTATAGTTGCTCAAGAAGTAATTCATACTATGAGATCTAAACAAGGTCTTGCGGGGTGGATGAGATCTAATAGAAGACACTCTATTAGATGCCGGCCTCTCGTGAAGTTTGTACAGGCGGTTATGATATGTGTTACGACTTGCAGAATGAGAGTAGCTTGGGAATGCCACTGGTCTGAGTGCTTCACCCCTTCTCGTGTAAGTAGGCAAGGGGACCCCCTATTGCCTTACCTATTTGTTTTGTGTATGGAGTGTTTGTCCCAACTAATTACCAAAAAGGTGGCGGGTCGTCAATGGAAATTGATTCATATGGGAAGAGGGGGACCCCCTCTGTCCCATTTATTTTTTGCAGATGACCTAGTTCTTTTTAGCACCACTACTGCCTCCCAGGTTGTGCTTATTAAGAATGTACTTGATGAGTTTTGTGTAAGCTCAGGCCACAAAGTTAGCAGTGCCAAGACCGCCATTTATTTCTCCAAAAACGTCTCCCCTGTGGATCAAAATAGAGTTAGTGAGGAATTGGGCCTTAAGTGAACAGATGATCTTGGGAAATATCTTGGGGTGCCTTTGCTACATAAACGTGTTTAGACAAGGACCTATGCATATTTGGAAGAGAAAGTTGTTAATGAATTGTTAGGCTGGGTGGCGAAGATGATTTCCCTTGCAGGTCACATTACCTTAGCCAAAGCAGTTCTCTCTGCCATCCCAGTTTTTGCCATGCAAACAAGAAAGTTTCCTCCAGGCCTATGTAATCGGTTGGAACGTCAATCAGGTCCTTTGTATGGGGAAGTTCAGGAACGGATTGACGGTTGGCTTTGGTGAAGTGGGAAGAGATGTGTATTCAACCGAGAAAGGGTGGTTGTGGCTTCAAACAATTAGACCTCCAGAACCAGGCATTTCTCATGAAATTTGGCTTTATGGTGGTTTCTCGGCCAGAGTTGTTATGGGTTCAAATTCTATGTAAAAAATATGGTTGGGATGGCCAGAACGAACCCTACAAACGAAATCAAAAGTGCTCCTTTTTATGGCGGCACCTGATGAATCTTTGGACAGATCTAGAGATAGGCACCAGGTGGGACCCAGGTAATGGCACTAGCACATGCTTCTGGGTGGATAATTGGGTACCAGAGGTGGGCCCACTCATATTCGTAGCATTTAGAGATATTACACATGAGGAAGAATTACTCCTGGTTAGCCATTTTGCATCGGTGGATGGGCACTGGTATTGGGATTGTTTTGGTAGCAATATGCCGAGCACGTCTGGTTGTGCATTTCGTGGTGTAAGCCACCAACTAATGAAGACAGTGCAGCGAGATGCTTCTGGGACCTTTCATTTGATGGTAGTTTCTTGGTGTCCTCTGCATATGAACTGTTAAGAGAGGGTGATGACTCTGACCCCATCCCCTTTGGAAGGTGATATGGAATTGGCAGGGTTCACAAAGAGTTTGGGTCTTCCTCTGGCTGGCAGCGTGCTCCAAGCTCCTAACCAATGCCAAACGTTATAGACGCCACATGGGGGCTTCTACTAGTTGTACTAGGTACGAGGGGTCTATTAAGGACATCGATCATGTCGTAAGGCACTGCAAATATGCTCAGGAAGTGTGGCGTTAGTTTAATCCGGACTCAGAAATGCACGCTTTTACCTTGGTGGGATATTTGGAGTGGATGCACCAGAACCTTAGTTAGACCACACGCAATCACTATCATGGTGGCAGCTGGGCCAATCTCTTTGGCCTCACCTGCTGGAAGTTATGGGAGGCTCGGAACAAGGCCATGTTTAAAAATGCCCATATCCAGCCGAAAGCTCTTGCAAAGGAGATTAGGGTGTTCTCGGAGTTTGGGGTGCAAGCTAAGAGTCAACATGCGATACAGAGTAATAGGGTAAGGAAGATTTCTAAGGTGATTTCATGGTATAGACCTCAACCAAGAACGATTGCCCTCAACTGTGACGGTGTTGGAATCCGTACACGCAGCGGATTAAAAACATTATGGATCCCGTGTAAGGATCGCTCAATAGCGTTTAGATTAAGGCTAAGGGAATCCGAAAATTACCTACGCGCCGAAGCGTACGAGTCTCCTTCGACTTGAACCGGTGGGCTACCTTCTCGATCGCCGAAGTCAACTCTTAGAATCGGCTTCCTCTTAGGTATCCACATGAATAATTCTGAACCCGATTGTGCGGCGTGCTAGCGCCTTTTAGTTTTGCATCTCACTCAATTTCACTCAAGGGTTTATCACGGCTTTCTGTAATACGCTCGACAAAAAGTCCCGTAGTTCTTTTGCAAACCCGATCGGCGTATTATATAAAATTAATCCTCATTAATTTTGAAATTTGAATTTTAAATTTGGATTAAAATATATTAATTAAATCTATCTAATAGATCTAATCTAATACATTTATTTAATCCGAATTAAAAGCCAGATCTGAAATTCGAATTTTGAATTTTGATTAAAAAATACATTAATTAAATCTATCGATAGATCTAATGTAATATATTTATTTAATCCGAATCAAAAGCCTTTTGATTTAATTTATCTCTATATATTAAATCCGAGAAATGATGCTATCTATTTAATTAAATCTGAGATACTATATCTCAATTTAAATTAAATAGATATATGATATCTTTATTCGAAAATTAAATGAGATACAATATCTCTATTTGTTTTAGATATTTAATTTATTAAATAAATTAAATACAAAAAAATATTATATATATTAATATTATAATCTCTATTAATAATATTAATATATATTAATTTTGAATTTAATATATATATATATATATATATATTCATCCCAGATTAAATTAAGTATTCATTAAATCTCGATTAATCTAAGATTCAATGAATCGGACACTTTTGCTCGTGTTGGGTTATTCTTGTGTGCGACCCTGCAGGCCCATATGAGATTGGCAGTGGGCCAATACTGTACCAGCCCACAAGTCGCAAGCGGCCTCTAGCAAGACATTGCAACTACCCAATTCACATAGGGATCGATGACACGATACAACCTATCGTACAACCATGTCACGTCCCTTTTGTCACGCGATAATTTGGTCAAGGATGAGGCATGGATAATGTCAACTTCCTTTTCTTGACCATTACTTTTCGATTCTCGAGTGGTCTAATAAGTGAAATGGAAACTCCTTTCCATCACGGTATGGCCATACATTTCTTAGACTCGCTCATCGAGGGGCCCAAGTATTATCTCTACAAATGTGAGGGACAAATTCCATCTTGACCATTCACATCCCTCCGCATGAAAATCAGCGATCCCGATCCCAGCCTTTATCAACACCCGGTCAAAGGTGACTTTTGACTAGGTCAAAGACAGTGACTCATCATGTAGGAATCCATGATGATCTCGAGGTCATAGGGCGTCGTGCCAACGCGAGTTATACATGAGATAAGCTTATGACTTGATCCATGCAGCTTTCTCATAGTGGGTCGGTCCAGCACCTTGTACTCTTACAAGTGCCCATGACTTTGATTCGTATATCCATACCTCATCAAAGTCATACTGGTCTTATCTCATCTTCGCTCCGCGTAGATGACCGATCGAGGACATTTAGGATAATCTATAAGATATATCCAGCGATACGATTATCAATGTAAACATGCGAATGAAGTGATAACTAAATGGAGAACAATGACTTGCCCTAGGTCATAATTTCCAACAGACTCCCACTTGCACTAGGTGCAATCATTCATTTCTCTAATTCCCATTGCCCTAACATGACGCTCATGTTTTGCTTGTGCAAGCGGTTTAGTAAGAGGATCAGCTACATTGTATTCTCCCAATACTTTGTCTACTTTTATATCACCTCTATCGTTGATTTCTCCGATAAGATGAAATTGCCTGAGTACATGCTTGGTCCTTTGATGTGACCTAGGCTCCTTGGTCCATGCAATAGCGCCGCTATTTGTCACAGAACAAGTCTATTGGATTTGAGATGGTTAGAACCACCCCAAGTTCATTAATGAACTTTCAAATCCAAAAGGCTTCCTTAGTTGCATCCTATGCTGCTTTATACTCAGCTTCTATATCGTAAAATCAGCTACAATGCTCTGCTTAGAGCTCTTTTAGCTTACCGTACCACCATTCAATAGGAATACATATCCTGATTGCGATCTTGAATCATCTTGGTCATTCTGGAAACTTGCATCTGTGTAACCAGTCACATAGAGCTCATCTTCCAAGCCACCAAATAGACTAAGAATAAGTCATTAGTCCTTCATAAGTACTTAAGAGTATTCTTGACAGCAGTCCAGTGACCTTCACTGGGATCCTATTGATATCTACTGGTCATACTCAAGGCAAATGACACATCCGGCCGAGTACATAACATGGCATACATGATAGATCCAATGGCGGAGGCATATTGAATCTTACCCATGCGGTCTCTCTGATCTTGTGTACTTGGACACAGATCCTTACTGAGATGAATGCCATGAGACATGGGTATGTTACCCTTTTTAGATTCCCGCATACGAACCTATGCGAGTATCTTGTCTATATATGTGCTCTGACTTAGGCCTATCAGCTGCTTGGATCTATCTCTATAGATCCTAATCCCTAGGATGTAAGTGGCTTCGCCTAAATCTTTCATTGAGAAAGACTTTCCTAATCAAGACTTGACACTCTACATAGTAGGAATATCATCCCCAATGAGTATGATGTCATCAACGTAAAGCACTAGAAATACAACTGTGCTCCCACTAACCTTCTTGTAAACACAAGGTCCATTGATGTTTTGAATGAATTCAAACTTTTGACTACTTCATCAAAATGATGAGTCTAGCTCCGAGATGCATGCTTCAATCCATAAATGGATCTTTGAAGCTTACATACTTTACCAGAGTCCCCTGGACGCATAAAACCCTCAGGTTGTGTCATGTACACATCCTTAAGCAGCTTTCTGTTAAGGAAGGTTGTTTTGACGTCCATCTGCCATATCTCATAGTCATAATATGATGCAATGGCAAGAAGGATTCTGATTGATTTGGCCATTGCAACTGGGAAAAGGTTTCATCATAGTCCGCACCATGAGTTTGAGTGAATCCTTTTGCAACCGGCCCGTGCCTTGAAGACATTTACTTTGCCATCCATGTCGGTTTTCTCTTTGAAAACCCACTTGCACTCAATGATTTTTACACCTTCAAGTGGATCGACTAAGGTCCATACCTTATTGTCGTACATGGATTGCATTTCAGGCTTCAAGGCATCAAGCCATATTTCGGAGTTTGGTCCCACTACGGCCTCTTGATAGGTGGTTGGCTCATTCTGTTCAATGAGCAAAACATCATGACTTCCAATAATCAGAAATCCATATCTTTGAGGCTGTAGCCGTGATCTATCGGACCTTCGTGGGCTTTGTGTTACTTGAGCAGGCTCAACAACTTCTTGTTGTGAGTCTTCTTCGGTTTCCATCTGTGGTTCTACATTATCCTGTGACTCTCGAACTTCTTCGAGGTTCACATTACTCCCGCTGGTTCTTTTAGAGATAAACTCTTTTTCCATAAGACACCATTCCGAATAACAAACACTTTGTGATCGGTAGGATTGTAGACATAGTATCCTTTAGTTTCCTTAGGATACCCCACAAAAAGGAATTTTGAGGATCTGGATGATAATTTATCAGAGGCTTGTTGTTTAACATAAACCTCACATCCCCAAATCTAAAGAAATGACAAACTGGGTTTATTCCTAGTCCATATCTCATATGGTGTCTTTTCAACTGCCTTTGACGGAACACGATTTAGTGTGAACGCAGCTGTTTCTAGGGCATGGCCCCAAAAGGAAGGTAGAAGATTTGTTTGACTCATCATAGATCGAACCATAGCTAATAGAGTTCGATTCGTCCGTTCAGAAACACTATTCCATTGAGGTGTTCCTGGAGGAGTAAGTTGTGAGATGATCCCACAACTCCTAAGATGGTCAATGAACTCTTGGCTGAAATATTCACCACCCCGATCAGATCAAAGTGCTTTAATCATTTTGCCAAGTTGTGAGATGAGAAGAGAATGTACATCAAGATTATTTAGAGAGAGACATGGCTCGCCAGGCCATATTTAAATTTACAACAATTGTAAAATCTAGAGCCATATTGTTCACCATACCCAAACAACACTTTGAAAGGTAAATTAGAACATATTTTAATTCATACAATTATGAGATAAAATATTATTCATGATTAAAAATTCTCTAATTTATATTATATTATATAATACATATAATATAATAAATTCTCCAATTTATATTATATTATATAATTATATAATATAGTATCATGTTTTAAATTCTCTAATTTATATTATATTATATTATATAATACATATAATATAATAAATTCTCCAATTTATATTATATTATATAATTATATAATATAGTATCATGTTTTAAATTCTCTAATTTATATTATATTATATAATACATATAGTATAATAAATTCTCCAATTTTTATATTATATTATATAATTATATAACATATCATGATTTCAATTCTCACGCTACGAGCAATCAAGGTCCCTACGCGAACGTTTGAATCTGATCAATTTCGAACGTTTGAATCGATCTATACGCTGTGAACGTAACAGTCATCAGGAATCACCGACGTTCGATCATCATCGAGCGTGTTCGATGATTCCAACCCCAACGTCCCCGACTCGATGTTCGAACAATTGAACCGTGACGACCCACAAAGACCGATCGAAACCCTACGCAAACTTAGACATAAAACATCAGGATTCGATTTTCTTTTCATATATATCAGACATATATATAATCACACGAAAAAACCTAATCTAAATGCACGGTGAGTTGGCTCTGATACCACTGTTGGAATCCGTACACGCAGCAGATTAAAAACTTTATGGATCCCGTGTAAGGATCGCTCAATAGCGTTTAGATTAAGGCTAAGGGAATCCGAAAATTACCTACGCGCCGAAACTATACGAGTCTCCTTCGACTTGAACTGGTGGGCTATCTTCTCGATCAGCAGAAGTCGACTCTTAGAATCGGCTTCCTCTACCGGTATCCACACGAATAATTCCCGAACCCGACTGCGGCGTGTAGCGCCTTTTAGTTTTGCGTCTCACTCAATTTCACTCTAGGGTTTCTCGCGGCTTTCTATAATACGCTCGACAAAAAGTCTCGTAGTCCTTTTACAAACTCGATCAGCGTATTATATAAAATTAATCCTCATTCATTTTGAAATTTGAATTTTAAATTTGGATTAAAATATATTAATTAAATCTATCTAATAGATCTAATCTAATACATTTATTTAATCTAAATCAAAAGCCGGATCGAAATTTGAATTTTGATTAAAAAATACATTAATTAAATCTATCCGATAGATCTAATGTAATATATTTATTCAATCGAATCAAAAGCCTTCTCGATTTAATTTATCTCTATATATTAAATCCGAGAAATGATATCTATCTATTTAATTAAATCGAGATACTATTCTCAATTTAAATTAAATAGATATATGACATCTTTATTCAAAAATTAAATGAGATACAATATCTCTATTTGTTTTAGATATTTAATTTATTAAATAAATTAAATACAAAACAAATATTATATATATTAATATTATAATCTCTATTAATATATATTAATTTCGAATTTAATATATATAAATATATATATATTCACCCTGATTAAATTAAGTATTCATTAAATCTCAGATTAATCTAAGATTCAATGAATCGGACACTTTTGCTCGTGTTGGGTTATTCTTGTGTGCGACCCAGCAGGCCCATATGAGATTGGCAGTGGGCCAATACTGTACCAGCCCACAAGTCGCAAGCGGCCTCTAGCAAGACATTGCAACTACCCAATTCATATAGGGATCGATGACACGATACAACCTATCGTACAACCATGTCACGTCCCTTTTGTCACACGATTATTTGGTCAAGGATAAGGCATGGATAATGTCAACTTCCTTTTCTTGACCATTACTTTCTCGATTCTCAAGGTCTAATAAGTGAAATGGAAACTCCTTTCCATCACGGTATGGCCATACATTTCTTAGACTCACTCATCGAGGAGCCCAGTATTATCTCTTTACAAATGTGAGGGACAAATTCCATCTTGACCATTCACATCCCTCTGCATGAAAATCACTGATCCCGATCCCAGCCTTTATCATCACTCGGTCAAAGGTGACTTTTGACTAGGTCAAAGACTAGTGACTCATCATGTAGGAATCCATGATGATCTCAGGTCATAAGGCGTCGTGACGCGGTTATACATGAGATAAGCTTATGACTTGATCCATGCAGCTTTCTCATAGTGGGTCGGTCCAGCACCTTGTACTCTTACAAGTGCCCATGACTTTGATTCGTATCTCCATACCTCATCAAAGTCATACTGGTCTTATCTCCATTCGGACTTCCAGCAATGAGAATCACAGACTTTGTCATTCCCACTAGGAGTTTTGATTCTGTTACATTAACATTAGGAAATTCACTTTAGCTTGTTTTTTTGTTTCTGTTGGGGTGTGTCAAGGATGATCAAAAAATGAAAATGAAATGATCCAAGCAAACTGAACATTAGCTGGGGCCCAAGATTTACAATGTTTGTCTATCTCTGTTTTGAGGAGGAAAAATACAAGTAAACCCAAAGAAAAGAGAGAGAGAAAAAAATCAACGTAGACGGAAGGCGTTGAATAATATGAATCACACGCCTGCCGCAGATATGATTTTAGAGCTAGGGCAAGGCAAGATGGTAGTACTCTTGCTCCTTCCATAGCACAAAAATTAAGCGAAAATATCAAAGAACGAAATGCATTACCGGTCCTCTCATAACTTTGGTTGTGTTCTATGTTTTATTTCTTTTTTTGGTCGTATTGTGGTTACCTAATCAGCAAAATTACCCAGTCATCCTACCCAGTCAACCACACACTTAGCAATTTTAATGGTGTTTATGCCACATCATCAAACTTAACACCAATAACGTCTTTTCAAACTATAGGGACTAACTATGTGAAAGGAGTAAACTTGGGACCAAAACCACGTATTTGTAACTTTAAGGACCAAAACCAAAATGAAGTTAAACTACAAGGACTAAATATGATATTAACCCTTTTTGTGATGTCCAAATTATCCCACAAGTTTGTCTATCTTTGACAGATTATAAAATTTCATAATCCTACCTTCTCTTATTTGACCTTTTCATGTTTAAGTGACCTTTTTGGGTTTTGAGAATTCCTTTGGAATTTTCCCTATAATCTAATTAGCACATAACATACAACAAATAGAATTGGGAATAAGGATAGTGTTAGTTCTCGGATTATGTTTTGATGATAACAAACCTTCAAAAACAATAAGGACTTGATGATTCAAGTCACTCAAGTTCAATGCTTTAAGACACTCGAGTGATAGAACTATATTTAAACTAAAACTTGAATTAGCAAGAATACTCACTTCAAATGATATGAGATTATCACTCAAGTGATAGGTAATACACTCGACTGATGATCCTTAACTTCCTATGATTTTTCAAGTCATTCGCCGAAATTTTGAAGAGTGATGCAAGATCACTCAAGTGGCTAAGTTAGCACTCGAGTGATCTCGCTTCACTTGTAGAAAATTAGTGAGTTACTCGTAGGATTTTTGAAAGTTATAGCAAATCACTCAAGTGATAAGCTTTTAGTACTTGAATGAATAAGTGACCACTCAAGTGAATTCACTCGAGTGCTACTGATCAATCGTCCAGATTTTTGCAAGTCACTCGTGTGTTTTGAAAAAGGTTGTGGAACAAGTAATCCTAAAGACTACCGCAAAATTTGATGATAATGACTAGAAAATGGTAACTCTGAATAGCAAAGCTATCTTCATGATCTATAGTGCTCTTAGCCTAATAAAAAAATGATTTTTTGTTCTTCATGTCTCGAATTACGTCTTGGATCATTAGATAGGAATCTGAAGATGAAAAGAAAATCAAATGATATCACTGCCGTGTAAACAAAAAGTACATATAAGAGGATTCATACTTGTAAAGCTTATATGATATTATAACTTAAGATTATTAAAATGTTCAAATCTTTGAATAAATCCTGAATTTTTTAGGACAATATTAGTATTCAAATTAAGGATCTTATCAAAAACTTACAAGCATGTAATACCCGGATAATTATCTATCTGGAATACTATATTTTAGCAAATAATACCTATTTGGAAATAGGTGAATATGTGGTTTTAAAACCTTGTAGGATACTTATTCTATTGTCTAGGGAAATTTCTAATGAAATTAGAGGGATTAAAGTGTCAAAATCCCTAAATCCAATTATGGGCCATGAAATGCCCTGAAAATATTATGATAGATCTCAAGAGGCAATAAAATATTTATTGAAAATTAGAAAGTATGTTGTCTCTAATTTTAGGAATTTTTGGGATTATTTCCCTTGAAAAATAATGAGGCAAAATTAAATATAATTTTGGGGAGCATAAGTTGCCCCATGATTTTTAATATGATATGTAGGACATAAAATACCAATGTCAATGAAATAGTTGTGAGAAAATGATTAATCCTAATTAAGAAAATTATCAACAATTAGAAAGTGATTAGTTAAGTAATTAATGGCTAATTGTTTAAGCTCGAACAAGAGAATATTTAAGGTAGATTATGGAAAATCCTTTAATTAAGTGTTTATGGCTAATATTAGCATAAAGTGTGCTTGCTAATCAATTAGAAGAGATTAAGAAAAATTGGTGAGATTAAGAACATGAAAACCCTAAATCCTAAAAGATTGCTAATCATGGGATTAAGGCTCTAATTAAGCTTCTAGCTAATTTAGATAAATAAAAAATAAAAATAATAATAATAAAGGGAAGAGAAAACTGAAATTTGAGTGTGAAAAGGGTTGTGGGTTTTTCAAACATAATATCATGATATTTTGTTAATTAAATAATAATATAATTAAGATATTTGTGGGAGAACCGGTTGGATAAATGAGAACCGATAGAAATTAAATCCTATCTAGAAAACCATGAACTAAGTTTCTTAGGTCGGGACATATTACAAACAAGTGAATTTTTGTCCGGAAGTCGGTGTTAGCGGAAGTCATTTCGTCAGAAGCCGGGGCGAATAAGGGATCAGATGAAAAGATATTTTGAAAACAAAGGGCAGATAAGAAAAGTGAGATCCAATGGAAAATAAATCATAACTTGAAATCCTTGAACTAAGTAGAAAACAACTGGACATATTATGAATCGGTGGATTTTTGTCCCAAAATTAGCATTACCGAAGTAATTTTCAGAATCGACGTCTGTCGAAAATGTTCAACAAACAACGGAATACCCTTAATGGGATCAAAAATTTAGTTAACTCGATATTTCCAAAGAGGAAGAATAGAACTTCAATTTGTGTTCCCAGATTTTTGAGATTTTCTAAGATTACGCGATTAGAACACCGATCAGGGGATTTTATCGGGTAAATGCATAAAGTAAGGGGACATTTTTGTGGTGGAGAGAAGAGGAAAATGAGTGATGTTCATAAGGCCACATCTTCATCATCCTAGCCCTTGATGCAAAGGTTGATCCAAGGGATGAGATCCTTTGGCTTTTGCTATAAATAGCCTTTCACATTTCTCTTCAAACTCACCAATTCACAAAGGAATCCTAGAGAGAGGTTAGAGAGAAGTGAGAGCAAGGAGGAGCTCGGAAAAGGAGTAGCGAAGTCTTTGGGTAAGTTCTTCGGTCCCTAGTCTTAAGCTTTGGTAGTTCCTTCGGTAGTTATAGTAGAAATCTTTGGATTAATCTTTAATCTTCCAAGTTAGTTTAGATATCATGTTTTAGGGATAAATATGATATTTATTTCAAAAATATATTGGAGATGGAGATATGTCAAAATTTTGGAAGATTAGAGTTAAAGTAACGAAGTTCGGCGAAATTCGGCCAATTAGGAGAGTTAGGGGCAAAATGGTAATTTGTACCTAAAATGCCTATTATGATGTTGGGCCTTGATAATATGATATTATCCTTATAGGATATCTGTAATCACGTACCGCATTGTTGCACCGTTAGTCAAAAAGTATCGTTTTCCGTCAACGAAGGTACGTTCGCGTCGTAACACTAACTCGATGCTTATTGTATGCTTATATGTGATAGACTATTTCATAGAGTCATGGACAAGACTTTGTCTTGGGTCATGCACCGTGTCTAAGACTCGTCTTAGTTCACTATTTATACATTCAGCTTTGTTTATACGGGTTACGAGTCTTGGTAATGCCGTTGAGTTTTCCTAGCCGAGGACACGAGGAGGCCGTCGTGGCACCGTTGGTTAGTGCAAACATGTTGTGCATGTCTTTGTGTGCTATGTCTTGTTGTTGTGATTGACATTACATCTGCCGTGTGCTTATGTATTGTTGTAACCTTACATTTGTTGTGTGCTATGTATTGGTTAACGTTGTAATGTCATGAATATCTGTCATCCATATACTGTATTACCTGAGCATGAGGTTAACTGTTACCTGAGGTTCAATGGGCATTGAACCTCAGCTCTTAACATAGCGTCAAGGTCAGGAGGACCGAGGATCGAGGAGAAAGGCAAGCATAGGGACTCAGCTGAAGATTTTCTTCTTTTGTTATTTACTTTGAAAACACTCGGTATAACTTACCGCTACTGTAATCAGCCAGACTTACGGCATTTTGAATATAAATATCAGTTACTCAATCGCTCCGATGCTCTACTCTGATGAAAAATATATATATATATATACTGCTTTTGAAAATGAGATGTTACACAGCAGCTTGCTAAACAAAAGCTAAGAGAAAAAAGAGTACAAAACGTAATTAAGTTAATATTATTAAGTATTAAGATTCTGTTTGTATTTTAAGTTTATATTATTATTTTTAATAATAAAAAATGAATTTTTATTTAGTTAATATATAAAATTTTTATTTATTTAATATTAATAAGAAATCAAAATAATAAAATAATAAAAGAACAAAAAAGAGCACTTGGTGTTGGATGCTATTTTGGCCAAACCACATTATATTTTTGCACCTTGAAAGCCACATCATCGTCCAGACAGTAGTCAAAGTCAAACTTAACGGTCAAACGGTATTTTGGCACCTAATTTTATAACCACATAGTCACTTTTGTACCTAAAAAAATATTTGCTACCGAACGCCGCTCCTCTCACAAAAGCATGTGTTTTTGCACATTAACCCTATTTTTAAAATAATGTACAATATATGATGAGGCTGGTTCACCAAATAACCATCTTGTCTATTACTTGTTTTAAAAAAATTGTGATGCCTTATTTTTGAATTTTATGTATATTTATGAGGATATGTTTTTTCTGCTCTTAAGGGAAAATAAAAGTATCAAACGACTTTATATTGCAAGTTTCGTGCTTATAACCTTTTAAATTTTCTTATACAGTTAAACTTATAATAATTAGTCAAAATATGTCTACATGTGATCTTATTTTCCGTTCCCCAATAATTTTAAAACATATTTATAATTGATGTATGTTGTAATACCTTAAAATTCTCACTTATTATAAGTGTCATATTTTGACAAATAAATACCTATTTAAAATAGGTGAATATGTGGTCTAAAATTTTGTAGTGTATTTAATTTATTTTCTAGGGCAATTTCTCTTAGAATAAAATAAACCAAAGACCCAAAATCTCTAGTTTCATTTAGGGATCATAAAATACCCTATAATGATCATATTAAAACATAGTTTATATTTAATCAAAAAGGGCCATAAAATGTTATAAAAATACCTAAATCAATTAAAGGAAATTATCAACAACTAGTGGACAATTAAATTTGCAATAGTTAAAATAAATACATTAATTTTTGAAATTAGTTAATAAGTAAATTAAAGAATTATAATTAAGGATGTATTACTTTAATCAAGAACCAAGAGCTAATTAAGTACAAGATTAGCATAAAAGGGGTTACTATTGATCATAATTAATATGGTAACCAATCATACTTTGATAAATAGGTTTAATCCTCTTAATTTGTTTAGCCAATGATGAATTCGATAAATGATCTAAATCCTCATAAAAGTAAATGAACCAATAGGAGGCTTTCACCATGAATAAATGGAGAGAATTAAATCTAAACAAACACAAATAAATCCAAGGGCCTTAATTAATCACATAATTAGGCTTAGTCCATGAGGAATTGGATTGACCAATGAGGAAGCTTTAAGCATCATCTATTAGACACAATGAAACACAATTCCAAGAGCTAATTTGGGATGAGGGCCACGGTTTTGAGACTTGGGAAAGGGGGCAGAAATTGTGATAATATATTAAAATCAACACATGGTGAAAAAAAGCACATACAAGTCATAAATTGTGGAAGAGGATAAGAGTACTTGCCATTAAGTTTCTTAATGGTTTTGGAAGAGGATATGTTACTTTGGCTAAAACATTGATGAAGGAGAGAGGGAGAGTTGTGTGTGTGTGTTGTGAGTGTTGTGTGTCTAGTGGAGGAGTGAGGAATTGATTTGATTCAAGAAATATAAGAGTAACCAATAGGAAAATTCAAGACACAAGTGAATTAAATCCTTAGCAAATTAATTAGATCAATGAGAGATTTTAACCATAAATTAGAATCAAGAATTGATCTTGATCAAGAACATATATTAAGCTTCGGATCAAGTATCATCATAATTTTTACCCAACTTACACAATTAACTCTAAAATGATAAAGGAGTAATTAGAGACTTCTAATTGAGCCTTGAAGTTCAAACTTAAGAGGCTAATGAGGCAACTTAAATAAACCTCAAATAAACCCCTAAAATGCATCTATGCTTAGTTTGTAACCAACTACCATTTTTCTTCTAGTTACAAACACACTTAAGGTAACTAGGAATTGAAGCACAAACTTGGAGAAATGAGGGGGAGAGGGGCGAATCATATAGCTTGTGGAAGGGGTAGGGATTTGTTTATTATTTAATATATAACACATGCTAATTCAACATTGATGAAGGGGACAAATTGGAGAGAGGATTGTGTACTTAAGGGAAGAAGAATTAATGGAAAATGGAAGAGGATAGGGGATTGAGAGAGGGAGCACGTTTTTTTGAGATGGAATGGTGATGATTTATGCTTCAAATTAACCTAGATCTAAGGGTCCAAGTTCAAGAAGAATAGGTTGAGAGAACTACCAAAATGCCATGACAAATTACTATAAATAGGGGCATTGGCCTTCATCAATTTTCACACCAAAACAAGCATAGAAAATCTGATATAGAGAGTGGAAAGTGAGAGTGAGGAGCTTATTGAAGGATTTAAAGCATTGGTAAGTAAGTTCTTCAAGTTCTAGTTCTTAAATTCATAGATAGAAGTTGCTTTGATCTTAAATATGCTAGAGTAATTTTATTTTCATGTTTTTATGGTCAAAATTGGATTTATTTCAAAAAAATGATGAAGCAAGTGTTGGAGCAAATTTTTTGGGAGTTAAAGATCAAAGTAGCGAAGTTCGGTGAAATTTTGTCAGTTAGCGATTTCTAGAGTCAGTTTTAAAATGCCAGTATTTTATGAAGAAAATGAAGTTATAAAATTCTGGGAACATTCATGGTTAAAGTAGACATATAGGGCTTTCCAAATATACATAGAATGTATTACTTTGAGCTCTGTAAAGTGAGATAAAAATTCTCAAAGTTGGGCTACGAATTTCTGGAAAATTCTGGGCAGAGGCTCAAAACTTTAAAACTGGGAATGACTCAATGAATCTGGGAAACAACAAGTATTTTTACTTAAAAATAGACATCCTAATTATTCAGAGGAATTTTACAGATCCCTGTTTTGATTTTCATAGAATTAATTATGATTTTTCAAATTTAAGTGAAAATCTGCCCGAAATGCTGAAATCAGCGTTTTTCTACGAAAATTAAGAAATAAATAGAGAAATAAATCCACCAGGGGTAAAAAGGTCATTAGTGGTTAAAATATATCTTAGGATATTATTTATGGATTAGTAATGCGATATTACTATTATAGGCACTCCGTGAGTGCATACCGACCGACGTACGTACCGTGATCACTGTAACCTTAACTCTGATGCTTATTGTATGCTTATATATGATAGATGATAACTTTACATGTGATGTGTACTGTTAACATAGACAACTTTACATGTGATGTGTACTGTTAAGATAGATAACTTTACATGTGATGTGTACTGTTAACATAGACATCTTTACATGTGATGTGTACTGTTGACAAAAATAACTTTACATGCGATGTGTACTTTTAACATAGATAACTTTACATGTGATGTGTACTGTTGATATATTAATCTTACATCTACTATGTGCTTGTGTGTTGATTAATGATGTAATGAATATCTATCATACATAAACTGTACATAAGCATGAGGTTAACCGTTACCCGAGGTCCAATGGGCATTGGACCTCAGCCCTACTATAGCTTCAGGGTCCAGAGGAAACAAGACCGAGGACAAAGGTAAGCAGCACGCGTGAGAACTCGGGCGAAGAATGTTATTTTGAATTTTTATTATCATATTTTTAATATTCGGATAATTGTACCGTTGTATAAGTAACAAGATACACCAACAGTGGATGTTTATCAGATACTCGCTCTTTTAAATGATTCCGATGCTCTACTCTAATTAAAATGTTTTGAAAACGCTTTAGAAAATTGGGGTGTTACATTTTTGGTATCAGAGCATTCATTTTGGCACGAATTTAACGAAATTATTACAAACAGTTTGGTGCCGAAGGTAGGGCTAGTCTATGTGAATCAGTCAATCAGTCGCCGTGAACTCGGTGAGACTCCCATGATAAACACCTACCTGACCAAATTGTTTGATTAACGGAGTTAGGTTCTAAGCCTTTTTAAACTCAGAACATATTTTAAATGAGTACTGATATGACCCTGTTGTGACGTTGTAGTGATGGACGGAGATAGACCTCCAGACATAAACTACTAGAGACAAGTAAGACGTATCACACGAAAACCAGTGAACTATAGACCGATGTACCATTCGGAGTCGGTGCATCCCCCTAACTTAGAAGGACCCCCTGTACCCATTAATAATCATAAACCTTTGAACGTATACCCTACTGAGTCAGTGTACAACCTTGAACCTGTACACGACCCTGATCCTGTGTATTAGCCCGAACTGATGACTAGTATACCTTTTGAGTCGGAGAAACCTATAGGATCAGATCATTCATCCGATGATGACAACCGTGAGTATTTTCAGCTGCTAAGCTATCGAGATGACTCCGAGAGTGAATCTTTTTACGAACCAAACCTCCTACGACATGTCCTAGATACAAACAAAAGGCTGATAGGCGCTCTACGAATAGAGTACTTGATGGCGGATCGACACAACAAGACTAGCAAAGGGACGTGCTTCCGATATCTGGAACAGGTCGAAACAATCTATGCACAGAGAAAACACAATGGGTTTTCTTACCCGCTAGACGATTGGGTGACATCAACCCTATACCTCTTTCCTAAAAACCGTTTCTGGATATAAAAGACAAGTAAACTCTTAAACGAAGAACATACAGCCAATTTCTACTCCTTTCTGTATTATCTCCAAAGGCTAGCTTTAGATAAAAAGTAGTGAAAAAACATAATATGAATCTAGTACCAGTCAAAGGAAGCTACAGAAACAATGATAGGAGTGGTAATGTAGTAAATATAGTGCCAGTAAGAAGTTTGAAAACATAACAAATACAGATGACTTTACATGTGAAATGTATTGTCATTATTTGAGTTGCACACGACTTTACATGTGAAATGTATTGTCATTGTTTGGGGTGCAGACGACTTTACATGTGAAATGTATTGTCATTGTTTATGTGCTACTTGTCTCTCTGATGTTTACGTCTGTTAAATAAAGGAATTAGGAATGACAAATTTACGAAGAACTGGAGCTCCCAGAGATAGATGTAGTGGTAGACAACCACGAATAATACCAATTCTAGTACTTAGAGCCCAGAATGGCGCCACCCCCCCCAATTATTAAAATTTTACTTGGAGAAAAAGAAAAGCCAAATCAGTCCATTAATCAGGATGTGGGCCCTACTAACTGGACAAAAAGGTGTTTCGGGCCAAAATAGGTAATTTTCACCAAATGAAAAGATAAAATCTGATTCAAATGGCTAGGGATGCACCACCTAAGCCCTCTAGAATTCTCTGAATTTTCTTGCAAAATAAGTCAAGATATCTTGATCCAATTCACTAATTCTTTGGACAGGATTTACACTAGTTATTTCGAGACTACTTGGATTCTTTTAATCATTTTAAAAGGACATAAACTCTCTCTCTTAACCATAAGGCATGGAATTTTTGGAGTGGAGAGAAGGATCAGTTGAGCTTCCATAGCCAAGAACAAGTGACTAATCACCAAGATTACCAAGCCGAACTCTGAATTCAGGTAAACACCGAAAACCTGAACCTTTGACGCTTAAACTTAAGGATTTCGTTCCAGTGGTTAGGGTTTGGTGTTATGATCTGATTTTTGTGTTTTTTATGGTCTAAAAGTGTTCAAAAAAGTATTTTGTATGGGATTATCTTATGGTTTAAGTTTCCAAACACGAAAACACCGAAAACACTAAAGATGAAGCTTGCTGCCAGTTCTGGAAATTCTGGGCAGTGAAGCTTCAACCCAGTTTTAAAAATAGCAAATGAACTCGGTTTTGGCTGAATTTTTACAGGAAAAACATAGACATCTTGAGGTTCACTGTGATATATAATTTTATGTCTTTTTAATTTTTCTACTGAGAGAAATAAATTGGTAAAGTTTGGTCAGATAGCTGCAGGATTTTTCTGACTAGAGGATATAGAGGATAAATATTTAGCTACATGCCAAAATATGAGTACTTTTGGACACTAGAAATATTGTTTCTGTAAAATAGACATCTTAATGGTTCAAATGGCACTGATTTTGTACAAAAATGATGTTTGTGAAATTTATTAAAAATATTTGAAGTTGGGCCGATTCACTGGATTTTCTGAAAAAATTAATAAAGGGCTTGGATTTAATTAAAAACGTAAGGTATTTTCATAAATACTAAAAATAAGGTGTTTTGGTGTTATTTAGGACAAGAGCATATTTGGAAAATCGATCAGGCACATTAAAACCTTAAGACAGTACATACCCCACCAGGTAGTAACTGCTTTACTTCGGTACATTTATGTGTTTTGTTGTATGTGTTGTTTGCCATGCATGTGTGTTTGTACTTTTGCCAAATATGCATACAGAGCATGTTGGGGTTTGAGTCCCTATTGATTGTGCTCCTAGTGCTGAGGATTGGTCCGGGGCTTGCCTTGAATGGCGGCTCGACGGTTTGCGATTTTGGTAATTCTGGGGCCTGCCTTTGGAAGGCGGCTCAACGGTGCGAAAACAAGTTGTTATATGTTTTTGTTTGCATATTTGTTATATTTGACATATTGTCTATGTTTTCTATGTGACATGGTTGCATGCATACACATTACACAATTGGTATATGAGTATTGACGAAGCCATCGTGGGGTTCACTTTCGAACCCGCATTGCACCTAAGTTTTTTTGGGGATCGTGCCCGAGATAGAAGGACCTTTTTGGAGAGGTAGGGCTTATCGGTGCACTTGAAGAATATGGGATGCCCTATTGTATCTTGTACTATATTTTCACAGATGATCGTATTTATATTTTCGGTATTTAATTTTGGATGACTGTACCCTTAACCCTTCGGAGACTTTTACTTTTAGCAGTACAGTAGATCGTTCAAACCAGTTAAATGCTCTGTTGCGCTCACTCTGATACATGTTAAATGGACTTAATAATGAAGGAAAGGTAACTAAGGAATGGAATCCCTCTATCCCGCTACCCGAAAGGGCGAGGCCGGTAGGGATGTAACACGAGTGTTCACAGAACACACTCGAGTGAGCTACCTTTATTGCTTAGAACTCAAGTGGAATAGTTGACCACTCGAGTGAATATTATATAGTTATTTTGTATTTCTTGAGACACCGCTCGAGTGATAGAAAATTCACTTAAGTGGCATCTCTTCACTCGATTGGCATTTTAGGCCAGTCAAAGGGAAACTTATGAAATGTCAGACTATGTGGATTTATACCAAAAACAGTACCCTAGATCTGATGGGCACTTTAAGGTTAAGCATACTTAGCAGAGAGAAATTCTCAGGATGGGTGGCCCCCGAGAAGTATCATTGAATTTGAAATCCTTTGATTTAAAGCCCGAGTACCTTGAGGTATGAAACATGGTGATCCTTTGAGATGCCAAGAGAATGTTAGTATGGATATAGTAAAGATTGAGGATAGGCTTGAATCTGATCTAAGTTGAAATAGTGCCTAGGACAAAATATGTATAGGGTTGCCCTAGGTTTCAATACCTAAGAGTAGGAACCCTATGAATGATGATTGATACTGCACTACTGAGAGCATGTTTATTTGCGTATGATTAATGGTTACCTTTGAGGTAGAATTAGAATCTCTTGAATAGTATTGATGTCACTTGAACATTTTGAGGATTAAACTAGGAATTGTGAATCGTGATCCTAGTATGTACTTTGGATATTGTTGAGGAAACATGATTTCTCAACTCAGCTAATGTTGAGGTTCTAAGAGTCGAATTATGAATTCGGCCATTGTTTCTTGGGATGATTTTAGGATACTTCCTGAATGTTATGAGCTATGAACCATGATGATTCTAGCATTTTTATTGGATATGGTCGAGATTTCAAAATTAGGTTGACAAACCTAAATGTTGGATGGGCATCTGGAGGGTGCTATCAATTGAATTGTGATATAAGAATTTAACCTGATAGTTGAATGATTCTTTAGGTGTGGGAATCAACATGTATGAATTGAGGTACTAGGATATGGTACCGATTGAATTGAATGAATAAAGGCACTAGAATGTGACACTAATATGTATAAGGTATCCGGAGGTTGCTATCTGCTGATCTAGCATAGGGAAATATCTTGATTATAGAATATTCTCTTAGAAAGGCTGATTGAGAGTTTATTCCTCAATCGAATTGGGTAGTAGCTCGAACCTTAGTAGCTACAAGTCATAGACTCATGACCGAGACAGATAACTATAGATACTTTAGTGGCTAATAGATTTCCCAAAAGTATGGGTTGAATACCTGATATGGAACATTGAGTACATTCATGATATGAATATATATGGTGGGTAGTGAGACCTATTGGGCTGGTATGTCCTTAGGTTGTGAGGTTTGATATGCGTTCAATAAGAAGCACCCAGTTGTTAGACCATGAATACTGGGCAGTTTTCCAAAGAGATTATGAAACCTGAGAATCATAGGTAGTATCCCGTAACGATCGGAAGGCTGCAATAGAATGGACTGAGTATCTTATGAATGGTTTGAGTAGCCAAGGATAGAGCCTGGAGTGTGTTTAAAATGGATGAACTTCTAGAGCAGTTGTCTGGTTCTTGGGTATGTTTGAAAATATGAAGGATGGGAAGAAATGATTTCTTCATAGCTTGATCATATGCAAACTTTTTGGTGGGCTCGATTCCTATATCTCCTTGTGTAAAAAGAAAGAAAAAGAACATTCTTATTCCCCCCCCAAAAAAAAGAGTTTTTATCACAATCGATTCCAAAAAAAAAAAAAAAAAAAAGGCAAAGGCGCATAAGTTTATCACATACATGTTAGGTAAGTTCTATGCATGCATGACAATTTATATGTGTAAATTTGTAAAGTGTAGAACTTACTCCCCGTAATTCTTATTATAATGCACCAATTACTAATTCTCAAACTAAAGAATGGCAACAAATCATTAAATATATTATAAATTATAGTAAAATACTCTAACCACCCCTCTATTTTACTTTAATTACATAGACCTCTCCTCTATTTTGAAAACCCATAAAGACCTCCCTTAAAACTAAAATTATATTACACAAACCTCCCTTATATTTCCATCCACCCAAACCGTTAGTTGACCGTTAAGTTTGACTTTTGAGCTTTTGTTTTACCAAAATACCCTACTTTAACATTAGAATTATTTAAAAAATATATATGTATGTGGGCAAAAAATATATAAATATATCACCAAATTTTTATACTAATATTTTTTTTAAACTTTCTAATATGTTAAAAATTTATGAATTTTGAGATTATAAAATTTATAATTGTAGTTTTTTAACCATAAATTAAAATTTTATTTATTTTTAGTTTCTTAAATGACTAAAAATATATATCAAATATAATAAATTATATATGTTTGAGAGATTGTATTAAGTCATTTAAATTTAAATTTTGAAATTTTTTCTACAAACATTTAAAAAACTTACCTTAAATTTTTAAAAGTTTGTGATATTTATAAGTTGTCAATTAAAATTTAGGATTTAGCATTAAGGGTAAATTAGTAAATAAATTTTATAAATTTCAATTGAAAATATATTTTTAGAATCTTTTTGCAATATTCGTAACAAAGTTAATGGTTTGGACTTAAGTGCATGTTACAAAATAGAAGGGAGATCTGTGTAATTAAAACAAAACATAAAAATGGTTAGAGTATTTTACTCTAAATTTTAATTGACAACTTGTAAATATCACAAACTCTTAAAAATTTAAGTAAGTTTTTTAAATGTTCGTAGAAAAATATCAAAATTTAAATTTAAATGACCTAATACAATCTCTCAAATATATATAGTTTATTATATTTGATATAAAATAATATATTTGATATATATTTTTAGTCATTTAAGAAACTAAAAATAAATAAATTTTCAATAAATATCGAAAAATATTAAAATTATAAATTTTATAATTTCAAAATTCATAAATTTTAACATATTAGAAAGTAAAAAATATCTATTAGGATAAAAATTTGGTGGTATAATTATTATTAATTTTTTTGCCCACATACATATATATTTTTTAAATAATTCTAATGTTAAAATAGGGTATTTTGGTAAAACAAAAGTTCAAAAGTAGTCAAACTTAACGGTCAACTAACGGTTTGGGTGGATAAAAATATAATCCCAAAATATAAGGGAGGTCTATATGGGTTTTCAAAATAGAGGAGATGTCTGTGTAATTAAAGTAAAATAGAGGGGTGGTTAGAGTATTTTACTCTATAAATTAATACACGGGATGAGTAATTTATATACAAGCCGATGAAGAGATATGGACTTTGGGCGTCATGGCTCTCGTGGGTCAGAATATCCTACCCTTATAAAGAATTGATTCCTTAAAAACTTATGGGGAAAAAAAACCCTTCTAAACTTGGTCAAATCTCTGAGTTTTTAAACCAACTTGCACAAATTTTTGAAATTGCAAATTCCTTATGATCTTCATTACGACTTTAATTCATTATATTACATCCAATCCTTGATATTTTGCTCTACCAACCAGATCTAATATTTTAACATTTTTTTAAAACTTATGATCCTTAGATAGAAAGTTTATTATAACGTGTGGTTCTAACGATTTTAATTCATTATACTACCTGAGTCCTTAATATTTTGCACTAGCAACCAGATCTAATATTTTAACATTTTTTAAACTTCTGATCAAAGTTTATTATAACGTCTGGTTCTAACGATTTTAATTCATTATACTACCTCCAATCCTTAATATTTTGCACTACCAACCGGATCTAATATTTTAACATGTTTTAAACTTATGATCATTAGATGGAAAGTTTATAAGAACTTCTGGTTCTAACGATTTTAATTCATTATACTACCTCCAATCCTTATATTTTGCAATACCAACCAGATCTAATATTTTAACGTTTTTTAAACTTATGATCGTTAGATAGAAAGTTTATTATAACGTCTCGTTCTAACGAGGACCAGATGCCATAAATGCAATTTTAACAGACTTTTGCACTAGTGAGACACAGCCTGATGAGGAGACAGGCGAAGCTAAATTCATGTCGGGAATTCCGGAGGAGGATGAGTTTCAGAAGGAGTAGGTTCAATTATTCTCCTTTTTCCTTTCACCCATTCTTTTTAAATAATCAGGAAATTTGGCAATTACATACGCATTTAAACTTATTCTTCACCAGATTTCTAGGGATTTCTGAAAAATTCTGCCATTTCATGGAATTTTTTAGTGATAACATTCTTTATTTGTGACTTTAAAATAATTCTCTCTATTTTAAATAGCCAGTTTATTTGGTGTGTTTTGAATAGTGTGTTCAGATGTGCCCAACACTCTGGATTATTTTCTAATATCCTATAGTATTTTGTGCTTCATTCAGCACATTGAAGTAACTTTGTAGAGCAATTTTATCCTTAAAGTATGAATATTTTTCAGGAGAAATTATGCACATAAAAAAATTTTAGGACTAATTTTAACCTTATAATTAACTCCAAAAAAGTCCTTTAAGTGAAGTTGTATCCAACACTAATATTTTTTTCAATAGTAACTTTAGAGTGCTAGACGCACTTGAAAAACAAGTTAGGATGCTAGGTGAATCAAAAATACCTTAGGATGCTTGGTCACACTTGGAAAAATAGTTTATGGTGTTGGATGAACCACAAACTATTTTAGGATTAAGGAGCAAATTTTCTGTGGAAGCTTTCACTGAGGAGTAATATTGCTTTGGAAGTTTTTTTAGGCTCAATTTCACACCGAAAATTTTAAAACGCATCAACGTTGCCTCATACCGTTAAAAACTAACATTAACCATTCTTTTTAATGGAAAGGGCAACTTTCATCAATTTTCACATTTTTGGGGCAATATTGAACCTAAAAATACTTTCGGGGCAACATCGTTATTTAGCAAAAACTTCTGAGACAAATTTATACATTAACCCAAATATTTTAAAATAATGAATGTACGTAAAAAAATACTTCACGCTAATGGACTTACGTTATCAACCTTGAATTATCAATGCTTTCATTGCACGCCCCACAGACAATTCGTAAGAGACAAAATAATGGAGGGCAGAGAGAGAGAGAGAGAGAGAGAGAGAGAGAGAGAGAGAGAGAGAGAGAGAGTATAGTGCATGACAGATTGTTGTCAATGCATGAGTCACAAGTGGAATGGTTCCAATATTATATTCTGTTGTTTCTATTATTATTAAGTTGGAATCAACTTAGAACAATATGAACTGGAAATGAGAGGGAAAAAAGCTCAATCGAATCAACTAAACAAATCTACAAGTAACTTAAACAATTCTGTGTAATTAACAAATTTCCTTAAGAGAAATTTTAAAATTTTAATAGTGTTGACTATATATTTAACCAAATTTTTAATCTAGGTAAAATTGTTAGTAGGCCCTCAAAATAAGGATGGGAAGGATGTGAGTACCAACTAAGGGACAATACACAAATGCTTTTGACAATATATATAAGGATTAATTACTTTCAAAACAAACTTAGTGTAAGGCGTCGTTTTATAAATAAAAATAGAAATATCAGGAGCAATTAGAAAATTGAGGTAGAATATAAGGATGAAAAGATTAATTTTCTCTAAAACTTTTATTAAGAATATTAAAATACATAAAAATTTTGTTGCGTAAAATAATTTAAGTGGGCTCTGTTCGATATGCTTAGTTTTAATGATATTACATGTAGATGTCAAATATCAAGAGCAAAAAGTTTGTATAATGTATTTTTCTTATACCTTGACTAACTGTTATATTTAATGTAAAACTATATTGTAGATTAGACAAGCAAAGGAAGAAGATATCAAGTTGGATTTTGAAGAAAGATTAAAAGAAAGAAGATGTCAAGTTGGAGTATGGAGAAAGAATCATCAAGAAGAAGAAAGATATAAAGAAGAACTTGCATCATATTAGTCAAGAAAAGGAATAAGATATCCAATAGGATTATGGAGGATGATATGGAAGAAGAAATGAGATTGATCGAAAGAAAGAATTATTATTCAAAAAAGGAAAGAAGTTATTGAATCAAATTATTGTGAATGATCAAGAGAAAGAACAACAAGACATTGAAGAATAAAGTTATCAAATATGAGGAGAAGAGATTGAAGAAAGATGAACTTGAAAGATATAATGAGAATATGAGAATATCAATATTCAAGTTTTTAGATGTGATATTGGAGGTCTCTAAGGTCAAGAAAAGTTGGAATGACTCAATTTGAAGTTAAGATGCCTTATATAGAAGTTATAACAACTTCACTGAGTGATTGACCACTCGAGTGGCACCTTCAGAGATGAATTTTTAATGATCACTCGAGTGACCACTCGAGTGATGACCACTCTATCATGCTTAGTTTTCATTTAGCCTGACAGAGGTCTAGTATTTTGGCCATATTTCCCAAACCACAACTCCGATTGAGTTTGTTTCATATGAAACTAGACTCCACAAGCGACGTTCAGATAGTAAGATCAAGCTCAGCGGGTGATGAAAATGATATGAATTTCAAAAGTTGATAATGAAATTTCTCGCTTTTTCAAACTAGGTTCAGTAATTTAAACATATCTCCCAAACCACAACTTTGATTAAGATTAAAACTTGTTGCATATGAAACTAGATTCAAAGACTCCAGGATCATGCTCAAAGAGGTTTGGATGGAATGTTGGAAATTATGTCCTAGGGGCAATTCATTGTACTTTGGATATTTAAGTTATTTAAAGTATTCTCTTTTGTTATCATTTTCGTTTGCATGTTCGTATTGATAACTGCATCCCTAGATACATCTTATAGATTATCCTAAATGTCCCTGGTCGGTCATCTACAGGGAGCGAAGATGAGTTAAGACCAGTATGACTTTGATGAGGGATGGATATACGAATCAAAGTCATGGGCACTTGTAAGAGTACAAGGTGTTGGACCGACCCACTATGAGAAAGCTGCATGGATCTAGTCATAAGCTTATCTCATGTATAACCACGTCACGACACCCTATGACCTTAGGTCATCATGGATTCCTACATGATGAGTCACTGGTCTTTGACCTAGTCAAAAGTCACCTTTGACCGGGTGATGATAAAGGCTGGGATCGGGATCAGTGATTTTCATGCGGAGGAATGTGAATGGTCAAGATGGAATTTGTCCCTCACATTTGTAGAGAGATAATACTGGGCCCCTCGATGAGTGAGTCTAAGAAATGTATGGTCATACTGTGATGGAAAGGGGTTTCCACTTCACTAATTAGACTACTCGAGAATCAAGAAAGTAATGGTCAAGAAAAGGAAGTTGACATTATCCATGCCTCATCCTTGACCGAATTATCGTGTGACAAAAGGGACGTGACATGGTTGTACGATAGGTTGTATCGTGTCATCGATCCCCATGTGAATTGGGTAGTCGCAATGTCTTGCTAGAGGCCGCTTGCGACTTGTGGGTCGACACGGTGTTGGCCCACGCCAATCTCATATGGGCCTCATAGGTCGCACACAAGAATAACCCAACACAAGCAAAGTGTCCAGGTTCATTGAATCTTATATTAATCGAGATTTAATGAATGCTTAATTTAATCAGGGTGAGTATATATATATATATATATGTATAAATTCGAAATTAATATATATATAGTAATATTATAAATAGAGATTATAATATTATTATATATATTATTTTTTTTATATTTAACTTATTTGATAAATTAAATATCTAAAACAAATAGAGATATTGTATCTCATTTAATTTTCAAATAAAGATATCATATATCTATTTAATTTAAATTGAGATATAGTATCTCAGATTTAATTAAATAGATAGATATCATTTCTCGGATTTAATTTATAGAGATAAATTAAATTAGAAGGCTTTTGATTTGGATTAAATAAATATATATCGATTAAATCTATTAGATAGATTTAATTAATATATTTTTATTCAGATTCAAATTTTGAATTTCAGATCAGCCTTTTAATGCGGATTAAATGCGTTACATTAGATCTAATGCATTGATTTAATTAATGTATTTTAATCCATATTTGAAATTCAAAAATTCAAAATTAATGCAAATTAATTTTATATAATACGCCGACCGGGTTTGAGATAAAAACTACAGGAGTTTTATTCGAGCGTATTCAGAAAGCCGCGAGAAAAAGAAAAACCCTAGAGTGGAGAAATTGAGAGAGACGCACAAGAGGCGCTAGCGCGCTGCCGTAGCCGTGTTCGAGGATTGTTCGTGTGGATACCAGTAGAGGAAGACGATTCTAAGAGTCGCCTTCTACTGATCGAGGAGGTAGCCCACCTGTTCAAGGAAGAACGAGACGAGGACGAATTCTCCAAAGGTAATATCTGGATTCCCTAGCCTTTGTTTAAACACATCTGAGTGATCCTCGGGAATGGATCCGTAATTTTTTAATCTGCTGCGTTGTACGGATCCCAACATGGAACATGTAACATCCCATTTTTCAAAAGCGGAATAATTTTTTTTTCAATCAGAGTAGAGCATCGAAGGAAGTTAGAGAGTGAGTAACTGATATATCATTAATCGTGGCGTATCCATCTGTTCATAATGTACAAGACATTTATCCGAGTGATGTCATCACGGTACAAGTCTAGAAATAGGATCTACAAAAGCAGGTCTTTACGTGTGCCGTCTACTCAAGCATTCGTCTTCAGTCCTTGATTCTCGGACCGAAGCTATGGTAAGAGCCGAGGTCCAATACCCATCGGACCCTGTGTAACGGTTAGCCTCATGCTTATGTAACTTATGTATGACAGATATTCATGACATTACAACAATAATCAATACAAAAGCCCATAATGATGTATTATTAGAAATACATAACCACGTATGTAAGATAATAACGGCGTATGTAACATAACCACGTATGCTACAAAGCAATAGTTGGAACATAACCTCGTATGTGACATAACCACGTATGTAAGTCTTAGTCGATGAACACAACAATCATATATAATCATACAATAAGCATCGAGCTAGTGTTACAAAGACGCGAACGTACCTTCGTTGATGAATACTAAGACGTTTGTCGGTCGAAAAATGCGTTCACGATATCCTATGAGGGTAATATCGCATTTATTAATTCCCAAACAATATCCTAATAGATATCTTAGTCACAAATGACTATTTTGCCCTTGCAACATTTATTTTTCACTTTATTCCTTCAAAATTCGTAGAACAACGCCGGTACAAATCTGGGCAGCATTTCATCTAACTTTGAAAAATCATAACTAATTCTAGAAAATCGAAACGAGGATCCATAAAATTCCTTGGAATCCTTAGGATGTCTAGTTTCAATTAAAAATAATCACTTCTGCCCAGATTACACAAATCACTCCCAGGTTTTAAGTTTAGAGCCTCTGCCCAGAATTTTTCCAGAAATTCATAGCCTAACTTTGAGGATTTTTATCTCACTGTACAGAAATCATTTGAACATGTTATTGGAATATTTAAAAATCCCTATATGTCTATTTTAACCATGAATTTTCCCAGAATTTTAGGACTATAGTTTCAATATGAAATTCTGGCGTTTTCACCACCGATTCCAGAATTTTCAAAACCGATGAAATTTCGCTGTAACTTCGTTACTTTGATGATTCTCTTTCAGAAATTCTGATATATAGCTTCCCTCATCATTTTTTCGAAAAAAGCTAATTTTGACCATAAAAACATGTAAATAAAATTATTCTAGCATATTTAAGATCTAAGCTACTTCTATCTAAGAATTTAAGAACTAAAACTTAAAGAACTTAAAGCTAGAGCTAGAGAACTTACCAAGAACTTTTGCTCCTTCTTCTCCAAGACTCTCACTCTCACTTTCTCTCTATATTTCAGATGTTGTTGCTTTGTGAATTGGTGAGGATTTATGAATGCACTACCTCCCTATTTATAGCAAATTTTGAGGTTAACTACCTAACAACTTTTATTCATTCTTAACCCTTGGATCTAAACTTAGTAAAGAAGTTTTAATCTCATCCATCCATGTGATTAGAAGACTCTAACTTAATCTCTAAGTTTTGCTTTTTGAGAATTAATTTACTTTAATGAAATCTATTTTTGGTTGCTTGATCAATTACCAATACTTTTAAATTCGAGTATGCTTTTTGATTAGTAGTCGATATCCAGATTTATGGTCTAATGAGATTCCTCTGATTGTACTAAGCTTATTCTTCAACGTTTGCAAAAATAGCCTTTAATAGGCTTACTTTCGAGGTTAAATTATGTGGGTTCAAGATAAGTCCTTATATTTTCTCCGGGTTCCTACTTCTTCACAACTTTTTAAATTTGTATAAATTCTCACTTTATTTGTTGTTTTGAGTTTTTACTTGTGTAGATCAGATATTTATTTGGATTTCAAACCATTATCAAATTTGCTTTAATTAATTTTCTCTCTCTCTCTCATTGGTTAAGCTTAGGTCACAAGGATTAAGCTTTATCATAACTAATTAGAGCCTTTAGATAAGCTTTATGAGGTTAAATCTTGGCCCTTAGATCATAGTTGAAATTGTTGACTTTTCAAAGCTTGATTAACATTTGATTAACACCTTAATCAAAAGCTTAATTATCTTTTGATTGTTGCATTATTGGTTCATGGAGTGATTTACGATTGTTAACAATTCATTAGTGCCAATCCTAATCCCTTATTGGTTCTTGACTTTTAATTAGCCTAATACACCTCTAATTAATGGCTATTAATATTAATTGTTAAAGAATTACCTAAATATTCCATTAGTGTAATTTTAATTGCTCATTAATTATTAGCAATTGCCCCTTAATTGTTCAAGTGTTTTGATAATTCTTTATGGCCTTCTATGAAATAAATATGAACTAAATATTAATTATAGGGTATTAGAAAATTTAGTCTCTTAACAAATTATGAAAATTGGTGTTTATGGTCCTTTAATTAATTATGAAGAATTGCACAATTTATTTAATTTAGTGAATGTTTGGTTGGTAATTAATTGCCATTGATTTCTCTAAATTTATTTAGGTATTTTCATAACACTTTCTTGCTCTTTTAAATTCTACATGAATCATAGCTTAATATGGTATTTATTATATTTTATGGTATTTTATGATGCCTAACAAAATTTATTAAATCATTGGTTATTCTAATCCCTAGAAAATAGAATAAACAATCTCAAAATTTGAGACCACATATTCACCTATTTTAAATAGGCTTTTTCTATCAAAATATTGTATTTAAGATAAAAAGAAATTTTGGGTATTACGAACATATATGAATTTCATAAGTTGACGCACAAAATTCTAACACTATCCATACCAGCTAATTTGGATTGATCATAACTTTGTGAATACTATGAATTTTGAACTAACTCTTTTTGCATTGGACCATAGACTTCAAGTGATTTCTAGAGATAAGTCATTTGCCATATTTGGAGTTAAAATGTATTTATCACTAGCAAAGATCACTTTAGTGATGTGAAAGTGAAGCACATCACTTCAAGTGCCACCACCAGTGATGCACTATTCACTTTGAAGATCTTAAAGGAGCAGTTGAGTGAGAACTTGAGTGATAACCTATCACTTAAGACATTATTGTAGTGATTTGAAAGTTATGAGTCTTCATAGTTTTAATCACCATATCGGTTTTGTTGATTCTTTTCCAAAATATATTTTTGAAAAAAGCTCTTCACCACAACAGCTACTGGAAGTGATCAAGTATCTTCATTAAAAATCACTCGAGTGATCATTTTAGTGATGCAACTATTCCTCATCACTTCCACTTCACCATGGTCATTATAATAGTGATCTCATTTCTAAAATATATATTTCAAATAAGTCACTCGAGTGACCTCCCAAGTAATATGTTCTAAATTATATCACTTTCAGTCCCCCCCCCCCTCCTTGTGAAAATAGCCAATGATCAATTTTCTAAAAAGAAATTCAAATTTCTTAAGTTTTTATTTTACACTCAATTCCGGTTCTAACAAGCTACAAAGGTTTTTCATGTCCATATATAGTCATAGAAAAGGACAAGCCTCAAAGGTGTTGTCTCTTACTTTGGTTAAATAATAATACCCTAAAAGTTTCATTTATTTCATGATTATTGTGCTGAACTGTTTTTTAAAGAAATAAATACAAATGTAGCCGTGAATAATTTCTCAAGAGAAAACTGGGAAAAAAATCTTAAAAGAAAAATTTTATCGCCAAAAATACATTTTCATATTGGTCATTACGGATGATGAACTAACTAACTTTCAACGACTAATGGCAAGTACCATAAACATGATATTTTCACTACTGGATTTATCATTGGCCTAGGAGAAAATTTTTGACTTTATAATTAATGTAATATAAAATAAAACATTTACAGTAATCAACATTATTCAAGAGCTATGACTAATATACCTTATTTTTAAGGGTTAATGTGCAAAAATACATATGTGCTTTGGTCAAAGGATCGCCCAAAGAGCAAGTGTTTTTTTTTAGGTGTAAAAGTGACCGTGTGGTTACAAATTAGGTGTAAAATATCATTTGATCAAGTTAAGTTTGATTTTTTGTTTGTTTACATCGGACGATGAAGTGGCTTTAGAAGGTCCAAAAATACACACGTGGTTTGGTTAAAAAGAGCGCCTAACACCAAATGATTTTTTTAGGTGCAAAAATATTGTTTGACTATCAGTTTGACTTTTTTTTACCGATGGACTAGCTTTCTTTTGTTTGATTATTATTATATAATATAAATAGAATATAATTATATAATTATTTTTTATTTCTTTTTCATTTTTGAAATATTGAAAATTGAATATAAATATTGATTTCCAATTTATCTATGTTTCATTTATATTTCTATATTGAATTTAATAAATTTAGAAATATATTTCTAATTTATATTTATATATTACATTCATATTTCTATATTGAAAAATGGATAATAATAGTATTTCAAATAAAAAACAAACAAGGAAAAACATAAAACAAAAGAATAAAAAAAATATGATATTTTATTCTTCATGTCCCAGATTACATTCTCGATCTTAGATAGGAATCAAGATGAAAAGAAAAACAAACGATATCACTACCGTGTAAACTAAAAGTACATATATGAGAGGATTCATACCGTAAAGCGTATCTGAAATGATAAATTAAGATTATTAAAATGTTCGAATCTTTGAATAAATCCTGAATTTTTTAAGGATAGTATTAGTATTCAAATTAAGGATCTTATCAAAAACTTACAAAAGACTTTGCGAAACAACAAAGCTAAGAGAAAAAACATTACACAACGTAATTAAGTTAATATTATTAAGTATTAAGTATTAAGATTCATTTTATTATTATTATTATTATTATTAAAAAATGAATTTTTATTTAGTTAATATATAAAATTTTTATTTAATTAATATTAATAATAAATCAAAATAATAAAATAATAATAATAATAAAAAAGCACTTGGTGTTGGATGCTATTTTGGCCCACATTATATTTTTGCACCTTGAAAGCCACATCATTTTCCAAGTCTGTAAAACCCTAAAATCTCTACTTATAAAAAGAAAGCCATATTTTGACAAATACCACATGTTTAACAAAGGAGAGTATGTTGTCTCTAAATTGTGTAAATTTGTTAGCTATATTTTAGGCAAATTTCTCTTGGGAATTTATAACAACCGAAGGCAAATATTTAGGCTACATTTAAGGATCCTAAAATACAAATAATTATTATATTAAATTATGGTTCTTGAATTAAAAAAAAAAGAGCAAAATAATGTGATGTAGATACTTAGGAAATTTTTAAGGATTGATAAGCAATTAAGTCCTCACTTAATAATGGTGTAAACTTTCATGATGAATTATGGTGCATAAAGCTTGTGTGAATTAAACACTAAGTCTCCATGGTTAGCTAAAAATACCAATTAGGAGTTAATTAAGCTTTGCTAATGACACTTGAGCCTTTATGATGCCATCAAAGTGACATCACAAGGATGACATCACAAGAGCTCATGCTTGAAGGTGTAAGGCCAAGATTTAATGAAATCACCACAAAATCCAATCTAATGGATAGGGTTCAAGATGAGAGAATAATATATTATTTAACAAAATTAAATAAAGGCATAATTAAATATAGCACATGGGCTCATAAATGTAAAAGTGGAAGAGGATAAATAGGAGAAATTATAATAATACTAAAAATAGGATAAAAACACTTGCACATGGGACCACAAGCAAAGAAAATGCAAGAAGGCAAGAGAGAGGGGGAGGGAGCACGGATGAAGGGGAGAGAAAAGAGAGGAAAAAGAGAGAAAAAGAGAAAAAGGAAAAGAGAGAAAGAGGGAGAGAGAAAAAAGAGAGAGAGAGTGAGAGAGGAAGAGAGAGAGTGATTAAAATATGGTTTTTATTAGAACACATGTTGAATTTAATTTTAGAAATTAAGATAATTAGCTAAATCCAATGTAATTATTTCTAACCAATAGGAATCATTTGCTCACAAATTGTATCATCCTAGAAGCACAAAGTGATATTAGCCATTGATAAGAAAAATTGATCCAAGGGATAGAATTCTTGAGCTCTTGCTATAAATAGAGGCCTTGCCTCTCCTCATTCTTCACACCAAATCAACCACCAAGTGGTGATTTCTAAGAAGGAGGAAGGAGTTCAAGAGGTAAGCTTGTCTTTAGTTTTTAGTTTCTAGTCTTTAGCTTTTAGTTTCTAGTTTTTAGTTTTTAAAATTCTTAGATAGAAGTAGTTTAGATCTTAAATATTCTAGAATAATTTTATTACATGTTTTTATGGTCAAAATTGGCTTAGTTTTGAAAAAATGATGAGAGGGGTTATATAGCAAAATGTTTGGAAGAGAATCATTATAGTAACGAAGTTCTGGCGAAATTTCATCGGTTTTGAAAATTCTGGAATCAGTGATGAACATGCCAAAGCTTCATATTGAAAATACAGTCACGAAATTCTGGAAAAATTCATGGATACATTAGACATATAGGGCTTTTTAAATATGTCAAGAACATGTTAAAATGATTTCTGTACAGTGAGATAAAAATTCTCAAAATTAAGCTACGTTTTTCTGGAAAAATTCTGGGCAGTGGTTGAAGATCATTAAACTGGGAATGAATCAAGAATTCTGGGTGAAAAAAAATATTTTTCTCAAAAATAGACATGCTAAGGATTCCAAGGAATTTTACGGATCCTCGTTTCGATTTCTCTAGAATTAATTATGATTTTTCAAAGTTAGATAAAAATCTGTCCAGAGTTCTGGACCAACGTTTTTAAAGAATTAAAGTGATAAGTTGAGAGATAATCCTACCAAGGGTAAAAAGGTCATTAGTGACTAGGATATCTCCTAGAAAGTCATTGTGAATTAATAAATATGACATTACCATTATAGGTCAAACGCGATCACGCACCGAAGTCAACGTACCAACATCACGACAAAGGTACGGACGCGTCGTAATACTAACTCGATGCTTATGGTGAACATATATGTGATAGATGTATTCATAGACTCCGACATTGTTTTAAAGTCTCATACACATACAGATGTACACGGGTTATGGTCTTGATAACGCCGTAGAGTTTTCCTAGCGGCGAGGACACGGATGTACACCGTGGCACCGGGTGAATAGTGCAGCTATAATAACATTCATATGCGGTGGGTTTGTGCTTTGTTATTATTTTTCACATGTGAACATTGCTGTTTTGTCATGAATATCTGTCATACATAACTGTTACATAAGCATGAGGTTAACCATTACTCGAGGTTCAATGGGAATTGAACCTCGGCTCTTACCATAGCCTCGGGTTCGGGAGGAGCGGGGACCGTGGACAAGGGTAAGCTGCCCACATGAGGTCCCAGCACGAAGAATGTCCTTTTTGATTTTTGTGTATAAACATACTTATGACTATTCGGATGACCGTAATAGCAACTAAACACACCAGCTATGAATGTTTATCAGTGACTCGTTTGTTTTTAAATTAATCCGATGCTCTACTCTGATCAAACCATTTCAAACTCTGATTAAAATATTTCGAAAATGCTTTAGAAAATTGGGGTGTTACACAGTCAGTAGTCAAAGTCAAACTTAACGGTCAAACGGTATTTTTGCACCTAATTTGTACTACATAGTCACTTTTGCACCTAAAAAAACACTTGCTACTGAACGCTCCCCTAACAAAAGCATATATGTGTTTTTGCACATTAACCCTATTTTTAAAATACTGTACAATATATGATGAGGCTGGTTCACCAAATAACCATCTTGTGTATCACTTGTTTTAAAAAAATTGTGATGCCTCATTTTTGAATTTTATGTATATTTATGAGAATCTGTTTTTCTGCTCTTGAAGGAAAAATAAAAAGTATCAAACGACTTTATATTGCAAGTTTCGTGCATATAACCTTTTAAATTTTCTTATACAGTTAAACTTATAATAATTAGTCAAAATACGTCTACATGTGATCTTATTTTCCGTTCCCCAATAATTTTAAAACATATTTATAATTGATGTATGTAACAATTTATCAGCAAAAACAACGAAACAATTCTTATTCAAGAAGCCATATGAGTAATACAATTTTATCTCAGCTTCAGGAGATAGACAGACAAATATTATTAAGAGGCCAGGAAGAAAATATTCATCCCAACAAACGGTTGAGAAACTTTATTAACCAATATATGCATTCATTGGCAAGTACCAATGACAAACCAAATCTCCAAAAACACAATGAACATAAAATAAAGGAAGTTGACATTTGAGTGAATAGAAAAACAAATCAAAACACTGGAAATTTAATGAATAGTGATGATGTAGATTTGTTTAAGCACATTGAAAGCCGTGGTTGTTCCTGCCACAGTTGTTGAGGATTAAGCTTAAGTCGATCGGAACGTTGAGAGGGATGCCTAAGACGTTCCCGTTGATGATTGTGCAAAGGCAACAAGCGGCTTCAAGATCGGCCAAACCCTGAATGAGGCTGCAACATGGGAGTGTTGGTGGTGATCCAACGACAAGGTTCACCAAATTCAACGCATTAGCACATACACCTAACTTAAGTGCATCTATGGGACAGTTATCCCCTGTGGATGGCACATAATAAGTGGAGCTCACCATTGTGAAGAAAAGAAGATTGAGAGAGAGGAGAAAGGCAAGAGATTTGAGAGCCATTTTTTCCACAAAAGATGCAACAAGCTTTAGGCTTTACTTGATGCCTTTTTGTAAATTGGCTGTGTGAATGATATTGGAGACGAATAGAGAGGTATTTATAGGTGAGGATTGCGGGATTTTATGTATAGATTTGAGCAAGGATGAATAAAGTATTGCTCCGGTCTTAAATATAAGAGCTAGATAACTAATATAATTTGTATACATTACGAAGAAGTTAATTTAGTTATTTGTAAAACAATTTTTGTTGGTTTACCTATAATACCACTTTTAATTATTTGCATTGAAAATTACTCACTTAATAAATTAATCCCTCTTAAATAACTTGCATTGAAGATATAATTAAACTAATCTTTTTGTTAACGATTTTCTTCAAACCATGGAGCCTGACTATATATTTAACTGCCTTCGGTCATATAGGTGTATGAGCTTGATGATAAGCGTTTGTTTTGATTCTAAATGTAAGATTTTTTTTTTTTTGGTGTCTAAAAAATTATAAACTTGACGACAACGAAGGTCCGTAATTTTTTGACAGAAAAAATAAATTAAAAGTTGATAGAAAAACAATTTACTTTACCCCTATTTATAAGTCACTTTTCAACATATTTTACTTTACTGAGACTAGGAAAAACATTAAAACTCATTAATCTTGTTTTAAAATTCAACAATCTTTCAACTTTATCCATATTTGATACGGACATTACACCCAATACAAATAAAGTTCAAATAAAAAAAATGAATAGTAAAATTGTACATTCGTATGAAAATTTTAATAATGTGACTTATAAGTATGAAAAAAAAAATTTATTTTTTCTCAAACTTATAATAGAACTTGTAGAATTAGAGAGAGAAAGGAGAAATATAATCTGAATTGCTTGTCTATTCATGTACATAGTATAGGGTATTTATACACAAGAGAGGGAATAAGAGAGTTAATGAGACATAATGACTCATTATGTAGATTGATTCCCTAATTACTATAATCTGATTGTCTCTATAATATCTTTCCTAATATAATATACTTCCTAATATAATATACTTCCTAAAATATATATTTCCTAAAACATATATTTCCTAACACTCCCCCTCAAGTTGGAGCATGGATATTAATCAAGCCCAACTTGTTACAAAGATATTCAACCCGAGTCCCACTTAAAGCTTTCGTTAGAAGGTCACCCAATTGGTCACTAGATCGCACATGCTCGGTGGACACAAAGTTCTCCTTGATCTTATCGCGTACAAAGTGACAATCAATCTCAATGTGTTTCGTACGTTCATAAAACACGGAGTTGGAGGCTATGTGTAGAAAGCGGCTTTATTATCACACCACAACTTCGCGGGTAACGACGTGGCAAGACCAACCTCCTTCATTAAGCGGGTGAAGCCACACAATCTCTTGTGTAGATTGAGACATGGCTCTATACTCAGCTTCCGCACTCGACTTTGAAACCACATCTTGCTTCTTACTCTTCCACGATACTAAATTTCCACCAACAAACACACAATATCCTGTGGTGGATCTTACGGTAGCTTTGTGACCGCATGATCTCGCATCACGAAACACTCAATCTTGTTGTGGCCATGATTCGTATAGAGAATACCACGACTGGTGAGCCCTTCAAATAATATAAGACATGTTCCAAAGCTTCCCATTTGAGCAACGGTTGGTGCGGTCATGAATTGACTAAGCACACTAACGGGAAAGGTCACATCGGGCGGGTTATCGTAAGATAGTTCAATTTCCCAACTAGCCTACGATATCTCTCAGGATAGGCAAACGGCTTGATCTTTTCTGGATCAACTTTCTTTCGTACATCCTCAGGTAGCTCATCAAACGGTATGCGGTCATCCATGTCCAAGAAGGGATTAGGAATCATGGGAACGCTACTCGGTCTTTGCTCCGAGTTTCCCAGTTTCTTTTAACGAGATCAAGAACATACTTCCTCTGTGTCAAAAGGATGCCTTTCTTACTTCTCATAACTTCTATCCCAAGAAAGTACTTCAAAGGACCCAAATCCTTTGTTTGGAAATGAGAATTGAGGAAGGCCTTAAGTGATGAGATTCCCAAAGCATTGCTACCCGTAATAACAATATCATCAACGTATACCACTAACAAAATCATTCCAAGATCGTCCGCCGATAAAAACAGAATGGTCACACTTACTTTGACTCGGACCAAACTTCTTAACCACGAGCTAAACTGTCAAACCAAGCACGAGGGCTTTGCTTCAGGCCATACAAAGACTTTTGAAGATGACATACCTTCGCACGCTCCCCCTGAGCAACAAAACCAGGTGGTTGCTCCATGTATACTTCCTCAAGAAGATCGCCATTCAAGAACGCATTCTTAACATCCAACTGATGAAGATCCCAACCATAATTGGCTGCCATAGAAATGAAGAGGCGAAACGAGAGGACAGTTTTGCCACGGGAGAGAAGGTTTCCGAATAGTCAACACCATAGGTCCGAGCATAACCCTTGGCAACCGTCGAGCTTTCAAACGTTCCAAGGAGCCATCCACTTTCGTTTTGATCGTGAACACCCACTTACATCCGATAGCCTTCTTGCCAAGAGGCAAATCAACGAGATTCCGTGTACCGGCCTTATCAAGGGCCACCATTTCGTCTTCCATCAAAGACGCCAACGGGATGGGTCAAGGCTTGTTGGAGGCAAGTGGGAATTGTGAGAGAGTCTAAGGATGCTATGAAGGAACATGATGGAGGAGACAAATGATTATAGGAAACAAAGGAAGAAATAGGATAGGTGCAAGTACGCTTACCTTTACGTAAGGCAATAGGCAAATCATCGGGAGGATCAAACACTATGTCGATTCGGTGGTAGAAAGGGAAGGATCGGGAGTATCAAGGATAGCGAGCATCGGGTCTTTGGGTCGAAGTAGGAGCAGGAAGAACTAATGCCGGATCAGACGTCGAAGCAGTCATCGGTGGGTCATGAACCTGGTCGACAACATTACTTGCCCTAGCGGGGCCAAGTCGATGCTTGCACTTTGGTGGGAAGCGAACCTTATAGACCAAGAGATCATCGGGACTATCGGAAGTGGCATCTATAGAGACAAGAGATGGGGGTGGAGTAGAGACGGGGAAAAAATGAAGTTGACTCGTGGAACGTGACATCGTGGACACAAGGTAACGCCGAAGAGTGGGAGAATAGCACCGATAACCCTTCGAACCCTAGAATACCCAAGGAAGACACACCTAAGAGACTTGGGATCAAGTTTGGTAACAAAAAGTGGGCCGAACATCGCGAACAAAAAAGACACAACCAAAGATTTTAGGGTCAACAGGAAACAGGGGTTTGGAAGGAAACAAGGTAGTGTATGGAGTGGCACCATTGAGGACAAGAGGGGACATACGATTAATAAGGAAGCATGCAGTAGACACGACGTCAGCCCAAAAAGGTTTAGGAACATTCATTTGAAACATGAGAGCCCGAGCGACTTCTAATAAGTGTCGGTTCTTACGTTCTGCAACACCATTTTGAGCGGTGTATGCGGACGGGAGAGGATCGATGAAGCATGCCATCTTTGGAGCATATAGGTTTGAAATTGGGCGAGAAAAGTATTCTTTAGCATTGTCACTCCGTAAGGTTTTGACAGACACACCAAACTGAGTTTTGATTTCAGCACAGAAATTGCAAAAGTGAGAAAACAACTCAGAACGAGTTTTCATCAAATAAAGCCGGGTGGTACGAGAGAAATCATCGACAAAAGTAACAAAGTACCTAAAACCAGGTTTAGACTCGACAGGACATGGACCCCAAACGTCGAATGGACTAAATCAAATGGAGATGCAGCTCGTTTATGAACCCGAGGTGCTAAGTGAACACGATGATGCTTAGCAAACTGACATGACTCACATTCTAAAGAAGACACATTATGGAATTGAGGATACATCCTCTTCAAAGAAGACAAAGACACATGACCTAGACGACAATGAATATCAAAGAGGGAGGAACCACGAGCAAGCAAGCGAGCACGGTGCATTCGATCCTCAAGAAAGTAATGGCCACCAGATTCATAGCCCCTACCAATAACTCTCTTCGTCGTAAGATCCTGAATCAAACAATGGTCGGAAATAAAGTAATGAAACAATTTGATTGGCGCGTAAGCTTACTAGGAGACAAAAGATTAAATGTAAGGTCAGGGACATTGAGGACATGGGATAAGGGAACAGACGGGGTAGGTTCAACCGTGCCAGAGCCAATAACACGAGAATAAGAGCCGTTGGCAATTGTTATCTTGGAGGGATTGGCATAAGGCGCATACGAGGAAAACAAATGGTGGTTACCTGTCATATGATCAGTAGCACCGGAATCGATGATCCACTTCAAGGAAGAAGTAGCAAGACTAGAAGCAAGATTACCTGTACCAAGAGCACCGGAAGAACTAGACGTAGATGCAGCCATCAAGCCGTACCAGAAGTAGGTTGAGTTCCACAACAAATAATAGGTGAAGTTCCAAACAACAAATATCAAGAGTGAAGAAAAGAAAGACCAATGAACGAGTGAAACAACTCAAAGGAAGCCAAATACTAACTCCTTCACCGAGAAAAAAAAATCTCACACAGAACCAAGGGACACCTTGAACCTTTCAAATCACCTTCGTTGGTCTGTTGACCAAACGGCAACTAGAGCCCAAATACCAACTAAAGGCAAATCAGATTGGAAGACGACCAAAAACACAAATCCTAGTAGCCCCATTTGGCTACCAAACGGCAGAAACAAGGCAAAGCAACTCCACCAACCACCAAACAGCGAAATAACGATCACCGGAGGTCAAGCAAGACGAAAAACAAGCGGAAGAACGCCACAAATACCTCTGTCAATCCTTAAGGAGAGACCCACACCACGAAACTGCAGGAAGATGCCAAGGAAAGCAAGTCGGCCGGAAAAGTGAGAAAACATCGAGAACTCGCCGGAAATTTGACTCACGCGCCGGCGCGTGAAAACACGACCAAATTGTCGACGGCGCGTGAGGACCACGCGCGAGTTAGAAACGATCGGACCACCGGGGAAATGCCGTCGGAGGGAGGAGACACCGTTGGTATGGCGCGTGTATCTAGGAGACACCAAACACGAAGCCGTATGTTCACTCTCTCTCTCACCGTAACGTGAATCGAGAGGCGGTGCAGCGAAAATAAAAAACAGAACCTGTTTTGCTCTGATGCCATGTAGAATTAGAGAGAGAAAGGAGAAATATAATCTGAATTGCTTGTCTATTCATGTACATAGTATAGGGTATTTATACACAAGAGAGGGAATAAGAGAGTTAATGAGACATAATGACTCATTATGTAGATTGATTCCCTAATTACTATAATCCCGATTGTCTCTATAATATCTTTCCTAATATAATATACTTCCTAATATAATATACTTCCTAAAATATATATTTCCTAAAACATATATTTCCTAACAGAACTAAAGTAGTACATTACAACTAACTTCTGATGATCATATAAAAATAATATTTAACTAATTTATAATATTCTTGTTGCAATCATTTAAAGTGGGAAGATAATTTATTATTTTTCATTGTAATGGTTGACTAAACTACTATTTTAAAAAGGGTTACATGTGAGTAATTATTAGCTTGGTGTGTGAACTCTCCTAACTCATAGTTGACAGCGATGAGACCAGTAACATTGAAGTTATTGGCAGAATCTATAAACAAAGTTGGCTCCGAATGATTCTGGAAAAAGGTGCTTATGTGTTGCATTTTGTCGTGTATTTGCATGTATTAATTGTTTAAGAAGTATTCATTACGAAATCAGATAAATAAAGATTACGGAATCTATATATGATTTTCCATATATTGTTAATACGTAATGGTGCATGTTACGTAGCCTTAAATTTAGGTGGCAATAATTGTTTTCAATTAAAACTAAATTATATATAAATCTCTTGAGTATAAATTATATAAATAACTCCGTACATTTAATTTAAATTTGTATATTATTTTTTCAATACACGAAATTTTAGGAGAATAAGGTTCTAAGGGCACTCCACTTCACCAAGGCTAAAGTATGTTTCTAGACTAAAAAGCACTAACACAAAAGTACTTACAAATTGCCTACCATTAAGTTTTTAATAGCAAGATTTAAACTCACAACCTCATAGATTATGAATCAATTGGACTAACTTTTGTTAGTAATTTTATACATTATTTATCTCCAAGCAAATTCAAAGTTTAAGAGATTAATGCATATATATATATATATAAATAAAGTTTTTTTGTGGTATATAATAGATAGGTAAGGGTTATCTGTACGAACTCATGGGGGCCGTTTTCAATAAGTTTTAAGGATTAAGAAAGTTATTTTAAAATTTAGTCCAAAATTTATGAAAGTTCCGTGTAATTTAGCTTTAAAATAAAAAATTGTGTTCTTTTAATTGCTAGTTATGACCCTAACCATAAATAGATAGATAAAGAATTAAAAGCTATAAAAGAAAGCAAAAAGTCAAGACACAACTCTAGATCAAACTGATCATGATCAAAAGGATATACCAATATTATTGTTGATTAAAAAACCCTGTTCAACTTAATGTCTCACAACTCATAATGTTTATAGTAATGACGAATGAAGACAAAAAAAAGTAATAACAAAAGAAAAACACTAAAGAATAATACTTTTATATTCAATTTGATAAAAGAACACCTTTTCAGTTAACTTAAAACCCCCACAGCCTAAAACTTAATAAACTTTCAGCTTTGCTCTTGAGAACTAAGGTGACATTTTTAAGAAAAAAACCGTTCAATAATAAAAATTCATACTTAATTCAATAAAAATCATATGACATAATTTTTGGCTCATTTTAATCCTTTGAAAGTCATTCAGATATGGGAAAAACTAGTCCATAACTCGCTGATCTGTTTGTATAAAGAAAACGAGTCAAGAAATGTGGTTTTAATATTTTCACATAGCAAACTCGGTAATCTATTTGTTTTTTTAAACAGATTAATACCATCTTTGATTCTTATAGTTTAACTTCTTTTTAATTTTAGTCCCTGAAATTTCTAACACTTGGTTCTTATGCGTTTCACATAGTTTCTATAGTTTGAAAAAGGCGTCGATGGTGTTAATTTTGATAACGTGATATAAAGACGATCAAAATTGTAACATCCCAATTTTCGGAAGCGTTTTCAAAATAGTTTGATCAGTGTAATAGTCCAAAATTCATATGCCTCTTAAACATTATAGTTTGGCCAAATAATACCTATTTAGAATAGGAAAGTATGTTGTCTCTAATTAGTAATTTATTTGTTTATTTTCCTTGGAATTTAAAGAGGCAAAAATCCAATTTTATTTTAGGGATCATAAATTACCATATAATTATTGAATTAATACATGGTGCATAAATGGCCATGAAAAGCTAAAAAGTTGTGAGGAAATAATTAAACCAATTAGAGAAAATTACCAACAATTAGTGGATAATTCAATCTATGTTAATTGAATTATTTTCATAAACATTCATAATTAATTTAGTGGCATATGTTAAAGGCATAATTAAGGATGTATTACCTTAATTAAGAAACAAGGGCTAGTGAAGGGCTAGGATTAGCATAGAAATGGTTTCTAATTAATCTTAGAACCAATCATATTTTGACAATTACACTTAACTACTTTATTAGATGCTAATTAAGATTAGATATGGAGGGCTAAGATTAAATTTAATAAGGCCAAATCCAAAGGCCTTAATTAAGCCTCATAAAGCCAAATCCTTGTGAAATTGAATTGGCCAATGATAAATCAAGAAAATATTCTTAATCCTCATGAAATTAATTGGACCAATAAGAGATTAACACAAATTAAAGGTTTGGATTCAATCTAGTAAAGTTAAATCCTAAGGCTTTAGTTTAATTTCATAAAGTGAAATCCTTGTGAAAATTTATCAACCAATGAGAGGACTTTCTTCTTGATTTTGTGAGATAAGTAAAACACATATTGAACATAAAAAAGATGAAGGGAGAGTTGTTGTGCATGTGTGTGCGTCTAGTATTCAAGAGAGAGAAAGAGAGAGAGAAAAAGAAAATTAAAGCAAATTTGATAAAGTTTGAAATCCTAGAGTAAATTGGATAATGGTTTGAAATCCAAAGTAAATATCGATGTACACAAGTAAGAACTCAAAACAACAAATAAAGTGAGAATTTATACAAATTTAAATAGTTGTGAAGAAGTAGGAACCTTGGAGAAAATATAAGGACTTATCTTGAACCCACATAATTTAACCTCGAAAGTAAGCCTAGTAAAGGCTATTTTTGCAAACGTTGAAGAATAAGCTTAGTACAACCAGGGAAATCTAATTAGACCATAAATCTTGATATCCAACTACTAATCAAGATACATACACAGAATTCAAAAGTATTGGTAATTGATCAAGCAACCAAAAATAGATTTCATTAAAGTAAATTAATCAACAATGACACCTAAGCTTTGATGATGTCATCTTGGATGACATCACAAGAGCACATGCTTTATAATGAAGGGTGAGGATTAAAACTTCTTGATTAAGTTTAGATCTAATGGTTGAGATTAAGGAAGAGGCAAATGGTGGGGCCCACATTGGGCTTGAGATTACCATTTTAACCTTGAGATTTTCCCTATAAATAGAGGCCTTGCCTCTCCTCATTCTTCACACCAAATCAAAACTCCAAGAGTTGATTTCTAAGAAGCAAGAAGGAGAAGCAAGAGTCTTCAAGAGGTAAGCTTGTCTTTAGTTCTTAGTTTCTAGTCTTTAGCTTTATAATTCTTAGTAGTTCTTAGTAGCTTTTAGTAGAATTGTTAGTTTTAATCTAGAGAATAGGTAAAGTAATTTTCCATAATTGTTCTGAAGCCTTATTGCATCGAAAGATGCCGACAAGGTGGGAACATGTTGGGAAGTGACTTCTAGGACTAATGGAACAAGTTAGAGTGAGATAGAGAATTCTTGGGTTGCTGGGTTATGGGAGTCAGTCAGATTGAGGCTATTATTTTATATAGCAAATGAAGTCAATAAATCACGAAATTTTGCATGAATAAAGTAGACATGTAGGGATTTCTAAATATGTATAATATGTAGCATTTTTAGTTCTACACAAGGAGTAACATATTTTTGAAATTAAGCTATTTTTCTGGACGAAAATCTGGGCAGCGTTGAGAAAATATTAAACTGGGAATGATTCTTGATGTTCTAGCTTCTGGGAATATTTTTCCTTGAAAATAGACATGTCAAGGGTCATGAGGAATTTTACAGAACCTCATTTCTATTTTTGTGCAATTATCTATGATTTTTCAAAGTTTCTGAAAAATCTGCCCAGAAAATCCAGCATTACGTTTTTAAATAAAATGTAAGGGCAAAATTGTAATAACAAATCCACCATGGGTAGAAATGTCAAAATAGGTGAAAATATCCTTTTTGATATTATTCTAGGAAATATGATATTAATAATTAATATCATGAAAAATGAAATAATCGACGGTAATGTATATGATATCCGGAAGACCGAGTCGACCAAAGAATCGGGCATTTTTGCAAATATGCGGTGAAAGGTACGTTCGCGTCTTTGTAATACTAACTCGATGCTTATTGTATGCTTATATGTGATAGACTATTTCATAGAGTCATGGACGGGACTTGGTCTTGGGTCATGCACCGTGTCTAAGACTCGTCGTAGTTCCTTTGTTTATACATTCGGCTTTATTTATACGGGTTATAGTCTTGGTAATCTTTGTTGAGTTTTCCTAGCGCGAGGACACGAGGAGTTGTCATGGCACTTTGGTTAGTGCAAACATGGTTGACTTTGTGCATGTGCTGTGTGCTATGTCTTGTTGTTGTGATTGACATTACATCTGCTGTGTGCTTATGTATTGTTGTAACCTTACATCTGTTGTGTGCTATGTATTGGTTAATCTTTGTAATGTTATGAATATCGTCATACATATTTTGTCACACATAAGCATGAGGTTAACCGTTTACGAGGTTCAATGGGTATTGAACCTCGGCTCTTACTATAGCCCGGGATCCGAGGTGAACAGGAATCAAAAACAAGGGTAAGCGCGAGCGGCGAATGGGGGCATTTGGAGGAAGTTCTTTAGATATGTACTTAACGATGTAGTCATTTGAAAATTTTGTATCAGCAAACAAATATATTACAGTGGATGATTATCAGTTACTCTACAATTTAAATACTTCTGATACTCTACTCTGATCAAACTATTGTGAAAACGCTTTCGAAAATTGGGATGTTACAATCAGAGTAGAGCATCAGAAGTATTTAAATTGAAGAGTAACTGATAAACATCCACTGTATTGTATATGTTTGCTTCCATAGTGATACAAAAATTTGAATGACTACAACGTTAAGTACATATCAAAAGGACTTTCTCCGGCCGATCCTATGCCTCGCTTACCCTTGTCCTCGATCCGTTTATTTCGGATCACGAAGCTATAGTAAGAGCTGAGGTTCAATACCCATTGAACCTCAGGTAACGGTTAACCTCATGCTTATGTATGACAAAATATGTATGACAGATATTCATAACATTACAGCATTAACCAATACATAGCACACAGCAGATGTAAGGTTACAACAATACATAAGCACATAGCAGATGTAATGTCAATCACAATGTCCAGACATAGCACACAAGACATGCACGTCAACCATGTTTGCACCAACGATGCCACAACAGCTCCTCGTGTCCTCAACGCTAGGAAAACTCAACGGCATTACCAAGATCGTAACCCGTATAAATAAAGCTGAATGTATAAACAGTGAACTAAGACAGAGTCTTAGACACGGTGCATGACCAAAGACAAAGTCCTATCCATGACTCTATGAAATAGTCTATCACATATAAGCATACATAAGCATCAGAGTTAGTGTTACAGTACGCGAACGTACCTTTCACCGTGTAATGACCAACATGCCTGACCTTTGAACCCAGCCCCGAACTTCCCGGATATCCTAACATATCACCATAATAATTAGAATAATTTCCTAAGGGATATTTTCACCTCTATTTACCTCTCTATCCTTGGTGGATTTGTTATTTACAATTTTGCCCTTACATTTATTTAAAAACGCAGTGCAGTATTTTCTGGGCAGATTTTTCGGTAACTTTGAAAAATCATAATTAAATCTACAAAACTCGAAACGAGGATCCGTAAAATTTCTTGGACTCCTTAGTATGTCTATTTTTAAGTAAAAATACTAAATTTTTCCCAGATTACACGAGTCACGCCCAGTTTTAAAGTTTTGAGCCTTTGCCCAGAATTTTTCCAGAACTTCGTAGCCCAAATTTGAGAATTGTAACTCACTGTACAAAACTCATTTTAACATGTTATTGGCATATTTGAAATGCCCTATATGTCTAATTTAACCATGAAGTTTCCCATAATTTTGTGACTTTTTTTCCAACATGAAATATTGGTATTTTTATCACTGATTTCAGAAATTCCTACCCGATGAATTTTCGCCAGAGCTTCGCTACTTTGCTCATAGTTTTCCAGAAATTTTGCTATACCAAGTGGCTCATCTAATTTTCGAAATATCACCATTTTTTACTATAAAAACATGATATTAAAATTACTCTAGCATATTTAAAATCAAAGCTACTTCTAACTATGAATTTAAGATCTAAAACTTAAATAACTTAAAGCTAGAGCTAGAGAACTTACCAAGAACTTTGCTCCTTCTTCTCCAAGACTCTCACTCTCACTTTCCCTCTATGTTTCAGTTCCTATGCTTTTGAATTGGTGAGAAAATATGAAGCATATGGCTTGCTATTTATAGGAAAATGGTATGACAATTGGGTAAATATTTGCAACTTTACTCTTCTTGTGTATGAACCCTTGGATCTAAACTTAGTAAGGAAGTTTTAATCCCATCCATCCATGTGATTAGAAAACCCTAACTTAATCTCTAAGTTTTGCTTTTTGAGAATTAATTTACTTTAATGAAATCTATTTTTGGTTGCTTGATCAATTACCAATACTTTTGAATTATGTGTATGTATCTTGATTAGTAGTTGGATATCAAGATTTATGGTATAATTAGATTTCCCTGGTTCTGCTAAGCTTATTCTTCAACGTTTGCAAAAATAGCCTTTACTAGGCTTACTTTCGAGGTTAAATTATGTGGGTTCAAGATAAGTCCTTATATTTTCTCCAAGGTTCCTACTTCTTCACAACTATTTAAATTTGTATAAAGTCTCACTTTATTTGTTGTTTTGAATTCTTACTGTGTACATCAGATATTTACTAGATTTCAAACCATTATCCAATTTACTCTAGGATTTCAAACTTTATCAAATTTGCTTTAATTTTCTTTTTCTCTCTCTCTTTCTCTCTCTTGAATACTAGACACACACACACACTCACAACTCTTTTCTATTATTGGTGGATTTAATTTCACATGGATTATGCTTTATTAAATTAATTGTAAAACCCTTAGATTAGCTTTATTATATTTAATCTTGACCTTCAATTTATGCTAATCTCTTATTGGTCCAATTAATTTCATGAGGATTAAGAATATTTTCTAGATTTATCATTGGCCAATTCAATTTCACAAGGATTTGGCTTTATGAGGCTTAATTAAGGCCTTTGGATTTGGCCTTATTAAATTTAATCTTAGCCCTCCATATCTAATCTTAATTAGCATCTAATAAAGTAGTTAAGTGTAATTGTCAAAATATGATTGGTTCTAAGATTAATTAGAAACCATTTCTATGCTAATCCTAGCCCTTCACTAGCCCTTGTTTCTTAATTAAGGTAATACATCCTTAATTATGCCTTTAACATATGCCACTAAATTAATTATGAATGTTTATGAAAATAATTCAATTAACATAGATTGAATTATCCACTAATTGTTGGTAATTTTCTCTAATTGGTTTAATTATTTCCTCACAACTTTTTAGCTTTTCATGGCCATTTATGCACCATGTATTAATTCAATAATTATATGGTAATTTATGATCCCTAAAATAAAATTGGATTTTTGCCTCTTTAAATTCCAAGGAAAATAAACAAATAAATTACTAAAATTAGAGACACCATACATTCCTTATTTTAAATAGGTATTATTCGGCCAAATTATAATATTCAAGAGACATATGAATTTTGGGGTATTATACCATCATTTTAATTAGTGCAAATTTAATTGCCTCCTAATTGTGGTTAATTCCCTTTAATTAATTCAAGTGGTTTCATAACACCCCCTTGATTATTTTGGTTACATAAGAACCATGTTTTAACACAATAATTTTATCATACTCTTAAAATTGGCCCTTCAACTTTAATTAATCTCTCCTAATAAATTTTAGTACCTCCATAGCATTTTATTGCTCTTATGATTATATAAGACTAGGCTTTAATATGGTAATTTTGTGGTATTTTATGATCCCAAAATAAAATTAGAGAATTTGGTTTTTGATTACCTTAATTCTTAGAGAAAATTCCCTAAATTAACATAAATATGTTACTCAATTTTTGAGACCACATATTCACATATTTTTAATAGGCACTTTTTATCAAAATATAATATTTATGATAAACATGAATTTTAGGGTATTACAAAAATTGCTGAGGTCGATGGCTGATTGGGCACGATGATGACCGTGTAATTTTATTGATTAGTTAACAACATGGACATATGACCAAAAAAACATAGAAAGAATTGCCCCAGAATGCACATCAACCTCAGGACTCATAGTTCTCAAAGTTCTAAGTTCAGCCTTCAACAAGACGACTAATATTGAGGCCAAAGTTGGCATCTTTCTGTCTTTTTTCATCATATACAAAGTCGTCTCCGATTATTTTTTAAACATTTTTTTGTTCTGTCTTGTGTGGCTTCAGTGTTATTTCAAGCATTTGAGATCATTCTTCAGTTGTCCAAAATCTCAAACCTTGGGATGGATGGTCTATTTTTCTCATACGCCCAGAACATGATCAAAATCTTGTGTAGTATACAAACTCTTTTTTTTTTTTTTTTCCTTTTTTTCAATCTCAGGTGCTTAATAAATCATTTACTATGTAATGGAGGATTATATGGTGATGCCGTAACGTATAAGCACCCTATTGTTACAAGTTGGACATAGGAAGTAGTCAACAACAAGAGTTATCGTTCGAAATTTGCTTTAGCTTGTTTTTTTATTTTTGTTGGGGATGTCGCAGGGATGATCAAAAAATGAAAATGAAATGACCCAAGTAAATTGAACATTGGCTGGGCCCTAGATTTACAATGCTCTATCTATCTCTATTTTGTGTAGGAAAAACACAGGTAAACCCAAAGAAAAGAGAGAAAATTTAAAAAAAAAAATCAAAGTAGAGGGAAGGTGTTGAACAATATGAATCACATGCCGCACATATGATTTTAGAGCTGGGGCAAGCAAGATGGTAGTGCTCTTGCTCCTTCCATAGCACAAAAAGTAAGCAAAAATATCAAAGAACAAAATGCATTACCGGTCCTCTAATAACTTTGGTTGTGTTCTATGTTTTATGCCTTTTTTTGGTTGTATGTCCATGTGGTTACCTAATCAACAAAATTATCCAGTCATCGTGCCCAGTCAACCACCCACCTTAGCAATTTTAATGGTGTTTTTGCCACATCATCAAACTTAACACCGATAATGTCTTTTCAAACTATAGGGACTAACTATGTGAAACGAGTAAACTTGGGACCAAAACCACGTATTTGAAACTTTAGGGACCAAAACCAAAACGAAGTTAAACTACAAGGACTAAAGATGATATTAACCCTTTTTATGATGTCCAAATTATTCCACAAGTTTGTCTATCTTTGACAGATTATAAAATTTTAGATTCCTACCCTCTCTTATTTGACCCTTCTCATGTTTAAGTGACCTTTTTGGGGTTTTGAGAATTCCTTTGGATTTTTCCCTATAATCTAATTAGCACATAACATACAACAAATGTAGTTGGGAATAAGGATAGTGTTAGTTCTTCACTACTACAAAAAACCTCTTTAACGTCCTAAATTTGGCCCAATTAACGTCCTTTTTTGTAGGGACGTTTTTGCTGGGGACGCAATAATTATGGAGTCCTAACACTATTTTAGGACGTCTTAGTTAAGACGTCATTAGGATGATGTAGGACGCCTTAAATAAGGCATCCTTACATCAATGTAGGACGCCTTAATAAGGCGTCCTTACATTCATGTAAGGCGTCCTACTTCAAGACGCCTTATTATGTGCCAAAAATAGTCCTAATTTTTTAGATATCCATGCTCCTAACCACGTCACTAGCACCACCAAGCTTCCTCCTATTCCCTTCACATTTATGGGAAATATCTTCCACAATAATACTATTATTAGTATATTCTTTAGATCAGTATGATGGACAACAAAACAAAACAAAAACTCTGGCACAATAGTGAAAAACTTTTCTATAGTGTTAAATGGTTTGGATAGTTTGCAAAATACATGCCTTCAGTGAAAGCTTTTGTCGATTGTACTAAATACAACAAAAGAAAAAGAGATATATATACCTCATACATAAACACCCAAGGCACTGATCCCCATTCCAATTGAAAATGCTGCAATATATATCTGATACAAGAAGCAAGGCCAAAATGATGATACAATAAACCTTAGCCAATAAGGAAATAAAGAATATATTCAATATCATTATCAATAGGTAAAGAAGAAGACTTACCAGCACTCCAAAGAATGCTAACATCAATACCCATCCATTAGACATGAACCCGGATTTTACATTTCAAGACACAGCGAATTCACAACAAAATTGTTTTAAATATGATATAATAAACACTTACTTTGAGAAGAAATGCAATTCCAATGATGAAGCATCCTAAGAATGTCCCACTTTGAAACCCGCAATTTTATAAGCAGTTTTTACTAAGCATCGATCAATGCTCCTATGCAAATTTCTGTTTAGATGTTAAGAAAAATTTCATGATTTAATCACCAAATTACCATTACAAGAGGTCTTCTTCTTGACTTGTCCATCAAAATGGCTCCCAATAGAGTGATTGGAATCTGTTATTCATTTTAATACATAGAGTTCAAACAGAGAAATGAAATTATATATAAATGGTTAATGTTTAAAAGACTAGTAAAAGGATCCACTAACTACGTATACAAGCATAGCCTATGATACCAATGTTGGATGAAGAAAGTCCTGCAAATCAATTTATACCCTGAGTACATTGCAAATTGATGACAAACAATTTGGTGCATCAGCCATCTAATATGTTCCCGAACTTCAGTGTAATTTGGTGCATGAATTCATTGGTAAGCATCAGAAAAGTAATGTGCAGATTTCAACTAAAATTAGTTCAATTTTTAGTAGGCATAAACCAAGGTACACAGATTTATTGGATATGATTAGTTTTGATGATGTTTTATATATGCCATTATTAAGAGCAAAAAGCTTGTATACTATATTTATCTCCTACATTGACTAACTACTATATGTTTAATGTAGATTAGTCCAAGTTGAATTATAAAGATTAATCAAGGAGATAAGAGGTTTTGGGAAAGAAGAACTTGCAGAGAATATCAAGGAAGCAAGAAGTTATGAAAATATTTTGGGAATAATCAAGAAGAATAGGAGATATTGAAAAAGGTAGAATTTGCAGAGTCCAAAAAGAAAGAAAGAGTTGAATTATGAAGAACGATTAAGAGAAGAGAAGAAAGAAAGAAGAACTTGCTCAATGGAATGAAGAAAATCATTATACAAGTTCTTAGATTGATTCTAGAAGTCCCCATGATAAATGGAAGTTAGAACGGCTCAAATCGGAGTTAAAATAAGCAAAACCAATGAGCTAACTCAAGCCAGGAAGCTTAACTCGAGTTAGAACGGTTATCTACAGTGTTTTGGGCATCTCGGATGCTTAACTCGAGTCAAGAACATCACTACCTCGAGTCTGGGTCAAAACTCGAGGCATACATTCTTCTGACTCGAGTCAATAGTGGTTTCCAAGTGATTTTCGCTCTCTGGACGGGAATGACTCGAGTCGGGCTTCATTTACCTCGAGTCAAGTGCACTTATAGCAACTCTAGTGCACTCTGTTTCACGTTCAGCTCGGGTGACGTCTGGTAATTCGATGATATCTCTCAAACCAGAGATTGGATTGAGGTGAAATCAGTGGCATATGAAACTAGACTCTTAATTCGTCATTGTGATATAAAATTCAAGCCCAAAGGATTTCAAATGAAGGAGGTATGTATTTCACAAGTTGGCACATCAGTTCACGCCACACAGCAGACCAAGCTTTGGTAATTTGGGTGTATCTCACAATCTACAAATCCAATTGATCTGAAACTAGTTCCATTGGAAAGTAGACTCAAAATTAGTTCTATCAAGACTTGAACCAACCAAAACGAAGTTCAGACCAGAGAGTTATGGCCTTCCAAAGTTGACACTCAAAACTCTGGATTCATTTTAGCATAGGCTCAATTTTATGGACATAGCTCACATTATACACAACCAAATGAAGTGAAACCAACTCCATATGAATCTAGAATCAACAAGTGTTTCATGGAATTTGGGATCAACAAAGTTCAAATCAAAGATCAAAGAAAATGAAAAAGAGCGTTTTGCCTCGAGCCAGCAAGTTTACCTTGAGTCTAAGTGAAGACAGAGAGTTAGACACTTTGAGAGAGCTTTCTACCTTGAGTCAAAGTGTGTGCCTCGAGTTAAATGGCCAACCCGAGAGATTGAACAATGGAGAGCAGTTTTTACCTCGAGTCAACAAGTGTGCCTCGAGTTACATGGCCTTCCCAAGAGTTTGAAGGATGGAGAGCAGTTTTTAACTCGAGCCAGAAGTGTCAACTCGAGTCAACAAGACCTGATACACCATGAATGTGCAGAATTCACTCAAGTCTCCTCAAATGCAACCTCGAGTCTAAGGCTAAACTCGAGCCAAGGTTTTTGTGCCTCGAGTCAAATACTTCTGAAGCTAATGAATCAATTGGTGATTCACTCGAGCACGGATCTTGGCCGTCTCGAGGTTAGGCACGAACTCGAGCCAAGTGTTTGCTGCCTCGAGTCGATAGAATTTTCAAACCTTCTCTAAGCCTTGAACGATTGATTGACTCGAGCCAGTGATTGCTTTGACTCGAGCCAATAAGTCTCTGTTTCTGAAAATGCTGTGCATTTGAAACTTCCAGTTCTCTAACTATCTATGATTGGTTCTAGATTATTCATATCATCTATCATTATTATTCTTAACCTTGTTTAATCAATTTGATAATGAGTTTCAGATGATTATGAAGGACTCGAACATAGTTTATCAGTTAGACAGCAAAGCTAGCTCAGTAGCAGCAGCAACTTCCGAGATTTCAAAAAATGGATTGTTATCAATTGATTCCTACTTGCTATACTTCTCAATGCTATTAATCATGTTTCTTAGCAAGTTTCAGATAATCAAATGAAGGATTAACATCAGATTATCAAAAAGCAGATGATGATGTCAGAAGCTTCAACGATAATATTTCTCCAACGATCAAATAGTTCCAACGGACATATCATATTCAAACCTGGAAGAATTGTTCAATGTTCTTCATCAACTATAAAAGGAGAAGCCTTCAAGATAGAAGGTGTCAGAGACAAGAGCTTACACTGTTGAAATGCCAACATTCTGAATCCAACGCTTAACTCATATACTCTCTGTTTCACAATGTTTTTATAGTTTTTTAGTAGAGAGTGTGATGATCTATTTTGTGCTTCAGTGGTCATCTATTATCTACTCGTGAGGAGTTATTAAACACTTATTCATCCCATTCAGATATTAAATCTTAAGGTTAAGGAACCTTAAGTGTGGGTGTATCAATTACAACTTGTAAGGGGGAGTGAGTCCGAGAGTGAAAGGATCATCCTTTGTTTACAGAGTGTGTAATTGTATCCTTACAAGGGAGAGTATCTCAATAAGAGATTGTAAAGGCTGCACAAGTGCCCGACTAAACCTGTGAGGTTGTAAAGGCTTTTCTCTTGTGCCCGGTTAAACAAGGAGATAGTGGATTGAAAATCTCAAGTGGAGTTTGGGGACTGGATGTAGGTCAAGGATTGGGCCGAACCAGTATAAATCTCAGTTTGCATATTCTCTTCCCTAAACTCTTACATTTCCAACATATATATTTGATTGACTGACTACTGCTTTATAAATTATTTCTGTCATTCGAACTACCTTTAGTAAGTTGCGAAAAGATTTTCAAAGTTTTCTAAAGTTTTATCAGACACCCAATTCACCCCCCCTCTTGGGTGATAGCCGGTCTAACAAGATTTGTCTAAGGAATCAAAAGCAACAATTCAATCAAAAACACATAGTAAAACCTGATGTAGTCAAATACATTATATGGTTATATGTCTCGCTATTCGGAAAAGATAAATCAATTAATAACAAGTAAAGACACAACAATCAGTTTTTCACAAAAGTATTCTCGTGCAACACATAGTATTCTCAAAATGCAACAACAATCACAAAAGTTCAAAACAGTGAGAAAATTCTCGGTGCATCGTCGGCTAAAAATTCTTGAGTTCCAAAATTCGCTAGCAAGCTTAAAAATCAGTTTTTCACACTTTAAGACCACGGTCCAACAAAGCAAAGGGTCCCAGTTCAATAGTGACAAAATTAAATTTCAGTTTCAACAATCCAAAGCTTAGTAAATTAAATTTCACATTGTCAAACAATTGGAAAAAACATCTCCAGGATTTATGAACAACAACAATATCTAAAATTGATCAAGTGTTTGGTACAAGTTCTTATCAAGTTCAAGTAACAAGTAAAGACACAACAAACTCCGGAAGAATCACCTCCCTAAGGACAACCACCAGAGAATAATGATAAGGTCTAAAACCACTTAACAAATTTCCTAAGATTACCTAATTAAGAACAGAATTAATTCATACTCATCGTATGGGTAAAAAAGGCAATGTATCAAATTTATGCAATACTTGTTAAACAACTAGCAAAACACGGTGTTTGGGACAACTCCAAATTTATGCAATACTTGTTAATCCATACTCATTGTATGGGGAAAAAAGGGCAATGTATCAAATATTTTTAAGAGGCACATAAAAACTAAATTAAAAAATATATATAAATAAATACTTTAAATGAACCTATAATAACTAAATTACCTATAATAACACACACACACACACACACACACACACATATATATATATATAATCAATAGAGAATCTCTCATAAATCAACTGGCAACACAGTAATAGAAAATCACAGAATGTGAAACAGAGAATGGATTTGAATGCACTTTGACAAGAGAGAATCAGAGTTTCAATGATATCAGTACCAATTTTTCCACAAAACTTAAGAATCTGAAAAAAAAAAATTACGAAGAAGTGACATGAAAATATCATTTTGCAACCAAACATGTGCTCATGTATGGCAGTGGAAAAATACATGTTTATTATCAGTCATAGAATAAAAACAACTTTTGATCAAGAAGACTTACCAAAATTTTTTAGACTCAAGAGAAGTGGTGGAAGAGTTTAGCCTTGAAAACAACTCCCGAACAAATGTATTATCATCCTTTAACAAAGAAACAACCTACAAAATAACACATTAGTTAAAGATAAGATAAACCTCTTTACATTAAAGAGAACTCTTGTTTGAGAAAATAATCAAATTTTACCAGGGCGTTATTTCCATGTATTATGGAGTTGAGATTTGCAATTGTTGCCTCATCCAATACTCTAGCAAGAACTACATCCTAAAAGTAATTAGAAGTGGTAAGAGTCACACTAAAAAGAAACAAATCAACTACAAGACTTGAAAGGAATGGAACCTTTGTGTATCTTTGACAACACAAGCGGAACTTTGATGGGTATGGCCTACAAAGAAAAAAGAGAAATATAAAATGTAGATCTACCCTATCCTCCCATTCCTTGACTTCAGCTTTCCTCCCAAAATAGCAAAAATAACCAGCTACAAAAACATACCTCCTTAAAAACAACATGCTCTTTTAAAAAGGCCGGTTCTATGATTTTGCTAAAAGTGCGGTAATTGAAACTAGAACCAGAGGCCTACAAACCAATCTACTTCAGGACAAAAGTGCCAAGTAAAGCATATCAAATTCTTCTACCGATAGAAAAAAACTTTAAGCCCCACATTTTTACAGAGATCCATGGTAAAGAACCATAGTTCAGATAATAATACAACTTAAAGAAGTAATGCCTAATCTATTCCCTACAAAAAACAGAGAGAGCACAAAGAATACCTAGGAGAAATAACAGTATAACACAAAGCACATGGATGCTAAGAGAGCAGAAGCAACAAAAGATAACCAATGCCATGCACACAAAAGAGATACACCGTATATGTCTTCACAAAATTTAAAATTAAAACAAAACAAAACAATCGATGACGAACAATATGGACCTTTCGAATGAAAAATCAATATGAGATTTAGGATTCAAGAATAGGACCTTCGACTTCCAATTCAAGGGAGTAAGCGATGGCTGACTTCAATAAACCTGCTACGGCGGCTACCCAAAGCACAACGGTGTGGAGACTTCGTAACTGGGAGGGATCTCGATGAGGAGCGTGCAGTTTCGTTCGGTATCCATCAGCCCCATCACCAAACGCACCCTTTAATAATGAGAGGAAGAATGTTGGCCATTCATCTAATCATCTCATTAAGATGTTTTCTATAAATTTTATGCAGCCACAAAACTCAGGAATAAGGTTGCTATAATTACCATAGATTGCAGCCCTTTGAAACCCCTTCTTCGTAGCTCACTCCAATGACTGAGACCCTAAAAAGCACCGCTAAAATCACCAGAACAGAGGAGCCAGACCAGATGGAGAAGGAAAGGGCACAAAAATCATCACCTGAGAGAGCAGAAGAAGAAGAAGAGGACGGTGAAGCTGTCGGTGAGCATCGATATGATTGTAGTGATAGGGCTTGGCTTACTTGGTTTTGGGTTTCAACATTTGTATTGGCAAAGATCCGGCACGGCGCGGCGGAGATAGAAGAGACGGAGGCACGGCAGGGCGGAGACGGAGACGGAGGCGTGGTGCGCACATTGTGAGGGACATGAAAGGGATCGGGAAGGAGGGTATGTGAGAGTGTGAGAAAAAAGCACGGTATTAAGTATTTGAGGGGAAAATTTGGCGTCCTGAACAAAATTTCTGGGCGCCAAAGTTTTCATATTGTCGTCCTAAAAGGGAATTTAGGACGACAATATTTATTTTTAGGTGTCCTTAAAAATATTCAGACGACAAAAAAAAATTTAGACGGCCTGAATATCATCAAGGACGCCTAAAAAATCTTTGGCGCCACGAAAAATTCGCTGCCGCCAAAAAAAATATTCATGGCGCCAAAAACAACCCTTAAAATGTGTCAAGTATCTATTTTTTAGGCGTCCTTGAGTAGAGGTAGGACGCTAAAAAATTTTTTTGGCGTCCTTAATTATTATTTAGGACGTCTAAAATCTCATACTCAAACAAATAATTACAAAATTGCCACTACCTTCACTTTTTACTTCCCGTTTTTAAAAAAGGACGTTTTGTAGGGTAGTAGTATCTGTATTTTGTAGTAGTGCTTAGATTATGTTTTGATGATAACAAACCTTCAAAAACAATAAAGACTTGATAATTCAAGTCACTTGAATTCTGTACTTCAAGACAATCGAGTAATATAACTATATTTAAACTAAAACTTGAATCGGCAAGAATACTTACTTCAACGATGTGAGATTGTCACTCAAGTGATAGGTAATACACTCAAGTGATGATCCTTAACTTCTTGTGATTTTGCAAGTCACTCGCTGAAAGTTTGAAGAGTGATGCAAGATCATTGAAGTGGCTAAGTTAGCACTCAAGTGATCTCGCTTCACTTGCAAAAAATCAGCAAGTTACTCGTAGGATTTTTGAAAGCTATAGGAGATCACTCGAGTGATAAGCTTTGAGTACTTGAGTGAATAAGTGACTACTCAAGTGAATTCACTGGAGTGCTGGTGATCACTCGTTGAGATTTTTACAAGTCACTCGCGTGTTCTCTAAAAGATTTATTAAGATCACTCGAGTTAATGAATTGCCACTAAAGTGATGGTATTTACTCGAGACGTCGCAAGTCACTCGTCCATTTTTTGAAAGTTGAGTGAAGCTCACTTGAGTGAGAAAATTGTCACTTGAGTGATGATTGGCAACTTGTGAGTTTTTTTCAAGTCACTCGCTAATGGACCAGGAATGGAGTGATTCACATTTGGGAATCACTCAAGTGACTTTAAGGTCACTTGCGGTTAGCATTCAAGTCACTAATAGTGTTGAAGCTATTAAGCACTCGAGTGACAACATGTTTTAACACCTCACTACTAGAACTCTCAGTTCATCAGACACTCAAGTTGGACTGAAAACACTCGAGTGATTCTTGAGTCATACTTCAAACTTTCAGCGAGTGAGTAATATTGTTTAGGGTTAAAGGCCTAATTTACCACGGAAGTTTTGCCAAGGGAGTGCCCAGCACCCAGAAGTTTTTTTGGTATCAAATTTGCCCTGGAAGTATGAAAAAGGTAGCAAATTTTCCCCTTCGTTAATTTTGACCGTTAAATTTAACTGAGTACACACGTGGCATGCCACCTCACCAATCAAAAGTATCATTTTTGCCCTGGAAGTTTTCATTGAGGATCAATTTTGCCCTGGAAGTTTTCACTAAGGAGCAATTTCACCCCGAAAGTTTACAAAACGTATCAATTTTGCCCTTCTTTCCCACATATTAAATTTGACTATTAAATTAGTCAAAGACCACACATGTCATGCCTTTAAAGGGTCGAACTTGAAGTCAAAGAAGGAGATTTTTGAGATGTTGAGCTCAAGGCGCGAATTTGTGAAGCCGAACCGGTCACGTGGACCGAAAGGTCTGTCGCAAAACCCGGAGGAAGCATCACTTATGATCTAAGCAAATGAAACGCAAAATGAAAAAATGAATTGTTGCAAAAATTGGTTCAAGTAAAACAAATCAATAGTGATAATGTTTTTGTACGATCGATCATTTGCTTAGATCATAAGTGATGCTTCCTGTGACGTTCGACTTCACAAATTTTGGTCGCCTTAAGCTCAACATCTCAAGGATCTCCTTCTCTAACTCCAAGTTTGACCTTTTCAAGGCATGACATGTGTGGTCTATGACTGATTTAATAGTCAAATTTAATATGTGGGAAAGAAGGGCAAAATTGATATTTTTTGTAAACTTCCGGTAAAATTGCTCCTTAGTGAAAACTTTTGGGGCAAACTTGCTCTCAGTGAAAACTTCCGGGGCAAAAATGATACTTAACTCTTATTGGGTTGATGAGGTGGCATGCCACGTGTCATGAGGTGGCATGCCACGTGTACACATAGTCAAACTTAACGGTCAAAATTAACGGAAGGGCAAATTTGCTACCTATTTCATACTTCCAGGGCAAATTTATTACCTTTTTCATACTTTTGGGGCAAATTTGGTACCAAAAAAACTTCCGGGTGCTGGGCGCTCCCTTAGCAAAACTTCCGTGGCAAATTAGACCTTTAACCCTATTGTTTATGCATAATTATTACTTACTTATACTATTTCCCATAATTATTACTTATACTACTAATTCTGGAATCACACTTCACACTCAAGTTCTTATTTCAAATCACAACAACTTCAAGAATTCAAATTTTGTAATTAACATATGTTTATGCTTAATTATTACTTATACTACTTATCAATGCAACTAATATTGTTTGTGCATAAGTTTTATATGTTTAAAATCATGGATTAACTCAAAAAGTATGAAAACAATTTCCTGTGCATGTCGGAATATTAAATGCAAAACATGAAACAGAGAACATGAAAGCAATCTCATAGTAGACCAAAGGGATTTCGTCCTAAGCATTTATTGTAGCGAAGATGAAAGTGATTGAACCTTGAATTCTTCAACGACTCCATTTGTCTCAAACTGGAAGTTTGAATGCTCACAACGGTCATTAATGGCGTTCTTCTATAAATAACCAAGCATTCAATACATAGAAACTAACTAAGACAACTACTATCTTTTGATTCATTTATTGCTCAATTAAATCTTTGTAATATTTTCGATAGTCGTTTTTCTCTTTAGTGATTAGTCATTTACTTTGTGAGAGAGATATTATCAAGGGTTAAATGCCTAATTTGCCCCGGAAGTTTTGCTAAGGGGGCGCTCAGCACATGGAAGTTTTTTGGGTACCAAATTTGCCCTGGAAGTATGAAAAAGGTAGCAAATTTGCCCTTCCGTTAAGTTTAACCGTTAAGTTTAACTGAGTGTCCACGTGGCATGCCACCTCATCAACCCAATAAGAGTTAAGTATCGTTTTTGCCCTGGAAGTTTTCATCGAGGAGCAATTTTGCCCCGGAAGTTTTTATTGAGGAGCAATTTTGCCTCGGAAGTTTACAAAAGTAGCAATTTTGCCCTTCTTTCTCCCAATATTAAATTTGACTATTAAATCATTCAAAGACCACACATGTCATGCCTTGAAAAGGTCAGACTTGGAGTTAGAGAAGGAGATCCTTGAGATGTTGAGCTCAATGCAGCCAGAATTTGTGAAGCCGAATTGGTCACATGAAGCATCACTTATGATCTAAGCAAATGATTAGTCTCTACAAACGTAAATATTATCACTATTGATTTGTTTTACTGAACCAATTTTTGGAACAATTCATTTCTTGTTTTGCGTTTCATTTGCTTAGATCATAAATGATGCTTCCTCCGGGTTTTGCGACGCAGACCTTTTAGCCCCCGTGACCGGTTCGACTTCACAAATTTCGCGCCTTGAGCTCAACATGTCAAGGATCTCCTTCTCGACTTCAAGTTCAACCTTTTCAAGGCATGACATGTGTGGTCTTTGACTGATTTAATAGTCAAATTTAATATTGGGAGAAAGAAGGGCAAAATTGCTACTTTTGTAAGCTTCCGGGGTAAAATTGCTCCTTAATAAAAACTTCCGGGGCAAAATTGCTCCTTAATGAAAACTTCCAGGGAAAAATGATACTTTTGATTGATGAGGTGGCATGCTACGTGTGATGAGGTGGCATGCCACCTCACATTTTAATGATCTACGTGGACTTCCGTCACTTTTGGGTAAATTTGATACCTTTTTAATACTTTCGGGGAAAATTTGGTACCAAAAAAACTTCCGGGTGTTGAGCGCCCCCTTAGCAAAACTTCCGGGGCAAATTAGGCATTTAATCCTATTATCAAACATTGTCAGTCCTTGTAAACTCTCAAGCTAGTGGGACGTTGAGTGTGGTTGTAGGATTACAACTTATAAGGGGAGTGAGTCTTGTTGTTAAGGATATTGTGGTGTCAAGAACCACTGAATCTTGGAAGAATAATGAAAATCTCAGAGACTCTCCAGGGACTGGACGTAGGTTAGAAAGTTAAGGTCGAACTAGTATAATCCGTTGTGAACACTTCGTGATATTCTTCGAACTCTTGTTCTTTGTTTAAATTAGTAATCACATTTTTTTTTAAATTTTTAATATCACACAATCCAACCACCTCTTGGGTGAAACATTGGCACTAACATTTGGTATCAGAGCCTAATAGTTTTCTTATTTCAGAATTAACATCCCTAGAAAGATCCATGGAAGGAATTCTACCGTGTGGTGCCTCCATTTATTGACCTCCTGGCTTCAACGGAGGACATTTCTTGTTTTGGAAAGCAAAGTTCAGAGTCCTCTTAATGGCCACTGAATACGACCTTTGACAAGTAATCGAAGATAAAGATTATATTTTAACGAAAAAAGTTGAGGAACGAGTAATCTTAAAGACTACTATAGAGTTTGATGACAATGAAAAGAAACTGGTAACTCGAATAGCAAAGCTATTTTGATGATCTATAGTGCTCTTAGCCAAAAGGAGTATTTTTGAATCTATAGTTTCTCAACGGCTAAATAAATGTATGAAGCACTTGAAATTGCTCGTAAAGGTACTTTTGGCATCAAGGAGAACACAATAAATACTCTAGTCACTGAATACAAAATACTCCGAATGAAGTCCGAAGAAAGTATAGCTCAGTTTGAACTTAGATGTACATATCTAATAAACCCGCGGGCAACCTTAGGCGAGCGTATGGTCAAAACTCCCAAGTGAGAAAAATACTAAATATTCTCACAAATGAATGGGAGGTAAAGGTTACAACCATTGAATAAGCTAGAGGAGAATCAATGAGGTCTGAAGCTATGTTGTTCTTAAGTCTTTCTGAATATGAGGGAAAGATGAAATTCAAGAGAGGACTAGACAAAATTGACAAAAAAAGGCATAGTACTCAATGTCATCAAGGAAAAAGAAGTTAAATATATAGATGAACTTGAAGAAGAGGACGAGCTCGGGATGATCATCTAAAGATTCAAGAAGTTCTACAACAAAGATCAAGGATTTCAAAAGTTTCATAAAGGAGGCTCGAGCAAAGCGAAAGGAATCAAAAGACCAAATCATATGTTATGAATGTGAGAAACCAGGACATGTCAAGTCCGAATGTCCACTGCGAAGAACAAAGAAAAGAAGAAGAGCAACCATTTCAAGAGGAAACCATATGTCTCGCTATCCGGGGAGATAGGTCATTAGACTAGGCAAGTGATGAAGCGAGCAATGGCTAACATATGCCTTGTGACCCAAAGAAGAGTATGAATCCAATGCCTTACATTCAAAATTTAGAAAAATAACTAAAGAAGTAGTAAGTTCAAGGAAAAGAATTAAGGTTTTTGAACAACTAGAAACTCTTCCAAGTTCCTGTGAAACTTGTACAATTTTAGAAAGAATAAACTCTGATCTAAAAAAAAATCATGAGAAATTCACTAGAGGAAGTGAAATGCTCAAGGTAATCTTAAAAGCTCAGAGGTTTAAAAATGATAGATCTAGAAATGATCATTCCCACTCATCTTGCAACTAGCTAACATTTTCATGAAACCGCTAGCATATGATCAAATAACGTTCTACCGTTTCCTATGGAAGGTCTGTAAATTCCCTTATATGTAAACCACTCTAGCAGTAGAATGATGTGATAAAACACTTATGTACAACAATAGTATGGAGAAGGTAGTGAAATAAATTTCTAAGTAGTATATGGGTATGTATGATGCAGAAGTTAGTAGTAAGGCTGGTAATAGGATTAAGTAAGGTGCAGTATATGTAAGGAGGTACGATGTATGATATGTTAATGATGCATATATATGATAGTGGAGAAATACAAAGACCAACCATTGTATCAAGAAATGGAGCAGTAGAGATATACCCAGAAGAGCAAGGTTCAAGCTCCAAAAGTTGAGACTTTAGAGGAAAGCTGAGATGGCACAAAATATGGACATTGTTGCTAATCCTAGGACTCTTGATGAAATGATTTAGATCCACAAATCTCATCAGAGCTTCAAGGTTAAGCGTGCTTAGGCAAGGAAAATCTCGGGATGGGTGACCTCCTGGGAAGGACCATATGAATATGAAATCCTTTGATTTGATACCTGAGTACTTTGAGGTATGACTTATGATGATCCTTAGAGATACTATAAGGATGTTAGATTGAATAAGGAAATGATTGAGACTAGGCTTGAATTTAATCACAAACCGATTAGTGCCTAGGTTAAAAGTGATATAAGGTTGTATTAAGGTTCCAATACTTGAGGATAGGAACCCTGTGAATATTGATCGATACTGAATAATCAACATGTTCTTTTGGTTATGAAAAGGTTTACCTTAGATTCTGATGCTTAAGAATAGGAACCTTCTAAATGTTGATTAATGCGAGTAGTCAACAATGCTTGGCTATGATTGAGGATTAATGATTAACCTTGAGGTAATAGAATGATACCCTGTGGTATTAAAGATTGAGATGGATTTAGAACCTCGTAAATAGTGTTGATGTTAATTGAATGTTTTGAGGTTTAGACTAGGAAGATGAATTATGATCGTAGTTTGTATTTTGAGTATTATTGAGGTAATATGATTCCTTAGTCTAACTGATGTTGAGGTTCTAGACGTCGATTGTGAATCTAACAACTATTGATTTGAGGTTATTCAAGGATAGTGTCTGAATATTGTAAGCTATGAATTAAGATGATCATAGCATGTTTATTAGGTTTGTTCGAGGTTTTAGAATTAGGTTGATGAACCTAATAATCTGATTTGATAATGAGTTATTCTTTAGGCATTTGATTTATTTGAATGCATTGAGGCATTAGAGTATAGTACCTATATAATATGAGGTACTTTGAGGTTGATAGTTTCGTAAAGCATAGAGAAAGATCTTGAATAGAAAATATTCCTTGAGAAAGTGTGGTTGAGAATTAGTATCTCAATAGAACCGCATGATAGCTAGAACCTTGATAGCCATAGGTTATGATCCCTTAATCAAGACAGAAAATGGTAGAGATGGTCGTGGCTAATAGACTCCCTGAACGTATGGGTTGAGTATCCAATAGGAAAAGCTGATATTGGTAAATATGCCTGGAGATTGACTAACATTAGAAAATTAGCCCTATTTGATGTATTGACATGGGATGCTCCAACGCTATGTATGTTATTATTGAAATGAAAATTTTAGTATTAGTATATCGTGGACAATGAGACTTACCAAATTGATATGACTTCAGGTCATTAAGTTGGATATGTGGTCAGTAAAAGACCCTAAGTCCTATATAGCTGATATGTTCATAGGGTAGCAAAAGCCCACAACTATTAAACTATGAATATCGGGCAGAGTGCCAAAGAGGGTGTAAGCTTGAAAATTACAGCCATTGTTTTTGGAATGATCGGACAAATGAAATAGAATAAACTGAGTATCCTATGGATGAATTGAGTAGCCAAGGAAAGAGCCTCGAGATGAAAATGAAGTTGATGACCTTCTATGTCAGTTGTCTGGTTCCTAGTATGTTTGAAAATTGAACTTTGAACTTGCCAATGCACTCGCTATATTTATAAATTTTTAGAAATTGATTTTTTTAACGTAATTTCTTTTGAATTAAATATTTTCTATGAATTGGAAACCAATTTGAAATGATTGTTTTTGAAATAATGTTGTCTCATAAGAAAGGGGTTTGGAAGAACCCGAATTTGAAATTGAGTTTAAACCATGTTTATGGTGGAAGTAGTACGTAACTGGAAGAGGCCTCGAAACTATTGTAGACATACTCGGTTCTTTGGAACTAGCCGATGTTCTTGAAAATGTTTTGAAATTGTTGGCCATTGTTGAAAGTTCTTTTGAGGGGATTAGTTTTGGAGAAGGCGATACTCGCACCAAAGTAGTGTATGCACCCAATCTCGAGTAGTTTCGCCTTGTAGAGGCATGTGTTTCACCTTGTCTGGCCGGCACCCACACATGCGTTTGGAGCAGGGCTCCGTGGATGATGGTCCTTTTTCGGTATGAGATTCTGGTGTGTGGCCTATTATTGTATGTGCCAGTGCAGACACTGGGTCCTGGAAGGGACGGAAACTCTCCCACATTAGCTGACAAGTGCGATGGTTTGTGTATGAAAGGATTGGAATGTGCTGCTGTACCAGAAGGTAGAAGTGGTGGTGAGAGCTTTTGAATGTTGAAATTGTGAAATGAATAATCCCGCTCATTAATGTGTGCCGGTAGTAAATGTTTTCTGGAAATAGACCGACGGTGAATTGATTTCTTGAAAATTTGAGCCAGCAGCGATTACGGTTTCTTGAAAATATGAAAAAAAATATTGTTTTGTGAAAACGTACTACGACCACAAAGATTTTTGATTATGTGAAAAATTTGAAATGTTGAGTATGAGACAACATAGTAAGAGGTGCATGACTGTTGTCACTGTTTTATTGAAATGAAAAGTCAGATAGAACTTGCCTGCAACAGTGCTAAGAGAAAGGAAAATGGATTGAGAGCTTAAAATTGAGGAAGTTCAAATAAAATTGATAGAAGCTCGAGGCGGTAAGACCCGATATGCAAGTTGCATAGGGCAATGTCCCTGGGCTGTAAGACTTGTGATGCTTAGCACTGCATGGAATGTTGATTAGCATAGTGACTTTAAACCAATGTGTCTAGAGTACATCTTGAGGTTGGCAAATCATTTGATCTGTGCTAGGTAATAGATGAGATACCTAAGGCCTTAAGGGTGATTCCCTAGGCGATAAGGCTAGAAAATCCCGCATTATGATGATAGATTAAGCCCGAAGGCCAGTATGTGATAAACTGAGAAGCAATTGGGTGGATTAACCATGCACTATAAGGATGGATTAATGGGTCCTGGATGGTTGAGTACCACACCTGGGTACAGAATAGATAAGGATATGGCATAATAAATTGGGTGTTTAGTGAACATGCATAGGAAAGAGATAAGCAATGTGCCTAGAATGATTTTCCCCAAGTTTGGACGATCAAATTTCGAGGATGAAATTTATTTTACGGGGGGAGAAATGTAACACCCCTACTTTTGTAAACAATGTATTTGTAAGCACTAATGAGTTAATGAAGAGTTTTGACTGTTAATACAATTATTATTCTTGTAATATAATAATTATTAAAGGACTGTCAGAATAATGGGAGACAAGAAGATGGACCCTAAAAAGGAGGTCGCCTAGTGCAGACAAGGGAGAAGAGAATGTGAGACCCCTACTTTTGTAAACAATGTATTTGTAAGCACTAATGAGTTAATGAAGAGTTTTTGATTAATACAATTATTATTCTTGTAATATAATAATTATTAAAGGACTGTCGAATAATGGGAGACAAGAAGATGGACCCTAAAAAGGAGGTCGCCTAGTGCGAGATAAGGGAGAAGAGAATGTGATGGCGCTCAGATTTAAGAAAGAGCGGGCCCAGGGCAAAATACCGGTATGGCATAAGCCAATACAATGAAGTGGGGCCTGGGAATAATGACAAAACACAGATTCTTGCCCTTGGTCAGTGTCCATGCACCATCCAGGGAAGAAGAAGAGGAAGAGACACTGAAAAAGTCATATGTCAAAAAGCAAAAGTCAGTGTAATCATTACATTGGGACACGTGTCACCAGAGGGGTGACAGAGATTTGCCGTAATCTCCCAAAATAACCAGATTAGAAAAGGATTTGCAAAGTATAATGTAACCTGGGTCGTTTCCCAACGACTGATCGGTTCAATTCGAACGACAATAAAACAGTAAAAAATTGGGGGTTTTGATTCAAAGAGAATAAAAAATGAAATAACATAACAGAACGAAGTAAACACAGATTAAATAGATAAACAGAAGATTAACCCAGGATTTTGAATTCCACCACTTCCCTTCCTCGGACGAAAACATATTATAACCGAACTCGTGATCGACTGGGCAAACCGAAATCTACGCATTTGCCCGAAATTCCCTCAACTGAACAATCGTCCAGAATTTATTCGAATCGTGGCGTATCTCGTACGATCGTACAATGATACTTTAACCTAGTTCGAACTACGTCCTTGGGAAATGTCGATCGGGCGTTAAATCTAACACCCAATCCGAAAGTAAATCGAATCGAAATTACAAAACGAAACGAATTTGTTACCGTTAAGAACGAGTCCTCGGATAGTGGAATCCTCAATCCATGGGTCAATCACGAGTAGCTTAGCTAGTCATGATTATGCGAACGAAAATCGAACGTAATGAAGAAGTTCATCATGAACACGAAGAACACGATGAACGAAGAGGAAGAACAGATGAGAGAAAATAAAACTTCGTATTTGATTCAAAACTATCTAAAAACGTGAATGAGAATGTGTTTGTGGCTGCTGCCTCACTTAACCTAAAATGGCAAAACGAAATGGGGCTCCAATCCACAAGTCGACCCGAACGAAAATAAAATAAAATGGGCTTTAATTACAAAATTCGAGCCCAAAATTACATATGACTTCGGCTCCAAAATCAACCGCCCTCTTGTCCGAATTTGCTCTTCATGTCTTCATAACAATTGTAGCTCTCTGAATCATCTGAAATATGAGACAAAAATGAGGCAAATCCGATGTCTGGTTCAAGAGTTATGGTAAAAATGGTGAAGCAATGTAAAACTAGAATTTATTATTAAATAATGGCTAAAATATAATAAAAGGCCCAAGGCCCAAATAAGTATAAAAGCCATTATTTATTAGCTAAAGAGTCCTAAATTATAAATCAAGAGACAAAAAGTAGTGTATGAAATATTCAATTATCAAGGGGTAAAAGAGGAAAAGTAAGGGCAAAATAGTCAAATCATTACCCCTTAAGTCATTAATTTCATCCACCCGGGATAGAGAAGGAAAAATCAGATGATTTTATTTGTACTCAGGCCCAAACACAAAGTGCAGGTCCCAAGGCGATTAACCGATGAAAGGGGACCGATAGGGACCAATTAGGGCCTTAATTTTTGGATTAAATGAAACAAATGTGGGGCCACATAGGAAGGAAAGATGGTGCCACATATGTATGCCCAATCAAGAGAAAATATCTAAAAAGTTGAAGAAAAGTACAAAAGAAAGCACCCTTTTAACTGCGGGGCCCAGCAAGGATCGGTGGACAAAAACTAGATTGATAAGTGGAAAAGGTGAATTAAATGGAAGGGATCAAATTTGTGGACCCAGAATGGTGCCACCTCCCCCCTAATTATTAAAATTTTACTTGGGGAAAAAGAAAAGCCAAATTAGTCCATTAATCGGGATGTGGGCCTACTTACGCACAAAAAGGTGTTTCAAGCCAAAATAGGTAATTTTCACCAAATGAAAAGATAAAATCTGATTCAAATGGCTAGGGAGGCACCACCTAAGCCCTCTAGAATTATCTGAATTTTCTTGCAAAATAAGTCAAGATATATTGATCCAATTCACTAATTACTGGACAGGATTTACACCAGTTATTTCGACTACTTGGATTCTTTTAATCATTTTAAAAGGACATAAACTCTCTCTCTTAACCATAAGGCAAGGGATTTTCAGAGTGGAGAGAAGGATCAGTTGAGCTTCCATAGCCAAGAACAAGAGACTAATCACCAAGATCACCAAGCCGAACTCCGAATTCAGGTAAATACCGAAAACCTGAACCTTTGAAGCTTAAACTTAAGGATTTCGTTCAAGTGGTTAGGGCTTGGTGTTATGATCTGATTTTTGTGTTTTTTTATGGTCTCAAAGTGTTCAAAAAATTATTTTATATGGGATTATCTTATGGTTTAAGTTTCCGAACTCAAAAACACCGAAAACACTAAAGATGAAGCTTGCCGGTTCGGGAAATCTGGGTAGTGAAGCTTCAACCCAGTTTTAAAAATCGCAAATGAACTCGATTTTGGATGAATTTTTACAGGAAAAACATAGACATCTTGAGGTTCACTGTGATATATAATTTTATGTCTTTTTGATTTTTCTACTGAGAGAAATAAATTGGTAAAGTTTGGTTAGATAGCTGCAGGATTTTTTTGACTAGAGGATATAGAGGATAAATATTTAGCTACATGCCAAAATATGAGTACTTTTGGACTCTAGAAATATTTTTTCTGTAAAATAGACATCTTAATGGTTCAAATGCCACTAATTTCATACAAAAATGATGTTTGTGAAATTTATTAAAAATGTTTGAAGTTGGGCTAGATTCATTTGGATTTTTCGAGAAAATTAATAAAGGGCTTGGATTTAATTAAAAACGTAAGGTTTTTCGTAAATACTAAAAATAAGGTATTTTGGTGTTATTTAGGACAAGGGCATATTTGGAAAAGCGATCAGCACATTAAAACCTTAAGACAATACATACCCCACCTTTGGTAGTAAGCGCTTTACTCCGTACATTTATGTGTTTTTCTTTGTATGTGTTGTTTGCCATGCATGTGTGTTTGTACTTTTGCCAAATATGCATACAGAGCATGTTGGGGTTTGAGTCCCTATTGATTATGCTCCTAGTCGAGGATTGGTGCGGGGCTTGCCTTGAATGGCGGCTCGACGATTTGCGATTTCGATAATTCCGAGGCCTGCCTTTGGAAGGCGGCTCAACGGTGCGAAGACAGGTTGTTATATGTTTCTGTTTGCATATTTGTTATATTTGACATATTGTCTATGTTTTCCACATGACATGGTTGCATGCATACACACTACACAATTAGTATATGAGTATTGTGGTTACTCAGGGTTCACTTTCGAACTCCGCATGGACCTAAGTTTTACTGGCGATCGTGCCTGAGATAGAAGGACCTTTTTGGAGAGGTAGGGCTTATCGGTGCACTTGAAGTATATGGGATGCCCTATTGTATCTTGTATTATATTTTCACAGATGATCGTATTTATATTTTCGGTATTTAATTTTGGATAACCGTACCCTTAACCCTTCGGAGACTTTTACTTTTGGTTTATTTTACTTTTACCAGTACAGTAGATCGTTCAAACCGGTTAAATGCTCTGTTGCGTTCACTCTGATACATGTTAAATGGACTTAATAATGAAGGAAAGGTAACTAAGGAATGGAATCCCTCTATCCCGCTACCCGAAAGGGTGATGCCGGTAGGGGTGTAACACGAGTGTTCACAGAACACACTCGATGAGCTACCTTTATTGCTTAGAACTCAAGTGGAATAGTTGACCACTCGAGTGAATATTATATAGTTATTTTGTATTTCTTGAGACAGCGCTCGAGTGACAGAAAATTCACTTGAGTGGCGTCTCTTCACTCGATTGGAGTGTTAGGCCAATCAAATGGAAACTTATGAAATGTCAGACTATGTGGATTTATATCGAAAACAATACCCCAGATCTGATGGGCACTTTAAGATTAAGCATGCTTAGCTGAGAGAAATTCTCAGGATGGGTGGCCCCTTGAGAAGTATCATCAAATTTGAAATCCTTTGATTTCAAGCCTAAGTACCTTGAGGTATGAAACATGGTGATCCTTTGAGATGCCAAGAGAATGTTAGTATGGATATAGTAAAGATTGAGGATAGGCTTGAATCGATCTAAGTTGAAATAGTGCCTAGGACAAAATATGAATAGGGTTGCCCTAGGTTTCAATACCTAAGAGTAGGAACCCTATGAATGATGATGATACTGCACTACTGAGAGCATGTTTATTTGCGTATGATTAATGGTGACCTTTGAGGTATAATTAGAATCTCGTGAATAGTATTGATGTCACTTGAACGTTTTGAGGATTAAACTAGGAATTGTGAATCGTGATGTTGAGGAAACATGATTTCTCAACTCAGCTGATGTTGAGGTTCTAAGAGTCGAATTATGAATTCGGCCGTTGTTTCTTGGGATTATTTTAGGATACTTCTTGAATGTTATGAGCTATGAACCATGATGATTCTAGCATTTTTATTGGATATGGTCGAGGTTTCAAAATTAGGTTGATAAACCTAAATGTTGGATGGACATCTGGAAGGTGCTATCAATTGAATTGTGATATAAGAATTTAACCTGATAGTTGAATGATTCTTTAGGTATGGGAATCGACATGTATGAATTGAGGTATTAAGATATGGTACTAATTGATTTAAATGAATTAAGACACTAGAATATGGTACCAATGTGTAGGAGGTATCTGGAGGTTGCTAACTGTTGATCTAGCATAGGGAAAGATCTTGATTATAGAATATTCCCTTAGAAAGAATGATGGAGGGTTTGTTCCTCAATCAAATTGGGTAGTAGCTCGAACCTTAGTAGCTACAAGTCATAGTCTCATGACCGAGACAGATAACTATAGATATGTTAGTGGCTAATAGATTTCCCAAAAGTATGGGTTGAACACCTGATAGGGAACGTTGAGTACATTCATGATATGAATATATATGGTGGGTAGTGAGACCTATTGGGCTGGTATATCCTTAGGTTGTGAGGTTTGATATGCGTTCGATAAGAAGCACCCGGTTGTTAGACCATGAATCGGGCGTTTTCCAAAGAGATTATGAAACACGAGAATCACAGGCAGTATCCCGTAACGAGCGGAAGGCTGCAATAGAATGGACTGAGTATCTTATGAATGGTTTGAGTAGCTAAGGATAGAGCCTGGAGTGTGTTTAAAATGGATGAACTTCTAGAGAAGTTGTCTGGTTCTTGGGTATGTTTGAAAATATGAAGGATGGGAAGAAATGATTTCTTCATAGCTTGATCCTATGCAAACATTTTGGTGGGCCGGATTCCTATATCTCCTTGTGTAAGAAGAAAGAAAAAGAACATTCTTATTCAAAAAAAAAAAAAAAAAAAGAGTTTTTATCGCAATAGATTCCCAAAACAAAAACAAAAAAGGCAGTGAGCATAAGTGTTTATCACATACATGTTAGGTAAGTTCAATGCATGCATGACAATATATATGTGTAAATTTTCAGCGTAGAACTTACTCCCTGTAATTCTTATTATAATGCACCAATTAGTAATTCTGTCAAACTAAAGAATGGCAACAAATCATTAAATATATTATAAATTAATACACGGGATGAGTGATTTATATACAAGCCGATGAAGAGATATGGACTTTGGGCGTCATGGCTCTCGTGGGTCAGAATATTCTACGCTTATAAAGAATTCATTCCTTAAAAACTTATGGGGGAAAAACCCTTCTAAACTTGGTCAAATCTCTGAGTTTTTAAACCAACATGCACAAATTTTTGAAATTGCAAATTCCTTATGATCTTCATTACGACTTTAATTCATTATATTACATCCAATCCTTGATATTTTGCTCTACCAACCAGATCTAATATTTTAACATTTTTTTTAAACTTATGATCCTTAGATAGATAGTTTATTATAACGTGTGGTTCTAACGATTTTAATTCATTATACTACCTGAGTCCTTAATATTTTGCACTAGCAACCAGATCTAATATTTTAACATTTTTTAAACTTCTGATCAAAGTTTATTGTGACGTCTGGTTCTAACGATTTTAATTCATTATACTACCTCCAATCCTTAATATATTGCACTACCAACCGGATCTAATATTTTAACATGTTTTAAACTTATGATCATTAGATAGAAAGTTTATAAGAACTTCTGGTTCTAACGATTTTAATTCATTATACTACCTCCAATCCTTATATTTTGCAATACCAACCAGATCTAATATTTTAACTTTTTAAACTATGATGATACAAAGTTTACTATAACGTCTGGTTCTAACGAGGACCAGATGCCATAAATGCAATTTTAACAGACTTTCGCACTAGCCTGATTAGGAGACAGGCGAAGCTAAATTCATGTCGGGAATTCCGGAGGAGGATGAGTTTCAGAAGGAGTAGGTTCAATTATTCTCCTTTTTCCCTTCACCCATTCTTTTTAAATAATCAGGAAATTTGGCAATTACGCATTTAAACTTATTCTTCACCAGATTTATAGGGATTTCTGAAATATTCTGCCATTTCATGGCATTTTTTAGTGATAACATTCTTTATTTGTGACTTTAAAATAATTCTCTCTATTTTAAATAGCCAGTTTATTTGGTGTGTTTTGAATAGTGTGTTCAGATGTGCCCAACACTCTGGATTATTTTCTTAGATGTGTCTAATATCCTATAGTATATTGTGCTTCATTCAGCACATTGAAGTAACTTTGTAGAGCAATTTTATCCTTAAAGTATGAATATTTTTCAGGAGAAATTATGCACATAAAAAAATTTTAGGAGTAATTTTAACCTTATAATTAACTCCAAAAAAGTCCTTTAAGTGAAGTTGTATCCAACACTAATATTTTTTTTCAATAGTAACTTTAGAGTGCTAGACGCGCTTGAAAAACAAGTGAGGATGCTAGGTGAATCAAAAATACCTTAGGATGTTTGGTCACACTTGGAAAAATACTTTCTGGTGTTGGATGAACCACAAACTATTTTAGGATTAAGGAACAAATTTACTGTGGAAGTTTTCAATGAGGAGCAATATTGCATTGGAAGTTTTTTCCGGCTCAATTTCACACCATAAATTTTAGGGTTAAGGTGCGTCCAGCACAATAAACTGTTAGCTTAAGAGCGTCCAGCACAATTAACTATTAAGTGGACCGCCCAGCACAACAAACTTTTAAAAAGGAGCGCCCAACACAACGCCGTTAACAAAAAGTTAACGCCATTAGCAAAAAGTTAACGTCCGTTATCTAAGGAGCGCCCAACACAACAAACTATTATTCCAAGAGCGCCCAACACAAAATTCTAAATTTTACTAAATTAAATAATTTTTTTCTCAATTGTCATTATTCAAAACTACTTGTATAAATATCTATGGACACAAATTACTCATTCTTCAATTTTCTCAAAATTATAATTTGCTAAAATAAACAAAAGTTTTGATTAAATATATAATTATATGATTTAAATAAAACTCAAGGTGTTTTATAGTTTATTATATATGTTAAACAAAAAAAAATATGATTTATTTTTATTTTAGAAGAAATTTATGTGATTTAAAAAATTCATTTAATGTTAATAAAATTTAAAAAATCTAAAAATTTAACATAGACTTTTTTTACGGAGACAAAATGTAGGATTTGGTGCCAACGGTGCATCACGAAAGAAAGGACTCGAGCCGAGATCACTAACTAATACTAATCTAATACTAATAGAATAGAAATAGAACTGTTTTTTTTTGTATACTCTCCGGTTAGTTGCTCGCGGGCTTTACTTAATCGATTGGATCATATAGATATCCCTTCAACACAACATAGGTCATCGAAAGGATCTTGAATACATTTTTTTAGATTTTTTAAATTTTATTAACATTAAATGAATTTTTTAACTTACATAAATTTCTTCTAAAATAAAAATAAATCATATTTTTTTTGTTTAACATATATAATAAACTATAAAACACATTGAGTTTCATTTAAATCATATAATTATATTTTTAATCAAAACTTTTGTTTATTTTAGCAAATTATAATTTTGAAAAAATTGAAGAATGAGTACTTTTTGTCCATAGATATTTATACAAGTAGTTTTGAATAATGACAATTGAAAAAAAAAAATTTATTTAATTTAGTAAAATTTAGAATTTTGTGTTGGGCGCTCTTGAAATAATAGTTTGTTGTCTTTGGGCACTCCTTAGATAATGGACGTTAACTTTTTTGTTACCGGCGTTGGACGGGCGCTCCTTTTTAAAAGTTTATTGTCGGGCGCTTCTTTTTTAAAAGTTTGTTATGTTGGGCAGTCCACTTAATAGTTAATTGTGCTGGACGCTCCTGAGCCAATAGGTTATTGTGCTGGACGCACCTTAAACCTAAATTTTAAAACGCAAAGAACGTTGCCGATATACGGTTAAAAAACTAACGTTAACCATTTTTTTAACGGAATAGGGCAACTTTCCTCAATTTTAACACTTTTGGGGCAATATTCAACCCAAAAATACTTTCAGGGCAACCTTATTATTTAGTAAAAACTTCCGAGATAAATTTATACATTAACCCAAATATTTTAAAATACTGAATGTTCGTAAAAGAATACTTCACGCAATTGGACTTACCTTATCAACCTTAAATTATCAATGCCTTTCATTGCACGCCCCACAGACAACTCATAAGAGACAAAATAATGGAGGGCAGAGAGAGAGAGTATAGTGCATGACAGATTGTTGTCAATCCATGAGTCACAAGTGGAATGGTTCCAATATTATATTCTGTTGTTTCTATTATTATTAAGTTGGAATCAACTTAGAACAATATGAACTGGAAATGAAAGGGAAAAAAGCTCAATCGAATCAACTAAACAAATCTACAAGTAACTTAAACAATTCTGTGTAATTAACAAATTTCCTTAAGAAAAATTTTAAAATTTTAATAGTGTTGACTATATATTTAACCAAAATTTTAATCTAGGTAAAATTGTTAGTAGGCCCTCAAAATAAGGATGGGAAGGATGTGAGTACCAACTAAGGAACAATACACAAATGCTTTTGACAATATATATATAAGGATTAATTACTTTCAAAACAAACTTAGTGTAAGGCGTCGTTTTATAAATAAAAATAGAAATATCAGGAGCAATTAGAAAATTGAGGTAGAATATAAGGATGAAAAGATTAATTTTCTCTAAGAATTTTATTAAAAATATTAAAATACATAAAAATTTTGTTGCGTAAAATAATTTAAGAGGGCTCGTTCGATATGCTTAGTTTTAATGATATTACATGTAGATGTCTAATATTAAGAGCAAAAAGTTTGTATAATGTATTTTTCTTATACCTTGACTAACTGTTATATTTAATGTAAAACTATATTGTAGATTAGACAAGCAAAGGAAGAATATGTCAAGTTGGATTATGATGAAAGATTAAAAGGAAGAAGATGTCAAGTTGAAGTGTGGGGAATGAATGATCAAGAAGAAGAAAGATATAAAAAAGAACTTGCATCATATTAGTAAAGAAAAGGAATAAGATATCTAATAGGATTATGGAGGATGATATAGAAGAAGAAATGAGATTGATCGAAGAAAGAATTATTATTCAAAAAAGGAAAAAAGTTATTGAATCAAATTATTGTGAATGATCAAGAGAGAGAACAACAAGACATTGAAGAATAAAGTTATCAAATATGAGGAGAAGAGATTGAAGAAAGATGAACTTGCAAGATATAATGAGAATATCAATATTCAAGTTCTTAGATGTGGTATTGAAGGTCTTTAAGGTCAAGTGAAAGTTGGAATGACTCAATTTGAAGTTAAGATGCCTTATATTGAAATTATAACAACTTCACTCGAGTGATTGACCACTCGAGTGGCACCTTTAGAGAAGAATTTTTAATGACTACTAGAGTGATGACCACTCTATCATGGTTAGTTTTCGTTTAGCCTAGGTCTAGTGTTTTGGCCATATTTCCCAAACTACAACTCCAATTGAGTTTGTTTCATATGAAACTAGACTCCACAAGTGACGCACAGATAGTAAGATCAAGCTCAACGGATGATGAAAATGATATGAATTTCAAAAGTTGATACCGAAATTTCTCAGTTTTTCAAACTAGGTTTAGTAATTTAAACATATCTCCCAAACCACAACTTTGATTAAGATTAAAACTTGTTGCATATGAAACTAGATTCAAAGACTCCAGGATCATGCTCAAAGAGGTTTGGATGGAACATATATGAATTTCATAAGCTGACGCGCAAAATTCTAACACTGTCCATACCAGCTACTTTGGATTGATCATAACTTTTTGAATACTATGAATTTTGAGCTAACTCTTTTTGCATTGGAACATAGACTTCAAGTGATTTCTAGGGATAGGTCATTTGCCATATTTGGAGTTAAAATGTATTTATCACTAGCAAAGATCACTTCGGTGATGTGAAAGTGAAGCACATCACTTCAAGTGCCACCGCTTGATGATGCACTATTCACTTTGAAGATCTTAAAGGAGCAGTTGAGTGAGAACTTGAGTGATGACCTATCACTGGCGACATTATTGTAGTGATTTGAAAGTTATGAGTCTTCATAGTTTTAATCACCATATCGGTTTTGTTGATTCTTTTCCAAAATATATTTTTGAAAAAAGCTCTTCACCACAACAGCTACTGAAAGTGATCAAGTATCTTTATTAAAGATCACTCGACTGATCACTTGAGTGATGCAACTATTCCTCATCACTTCCACTTCACCATGGTGATTCTGATAGTGATCTCATTTCTGAAATATATTTTTCAAATAGATCACTTGAGTGACCTCTCAAGTGATATGTTCTAAATTATATCACTTTCAATCCCCCCATAGTGAAAATAGCTAATGATCAGTTTTCTAAAGAATTTCAAAGTTTTTATTTTACACTCAATTCCGGTTCTAACAAGCTACAAAGGTTTTTCATGTCCATATATAGTCATAGAAAAGGACAAGCCTCAAAGGTGTTGCTCTTACTTTGGTTAAATAATAATACCCTAAAAGTTTCATTTATTTCATGATTATTGTGCTGAAATGTTTTTTAAAGAAATAAATACAAATGTCGACGTGAATAATTTTTTAAGCGAAAACTGGGAAAAAAATGTTAAAAGAAAAATTTTATCGCCAAAAGTACATTTTCACGGCAAACATATGGATAATTACGGATGATGAACTAACCAACTTTCAACGACTAATGGCAACTACCATAAACATAATATTTTAACTACTTGATTTATCATTGGCCCAGGAAAAATTTTTTAACTTTATTTTTAATTTAATATAAAATACAAAATGTACAGTAATCAACATTATTCAAGAGGTATGACTAATATATCTTATTTTTAAGGGTTAAGGTGCAAAAATACATATGTGCTTTGGTTAAAGGATCATAAAGAGTAGCAAGTGTTTTTTTTTTTTTTAGGTGCAAAAGTGACGTGTGGTTACAAATTAGGTGCAAAAATATCATTTGACCAAGTTAAGTTTGATTTTTTTTTTTGTTGACTGGACAATGACGTGGCTTTCAAAAGTCCAAAAATACACATGTGGTTTGGTTAAAAGAGCGCCCAACACCAAATGATTTTTTTAGTTGAAAAATACTGTTTGATTGTCAGTTTGACTTTTTTTTTTTTTTTTTTGCTGACTGGACTAGCTTTCTTTTGTTTCTTTTCTTTGTTTCATTATTATTATATAATATAAATAGAATATAATTATATAATTATTTTTTAATTTCTTTTCGTTTTTGAAATATTGAAAATTGAATATAAATATTGATTTCCAATTTATCTATGTTTCATTTATATTTCTAATTTATATACTTAATATATTTCTATATTGAATTTAATAAATTTAGAAATATATTTCTAATTTATATTTCTATATTCCATTCATATTTCTATATTGAAAAATGGATAATAATAGTATTTAAAATAAAAAACAAACAAGGAAAACACATAAAACAAAAGAATAAAAAAAATATATGATTTTTTATTCTTCACGTCCCAGACTACGTCCTAGATCATTAGATAGGAATCAAGATGAAAAGAAAAACAAACGATATCACTACCGTGTAAACTAAAAGTACAAAAATGAGAGGATTCATACGTAAAGCGTATCGATATGATAAATTAAGATTATTAAAATGTTCGAATCTTTGAATAAATCCTGAATTTTTTAGGATAGTATTAGTATTCAAATTAAGGATCTTATCAAAAACTTACAGACTTGCAAAACAACAAACTAAGAGAAAAAACAAGACAGAACGTAATTAAGTTAATATTATTAAGTATTAAGTATTAAGATTCATTTTATTATTATTATTATTATTAAAAAATGAATTTTTATTTAGTTAATATATAAAATTTTATTTAATTAATATTAATAAGAAATCAAAATAATAAAATAATAATAATAATAAAAAGCACTTGGTGTTGGATGCTATTTTGGCCCACATTATATTTTTGCACCTTGAAAGCCACATCATCGTCCAATCGGTAGTCAAAGTCAAACTTAACGGTCAAATGATATTTTTGCATCTAATTTGTAATCACATAGTCACTTTTGCACCTAAAAAAAAACACTTGCTACCGAACGCTCTCCTAACAAAAGCATATATGTGTTTTTGCACATTAACCCTATTTTTGAAATACTTGTACAATATATGATGAGGTTCACCAAATAACCATCTTGTCTATCACTTGTTTTAAAAAAATTGTGATGCCTCATTTTTTGAATTTTATGTATATTTATGAGGATCTGTTTTTTTTCTGCTCTTGAAGGGAAAATAAAAAGGATCAAACGACTTTATATTGCAAGTTTCGTGCATATGACCTTTTAAATTTTCTTATAAAGTTAAACTTATAATAATTAGTCAAAATACGTCTAGATGTGATCTTATTTTCCGTTCCCCAATAATTTTAAAACATATTTATAATTGATGTATGTAACAATTTATCAAAGCAAAAACAACGAAACAATTCTTATTCAAGAAGCCATATGTAACATCTCATTTTCAAAAGCAAGATAAATTTTTTTTTCATCGAGTAGAGCATCGGAGCGATTGAGTAACTGATATTTGTATTCAAAATACCGTAAGTCTGGCTGATTACAGTAGCGGTAAGTTATACCGAGTGTTTTCAAAAGTAAATAACAAAAGTGGAAAGTCTTCGGCTGAGTCCCTATGCGTGCCGCTTGCCTTTCTCCTCGATCCTCGGTCCTCTTGACCCTGACGCTATGTCAAGAGCTGAGGTTCAATACCCATTGAACCTCAGGTAACGGTTAACCTCATGTTTATATATACAACATAGACAGTATATGAGCATACAAACAAGCTTATCCCAACAGCACACACGCCCCCCGGTGGATATGTCGCACCTAGCATACGTTTCACACTTAACAATCGTTTCGCACCTAGCACCTCGCACCAAGCAAGCGTATCCCAACACCCAGCAAGCATAATAACAAGAATGATGTATGATTAGAAATACATAACCACGTATGTAAGATAATAACAACGTATGTAACATAACCACGTATGCTACAAAGAATACATAACCACGTATGTAAGATAATAACGGCGTATGTAACATAACCACGTATGCTACAGCAATACATAACCACGTATGTAAGTCTTAGTCGATGAACACAACAGTCATATATATATACCATACACATAGCACATGTACGCATACAATAAACATCGAGTTAGTGTTACAAGACGCGAACGTACCTTCGTTGACGGAACTTACGATCATCGTTGACAATGGTACGACGACGGTAAGTGATTACAGATATCCTATAAGGATGATAACGTTTCTAATCAATGGTCAACAAGTATACCAGACATTCTAGTCCCAAATTACCATTTTACCCCGACTCCCTAATCGGCGGAATTTCGCTTTAACTTCGTTACTTTAACTCTAATCTTCCAAAATTTTGACATATCTCTATCTCCAATAATAAATATCATATTTATCCCTAAAACATGATATCTAAACTAACTTGGAAGATTAAAGATTAATCTAGCATTTCTACTATAACTACCGAAGGAACTACTAAAGCTTAAGACCAGGGACCGAAGAACTTACCCAGCACTTCGCTACTCCTTTTCCAGAGCTCCTCCTTGCTCTCACTTCTCTCTAACCTCTCTCTAGGAATTGTGAATAGGTGAGGAATGAAATGAAATGGGAAGACCTATTTATAGAAGATTTTGGTGCACTATTCATGCTTTATCATACCGAATCTCAACCGTTGGATCTAGCTTGGACACAAGGCATCATCTCCACCATACAACACATCTCCTTACCTCATCATGATGTCATCAAGGTGATGTCACCCATGTGCTTTATGAACTTCTACCGATAAAGTTCCCCGTTCGGTGTAATTCCGCAAAATCTCAAAAATCCGGAACACCACGAAGCTCTATTCTTCCTCTTCGGAAATATTTGAGTTAACTAAATTTTTGATCACATTAAGGGTATTCCAGTAACTGCGAAGATTCTAAGCCGAACGTCGTTACGGAAATTACTTCGGGTGACACTAACTTCGAGACAAAAATTCACTGGTTCATAATATGTCCAGTTGTTTATTACTTAGTTCAAGGATTTTGAGTTATGATTTATTTTCCATCGGTTCTCACTTTTCTTATCGCCCTTTATTTACAAAAATATCTTCTCATCGATCCCTTATTCGCCCCGCCGGTTACGGAAATGACTTCCGCTAACACCGACTTACGGACAAAAATTCACTTGTTTGTAATTTGTCCCGACCTAAGAAACTTAGTTCATGGTTTTCTAGATAGGATTTAATTTCTATCGGTTCTCATTTATCCAACCGGTTCTTCCACAAATATCTCTTTTATATTATTATAATGATACAAATATCATGATATTTATTATTTATTTTATTATTATTATTATTTTATTTTTATTTTTTCCTTCCTCTTTTTTTTTTTTTTTTTTTTTTTTTTTATTTTTTTTTTCTTTTTTTCCCCCTTTTTCCTCTTTTTTTCCCTTTTTTTCTTGAAAATATCATTCCTCTTTTTTTTTTTACTTTAATTATCTTTAAAAATTCTCCCTATTGGTTCTTTTGTCCAAGCTTAGATAATTAGCCATTAATTACCTAACTAATCACTTTCTAATTGTTGATAATTTTCTTAATTAAGATTAATCATTATCTCACAACTATTTTACTTACATTGGTATTTTATGCTCCATGTAAAATATTAAAAATCATGGGCAATTTATGTTCCCCAAAATTATATTTAATTTTGCTTCATTATTTTTCAAGAAAAATAATCCCAAAAATTCCTAAAATTAGAGACAACATACTTTCTAATTTTTAATAAATACTTTATTGCCTCATGGGATTTATCATAATATTTTTAGGCCATTTTACGTCCCAAAAATGCACTTTAGGGATTTTTAGCTCTTTATCTCTTCCAATTTCCACAGAAATTACCTTAGAAAATAAGATGATTATAACTTATTATTTGAGACTACATATTCACCTATTTCCAATAGATAACATTTGCTAAAGTATAGTATTCCGAGATAGATAATTATCCGGGTATTACACCATATGAGTATTACAATTTTATCTCATATAGATTATAACTTTTTGAATTTTATGTATACTTATGAGGATCTGTTCTTTCTGCTCTTGAAGGCAAAATAAAAAAGATCAAACGACTTTATATTGCAAGTTTCGTGCATATAACCCTTTAAATTTTCTTATACAGTTCAACTTATAAAAATTAGTCAAAAGACGTCTACATGTGATCTGATTTTCCGTTCCCCAATAATTTTAAAAAAGATTTATAATTGATGTATGTAACAATTTATCAGCAAATAAAACGAAACAATTCTTAGTCAAGAAGCCATATGAGTATTACAATTTTATCTCAGCTTCAGGAGATAGACAGACAAATATTATTAAGAGGCCAGGAAGAAAATATTCTTCACCACAAACAAATGAGAAACTTTATTAACCAATATCTTTATTCATTGGCAAGCACCAATGACAAACCAAATCTCCAAACACACAATGAACATAAAATAAAGGAAGTTGACCATTTGAGTGAATAGAAAAACAAATCAAAACACTGGAAATTTAATGAATAGTGATGATGAAGATTTGTTTAAGCACATTGAAAGCCGTTGTTGTTCCTGCCACAGTTGTTGAGGATTAAGCTTAAGTCGACCGGAACGTTGAGAGGGATGCCTAAGACGTTCCCGTTGATGATTGTGCAAAGGCAAGCAGCGGCTTCAAGATCAACCAAACCCTGAATGAGGCTGCAACATGGGAGTGTTGGTGGTGATCCAACCACAAGGTTCACCAAATTCAACGCATTAGCACATACACCTAACTTAAGTGCATCTACGGGACAGTTAGCCCCTGTGGATGGCACATAATAAGTGGAGCTCACCATTGTGAAGAAAAGAAGATTGAGAGAGAGGAGAAAGGCAAGAGATTTGAGAGCCATTTTTTCCACAAAAGATGCAACAAGCTGTAGGCTTTACTTGATGCCTTTTTGTGAATTGGCTGTGTTTTGGATGTGTGAATGATATTGGAGACGAATAGAGAGGTATTTATAGGTGAGGATTGCAGGATTTTATGTATAGATTTGAGCAAGGATGAATAAAGTATTGCTCCGGTCTTAAATATAAGAGCTAGATAACTAATATAATTTGTATACATTAAGAAGAAGTTAATTAAGTTAGTTAATTGTGAAAACAATTTGTGTTGATTTTATGTGCTGGATTGGGTGGTGGACTTGTGTGTAATACAATCAGGAAGAACAGAACAGGGAAAAATTCAGGAAAATTTACACCGCAAATAAATGCGCCGGTCTTATATGGTGAGTTTTTAAGACCGGGTGTATTTATATGTCCGGTCTTAAAGGTCAGGAAACACATTTCATAAAGCGTCTGGTCTTAAAAGTCGGTCTTTTTAAAACCGGTAAATTTATACATGCGGTCTAAAATAAAATTTTTAAGATCGCATGTATTTATCATCCAGTCTTGAAAGTCAATCTTTTAAGACCGCGTATAATTAGTCAGGTTTTAGAAGCCGCTAAGTTTAAGACTGTATTTATTTTTGTCCGGTCTTAAAATTATATCTTTTAAGAGCGGCCTAATTATTAGCCGGTCTTAAAAGTTGAGTTTTAGGACCGAACAAAAAGTATTTCGTGTTTATTTTAGTACGACTTTTAAGACCCAATGTTTTAAATGTCCGGTCTAAAATATTTTCTTTAAGACCGGTCTTAGTCCGGTCTTAAATGTAGACTTTTAATACCGGCTAGAACAAGACCGTCGCGGGTCCGGTCCTACAAAGCCTTTTTTGCACTAGTGAAGCCTCAAAGGTTTTGTTTCTTACTTTGGTTAAATAATAATAGCCTAAAAATTTTATTTATTTCATGATTATTGTGCTGAACTGATTTTTCAAGAAATAAATACAAATGTCGCCGTGAATAATTTCTTAAGAGAAAACAAAAAAGTTAAAAAAGAAAATTATCGCCGAAAATAAATTTTCATGGCAAACATAAGCATAATATTTTCTCTACTGGAGTTATCAATGGCCTAGGAGAAAATTTTTGACTTTATAATTAATTTAATATAAAATACAAAATTTACAGTAATCACCCGTATACCTTATTTTTAAAATACTGTACAATATATGATGATGAGCCTGGTTCACCAAATAACGATCTTGTCTGTCATTTAAAAAAAAAAAAAAAAAACTGTGATGCCTTATTTTTGAATTTTATGTATACTTATGAGGATCTGTTCTTTCTGCTCTTGAAGGCAAAATAAAAAAGATCAAACGACTTTATATTGCAAGTTTCGTGCATATAACCCTTTAAATTTTCTTATACAGTTCAACTTATAAAAATTAGTCAAAAGACGTCTACATGTGATCTGATTTTCCGTTCCCCAATAATTTTAAAAAAGATTTATAATTGATGTATGTAACAATTTATCAGCAAATAAAACGAAACAATTCTTAGTCAAGAAGCCATATGAGTATTACAATTTTATCTCAGCTTCAGGAGATAGACAGACAAATATTATTAAGAGGCCAGGAAGAAAATATTCTTCACCACAAACAAATGAGAAACTTTATTAACCAATATCTTTATTCATTGGCAAGCACCAATGACAAACCAAATCTCCAAACACACAATGAACATAAAATAAAGGAAGTTGACCATTTGAGTGAATAGAAAAACAAATCAAAACACTGGAAATTTAATGAATAGTGATGATGAAGATTTGTTTAAGCACATTGAAAGCCGTTGTTGTTCCTGCCACAGTTGTTGAGGATTAAGCTTAAGTCGACCGGAACGTTGAGAGGGATGCCTAAGACGTTCCCGTTGATGATTGTGCAAAGGCAAGCAGCGGCTTCAAGATCAACCAAACCCTGAATGAGGCTGCAACATGGGAGTGTTGGTGGTGATCCAACCACAAGGTTCACCAAATTCAACGCATTAGCACATACACCTAACTTAAGTGCATCTATGGGACAGTTATCCCCTGTGGATGGCACATAATAAGTGGAGCTCACCATTGTGAAGAAAAGAAGATTGAGAGAGAGGAGAAAGGCAAGAGATCTGAGAGCCATTTTCTCCACAAAAGATGCAACAAGCTTTAGGCTTTACTTGATGCCTTTTGTGAATTGGCTGTGTGAATGATATTGGAGACGAATAGAGAGGTATTTATAGGTGAGGATTGCGGGATTTTATGTATAGATTTGAGCAAGGATGAATAAAATATTGCTCCGGTCTTAAATATAAGAGCTAGATAACAAATATAATTTGTATACATTAAGAAGAAGTTAATTAAGTTAGGTATTTGTAAAACAATTTGTTTTAGTTTACCTATAATACCACTTTTAATTATTTGCATTGAAAATTACTCACGTAATAAATTAATCCCTCTTAAATAACTTGAATTGAAAATATAATTAAACTAATCTTTTTGTTAACGATTTTCTTCAAGCCATGGAGCCTGACTATATATTTAACTGCCTTCGGTCATAGGTGTATGAGCTTGATGATAAGCGTTTGTTTTGATTCTAAATGTAAGATTTTTTTTTTTTTTTAAATCCTTTTTATCTCATAAGTTTATAATTTTTCCCACACTATCTGTCATGTAAACAGTGTTTCAATCAATGTAGTAGCTTTGTATGCAAATAATCAAATGAAATATTTTATGAAAATCAACACATATTTTTTCTTGCAAATAGCTAATTTAACTAATTTTTTTAATATTTATAAATCAAATTATCTAGTTAACATTTAGGTAGGATGAGGGAGTATATAGCTTTGAGTAAAGTATCTAGTTATTAATTATCAATTGTAGGATCGGCTCCTTCTCCAAAATTATTGTCAGAAAGTTTTTAAAAAAATTGTGACTTGGACAAAAAATATTGTCTAAAAAATTATAAACTTGACCACAACGAAGGTCCGTAATTTTTTGAGAGAAAAAATAAATTAAAAGCTTATAGAAATACAATTTACTTTAACCCTATTTATAAGTCACTTTCAACATATTTTACTTTACTGAGACTAGGAAAAACATTAAAACTCATTAATCTTGTTTTAAAATTCAACAATCTTTCAACTTTATCCATATTTGATACAGACATTACACCCAATACAAATAAATTTAATATAAAATAAATGAATAGTAAAATTATACATTCATATGAAAATTTTAATAATGTGACTTATAAGTATGAAAAAAATTATTTTTTCTCAACCTTATAATAGAACTAAAGGAGTACATTACTACTAACTTCTTATGATCATATAAAAATAATATTTAACTAATTTATAATATTCTTCTTGCAATGATTTAATTTGGGAAGATAGTTTATAATTTTTCATTGTAATGGTTGACTAAACTGCTATTTTAAAAAGGGTTACATGTGAGTAATTATTAGCTTGGTGTCTGAACTCTCCTAACTCATAGTTGACAGCGATGAGACCAGTAACATTGAAGTTATTGGCAGAATCTATAAACAAAGTTGGCTCCGAATGATTCTGGAAAAAGGTGCTTATGTGTTGCATTTTGTCGTGTATTTGCATGCATTAATTGTTTAAGAAGTATGCATTACGAAATCAGATAAATGAAGATTACGGAATCTATATATGATTTTCCATGTATTGTTAACACGTAATGGTGCATGTTACGTAGCCTTAAATTTAGCTGACAATAATTGTTTTCAATTAAAACGAAATTATATATAAATCTCTTGAGTATAAATTATATAAATAACTCCCGTACATTTAATTTAAATTTGTATATTATTTTTTCAATACACCAAAGTTTAGGAGAATGAGCTTCTAAGGGCACTCCACTTCACCAAGGCTAAAGTTTGTTTCTAGACTCAAAAAGCACTTACACAAAAGTAGTTACAAATTGCCTACTGATATGCCCAACAAGAGGCAACCACTATTGTACAGATGTGATGACAGAACATTTGGGCTTAGAGGCACAAGAGGCCCAAAGTCCAAACCCTAACCCTAATGTACCCTCTATAAATAGATGGTAAACCCTAAAGGTACACAGATTCTAACTCTCCCTCTTTACTATTCAGCCACACTGTGCACACACCCCACCCCCTTTGGTTGTGTACAGTGATCTTCTTTTCTCAAAGGTATCTCTTCCATAGATACCTAAGAGGAAGCTATTCGATCCAAGATAAACATACTCGCCCACCTAGGGCTAGACACTTGTGTTCTTATGACAGAACATTGACGCTGTCTGCGGGGAATCGATAAATTTCTGATTCCCATGACCAAATATGGTCAGTGATTCCAAGTCCTAGCTATCGAAAAACAATCATGGAGTTCTGCAGTTAGGGTTCGTGGTGATTTAACAAGTTCGTGCTGGCTGTTCGTGAAACCTCTAAATTCGGGATTTTCAGAAAGTTGATAGGGATAAAATTTCCCTGTAATTACTTGAATGTGATGCTTTTTGTCTCAATTCTCTTTTTACGGTGGAGAAAAGAGGAGTCATTAAGACGTGCTTTCAAGCACATCGTGCCGAAAGATCCTGCATTCAGATTTCAAACACAATTTCCTTGCATTTTTCGATGTTGGGAAGAGATGGTGGAGAACGTGAGAAAATTTCAAGGAACCGTCTCGGCTTTAATGGGGAAGTAGCGATGAATTGGGGCAGCTTATTAAGGGATCCAAGATGGTAGGGATCTCAATTATTCGAATTTCCCTTGGCATGTGCGTGTTGACTGGTTCTTCATCGTGGGTTTGGTTGTTGCCTGATTTCTCATGGTACAGTAAAAGATTAGCATTTTGAAAAAGGAACTATTAGAATTTTTCCAGGGACTAGGAGATAGAGCCATGAGTACCGCAAAAAGACGCCAAATCCCCTGGAGGTTGAGATCGATTGTGCAGACCCTCCAATGAGCCCTAATCATGGTTCGCAAGGGTAAGAAGTACGGAGGTGGTTTTTTAAAATACCATCCAGAGACCAAAAATGGTTTCCTCCGTTAATGACGGCAACGACAAGGGCCGACGTGAAGATTTGGTGATCAACATTTGGGCACTCTTTCATGAAGAGAACGTGGACCAGGAGGAACGCCACTATGAAACTCATCAACACGACGATGACGATGAGAGAACCCAACATTATATAGGGTTGATTAATGATTCGTCGGAGAAATCAAAGACAGAAGGCGTGCCGTTGAGATATCCAAGTTGGCTATGATATCCAGAACTAACCTGAGGTTTCCGAGATGCCCGATTGCAAAACGAACTTCTCCATCTCAGTATGATCTGTTTCTTCTCGGTAACCAAAACTAACGCAATCGTGAAACCCTTCAGGATTAGTTCGCTGGACGTTCATCTTGATCTGGGTAATCAGTCGTGAGATGGGAAAGATTCACAGTGATTATGCATGGAGCAGCATCTTGGAACGATTCAAGCCTTCAGTTTAGCGTAAGTTGAAAAATCTATGATGAGGCTTCGAGAGTTATGGTGCCGAGATGATTAGAGACTGATATTCAAAGAATGTTGAGATTGCACAATGCTGCCAGGGGCGAATCCTAAATCTTCCAAGAGATAGCAGATGGTGAATTTTATTCCTTCCAAGGAGCAAGCCGAGATACCTCGAATAGTTGAGCCAGAATGCAATGCCAAAATGCCTCAGGTTTGAGATGCCGAGATGTGCATGATACTGAGATTGTATACGGAGACTACACGTATGACGACATTGTGTTTGGATTTTGTGGAGTAGCAAAGTTACAAGACAATGGAGTTAATGGCATATTGCTTCTATTTTCTTGGAAGAGTTTCGTGGTTTCTCCGATATATCGGAGAAGCTTTGGAAACGTTAAATGGTGCCGGAGTGCCATTCTCATCCAATACCGAGAGGTAAACAGGACAGCAAGACTTGATTCAACTGCCGAGATAACTAGCCCAGGTTCTGCATTCTTTAATGCCGGGATGATGAGTGGGTGCCTCGTATGAGTGCATGTCCAAGATACAACGTCAAGATAATGAGGGTGATCGTGGGTGTGCATGTCCAAGGTACTATATCGGGAAAAGCTTGAAAGAGGGGCCGAGATATTTGCCTCGAGTCCGAGATTGTTATTATATGGCACATCGACTGAAACGTCAAGGCGACCGGGATGTGGGCCACGAATCCACAGCATCGTATTCTCCAGAGGCTTCGTCATTTCCTTTCAGAAGATTTCAACTATGCCAGGATGTCTGGAATTTAATTATTCTTTCATTGTAATTCGGCAAATTCGAAATGGGATATACTCGAACCGAGGTGAGGAGGTTCCAAGATCCAATGTCGGCTTATTGTGGATTCTGGGAGTGATACTGCTAATACTACCGGTGTTGGAGCAAAAGAGCGATTAAAGTGGCCGATATACTATGCGTCTGCATCAAACTGACCCAGAAATTCATAATCGCCAATACAGCGAATCAATTCTGTAACGCCATCCGAGTTTCGATCCAGATTATGGCTATTGTTCACTCTATCCCAGTTGCGAGGATGAAAGTCGGGGTGACTCAACGTCGGGATTCATCAAATATTTGCCGAATTGGAATTGTGATGAGATAGGTGAAGCCGAGATAAAAGAGCCGAGGTCACTGAAGCCACCACGGTGAAATGCCACAAATAACCTTTTGTTTTAGTGATGGTCCACGTTCTCGCAAAAGCCGGTGTGCAAACAAGCCGAGATCGCTCAACCCGAGTAAAACAATGAAGCTGAGATCGAGGTTCAAGAGTGGGAAACCGGGGTCCACTTTCTAGAGGTTGGAGAGGTGGCCGGAGATCTTCATCGTCGTGAAGGATGGAAAAATTGAATTTCCCATTTCCGAGAGGAATCTCGGTAGAAGGGCTTGGCTGATTTGCGTCAAAAATCATTGGAGGAGGCAGCGAGATTGGAGCCAAAAATTCTGATATGACTCTTGAGTTGACGGTCGGGTCGATCGACTCTAGAGCCGACATTGACCGGAAGTTCACAACAATCTCAAAACTCGGGAAGATTTAGGAATCGATCTTCTTTTGGAGCTGCTCCTTTGAACACGAAGATTTTGGATATTTGTGGTTCCAATTTTTTGGGCTATGCACGATGCGATGAAACATGCAAAAAATCAAGAGATGAGCAGGACTCTTTTATTATTCAAAGCTTTGAATAAGGAATTGCTGCACAAAATATACCTAAAGCAACATTGAGTGCTAGTCGAAAAGCTTTTATGGGACAATGAATTCAAAGTTCATGGAGACGTAGGAATATCTCGGGTGTGAAGAATCGTTGTCAGATTCTATTCACAAACCAAAAACCCAGAGATAAGTTTTCTTCATCTTCTTCTTGATTTTCCATACATGCTACTTAGAAAATGACTGTAGGCGTGTTTTTTAAATCACATATGCCCATTAATTGCGTTTTTATTATTGTCTGTGGACATTGTGAAAATATTAATGGTGAAGTGTTGGCTGATATTAATCATCATTGAAGCAAGCAGCCTCCTATAATCATGCAGCTTTCATCATGCAATTTGGAGAGGATTATTTCTTCACCATTGCATGGATTGTGATCATAATTTTCTCTGATCTTGATAGTGATAGTTTTGATTATTGAAGTTCTCTTTATGGTGAGAATGAATCAAATGCTAGTATTAGCCTTCTGAAATCAATCAAATTTATGGCTGCATGAGCTTATGGTCGAGCATCAGAAAATGGAATTGACCAAGGGATTCATGGAATTGCATTAAAGTCTGGGCATGAGATTCTTATTGACGTGAAGAATTGCCGTCTGCATCTTTATTGTGTTTGCAAAAGAATTGAAGATGGCCACAAACTGGTTGATGGATTATGAGCTTCTTCAATTTTACAATTAGAGATTTCAGATTATTGTTCTTCAGGAGCAGTTATCTATAGACTGAAGCTGAGAATCAGCGGTTTTCTAGCACATCACATATTTTTCAGTTGTTCTTCATCATTTGTTGAAAGAACTCCCGATTGAAGCTGAGTGAAAGGAGGTGTCCGTATGACATTACCAAAGCTATCATTAACAATGGGTGGCAAATGAGGATTTTCTTCCATGAGTAAAGAAAAATGTTGTTGTCTCCCTTACTGAACAAGTTGGAGCTTTGTCATTTTCTCAACCTCAAATATTGTTGTGAGGTGACAACCTTTTCCATTGGAGCTGTGAGCCCAATCATTCTTGCAAATCATTGAATTGGAAGATAGTGGAACTGCTTCAAGTGGTTCATTTATTGACAACTCAGATGATGGGTCTTCAACTTTTGAATTAGATGGCAAAGCACATCCCGAGAACCTTTGAATGAATTAATGTTACAATCAGGTGCATTGGTTTAATTATTTAATTCGTGCAACTGATGTGCTAATGATTGTTTCTTAGCCTCTTCATATTTTTATCTACTAAACATTGGTATAAGATGATTAAAAATCGAGTCCTACCAAAATAAATTTGAAGCGACGCTACACTGTTCAAGGATTCAATGTAATATTTCCATCAGAATGAATTTATATATCCAGATGTGGCAGTGACATGGATCATGTGAGCGAGGATTTAGTGAGCATTTATCACTAAATCTACCCAAGGACATATTTAATGACGAAAGTCATGGAAGAGAGAATGGCAACCAAACTTCTAAACAATGTTTCAACGATTGTGCTTCTGATGCTAGCAATGATGAAAGTACTTGTTTTGTTAACCAACATGCTGATCTAGCAAAGAAAAAAAAACAAGAAGAAAGCCAAGAAAAGGTTTATTTCAATCTTAGAAGATAGTTCAAGTAGCAATGCGTGTGGTTATGGAAGTGGATCTGAACAGGTGCAAAGAAAGCTAATTTCTCATGGAGGCGCCTCTGAAATTGTGGGAAAGGAGCAAACATGTACAAATTTCAAGAGAATAATTCATGCTGAATTTTTCCTTTGCATTCTTTTAGATTCACGTTTGCTCTCCCAAAGTGGATGGCAAGTTCATTAATCTTGTCTTGCTATGCTATACTCACTGATGAGGAAAACTCTATTCCTGATGTCCTTTCACTCAGCTCCCAAGGCGAGGCTAGCACATTGAGGTATTCAATGTTTTGATGTTGCAAGGTTTCAATTTCAATGGCTAGATTAAAGCCTATGACTTTGAGGCATTTACTCATTGACAAAGACGCTGGAAGAACAAACTCTTTATTTAAGGAGCTTTGATGAGTCCCAAAAATCAGATGTAACTCTTGGTGACAACAAGCATCTCCAAGTGGAAAGTAAAGGTACTGTTAGCATTGTTATAAGTCAAGATAATGCTAAAATCGTACATGATGTAATGCATGCTCCTACTTTATCTCATAATCTGCTTAGTGTTGGATAATAAATGCATAGTGGCCTTTCGACTCTGCTCAATGATAACTGCTACACTAGTAGAGATAAAAGATCTAGGCAAATTATTGCTAGAGTTCATATGTCCGAAACTACGTTGTTTTCATTGGATATTTCAAGACTTGAAACGTATATGCTTTGGGAAGGAAGACCCCGGTTCAAACTGAATCTGGTTATAACTCGGGCTTCATGTAAATTTTTAAAGCCGGACTTGGTTGACTAAATCTAGTTATAATCCAAGACCCGTGTGCAACAGCAATGCCGCCAAGGCTAAACATGTAGGAATCGAGGTACATAAACTCGTTCCGAAAATCATGTTCAAATTAAGCATGTAGGAACTGAGGTACATAAACCCGTTTCCAAGAATCATGTTCAAATTAAACATGTAGGAATCTGAGGTACATAAACCCGTTCCAAAAATCATGTTCAAATTAAACATGTAGGAATCCGAGGTACATAAAACTGTTTCCGAAAATCATGTTCAAATTAGACATGTAGGGATCCGAGGTAAATAAACCCGTTTCCGAAAATCGTGTATAAAATAAACATGTATGAACTCTGGGTACACACCCATTTTTCGAAAATCATGTTCAAGTTAAACATGTAGGAATCCGAGGTAAATAAACCTGAACACGATAAAGCCGATGATTTCTGGTAAGTCACTCAGGCGGGTTGATAGCTCATGGGTGGTTCCAGACCTGTATTCTGTGTAGCAAATTTTTGACTCTGGCCCAGTCATCAAATAAAACTCAAACGAGTTTCGAAGGCGGAACCCGATTACAATAATTACAGTTAAAACCCGAGTTCCGTATGAAATGAACCCTTACGACAGGGACAAAACATGTATGAATTCATGGTAAAGAAACCAGATTTCGAAAATCATGTTCAAGTTAAAATGTAGGAATCCGAGGTACAAAAACCCGTTTCCGAAAATCATGTTGAACGAAAACATGTATGAATTCATGGTAAAGAAACCAGTTTTCCAAAATCATGTTTAAATTAAACATGCATGAATCCAAGGTACACAAACCCATTTTCATGAATCATGTCAAGTTCATATACATGCATGAATCCGAGGTATGTAATCTCGTTTTCATGAATCATGTCAAATTTAAATTCTAATCCGGATTAGGGGGCAATTAATTTTAATGTCAACCCAGATTGGGGGCGATTAATTTTAATGTCAACCTGGATTGGGGGGCCATTCATTTTAGTGTCAATCCGGATTAGGGGTGATTAATTTTAAAGTCAACCCGGATTGGGGGAAATTCATTTGTGTCAACTTTGGATTGGGGGCGATTTATTTTATTGATAAAGTTTTGAAGATGGACCCGATTTAAACTGAATCTAGTTATAGTCCGGGATCCGTGGTAATTTTTGAAGGCGGTTAGTTAATCGAATCTAGTTATAGTTCCGGATCCGTGGTAATTTAAGGTCGTTCCGGTTAACTGAATCTAGTTAATCTTCGAGATCCGTAGTAATTTTTGAAGGCGGTCCCGGTTAACTGAATCTAGTTAATCTCTGGGATTCATGATAATTTTTGAAGCCGGACACGATTTAAACCGAATCTGGTTAAAATCCAAGCTCCGTGTATTTAGAATCCTTTATTGGATTATTTGTGATAGCAATGCCTAAATTTAAGAAGGCAGACCCGATTTAAACTGAATCTAGTTTAAATCAGGGATCTGTGTAAAGTTTTGAAGGAAGGCTCGGTTCAAACTGAATCTGGTTAAAATCTGGCTCCGTGGAATGTAAACCGGATATTCATCCCGGGAAAGTAAGCAAGGATCATATTTCTTCTCAAACAACTCGGATAAGCTGGATATATCTCGGCCAAGTCCGTGTTGCACATCAGATAGTCAATACATCCCGCAGCTCATAGACCTGAACTACCAGGCTGGGGGCAACTGTTATGGATATAAATATTAGGCCCACCCAAGGTGTGGCCCAATAAGAGGCAACCACTATTGTACAGATGTGATGGCAGAACATTTGGGCTTAGAGGCACAAGAGGCCCAGCAGTCCAAACCCTAACCCTAAGGTACCCTCTATAAATAGATGGTAAACCCTAAAGGTACACAGATTCTAACTCTCCCTCTTTACTATTCAGCCACACTGTGCACACACCCCACCCCCTTTGGTTGTGTACAGTGGTCTTCTATTCTCAAAGGTATCTCTTCCATAGATACCTAAGAGGAAGCTATTCCATCCAAGATAAACATACTAGCCCACCTAGGGCTAGACACTTGTGTTCTTATGAGAACACCTACCAATAATGTTTAGTCGTGAGATTTGAACTTTCAACCTTATAGATTATGAATCAACTGGACTAACTTTTGTTAGTAATTTTATACATTATTTATCTACGAACTCATGGGGGCCGTTTTCAATAAATTTGAAGGATTAAGAAAGTTATTTTAAAATTTAGTCTAACATTTATGAAAGTTCTATGTAATTTTAGCTTTTAATTAAAAAAAAAAGTGTTCCCATAATTGCTAGTTATGACCTTAACCATAAATAGATAGATAAAGAAGTAAAAGCTATAAAATAAAGCGAAAGGTCGAGACACAACTTTAGATCAAACTGATCATGATCAAAAGGATATACCAATATTATTGTTGATTAAAAAATCCTGTTCAACTTAATGTCTCACAACTCATAATGTTTATAGTTATAACAAAAGAAGACAAAAAAAGTAATAACAAAAGAAAAACACTAAAGTATAATACTTTTATATTCAATTTGATAAAAGAACACCTTTTCAATTAACTTAAAACCCCGACAGCCTAAAACTTAATAAACTTTCAGCTTTGCTCTTGAGAACTAAGGTGATCTTTTCAAAAAAATTGTTCAATAATAAAAATTCATACTTGATTCAATAAAAATATATGACATAATTTTTGGCTCATTTTAATACTTTTGAAAACGAGTCAATAAATGTGGTTTTAATATTTTCACATAAAAAAATCGGTAATCTATTTGTTTTTTTAAACAGATTAATACCATCTTTGATTTAAAGTTTAACTTCTTTTTAATTTTAGTCCCTGAAATTTCAAACACTTGGTTCTTAAGCATTTCACATAGTTTCTATAGTTTGAAAAAGACATAGACTGTGTTAATTTTGATAATGTGATATAAAGACGGTTAAAATTGCTCAGGTAGCACAGTGATGATGGCTTTGCACGCGAAGGACGTTCCTCCTCCCATCTCAGATGAATCCCTCCGCTCGACCAAGAAAGTCCGTATACGGCCAATAGTGGTAGTGGAAAATGAAGGAGGTCAGCGGGTTAACCCTGATACAAAAATGGTTGACGACAATGTGGCTGCAACTACCTCATATCGAGATAAGCTCTTGAATTTAAGCCAAGCGGGCCAAGGCTCACAACCTCAAGTAGAGGTAGAACTCAGTGATAGGATTTTCATATCAGTAGAGAGGGAGATATACCTTCTATATCATTCTCAGAGGCTATTCGAGCAACGATAAGTAAAGGAATGGAGCGCACATTGATCATTAAACTACTAGGGAAATCCATCACCTATTATGATTCGCGAGCAAGGACCTAAGCCCTGTGGCGACTGAAGGGGTCATTCCAATTAATGGATTTGGAAGGAAGTTTTTACTTTGCCACTTTTGATCTAGAAGAAGATTATGACAAGGTCCTTACGGGTGGTCCATGGATGATATTTGGAGCTTACCTAACGGTACAGCCATGGTCCCTGGACTTCGATACTAGGTCGTCGCCTATATCCAAGGTGGTGGCTTGGGTGAGAATCCTGGGTCTCTCTTTTTGGTATTATCATAAGAGCACCCTTAGAGCAATAGGTTCGCTACTGGGAGATGTCATTAAAATTGATTATATGACGGAAACTGAAGGTTGGGGGAAGTATGCTCGTCTTGCGGTTCTTATGGATCTACTGAAACCCTTGCTGCCCTAAATCATGGTGGATGGCAAGAAACATGGCATAGAGTATGAAGGATTGCCACTAATATGTTTCGAGTGTGGGCTGTATGTATGGCCATCCGAAGGAGAGATGCAAAAGAAGGGTGCCGAAAATTATGCCCTAGGGGCAAGTCATTGTACTTTAAACATTTATGTTATTTAAAGTATTCTCCTTAAGTTATCATTTCATTTGCATGATTATAGTGATAACTGTATCCTTGGATATATCTTATAGATTATCCTAAATGTCCCTGGTCGGTCATCTACGCGGGAGCGAAGATGAAATAAGACCAGTATGACTTTGATGAAGTATGGAGATACGAATCAAAGTCATAGGCACTTGTAAGAGTACAAGGTCTTGGGCCAGACCCACTATGAGAAAGCTGCATGGATTTAGTCATAAGCTTTTCTCATGTATAACCACATCACAATGCCCTTTGACCTGAGATCATCATGGATTCTTACATGATGAGTCACTGATCTTCGACCTAGTCAAAAGTCACCTTTGACTGGGTGATGATAAAGGCTTGGATCGGGATCAGTGGGTTTCATGTAGAGGTATGTGAATGATCAAGATGGAACTTGTCCCTCACATATGTAGAGAGATAATACTGGGCCCCTTGATGAGTGAGTTTGAGAAACGTATGGCCATATTACGATGGAAAGGAGTTTCCATTTCAATTATTAGACTACTCAAGAATCGAGAAAGTAATGGTCAAGAACAGGAAGTTGACATTATCCATGCCTCATCATTGACCAAATTCGTGTGACAAAAGGGACGTGACATGGTTGTACGATAGGTTGTGTCGTATCATCGATCCCTATATGAATTGGGTAGTCACATTGTCTTGCTAGAGGCCACTTGCAACTTGTGGACTAGTACAGTATTGGCCCCGCAGCCAATCTCATGTGGGCCTGCAGGGTCGCACACAAGAATAGCCCAACACGAGCAATAGTGTCCAGATACATTGAATCTTAGATATGTCTAAGATTTAATGAATACTGTATTTAATCTAGGATGGATATATATATATATATTATTAAATTAGAAAATAATATTATTTAATAGATATTATAATATTATTATATAATATTTGTTTTGTATTTAATTTATTTGATAAATTAAATATCTAAAACAAATAGAGATATTGTATCTCGATTTAATTATCGAATAAAGATATCATATATCTGATTTAATTTAAATTGAGATATAGTATCTCATATTTAATTAAATAGATAGATATCATATATCGATTTAATTTATAGAGATAAATTAAATCGAAGGCTTTTAATTTAGATAAAATAAATAGATTAGATTAGATCTATCGAGATAGATTTAATTAATATATTATTTTAATCCAAATTCAAATTTCAAGATTAATAAGGATTAATTTTGAATATATAATACGCCTATTGGGTTTTGAAAAACCTACCAGACATTTAAATCGACGTATTAGAAAAGCCGTAAGAAACCTTAGAGAGAAAAAGAAGAGACGCGAGAACACCGAAGGCACTAGCACACCGCCGTCGGTGTTGGAGGCTGTTCATGTGGATACCAGTAGAGGGAGTGGATTCACAGAGTCGGCTCCTGTTGATCGAGTAGGTAGCCCACGAGATTGAATTGAATGAGATGCTCACGAGTTCGCATAGGTACGATTCTTTTCTAAATTGATTTAAACACCATTGATGGATCCTCCGATGGGATTTGTAAGTTTTAATGGATGAAAATCCTTTCGCTGCGTGTATGGATCCCTACAAAGGGATCAGACACTTGATGCCGCAAGCCCCCCTGAGAAGGTCGTACAAAGTCAAGCTTCATCCAGTGATATATCTGGTCAACCAAAGGTAGACGGCGTTAATGGTTCATCGAAATCCTTGTCGTCACCGTATGGGTTGTGGATGTGAAGTACCCCCAAAAAGGGAAATAAGCAGAATTGGGGAAAGACAGTGAAGATAACGGATTCACCGATGATTGAGGGATCTCGATATAACGTTTTATTTGAGGAAGAGTCTTTGAAGGCTAATCCCATGGAAGTGGCGCAATTGTCGAGCATGGAAATAGACCAAAGGAGAGACAGAAAAGACACCTATGGATTGCTGGGTCCCCAAGAGCAATTTGTGGGCCGTGATAAAATGACTGGTGTAAGTCGGACCCTAATTTAGACCTCTCACCGATCTAAGCCTGCTATGGCCCAACCTACCCAAGTATATAGGAAGAAGGAAGTATAGGTGGTTCCATCGATGGATTGGGCCAAAATATCGCAAAGGTTAAAATCAAAGTAGATGGGCCTGCCATTAATGCCAAGATTGATGGTTCTGGGTCCAAACAATTAACACCCCTACCTGGTTCTGGTACACTCATTGTAGACACACCTATGGGCGGGCCAACACAGATTAAAGGGTTAACGGTGAACCTTCTCAAGGTATGAAGCTCATGCACTCGGATCTCACTCCAACAAAGCACGAGTCGTCCCTGGAAGGAAGGAAACACATGGTGGTGGTACTCCAGCGCAATTGACCGGCACTGAATGATTTAAATATGCAGGTGTTGAACATTACAACACCCAGTAACGAGACGGTGGTAGTGGCTGTGGTGGAGGGTGGCCAAGGGAAGGAAAACATACCGATTAATTTATCTGCTAAAACACCAGTCACGAGGGGTGTGAGATTACCTTCTAATACTTCAAGGGCACTTAAATTAAGGAAGAAAAAACAAGGGGCATATATTTCAAAAGATGCACTAGAAGTAATTAGGGAGGAACTTGACTTACCAAAAGAGCTCCGTGTCTTACCGGAGTGTTCCAAATCATTTCTACCGGCATTTCCAGAGAATGATGATGACCCTCATGGGTATGGTGTGCAAATTTGATCCTTTCTACTAATCTTTATCCATGGTTTTGCAAATTTTTATATGGAACTGCCAAGGGGCAACCAACAAAAGCTTTTTCTAGACTTTTTTGCAATTCATGTCAGAACATAGACCTGCCATGGTTGTACTAGTTGAACCTCAGATTTCGGGGCTCAAGGCGAGACAAGTTTATAAGGCTCTCAGGCTTTGAACGCTCTTACAGATTATAGGCTCGTGGTTTCTCAGGAAGAACTGAATGTGTCAATTAAGTTTGTTCATCCACAACTTATACACGCACAAGTCGACACCTTGGGGAGGGCAGGGAAGTTTGTCTTTTTAGCAGTTTACGACAGCCCAAATAAAACTCTGAGGAAAGATTTATGGAAGGCTTTATCTGAGATCGCGGCCGGTGTGCAAATCCCATGGCTTATTTCGGGTGACTTTAATGCCATCCTTAAGAGTGAAGATAGAGTTGGGATGTAGAATGCAGAGCCCGTGGCTGTCCTCTTTTTCAGAATTTTATGTTCAACAGTGGCCTCATGGACCTTGGCTTTTCGGGTCCTAAGTTCATATGGCGCTGAGGTCCCTTACTTCAACGTCTAGATCGTGCTCTAGGGAACACCATTTGGATAAACAAATTTACCTCATTGTTGGTTAATCTACCGAAGCTCAAATCAAACCACCAACCCCTATGTATTCAGGTTTGCATAGATGTAATGCAACCACACTGCCAAGCACCTTTCAGATATCTCTCGGCCTGGGACACTACTAACTTGTTTGAACAGGTGATCAAAGATAGTTGGTCTATGAATAGGCCTCTTATGAGCTCTATTAAAAGCTTCATGGCAGCGGCAAGGGAGTGGAATGAGGATGTATTAGAAGTATTCATCATCGTAAACACAGAATCATGGCTAGATTAGGAGGGATCCAAAAAGCTCAAGAGGCCCATCCTTCCCCTCGATTGGATCATTTGGAAGACAACCTGAGGAAGGAATTCGAAGCCATCTGTGAGCAAGAGAGTTTGACTTGGGCACAAAGAGCTAGGTGCGATTGGATAAGCTTTGGAGATCACAATACAGCTTACAAGGCTATCCAAAGAAGTCACAGGAAATCAATCAAAGCTCTTAAGAGTGACGAAGGGGTATGGTGCTTTGAGGGGGAGACCTTCCATAGTTGGGCTTTTCAATTTTATAAACAACTCTACACTGTGGAAGACTCCCAGGCTCCACCTTACTCGAGGATGGGGCTTTTCCCAGGCATGGACGCCTTAATGTCTAGAACCCTTAGTACCAATTTTTCCCTAAGTGAAGTCCACTCAGCTCTATTTCAAACAAAACCTCTTAAGGCGCCAGAGATTGATGGGCTGCATGCTGCTTTCTTTCAAAATCATTGGAAGGTTGTGGGGCCCTTACTTTTTAGTATGGTTACTCGTTTATTTGAGGAGGGTAACTTAGAATCACAGTTGAATGAGACTCTAATCACCCTGGTTCCTAAGATCCCTTCACCTGAGTACATCAAGGAATTTGGGTCGATCAGCTTATGCACGATTCCTTATAAACTTATTACTAAAATCCTAGCCAATCGTCTGAAAAAGGTGGCTACCCTAACTAGTTCTTCCAACTCAGGCTAGTTTTGTGGTAGGTAGACAAATTACTGATAATATTATAGTTGCTCAAGAAGTAATTCATACTATGAGATCTAAACAAGGTCTTGCGGGGTGGATGAGATCTAATAGAAGACACTCTATTAGATGCCGGCCTCGCGCAGAAGTTTGTACAGGTGGTTATGATATGTTCTACGACTTGCAGAATGAGAGTAGCTTGGGAATGCCACTAGTCTGAGTGCTTCACCCCTTCTTATGTAAGTAGGCAAGGGGACCCCCTATCGCCTTACCTATTTGTTTTGTGTATGGAGCGTTTATCCCAACTAATTACCAAAAGGGTGGCGGGTCATCAATGGAAATTGATTCATATGGGAAGAGGGGGACCCCCTCTGTCCCATTTATTTTTTGCATATGACCTAGTTCTTTTTAGCACCACTACTGCCTCCCAGGTTGTGCTTATTAAGAATGTACTTGATGAGTTTTGTGTAAGCTCAGGCCACAAAGTTAGTAGTGCCAAGACCGCCATTTATTTCTCCAAAAATGTCTCCCCTGTGGATCAAACTAGGGTTAGTGAGGAATTGGGCTTTAAGCAAACAGATGATCTTGGGAAATATCTTGGGGTGCTTTTGCTACATAAACGTGTTTAGACAAGGACCTATGCATATTTGGAAGAGAAAGATGTTAATAAATTGTCAGGCTGGGTGGCAAAGATGCTTTCCCTTGCAGGTCGCATTACCTTAGCCAAAGCAGTTCCCTCTGCCATCCCAGTTTTTGCCATGCAAACAAGAAAGTTACCTCCAGGCCTATGTAATCGGTTGGAACGTCACATCAGGTCCTTTGTATGGGGAAGTTCAGGAACGGATTGACGGTCGGCTTTGGTGAAGTGGGAAGAGATGTGTATTCCACCGAGAAAGGGTGGTTGTGGCTTCAAACAATTAGACCTCCAAAACCAGGCATTTCTCATGAAATTTGGCTTTATGGTGGTTTCTCGGCCAGAGTTGTTATGGGTTCAAATTCTACGTAAAAAATATGGTTGGGATGGCCAGAACGAACCCTACAAATGAAATCAAAAGTGCTCCTTTTTATGGCGGCACCTGATGAATGTTTGGAAAGATCTAGAGATAGGCACTAGGTGGGACCCAGGTAATGGCACCAGCACACGCTTCTGGGTGGATAATTGGGTACCAGAGGTGGGCCCACTCATATTCTTAGCATTTAGAGAGATTACACATGAGGAAGAATTACTCAATGTTAGCCATTTTGCATCGTGGGATGGGCACTGGTATAGGGATCGTTTTGGTAGCAATCTGCCAAAGCACGTCTTGTTGTGCATTTCGAGGTGTAAGCCACCAACTAATGATGACAGTGCAGCGAGATGCTTCTGGGACCTTTCATTTGATGGTAGTTTCTCGGTGTCCTCTGCATATGAACTGTTAAGAGAGGGTGATGACTCTGACCACAATCCCCTTTGGAAGGTGATATGGAATTGGCAGGGTTCACAAAGAGTTCGGATCTTCCTCTGGCTGGCAACGCGTTCCAAGCTCCTAACCAATGCCAAACGTTATAGATGCCACATGGGGGCTTCTACTAGTTGTACTAGGTGCGAGGGGTCTATTGAGGACGTCGATCATGTCGTAAGGCACTACAAATATGCTCAGGAAGTGTGGCGTTAGTTTAATCTGGACTCAGAAATGCGCGCTTTTGCCTAGGTGGGATATTTGGAGTGGATGCACCAAAACCTTAGTTAGACCACACGCAGTCACAATTGTGGTGGCACCTAGGCCAATCTCTTTGGCCTCACCTGCTGGAAGTTATGGGAGGCTCAGAATAAGGCCGTGTTTAAAAATGCCCATATCCAGCCAAATGCTCTTGCACAGGAGATTAGGGTGCTCTCAGAGTTTGAGGTGCAAGCTAAGAGTCAACATGTGATATAGAGTAATAGGGTAAGGAAGATTTCTAAGGTGATTTCATGGTATAGACCTCAACCAGGAACGATTGCCCTCAACTGTGACGGTGCATTGAAACAAGACCCTTTGGCAGTAGGAGCAAGCTGTGTTCTAAGAGATAATGATGGTAAATGGTTGGGTGGCTGTTGCAGGAATATTGGTATTTGTACATCTCTTCATGTGGAGTTATGGGTGTAATACCCCGAATTTTGGACCCTGAGAAGTGAAAATAAGCCTGAAATAGGCGAACGACTAGGCCCAATTCGGGAAGAGTCCCAAGAAGGTTGAGGCATGGGAAGCCTCTTTGAGACTAAGCAACTCGGCCATATGGGTCAGTGGACCTAATATGTACAAGTCATGGGATTAAGGTGCTAAGGTAAAATGGGCACAGAAGATGTATACGGTGTAAGTCTAGTCGGAAAAGACGCCGCCCAACTATGTCCTAAGGTGTAAGACGCTTAGTTGAGTGAAAATATGACAGTACGGGTGAGTATATGGCATTTTCAGGGCAGGCATGGATGCCCTACGTTTTTTAAGGAAATAAGAAGGGAAGAGAGAGAAAGTGTGTATCTGGACCCATTATAGAAGGAAAAGTCAACGGTAGTAGTGCTACGTCGGACACGTGGCATTTCGGGGGCCAGAAGTTGGATTATCGGGTAGCACGCATTACGATGTGGATCTAGGGTACTGGAATAAAGGTTTCTTGATCCTCAAGGTAGTATGCCCCGTCCACTGGTGGTCTGGGAAAAGTTACTGATGATTCAGGCCCAACAAGTCCAGTTGAAGGGCACGCATTACGAGGTAAGGTGGCACCGGCACCGGGAGCTGAGCGGGGTCGGATTGGATTTCCTGAAGTTGGGCCCAGGCCCAGGATACTGATAGGAGTGAAATTCCAGTGGGCCCAGAGGAAAGAGAAAAGATCTTGTCATGTAATTATGAAGAGAGAGAATGTCACATCAAGTAATGATGATGAGAGAGAAAGAATAAAATAATCCGGATTAATCTGGACCACATATTTGAACCTAATATGACATTAAAGTGACATGTAATTATGACTTGGAAAGTGCAATTATGGCATATCTAGGGGCTGATTTCGTGGACCCCACTACCTTGGAAGAAGAATGACTCAAAATGACCATTTTGCCCCTACATCTTAAACCTACAACTAAGGTCACCTAGGGGCAAAACTGGAACTCTATTTTTGGCCTTGGGATGCGCCATTTTCTGCACATGGAAGACCCTAGAAGGCTTCTAGAAGATCTGATTTCGTGGGCCCCATGCTTTGAAGATGAGCAAGGCAAAATGACCAATTTACCCCTAACCCTAAAACCCACAACTAAAAATATCTAGGGGCAAAATTTGGAACTCGGGGCCTATAAATAGGACACTCCCCTTGGCCATTTTCTGCTGACTATTTCGTGCTCAAGGTGAGGGAGGAAGGATTGGGCAGCAAGGTCTTGGTCCAAGGAGAAGAAGAAAGTCATACGCAACCAACATCCCGAGGTAAGTCCCTGAACTGGCAACTAAGTTCTCTTCACTTCTGCCCTGTGGTGTTTCGTGTTGTTGCAGTGGGTTTTTCATATTTTTAAGGTCTTCAATGAGTCTAGAGGGCATTTTTGTGTAGGGTTAAGTTGGATCACTTTGTTTGGAACCCTAAATCTTCTTATACGAAAATCTGTCGGTTCTACGGTTTCTGGTCAGTGTGTGTTAATTGGTAGTTTTGAAATAGAAAATGAACTCCGTTTGATCTGAAAGTTTACATGGTGAAATTAGACATCCTGAGGATGATTTTGATATAATATTTTGTATCATTTTGAGTTTCCAACCGAGAGATCTTTTAAGTTGAAAATGACCTAAAACTCTTGAATTGTCTCTGGACCAGTGGCTCGGGTTTGCAAATAAGAAAAGGATATGAACCCAGAACACTTTGGGAATTATTTTTATGATAAACTAGACATAATAAGGGTTCTAAGACCACTGATTCCATGGCAAAATGATGTTTCTAGAATTTATTAAAAATCAGTGAAGTTGGGTCAGCATTTCTGGAAAATTCTGCTGCTATGCGAATTTTATGGAACTTGAAGCAAAGTTTGTTCTTGTGATTAAAAGCATGATATTTTTCTGTAACTAGGGTGTTTGCATGTGTGGACCATATATTCAAACACTGAGGGAAGAGTTTACTATTTCGAGGCTTGCCAGGTAGTAACTGTTGACTTGCATACTCTATGTTGCTTTTGCATGTGTGTTTTATCATGATGTAGGAGATCGGGCTGCAGTGCCTATTGGACTACGTGTCCTTAGGTTTCTGATGTAATACCGAGATAGGGCTGTAGTGCCTCTGCTACAGTACCGAGATCGGGTTGTAGTACCTATTGGATTGTGTGTCCTTAGGGTTTTAGCTACAGTACCGAGGACATGTAGGATCGGGCTACGGTACCTATTGGACTGTGTGTCCTTAGGGTATTGCTGTAGTACCGAGATATGTAGGGTAGGTGGAGCCTATATGACTGTGTGTTTATAGGTGCCCACTGAGGCCCTGGGGTAGGTGGTCGAGGTCGCTCCCTGACTACTGAGGCCCAATTGCGCGCTGTTCCGAGGGGCTTGTCTTGACCAGGCAGTCCTGCGGAGTTGCTACATGTCAGTTTGTTATGATAGAGGCAGGGTTATTTGTACTTCCTGATTGTGATCGGCATTGCATGCATTGTACATATATTGTATATGAGTCTAACAGTTACTCTGGGGTTCAACTTTGAACTCCAGTCTGGATCAAAAGGATATAGGTGTAAGGTAGTAGCGGCTGGATGGCTTGAAGAAGGTAGGGCTCGGTGCGGAAAGACGAAGCAGCGAGGATGCCTGATTGCTTCTTGTACCTCTATAATTGGGATGACCGTACGAGTCGTACTTCTTGTCTTGTATTTTTTTTTTGACGATTGTACCCTTAACCCTATGGGGATAATTTTATGTAACTATTTGTATCTTTACCAGTATATTGGGAGTTGTCCAAACCGATCCAATGCTCTACCGCGCATACTCTGATATATGTTTTAAGCGATAAATTAACAAAGGAAAGATAATAAGCGATGAGGATCCCTCTAACCTGCCACCCGAAAGGGCGAGGCCGGTAGGGGTGTAACAATGGGCGCTAGTCGATGGATTGGAGCTCGCTTGGGTGCAGGGTTACAGGGATGTCATGGTGCAGATTGACTGCCTAGTTGCTCTAGCTCTCATTAGGGACTCAGATGGGATGGTAAATGCTAATATGCGTTTTGTTCAACGTATCCATCAGCTTATGACTCAAGACTGGAGGGTAAACATTACCTATGTCTATCGAGAGGGGAACTATTGTGCGGATTTTCTGGCAACACATGACTTGACATTGAGTGTGGGATTGCATATGCATGAGGACCCCCCAGAAGGTTTGATGACGGCTCTTCACGATGATGCTGCTAGGTTTCTTCGTACAAGATTGTTCTCTTGTATTGACTGATCTTCTTTGATTAGTCCTCCACTTTCAACAACAACAACAAAAATTGCTAAGCCGATGGCTGATTGGGCATGATGATGACTGCAAAAATTTTTTGATTGGGTAACAACATGGACAGATGACCAAAAAAACATAGAAAGAATTACCCCAGAATGCACATCAACCTTAAGACTTATAGTTCTAAGTTCAGCCTTCAACAAGACGACTAACATTGAGACCAAAGTTGGCATCTTTCTGTCTTTTCTCATCATATACAAAGTTGTCTCCGATTATTTTTTAAACAATGTTTTGTTCTATCATGGGTGGTTCCAGTGTTACTTCAAGCATTTGAGATTATTCTTCAGTTGTCCGAAATCTCATACATTGGGGTGGATGGTCTATTTTTCTCATGCTACACAGAACATGATCAAAATCTTGCAGAGTATTCTAAGTCTTTTTTATTCCAATCTCGGGTGCCTAATAAATCATTTACTATGTAATGGAGGATTACATGATGAAGCCGTAACGTATAAGCACCCTGTTGTTACAAGTTGGACCCAGGAAGTAGTCAACCGTCTCAACGGATATGACACATTAGGATACAAGAGGAGTGAAAATCATCATATTTTATACCTTGATTTGGTTAGAACTCAATAGCAGGAGTTATCTCATTCGGACTTCCAGCAATGAGAATCACATACTTTGTCATTCCCATTAGGAGTTTTGGTTCGTTACATTAACATTAGGAAATTCACTTTAGCTTGTTTTTTGTTTCTATTGGGGTGTGTCAGGGATGATGAGAAAATGAAAACGAAACGATCCAAGCAAACTGAACATTGGCTAGGGCCCAAGATTTACAATGCTCTGTCTATCTCTGTTTTGAGGAGGAAAAATACAAGTAAACCCAAAGAAAAGAGAGAGAAAAAAAATCAACGTAGACGGAAGGCGTTGAATAATATGAATCACACACCTGTCGCAGATATGATTTTAGAGCTAGGGCAAGGCAAGATGGTAGTACTCTTGCTCCTTCCATAGCACAAAAAGTAAAAAAATATCAAAGAACAAAATGCATTACTCGGGTCCTCTCATAACTTTGGTTGTGTTCTATGTTTTATGTCTTCTTTTGGTCGTATGTCCATGTGGTTACCTAATCAGCAAAATTACCCAGTCATCATACCCAATCAACCACCCACTTAGCAATTTTGATGGTGTTTATGCCACATCATCAAACTTAACACCAATAACGTCTTTTCAAACTATAGGGACTAACTATGTGAAAGGAGTAAACTTGGGACCAAAACCACATATTTGAAACTTTAAGGACCAAAACCAAAATGAAGTTAAACTACAAGGACTAAATATGATATTAACCCTTTTTATGATGTCCAAATTATTCCACAAGTTTATCTATCTTTGACAGATTATAAAATTTCATATTCCTACCTTCTCTTATTTGACATTTTCATGTTTAAGTGACCTTTTTGGGTTTTGAGAATTCCTTTGGAATTTTCCCTATAATCTAATTAGCACATAACATACAACAAATAGAATTGGGAATAAGGATAGTGTTAGTTCTCGGATTATGTTTTGATGATAACAAACCTTCAAAAACATAAGGACTTGATGATTCAAGTCAATCAAGTTTAGTGCTTTAAGACACTCGAGCGATAGAACTATATTTAAACTAAAACTTGAATTAGCAAGAATACTCACTTCAAATGATCTGAGATTATCACTCAAGTGATAGGTAATACACTCGAGTGATGATCCTTAACTTCCTATGATTTTTCAAGTCATTCGCCGAAAGTTTGAAGAGTCATGCATAATCACTCGAGTGGCTAAGTTAGCACTCGAGTAATCTCGCTTCACTTGTAGAAAATTAGCGAGTTACTCGTAGGATTTTTGAAAGTTATAGCAAATCACTCAAGTGATAAGCTTTTAGTACTTGAATGAATAAGTGACCACTCAAGTGAATTCACTCGAGTGCTGGTGATCACTCGTCCAGATTTTTGCAAGTCACTCGCGTGTCCTCTAAAAGATTTCTTAAGATTACTCGTTAATGAATTGCCACTCAAGTGATGGTATTCACTCACAGACTTTATGAAAGTCACTCGTCCATTTTTTGAAAGTTGAGTGAAGGTCACTCGAGTGAGAAAGTTGTCACTTGAGTGATGATTGGAAACTTGCGAGTTTTTAGCAAGTCACTCACTAATGGACCAAGAGTGCAGTTATTCACATTTGGGAATCACTCAAGTGAACCTAAAAGTCACTCTAGTGACTTGAAGGTCACTTGTAGTTAGTATTCAAGTCACTAATAGTGTTGAAGCTATTTCCAAACAAACAGAAGATCACTCAAGTCAGATTTCAAGCACTCAAGCGACAAAATGTTTTGACACTTCACTCCCAGAACTCTCAGTTCATTTGACACTCAATTTGGATTGAAAACACTCGAGTGATTGCCGGAGACTACAACACACCATAATGGGATTGCCGGAGACTATAACACGCCATAATGCTATATGGGTCATTGTGGATAGGTTAACGAAGTCAGCTCATTTTCTCCCGATCCATATTGGATACGGCTTAGAAAGGCTAGCGCACCTATATGTGAATGAGATTGTCAGGTTGCATGGTGTACCCATAGACATTGTGTCAGACCGTGACCCGAGGTTCACATCCAATTTTTGGAAGGCCTTACAGAGAGCTATGGGGACTAGGTTGAAGTACAGTACGGCTTACCATCCCCAGACTGACGGCCAGACGGAGAGGACGATACAGACACTTGAGGACATGTTGAGGGCTTGTGCCATTGAATTACCTGGTAGTTGGGATCATCACCTACCCTTAGCAGAGTTCGCATACAATAATAGTTATCACTCGAGCATTCAGATGGCTCCTTTTGAGGCATTGTACGGTAGAAAGTGTAGATCGCCTCTTTGTTGGACGGAATTGAGTGGACGAACTGTGATTGGACCAGACTTGGTGGACAAAACTACAAAGAAAATTGAGATGATTCGCCAGAAGTTGTTGACCGCTCAGAGCAGACAAAAGAGCTATGCGGATAGGCGGCGTAGACCTTTAGAGTTTGGAGTAGGTGACCATGTGTTCCTTAAGGTTTCACCGGTAACTGGTATTGGTAGATCCATTAAAGCCAAGAAGTTGACTCCCCGATTCATTGAGCCATACGAGATTCTAGAGCGAATTGGACCAGTTGCTTACCGAATTGCCCTGCCACCACACCTGTCGAGTATACACAACGTGTTCCATGTGTCGCAACTTAAGAAATATCGTTCAGACCCTTCCCACGTAATTGAGCCTGAAGAGGTTGAATTGACGGAGAATTTGACCTACGTGGCCGAGCCAGAGGAAATTCTTGAGGAGAGAGACAAAAAGTTACGAAATAAAACGATTCGTCACCTAAAAGTTTTCTGGAAGGGCATGTCTCCTGGTGATGCCACGGGAGACTCGAAGAGCGAATGTGGCGTGATTTCCCTCACTTGTTTGCTTAGATGTAATTTTGTGGTAATAGGATTGATAATTGTCGTTGTGCTATTTTATGGCCAAACTTGTGTGGTGATGTGATGTTATTGTATTGGTGATCTTTATCATGATTGGGCCGGTGTGCCACTGAATGTTAGTAGTGTTACTATGACTTTGTTGTGTTGCATTGAAATATTGTGTTGTGGAATTTATTCAATAGTGACTTGTTACGAATTTTGGGGACAAAATTCTATTTAGGTGGGGAGAGTTGTAACATCCCAATTTTTATTAAGCAAAATTAAGTGTTTTAGGATGTGATTTATTTTATAATTTGAGGTTTAGAAATACCTAGAAATATAAAATGAGAATTAAAGAAAATATTGTAAGTTTATTTGTTAAGCGTTGGGAATTTTATCTAGACTATAATAATATTAATGGGTAAATGTTCATTGATGCTTGCATGTTTTTGAAGTGGGACCCTCAATTGCATGGGATGAGTTGGACGTACATGATGTAGGTGATTGTTGAGTTGGAGAGGAAATTATAAGGAGGACCTACCAATTAAATAATAGACTTTATGTATAATGGATTGGAATATATATATATATATATATATATATAAAGAAGTGGGGGCGTGAGGTGATGCCAGGAGGTTTAACATTTAGTTTACACTTAAGTATGTATAATGGACATAGTGCAATCGAGACCCAATGCAAATATGCAAGGACAGATTTTTATGTGTGTGAAAAGAATAAAATTTGCACCCTCCAAGTCAAGCACGTAGGTTGAGAAAGTGCAAATAGATTATATTAGTTATTAATGAAAGGATTCAGACGTGAGTGCATTTGGGTGTGAACATGTTTATATATTTTAATAATTAGGAGTGCTTTATTGAATGAATTATATTTTATTTACATATGTAGGAATGGGTAGAGTGCAATTGGAAATATATGCATGCGTGTATACAAGAGTGGGAGGAGGAATGTTCAGGTGTATTGTGAAAAGAAGAAAAATGTACACCTAAAAAGTAAATAAAACGTACATTAAGAAAGTGCAAGTAGGAAAGTATAATATTATATATATATATATATATATATATATATATATATATATATAATAGGTAATGGGAGGCAAGACGTGGTTGCATGAGAAAATGTGGAGATATATTTGTGTGTGGGAATAGTACATGGGAGGAAGTCAGACGTGTTCTTGTGTGTGGGTCCCGATTGCTTTTGTGTGTGAATAGGTATACATATATATATATATATATATATATATATTCACAATGGGCCAAGTCTGCAATTGGGATTCCGAATGGGTATGAGCGTGAGGCGAGAAAAGAAGGGGCACACACTCACCAAAATAGTGCAGAGGGTTTACTTATATTTTATTTATAGTGGGCTACCCATTTCAAAACCTTCTGGATATTAAAAGCCTAAATGCACATCCACCAAAAATGAGTGGCAAGAGCGTGGGTTACAAAAAAATAAAATGATAATAAAATACTCACACAAACCCACAAACCTGTCGGCATCTCTGGTAATTCCACCAGCCTTTTTCACGTGATAGGAGTAAGCAGTCCCATGCGCCTGTGAAGGACAACAAGCCCAATAAAAATGCAACCTCGGGGTATTATATACCCACACCATCAACCCATTTCTGTTTGTTGTCTCGTTTGCAAAATTCTGGTCTCAGTAGTTTGGCAGAGCTCGTTCGACTGTTTTGCTACTATTCCAGATACAAGGCAAGTCTATCAGATAATTTAGGTGACCAAACTGATTTCCTTTCAACAAAGTTTCTTCACGAAAATTACTCCACATATTTTTATCTTTCTAATAAGAGTATTGTTTTACTGATTAGTGAAAATTTAGTGATTCAACTTTCAGGATAATTTCAATTTTTGACAACAAATGACTATATATGAGTAGAGGGTGATTAATAGCCACTTTTAATCGGTTTAAATTTTTAGTTAGACGTTGTATGAATTTAAAATAAATTTTTCTATTTCAGAAATTCAGTATTTATCCTATGGGATGATTTCACAATTAAATTTGGTATAAATAATTTATCTGAGTTGATAAAATTATTATTGGAATTTTAATGGATTAAACTGTCATTCAAAAGTTTTAGTACTAATTGTTATTTCGAAATTTGGAGTATTAAATTGTCCTTTTCAGCTTTTATTACTAACAATATTTTATTACTGAATATACATATATTTTGAGTCAAACAAGATTATAAGTTATCGTTTTAACTGTGTCTAGGCTTAAAGAATTATTGGGTTGTGTTCACATAAGATTGTAGGTATATTTAATTGGGTTAGGATGTTGAAGAGGACGCGTGTAGAGGAAATGTGATTTTTGGGAATTAGATTTATCTATAAATTATTGGAGGTTGATTGGCATCTATATTTATAATGTAGAGTTCACTTGAACGGTGATTGTGCGTACTGGTCCCTCGAGTTAAGTTTAAGCTTGGAGTTGAGGTAACCGGGGTTAATTTATCCTATATACTTGTTTTGGACTGTAAGGTGTTTTCTAAACCTTACTTTCATATATCTTGCTTATCTGTGTTTGAAAAATTATATGTATGTTTGAATATAAATAATCACAGTGAAGCAGTGTATTTTCCAATTTGTATATGTGAATGAATATTGTTATCGAAAATTTTTATTGTGATTGTTATGATATTTTTATGAGTTGTTGTATATGAAATAATAATTGTTGTGATGTTTGTTATGGGATAATATATATGGACTCATAATTTTGTGAAATGTTTTTGAAAATTTCATCAACATATTATTTTTCTGTATGGGTTATTTTGGGTTGTGTGGAAGAGATTAAGGGTGAACTTGTGCCCATTGGCTCTCTCATGTTCCTGGCCCGGATTTGAATCGAGTGTTTTGGGCGGACACCTCCCTGTTACGGTATTGCGTTGGTAGCAGAGGAGGGGACAGTATCCTTGAAGTGATAGCTAACCTTGGCCGGGTTACTAGCACTGATGGACTGATCCACGTCCACGAGGAAATAAGGCGGAGCAGGCTGGATGAGTGGGGATGGTTTTATCGGTTGTAATTATTATCTACAAATTGTTTTTAAATATTGTTTATTCTACATTTTATTTAATTATTGATAAAATTATTATGTTAAGTAAACTTGCTTCTCTGACCTGCAATCCTTTCCTGCATATGTTATAAATTAATTTTGGTTACGGGGACTTTATGTCTCACCCTGCTATTATTAATGTTTTTCAGGCGAGACCTCTAATATCACTAGGGGCCAAGGGAAGCAGCCAGAGGCTTAGGAGTTCTGAAATTTGTAGGCCTCTTTTGGTATTAATGTTGTTTTGATTATTATATTGCCATCTTAGGGCCCTCATGTTTCGAACCATATTTCATGTTTGGGGATCTGTTTCGTAATGACTGTTTAATTACTGTTAGGCCGGAGGCCTTATTTTATAAACAGTCTGACGACTTTGGTGGATCCACTATTATGTTTTGTGTGGGAATTAATTTCTGTTAACTTGTGATGTGGAATTTAATATTGTGAGACTCGTGGGCTTGAAATATTCTAATCGTTAATTGTGCCAGAGTCGAGGATTTTCTGTAGTGAGTTTGTGGGCGGAACTTGTGCCCTGAACTCTGAGTTTATGGGCGGAATTTGTGCCCTAGACTCTTGGTTTGTGGGCGAATGTTGTGCCCTGAACCCGATATGTGTGATATAGGAAGAAAAAGTTTTCTCCACTAACACTTGTTAAAAGGATTTTGTAAAATAATCATGATTAATTGTTTGTTAAGAAAAGGGGTCTTTTCACGAAGCATTGAATTCATTACCTACTGAAATGTTATGCATTCAATTCAAACTTATTGTAGTCTACTGTTTCATCAACTTCATTAATATCTTCAGATATCTTGTACTTCGGTGTTTATCATTTATCTATTCTGAGGAGTTTAAACACTATTTGATTATTGTTTTTTTGTAAAATATTAAGGTTGTGGAACTTTAAGTGTGGGTGTACAATTACAGCTTGTAAGGGGGAGTGAGTCCAAGTACGAAAGGATCATCCTAAGTTACAGAGTGTGTAATTGTATCCGTATTTGAAGAATTAGTGGAAATCCCAAGGTGTGCTTGGGACCTGGACGTAGGTCGAAGTGTTAGATCGAACCAGTATAAATTGCTATGTGTCTATTTCCCTTCTCTATCTTTGTTTTATTTGTGCTCATGTGTGATTCACGAAAAGTTTTTGAGATCACCTATTTACCCCCTCTAGATGATATTCCTTCTTCAAATAGCTTATCAGACTAGGCGAGTGATGAAATGGCTAACATATGCCTTGTGGCCCAAAGAAGAGTATGAATCCAATGCTTTGAATTCAAAATTTAGAAAAATTACTAAAGAAGTAGTACCTTCAAGGAAAAGGATTAAGGTTTTTGAACAACAACTGGAAACTCCTCCATGTTCTTGTGAAACCCGTACAATTTTAGAAAGAATAAACTCTGATCTCAACAAAACTCATATGAGAAATTCACTAGAGGAAGTGAAATGCTCAAGGTAATCTTAAAAGCTCGAAGTTTTAAATATGATAGATCTGGAATAGGTTATAATCCAAACCAAGACAAATGGACAGGGCAAAAGAAAATAGAAGGTAAATCAGACAATCAAGTTGGATTGAAAACACTCAAGTGATTCTGGAATCATACTTCAAACTTTCAGCAAGTGAGTAATATTGTTTATGCATAATTATTACTTACTTATACTATTTCCCATAATTATTACTTATACTACTAATTTCGAATCACACTTCACACTCAAGTTCTTATTTCAAATCACAACAACTTCAAGAATTCAAATTTTGTAATTAACATATGTTTATGCTTAATTATTACTTATACTACTTATCAATGCAACTAATATTGTTTATGCATAAGTTTTATAAGTTTAAAATCATGGATTAACTTAAAAGTAAGAAAACAATTTCCTGTGCATGTCAGAACATTAAATGCAAAACATGAAACAGAGCACATGAAGTGGGGCCTGGGAATAATGAAAAAACATAGATTCTTGCCCCTGGTCAGTGTCCATGTACCATCCAGGGAAGAGGAAGAGTAAGAGACATTAAAAAAGTCATGTGTCAAAAAGCAAAAGTCAATGTAATCATTACATTGGGACATGTGTCACCACAAGGGTAAAAGAGGAAAAGTAAGGGCAAAATAGTCAAATCCTTACCCCTTAAATCATTAATTTCGTCTACCCAAGATACAGAAGGAAAAATCAGATGATTTTATCTCTACTCAGGCCCAAACACAAAGTGCGGGTCCCACAAGCGATTAACCGATAGAAAGGGGATCGATAGGGACCAATTAGGGCCTTAATTTTTGGATTAAATGAAAAAAATGAGGGGCCCCATAGGAAGGCAAGATGGTGCCACATATGTATGCCCAATCAGGGGAAATATCTGAAAAGTTGAAGAAAAGTACAAAAGAAAGCACCCTTTTAGCTAGCAGGGCCCATCAAGGATTGGTGGACAAAAACTGGACTGATAAGTGGAAAAGGTGAATTAAATGAGGGGGATCAGATTTGTGGGCCCAGAATGGCGCCACCTACCCCCCCCCCCCATTATTAAAAATTTACTTGGGGAAAAAGAAAAGCCAAATCAATCCATTAATCGGGATGTGGGCCCTACTTATTGGACAAAAAGGTGTGTCGAGGCCAAAATAGGTAATTTTCACCAAATAAAAAAGATAAAATCTGATTCAAATGGCTAGGGATGCGCCACCTAAGCCATCTAGAATGCTATGGATTTTCTTGCAAAATAAGTCAAGATATCCCGATCCAATTCATTAATTACTGGACAGGGATTTACACCAGTTATTTCAGCATCGCTTGGATTCTTTTAATCATTTTAAAAGGACATAAACTCTCTCTCTCTCAACCATAAGGCACGAAATTTTCAGAGTGGAGAGAAGGATCAGTTGAGCTTTCATAGCTAAGAACAAGAGACTAATCACCAAGATCACTAAGCCGAACTCGATTCGGGTAAACACCAAAAACCCGAACCTTTGAAGCTTAAACTTAAGGATTTCGTTCAAGTGGTTAGGGCTTGGTGTTATGATCTGATTTTGGTGTTTTTGATGGTCTCAAAGTGTTCAAAACATGATTTTGTATGAGATTATATCATGGTTTAAGTTTCCGAACTCGAAAACACCGAAAACACTAAAGATGAAGCTTGTTGCCAGTTCTGGAAATTCTGGGCAGCGAAGCTTCAACTTGAGTTTTAAAAATAGCAAATGAACTTGGTTTTGGCTGAAGTTTTACAAACACAATGTAGACATCCTGAGGTTCACGTGATATATAATTTTATGTCTTTTGATTTTTCTACTAAGAGAAATAAATTGGTAACGTTTGCTCAGATAGCTGTAGGAGTTTTCTGACTATAGGATAAAGATTTAGCTACATGCCAAAATATGAGTACTTTTTGTTAGTTATGATTAGTTTTGATTATGTCTTATATAGATGTCATTATCTAGAGCAAAAAGTTTGTATCCTATACATTGACTAACTACTTTGTTTAAATAGTGAAGAATGATCAAGAATGGAGATTGAAGAAAGAAGAACTTGTTAAATATTATGAGAATATCAATATTCAAGTCTCTATGATCAAATGGAAGTTGAAAGGGCTCAATTTGGAGTTAAAATAAGCTATAGTTGCATTCCGAAGTCATTATCGAGTACAACAATGTAATTCTCGAGAATCATCAAGTAATTCTCGAGTATGAAACAACCATTCTCGAGAATCATCATATTTCACCTACTCTGCTCAACTTTGTTTCACGTTTCATTTGGGCGAGTTCTGGTAATTCGATGATATCTCCTAAATTGGATATTGGATTGAGGTGAAACCAATTGTTATAGAAACTAGACTTCCAATTCGTCATTTTGACAAATTTTCAAGTCCAAAGGAGTTCAGATGAGAGAGCTATTATTTTTGCAAGTTGCCACAACAATCAACGTCACTCAGCAGACCCAACTTCGATAATTTGGGTGTATCTCACAAATTACACATCCGAATGAGCTAAAATTGGTGGCATATGAAACTAGACTCACATAGCTTTCCAAAAAAATCAAGATCATGAAAAATAAAGATCAAATAAAGAAGATATGATGTTTTGAAGTTGACAGTCAGTTCAAAATGCTGTAAAAAACGCTGGTCAAGAACAACCCCCATTCTTCTGATGATAACAGATGAAATAGAATGATTTTAGAGCAGATTCTTCTTGAATTGGAAAGAAGACTTGAAGAGCTTTCTGAGCATGGGTGGTTTGACAAATTTCCTATTACAGATGCAACTTCTGATATGATTCTCGAGTATTGACGAGGGATGGCTTTCGTAAAGCGTTCTTGGTAAGACTTACTCGAGAATGATGAAATGGATTCTCGAGTATATATCTTGCTCTCTGATTATATTTATCTTCTCATCAGAATAACTCTCGAGAATAGGTAAGTGATGAAAGTGGAGCTATATACCCAAGAGGGGGGTGAATTGGGTATTTTAAAAACTTCACAAAACTGCTCTGTTTTTAGATAACTAAACAGAGATGAACAGAGTAAAGGGAAGAATAGCTGAACACAAAGATTTATTGGTTCGGTCTTAACAACTTGACCTACATCCGGTCCCAGACTCTCTGGGATTTTCACTATCACAAATATTACACACTCGTACTTAAAGAGTAGTTCTCTCTCTAGAACTCACTCCCCCTTACAAGTTGTAATCAATGAACTCCCAAATCACCAAGTCCCCTTGACCTGTGATTCTTTTCAATAAATGAATTACAGATAAAAACTCTATCTAAGAGTGGATAATAATAAACACTCGAAGCTTATAATGTCAAAAGACAAGATACAAGTGAAAACGAAAGGTAGTTGAAGAACTTGAATGCTTGCTCGTTTTCGGATGTAGTAGTTGTTGAGAAGAATTGAATGCAACTCTATTTATAGCCGATAGCATTAATAGACCGTTGCATTTGATAATAAGACCGTTGAAGATGTTCTTGAGAAGATGTGAGTAGCTTAGGTCTTCTTCTCTCTCTAAAGCTTACTTAATCCAGTGGTGGATGGTCGAGTTGACCCTCTCGCAAATCAATCCGTTGGAGAAGATGTTGCTAGATGTAGAAATCATTCTTTAATGCTTTGCAACCATGTGCAGATGGATTAACCAAAAGAATGCAAGTTTCGGGTTGAACATTTAATGTTCGACATCACTTTTGCTTTTGCTTTAAACCTTCAGTAAACCTTCCTTAATCTATCTGAAACTCACCAAAAAGATGGTTAAACATGTCTAGTACCAATAGAGATTAATCATGGAAAGCATTAAGATCAAACACGAAGGCATAGCAAAATCATTAAATTCGAATTTCAGGCAACGTCTAGAAACCCGGAGGTTTGTTTACAAACCTCGAGGTTTGGTCATTTAAGGTTGAAAACGATTTAAGACCAAAACCGCAAACCTGGAGGTTTATCATTAAACCTGGAGGTTTCTCATGATGCAATCACGAAGGTTTCTCGGGTTTACTCCAAACCTCGAAGTTTTCTTAGAGACCTCGAAGTTTCACATCATGTGTGAAACCTAGCGAGACATGATGAAAGCAAACCTGGAGGTTTCTCAAGAAACCTCGAGGTTTTAGAATGAGTGAAAATACATTTGCTCTCTGGAACTCACAATACTCGAGGTTTGTAACAATACTCGAGGTTTTGCCCAAATGACAAGGTTCTTTGTTTTGACCCAAAACACAAACCGAAGGTTTCTATGGAAACCTCGAGGTTTTCAAACATATTGAAAACCATTAGCTCTCGAAAGCCGAAACCCGGAGGTTTACGCCAATACTCGAGGTTTTACCTTTTATTTCAAATTTTTAGTTTGGCGCCAAGGTATAACCTCGAGGTTTTGATGTAAACCTCGAGGTTTCACAAATTGGTGTGAAACCATGTTTTCTCTGGAAGCCCAAAACCTCGAGGTTTCTTAATAAACCTCGAGGTTTCACATATTTTTGTGAAACCCAAGTTTTGCAAGTTAAACATAGAACCTCGATGCTTCATTTGTAAGGCCAAACCTCGAGGTTTCGGGAAAACCTCGAGGTTTGCTCTCACTCGGGGTTTTCCAACTTCGAGAGCAAATCCTCATTCTTTGTTCACAATTGTTGGCAATCATCAAAATCTTTTAGAGAACCAACACGTGATTCTCGAGAATGGTACTCGAGAATTGGTAAGGAATTCTTGAGAATCAACGGTAAAAGCTCTCTGGTATATTTCTCTTGAGTATTAATGAGATGTGATTCTCGAGTATGAGTGAAATGATTCTCGAGAATGCTTAACTACTGATGATTTAAAAAGCTTTCTGAACGTAACATTCTCGAGAACCTATAATGTGATTCTCGAGTATCATCGAGACATACTCTGGAAACGCTTTTCATCGATAGTTCTTGAGAATGGTATGAACAATTCTCGAGAATATATATCAGCATTTGAAATCTCCGTTCTCATAATATGCAATTCATTGATTATGCTTTAGGTACTTCATAATATTAATCCTTACTATTCCTAACATCATTTAATCAGTTTGCTAGTGATTTTCATATATGTATAACATTGTTTAAACATCAAAATTATCATAAAGCAAATCTATGTCAGATGCATTTAATGTAACTCGTAAAAGCGAGCAACAATTGGAATTAGTCCTCGTAGCGGGAGAAATCATTCCTTTGAGGCATACTTATTCCAGCTATTATTCTGAGTCACTCTTTGCACAAGTACGTCGACAGCGAATGCATTTAATGAAGCAACGGTCGATTATGCTCAATGAATTTCATCTGTGCCAACGGAAGTTCGAAGTGTCTAACGGCTACTTCCAACGGATATTTAACAATCATATCCTAAACGAGAAGAATTGCTCAATGGTCGAATGCTCTCCATTAACTATAAAAGGAGAAGGATTCAAAATGGAAAAATAGATATACGAGCTTGCACTGTCGAAATGCCAACATTCTGAATCCAACGTTTATCTCATACGCTCTCTGTTCTCAATGCCTACATAGCTCATCATAGAGAGTGAAATGATTTGTATTGTACTTCAGTGTTTATTCATTCACTTCTGAGAGAGAAGATTTATATGTAAACATTCTATCTGAGAGTTACTCAAGATTGGGTAATCTTGAGTGGGAAACCCATTGTATTGATTACAGCTTGTAAGGAGAGTGAATCCTAGTGAGAGGATTACTTTGAGTACAGAGTGTGTAATGAAGCAGGTACATTGATTACAGTTTGTAAGGGGAAGTAAATCCTAGTGAGACAGTTACTTCACGTACAGAGCGTGTAATCAAGTGTACAAGCTTCTCTTGTGTCCAGATTAAACAAGAGGATAGTGGATTGAAAATCTCAAGCGGAGCTTGGGGACTAGACGTAGGTCAGGGATTGGGCCGAACCATGATAAATCATAGTTTGCATATTCTCCTCCCTAAACTCTTATATTTCCAGCACATATGTTTGAATGACTGACTATTTCTTTATAAAGTATTTCTGTCATATGAATTGATTTCAGTAAGTTGCAAAAAGAGTTTCAAAGTTCCTAAAGTTTTATCGGACACCCAATTCACCCCCTCTTAGGTGATAGCCAGGTCTAACACTTTTGGGCTCGGAAATATTTTTCCTGTAAAATAGACATCTTAATGGTTCAGATGGCACTAATTTCGTACAAAAATGATGTTTGTGTAATTTATTAAAAATGTTTGAAGTTGGGTCAGATTCATTGGATTTTCTGAGAAAAGTAATAAAGGGCTCGAATTTAATTAAAAATGTAAGGGTATTTTCGTAAATGATAAAAATAAGGTATTTTGGTGTTATTTAGGACAAGGGCATATTTGGAAAAGCGATCAGGCACATTAAAACCTTAAGACAGTACATACCCCACCAGGTAGTAACTGCTTTACTACGGTACTTTTATGTGTTTTGCTGTAAGTGTTGTTTGCCATGCATGCGTGTTTGTACTTTTGCCAAATATGCATACAGAGCATGTTGGGGTTTGAGTCCCTATTGATTGTGCTCCTAGTGCTGAGGATTGGTCCGAGGCTTGCCTTGAATGGCGGCTCGACGGTTTGCGATTCCAGTAATTCTAGGGCCTGTCTTGGTAAGGCGGCTCAACGGTGTGAAGACAGGTTGTTGTATGTTTCTGTTTGCATATTTGTTATATTTGGCATATTGTCTATGTTTTATATGTGACATGGTTGCATGCATGCACACTACATATTTAGTACATGAGTATTGACAGTTACTCTGGGGTTCACTTTCAAACTCCAGACAAACCTAAGTTTTCAGGGGATTGTGCCTGAGATAGAAGGACCTTTTTGGAGAGGTAGGGCTTATCAGTGCAATTGAAGAATAGGGGATGCCCTATTGTATCTTGTACTATATTTTCACAGATGATTGTATTTATATTTTTGGTATTTAATTTTGGATGACTGTATCTTTAACCCTTCAGGGACTTTTACTTTCGGTTTATTTTACTTTTACTAGTACAATAGATCGTCCAAACCAGTTAAATGCTCTATTGCGCTTACTCTAGTACATGTTAAATAGAATTAATAATGAAGGAGAGGTAAATAAGGAAAGGAATCCCTCAATCCCGCCACCCGAAAGGGCTAGGCCGGTAGGGGTGTAACACGAGTGTTCACAGAACACACTCGAGTGAGCTACCTTTATTGCTTAGAACTCAAGTAGAATAGTTGATCAGTGGAGTGAAGATTATATAGTTATTTTTTATTAACGTTAAGCATGCTTAGCCGAGAGAAATTCTCGGGATGGGTGACCCCTTGGGAAGTATCATTGAATTTGAAATCCTTTGACTTAAAGCCTACGTACCTTGAGGTATGAAACGTGGTGATCCTTTGAGATGCCAAGAGAATGTTAGTATGGATATAGTAAAGATTGAGGATAGGCTTGAATCTGATCTAAGTTGAAAATAGTGCCTAAGACAATATATGAATAGGGGTTGCCCTAGGTTTCAATACCTAAGAGTAGGAACCCTATGAATGATGATTGATGTTGCACTGAGAGCATGTTTATTTGGGTATGATTAATGGTTACCTTTGAGGTAGAATTAGAATCTCGTGAATAGTATTGATGTGCACTTGAACGTTTTGAGGATTAAACTATTCATTGTGAATCGTGATTCTAGTATGTACTTTGGATATTGTTGAGGAAACATGATTTCTCAACTCAGCTGATGTTGAGGTTCTAAGAGTCGAATTATGAATTCGGCGAATGTTTCTTGGGATTATTTTAGGATACTTCCTTAATGTTATGACCTTTGAACCATGATGATTCTAGCATTTTTATTGGGTATGGTCGAGATTTCAAAATTAGGTTGATAAACCTAAATGTTGGATGGGCATCTAGAGGGTGCTATCAATTGAATTGTGATAAAAGAATTAAACCTGATAGTTGAGTGATTCTTTAGGTATGTGAATCGACATGTATGAATTGAGGTATTAAGACATGCACTAGTGCAAAAAAACATTTTAAGACCACCTCATTTTTATTGGGTATGATTGATGTTTACCTTGAGCCCTTGATCGAAGACTTGAAGGAGTTATGGGAAGAAGGTGTTGATGTTTTTGACTCTTTCAAGAAGGAGGTCTTTAAATTGCGAGCCATGATATTCTGTACTATAAACGACTTCCCAGCATATGGTAACTTGTCAGGGTATAGTGTAAAGGGCCATAAAACATGTCCGGTTTTTGAAGGCACATGCTACCATCAACTCCAATATGGAAGAAAGGCGGTTTATCTTGGACATAATAGATTTCTTAGACGGGGCCACCCATATCGTCGACTAAAGAAAGCCTTTTTTGGTGGCCAAGAGTATGAAGATGCTCCGGTGGCATTGACTGGGGAGCAAGTTTATGAGAATGTGAAAAATATCAGTGTCCTCTTCAGTAAGACAGCCAAGAGTAGAAAAGAAACAAATATATGAAAAAAGAGATATGTATTCTTCGATCTTCCATATTGGCGCAATCTTGATGTGGGACACTGTATTGATGTCATGCATGTGGAGAAAAACGTATGTGATAGTATTGTTGGCACGCTTCTCAACATACAAGGTAGTTCCAAGGATGGTGTGAAGACAAGATTGGATTTGCAAGCAATGAGAATATGCGAAGACTTACATCCAAGGCCATATGGAAAGAGAATTTATTGTCCCCCGGCTTCTCATACTTTGTCTAAGGATGAGAAACGAAGTTTTTGTGAGTGTTTACATGACACAAAAGTTCCCACGGGGTATTCTTCAAATTTTATAAGGCTTGTATCAATGAAGGACTTGAAATTAGTAGGCCAAAAGTCTCATGATTGTCATGTCTTGATGCAACAGCTACTTCCAGTAGCTATTCAAGGCATCGCCGAATATGATCTTCAAGTCGTTTTGACTAGACTTTGTTTCTTCTTCAATGCGGTTTGTAGTAAAGTTTTCGAGATTGAAAAGTTGGATGAATTGGAGAATGAAGGATATCTTATCTTGTGCCACCTTGAGAAGGTTTTTGTTCCTACATTTTTTGACATCATGGTTCATCTAATTGTTCATCTAGTGAGGGGGATAAAGTTGTGCAGCCTTATCCATTTACGGTGGATGTACCCAATTGAAAGATCTATGAAATTCCTAAAAGGGTACGTGAAGAACGCATGCGGCGAAGCATCAATTGTTCAGAAATATGTTTTTGAAGAAGCCATAGAATTTTATCAAAATTATTTGGCCAAAGTAAGACATATTGGCCTTCCTAAACATCAGCATGCTAAAGGGGGTAGGCGAGGGGCTTTAGTAAAGAGTGTGGATCCTGATGAATTGTCACAAGTCCACTTATACATCTTGAATAATGTCGATGAAGTTCAAGACATCATAGAAGCACATAAAGAAGCTGTAAGGAAAGAAAATCATAAAATGACTAAACAAATGTTGATTAGGGAGCATAACAGAACTTTTATAAATTGGTTCAAACAAAAGGTCAAGGGAGAGGAATGTGTTTCTGATACAATCAAATGGTTAGCACGTGATCCGGAGGTTGATGTCATAAGTTGGAATTCGTATGTGATCAATGGTTATACATTTTACATGAAGTCCCTAGATGATAGGAGCACCGTCCAGAACAGTGGTGTTATGTTAGAGGCTGAATCTATGCACTTCTCTAGTTCGAATGACAAGAGGCCGAAATTGGCAGTCATGCCATATTATGGGGTTATTGAAGAGATTTGGGAGGTGGACTATGTTCAAATTAGATTTCCCATTTTCAAATACAAGTGGGTTAATGTCAATAATGGTGTTTGGATTGATCGGCTAGGATTTATATTAGTCGATATCAATGGTAGAAGTTTTGGAGATGAACCTTGTATTATGGCAGACCAGGCAACAAGTGTTCTATATCACCGATCAGGAAAATAAAATGTGGTCTGTAGCTCTCCAAGGAAAAATGTTCATTGATATTGATGATGAAATTCATTCATATTACGGTCTTCCTCAGAGCACTCCTTTTTCAAGGGATCTACCGGACATGAACGAAGAAGATGAAGTGGATAATGAACCCAGAATAAGAAATGATCATCAAGAAGGGATATGGGAGGATATCCCTTTATAAAAGAGTCAACTCATAATGTAATACTCATATGCGAGTTCTTTGAAAACTTTAAGGTTTTAACTATATATATTCCTTCTATGTTCTTAAACAATAATGTCACCTTTGTGAAGCTTTTGTTCTTGTTTTATTTTTGTGGCGGGATCCGATATATATGTTATAAAAGGGGATATCATGTTACGTTGTTGGTTGGGATCAGATGAAGGCATGGTGCTGTATTTGTAACTCATCATTGTATTTGTTATAAGTTATCTTATTGTATATATTCATTAAGGTGTTGTTCATTAAGGTGTTGTATTTTTTTGTGCTGGATTGGAGTGGTGGATGTGTGTGTGTATATATGATCAGGAAGAACAAAACAGGGAAAAATTCTGAAAAATTTAGACCAGGAAATAATAGCGCCGGTCTTAAAAGTTCAAATGTTAAGACCGGATGAATTTATATGTCCGGTCTTAAAAGTATATGCCGAACTTATAACAGTTGGTCTTTTAAGACCGTCTGTTTATTAAGACCGGTCTAAAAAGTTCAATTTTTAAGACCGGATGTATTAAGTACCCGGTCTTAAATTTAATTAATTTTAGAACCGGATTAGTTAGGCCTTTGGTCTTAGAAGTCGGTATTTTTAGACCGAAGTTTCTTTATCCGGTCTTAAAAATGTCGATATTTTTAGACCGGTCTATGGTTTGGTCCAGTCTTAAAAGTTGAGTTTTAGATCGAACAAAATACATATCAGGTCTATATAGTACGACTTTTAAGACCTAACTTTTAAAATGTCCAGTCTAAAAAAGTTTCTTTTAGACCGGTTCGAATTCGGTCTTAAAAGTTACGGATTTTTAATACCATTTGGAAAAAGACCAGGTGTCCGGGTAGGTCTTACAGTACCTCTTTTGTTCGGTCTTCAAAGCCTTTTTTCCACCCGTGATGGTACTAATTGGTTTAAATGAATTAAGACACTAGAATGTGGTACCAATGTGTAGGAGTTATCTGGAGGTTGCTAACTGTTGATCTAGCATAGGGAAAGATCTTGATTATAGAATATTCCCTTAGAAAGAATGATGGAGGGTTTGTTCCTCAATCGAATTGGGTAGTAGCTCGAACCTTAGTAGCTACAAGTCATAGTCTCATGACCGAGAGATAACTATAGATACGTTAGTGGCTAATAAATTTCCCAAAAGTATGGGTTGAATACCTGATAGGGAACGTTGATTACATTCGTGATATGAATATATATGGTGGGTAGTGAGACCTATTGGGCTGGTATGTCCTTAGGTTGTGAGGTTTCATATGCGTTCAATAAGAAGCACCCAGTTGTTAGACCATGAATCGGGGCGTTTTCCAAAGAGATTATGAAAACGAGAATCATAGGAGTATCCCGTAACGATCGGAAGGCATTTGCAATAGAATGGACCGAGTATCCTATGAATGGTTTGAGTAGCCAAGGATAGAGTATGGAGTGTGTTTAAAATGGATGAACTTCTAGAGTAGTTGTCTGGTTCTTGGGTATGTTTGAAAATTGAATTTTAAACTCACCAATGCACTTGCCTTAACTATAGTGGATTGTGCCAAATCAATGTGAACTAAGAGTGATGAAGGATGGGAAGAAATGATTTCTTCATAGCTTGATCATATGCAAAGTTTTTGGTGGGCCGGATTCCTATATCTCCTTGTGTAAGAAGAAAGAAAAAGAACATTCTTATTCCCAAAAAATAAAAAAAATGTTTTTATCGCAATAGATTCAAAAAAAAAAAAAAAAAAAAAAAAAAGGCAGTGAGCATAAGTTTATCACATACATGTTAGGTAAGTTCAATGCATGCATGACAATATATATGTGTAAATTTGCAGTGTAGAACTTACTCCTTGTAATTTTTATTATAATGCACCAATTATTAATTCTGTCAAACTAAAGAATGGCAATAAATCATTAAATATATTATAAGTTAATAAAAGTTTTCAATTCTACCCCTCTTTAATTGATATGACTTAATTCTTCTAACTTTAGACATCAACTAATAACAAAGGTAAAGTGAGAAAAAAGTAATTAATATGGCTATTGGTGCCTTATATTTAAGACCAAATATTATTTTAATAAAAAGAAGAGTGAGTATTTAACAAGAGATCGTGAGAGAAACATATGACTTTCCAAGCACTAGCGAATTCTTCGTCCCACGGCATCGATGTACTTGGCTTGCTGCTATATTTGTCAAAGATTTATTACTTATTGTCCTATTATTGGTGAACCTTTGTGGAGGCATTCCTACGTGCATACGCAGAATATTCCTACTGACTTAAATGTATGACTTAGTTTGGGAGTGGACTTTGGTAATAAATAAATACAATGCCTTTTTTTTTTTTTTTTTTTAATAAAGGTTATATAATCTCACATGTGTTATAATTAAGTAATCAAAGGCAATTTTAACAGACTTTTGCACTAGCCTGATGAGGAGACAGGCGAAGCTAAATTCATGTCGAGAATTCTGGAGGAGGATGAGTTTCAGAAGGAGTAGGTTCAATTTTTCTCCTTTTTTCCTTCACCCTTTCTTTTTAAATAATCAGGCAATTTGGAAATTACGCATTTAAACTTATTCTTCACCAGATTTCTAGGGATTTCAGAAATATTCTGCCATTTCATGGAATTTTTTAGTGATAACATTATTTATTTGAGACTTTAAAATAATTCTCTCTATTTTAAATAGCCAGTTTATTTGGTGTGTTTTGAATTAGTGTGTTAAGGTGTGCCCAACACTCTGGATTATTTTCTTAGATGTGTCTAATATCCTATAGTATTTTGTTCTTCATTCAGCACATTGAAGTAACTTTGTAGAGCAATTTTATCCTTAAAGTATGAATATTTTTCAGGAGAAATTATGCACATAAAAAAATTTAGGAGTAATTTTAACCTTATAATTAACTCCAAAAAAAAAATCCTTCAAGTGAAGTTGTATCCAACACTAATACTTTTTTTTCAATAGTAACTTTAGAGTGCTAGACGCGCTTGAAAAACAAGTTAGGATGCTAGGTGAATGAAAAATACATTAGGATGTTTGGTCACACTTGGAAAAATAGTTTATGGTGTTGGATGAACCACAAACTATTTTAGGATTAAGGAACAAATTTGCCGTGGAAGTTTTCACCGAGGAAAAATATTGCCTTGGAATTTTTTTAGGCTCAATTTCACACCATAAATTTTAAAACGAAGCAACGTTGCCTTATACCATTAGAAAACTAATGTTAACCATTTTTTTTTTAATGGAATAGGGAAACTTTCCTCAATTTTAACACTTTTGGGGTAATATTGAACCTAAAAATACTTTCGGGCAACCTTATTATTTTGTAAAAACTTCCGAGATAAATTTATACATTAACCCAAATATTTTAAAATACTGAATGCACGTAAAAGAATACTTCACGCAATTGGACTTACGTTATCAACCTTGAATTATCAATGCCTTTCATTGCACGCCCCACAGACAATTCATAAGAGACAAAACAATGAAGGGCAGAGAGAGAGAGAGAGAGAGAGAGAGAGAGAGAGAGAGAGAGAGAGAGAGAGAGAGAGAGAGAGAGAGAGTAGTGCATGACAGATTGTTGTTAATGAGAGAGAGAGAGAGTAGTGCATGACAGATTGTTGTTAATCAATGAATCACAAGTGGAAAATAATGGTTCCAATATTATATTCTGTTGTTTCTATTATTATTAAGTTGGAATCAACTTAATTAGAACAATATGAACTGGAAATGACAGGGAAAAAAGCTCAATCGAATCAACTAAACAAATCTACAAGTAACTTAAACAATTCTGTGTAATTAACAAATTTCTTTAAGAGAAATTTTAAAATTTTAATAGTGTTGACTATATATTTAACCAAATTTTTAATCTATGTAAAATTGTTAGTAGGTCCTCAAAATAAGGATGGGAAGGATGTGAGTACCAACTAAGGAACAATACACAAATGCTTTTGACAATATATATAAGGATTAATTACTTTCAAAACAAACTTAGTGTAAGCTAGGCGTCGTTTATAAATAAAAATAGAAATATCAGGAGCAATTAGAAAATTGAGGTAGAATAGAAGGATGAAAATCTTAATTTTCTCTAAAACTTTTATTAAAAATATTAAAAATTTTGTTGCGTAAAATAATTTAAGAGGGCTCTGTTTGATATGCTTAGTTTTAATGATATTACATGTAGATGTCAAATATCAAGAGCAAAAAGTTTGTATAATGTATTTTTCTTATACCTTGACTAATTGTTACATTTAATGTAAAACTATATTGTAGATTAGACAAGCAAAGGAAGAAGATATCAAGTTGGATTTTGAAGAAAGATTAAAAGAAAGAAGATGTCAAGTTGGAGTGTGGAGAATGAATGATCAAGAAGAAGAAAGATATAAAGAAGAACTTGCATCATACTAGTCAAGAAAAGGAATAAGATATCCAACAGGATTATGGAGGATGATATAGAAGAAGAAATGAGATTGATCAAAGAAAGAACAATTATTCAAAAAAGGGAAAGAAGTTATTGAATCAAATTATTGTGAATGATCAAGAGAAAGAACAACAAGACATTGAAGGATAAAGTTATCAAATATGGGGAGAAGAGATTAAAGAAAGATGAACTTGTAAGATATAATGAGAATATCAATATTCAAGTTGTTAGATGTGATATTGAAGGTCTTTAAAGTCAAGTGGAAGTTGGAATGACTCAATTTGAAGTTAAGATGCCTTATAATAGAAGTTATAACAACTTCACTCAAGTCATCGACCATCCACTCGAGTGGCACCTTCAGAGATGAATTTTTAATGACTACTCGAGTGATGACCACTCTACCATGGTTAGTTTTCGTTTAGCCTAATAGAGGTCTAGTATTTTGGCCAAATTTCCCAAACCACAACTTCGATTGAGTTTAATTTGTTTCATATGAAACTAGACTCCACAAGCGACGCACAGAGAGTAAGATCAAGCTCAATGGGTGATGAAAATGATATGAATTTCAAAAGTTGATACTGAAATTTCTCGTTTTTTCAAACTAGGTTCAGTAATTTAAACATATATCCCAAACCACAACTTTGTTTAAGATTAAAACTTGTTGCATATGAAACTGGATTTAAAGACTCCAAGATCATGCTCAAAGAGGTTTGGATGGAACATATATGAATTTCATAAGCTGGCACGCAAAATTCTGACACTATCCATACCAGCTCTCTGGATTGATCATAACTTTATACAATGAATTTTGAGCTAACTCTTTTTGTATTGGAACATAGACGGTCATTTATTTGGAGTTAAAATGTATTTATCACTAGCAATGATCACTTCAGTGATGCACTATTCACTTTGAAGATCTTAAAGGAGCAATTGAGTGAGAAGGAGCAATTGAGTGAGAACTTGAGTGATGACCTATCACTGGTGACATTATTGTAGTGATTTGAAAGTTATGAGTCTTCATAGTTTAATTTTAATCACCATATATCGGTTTTGTTGATTCAATATATTTTTGAAAAAGGCTCTTCACCACAACAGCTACTGGACGTGAGCAAGTATCTTCATTAATGATCACTCGAGCGATCATTTTAGTGATGCAACTATTCCTCATCACTTCCCCTTCACCATGGTGATTATAATAGTGATCTCATTTCTAAAGTATATATTTCAAATAGATCACTCGAGTGACCTTTCAAGTAATATGTTCTAAATTATATCACTTTCAGGCCCTCCCCCCTCGTGAAATAGGCAATGATTAGTTTTCTAAAAAGAAATTCAAATTTCTTAAGTTTTTTATTTTACACTCAATTCAATCTAGCCGGTTCTAACAAGCTACAAAGGTTTTTCATGTCCATATATAGTCATGGAAAAGGACAAGCCACAAAGGTGTTGTCTCTTACTTTGGTTAAATAATAATACCCTAAAAGTTTCATTTATTTCATGATTATTGTGCTGAACTGATTTTTAAAGAAATAAATACAAATGTCGACGTGAATAATTTTTTAAGAGAAAACTGGGAAAAAAAATGTTAAAAGAAATTTTTTATCGCCAAAAGTACATTTTTCACGGCAAACATATGGATAATTACAGATGATGAACTAACTAACTTTCAACGACTAATGGCAACTACCATAAACAAAATATTTTCACTACTGGATTTATCATTGGCCCAGGAGGCCCAGGAGAAAATCTTTAACTTTATAATTAATTTAATATAAAATACAAAATGTACAGTAATCAACATTATTCAAGAGCTATGACTAATATACCTTATTTTTAAGGGTTAAGGTGTAAAAATACATGTGTGCTTTGGTCATACGATCGCCCAACTGACAAGTGTTTTTTTTAGGTGCAAAAGTGACTATGTGGTTACAAATTATGTGCAAAAATACTATTTGACTGTTAAGTTTTTTTTTTTTTTTTTTTTTGTTTGTTGAATGATGATGTGGCTTTCAAAGGTGCAAAAATACACATGTGGTTTGGTCAAAAAAGCGTCCAACACCCAATGATTTTTTTAGGTGCAAAAATACTATATGACTGTTAGTTTGACTTTTATTTATTTATTTATTTTTTTGGCTAACTGGACTAGCTTTCTTTTGTTTCTTTTATTTGTTTGATTTTTTATTATTATTATTATTATTATTATTATTATTATATAATATAAATAGAATATAATTATATAATTATTTTTTTATTTTTTTTTCATTTTTGAAATATTGAAAATTGAATATAAATATTGATTTCCAATTTATCTATGTTTCATTTACATTTCTAATTTATATATTTAACATATTTCTATTTTGAATTTAAAAAATTTACAAATATATTTCTATATTCCATTCATATTTCTATATTGAAAAATGGATAACAATAATATTTCAAATCAAGTACAAACAACAAAAACACATAAAACAAAAGAATAAAAAATAATTTTTTATTTTTCATGTCCCGGATTACGTCTTGGATCATTAGATAGGAATCGAAGATGAAAAGAAAAACAAACGATATCACTACCGTGTAAACAAAAAGTACATATGAGAGGATTCATAGTGTAAAGCTTATCGATATTACAAATTAAGATTATTAAAATGTTCAAATCTTTGAATAAATCCTGAATTTTTTAGGACAATATTAGTATTCAAATTAAGGATCTTATCAAAAACTTACAAAGAAACCACTTGCTAAACAAAAGCTAAGAGAAAAAAGAGTACAAAACGTAATTAAGTTAATATTATTAAGTATTAAGATTCAGTTTATATTATTATTATTAATAATAAAAAATGAATTTTTATTTAGTTAATATATAAGATTTTTATTTAATTAATATTAATAAGAAATCAAAATAATAAAATAATAAAAGAACAAAAAAAAAGCACTTGGTGTTGGATGCTATTTTGGCCAAACCACATTATATTTTTGCACCTTGAAAGCCACATCATCGTCCGGTCGGTAGTCAAAGTCAAACTTAACGGTCAAACGGTAGTTTGGCACCTAATTTATAACCACATAGTCACTTTTGTACCTAAAAAAACACTTGCTACCGAACGCCGCTCCTCTCACAAAAGCATATGTGTTTTTGCACATTAACCCTATTTTTAAAATACTGTACAATATATGATGAGGCTGGTTCACCAAATAACCATCTTGTCTATTACTTGTTTTAAAAAAATTGTGAAGCCTTATTTTTGAATTTTATGTGTATTTATGAGGATCTGTTTTTTCTGCTCTTGAAGGGAAAATAAAAAGTATCAAACGACTTTATATTGCAAGTTTCGTGCATATAACCTTTTAAATTTTCTTATACAGTTAAACTTATAATAATTAGTCAAAATACGTCTAGATGTGATCTTATTTTCCGTTCCCCAATAATTTTAAAACATATTTATAATTGATGTATGTAACAATTTATCAGCAAAAACAACGAAACAATTCTTATTCAAGAAGCCATATGAGTAATACAATTTCATCTCAGCTTCAGGAGATAGACAGACAAATATTATTAAGAGGCCAGGAAGAAAATATTCATCCCAACAAACGGTTGAGAAACTTTATTAACCAATATATGCATTCATTGGCAAGTACCAATGACAAACCAAATCTCCAAAAACACAATGAACATAAAATAAAGGAAGTTGACCATTTGAGTGAATAGAAAAACAAATCAAAACACTGGAAATTTAATGAATAGTGATGATGAAGATTTGTTTAAGCACATTGAAAGCCGTGGTTGTTCCTGCCACAGTTGTTAAGGATTAAGCTTAAGTCGACCGGAACGTTGAGAGGGATGCCTAAGACGTTCCCGTTGATGATTGTGCAAAGGCAAGCAGCGGCTTCAAGATCAACCAAACCCTGAATGAGGCTGCAACATGGGAGTGTTGGTGGTGATCCAACGACAAGGTTCACCAAATTCAACGCATTAGCACATACACCTAACTTAAGTGCATCTATGAATAATTTTTTAAGAGAAAACTGGGAAAAAAATGTTAAAAGAAAAATTTTATCGCCAAAAGTACATTTTCACGGCAAACATATGGATAATTACGGATGATGAACTAACCAACTTTCAACGACTAATGGCAACTACCATAAACATAATATTTTAACTACTTGATTTATCATTGGCCCAGGAAAAATTTTTTAACTTTATTTTTAATTTAATATAAAATACAAAATGTACAGTAATCAACATTATTCAAGAGGTATGACTAATATATCTTATTTTTAAGGGTTAAGGTGCAAAAATACATATGTGCTTTGGTTAAAGGATCAAGTAGCAAGTGTTTTTTTTTTTTAGGTGCAAAAGTGATTGTGTGGTTACAAATTAGGTGCAAAAATATCATTTGATTTGTTAAGTTTGATTTTTTTTTTTTTTTTTGTTGACTGGACAATGACGTGGCTTTCAAAAGTCCAAAAATACACATGTGGTTTGGTTAAAAGAGCGCCAACACCAAATGATTTTTTTTTTTAGTTGAAAAAATACTGTTTGATTGTCGGTTTGACTTTTTTTTTTTTTTTTTTTTGCTGACTGGACTAGCTTTCTTTTGTTTCTTTTCTTTGTTTGATTATTATTATATAATATAAATAGAATATAATTATATAATTATTTTTTAATTTCTTTTTCGTTTTTGAAATATTGAAAATTGAATATAAATATTGATTTCCAATTTATCTATGTTTCATTTATATTTCTAATTTATATACTTAATATATTTCTATATTGAATTTAATAAATTTAGAAATATATTTCTAATTTATATTTCTATATTCCATTCATATTTCTATATTGAAAAATGGATAATAATAGTATTTAAAATAAAAAACAAACAAGGAAAACACATAAAACAAAAGAATAAAAAAAATATATGATTTTTTATTCTTCACGTCCCAGACTACGTCCTAGATCATTAGATAGGAATCGAAGATGAAAAGAAAAACAAACGATATCACTACCGTGTAAACTAAAAGTACAAAAATGAGAGGATTCATACGTAAAGCGTATCGATATGATAAATTAAGATTATTAAAATGTTCGAATCTTTGAATAAATCCTGAATTTTTTAGGATAGTATTAGTATTCAAATTAAGGATCTTATCAAAAACTTACAAAGTGACTTGCAAAACAACGGCTAAGAGAAAAAAAAGTACACGAACGTAATTAAGTTAATATTATTAAGTATTAAGTATTAAGATTCATTTTATTATTATTATTATTATTAAAAAATGAATTTTTATTTAGTTAATATATAAAATTTTATTTAATTAATATTAATAAGAAATCAAAATAATAAAATAATAATAATAATAAAAAGCACTTGGTGTTGGATGCTATTTTGGCCCACATTATATTTTTGCACCTTGAAAGCCACATCATCGTCAATCAGTAGTCAAAGTCAAACTTAACGGTCAAATGATATTTTTGCATCTAATTTGTAATCACATAGTCACTTTTGCACCTAAAAAAACACTTGCTACCGAACGCTCTCCTAACAAAAGCATATATGTGTTTTTGCACATTAACCCTATTTTTTGAAATACTGTACAATATATGATGAGGCTGGTTCACCAAATAACCATCTTGGTTATCATTTTTTTCCAAAAAAAAAAAAATTGTGATGCCTTATTTTTGAATTTTTTGTACATTTATGAGGATCTGTTTTTTCTGCTCTTGAAGGGAAAATAAAAAGGATCAAACGACTTTATATTGCAAGTTTCGTGCATATGACCTTTTAAATTTTCTTATAAAGTTAAACTTATAATAATTAGTCAAAATACGTCTAGATGTGATCTTATTTTCCGTTCCCCAATAATTTTAAAACATATTTATAATTGATGTATGTAACAATTTATCAGCAAAAACAACGAAACAATTCTTATTCAAGAAGCCATATGTAACATCTCATTTTCAAAAGCAGTATAAATTTTTTTTTCATCAGAGTAGAGCATCGGAGCGATTGAGTAACTGATATTTGTATTCAAAATACCGTAAGTCTGGCTGATTACGGTAGCGGTAAGTTATACCGAGTGTTTTCAAAAGTAAATAACAAAAGTGGAAAGTCTTGGTGAGTCCCTATGCGTGCCGCTTGCCTTTCTCCTCGATCCTCGGTCCTCTTGACCGACGCTATGTCAAGAGCCGAGGTTCAATACCCATTGAACCTCGGGTAGGTTAACCTCATGTTTATATATACAACATAGACAGTATATGAGCATACAAACAAGCTTATCCCCAAGACACACGTATTTAGGTGGATATGTCGCACCTAGCATACGTTTCACACTTAACAATCGTTTCGCACCTAGCACCTCGCACCAAGCAAGCGTATCCCAACACCCGGCAAAGCATAATAACAAGAAGATGTATGATTAGAAATACATAACCACGTATGTAAGATAATAACAGCGTATGTAACATAACCACGTATGCTACAGCAATACATAACCACGTATGTAAGATAATAACAGCGTATGTAACATAACCACGTATGCTACAGCAATACATAACCACGTATGTAAGTCTTAGTCGATGAACACAACAGTCATATATATATACCATACACATAGCACATGTACGCATACAATAAACATCGAGTTAGTGTTACAAGATACGCGAACGTACCTTCGTTGATCGGAACTTCTAGACGATTTATGGTTGAGTGTACGCAATGTAAGTGATTACAGATATCCTATAAGGATGATAACGTTTCTAATCAATGGTCAACGGTATACCGGACATTCTAGTCCCAAATTACCATTTTACCCCGACTCCCCTAATCGGCGGAATTTCGCGTAACTTCGTTACTTTAACTCTAATCTTCCAAAATTTTGACATATCTCTATCTCCAATAATAAATATCATATTTATCCCTAAAACATGATATCTAAACTAACTTGGAAGATTAAAGATTAATCTAGCATTTCTACTATAACTACGAAGGAACTACTAAAGCTTAAGACCAGGGACCGAAGAACTTACCCAAAGACTTCGCTACTCCTTTTCCGAAGCTCCTCCTTGCTCTCACTTCTCTCTAACCTCTCTCTAGGAATTGTGAATAGGTGAGGAATGAAATGAAATGGGAAGACCTATTTATAGAAGATTTTGGTGCACTATTCATGCTTTATCATACCGAATCTCAACCGTTGGATCTAGCTTGGACACAAGGCATCATCTCCACCATACAACACATCTCCTTACCTCATCATGATGTCATCAAGGTGATGTCACCCATGTGCTTTATGAACTTCTACCGATAAAGTTCCTGTTCGGTGTAATTCCGCAAAATCTCAAAAATCCGGAACACAAACGAAGCTCTATTCTTCCTCTTCGGAAATATTTGAGTTAACTAAATTTTTGATCACATTAAGGGTATTCCGTAACTGCTTAGAAGATTCTAAGCCGAACGACGTCGGTTACGGAAATTACTTCGAGGTGACACTAACTTCGAGACAAAAATTCACGGTTCATAATATGTCCAGTTGTTTATTACTTAGTTCAAGGATTTTGAGTTATGATTTATTTTCCATCGGTTCTCACTTTTCTTATCGCCCTTTATTTACAAAAATATCTTCTCATCTCGATCCCTTATTCGCCCCGGCTAGTTACGGAAATGACTTCCGCTAACACCGACTTGGACAAAAATTCACTTGTTTGTAATTTGTCGACCTAAGAAACTTAGTTCATGGTTTTCTAGATAGGATTTAATTTTTATCGGTTCTCATTTATCCAACCTGGTTCTTCCACAAATATCTCTTTTATATTATTATAATGATACAAATATCATGATATTTATTATTTATTTTATTATTATTATTATTTTATTTTTTATTTTTATTTTTTCCTTCCTCTTTTTTTTTTTTAATTTTTTTCTTTTTTTATTTCTTTTTTTTTTTTTTTTTTCCCCCTTTTTCCTTTTTTTTCCCTTTCTTTTTCTTGAAAATATCATTCCTCTTTTTTTTTTTTTTTTTACTTTAATTATCTTTAAAAATTCTCCCTATTGGTTCTTTTGTCCAAGCTTAGATAATTAGCCATTAATTACCTAACTAATCACTTTCTAATTGTTGATAATTTTCTTAATTAAGATTAATCATTATCTCACAACTATTTTACTTACATTGGTATTTTATGCTCCATGTAAAATATTAAAAATCATGGGCAATTTATGTTCCCCAAAATTATATTTAATTTTGCTTCATTATTTTTCAAGAAAAATAATCCCAAAAATTCCTAAAATTAGAGACAACATACTTTCTAATTTTTAATAAATACTTTATTGCCTCATGAGATTTATCATAATATTTTTAGGCCATTTTACGTCCCAAAAATGCACTTTAGGGATTTTTAGCTCTTTATCTCTTCCAATTTCCACAGAAATTACCTTAGAAAATAAGATGATTATAACTTATTATTTGAGACTACATATTCACCTATTTCCAATAGATAACATTTGCTAAAGTATAGTATTCCAGATAGATAATTATCCGGGTATTACACCATATGAGTATTACAATTTTATCTCATATAGATTATAACTTTTTGAATTTTATGTATACTTATGAGGATCTGTTCTTTCTGCTCTTGAAGGCAAAATAAAAAAGATCAAACGACTTTATATTGCAAGTTTCGTGCATATAACCCTTTAAATTTTCTTATACAGTTCAACTTATAAAAATTAGTCAAAAGACGTCTACATGTGATCTGATTTTCCGTTCCCCAATAATTTTAAAAAAGATTTATAATTGATGTATGTAACAATTTATCAGCAAATAAAACGAAACAATTCTTAGTCAAGAAGCCATATGAGTATTACAATTTTATCTCAGCTTCAGGAGATAGACAGACAAATATTATTAAGAGGCCAGGAAGAAAATATTCTTCACCACAAACAAATGAGAAACTTTATTAACCAATATCTTTATTCATTGGCAAGCACCAATGACAAACCAAATCTCCAAACACACAATGAACATAAAATAAAGGAAGTTGACCATTTGAGTGAATAGAAAAACAAATCAAAACACTGGAAATTTAATGAATAGTGATGATGAAGATTTGTTTAAGCACATTGAAAGCCGTTGTTGTTCCTGCCACAGTTGTTGAGGATTAAGCTTAAGTCGACCGGAACGTTGAGAGGGATGCCTAAGACGTTCCCGTTGATGATTGTGCAAAGGCAAGCAGCGGCTTCAAGATCAACCAAACCCTGAATGAGGCTGCAACATGGGAGTGTTGGTGGTGATCCAACCACAAGGTTCACCAAATTCAACGCATTAGCACATACACCTAACTTAAGTGCATCTATGGGACAGTTATCCCCTGTGGATGGCACATAATAAGTGGAGCTCACCATTGTGAAGAAAAAAGATTGAGAGAGAGGAGAAAGGCAAGAGATTTGAGAGCCATTTTTTCCACAAAAGATGCAACAAGCTTTAGGCTTTACTTGATGCCTTTTTGTAAATTGGCTGTGTGAATGATATTGGAGACGAATAGAGAGGTATTTATAGGTGAGGATTGCAGGATTTTATGTATAGATTTGAGCAAGGATAAATAAAATATTGCTCCGGTCTTAAATATAAGAGCTAGATAACTAATATAAGTTGTATACATTAAGAAGTTAATTAAGTTAGGTATTTGTAAAACAATTTGTGTTAGTTTACCTATAATACCACTTTTAATTATTTGCATTGAAAATTACTCACGTAATAAATTAATCCCTCTTAACTAACTTGCATTGAAAATATAATTAAACTAATCTTTTTGTTAACGATTTTCTTCAAACCATGGAGCCTGACTATATATTTAACTGCCTTCGGTCATATACGTGTATGAGCTTGATGATAAGCGTTTGTTTTGATTCTAAATGTATGAAATTTTTTTTTTAATTGTCTAAAAAATTATAAACTTGACGACAACGAAGGTCCGTAATTTCTTGAGAGAAAAAATAAATTAAAAGCTGATAGAAATACAATTTACTTTACCCCTATTTATAAGTCACTTTCAACATATTTTACTTTCTGAGACTAGGAAAAACATAAAAACTCATTAATCTTGTTTTAAAATTAAACAATCTTTCAACTTTATCCATATTTGATACAGACATTACACCCAATACAAATAAAGTTAATATAAAATAAATGAATAGTAAAATTGTACATTCATATGAAAAGTTTAATAATGTGACTTATAAGTATGAAAAAAAAAAAAAAAATTTCTCAACCTTATAATAGAAATAAAGGAGTACATTACAACTAACTTCTTATGATCATAAAAAAATAATATTTAACTATATAATATTCTTGTTGCAATCATTTAATGTGGGAAGATAATTTATTATTTTTCATTGTAATGGTTGACTAAACTACTATTTTAAAAAGGGTTACATGTGAGTAATTATTAGCTTGGTGTGTGAACTCTCCTAACTCATAGTTGACAGCGATGAGACCAGTAACAGTGAAGTTATTGGCAGAATCTATAAACAAAGTTGGCTCCGAATGATTCTGGAAAAAGGTGCTTATGTGTTTCATTTTGTCGTGTATTTGCATGTATTAATTGTTTAAGAAGTATGCATTACGAAATCAGATAAATAAAGATTACGGAATCTATATATGATTTTCCATGTATTGTTAATACGTAATGGTGCATGTTACGGAGCCTTAAATTTAGGTGACAATAATTGTTTTCAATTAAAACTAAATTATATATAAATCTCTTGAGTATAAATTATATAAATAACTCCTGTACATTTAATTTAAATTTGTATATTATTTTTTCAATATACGGAATCTTAGGAGAATGAGTTTCTAAGGGCACTCCACTTCACCAAGGCTATAGTATGTTTCTAGACTAAAAAGCACTTACACGAAAGTATTTATAAATTTCCTACCAATAAGTGTTTAATAGCAAGATTTGAACTTACAACCTCATAGATTAGTAATTTTATACATTATTTATCTGCAAGAAAATTCAAAGTTTAAGAGATTAATGCATATATATATAAAAATAAAGTTTTTTTGTGGTATATAATAGATAGGTTAGGGTTATCTGTACGAACTCATGGGGGCCGTTTTCAATAAGTTTTAAGGATTAAGAAAGTTATTTTAAAATTTAGTCCAAAATTTATGAAAGTTCCGTGTAATTTAGCTTTAAAATAAAAAATTGTGTTCTTTTAATTCCTAGTTATGACCCTAAACATAAATAGATAGATAAAGAATTAAAAGCTATAAAAAGAAAGCAAAAAGTCAAGACACAACTCTAGATCAAACTGATCATGATCAAAAGGATATACCAATATTATTGTTGATTAAAAAATCCTGTTCAACTTAATGTCTCACAACTCATAATGTTTATAGTAATAACGAATGAAGACAAAAAAAAAAAAAAAAGTAATAACAAAAGAAAAACACTAAAGTATAATACTTTTATATTCAATTTGATAAAAGAACACCTTTTCAGTTAACTTAAAACCCCCACGGCCTAAAACTTAATAAACTTTCAGCTTTGCTCTTGAGAACTAAGGTGACATTTTTAAGAAAAAACCGTTCAATAATAAAAATTCATACTTAATTCAATAAAAATCATATGACATAATTTTTGGCTCATTTTAATCCTTTGAAAGTCATTCAGATAAGGGAAACACTAGTCCATAACTCGCTGATCTGTTTGTATAAAGAAAACGAGTCAAGAAATGTGGTTTTAATATTTTCACATAGCAAACTCGGTAATCTATTTGTTTTTTTAAACAGATTAATACCATCTTTGAGTCTTATAGTTTAACTTCTTTTTAATTTTAGTCCCTGAAATTTCTAACACTTGGTTCTTATGCGTTTCACATAGTTTCTATAGTTTGAAAAAGACGTCGACGGTGTTAATTTTGATAACGTGATAATAAAGACGGTCAAAATTGCTGAGGTCGATGGCTGATTGGGCACGATGATGACCGTGTAATTTTATTGATTAGTTAACAACATGGACATATGACCAAAAATACATAGAAAGAATTACCCCAGAATGCACATCAACCTCAGGACTCATAGTTCTCAAAGTTATAAGTCCAGCCTTCAACAAGATGACTAATATTGAGGCCAAAGTTGGCATCTTTCTGTCTTTTCTCATCATATACAAAGTCGTCTCCGATTATTTTTTAAACATTTTTTTGTTCTGTCTTGTGTGGCTCCAGTGTTATTTCAAGCATTTGAGATGATTCTTCAGTTGTCCAAAATCTCAAACCTTGGGATGGATGGTCTATTTTTCTCATACTGCCCAGAACATGATCAAAATCTTGTGTAGTACACAAACTCTTTTTTTTTTTTTTTTTTTTTTTTTTTTTTTTTCAATCTCAGGTGCTTAATAAATCATTTACTATGTAATGGAGGATTATATAGTGATGCCGTAACGTATAAGCACCCTATTGTTACAAGTTGGACTTAGGAAGTAGTCAACAACAAGAGTTATCGTTCGAAATTTGCTTTAGCTTGTTTTTTATTTTTGTTGGGGATGTCGCGGGGATGATCAAAAAATGAAAATGAAATGATCCAAGTAAATTGAACATTGGCTGGGGCCCTAGACTTATAATGCTCTATCTATCTCTATTTTGTGGAGGAAAAACACAGGTAAACCCAAAGAAAAGAGAGAAAATTAAAAAAAAAAAAAAATCAAAGTAGAGGGAAGGTGTTGAACAATACGAATCACACGCCGCAGATATGATTTTAGAGCTGGGGCAAGCAAGATGGTAGTGCTCTTGCTCCTTCTGTAACATCTCGAATTTTGGGCCCTGAGAATTGAGAATAAGCCTAAATTAGACGGACAGTTAAGCCCAATTTGGGAAGAGTCCCAAGAATGTTGAGAGATAGGAAGTCTCTCGGGGACTAAGTAACTTGGCTATATGGGTCAGTGGACCAAGTATGTATAAGCCGTGGAATTTAAGTGTCAGAGGAAAAAGGGGCACTGGGCACTTATATGGTGTACATCTGGTTAGAAAAGATGTCACCCAACCATGTCCTAAGGTTCGGGACGATTAGTTGAGTATAAATTTACTAGTATAAGTGAGTATATGAAATTTCCAGGGTAGTAGGGTATGCCCTACGTTTTTGAGAAAAACACCGGTAAGTGGCATCGTTTGTCGGGTCTCGGTATTCGTGTCGCAATCCCAAGTAAAACCCGAGCAAGAATTCTAAGTACGCCGCAGTAAACTAAGGAAAACACGCAAAACAAGACAACAACATCAGAAACAAAACACGCAAACTGAGAAAACAACACCGGAACCCAAACACGTAAACCGAGACAAACACACACTTATGACGTTATACCCCAAGCAAGGGCAACACACAACATGCAAAATTTATGACACATGGCAAAGCTTTATTAAATCAGATTTTTTTTATGCCTTTTCTTCTCTTGGCGTGGACACATTCACACAAATACACAATCACTAACTCAATTCAATCTATCATTCTCTCTTTGCCGTGACCACCATCACACACACACAATCACTAATTCCATTTAATCTCTCCTTCTCATTTCCTTCCTTGCCGTGAACTCTCTTACAACACTCACATGCCAATTGTCTTCATGCATGTATAACACTTGCCAACAACACATCCCTCCTCAAGCCACTTGGCAATCACACACAATAACACCTCAACATCACAAACCACCTACACCCCTTCCCCATTTTATTTCCACTGTACACACACACAATTCCCTCAAAATCCAATAATCATTTCGGCTCCTCTCTTCCACAATTAATTCACGTTTACATACACACACACTCTCTTCACAATTGATCTCACATACACTTCCTCACTCTCAACCCTCACGGCACAACACACTCCCCCTTCTCTTCTATCATCTTCTTCATACCCTCCTCTCCTCTCCTTAGTCCACGGCATCCTCCTCTCTTCCACTAATTATCAACATCAACATCACATATAAAAAGAAGGGTCACGGTTTGAAGCAAGAAGAAGGTAAGAGTTTGAACTCAAGCTTTGGAATATTGAATTTTCTTACATGCATGTCAACCTTAATGGTCAAAACTCACATGCATGTGATTTTCTCAAGTATAGGCTGAAGATTGAACAAGGATTGTGTGGTAAAAGAGGCCACAAGTCCAAAGACAAGCTTAGTGGTAAGAACCTTCACTTCTTCTTGAAATTCTAAAGATTTTGATACTAAATCCAGATTTGGTAATCTGTGGTAAAATCAAAGAAATGAGTGGAATTTCGAAATTCTGAGGTTACCAACGTGTTCCTCGTGGAAAATGGAGTGGAAATATGTTGGTGAAATATTTTTTTTAAATCGATTTTCAAACATAAAATAACAAGCTCTTTAAAGAAGTAAAATCGCCAATTCTGGAAACCCTGAGGTCAGTAGATTGTTTGTGTGGTTTGACCATGTAAAACTCCTCTAGAAATTATGAAACTATTCCAGAATATAGAGGACATGTATATCTTTAAAATGGTGGGTATTTTGTATTTTTATAAGCTCTGGTCAGAGAGAAATAAATTATACAAAATGACCCTGCGTTTTGGAAACAAATCTGGACAGTCAAGAAAGACGTAAATTCTGGGAATTATTTCACAAGTCATGACCTTTGATAGTATTTTTCTATGAAAGTTGACTTCTCTAGAAACATTTGAGAGTTGAAAGAACATTAAAACTATTTGTTTAGAATTAATTAAAAATAGTTGAAGTTGTTGGATTTTTAAGGGTAGTGAAAGATAAAAGCTAAAAGTAACAAGTTTAAGTTACTAAATTAAACCCTTATGAAATAAGGGTTACAAAGGAAAGTAAATATTCATTTTCCCTGGTTCTAAAAGTATGGTTATATCATTAGGGCCATAAGGAGAATGAAGGAAAGAACTTCAAGCAACCTTGACGGTTAGCGAAAAGGAACTCGAGTAAGGACAATAGTCTTTAAAAGGTAGTGGGCTTACTTTACTTGCATGTATTTGATATTATTGCTTGTATGTATATGTTTGATTGCTATACTTGCTTGCTATGTTTAACATACTCGAATGATTGAAGCTCTGTTTATGATTATGCTATGGCCATGAGTATGATGCATGAAGCATTGAGCATGCGAGATATGTCATTATGTTAACATGAGCTTGTGTAAGGCAAGTATATCATACATTAGCATTTATCTTGCATGCATTGTATTGGTATTGTCGCACATTGGGATACCTCGGAATCTCACCCTCCTCCACCAACCAATAGACAGGTGAGCACAGGAGAGAAGTGCTGCATAAGGTTCGAGGAGGGAGCGTTGCTTGAAGAGGCCCAACGAGAGGGATATCTAGAAGAACCAAGGGGCAACAGTGATTAGTGTGTTTAGTTGTTTTTAATTTTCACTGAATATAAATGTATGTAAAGGGGTATAAACCCTGGGAATACCCCTGTTATGTAATCAAGTTTAATTCCGCTGTATCAGTATATTGTACTATTTCTGATTTTGCCACACTACTGCACAAGATTACGGTAAAGAATGTGGCACGCCTGGGGGTGTTACACCTTCCATAGCACAAAAAGTAAGCAAAAATATCAAAGAACAAAATGCATTACCGGTCCTCTAATAACTTTGGTTGTGTTCTATGTTTTATGCCTTTTTTTGGTTGTATGTCCATGTGGTTACCTAATCAACAAAATTATCCAGTCATCGTGCCCAATCAACCACCCACCTTAGCAATTTTAATGGTGTTTATGCCACATCATCAAACTTAACACCGATAACGTCCTTTCAAACTATAGGGACTAACTATGTGAAACGAGTAAACTTGGGACCAAAACCACATATTTGAAACTTTAGGGACCAAAACCAAAACGAAGTTAAACTACAAGGACTAAAGATGATATTAACCCTTTTTATGATGTCCAAATTATTCCACAAGTTTGTCTATCTTTGACAGATTATAAAATTTTAGATTCCTACCCTCTCTTATTTGACCCTTCTCATGTTTTAGTGACCTTTTTGGGGTTTTGAGAATTCCTTTGGATTTTTCCCTATAATCTAATTAGCACATAACATACAACAAATAGAGTTGGGAATAAGGATAGTGTTAGTTCTCAGATTATGTTTTGATGATAACAAACTTTCAAAAACAATAAAGACTTGATAATTCAAGTCACTTGAGTTCTGACTTCAAGACACTCGAGTGATAGAACTATATTTAAACTAAAACTTGAATCAGCAAGAATACTTACTCCAACTGATCTGAGACTGTCACTCAAGTGATAGGTAATACACTCAAATGATGATCCTTAACTTCCTGTGATTTTGCAAGTCACTCGTTGAAAGTTTGAAGAGTGATGCAAGATCACTGAAGTGGCTAAGTTAGCACTCAAGTGATCTCGCTTCACTTGCAAAAAATCAGCAAGTTACTCGTAGGATTTTTGAAAGCTATAGGAGATCAATCGAGTGATAAGCTTTGAGTACTTGAGTGAATAAGTGACTACTCAAGTGAATTCACTCGAGTGCTGGTGATCACTCGTTGAGATTTTTACAAGTCACTCGTGTGTTCTCTAAAAGATTTATTAAGATCACTTGACTTAATGAATTGCCACTCAAGTGATGGTATTTACTCGCAGACATTCTGCAAGTCACTCATCCATTTTCAGAAAGTTGAGTGAAGCTCACTTGAGTGAGAAAATTGTCACTTGAGTGATGATTGGCAACTTGTGAGTTTTTTTCAAGTCACTCGCTAATGCACCAAGAATGGAGTGATTCACATTTGGGAATCACTCAAGTGACTTGAAGGTCACTTGCAGTTAGCATTCAAGTCACTAATAGTGTTGAAGCTATTAAGCACTCGAGTGACAACATGTTTTGACACTTCACTACTAGAACTCTCAGTTCATCAGACACTCAAGTTGGATTGAAAACACTCAAGTGATTCTGGAATCATACTTCAAACTTTCAGCGAGTGAGTAATATTGTTTAGGGTTAAAGGCCTAATTTACCACAGAAGTTTTGCTAAGGGAGTGCCCAACACTCGAAAGTTTTTTTGGTATCAAATTTGCCCCGGAAGTATGAAAAAGGTAGCAAATTTGCCCCTCCGTTAATTTTTGTTAAATTTAAATGAGTACACACGTGGCATACCACCTCACCAATCAAAAGTATCATCTTTGCCCTGGAAGTTTTCATTGAGGATCAATTTTGCCCTGGAAGTTCTCACTAAGGAGCAATTTTGCCTCGGAAGTTTACAAAACGTATCAATTTTGCCATTCTTTCTCACATATTAAATTTGACTATTCAATCAGTCAAAGGCCACACATGTCTTGCCTTGAAAAGGTCGAACTTGAAGTTAGAGAAGGAGATCCTTGAGATGTTGAGCTCAAGGAGTCCTGAATTTGTGAAATCGAACTGGTCACAGGGACTGAAAGGTCTGTCACAAAACCCAGAGGAAGTATCACTTATGATCTAAGCAAATGAAACCCAAAACAAGAAATGAATTATTGCAAAAATTGGTTCAGTAAAAAAGAAATCAATAGTGATAATATTTACATTTGTACAACCGATCATTTGCTTAGATCATAAGTGATGCTTCCTGTGACCGGTTCGACTTCACAAATTCTCGGGTCGCCTTGAGCTCAACATCTCAAGGATCCTTCTCTGCCTCCAAGTTTGACCTTTTCAAGGCATGACATGTGTGGTCTTTGACTGATTTAATAGTCAAATTTAATATGTGGGAAAGAAGGGCAAAATTGATACGTTTCGTAAACTTCCGGGATAAAATTGCTCCTTAGTGAAAACTTCCGGGGCAAACTTGCTCTCAGTGAAAACTTCCAGGGCAAAAATGATACTTAACTCTTATTGGGTTGATGAGGTGGCATGCCACATGTACACTCAGTCAAACTTAACGGTCAAAATTAACTGAAGGGCAAATTTGCTACCTATTTCATACTTCCGGGTCAAATTTACTACCTTTTTCATACTTCCGGGGAAAATTTGGTACCAACAAAACTTCCGGGTGATGGGCGCTCCCTTAGCAAAACTTCCGTGGCAAATTAGACATTTAACCATATTGTTTATGCATAATTATTACTTACTTATACTATTTCCCCTAATTATTACTTATACGACTAATTCTGGAATCACACTTCACACTCAAGTTCTTATTTCAAATCACAACAACTTCAAGAATTCAAATTTTGTAATTAACATATGTTTATGCTTAATTATTACTTATACTACTTATCAATGCAACTAATATTGTTTGTGCATAAGTTTTATATGTTTAAAATCATGGATTAACTCAAAAAGTATGAAAACAATTTCCTGTGCATGTCGGAATTTTAAATTCAAAACATGAAACAGAGAACATGAAAGCAATCTCATAGTAGACCAAAGGGATTTCGTCCGAAGCATTTATTGTAGCGAAGATGAAAGTGATTGAACCTTGAATTCTTCAACGACTCCATTTGTCACAAACTGGAAGTTTGAATGCTCACAACGGTCATTAATGGCGTTCTTCTATAAATAACCAAGCATTCAATACATAGAAACTAACTAAGACAACTACTATCTTTTGATTCATTTATTGCTCAGTTAAATCTCTGTAATATTTTCTGATATTCGTTTTGCTCTTCAGTGATTAGTCATTTACTTTATGAGAGAGATATTATCAAACATTGTCAGTCCTTGTAAACTCTCTAGCTAGTGGGATCTTGAGTGTGGTTGTAGGATTACAACTTATAAGGGGAGTGAGTCTTGTTGTTAAGGATACTGTGGTGTCAATAACCACAGAATCTTGGAAGAATAATGAAAATCTCAGAGACTCTCCGGGACTGGACGTAGGTTAGAAAGTTAAGGTCGAACTAGTATAATCCGTTGTGAACACTTGGTGATATTCTTGAACTCTTGTTCTTTGTTTAAATTAGTAATCACATTTGTTTTTAAATTTTTAATATCACACAATCCAACCGCCTCTTGGGTCAAACATTGGCACTAACATTTGGTATCGAGTCTAATAGTTTTCTTATTTCAGGATTAACATCCCTAGAAAGATCCATGGAAGGAATTCTACCTTATGGTGCCTCCATTTATAGACCTCGACTTCAACGGAGGACATTTCTCGTTTTGGAAAGCAAAGTTCAGAGTCCTCTTAATGGCCACTGAATACGACCTTTGACAAGTAATCGAAGATGGAGATTATGTTTTAACGAAAAAAGTTGAGGAACGAGTAATCTTAAAGACTACCACAGAGTTTGATGACAATGAAAAGAAATCTGGTAACTCGAATAGCAAAGCTATTTTGATGATCTATAGTGCTCTTAGCCAAATGGAGTATTTTTGAATCTATAAATTCTCAATGGCTAAATAAATGTATGAAGCACTTGAAATTGCTTGCAAAGGTACTTTTGGCATCAAGGAGAACACAATAAATAGTCTAGTCACTGAATACAAACTACTTCGAATGAAGTTCGGAGAAAGTATAGCTAAGTTTGAACTTAGATGTACACATCTAATAAACCTGCGGGCAGCCTTAGGCAGAGCGTATGGTCAAAACTCCCAAGTGAGAAAAATACTAAATATTCTCACAAATGAATGGGAGGTAAAGGTTACAACCATTGAATAAGCTAGAGGAGAATCAATGAGGTCTGAAGCTATGTTGTTTTGAAGTCTTTCTGAATATGAGGGAAAGATGAAATTCAAGAGAGGACTAGACAAACTTGACAAAAAAAAGGCATAATACTCAATGTCATCAAGGAAAAAGAAGTTAAATATATAGATGAACCTGAAGAAGAGGACGAGCTCGAGATGATCATCTAAAGATTCAAGAAGTTCTACAACAAAGATCAAGGATTTCAAAAGTTTCATAAAGGAGGCTCGAGTAGCAAAAAGGAATCAAAAGACCAAATCATATGTTATGAATGCGAGAAACCAGGACATGTCAAGTTTGAATGTCCACTACTGAAGAACAAAGAAAAGAAGAAGAGAAACCATTTCAAGAGGAAACCATATGTCTTTACCATCTGGGGAGATAGGTCATTAGACTAGGCAAGTGATGAAGCAATGGCTAACATATGCCTTGTGACCCAAAGAAGAGTATGAATCCAATGCTTTACATTCAAAATTTAGAAAAATAACTAAAGAAGTAGTAAGTTCAAGGAAAAGAATTAAGGTTTTTGAACAACTAGAAACTCCTCCAAGTTCCTGTGAAACTTGTACAGTTTTAGAAAGAATAAACTCGATCTCAAAAAAACTCATGAGAAATTCACTAGAGGAAGTGAAATTCTCAAGGTAATCTTAAAAGCTCGAGGTTTAAAAATGATAGATCTAGAATAGGTTATAATCCAGACCAAGACAAACGTAAAGGGAAAAGAAAAGAGGAGGTAAATCATACTTAAATTATTTTCAACATTCTGTTCATTGGCCTAACCTTTTTGCTCACTGTAATTATTGCAATATAAAGGGGAATAACACTTCTTTTTATTTTCACAGGAAAGAAAAAACCAATGGTACCGATAGGATAACATGCTCCCCCAATGATCCGTACTAACCATATAGAACCCAAGAAAAGATGTGTACCTAAAGTGTGATTGCCATTGCTTGTAGGTATGTCTAAGAGTATCTAAGACAAATAAATGATATATTGATAGTGGGTGTTGTAGGCACATGACTAAGGATCGGACCAAGTTCGCCACAATGAGACTAAAAGATGGTGGTAAAGTAAGCTTTAGAGGAAACCAGTCCAAAAACATATCCGAGATAGGTGAAATTGGCAAGGAGGATGGAGTACGAGATAAAAGAGTTTATTTTTTGTAGAAGGACTCTTTCACAACCTCCTTAATGTAAGCCAGATTGCTAATAAAGACAACTAGATCATCTTTGATTCAGAAGAAATGTCTCATTGTGAACAAGAAGGATCTCTTCTTGAATAAAGACCAGCTCAATATCAAAATAAGAGCTTATAGAGATGGTAACTGGCTAACTACTCCCCTCTTAATATGTGTAATCGTGATCCTAATTCTGAAAATTGTTTTCTCAGCAATGTCGATGAAAGTTGGTTATTGCATAAGAAACTAGCACATGTGAATATGCACTAACTAAGAAAACTACTTAAAAATGACTTAGTAACTGGTTTTCCTGAACTTCAGTTCAAAAATGATTTGATCTGTAATACTTGCCAAAAAGGTAAGTGGACAAAATCTTCTTTTAAATAAAAAACTGAGTTCATGATAGAAAGATCACTCCAACTTCTCCATATGGATCTAGTTGGATGACAAGAGTAAAAAGTCTTGGTGACAATCTTTATACTACGGTCATTGTCGATGATTACTCTAGGTTTACTTGGACCATCTTTCTTTCTTCTAAAGATGAAACTTTTGATCAGTTTATTGTTTTTGTCAAGAAAGTGCAAAATGAGAAAGGTATGTGCATTTTAGGTATAAAAACAGACCATGGAGGATAATTTGAAAATCAAGCCTGTGAAGAATACTGCAATTCAAATGGTATTGACCACAATTAATCTCCACTCATAGAACTCCTCAACACAATGAGTTGTAGAAAGAAAGAAAAGAGTTCTCATGGAAATGGTTAAAGCCATGCTTAATGAAAAGAATGTCTCCCAAGTATTCTGAGCAGCTACAATGAGCACAACTAGCTATATTTCCAACAGAGCTTATATCATAAAGAAGCTTGGTAAGACTCCTTACGAGCTTTAGAAAGGAAGAAAGCCAAACCTCGCTCATTTGCATATATTTGGCTATAAGTGTTTTGTTCACAACAATAATAAGGACAATTTAGGAAAGTTTGGTCTTAAATCAAATGAAGGTATATTTATGGGTTATTCTAATCGAATTAAAGCTTACAAAATTTATAACAAATGTACTTGTATTGTTGAAGAGTACATCCATGTTGTGTTTTCCAAAAGTAAACTTGTAGTCAAATCTTTGGAAGATGAACGAGATGATTCATCAAGAGGAAAATCAAATTGTTTTACAAACACCTTCTTCTTTAGAAAATGATGTTGCAAAAGATTTTGATCCATCCAATCAAGGACAACCTAGAGCTTGGAGGTATAACAAGAATCATCCCATAGGCCAAGTTATAGGTAATGTCAATGAGGGGGTAAAAACCTGAAACAAAACTTTTAATGAAGGAAGTTTCTCTGTTTTTATTTCTGAATTTGAACCCTCAAATATAGAAGAAGCCCATTCAAACAATGGTTGTGTGATATCAATGCAAGAATTAAAGCAATTTGAGAGAAATCAAGTTTGAGACTTGGTATTTAGGCCTATAGATCATTCATTCATTGACACTAAATGGGTATTCAACAACAAACGAGATGAAACTACCATCATTGTCAAAAACAAGGCAAGATTGGTGGCAACAGTAAGCTTGAGAAAAAATCTAGTGCAATATTCCACAACCAAGTATATTGATGTGAGACATCACTTCATCAGAGATCATGTTTAGAAGAAAGATGTAAACATGATGCTCATTCCCACTCATCTTGCAACTAGTTGACATTTTCATGAAACCGCTAGCATATGATCAAATAACGTTCTACCGTTTCCTATGGAAGGTCCGTAAATTCCCTTATATGTAAACCACTCTAGCAAGTAGAATGATGTGATAAAACACTTATGTACAACAATAGTATGGAGAAGGTAGTGAAATGAATTCCTAAGTAGTATATGGGTATGCATGATGCAGAAGTTAGTAGTAAGGCTGGTAATAGGATTGAGTAAGGTGCAGTATATGTAAGGAGGTATGATGTATGATATGTTAACGATGCATATATATGATAGTGGAGAAATACAAAGACCAATCGTTGTATCAAGATATGGAGCAGTAGAGATATACCCAGAGGAGCAAGGTTCAAGCTCCGAAAGTTGAGACTTTGGAGGAAAGCTGAGATGGCACAAAATATGGACATTGTTGCTAATCTTAGGACTCTTGATGAAATGATTTAGATCCACAAATCTCATAAGAGCTTCAAGGTTAAGCGTGCTTAGGCAAGGAAAATCTCGGGATGGGTGACCTCCTGGGAAGTACCATAGGAATATGAAATCCTTTGATTTGATACCTGAGTACTTTGAGGTATGACTTATGATGATCCTTAGAGACACTATAAGGATGTTAGATTGAATAAGGAAATGATTGAGACTAAGCTTGAATTTAATCTCAAACCGATTAGTGCCTAGGTTAAAAGTGATTAAGGTTGTATTAAGGTTCCAATACTTGAGGATAGAAACCCTGTGAATATTGATCGATACTGAATAATCAACATGTTCTTTTGGTTATGAAAAGGGTTACCTTAGATTCTGATGCTTAAGAATAGGAACCTTCTAAATGTTGATTAATGTGAGTAGTCAACAATGCTTGGCTATGATTGAGGATTAATGATTAACCTTGAGGTAATAGAATGATACCCTGTGGTATTAAAGATTGAGATGGATTTAGAACCTCGTAAATACTGTTGATGTTCATTGAATGTTTTGAGGTTTGTAATAGGAAGATGAATTATGATCCTAGTTTGTATTTTGGGTATTATTGAGGTAATATGATTCCTTAGCCTAACTGATGTTGAGGTTCTAGGCATCGATTGTGAATCTAACAACTATTGATTTGAGGTTATTCAAGGATAGTGTATGAATATTGTAAGCTATGAATTATGATGATCATAGCATGTTTATTAGGTTTGTTCGAGGTTTTAGAATTAGGTTGATGAACCTAATAATCTGATTTGATAATGAGTTATTCTTTAGGCATTTGATTTATTTGAATGCATTGAGGCATTAGAGTTTAGTACCTATATAATATGAGGTACTTTGAGGTTGATAGTTGCTGTATTAGCATAGGGAAAGATCTTGAATACAAAATATTCCTTGAGAAAGTGTGGTTGAGAATTAGTATCTCAATAGAACCGCATGATAGCTAGAACCTTGATAGCCACAGGTTATGATCCCTTAATCAAGACAGAAAATGGTAGAGATGGTCGTGGCTAATAGACTCTCCGAACGTATGGGTTGAGTATCCGATAGGAAAAGCTGATATTGGTAAATATGCATGGAGCTTGACTAACATTAGAAATCCACATACATAACGACCCCAGTCAAGCCCTATTTGATGTACTGACATGGGATGCTCCAACGCTATGTATGTTATTATTGAAATGAAAATTTCAGTATTAGTATACCGAGGGCAATGAGACTTACCAAATTGATATGACTTCAGGTCATTAAGTTGGATATGTGGTCAGTAAAAGACCCTAAGTACTATATAGCTGATATGTTCATAGGGTAGCAAAAGCCCACAACTATTAAACTATGAATATCGGGCAGAGTGCCAAAGAGGGTGTAAGCCTGAAAATTACAGCCATTGTTTTTGGAATGATCGAACAAATGAAATAGAATGAACCGAGTATCCTATGGATGGATTGAGTAGCCAAGGAAAGAGCCTGAGATGAAAATGAAGTTGATGACCTTCTATGTCAGTTGTCTGGTTCCTGGTATGTTTGAAAATTGAATTTTGAACTTGCCAATGCACCCGCTATATTTATAAATTTTTAGAAATTGATTTTGTTAACGAGAATTTCTTTTTGAATTAAATGTTTTCTATGAATTGGAAACCAATTTGAAATGATTGTTTTTGAAATAATGTTGTCACATAAGAAAGGGGTTTGGAAGAACCCTTAATTTGAAATTGAGTTTAAACCATGTTGTGGTAGAAGCAAGACGTAAGCTGGAAGAGGCCTGAAACTATTGTAGACATACTCAGTTTGCTGGAACTAGCCAGATGTTCTTGAAAATGTTTTGAAATCGCTGGCCATTGTTGAAAGTTCTTTTGAGGGGATTAGTTTTGGAGAAGCGATACTCACACCAAAGCGGTGTATGCACCCAATCTGAGTAGTTTCACCTTATAGAGGCATGTGTTTCACCTTGTCTGGCCGGCACCCACACAGGCATTTGGAGCAGGCTCCATGGATGATGGTCCTTTATCCGGTATGGGATTCTGGTGGGTGGCCTATTATTGTATGTGACAGTACGAACACTGGGTCCCGGAAGGGACGAAAACTCTCCCACATTAGACGACAAGTGTGGTGGTTTGTGTATGAAAGGATTGGAATGTGCTGCTGTACCGGAAGGTAGAAGTGGTAGTGAGAGCTTTTGAATGTTGAAATTGTGAAATGAATAATCCCGCTCATTAATGTGTGCCAGCAGTAAATGTTTTATGGAAATAGACCGGCAGTGAATTGATTTCTTGAAAATTTGAGTTAGCAGCGATTACGGTTTCTTGAAAATATGAAAAAAAATACTGTTTTGTGAAAACGTACTACGACCACAAAGATTTTTGATTATGTGAAAAATTTGAAATGTTGAGTATGAGACAACATAATTAGAGGTGACATGACTATTGTCACTGTTTTATTGAAATGAAAAGCGGTGCAGTTGATGATTATGTTGATACAGGAACAGAAACTGATAGAATGGTCTGGAAATCTGAATTATGTAAGTCAGATAAAACTTGCCTGCAACAGTGCTAAGAAAAAGGAAAATGGATTGAGAGCTTAAAATTAAGGAAGTTCAAATAAAACTGATAGAAGTTCGAGGGGTAAGACCTGATATGCAAGTTGCATGGGGCAATGTCCCTGGGCTGTAAGACTTGTGATGCTTAACACTGCATGGAATGTTAATTAGCATAGTGACTTTAAACCAATGTGTCTAGAGTACATCTTGAGGTTGGCAAATCATTTGATCTATACTAGGTAATAGATGAGATACATAAGGCCTTAAGGGTGATTGCCTAGGCGGTAAGGCTAGAAAGTCCCGCATTATGATAATAGAATAAGACGGAAGGCCAGTATGTGATAAACTGAGAAGCAAAATAAATAAGACCATGAAGCCTGTGTAACCATGCGCTATAAGGATGGATTAATAGGTCCTGGTGTTGGGATCCGTACAACGCAACGGATTAAAATTTTTACAAATCCCGTCTCGAGGATCACTCGGCGCGTTTAAACCAAGGCTAAGGGAATCGGAATAACCTACGCCGGAACTGTATGAGTCTCCTTCGGTTAGAACTGGTTGGCTACCTCCTCGATCAGCAGAAGATGATTCTTAGAATCGGCTTCCTCTACCGGTATCCACACGAACAATCCCCGAACACGGCTACGGCGGGGTGCTAGCACCTTTTGAGTTGTCTGTCTCTTTCAATTTTTCACTCTAGGGTTTTTCTCGCGGCTTTACGAATACGCTCGACAAAAATGTCCCGTAGGTTTTCACAAACCCAATCGGCGTATTATATAAAATTAATCCGCATTAATTTTGAATTTTTAATTTCAAATATAGATTAAAAAATATATTAATTAAATCTATCCGTTAGATCTAATGTAACGTATTTATTTAATCCGATTAAAAACCAGATTTGAAATTCAAATTTTGAATTTGAGTTAAAAAAATATATTAATTAAATCTATCGATAGATCTAATCTAATTTATTTATTTAATCCAAATTAAAAGCCTTCTCGATTTAATTTATCTCTATAAATTAAATCCGAAAATAATATCTATCTATTTAATTAAATCGAGATACTATATCTCAATTTAAATTAAATAGATATATGATATATTTATTCGAAAATTAAATGAGATGCAATATCTCTATTTGTTTTAGATATTTAATTTATCAAATAAATTAAATACAAAATAAATATTATATATATTAATATTATAATCTCTATTAATAATATTAACATATATTAATTTTGAATTTAATATATATAATATATATACATATATAAATATATATTAATCCTAGATTAAATTCAGTATTCATTAAATCTTAGACGTATCTAAGATTCAATGAATCTGGACACTTTTGCTTGTGTTGGGTTATTCTTGTGTGCGACCCTGCAGGCCCATATGAGATTGGCAGTGGGCCAATACTGTACCAGCCCACAAGTCGCAAGCGGCCTCTAGCAAGACATTGCGACTACCCAATTCACATGGGGATCGATGACACGATATAACCTCTCGTACAACCATGTCACGTCCCTTTTGTCACGCGATAATTTGGTCAAGGATGAGGCATGGATAATGTCAACTTCCTTTTCTTGACCACTACTTTCTCGATTCTCGAGTAGTCTAATAAGTGAAATGGAAACTCCTTTCCATCATAGTATGGCCATACATTTCTTAGACTCACTCATCGAGGGGCCTAGTATTATCTCTCTACAAATGTGAGGGACAAATTCCATCTTGACCATTCACATTCCTCCGCATGAAAACCACCGATCCCGATCCCAGCCTTTATCATCACCCGGTCAAAGGTGACTTTTGACTAGGTCAAAGACCAGTGACTCATCATGTAGGAATCCATGATGATCTCAGGTCATAGGGCGTCATGACGCGGTTATACATGAGATAAGCTTATGACTAGATCCATGCAGCTTTCTCATAGTGGTTCGGTCCAGCACCTTGTACTCTTACAAGTACCCATGACTTTGACTCGAATCTCCATACCTCATCAAAGTCATACTGGTCTTATTTCATCTCCGCTCCCGCGTAGATGACCGACCAGGGACATTTAGGATAATCTATAAAAGATATATCCAGGGATACAGTTATTAATATAAACATGTAAATTAAATGATAACTAAAAGAGAAAACTTTAAAACATAAATTTCTAAAGTACAATGACTTGCCCTAGGGCAAAATTTCCAACACCTGGATGGTTGAGTACCACACCTGGGTACAGAATAGATAAGGATATGGCATAATAAATTGGGTGTTTAGTGAATGCATAGGAAAGAGATAAGCAATGTGCCTAGAATGATTTTCCCCAAGTTTGGACGATCAAATTTTGAGGATGAAATTTATTTTACGGGGGGAGAAATGTAACACCCCTACTTTTGTAAACAATGTATTTGTAAGCACTAATGAGTTAATGAAGAGTTTTGACTGTTAATACAATTATTATTCTTGTAATCTAATAATTATTAAAAGACTGTCAGAATAACGGGAGACAAGAAGATGGAGGTCACCTAGTGCAGACAAGGGAGAAGAGAATGTGATGGCGCTCAGATTTAAGAAAGAGCGAGCCCAGGGCAAAATACCGGTATGACATAAGCCAATACAATGAAGTGGGGCCCGGGAATAATGACAAAACACAGATTCTTGCCCCAGGTCAGTGTCCATGTGCCATCTAGGGTTAGGAAGAGAAAGAGACACTGAAAAGTCATATGCCAAATAGCAAAAGTCGGTGTAATCATTACATTGGGACATGTGTCACCACAGGGGTAAAAGAGGAAAAGTAAGGGCAAAATAGTCAAATGATTACCCCTTAAGTCATTAATTTCATCCACCCAGGATAGAGAAGGAAAAATCAGATGATTTTATTTGTACTCAGGCCCAAACACAAAGTGTAGGTCCCACAGGCGATTAACCGATAGAAAGGGGACCAATAGGGACCAATTAGGGCCTTAATTTTTGGATTAAATGAAACAAATGCGGGGCCACATAGGAAGGAAATATGGTTCCACATATGTATGCCCAATCGGGAGAAAATATCTAAAAAGTTGAAGAAAAGTACAAAAGAAAGCACCCTTCTACTGCGGGGCCCAACAAGGATCGGTGGACAAAAACTAGATTGATAAGTGGAAAAGGTGAATTAAATGGAGGGGATCAAATTTGTGGGCCCAGAATGGCATCACCTACCCCCCAATTATTAAAATTTTACTTGGGGAAAAAGAAAAGCCAAATCAGTCCATTATTCAGGATGTGGGCCCTACTTCTGGACAAAAAGGTGTTTTGGGCCAAAATAGGTAATTTTCACCAAATGAAAAGATAAAATCTGATTCAAATGGCTAGGGATGCACCACCTAAGCCCTCTAGAATTCTCTGAATTTTATTGCAAAATAAGTCAAGATATCTTGATCCAATTCACTAATTACTTTCGGACAGGATTTACACCAGTTATTTCCGACTACTTGGATTCTTTTAATCATTTTAAACGGACATAAACTCTCTCTCTTAACCATAAGGCACAGAATTTTCAGAGTGGAGAGAAGGATCAGTTGATCTTCCATAGCCAAGAACAAGAGACTAATCACCAAGATCACCAACCGAACTCCGAATTCAGGTAAACACCGAAAACTTGAACCTTTGACGCTTAAACTTAAGGATTTCGTTCAAGTGGTTAGGGCTTAGTGTTATGATCTGATTTTTGTGTTTTTTATGGTCTCAAAGTGTTCAAAAAATTATTTTGTATGGGATTATCTTATGGTTTAAGTTTCCGAACTCGAAAACACTGAAAACACTAAAGATGAAGCTTGCTGCTAGTTCTGGAAATTCTGGGCAATGAAGCTTCAACCCAGTTTTAAAAATAGCAAATGAACTCGGTTTTGGCTGAATTTTTACAGGAAAAGCATAGACATCTTGAGGTTCACTGTGATATATAATTTTATGTCTTTTTGATTTTTCTACTGAGAGAAATAAATTGGTAAAGTTTGGTCAGATAGCTACAGGATTTTTATGACTAGAGGATATAGAGGATAAATATTTAGCTACATGCCAAAATGTGTACTTTTGGACTCTAGAAATATTTTTTCCTGTAAAATAGACATCGTAATGGTTCAAATTCCACTGATTCCGTACAAAAATGATGTTTGTGAAATTTATTAAAAATGTTTGAAGTTGGGCCAGATTCACTGGATTTTCTGAGAAAAGTAATAAAGGGCTTGGATTTAATTAAAAACGTAAGGTATTTTCGTAAATACTAAAAATAAGGTATTTTGGTGTTATTTAGGACAAGGGCATATTTGGAAAAGCGATCAGGCACATTAAAACCTTAAGACAGTACATACCCCAACGTAGTAACCGTAAATCGCTTTACTCCAAGACATTTATGTGTTTTGTTGTATGTGTTGTTTGCCATGCATGTGTGTTTGTACTTTTGCCAAATATGCATACAGAGCATGTTGGGGTTTGAGTCCCTATTGATTATGCTCCTAGTGCTGAGGATTGGTCTGGGGCTTGCCTTGAATGGCGGCTCGACGGTTTGCGATTTCGGTAATTCCAGGGCCTGCCTTTGGAAGGCGGCTCAACGGTGTGAAGATAGGTTGTTATATGTTTCTGTTTGAATATTTGTTATATTTGACATATTGTCTATGTTTCCTATGTGACATGGTTGCATGCATACACACTACACAATTAGTATATGAGTATTGACAGTTACTCTGGGGTTCACTTTCGAACTGCATGCACCTAATTTTTTCGGGGATCGTGCTCGAGATAGAAGGACCTTTTTGGAGAGGTAGGGCTTATCGGTGCACTTGAAGAATATGGGATGCCCTATTGTATCTTGTACTATATTTTCACGAGATGATCGTATTTATATTTTCGGTATTTAATTTTGGATGACTGTACCCTTAACCCTTCGGAGACTTTTACTTTCAGTTTATTTTACTTTTACTAGTACAGTAGATCGTTCAAACCGGTTAAATGCTCTGTTGTGCTCACTCTGATACATGTTAAATGGACTTAATAATGAAGAAAAGGTAACTAAGGAATGGAATCCCTCTATCCCGCTACCCGAAACACTACTACAGAAAATAGCTATTACTTCTCAAATTGGTGTCCTATTATTAAAAAAGGAAGTAAAAAAGAACGCGGTGGCATTTTTTGTAATTATGAGGTGACTTTTGGCGTCTAAGTATAATACTTAAACGCCAAAAGTTTAGATCTGGCGCAAAAATCAAGTGTAAGTGCGCCAAAAGTGAAAAATTTAATACTTTTGGAGTTTAAGTATAATTATTAAATGCTGTATTGCACACTTTTGGAGTCTAAGTACATTTATTAGACTCCCTAGTTAATTTTTTTTCACCCTAAATCAATTTCCCTCATTGTCTCCCATGATACCCGTCGATTCTCATTCTCTCAAATTTGTTCGATCTCAACCGTGGTCCGCCTCTCTTCTCTCACTCCGCCGTTGCTCCGTCATCCCCCTCTACACCATAGCTCCTCCGATCTCTGTCCTCTTTCTCACCGTCCTCCTTGCCTCTCCTCTCACACCGTCGAACCTTCGTGATCCTTCGCGTGCTCGTGAAGTTTGGCGCGCATTGTCACCGTGGACACCGCCGCCGTTGCCTTGGTCGCCGCCGCAGTTGCCATCATACCTTCAGGTATATGATCTTCTTCCTCATTCAGTATGTTTCATTTGCCCAGGCACAATGGCGACCATCCTAATCACCATTCTTTTGGTTTTGAACGCCTTCTTCACTGAACCCGTAATTCTTCTTTCCCTCTTTTTCATTGTCATTAGGTTTGAATGAATCGAAAATAAAATGTCTCTATTCTGTGAGATTCTTGATTCTTGCTTATTATAGTAATATTGGGTATCTTGGCCGGCATGTTTGTAACTCTTATAATCCTGTTGGTTTTAGCTTTGGTTCTTTGTTTATAAACTACTGTGATTTCATTTAAGGAAAATAATATGTTGCATGCGGCCGAATCGAACTTCATCTGAAGCTAATTGTTCATGAATTTATACCTAATAAATAGAAATGAGCCATTTAGCTTGTCTAGGTTTTTTTATCAGTTGGTTTCAGATGCACCAAATCTCTCCATCAAGTTGGCTCTAACAAAATTCACTTTCTTGGTGTTGAGGTATGGAAGCTTCAAGTAACCCATTGACCTTGAAGGCGTTGTTCCGAAATAGCAGCTCACATGAGGCTTCCAAGTAAGGACACTTGTACTGAATTTATACTCTATTTTCATTTAATTACATAGTTAATGGGAATGCCTTTACAAAAGATTTTCTTTTACAAATGATGCATCTTGCCATTAGGGCTAAAAATCTTTCATATGATTAACCCAATGTTCTCAAATAACTTCATTTCCTTATCATTAACATTTGGCATCTTTCAATGTCTTTGTCTGATATCCATCATTGTATAGTGTTTGATGTGTACATATTTTGGTATTTCTCTTTTATTGTAGGTCCAAAACTGCATCCAGAAAATCAAATCAATTGTTGATTTTCTTGGAAGATATGAAAGTCCTTTTGCTGAACAAGGTTTATGTCATCAACGTTTTAGGTACTTTTCCTCCTCCTGATCTTCTTTACGCTTCAAGCTGTCACAAACGTTTTAGGTACTTTAAATTTTTAGATATGAAGTACAGAGACAAAGCAAAATTGAACGTTGTTTATATATCTATGGTGCTATTCAAAAAGTCTTGAGTCATAAATCATTTAATGTTGAATCAATTTTGGCAATCCAAAGAAGGGGCTTCAAGCTCTGTTAATCTCAGTCCTATTACAAAGAGTTTAGAGACAACTTTTAGTTAAATTGATGAATCTCAACTTGCAGTTGATGAGTGGATGTTGAATTTCTTGATGGCATTGCTCAGGGATAGGTTCTTGAGAAATGACAAGTCAATTGGTGTTAACCAATCCACTTCCATATCTGAAAGTGAATTGGGCTTGCTGAGGCAAAAACAAACAGTGTCAGGTCTAAGATAACAAGGATTGCCTTCACAGAAATGTTAGTGCACCTGGTACTTATGCTTAGAGCTGCTGTAAGAAAAATTATAGATTCATCCATCCTAGGTTTCTCTTGCAATGCAAATTAACTTTCATGTATATTGCTTGGCTTTCATGCAGATTTATCCATTCAACATTTGTAGCTTTCAGGTACATTGCTCAGCTGACTTTTGTGCTTTGACTTGACATGGCCAACTTTATTTTCATTTTGACGCCTTTTGAATTGCTATCTGTATGTACATCCAGACTTGACTTTTTCTTTGTGCCTATTGGCATGCCTAATTATAGGAACTGTGGGACTTGGTCTTTTTGTTTTGATCATAAAGATACGCTTTTTAAGGTGCAACAGTTTACCCACTCATATGTGTACAAGGAAAAAAAATCCCAGATTAGCATAGTGAAATAGGCCCTTTTGCCTATGTCAGGCTCCTCTTACACTAAACAGTAAAAAGATCTCATGCTTTGTAAGTCCTTAAAGTTTCTCTTATCAATACAAACTGTTGCACCTGTTCATGACTTATGAGTGACTCAGAATTTCCTTAAAAAATCTGATTCATATCAATCATCTATGTTGCTAGGTAAATTTTTTTTGGTTAGTTTATATCCTTTATTATATATGGATTTTCATTGAAATGCTCTTTCTTCCTTTAATGGTTTTAAACATAGGTTTACTCATTGGTTTGAAATGAACAAATTCATTGCCTATACTAGGGGTCCATTTTCAATACTCCTGCAATATTTGTTTAAGTCTAGAGTACAATGCAGATGCTTTTTTTCCTTTTTACGTTTGGCTATATAAGTAGATAGGGTTGCTTGCTTCATGGCTAAGTGCTTGCTTTTTTTTTGTTACTTATTATTTCCTGTATCTAGCTTTATTTCCTTAAAAGGTGTGTCTCTCTTTCAAAACCTTAGTTGTGCATCTGTATGTGTGGCTTCCTGTTTCTGCTTAGTCATTGGTTCATTTTTTATCAGAGCTAAAACTAGTGCTGAATTAGGAAGAAGAGTGAGAAAGGGATGGAGAGAAAGAAGGTATATATGCTTACTTGGAAGCTAGTGCTTCAAAGTATTAAACATAGTTTTTTTTATCAATATTTGCTTTTGAACGTTCAATATTTACTTTTCTGCTTCTAAACTCCATTTGATGATTGGCAGGTTGCCAATTAATTGATAAAGCATGGGAGAACTTCCATCAGGTAAAATAGAAGGACAGTTGGGTTTGTAATGGTAAAACTTATATTTTAGTCATTTTAGCTCATTTTTGTCTTGAAATCCTTATCCTTCAACATATATACTTCATTTTATTTTACACCAATATCAATCATTATGTTCCAAGAGAAAAGTTTATATGCATCTTGAGATGTGCGTAATGTTAAATTCTATTGTTTCTTTACGGTTTTAAATAATTTGACATTAACTTTGCTTTGTGTTGCAACGGTCAAGCCACAGGAAAGTATCAAATGAGTTAATCAATTTACAGTGTTTAAAAGAAGAGTGGATTATGTATTATTTATACTTGCAATCTATAGTGTGCATGTTACATTCAACATCTAGATTGTACTACTGAAATAACTTCTGAAAAGAATGCCTTCCCTTCCCATTTCCCCCATTCTGACTTTCGTTTGAGTAATTTAACATGATGTGTCCATGACTACTTATTTTTAAATGACAGAACTTTGCCAATATTAATGGGAATGCTAACTGTTTTATGCCTTTCTCTTTTGGAGTACCCATCCCTGCCATTAGTGGTTTATTGTATATAACCTAGGTTTATTACTTGCAACATTTCTTTTCTTAGTCCATATTTCTTGTTTGTATGGTATATTTCAGTTCCCTTGATATCTCAAATTACTTGTGCTGTCATGCAATGTCTTCCTGCTACAGAGACACCTAAAAATCATGACCAGTATGGGTCTGTCAGCAAAGCAAGAGAAAGATGCTAAGTTTCAAAGCATAAAGAAGGAGGTTGTCGAGATGATCAAGATGCAGGCCCCATCTCTGGAACCCAAGGTATATTTCCTTTTATTTTCACTCTCAACATGGTGATATCACATTGTTTTAGGCTTATCTTTTCTAGAAGCTCTATCATTTAATATACTTTCTTAGCTATTGATAAAATGATTTGTTGGTATATATAGCTACTCTTTAATTATCAGTCTAGTATTCCTTCCTACTGATAAAATGATTTGTTGGTATACTTTCTAGTCTTCACTTTTTCCCATATATTCCTTCCTAGCCTCTCTCACTAGTATTCACCCCCCTTTCAACCTCTTCCCTTTCTTTTTTAACCTGAAATTTGTTGATTATATTGCAGTTTATATTTTGTTTACTTGGGATTAGCAATCATGGCGTTGGCTTTCATGGGTAAGTCCAATTAATATTGTTTCTTTTTGTTTTGTTTTATATTTGCTTTACTTTTTGTGATACAAACATGACAAACGTTTTAACATTAGCTAGCTAGCTAGAGTATGACTGCAGTACTTGGCATCATAGCTAGAGCTAATTGGTTGAAATGATTTGAAGTTAGCCAAGTTTTTTGTTACTAATTTGTTACCTCTAGGTCCAACTCATCATGAACTATGTATTCTTTGGATATTTGTTATATAAAAGGTGCATGTATTCTATTTCTGTATAAGGTTAGCCGAGCTAACCTTTTAGCACATAGCTAGGTGTTGTATGTAATTATCATATTCTGGTGATTGTTTATGTAAGGTGTTTTACGAAGCAAAAAATTGTGGGATAGTGAATATACGAAGCAATTATTTAAATAAAAAAAACACTTAAGGAGTCTAATTTTTTGGATTAGACTCCTAAAGTGAGACTTAAGGAGTCTAAGTATTGGAATTAGACTCCTAAAGTGAGACTTAAGGAGTCTAAGTTTACGGAATTAGATTGTAAACTTAGACTCCTTAAGTCATGACTTAAGGAGTCTAATTCCGCAAACTTAGACTCCTTAACTGATATCTCAGAGCGCAAACGTCATGACTTAAGGAGTCTAAGTTGTGGAATTAGACTCCTTAAGTCATGACTTAAGGAGTCTAATTTTAAAATAGGACTCCTTAAGTTTTCCTTACGAGACCCCCGGATATACGTCCCCCTGGAAAAGGACGTCAAAAGTACAAAAAATAGGACTCTGTATCCCTATTTTGTAGTAGTGAAAGGGCGAGGCCGGTAGGGGTGTAACACGAGTGTTCACAGAACACACTCGAGTGAGCTACCTTTATCGCTTAGAACTCAAGTGGAATAGTTGACCACTCAAGTGAATATTATATAGTTATTTTGTATTTCTTGAGACAGCGCTCGAGTGACAGAAAATTCACTTGAGTGGCGTCTCTTCACTCGATTGGCATTTTAGGCCAATCAAATGGAAACTTATGAAATGTTAGACTATGTGGATTTATACCGAAAATAGTACCCCAGATCTAATGGGCACTTTAAGGTTAAGCAAGCTTAGCTGAGAGAAATTCTCAGGATGGGTGGCCCCTTGAGAAGTATCATCGAATTTGAAATCCTTTGATTTAAAGCCTAAGTACCTTGAGGTATGAAACATGGTGATCCTTTGGGATGCCAAGAGAATGTTAGTATGGATATAGTAAAGATTGAGGATAGGCTTGAATCAGATCGAAGCTGAAACAGTGCCTAGGTCAAAACGTGAATAGGGTTGCCCTAGGTTTCAATACCTAAGAGTAAGAATCCTATGAATGATGATTGATGCTACACTAACAACATGTTTATTTGGGTATGATTAATGGTTACCTTTGAGGTAGAATTAGAACCTCGTGAATAGTATTGATGTCACTTGAACGTTTTGAGGATTAGACTAGGAATTGTGAGTCATGATCCTAGTATGTACTATGGGTATTGTTGAGGAAACATGACTTCTCAACCCAGCTGATGTTGAGGTCCCAAGAGTCGAATGTGAATTCGGCGATTTTTTCTTGGGATTATTTGAGGATAGTGCCTGAATGTTATGAGCTATGAACCATGATGATTATTTTAGCATGTTTATTGGGTATGGTCAAGGTTTTAGAATTAGGTTGATAAACCTAAACGTTGGATGGGCATCTGGAGGGTGCTATCAATTGAATTGTGATATAAGAATTTAACCTAATAGTTGAATGATTCTTTGGGTAAGTGAATCGACATGTATGAATTGAGGTATTAAGATATGGTACTAATTGATTTAAATGAATTAAGACACTAGAATGTGGTACCAATGTGTATGAGGTATCTAGAGGTTGCTTGTTGCTGAGCTAGCATAAAGAAAGATCTTGATTATAAAATATTCCCTTAGAAAGAATGATGGAGGGTTTGTTCCTCGATCAAACTGGGTAGTAGCTAGAACCTCAGTAGCCACGAGTTACGGTCTCATGATCGAGACAGATAACTATAGATATGTTAGTGGCTAATAGATTTCTCGAAAGTATGGGTTGAATACCTAATGGGGAACATTGAGTATATTCGTGGTATGAATATATGGTGGGCAGTGAGACCTATTGGGTTGGTATGTCTTTAGGGCATGAGGCTTGATATGCATTCAATAAGAAGCTCCTAGTTATTAGATCATGAATACTGGGCAGTGTTCCGAAGAGATTATGAAACCCGAGAATCACAGGTAGTATCCAAGAACGATCGGAAGGTTGCAATAGAATGGACTGAGTGTCTTATGAATGGTTTGAGTAGCCAAGGATAGAGCCTGGAGTGTGTTTAGAATGGATGAACTTCTATTATGTTTAAAAATTAAATTTTGAACTTCAATACACATGGGTATGTTTGAAAATATGAAGGATGGGAAGAAATGATTTCTTCATAGCTTGATCATATGCAAACTTTTTGGTGGGCCGGATTCCTATATCACCTTGTGTAAGAAGAAAGAAAAAGAACATTCTTATTCACAAAAGTAAAATAAAATCTGTTTTTATCGCAATAAATTCCCACAAAAAAATTTGGGCAGCGAGCATAAGTTTATCACATACATGTTAGGTAAGTTCAATGCATGCATGACAATATGTGTGTAAATTTGCAGCAGAAGATAGAACTTACTCCTTTTAATTCTTATTATAATGCACCAATTACTAATTCTGTCAAACTAAAGAATGGCAATAAATCATTAAAAATATATTATAAAAATTAATACTTTAATTGGATGATTTAATTTAACTTTAGACATCAACTAATAACAAGAGTGAAGAAAAATGGAATTTATGGCGTTGGCTCTTATATTAGACCAAATATTATATTTATAAAAATTGATTTAATGAGAAAAACTTTATGGGGGAAAAAATTCCTACTTCTTAAACTTGTAAATCTTTGGGAGCTTTTTATAAATAAACCAACTTTGCTATTTTATACAAATTTTTTGAAATTGCAAATTCCTTATGATCTTCATTACGACATAATATTTTTTTAATTCATTATAGTACATACAATCCTTGATATTTTGCTCTACCAATCCAGATCGAATATTTTAACATTTTTTTTAAAACTTATGATCCTTCAAAAGATAGCTTTAAAAAACTTGCACAAATTTTTGAAATTATAATTGTGGTTCTAACGATTTTAATTCATTATACTACCTGAGTCCTTAATATTTTGCACCAGAACCAGATCTATATTTATTTTAACATTTTTTTAACTTATAATCAAAGTTTATTATAACGTCTGGTTCTAACGATTTTAATTCATTATACTACCTCCAATCCTTATATTTTGCACTACCAACCGGATCTAATATGTTAACATGTTTTAAACTTATGATCATTAGATAGAAAGTTTATAAGAACGTCTGGTTCTAACGAGGACCAGATGCCATAAATGCAATTTTATCAGACTTTCGCACTAGCCTGATGAGGAGACAGGCGAAGCTAAATTCATGTCGGCAATTCCGGAAGAGGATCAGTTTCAGAAGGAGTAGGTTCAATTATTCTCCTTTTTTCCTTCACCCATTCTTTTTAAATAATCAGGAAATTTGGCAATTACGCATTTAAACTTATTCTTCACCAGATTTCTAGGGATTTCAGAAATATTCTGCCATTTCATGGAATTTTTTAGTGATAACATTCTTTATTTATGACTTTAAAATAATTCTCCCTATTTTAAATAGCCAGTTTATTTGGTGTGTTTTGAATAGTGTGTTCAGATGTGCCCAACACTCTGGATTATTTTCTTAGATGTGTCTAATATCCTATAGTATTTTGTGCTTCATTCAGCACATTGAAGTAACTTTGTAGAGCAATTTTATCCTTAAAGTATGAATATTTTTCAGCAGAAATTATGCACATAAAAAAATTTTAGGAGTAATTTTAACCTTATAATTAACTCCAAAAGAGTCCTTTAAGTGAAGTTGTATCCAACACTAATATATTTTTTTTCAATAGTAACTTTAGAGTGCTAGACGTGCTTGAAAACAAGTTAGGATGCTAGGTGAATCAAAAATCCTTAGGATGTTTGGTCACACTTGGAAAAATACTTTCTGGTGTTGGATGAACCACAAACTATTTTAGGATTAAAGAATAAATTTACCGTGGAAGTTTTCAATGAGGAGCACTATTGCTTTGGAAGTTTTTTAGGCTCAATTTCTCAACATAAATTTTAAAACGCATCAATGTTGCCCCTTATACCGTTAAAAAACTAACGTTAACCATTTTTTTTAATAGAAAGGGAAACTTTCATCAATTTTCACACTTTCGGGGCAACATTATTATTTAGCAAAAACTTCCGAGATAAATTTATACATGAACCCAAATATTTTAAAATAATGAATGTACCTAAAAAAATACTTCACGCTAATGGACTTACGTTATCAACCTTGAATTATCAATGCCTTCCATTGCACGCCCCACAGACAATTCATAAGAGACAAAATAATGGAGGGCAGAGAGAGAGAGAGAGTATAGTGCATGACAGATTGTTGTCAATCCATGAGTCACAAGTGGAATGGTTCCAATATTATATTCTGTTGTTTCTATTATTATTAAGTTGGAATCAACTTAGAACAATATGAACTAGAAATGAAAGGGAAAAAAGCTCAATCGAATCAACTAAACAAATCTACAAGTAACTCAAACAATTCTGTGTAATTAACAAATTACCTTAAGAGAAATTTTAAAATTTTAATAGTGTTGACTATATATTTAACCAAATTTTTAATCTAGGTAAAATTGTTAGTAGGCCCTCAAAATAAGGATGGGAAGGATGTGAGTACCAACTAAGGAACAATACACAAATGCTTTTGACAATATATATAAGGACTAATTACTTTCAAAACAAACTTAGTGTAAGGCGTGGTTTTATAAATAAAAATAGAATATCAGGAGCAATTAGAAAATTGAGGTAGAATATAAGGATGAAAAGATTAATTTTCTCTAAAATTTTATTAAGAGTATTAAAATACATAAAAATATCAAAAAAAAAATACATAAAACTTTTGTTGCATAAAATAATTTAAGAGGGCTCTGGTAGATATGTTTAGTTTTAATGATATTAAATATAGATGTCAAATATTAAGAAAAAAAAGTTTGTATGATGTATTTATCTTATACTTTGACTAACTATTATATTTAATGTAAAAATGTTGTAGATTAGACAAGCAAAGGAAGAAGATATCAAGTTGGATTTTGAAGAAATATAAAAAGAAAGAAGATGTCAAGTTCGAGTGTGGAGAACGAATGATCAAGAAGATGAAAGATATAAAGAAGAACTTGCATCATATTAGTCAAGAAAAGGAATAAGATATCCAATAGGCACTACTACAAAAAATGGATACTACTACCTTAAAAAACGTCCTTTTTTTAAAAAAAAGGAAGTAAAAAATGAAAGTGGTGGCATTATTGTAATTATTTACTTGAATTTGAGACTTTAGACATCCTAAATTTTAATTTAGGACGTCTAAAATTTTTTTAACGTCCTAAATAAATTTTAGAGCGCCTAAAATCGGTATTTTTGGCGCTATTTGGGACATTTGGGAATATTTTTGGCGCCAGAAATTTTTTTGACGTCCTGAACCTATTTCAAGACGCCTTTTTTTTTTGGACGTCCTGAATATATTTGAGGACGCTTAAAATCAGTATTTTTGGCGTAATTTAAGATATTTAGGAAATTTTTTGGCGGCAAAAGGTTTTTTGACGTCCTGAAAGCTTTTCGCGCGGCCACCACCTCTTCCTGAGACGCTCTCAGGTGTTTATTCTCTGCATCCACCAAATCATACTTCTCCCTCACGAGAACATAAGCTTGCAGCAGCCCAACAGATTTGCATAAATATCGTTGCGCTGTATACACCTCCTCAACGCTAGGCGGGGACAAGGCCCGGCTCTCCATAAATTCCCGGGGGGGAGGAACGCGACGTCCAGTTCAGTGGTCACCCCCTTGTCCCATATGAAGATGCGAGGAAGCACGGAAGAAGGAGGTGGAGGATGCGGAGTTGGCAAAGGTGCCAGGAGAACCGATGCCGAAGGAGTAGTCGCGACAACCGTAGATACAGTTTTACCCATAGAGACAACGATCTGTTTCCCCTTCGAAGTATCAGAAACAACTTCCTGAGATGGCCCGAAGGGGATGGATGTAGCCGACTCTTCGCCGCCTGAGACCTTAGTCTTCTTTGTCACAACAGAGGCATTAGCCTCGGGCGCAACATTTTTGACAGGGACGGCCCGTTTCCGAGCCCGACGACTCGGTGATGCCGTGGCGGGATTCACTTTCTTCAAGTAACCTTGAAGAGCCCTAATCTCTTGAGCTGAAAAGGACAGGTAAAGGGAAGTCAGGAATAAACACAAATTACTCCAACAATATACAAAATATGACCAAAAGACAAATAACATGGCAAAGGAGGGACTCCTACAAGTAGAGAGGATTGGCCTAAATCCCTCCTCGGAAATGAAAAAGGCTGCACTCTGGACGCCATACTTCTCCACGTAGGCATCCAACCTAGGAACATCGGGGCCGTCTCGCGGGAGCTCATCTTTCAAAATTTGGAAGGATGAGGAGTAGCTTTATGGTGACTCTCCATCCAATATAGAGGAAACGCCACTCTACCTCGGCAGCCTTAACCACCTTCAAAAACCAGGTTTGCTTACCAGGCACGGCGACAACCTTGAAAAACACACTCTTGAACTGCTTAAAAGAATCGGAGAAGAGCTTCATGAGCTTCCGATCGGGATTAACGCGAAGAGATACCAACCTTTTTAGCTTGTCGCTTTCTTTAGGAGAGCCAAGGGTAAAGGGGCCGAAGTAATAGAAGAAGAGATTGGTTGAGCAGGTAATCGGAACCGGGAAGGAGCGACACAGTTGCTCGAACGCAACAAGATAAGGCCACCCGTTCGGATGAAGTTGAGACGGGGCAAGTCTCAGGTGCAGCAGGGCCAATATCTGGAAATGGGTAGAAGGGAAGCAAACACCGACCCGAGTAAGATAATCCCGGTAAAAGAAAAAGAAATTGGGATCGCTTACTTCCCGTTCCGCACAAATAGGCTCGTCAGCCTCCGGGGGCAACGTAGGACGCACCCTTCCATGGCGGGTAGATTCAAACGGGCAATATCGGTATCCGACATCAAGGACCGGGTCTTCAAGACCTCATGGGACACCCAGGGAAACCTATGACACAGAGCCTCAGGTGGACTAGAAGAGTCGATTCCTCGGCCTCGAGTCCTTTGCTTGGAGAGGCGAGATTTCGGAGCCATTAACCTATATGCAACATAAAATGAAATTAGCGAGTTGGAAATACCGGTAAAAGAATGTTAGAAGGAAAAATAGATGGCGGACTCGGACGAAAGGGTACGCCGGAAAGAGGGGCCCGAAGGTCACCGATGCCGGCAAGAACCAAGAATCGAGGAGGCTCTGGAGTCTCCGCCGTGCGCAATGTGGAATGCACCCTCGGCCAAGCAGTCCCAGCAGGGGCCGAGATAATCATCGGGATAAGGATCCGAGCTCGCAGAGGGTGGACCCTCACAGAAGTTGAGCGGTTGGGCCAATAAGGCCGGAGACCTGGAGCCGGCAAAGGAGCCAACCCCGGCTTGTACGGGCGATAAGATAGGAACGTTGTGTGCAGAAACTCGGACAGGAGAAGGAGACAGAACTCTAGCCGATACGGGTTGGGGCCCAATTCGTCCTGAGTAACTGACCCCGCCTCGGAGTAAAGGGGCTGATCTCTCCACTTCCGGAAGCTCGGTTCTGAGAATCCAATAAGAAGCCCGCGGGTAGCGAGTGCGAAGAAACTCCTCTCCCTCAGGGGTTAGCATTGATCTGGGTTTAGGAAAATGCCTATTTCTATCCATCAGGAAGGAACTAGAACCTAAAGAACTAAAGGTCTTATGTCGAAAGAGAGGCAAGCACACACGCGTATGTGTCAAAAGCAGGCAAAACCCAGAAAATGGTCTCAAATGGATACTCAGAAAACCATAAAGAAAAGGGAGTGAGAAACGTAGATAAGAGACCAAAGGATATATAATTGGTATGAAGTACGCCGTAAAAGAGCAAAGAAGAATAAGGAAAATACCCGTATGAGTAAGAAGGGGAACTCGAACAAAAGTGGAAATGCAGAAAACGGTGGAGTTTTGGCGAGAAGATAATCCTATAAACCCGAGAGCAAGTTCACGAGAGAAGTTGTAGAGGAAAAAATGAAGAGGCAAACATGAAATAAATACTTCATATAAGTGACAAGGAAAGTGAACGCCGGGGGAAATTCGGTCTTTGAACCCAGACACGATAGGAAAGGCGCAGAATGACGTAGGAGCATTAAATGTGCACGTAAATCGGCACTCGGAGGGGCGCGACGGCTACAGACTCTTTCCAATCAGGGCAAGCCAGGTGTAAAGCAACAATGATGACGCCTATGGAAAGAAGGCGAAACGACTTACCCACGAGCAGGGGGCTAATTATGTAAGAGCGAGGCCGAGCGGAACGCCCGGTCAGCATAACCAGTGGTACCACCCGCATGTCATAATAGGGATAGGCCACGGCGTTAGAAGCCGGTCCGAATGAAGCATAGGCCCGGACATAAACCGGGACCGGGGCATAACACACCCTCGGCCGCCCGTAAGCCGAACAGCCAAGGCGGGGGCAAGCGTTACGGACCGATCCAAAAGCCCCAAGTCCATAGCACGGCCCAAACAGAGCCAGGAAGCATGATCTGCTAATCATAGATTCAGAAATTTCGGCAAAGAGAGATCCACCCAAATCATAACGGCCTACCGAGATACTCGCCCCATTAATGGCAGGCCCCATTAATAGCGTACCCCGAAGATCCGCCCCATGAATGGCGCGCCATTAATGGCGTGCCCCATTAATGGCGTGCCCCGGATATCGCACCAGACACCTCTATAAATACAGAGGACAGGTAACAAGGTGCACACATTCTAACCTAGACTATTTACATACAGTCTCACACTGGGCACAAACACCACCCCTTTGTCGTGTACGGTGATCCCACGCTCTCCTGGTTATCTCCTCCATAGATATTCAGGCAGAGCCTAACCATCCAAGATCAATATACCAGCCCTTGGCTGGACATCTGTGTTCTATAGCAGAAAAATTTCAATAGTTTGATCTTTTCATGGCAGCTACTACGCATGGAAAAAAGAGGAGATAGAACTTTAAGATTTCTTTTAAGCATTTGTTGCTGCCTCATCGTAAGATACAATTCATTACCAAAGATATGCTTCAATTGCTGTTTATCTTTTTTCTTTGTTTATAAGACATGAACCAATGGTTTTTCATTACTAATTACTACACATGCTGTGTTTGACGATAGCATAATTATTAGCAGGAAAATTGTGTGTGGATTTGGTCATGGGATTTGGAAATAGTACTTCCAAGATCTGTTATGTATTCAAGGTCTAGAGAATTCATGGCTCAATAACTAACACGGAAATATAATTCTCTTCCAGAGCTTACAAACTTGAAGAGTCTAGAGATTTCATGCAGTAAAGTGACAGATTTTGGCGTCACTTTCTTGAAAGTTATTTTGCCTGACATTTTGATGTTCCGAGTGTAAATGATATATAATTATCACGTGCCGGTATTTTTGCTTAGATTTTTGTAAGGAAAAAGGTTTGTATTAATGATATATTAAAGTTTGAAATTGATAGGTTCAACTTAGTATTGTAATTTATCTCTTTAATTTTCAGTAATGTCTTGGTTCATTTCAAAGGACTAAAAAGCTTGCCCCGTTAAATTTGGAAGGATGCCTTGTCACAAACGCCGCATGCTTGGATTCTCTTGCAGGTTGCCTCTTTTCATAGGATTTTACCCTAACATAACAAATGTTACGATATTTACTTGTTTTAACACTATGTAGAGCTATTATCTTGGTTAACCAATCTTGATTTTACCCTAAGGGGACATTTTTTAAGGGTTATATCTGAAGATTTATTTTTGAAAATTTCTCTTTTGGGGCTCAGAAGGGGGAAGGTCATAAATAGGTTTCAAACTATTGTGCTCTAACACATATGAAGCGAACCTTATTGTTGTTTCCAATTTTGTCCGTAAAGTGTTTGGCCTTTGCCTTATTTAGTAGCTTTTAGGTGCTGCTATTATCATCTGCTCTTTAATGAACTTTATTTGTGGGATATAAGAAGTCTTGATTTATTATTTCTTTGAAATATGATAAGGTTGTTGCCCATTCAAGTTTTGATTTGCCATTCTCTTCTTCCAGAGCTTCCTGCCCTGTCAAACTTGAATCTCAATAGATGTAATCTTTTAGATGATGGATGTGAAAAGTTTTTGTGTAAGTTGTTAAGACTTGTGTATTTACTTCTTTCAAGTTGTACTTATGCTTATTGAAATATGCTTATTAATTTTCATATCTTGGCTTCATTAGAATTCTTTAAGCTTGAATTTGTAGCTTTGCTTTGTTTTCGAGGATCGCAAAATTTGAAAGCGCTAAACTTGGGATTCAACGACATAACGTACACATGTTTAGCATACTTAAGAGGTGATTTTAAATATTTCTCCAATTCCCCCCAACAACAAAACAAAAAAATTCCAGTTTTACCTCGGATGCATCCCCGGTTCAACTTAATAAATATATCGATCGGTGGTGTTTTGGGGTGCTATATATCTGATTAGTGGTGTTTGTTGTTGTAATTTAGGGTGTAAGGAGCAGTGAAAAATGTAATTTGAGTTTGTAGATCTGCTCGTGTTTGCTGTTGTAATTTAATTTGAATGCCCAGTACAGTATAGCATATTGTAGCGGTATATAAAAAAAATCATATAAGGCGTCCCGATTTAATATTCGGGACGCCTTAGTCTCGAATTAATATATTCGGGGACGCCTTCCGAATATATTAATTCAGGTCTGAATTAATATATTCGGGATGCCTTAAGGAGTCTCGAATATTAAATCGACGCCTTATGTAAGGCGTCCCGATTTTATTTCGGACGCCTTACATAAGGCGTCCCGATTTAATTTCGTGACGTCAAAAGCGTGAATTTTTAACTTCCCCTGGTCAGACGTCCTTTTGAAAATGGACGTTAATTGGGTCTTATTTAGGACGTTTTTTGGGTTTTTTGTTGTAGTGAGGATTATGGAGGATGATATAGAAGAAGAAATGAGATTGATCGAAGAAAGAATTATTATTCAAAAAAAGGAAAGAAGTTATTGAATCAAATTATTGTGAATGATCAAGAGAAAGAACAACAAGACATTGAAGAATAAAGTTATCAAATATGAGGAGAAGAGATTGAAGAAAGATGAACTTGCAAAATATAATGAGAATATCAATATTCAAATTCTTAGATGTGATATTGAAGGTCTTTAAGGTCGCGTGGAAATTGGAATGACTCAATTTGAAGTTAAGATGCCTTATATAGAAGTTATAACAACTTCAATTCACTCGAGTGATTGACCACTCGAGTGGCACCTTCAGAGAAGAATTTTTAATGACTACTCGAGTGATGACCACTCTATCATGGTTAGTTTTCGTTTAGCCTAATAGAGGTCTAGTATTTTGGCCATATTTCCCGAACCACAACTCCAATTGAGTTTGTTTCATATGAAACTAGACTCCACAAGCGACGCACAGATAGTAAGATCAAGCTCAACGGGTGATGAAAATGATATGAATTCCAAAAGTTGATACTGAAATTTCTCGCTTTTTCAAACTAGGTTCAGTAATGTAAACATATCTCCCAAACCACAACTTTGATTAAGATTAAAACGTGTTGCATATAAAACTAGATTCAAAGACTCCAGGATCATGCTCAAAGAGGTTTGGATGGAACATATATGAATTTCATAAGCTGACGCGCAAAATTCTAACACTATCCATACCAGCTCCTTTGGATTGATCATAACTTTTTGAATACTATGAATTTTGAACTAATCCTTTTTGCATTGGAACATAGACTTCAAGTGATTTCTAGAGATAGTTCATTTGCCATATTTGGAGTTAAAATGTATTTATCACTAGAAAAGATCACTTCAGTGATGTGAAAGTGAAGCACATCACTTCAAGTGCCACCGCCAGTGATGCACTATTCACTTTGAAGATCTTAAAGGAGTAGTTGAGTGAGAACTTGAGTGATGACCTATCACTGGCGATATTATTGTAGTGATTTGAAAGTTATGAGTCTTCATAGTTTTAATCACCATATCGGTTTTGTTGATTCTTTTCCAAAATATATTTTTGAAAAAAGCTCTTCACCATAACAACTCTTTTCGGAAGTGATCAAGTATCTTCATTAAAAATCACTCGATTGATCATTTTAGTGATGCAACTATTCCTCATCACTTGGTCATTATAATAGTGATCTCATTTCTAAAATATATATTTCAAATAGATCACTCGAGTGACCTCTCAAGTAATATGTTCTAAATTATATCACTTTCAGTCCCCCCCCCGAAAATAGCCAATGATCATTTTTCTAAAAATAAATTCAAATTTCTTAAGTTTTTATTTTACACTCAATTCAATCTAGCCGGTTCTAACAAGCTACAAAGGTTTTTCATGTCCATATATAGTCATAGAAAAGGACAAGCCTCAAAGGTGTTGTCTCTTACTTTGGTTAAATAATAATACCCTAAAAGTTTCATTTATTTCATGATTATTGTGCTGAACTTTTTTTTAAAGAAATAAATACAAATGTCGACGTGAATAATTTTTTAAGAGAAAACTGGGGAAAAAATGTTAAAAGAAAAATTTTATCGCCAAAAGTTCATTTTCACGGCAAACATATGGATAATTACGGATGATGAACTAACTAACTTTCAACGACTAATGGCAACTACCATAAACATAATATTTTCACTACTCGATTTATCATTAGCCCAGAAGAAAAATTTTAACTTTATTATTAATTTAATATAAAATACAAAATGTACAGTAATCAACATTATTCAAGAGCTATGACTAATATACCTTATTTTTAAGGGTTAATGTGCAAAAATACATATGTGCTTTGGTCAAAGGATCGCCCTAAATAGCAAGTGTATTTTGTAGGTGCAAAAGTGATTTGTGGTTACAAATTAGGTGCAAAAATATCATTTGACTGTTAAGTTTGATTTTTATTTTTATTTTTTGTTGACTCGGACGATGATGACATGGCTTTCAAAGGTCCAAAAATACACATGTGGTTTGGTTAAAAGAGCGCCTAACACCAAATGAATTTTTTAGATGCAAAAATACTGTTTGATTATCGGTTTGACTTTTTTTTTTTTTTTTTTTTTTTTTTTTTTTTTGCTGATTGGACTAGCTTTCTTTTGTTTCTTTTCTTTGTTTGATTATTATTATATAATATAAATAGAATATTATCTATTTATTTTTTTATTTCTTTCTCATTTTTGAAATATTGAAAATTGAATATAAATATTGATTTCCAATTTATCTATGTTTCATTTATATTTCTAATTTATATATTTAATATATTTCTATATTGAATTTAATAAATTTAGAAATATATTTGTAATTTATATTTCTATATTCCATTCATATTTCTATATTGAAAAATGGATAATAATAGTATTTCAAATAAAAAACAAACAAGGAAAACACATAAAACAAAAGAATAAAAAAATTTGATTTTTTATTCTTCATGTCCCAGATTACGTCCCTGGATCATTAGATAGGAATCAAGATGAAAAGAAAAACAAACGATATCACTACCGTGTAAACTAAAAGTACATATATGAGAGGATTCATAATGTAAAGCGTATCTCGATATGATAAATTAAGATTATTAAAATGTTCGAATCTTTGAATAAATCCTGATTTTTTTAGGATAGTATTAGTATTCAAATTGAGGATCTTATCAAAAACTTACAAGAAGACTTGCCAAACAACAAACCTAAGAGAAAAAACAAGTATTTAATGTAATTAAGTTAATATTATTAAGTATTAAGTATTTAGATTCATTTTATTATTATTATTATTATTATTAAAAATGAATTTTTATTTAGTTAATATATAAAATTTTTATTTAATTAATATTAATAAGAAATCAAAATAACAAAATAATAATAATTTTTTTTAAAAAAGCACTTGGTGTTGGATGCTATTTTTGCCCACATTATATTTTTGCACCTTGAAAGTCACATCATCGTCCGGTCAAGTAGTCAAAGTCAAATTTAACGGTCAAACGGTATTTTTGCATCTAATTTGTAATCACATAGTCACTTTTGCACCTAAAAAAACACTTGCTACCGAACGCTCTCCTAACAAAAGCATATATGTGTTTTTGCACATTAACCCTATTTTTAAAATACTGTACAATATATGATGAGGCTGGTTCACCAAATAACAATCTTGTCTATCACTTGTTTTAAAAAAATTGTGATGCCTCATTTTTTGAATTTTATGTATATTTATGAGGATCTGTTTTTTCTGCTCTTGAAGGGAAAATAAAAAGGATCAAACGACTTTATATTGCAAGTTTCGTGCATATGACCTTTTAAATTTTCTTATAAAGTTAAACTTATAATAATTAGTCAAAATACGTCTAGATGTGATCTTATTTTCCGTTCCCCAATAATTTTAAAACATATTTATAATTGATGTATGTAACAATTTATCAGCAAAAACAACGAAACAATTCTTATTCAAGAAGCCATATGAGTATTACAATTTTATCTCAGCTTCAGGAGATAGACAGACAAATATTATTAAGAGGCCAGGAAGAAAATATTCTTCCCAACAAACAATTGAGAAACTTTATTAACCATTATATGTATTCATTGGCAAGTACCAATGACAAACCAAATCTCCAAACACACAATGAACATAAAAAAAGGAAGTTGACCATTTGAGTGAATAGAAAAACAAATCAAAACACTGGAAATTTAATGAATAGTGATGATGAAGATTTGTTTAAGCACATTGAAAGCCGTTGTTGTTCCTGCCACAGTTGTTGAGGATTAAGCTTAAGTCGACCGGAACGTTGAGAGGGATGCCTAAGACGTTCCCGTTGATGATTGTGCAAAGGCAAGCAGCGGCTTCAAGATCAACCAAACCCTGAATGAGGCTGCAACATGGGAGTGTTGGTGGTGATCCAACCACAAGGTTCACCAAATTCAACGCATTAGCACATACACCTAACTTAAGTGCATCTATGGGACAGTTATCCCCTGTGGATGGCACATAATAAGTGGAGCTCACCATTGTGAAGAAAAGAAGATTGAGAGAGAGGAGAAAGGCAAGAGATTTGAGAGCCATTTTTTCCACAAAAGATGCAACAAGCTTTAGGCTTTACTTGATGCCTTTTTGTAAATTGGCTGTGTGAATGATATTGGAGACGAATAGAGAGGTATTTATAGGTGAGGATTGCGGGATTTTATGTATAGATTTGAGCAAGGATGAATAAAGTATTGCTCCGGTTTTAAATATAAGAGCTAGATAACTAATATAATTTGTATACATTACGAAGAAGTTAATTAAGTTAGTTATTTGTAAAACAATTTGTGTTGGTTTACCTATAATACCACTTTTAATTATTTGCATTGAAAATTACTCACTTAGTAAATTAATCTCTCTTAAATAACTTGCATTGAAAATATAATTAAACTAATCTTTTTGTTAACGATTTTCTTCAAACCATGGAGCCTGACTATATATTCAACTGCCTTCAGTCATAGGTGTATGAGCTTGATGATAAGCGTTTGTTTTGATTCTAAATGTAAGATTTTTTTTTCATCCTTTTTATCTCATAAGTTTATAATTTTTCCCACACTATCTCTGTTTATTACACATGTAAACAGTTTTTCAATCAATGTAGTAGCTTTGTATGCAAATAATCAAATGAGATATTTTATGAAAATCAACACAGATTTTTTTCTTACAAATAGTTAATTTGACTAATTTTTTAATATTTATAAATTAAATTATCTAGTTAACATTCAGGTAGGATGAGGGAGTATATAGCTTTGAGTAAAGTATCTAGTTATTAATTATCAATTGTAGGATCGGCTCCTTTTCCAAAATTATTGTCAGAGCTTTTAAAGAAAATTGTGACTTGGACAAAAAATATTGTCTCAAAAATTATAAACTTGACGACAACGAAGGTCCGTAATTTTTTGAGAGAAAAAAATAAATTAAAAGCTGATAGAAATACAATTTACTTTAACCCTATTTATAAGTCACGTTCAACATATTTTACTTTACTGAGACTAGGAAAAACATTAAAACTCATTAATCTTGTTTTAAAATTCAACAATCATTCAACTTTATCCATATTTGATACAGACATTACACCCAATACAAATAAATTTAATATAAAATAAATGAATAGTAAAATTGTACATTCATATAAAAATTTTAATAATTTGACTTATAAATATGAAAAAAAAATTATTTTTTCTCAACCCTATAATAGAACTAAAGGAGCACATTACTACTAACTTCTTATGATCATATAAAAATAATATTTAACTAATTTATAATATTCTTGTTGCAATGATTTAATTTGGGAAGATAATTTATAATTTTTCATTGTAATGGTTGACTAAACTACTATTTTAAAAAGGGTTACATGTGAGTGATTATTAGCTTGGTGTCTGAACTCTCCTAACTCATAGTTGACAGCGATGAGACCAGTAACACTGAAGTTATTGGCAGAATCTATAAACAAAGTTGGCTCCAAATGATTCTGGAAAAAGGTGCTTATGTGTTGCATTTTGTTGTGTATTTGCATGTATTAATTGTTTAAGAAGTATGCATTACGAAATCAGATAAATAAAGATTACGGAATCTGTATATGATTTTCCATGTATTGTTAATACGTAATGGTGCATGTTACGGAGCCTTAAATTTAGGTGACAATAATTGTTTTCAATTAAAACTAAATTATATATAAATCTCTTGAGTATAAATTATATAAATAACTCCTGTACATTTAATTTAAATTTGTATATTATTTTTTCAATATACGGAATCTTAGGAGAATGAGTTTCTAAGGGCACTCCACTTCACCAAGGCTATAGTATGTTTCTAGACTAAAAAGCACTTACACGAAAGTATTTATAAATTTCCTACCAATAAGTGTTTAATAGCAAGATTTGAACTTACAACCTCATAGATTAGTAATTTTATACATTATTTATCTGCAAGAAAATTCAAAGTTTAAGAGATTAATGCATATATATATAAAAATAAAGTTTTTTTGTGGTATATAATAGATAGGTAAGGGTTATCTGTACGAACTCATGGGGGCCGTTTTCAATTAGTTTTAAGGATTAAGAAAGTTATTTTAAAATTTAGTCCAAAATTTATGAAAGTTCCGTGTAATTTAGCTTTTAAATAAGAAAATGTGTTATTATAATAATTGCTAGTTATGACCCTAATCATAAATAGATAGATAAAGAACTAAAAGCTATAAAAGAAAGCAAAAAGTCGAGACACAACTTTAGATCAAACTGATCATGATCAAAAGGATATACCAATATTATTGTTGATTAAAAAATCCTGTTCAACTTAATGTCTCCCAACTCATAACGTTTATAGTAACATCGAATGAAGACGAAAAAAGTAATAACAAAAGAAAAACACTAAAGTATAATACTTTTATATTCAATTTGATAAAAGAACACCTTTTCAGTTAACTGAAAACCCCGACAGCCTAAAACTTAATAAACTTTCAGCTTTGCTATTGAGAATTAAGGTAACCTTTTTTTAAAAAAATCGTTCAATAATAAAAATGCATACTTAATTCAATAAAAATCATATGACATAATTTTTGGCTCATTTTAATCCTTTGAAAGTCATTCAGATAAGGGAAAAACTAGCCCATAACTCGCTGATCTGTTTGTATAAAGAAAACGAGTCAACAAATGTCGTTTTAATATTTTCATGTAGCAAACTCGGCAATCTATTTGTTTTTTTAACAGATCAATACCATCTTTGATTCTTATAGTTTAACTTCTTTTTAATTTTAGTCTCTGAAATTTCGAACACTTGGTTCTTATGCATTTCACATAGTTTCTATAGTTTGAAAAAAGACGTCGACGGTGTTAATTTTGATAACGTGATATAAAGACAGTCAAAATTGCTGAGGTCGATGGCTGATTGGGCACGATGATGACCGTGTAATTTTGTTGATTAGTTAACAACATGGACATATGACCAAAAAAACATAGAAAGAATTACCCCAGAATGCACATCAACCTCAGGACTCATAGTTCTCAAAGTTCTAAGTTCAGCCTTCAACAAGATGACTAATATTGAGACCAAAGTTGACATCTTTTTGTCTTTTCTCATCATATACAAAGTCGTCTCAGATTATTTTTTAAACATTTTTTGTTCTGTCTTGTGTGGCTCCAGTGTTATTTCAAGCATTTGAGATGATTCTTCAGTTGTCCAAAATCTCAAACATTGGGATGGAGTGGTCTATTTTTCTCATACTGCCCAGAACATGATCAAAATCTTGTGTAGTATTCAAACTCTTTTTTCTTTTTTTTTTCTTTTTTCAATCTGGGGTGCTTAGTAAATCATTTACTATGTAATGGAGGATTATATGGTGATGCTGTAACGTATAAGCACCCTGTTGTTATAAGTTGGACCCAGGAAGTAGTCAACAATAAGAGTTATCGTTCGAAATTCGCTTTAGCTCCCTTTTTTTTTTTTTGGGGATGTGTTGGGGATGATCAAAAAATGAATATGAAACGATCCAAGCAAATTGAACATTGCTTGGGACCCTAGATTTATAATGCTTTATCTATCTCTGTTTTGTGGAGGAAAAACACAGGTAAACCCAAAGAAAAGAGAGAAAAAAAAAAAAAAAAAAAAAAAAATCAAAGTAGAGGGAAGGCGTTGAACAATATGAATCACACGCCTGTCGCATATCTGATTTTAGAGCTCTAGGGCAAGCAAGATGGTAGTGCTCTTGCTCCTTCCATGGCGCAAAAAGTAAGCGAAAATATCAAAGAACGAAATGCATTACTGGTCCTCTAATAACTTTGGTTTGTTCTATGTTTTATGCCTTTTTTGGTTGTATGTCCATGTGGTTACCTAATCAGCAAAATTATCCAGTCATCATGCCCAGTCAACCACCCACCTTAGCAATTTTAATGGTGTTTATGCCACATCATCAAACTTAACACCGATAACGTCTTTTCAAACTATAGGGACTAACTATGTGAAACAAGTAAACTTGGGACCAAAACCACGTATTTGAAACTTTAGAGACCAAAACCAAAATAAAGTTAAACTACAGGGACTAAAGATGATATTAACCCTTTTTATGATGTCCAAATTATTCTACAAGTTTGTCTATCTTTGACAGATTATAAATTTTTAGATTCCTACCCTCTCTTATTTTACCCTTTTCATGTTTAAGTTACCTTTTTGGGTTTTGAGAATTCCTTTGGAATTTTCCCTATAATCTAATTAGCACATAACATACAACAAATAGAGTTGGGAATAAGGATAGGGTTAGTTCTCAGATTATGTTTTGATGATAGAAAACCTTCAAAAACAATAAAGACTTGATAATTCAAGTCACTTGAGTTCTGTGCTTCAAGACACTCGAGTGATAGAACTATAGTTAAAACAAACTTGAATTAGCAAGAATACTTACTTCAACTGATATGAGATTATCACTCAAGTGACAGATAATACACTCGAGTAATGATCCTTAAGTTCCTGTGATTTTGCAAGTCACTCGCTGAAAGTTTGAAGAGTGATGCAAGATCACTTGAGTGGCTAAGTTAGCACTCAAGTGATCCCGCTTCACTTGCAGAAACTCAGCAAGTTACTCGTAGGATTTTTGAAAGTTATAGCAAATCACTCAAGTGATAAACTTTGAGTACTTGAGTGAATAAGTGACTAGTCAAGTGAATTCACTCGAGTGCTGGTGATCAATCGTTGAGATTTTTGCAAGTCATTCGCGTGTTCTCTAAAAGATTTATTAAGATCACTCAAGTTAATGAATTGCCACCGAAGTGATGTTACTCACTCGGACATTCGCAAGTCACTCGTCCATTTTCTAAAAGTTGAGTAAAGCTCACTTGAGTGAGAAAATTGTTACTTAAGTGATGATTGGCAACTTGCGAGTTTTTTTCACGTCACTCGCTAATGGACCAAGAGTGCAATGATTCACATCTGGAAATCACTCAAGTGAACCTGAGAGTCACTCAAGTGACTTGAAGGTCACTTGCAGTTAGCATTCAAGTCACTGATAGTGTTGAAGCTATTTCCAAACAAACAGAAGACCACTCAAGTCAGATTTCAAGCACTTGAGTGACAAAATGTATTGACACTTCACTACCGTAACTCTCGAGTCCATCGACACTTAAGTTGGATTGAAACCACTCAAGTCAGATTTCAAGCACTTGAGTGACAAAATGTATTGACACTTCACTACCAGAACTCTCAGTCCATCAGACACTTAAGTTGGATTGAAACCACTCAAGTCAGATTTCAATCACTTGAGTGACAAAATGTTTTGACACTTCACTACCAGAACTCTCAGTCCATCAGACACTTAAGTTGGATTGAAAACATTAGAGTGGTTCGGAATCACACTTCAAAGTTTCAAATGAGTGACTAATATTGTTTATGCATAATTATTACTTACTTATACTATTTCCCATAATTATTACTTATACTACTAATTCTAGAATCACACTTCACACTCAAGTTCTTATTTCAAATCACAACAACTTCAAGAATTCAAATTTTGTGATTAACATATGTTTATGATTAATTATTACTTATACTACTTATCAATGCAACTAGTATTGTTTATGCATAAGTTTTATATGTTTAAAATCATGGATTAACTCCAAAAGTATGAAAAAAATTTCCTGTGCATGTTAGAACATTAAATGCATAACATGAAACAGAGCACATGAAAGCAACCTCAGAGCAGACCAAAGGGATTTCATCCGAAGCATTTATTGTAGCGAAGATGAAAGCGATTGAACCTTGAATTCTTCAACGACTCCATTTGTCTCTAACTGGAAGTTTGAATGCTCACAACGGTCATTAATGGTGTTCTTTTATAAATAACCAAGCATTCAATACATAGCAACTAACTAAGACAACTACTATCTTTTGATTCATTTATTACTCAGTTAAATCTCTGTAATATTTTCTGATATTCGTTTTGCTTTTCAGTAATTAGTCATTTACTCTGTGAGAGAGATATTATCAAACTTTGTCAATCCTTGTAAAATCTCAAGGTAGTGGGACCTTGAGTGTGGTTGTAGGATTACAACTTATAAGGAGAGTGAGTCTTGCTGTTAAGGATTACTTATATACTGTGGTGTCAAGAACTCACAGAATCTTGGAAGAATAGTGAAAATCTCGTAGACTCTCTAGGGACTGGACGTAGGTTAAAAAGTTAAGGTCGAACTAGTATAATCCGTTGTGAACAATTTGGTGATATTCTTCGAACTCTTGTTCTTTCTTTAAATTGGTAATCAAATTCGTTGTAAAATTTTTAATATCACACAATTCAACCACCTCTTGGGTGAAACATTGGCACTAACATTTGGTATCAGAGCCTAATAGTTTTCTTATTTCAGGATTAACATCCCTAGAAAGATCCATAAAAGGAATTCTCTTTGTATGGTGCCTCCATTTATAGACCTCTTGGATTCAACAGAGAACATTTCTCATTTTGGAAAGCAAAGTTCAGAGTCTTCTTAATGGCCACTAAATACGGCCTGTGACAAGTAGTCAAAGATGGAGATTATGTTTTAACGAAAAGGTTGAGGAATGAGTAATCCTAAAGACTACCGTAGAGTTTGTTGATAATGACAAGAAATTGGTAACTCGAATAGCAAAGCTATTTTGATGATCTATAGTGCTCTTAGCTAAAGGCGTATTTTTGAATCTATAATTTCTCAATGGCTAAATAAATGTATGAAGCACTTGAAATTGCCCCACAAAGGTACTTTTGGCATCAAGGAGAACACAGTAAATACTCTAGTCACTGAATACGAACTACTCTGAATGAAGTCTGGAGAAAGTATAGCTGAGGTTGAACTCAGATGTACACATCTAATAAACTCCGGGGCAACCTTAGGCAGAGCATTTTGATCAAAACTCCCAAGTGAGAAAAATACTAAACATTCTCACAAATGAATGGGAGGTCAAGGTTACTGACCATTGAATATCTAGAGGGGAATCAATGAGGTCTGAAGCTATGTTGTTCTGCAGTCTTTCCGAATATAAGGGAAAGATGAAATTCAAGAGAGGACTAGACGAAATCGACAAAAAAAGGCGTAGTACTCAACGTCATCAAGGAAAAAAAACTTAAATATATAGATGAACCTGAAGAAGAGGACGAGCTCATGATGATCGTCTATAGATACAAGAAGTTCTACAACAAAAATCAGGGATTCCAAAAGTTTCATAAAGGAGGCTCAAGCAGAAATGAATCAAAAGACCAAATCATATGTTATGAATGCGAGAAACCAGGACATGTCAAGTCCGAATGTCCACTACCGAAGAACAAAGAAAAGAAGAAGAGCAACCAATTCAAGAAGAAACCATATGTCTTTGCCATCCGGGGAGATAGCTCATTAGACTAGGCAAGTGATGAAGCAAAGCCAATGGCTAACATATGCCTTGTGACCCAAAGAAGAGTATGAATCGAGATGCTTTACATTCAAAATTTAGAAAAAATAACTAAAGAAGTACTAAGTTCAAGGAAAAGGAATAAGGCTTTTGAACAACAACTAGAAACTCCTCCAAGTTCCTGTGAAACATGTACAATTTTAGAAAGAATAAACTCCGATCTCAACAAAATTAATGAGAAATTCACTAGAGGAAGTGAAATGCTCAAGGTAATCTTAAAAGTTCGAGGTTTAAAAATGATAGATCTGGAATAGGTTATAATCGAGACCAAGACAAAACAAAGGGAAAAAGAAAAGAGGAGGTAAATCATACTTAAATTATTTCCAACATTCTGTTCATTGGCCAACCTTTTTGCTCATTGTAATTATTGCAATAGAAAGGGGAAAAACACTTCTTTCTATTTTCATAGGAAGGAAAAACCAATGGTACCGAAAGGTTAATATGCTCCCCTAATGATCCATACTAACCATATAGAACTCAAGAAAAGATGTGTACCTAAAGTTTGATTGTCATTGCTTGTAGGTATGTCTAAGAGTATCTACGACAAATAAATGATATATTGAAAGTGGGTGTTGTAGGCACATGACTAAGGATCAGACCAAGTTTGCTACAATGAGACTAAAAGATGGTGGTAAAGTAAGCTTTAGAGGAAACCAGTCCAAAAAAATAGCCGAGATAGGTGAAATTGGCAAGGAGAATGGAGTACAGATAAAAGACGTTTATTTTTTGTAGAAGGACTCTTCCACAACCTCCTTAATGTGCCGGATTGCTGATAAAGACAACTAGATCATCTTTGATCCAGAAGAATATCTCATTGTGAACAAGAAGGATCTCTTGTTGAATAAACACCAGCTCAATATCAAAATAAGAGCTTCTATAAATGGTAATTGGATAACTACTCCCCTCTTAATATGTGTAATCATGATTCCAATTCTGAAAATTGTTTTCTCAGCAATGCCGATGAAAGTTGGTTATGGCATAACAGACTAGCACATGTGAATATGCACTAACTAAGCAAACTACTTAAAATGATTTAGTAACTGGTTTATCCAAACTTCAGTTCAAAAATGATTTGATCTGTGATACTTGCCAACAAGGTAAATAGACAAAATCTTCTTTTAAATAAAAAACTGAATTCATGATAGAAAGGTCATTCCAACTTCTCCATATGGATCTAGTTGGACCCAGAGTAAAAAGTCTTGGTGGCAATCTTTATGCTCGGTCATTGTTGATGATTACTCTAGGTTTACTTGGACCATCTTCTTTCTTATAAAGATGAAACTTTTGATCAGTTTATTGTTTTTGCCAAGGAAGTGCAAAATGAGAAAGGTATGTGCATTTCAGGTATAAAAAGAGACTATGGAGGATAATTTGAAAATCAAACCTGTGAAGAATACTACGATTCAAATGGTATTGACCACAATTAATCTCCTATCATAGAACTCCTCAACACAATGAGTTGTAGAAAGAAAGAAAAGAGTTCTCACGGAAATGGTTAGAGCCATGCTTAATGATAAGAATGTCTCCCAAGTATTACGGAGGATATAATGAGCACAATAGCTATATTTCCAACAAAGCTTATATCGAAAGAAGCTTGGTAAGACTCCTTACGAGCTTTAGAAAGGAAGAAAGTCAAACCTCGCTCATTTGCATATATTTGGCTATAAGTGTTTAGTTCACAACAATGATAAGGACAATTTAGGAAAGTTTGATCCTAAATTAGATGAAGGTATATTTCTGCGTTATTCTAATCGAAGTAAAGCTTACAAAATTTATAACAAATGTACTTGTATTGTTGAAGAGTATATCCATGTTGTGTTTTCCGAAAGTGAACCTCTAGTCAAATCTTTGGAAGATGAACCTGAGATGATTCATCAAGAGGAAAATCAAATTGTTTTACAAACATCTTCTTCTTTAGAAAATGATGTTGCAAAATATTTTGAACCATCGAATCAATGACAACCTATAGCTTGGAGGTATAACAAGAATCATCCCATAGGTCAAGTTATAGGTAATGTCAATGAGGGGGTAAAAACCCGAAACAAAACTTTTAATGAAGGAAGTTTCCGCTTTTATTTCTGAATTTGAGCCCTCAAATATAGAAGAAGCCCATTCAAACAATGGTTGTGTGATATCAATGCAAGAATTAAAGCAATTTGAGAGAAATCAAGTTTGAGACTTGGTATTTAGGCCTATAGATCATTTGTTCATTGACACTAAATTGGTATTTAAGAACAAACGAGATGAAACTACCATCATTGTCAAAAACAAGGCAAGATTGGTGGCAACAAAGTAAGCTTGAGAAAAATCCAATGCAATATTCCAGAACCAAGTATATTGATGAGAGACATCACTTTATCGAGATCTTGTTCATAAGAAAGATGTAAACGTGATGATCATTCCCACTCATCTTGCAACTAGCTGACATTTTCATGAAACCGCTAGCATATGATCGAATAACGTTCTACCGTTTCCTATGGAAGGTCTGTAAATTACCTTATATGTAAACCACTATAGCGGTAGAATGATGTGATAATGAACATTCGTAATGCTTAGAAAACAATTTCACATGTGAATATGCAAGAACAGGAGATCCTACAAAACAAATGTATGTTCTTTGGTACTCAATGATTCTTGAGTCCACACAAGATTACAGATAAGAACTCTTATGCTCTTATAGGATTTAACTATATGATATTGAAGCAAAGAATAGAACAATCAAATATCAAGAACATAATTTTACCTAATCAAATAAATTCAAACCAATGAATCAAATAAGGTAACAGCTGAATGATATCAAGAATGTTATTTCACAATGACAATTTGAAAATATATTTTATGCAGAAAGGATGTCATTGATAAAATACATGTAAGTTTGAACATAGAAAATCTTATCTATAAAGATAAGCATTTATCAACTTACAGTTCAGATTTTTCAAGAATGATAATGAAATGGGCAAATCGTTTCCACTCTTGAATGTTCTTTCAAAAATGTGATGATGCATTATGAAATCAAAATTTTCATAAATGAAATATTCATTTTTGAAACATGCTTGAAAAACAATGTTCATTTTAAACATGGTGGAAGTCAATATATCAGAATGCATCAGAATGCTTCAGTTTTGGAGAACATGTTGAACATTGCAGTTAACATGTTGAAGAATTTTCTCAAAAGCAAAAGTCATGAAGGTAGTGCATTATTGAAACATGCTTTGCACAACAGAAATATATGAGCACAGACTTTGCTATTGACCAAGAGATAATCTTGCCTTTTAGAATAGAGTCTTGAAGTATATGAATATTCAAGGCAAGAATATAAATATACAGAAATAGTTACTCAAAGTTTGGATGAAAACAAATGTTGATGTATTTGAGTAACAAAAATGAGTGCTAGGATTCATGAATGATGAAGCACAAACTCATTAGTCCAAATGACTAGAGTTCCATAATATTATCCTAGTAAGTTATTCCATATCTTGGTTAATGCACTAACATTTAATGCATTAATAAACATTCATAATGCTTAGAATAACTTGACCAATAAGGATTTATCCAATAAGCATTTCACAAATTGAATTCTTTTCTTGAGATAAACTTGAAACTCATATATGATTAACTTGTTAGACATGAGGTCCAACTAGTTAGATAATGAAACTAAAGAGTTCAAGCAAAACATTGAATTCCAAAGATTAATATGTGAAAGATAAGGAAAACCCAACTGGAGAAATTTGAAGCATATCCAACATTCAGTATATAACATTAACTTCCAGTTTTGAAACATCATTTAAATGCAATCAAATTATGAATATTTTTCAAAACATTTGTATGCATTTTTCACAAAACAATGTGAATTAAAATCCAATCAAATTTCACACTTTGTGCATTTCATAAATATAAAATCAAAAAGTTATGCACAAATTCACTTGTTTGATCATCAAAAATTCACTAACAAATTGATTAAACATAGTTAGGAATATTAGTGAATGATGATAGGAAGTATTAAGATCAAACAAAGAAGATTTCACAAATTTGTTAGATTTGAATTTCAAATGTACGCACTTCAAAATCGGAGTTTTGAAACACAAACCGGAGTTTGTCACGTGTACTAATAGCAAAACTCGAGTTTCCATATCAAAACTCGAGTTTTCTCCTTCCGAGAGGAACGTCACAATTTGAGTTCTAGACCATAGTTTTGAAGATAATTCAAAACTAGAGTTTCCATTTGCAAAACTCGAATTTTGGACTTTTGACATGTTAAATCAATTTTAGTCCAAAACTTCAAAGCGGAGTTTTCATTCAAAACTGGAGGTTTTAAAACATTGAAAAAGAGCAATCCTCTCGGCTTGGCCAAAACTCGAGTTTCCATATCAAAACTCGAGTTTTCATTTAAGTATGAAAACTTTGAGAAATTTATGTCAAGTCAAAACTGGAGTTTTCAAAAATTGAGTAAAACATGAAAACTCTCTGCCAAGTCAAAACCGGAGTTTTCAAAACGAGTAAAACATGAAAACTCTCTGCCAAGTCAAAACTCGAGTTTCCAAACCAAAACTCGAGTTTTCTCAAAAACTTTGGAAAACTTAATAAACTCATGGCAATCGAAAACGGAGTTTCGAAATCAAAACTAGAGTTTTGCTTTGATAGTAAAATTGCTTATTGAAATTGAGTAAGTTTCAAAACCTTTTAACTTAACCAAAGACAAACCAAAAATGAATTTCATATGACCATAGTATGGGGTAAGAATTAGATATCACCGTTGAAAGACCTGGCTATCACCGAAGAGGAGCGGTGAATTGGGTGTATGATAAAAAATTTAGGAACTTTGGAAATCTTTTCGAAACTTACTGAAGGTAGTTCGAATGATAGAAATAGTTTACAAAGCAATAGTCAGCTATTCAAACATATATCTGGAAATGTAATAGTTTAGGGAAGAGAATACGAAAGCCGAGATTTATACTCGGTTCGCCCAATCCTTGACCTACGTCCAAATACCAAGCTCCACTTGAGATTTTCTCCACTATCTCCTTGTTTAACCGGCACAAGAGAAAAGCCTTTACAACCTCACAAGTTTAGTCGGCACTTATGTAGCCTTTACAATCTCTTACCGAGATACTTCCCTTACACATCGTAAGGATACAATCACACACTCGTAAACGAAGGATGACCCTTTTACTCTCGACTCACTCCCTCTTACAAGTTGTAATTGTACACCCACACTCAAAGGTTCCACAACCTTGAGTTTTGATCACTAAACAGATAATCAAAGTGTTTAGACTCTCTCACTAAGTAGATAAATAATAATCACTGAAGTACATAATCGATCATCACACTCTCTGCTGAAAACTATATAATATTGATAAACAGAGTGCGTGAGAGCTGAACGTAGGATTCAGAATATCAGCATTTCGACTCTCATCCTCATCGTCTCCATTTTGAATGCTTCTTCTTTTATAGCTAATGAAGATCATTGGGTAATTCTTCCAGTTTGAATATGACCGTTGTGAGCGTATATGACCGTTGGAACTATTCGACCGTTGGAGAATGTTACCGTTGTAAACTCGACGTAATCATCTCCTTTTTGTAATCGATGTTAATCCTTCATATAATCATCTAAAACTCATTAACAAACTGATTAAACATGATTAGGAATAGTAATGAGTGATGATAAGAAGTAATGAAATCACAATCAATGATTTTGTGATTTCGGACACGGTGATTTGCGATGTAGAGATTAACTCGAGTTATGCCATGTAACTCGAGTTGCTTTAAATGCCGAAGCTTTGTTTGAATTCTAACTCGAGTTGTCGTCGTAACTCAAGTTGTGAAAATGTCATTTCCTCTCTCTGTTTGAGTAACTCGAGTTATCCTTCATAACTCGAGTTGCATCTTGTCCCCAAGCTTCCGGTTGCTCTCTCTGTTCGAGTTATAACTCGAGTTGCCAAGTATAACTCGAGTTAAAATTTTGTTCTAGAATTCGCTTTGCTCTCTGTCTGATTCTTGACTCGAGTTATCTAATCCTAACTCGAGTTATCGCAATTCTTCACAAGTTCATCAGTATTGAAGAGTCGCATGACTCGAGTTATTTTGTGCACAACTCGAGTTATACCAAGCAAACATGATTTTGTCGAATCAAATCAAATATAACTTCTTACCGATATAAACTTACATACTCCTACTCTTGTGTACATTTCGCACTTTAAACGCAATAGCATCGACAAAGACATGACCCAATTCTCGTTGAACATGTCATCTTTGATGTAGCTTTAAATTTGAAAAATCCCCCCATCTCAGAAATCTCTTTAAGTCTTCTTTCTAGTTCGATAAGAATCATCTCTAGACTCATTATATTTCATCCATTAACATCAGATGAATGGAGGTTGTTCTTGACCAGCATTTTTGTAACATATAGAACTGACTGTCAAATTCCAAAGGCCATATCTCTTTGAATACAATTCAAAATATAGAAAATGACCTATCCCCAGAAAGCGTTTTATGTCTTCTTTCAAATTCCACTGGTTTGAGATCATTTGGATGTTTAGTTTGTGAGTTACACTCAAAACATTAAGGCTTGTTCAGCAGTGTGGCGTGAATTTCACTGTCAACTTCAACAATTTATAGATCCTTTATCTGAACTCCTTTGGGCTTCAATTTTATATCCAAATGATGCATTGGGAGTCTAGTTTCATATTCCTTTGGTTTTGTCTCAATCCGATCTTTGGTTTGAGAGATATCATCGAATTACCAGACCTGCCAGTTGAAATGCAAAACAGAGTATAACAGAGGTGTTGAAAAAGCACTGTTAACTCGAGTTATTAGTGTTAACTCGAGTTACTCCTAGTCCAGAGACAAAAATCACATTTCTTAACTCGAGTTACTCATAATAACTTGAGTTGGATCAGTCCAAAAACCTTAAAAACACCGTACCGAAGCAATCTAACTCGAGTTGGACCCCATAACTCGAGTTGGATCATTCTCAACCTTATATTCCCTTGTTTTTAACTCTGATTTGAGCCATTCCAACTTCCATTTGATCATGGAGACTTCTAGGATCAATTTTAAACTTGGATAATGATATCTTCATTCCATTCAGCAAGTTCTTCCATTTTCCATCTCTTATCTTGATCATTCTTCATCATTTAGCTTGGGCTCATCATTCTCTTCAACTTCTACCTTCTTCAATATCTCCTATTCTTTTCTTCTCCTAATCATTCTATACTTCACATCTACAAGTAAACATAAGAATTAGTACAAGTAGAATGTAAATGTAGTATGCAACCTTTTTGCTCTTAAGAATGACATCTATATAAGACATCATCAAAACTAATCATAACCAACAACCGTAATTCCTCTTGTCTTTGTAGAAGCTTGCTTGGTTGAGATGGATTGATGTAGATAACCCCTTTTCCGACATTCACCATCAACATCAAGCATAGCTTGTTTAGCTTTCTCAAGACTTGGATCATTTCTCTATGTTGCATTCTTGAGATGCTTTCTTTGATCCTTTGCCTTAGGTATTTAGAGGATTGACTTTGCTTACCCATTGGTTCTTCATATGTTTTCCCATGGGTGTTGGCAAAGCTCTCTCAAGGGATATATACTTCAAGAGTATTCTGTTTGATATTTGAGAGATTCTCCTCTTCATGTTCTCCTCACGATAGTTTAATGGTACTTTATGGTAGTTTGTTCTTAAGATGGAACATACTCCTCTTGCTTGTATCCATTGCTTCTTTTGATTTGAGGATAAGGTTGTAGCAATTTCTTCTCCATGAGTTCTCCTAACTCGATGTGAATCTCCTTTTAAGTACATGAGAAACTCTTGAACTTTTCTTCTTCTCTATACCCTTATGTCCATTCTTTTTAGGATCAATCTGCACACACAAGGCACAAGATGGACATTTTGGTACCCACTTATACTTGGGTCTTTGTATGTTAGTATTGGACCTTACTTGTCCTTTTAGAACCCAAACAAATTTATTCCTCACATTAGAATTTCTTCTAATATAGCATGTCTGAGAAATATGACCAGATTTACCACAATAATTGTAAACTATATGATGATGTGCATTATGAGATTCTATGCAAGTATTGTGTCGGTCATGAGAGTAAAAATTCAAATAAACTTCATTTGAACATTCTTTCTTCCTAATAAATCTTCCAAAGATTATTTTTCAATACATTCTTGCTTTTCAAACTAAAATTGAAGATTGATTGAAAAATAATTTTATGCAATTGTTCAAAATCATTTTTATTAACTACACAAGAAGAATTGGAATTGTTTACCACATGTGTATCTTGAGCTCCAGATAATGATTGATCATAATCATCCATGAACTCTTCCTGGGAATCATCTTCCTCTTGTTCTTTTGTGTTGACTGGATTATGGGAGTATTCAATGATTTCTCCTTCTTCAATCTCCAAATTGTTCATCACCATAGATGTGCGCTTATAATTTCGGATGAACTATCAGCACTATCAACTTTAATACAATTGTTAGAAGCATATAAAAAATCAAGAGTATCCCATATTTCTTTAGCACTAGAGCAAAACTTGATTTTCTGAAAATCATTTTCGGTTAAAACACGTTGAAGAATTTTCATTGCTCTAATGTTCAATGAAAACATTTTCTTTTCTATTTTTGTCCAATCCTTTCTTGGTTTGAAATCAAAAACATTTATAAAAATATTTCACATATGAAAATCAGTTGCTTTGATAAAACTAGTCATTCTAGCTTTCCAAAACCAAAAATAAATATCTTTGAGAAATAGTGGAATGGTATAATCAAAACCTTGTGAAAAACGAGGAACACCCAATATCAGCCATTGAAACTCTTGAGACGGTTAAGTCCTTTAAACAAGAGCCTAGCTCTGATACCAAATGTTAGATCTAGCTATCACCCAAGAGGGGGTGAATTGGGTGTTTGATAAAAAATTTTGGAACTTTGAAAATCTTTTCGTAACTTACTGAAAGTAGTTTGTATGACAAGTAATAATTTATAAAACAATAAACATTCATTCAAACATATATGCCGGGAATTTAAGAGATAAGGGAGGAGAATATGCAAACTGAGATTTATACTGGTTCGGCCCAATCCTTACCTACGTCCAGTCCCCAAGCTCCACTTGATATTTTCAATCCACTATCTTCTTTCAACTTGATTACACGTTCTGTACTTGGAGTAATACTCTTACTAGGATTCACTCCCCCTTACAAAATGTAATCAATACACCCACTTGATTACACACTCTGTACTTAAAGTAATTCTCTCACCAGAACTTACTCCCCTTACAAGCTGTAATCAATACAATGGGTTTCCTACTCAAGATCACGCAATCTTGAGTAACTCTCAAATAGAATGATAGGATGATTACAATAAATCTTCTCTCTCAGAAGTGAATGAATAAACACTAAAGTGCATTACAAATAATTTCACTCTTTATGATGAACTATGTAAGCATTGAAAACAGAGTGTGTATGAGAAAAATGTTGGATTCGGGAATGTTGGCATCTTGATAGTGCAAGCTCTTTCTCATCAACCTTGAATGCTTCTTCTTTTATAGGTAGAGATCAATATATGACTGTTGAGAAGATTCAAAGACTGTTGGATAAAGAAATATAGCCGTTAGACTCAGATGGAACTAGCCGTTAGAACTTCATTTTCTGAACCGCCTATGACATCAGCATTTACTTTGCACTTGATCTTCAGTTTAACATCCTTTGATCATCTGAAACATGTACACAAATGATATAAATAATGTTAAGAAGTGTTATAAATCATTTGGGTAATCATCCGGATGTTTATCGAAGAATAAGGATTTTAGAAACGGTGATTTTTCGAAGCTAAGATGAAAACTCGAGTTTGCATTTGAAAACTCGAGTTTTGAGGTTGTTGCGTTACTCCGTTATTACTGTTTGATCAAAACTCGAGTTTTGGTCTCACAAACTCGAGTTTGGAAGATAATATGAAGTTCGTTGCTCTCGTTCGATGGAAACTCGAGTTTCCAACTAATGAACTCGAGTTTTGACTTTGTTGAGCCTTCTTAAACTGACTGTCAATTTTCGAAGGCCATATCACCCTGGTCTGAACTCTGTTTTGGTCCGTTCAACTCTTGATGGAAAGCCCTTTGAGTCTACTTTCTTATACCACCAATTTCAACTCAATAGGATTTGTGGTTCATGAGATACACTCAAAACATTGAAGCTTGGTTTGCTATGTGGCATGGATTTCACTGTCCACTTCAACAATTTATAGATCCTTGATCTGAACTCCTTTGGGCTTGAACTATATATCAAAATGACGCATTGGGAGTCTAGTTTCATATGTCATTGGTTTCACCTCAATTGGATCTCTGGTTTGGGAGATATCATCGAATTACCAGACGTCGCCCGTACTGAACGTGAAACAGAGGGAACAGAGTTGCTGATCAGCGCTGTAAACTCAAGTTTTCCTAGTCTAGAGACGCCAGAGGTGCTGAAGACACTAAAAACTTGAGTTTTGCATCCTAAACTCAAGTTTTCTTGTACCAGAGGAGCAAATCATTGTAGCGAAGTAGAAAACTCGAGTTTTGAGTTGTGAAATCGAGTTTTCTCATCCTGAAACTGATTTTTGCTGACTTTAACTCCGAATTGAGTCATTCCAACTTCCATATGATCTTGGAGACTTCTAATATCAATATAAGAACTTGTATAATGATATAATCATTCCATTCAACAAGTTCTTCTTTCTTTTTTCTTCTATCGATCATTCTCCATAACTCAACTCTTTCTTTCTTCTCTTCTCTTGAAAAGATCATTCTTTATCATTTAACTTCACATCTTCTTTGACTCAATTTCTGTCTCTAATTCAATACTTCTTTATTGATCTTCTTGTTGATCGTTCTCCGTCATTCAACTTGGACTTATCATTCTCTGCAAGTTTTACCTTCTTCAATATTTTCTCTTCTTCTTGACTATTCCCAAAATCCTTTGATAACTTCTTGCTTCCTTGACATTTTGATATTCCCATTATATTGTGTGCAAGAACTTCTTTCTTCAATCTACTTTCTTGATCATTCTTCAACATTGAATTTCACAACTACATTAAATATAAACTTAGTCAAAGTAGACGATAAGTGTAGTATGCAGATTTTTTGCTCTTAATAATGACATCTATATAAGACATAAGACATCATCAAAACTAATCATATCCAACAAAGAGGAAAATCAAATTGTTTTACAAACACCTTCTTCTTTAGAAAATGATGTTGCAAAAGATTTTGAACCATCCAATCAAGGACAACCTAGAGCTTGGAGGTATAACAATAATTATCCTATAGATCAAGTCATAGGTAATGTCAATGAGGGGGTAAAAACAAGAAACAAAACTTTTAATGAAGGAAGTTTCTTTGCTTTTATTTCTCAATTTGAGCCCTCAAATATAGAAGAAGCCCATTCAGAAAATGATTGTTCGATATCAATGCAAGAGGAATTAAATCAATTTGAGAGAAATCAAGTTTGAGACTTGGTATTTAGGCCTATTGATCATCTATTCATTGGCACTAAATAAGTATTCAAGAGCAAACGAGATGAAACTACCATCATTGTCAAAAACAAGGCAAGATTGGTGGCAATAGTAAGCTTGGGAAAAAATCCAGGGCAATATTCCAGAACCAAATATATTGATGTGAGACATCTCTTCATCAGAGATCATGTTCAAAAGAAAGATGTAAAAGTGATAATCGTTCCCATTCATCTTGCAACTAGCTGATATTTTCATAAAACCGCTAGCATATGATCAATTTCTATATATAAGAAGAGAATTGGGAAAGGTATGAATTGTGGATAATTTCTTTCATTCTAATTAATTTGAAGTATTTTTTTTTATGATTTAATTACTAACTTAAGCATTAGAGATCCTAGTAATTTGTTTTGTAGGATCCCTTGTTCTTACGTTGAAAAATAGAGTCAAACAGAGAAGGGATCACTTGCAAGGGAACTCAAGTGACCGTGAAAGTTATAAGAAAACAATAAGCTTGGGAAAAAATCCAAAGGCAATATTCCGTAACCAAGTATATTGATGTGAGACATCACTTCATCAAAGATCATGTTCAAAAGAAAGATGTAAAAGTGATAATCATTCCCATTGATCTTGCAACTAGCCGATATTTTCATGAAACCGCTAGCATATAATCAATTTCTAAATATAAGAAGAGAATTGGGAATGGTAAACTCCAATGAATTGTGAATAATTTCTTTCATTCTAATTAATTTGAAGTATTTTTTTAATGATTTAATTACTAACTTAAGCATTAGAGATCCTAGTAATTTGTTTTGTAGGATCCCCTGTTCTTACGCTAAAAAATAGAGTCAAACAGAGAAGGGATCACTTGCAAGGGAACTCAAGTGACTATGAAAGTTATAAGCAATCACTCGAGTGAAAGGAAAGGAACTTGAGTGAACACAAGATAGCTGAGCAAAAGCACCATGAACTTCAGTAATCACTTGAGTAGGTTACTAAGACACTCGAGTGAGGCACTCAAGTTAGGCTTCTAAGAACTCGAGTGATGAGAAATTAATGAAGAATCAGAACATTTGCACAACAAGCATCGAGTAATGGAATTGTTAACTCAAGAGGTGAACTCAATTGAGACATATACAAAAACAAGAAGTCAAAACAATAGACAAATGGATCCACTCGAGTGTAGAAGATTGAACTCAAGCGATATGCAAAACCAACTCTTGAATGGGATCGAGTGTTCATAGAACACACTCGAGTGAGCTACCTTTATTGCTTAGAACTCAAGTGGAATAGTTGATAACTTGAGTGAAGATTATATAGCTATTTTTTTAATTTCTTGACACAGTGCTCGAGTGACAGAAAGTTCACTTGAGTGGCGTCTCTTCACTTGATTGACGTTTTAGGCCACTCAAATGGAAACTTCTGAAATGTCAGATTATGTGGATTTATACCGGCAACAGCACCCCAGATCTAATGGGCACTTTAAGTTTAAGCATCCTTAGCCGAGAGAAATTCTCAGGATGGGTGACCCCCTGGGAAGTATCATATGAATTTGAAATCCTTTGATTTAAAGCCTAAATACCTTGAGGTATGAAACATGGTGATCCTTTGAGATGCCAAGAGAATGTTAGTATGGATATAGTAAAGATTGAGAATAGGCTTGAATCTGATCTAAGTTGAAATAGTGCCTAGGTCAAAATATGAATAGGGTTGCCCTAGGTTTCAATACCTAAGAGTAGGAACCCTATGAATGATGATTGATGTTGCACTGAGAGCATGTTTATTTGGGCATGATTAATGGTTACCTTTGAGGTAGAATTAGAATCTTGTGAATAGTATTGAGGTCACTCGAATGTTTTGAAGATTAAACTAGGAATTGTGAATTGTGATCCTAGTATGTACTTTGGATATTGTTGAGGAAACATGATTTCTCAACTCAGCTGATGTTGAGGTTCTAAGAGTCGAATTATGAATTCGGCCATTGTTTCTTGGGATTATTTTAGGATACTTCCTGAATGTTATGAGCTATGAACCATGATGATTCTAGCATTTTTTGTTGGGTATGGTCGAGATTTCAGAATTAGGTTGATAAACCTAAATGTTGGATGGGCATCCGGAGGGTGCTGTCAATTGAATTGTGACCTAAGAATTTAACTTGGATAGTTGAGTGATTCTTTAGGTATGTGAATCGACATGTATGAATTGAGGTATTAAGATATGGTACCAATTGATCTAAATGAACTAAGACACTAGAATGTGGTACCAATGTGTATGAGATAGCTGGAGGTTGCTAACTGTTGATCTAGCATAGAGAAAGATCTTGATTATAGAATATTCCCTTAGAAAGAATGATGGAGGGTTTGTTCCTGAATTGAATTGGGTAGTAGCTAGAACTTTAGTAGCTACAAGTTATAGTCTCATGACCGAGACAGATAAGTATAGATATGTTAATGGCTAATAGATTTCCAGACACTACTACAAAAAACCCAAAAAATGTCATAAATAATACCCAATTAACCTCCCTTTACAGAGGGACGTCTGGAAGGGGGAAGCAAAAAATTTCACTTTTGGTGTCCTGAATAAATTTCGGGATGCCGAATTGCATTTCTTTTTTTTAAAAAAAAACCTTGCGTTCGGGGTGGCCGCGAAGAAAGAGCAGATCAACATTCAAATTCCGTAAATACTTAAGAACCAAAGAAGAACAAGAAAAAACACAAAAAGATGCAAGTACAAAGATATGCACTCTTGAAGCACGACAGATCAAAAAATAAGTAGATGAAAACAAATCAAGAAAAACAGATCCAAAATAGGATTAACATAAATTAAGAATAGGACTAACATCCAAAATTGCAGGTCTAACAATCACAATCCGAAGAACATGAAAAACAAATCACAATAAAATTGAAAAAAAAAAAAACAAATTTCGCCGCCTTCAGCGTGACCCAACTAGATCTCTTCGCCTTCAGATCTGAAGAAGGGGATCTGGTGATGAATAAGATATGATCTGATAGTGCCTTCAGTTTCTTCATATCTCACCGCCTTCAGATCTGATCGTGACCCACCCAGAAACGCGTATAGATTGACGGCGAGGGACTAGTTTTTGGATCTGAAGGGGATCTGGCGAGACAGTCTTCAAACGTGAGGGTTTGGTCTGGTGGAGCACAGCAGAACGATGAGTGGCAAGCAAGCTACAACGTGAGAATCGAGGTAAGCAAGGGAGGCGATGGAGTCGACGAGCTATGACAAGAAAACAAAAAATGACGAGAGGAGGCGATGAAGTTGAGGGAGAAGAGATGAAAGAGTTGTGAAGACTGAGCGAAGAGAATGACGATGAGTAAAGGTCACAAAGTTGAGGGATAATATTTCAAACAAAAAAAGTAGAGAGTCACGGGTTCACGCACCAATTGGGGGATAATATATTAATATTTCAAACAAAAACGAGAGATAAAGTCACGGGTTGACCAAAAATTATGTTTTTGGCGTCCTGAAATACCTATAGGACGTCAAAGAGTTAATTTTAGGTGTCCTAAATATATTTTAGGACGTCTAAAATTTCACTTTGGCATCCTGATTTAAATTTTAGGACGTCGAAAAATTTTATGGGTGCCAAAAAATTAATTTTAGGCGTTTTATATATATTTTAGGATGCTTGAAATTTCACTTTGGCATCCCGATTTAAAGTTTAGGACGCCAAAAAATTAATTTTAAGCGTTCTAAAATTATATTTAGGACGCCCTAAGTCTCTAAATTCAGCCAAATAATTACGAAAATGCCACCGCCTATACTTTTTACTTCCCTTTTTAAAATAAGGACGTCTTTTAGGGAAGTAATATCCACTTTTTACGAAAGTATGGGTTGAATACCTGATAAGGAACGTTGAGTACATTCGTGATATGAATATATAAGGTGGGTAGTGAGACCTATTGTGTTGGTATGTCCTTAGGTTGTGAGGTTTGATATGGGTTCAATAAGGAGCACCCAGTTGTTAGACCATGAATACTGGGCAGTTTTCTAAAGAGATTATGAAACCTGAGAATCACAAGCAGTATCCCGTAACGATCGAAAGGATGCAATAGGATGGACTGAGTATCCTATGAATGGTTTGAGTAGCCAAGGATAGATCCTGGAGTGTGTTTAAAATGGATGAACTTCTAGAGCGGTTGTCTAGTTCTTGGGTATGCTTGAAAATTGAATTTTGAACTTACCAATGCACCTGCCTTAACTATTGTGGATTGTGCCAAATCAATGTACACCAAGAGTGATGAAGGATGGGAAGAGATGATTTCTTCATACTTGTGGCCCAAAGGGCTTTATCATTTGCAAACTTTTTGGTGGGCCGGATTCCTATATCTCCTTGGGTAAGAAGAAAGAAAAAGAACATTCTTGTACCCAAAAAAAAAAAAAGAAATGTTTTTATCGCAATAGATTCCCAAAAAAGAAAAAATTTGGGCAGTGAGCATAAGTTTATCATATACATGTTAGGTAAGTTCAATGCATGCATGACAATATACATGTGTAAATTTGCAGCATAGAACTTACTCCCTATAATTCTTATTATAATGCACCAATTACTAATTCTATAAAACTAAAGAATGGCAATAAATCATTAAATATATTATAAATTAATAAAAAATTTCAGTTCTACCCCTCTTTAATTAACATGACTTAATTCTTCTAACTTTAGACATCAACTAATAACAAAGGTAAAGTGAGAAAAAGTAATTAATATGGCTATTGGTGTCTTATATTTAAGACCAAATATTATTTTAATAAAAATAAGAGCTAGAGTATTTAACAAGAGATCGTGAGAGAAACATATGACTTTCCAAGCACTATCGAATTCTTCGTCCCACGGCATCGATGTACTTGGCTTGCTGCTATATTTGTCAAAGATTTATCACTTCTTGTCTTATTAGTGGTGAACCTTTGTGGAGCCATCCTACGTGCACACGCAGAATATTCCCACTGACTTAAATGTATGACTAAGTTTGGGAGTAGACTTTGGTAATAAATAAATACAGCGCCCTTTTTTTTATTTTTATAAAGGGTATATAATCGAATGTTACACATAATATTTTTTAAAAAAAATTATGTCACATATGTTATAATTAAGTAATTAATGTTCAAATTGCACAAATAAATTTCAAATAATACATCGGATGAATAATTTATATACAAGCCGATGAAGAGATATGGACTTTGGGCGTCATGGCTCTCGTGGGTCAGAATATTCTACGCTTATAAAGAATTCATTCCTTAAAAACTTATGGGGGGAATGAATTCTAACGATTTTAATTCATTATACTACCTGAATCCTTAATATTTTGCACTACCAACCAGATCTAATATTTTAACATTTTTTAAACTTATGATCAATGTTTATTATAACGTCTGATTCTAACGATTTTAATTCATTATACCACGTCCAATCCTTATATTTTGCAATACCAACCAGATCTAATATTTTAACTTTTGTAAACTATGATCTTAGATACAAAGTTTATTATAAAGTCTGGTTCTAACGAGGACCAGATGCCATAAATGCAATTTTAACAGACACAGCCTGATGAGGAGACAGCCGAAGCTAAATTCATGTCGGGAATTCCGGAGGAGGATGATTTTCAGAAGGAGTAGGTTCAATTATTCTCCTTTTTCCCTTCACCCATCCTTTTTAAATAATCAGGAAATTTGGCAATTACGCATTTAAACTTATTCTTCACCAGATTTCTAGGGATTTCTGAAATATTCTGACATTTCATGGAATTTTTTAGTGATAACATTCTTTATTTGTGACTTTAAAATAATTCTCTCTATTTTGAATAGCCAGTTTATTTGGTGTGTTTTGATTTTTGAATTAGTGTGTTCAGGTGTGCTCAACACTCTGGATTATTTTCTTAGATGTGTCTAATATCCTAGTATTTTGTGCTTCATTCAGCACATTGAAGTAACTTTGCAGAGCAATTTTATCCTTAAAGTATGAATATTTTTCAGGAGAAATTCTGCACATAAAAAAATTTTAGGAGTAATTTTAACCTTATAATTAACTCCAAAAAAGTCCTTTAAGTGAAGTTATAACACTAATACTTTTTTTTCAATAGTAACTTTAGAGTACTAGACGTGCTTGAAAAACAAGTTAGGATGCTAGGTGAATCAAAAAATACCTTAGGATGTTTGGTCACACTTGGAAAAATACTTTCTGGTGTTGGATGAACCACAAACTATTTTAACATTAAGGAACAAATTTGCCGTAGAAGTTTTCACCAAGGAACAATATTATCTTGGAAAGTTTTTCAGGCTCAATTTCACACCAAAAATTTTAAAACACAACAACGTTGTCCCATACTGTTAAAAAACTAACGTTAACCTTTTTTTTTAACGGAATAGGGCAACTTTCCTCATTTTAACACTTTTAGGGCAATATTGAACCTAAAAATACTTTTGGGGCAACCTTATTATTTAGCAAAAACTTTCGAGATAAGTTTATACATCAACCCAAATATTTTAAAACACTGAATGTACATAAAAGAATGCTTCACGCTACTGGACGTACGTTATCAACCTTAAATTATCAACGCCTTTCATTGCACGCCCCACAGACAATTCATAAGAGACAAAATAATGGAGGGCAGAGAGAGAGAGAGAGAGAATAGTGCATGACAGATTTTTGTCAATCCATGAGTCACAAGTGTGGAATGGTTCCAATATTATATTCTGTTGTTTCTATTATTATTAAGTCGGAATCAACTTAGAACAATATGAACTGGAAATGAAGGGGGAAAAAGCTCAATCGAATCAACTAAACAAATCTACAAGTAACTTAAACAATTCTGTGTAATTAACAAATTTCTTTAAGAGAAATTTTAAAATTTTAATAGTGTTGACTATATATTTAAACAAATTTTTAATCTATGTAAAATTGTTATTAGGTCCTTAAAATAAGGATGGGAAGGATCGGAGTACCAACTAAGGAACAATACACAAATGTTTTTGACAGTATATATAAGGATTAATTACTTTCAAAACAAACTTAGTGTAAGGCGTCGTTTTATAAATAAAAATAGAAATATCAGGAGCAATTAGAAAATTGAGGTAGAATATACGGATGAAAAGATTAATTTTCTCTAAAAATTTTATTAAGAATATTAAAATACATAAAACATTTGTTGCTGAAAATAATTTAAGAGGGCTCTATTTGATATGCTTAGTTTTAGTGATATTACATGTAGATGTTAAATATTAAGAGCAAAAAGTTTGTATAATGTATTTTTCTTATACTTTGGCTAACTATTATATTTAACGTAAAACTATATTGCAGATTAGACAAGCAAAGGAAGAAGATATCAAGTAGGATTATAAAGAAAGATTAAAAGGAAGAAGATGTCAAGTTGGAGTGTGGAGAATGAATGATCAAGAAGAAGCAAGATATAAAGAAGAACTTGCATCATATTATTAGTCAAGAAAAGGAATAAGATATCCGATAGGATTATGAAGGATGATATAGAAGAAGAAATGAGATTGAAGAAAGAACTATTATTCAAAAAAAGGAAAGAAGTTATTGAATCAAATTATTGTGAATGATCAAGAGAAAGAACAACAAGACATTGAAGAATAAAGTTATCAATATGGGGAGAAGAGATTGAAGAAAGATAAACTTGCAAGATATAATGAGAATATCAATGTTCAAGTTCTTAGATGTGATATTGGAGGTCGTTATGGTCAAATGGAAGTTATGGAATGACTCAATTTGAAGTTAAGATGCCTTATATAGAAGTTATAACAACTTCACTCGAGTGATCGACCACTCAAGTGGCACCTTCAGAGATGAATTTTTAATGACTACTCGAGTGATGACCACTCTATCATTGTTAGTTTTTGTTTAGCCTAATAGAGGTCTAGTATTTTGGCCGTATTTCCCAAACCACAACTTTGATTGAGTTTGTTTCATATGAAACTAGACTCCACAAGCCACGCACGACAGTAAGAAGATCAAGCTCAACAGGTGATGAAAATGATATGAATTTCAAAAGTTGATACTGAAATTTCTCGCTTTTTTCAAACCAGGTTCAGTAATTTAAACATATATATCTCCCAAACCACAACTTTGATTGAGATAAAACTTGTTGCATATGAAACTAGATTCAAAGATCATGATCATGCTCAAAGAGGTTTGGATGGAACATATATGAATTTCATAAGCTAACGCCAAAATTCTAAAACTATCCATACTAGCTACTCTATATTGACCATAACTTTCTGAATACAACGAATTTTGAGCTAACTCTTTTTGCATTGGAACATAGACTTCAAGTGATTTCTAGAGATAGGTCATTTGCCATATTTGGAGTTAAAATGTATTTATCACTACCAAAGATCACTTCAGTGATGTGAAAGTGAAGCACTTCACTTCAAGTGCCACCCCCAGTGATGCACTATTCACTTTGAAGATCTTAAAGGAGCAATTGAGTAAGAACTTGAGTGATTACCTATCACTGGCAACATTACTATAGTGATATGAAAGTTATGAGTATTCATAGTTTTAATCACCATATCAGTTTTGTTGATTCTTTTCCAAAATATATTTTTGAAAAAAGCTCTTCACGACAACAGCTACTGGAAGTGATGAAGTATCTTCATTAAAGATAACTCGAGTGATCACTTTAGCAATGCAACTATTCCTCATCACTTCCACTTCACCATGGTGATTATAATAGTGATCTCATTTCTGAAATATATATATTTCAAATAGACCACTCGAGTGACCTCTCAAGTGATATGTTCTAAATTATATCACTTTCAGTCCCCTTAGTGAAAATAACCAATGATCGGTTTTTTCTAAAAAGAAATTCAAATTTCTGAAGTTTTTATTTTACACTTGATTCAATCTAGCCTTCAAACAAGCTACAAAGGTTTTTCATCTCCATATATTATAGTCATGGAAAAGGACAAGCCTCAAAGGTGTTGTCTCTTACTTTGGTTAAATAATAATACCCTAAAAGTTTCATTTATTTCATGATTATTGTCTTGAACTAATTTTTCAAGAAATAAATACAAATGTCGACGTGAATAATTTTTTAAGAGAAAACTCTGGGGAAAAAAATGTTAAAAGAAAAAATTTTAGGGAAAATTACACACAAGTCCCAAGGAAAAGAGATATTTACATTTAGGTCCCTTCAGATGACAAAAATTACACGAAGTCCCTTGGGACTTCGTAATTATTTCATATGAGTAAAAGACCCGATTGCCCATTCTCCTTCTTCCTATATTAACAAAGTAAAATGCATATAATAACAACAACTTTTTAAAACCTTAATTTTTTTCACTTCTCATTTCCGTGAGGCTATTTACAACAACAAATGCATGTAATAACAAAAAATGCATATAATAACAACAACTTTTCAAAACCTGGATTTTTTCGCCTATCACTTTCGTGAGGCTATTTACAACAACAAATGCATGTAATAACAACAGAAAATGCATATAATAACAACAACTTTTCAAAACCTGGATTTTTTCGCCTATCACTTCCAGAGGCTATTTACAACAACAAATGCATGTAATAACAACAGAAAATGCATATAATAACAACAACTTTTCAAAACCTGGATTTCTTCACCTATCACTTCTAGAGGCTATTTACAACAACAAATGCAAATCAAGCAGAAGAAGAATGGAATCTTCATATCTCAGACCAAGTATCTCAATGATTTGTTGAAGAAGTTTGGGATGGACCAATGCAATGGTGCCGACATTCCAATGAGTTCAACTGCTTCATTGGATGCCGATGAAGAAGGCAAGGACTTTAACATCACAAGATATAGAGGAATGATTGGATCATTGTTCTATTTGACTGGAAGTCGTCCAGACATCCAATTCAGTGTAGGAATGTGTGCAAGGTTCCAGTCAGCTCCCAAGGAGCCTCATGCTGAACATGTGAAGAGAATATTCGATACCTTGCCGACACAAAGACACTAGGATTGTGGTTTCCCAAAGGTCAACCCGAACATTTGGTGGCATATTCAGATTCAGATCATTTGGATACAAGATCGATAGGAAGAGCACAAGTGGCCAATGTGAATTTCTTGGTGGCTCACTTGTGTCATGGTTCAACAAGAAACAAACAAGTGTGGCTGTGTCCTCTACAGAAGCTAAATATGTAGCTGCCTCAAGTTGCTGTGCTCAATTTTTATAGCTCAAGCAGCAACTATCAGACTTGGGAATCAATTTGAAAGAGATCCCAATATCGTGTGACAACACTAGCACAATAAGCTTGGCAAAGAATCTAGTCCAACATACTCGGACCAAGTAATTGATGTGAGACATCACTTCATAAGGGATCATGTTCAGAAGAAGGATGTCAAAGTCATGTTCATCCCAACACATCTTCAACTTGCTGATATCTTCACCAAACCATTGGCTAAAGAGCAATTCAATTTCATAAGAAGAGAATTGGGAATGGTAAACCCCAATGAATTGTAAGCATTTCTTACTCACTTTAATGTTAGTTATGGTTTTTGATGATTGAATGAAACTAACATAGGCATCGGAGTATTTAGTTGTGTTTTAAGTAGGACACTTGAAATTGTGATGTTTGCTGTCGAGGAATGAAAACTCGAGTTTTGGGAGCAAAACTTGAGTTTTGGGAATGGCTATTGGGGAGAGAGAAAAACTTCAGATCTTTGAAGAAGTTGAAAACTCGAGTTTGTAAGTTGGAAACTCGAGTTTCCATCGATGTGAAGAGCAACCAAGTTTTGAAGAGTGGTAAAAACTCAAATTTTCATATTGAAACTCGAGTTTTGGTCGCGAAGTTCAAAGGTTTACCTTACACCTTTGAAGTTCGGGTTAGTAACCATTCATCAAAACTTGATTTTTTTATTCAAAACTCGAGTTTTAGTAGTGTCTATTAATTGAGTTACTATTTAAGTTCTTCAAAACTCAAGTTTTGCCCTAGCGTCTCTCTGTATCTCTCGCCCTAATCTCTCCAAATCTTTGATTTCTTTCTTTCTCGACCAATCCTCCTCTTAAACCCTAGAGATGTCTTCGTCTACCCCTCCGCTTATCCCGATCTTTGTTAACCCTAAAAGGGAATCCAATCCGACTGCTACTCCTCTGAACGCCCTGTGAGATTGAAAACTCTTCCCAATCACTATCACCATGGAGTTAGCAAGGATTCTCCACGGTCAAGGAGCAAGAAGAAAGCTGCTTCCTCTTCGTCCAAAGAAAAAGAGGACTCTTCCACGAAACCCGAAATCCACTCAAAGAAGTGCCATGATCGAGTTCCATCACTTGATGGTAGGGCGAAATCGCTCGTAAATCCCCAAGCCTCCTAAGGCCAAGAGGTCAAAGGTTCCTTCTACTCCTAAAAAGGGTCAAGCTTCTTCAGTGCCTGACCCTGCTCTTGAAGCACCTGTTCCTAAAGTCTATGAGTTTGAGGAAGATGCAATCACAGAAATCTACAACCACGATTACGCTCCCGAGAAGGCTTTACCTCTCGCCTTCCCATTCAAATGTCAAAAGAAGAAGCACAAGTTTAAGGAATTCTTCGTAAATAAAGCTTTTTGTCCCTCTCAGACCGTGAATTTGGCTAAGTTAAGGGAAGATCATAACTGGACCTTCTTTGGTTAAAAGACTATGAGTCTTTTATTTCAATTTCAGCCCCCTATACCCCAAATATTGTTAAAATTTTCTAGTTTAACATGGTTTCGATAACATTTTGGATTCGAGGGAAATCGATTGAGGAGAGAGTGACCACTTGTGTTAAAGGTGTTAAATTCACCATATCGCTTCTATCATTAACACAATTTTGAAGATTTCCAATCCACCTCCATTCTCGACATCGCCTTGAGCAACCGTGAGATCTTCAATACTCTTTGTCCCAACAAGCCCTTTCCCCGCAAATCAGTCTCACACCCTCTCTTTCAAACCGGTGATATGTCCAACATCACCGAATTCTCGGGTACATTTACTCTAGGAATTTTATCCAGAAGGGTGGGAACTTTACCCACTTCACTTAGAAGGACTATCCTGTGTTTGCAGCTTTTGTGAGGCAAACCCCTTTTGATCTTGGTCATTGGATTTTCAAAGAGATGATCAAGGTTAAGTTTTCATCCAGCGACCCTCTCACATTCCTTACCCATCTCTCGGTTTCGTGATCTTATTTTACCACAAGATTTGGTGTCTAGGTCCTCCGATTCCATCAAGAAGCCACCGCTTTTGGAAAGAACCAGCTTAATTACATGAAGATCACTATTGAGGGAGAAGGTTCTGGTCAGTCTCAGGCTCCTTCACAATTTCAAGCAAGAGGATCTCAGTCCAAAGCTCAAGAGGCCCAATTTGCTCTTACTCAGTCCTCATTGCCTTCTAATTTTGAGACTCAGATCAAGGATATTGTGGAGCGTGTAGTTGCTCAACTTTCAATCAGACTTGAGTATGAGATTGGGAAGCTGGTTCTTTGAGGTTAAAGTTGGAAATCATGAGAGTGTGGATGCTCGGGAAGCAATGAAGGTTCAGATTGATGGACTGAAGGAACAATCTGAAAAATCTCACAGTGAGCTTTCTGATCAGATCATGGATCTTGAGGCCAAGCTCTCTACACAATTGGTCTTCAATGTTAGCCTGGGTGACAACGTTGAGAAGATCCTAAAGCACCTTGGGATTGGTTCTGCTTCTGCATTTGGGTCTGGTGCTGGTGGTCCAAGTTCCTCTCACCCAAAGCCTGAACCTGAGACATCTTCCTCCCCTTCCTTCACCTTCACCAGTCCTCATGTCTCACCTGACCCTACAACTCCAATTTTTCCTTCACCAATTTCCACCTCCACACCAACCACAAAAATTCTCTCATCTCCCATTACTCCCTCTACTAAGATTCTCAATCTCTCTCACACTCCCTCCATAGAGGTCGTTCACCATGATTCCCCTCCTCCTACTCCACTTATCAACCCTCTTCATGAATCCTCTATCTCAGCTTCTCCTCCATTTGAAGATGACAAAGGGGGAGAGAAAGGCGTTTAGTTTAGCTAGAATTTGAGTTTTGAGAATTCTGTGGTGTTTGGTTCTGCAGTGTCTGATTCTGTAGTGTTTATAGCATTTCTGCAGTTGTAGCATTTTTCTTTCCTTATGCACTTTGATCTATTGTATTACTTTGCATCTTATAAACGAAATTGCCTACTTAGTCAATGCTTCTGTTGCATGTCTCTGATTTTCCTGTGTATTATGCCCTATCAAGTGTGCGAAACAATAGAGATTTTCAAAATGCTGTTTCTGTCCAAATTTTGAAATTTCAACTACAGAGGTTTTTGAACTGTTTTCATTTTAAAGTGCAAACTCTCTCAAATTCTTGGAAGTATGGTTTACAAGTGTTGTCATCATCAAAAAAGGGAAGAATGTTAGTTCTCTATGTGTTTTGATGATAACTCGACAATTATAAACACAAGTTATAGTTTTGTCTTTGGTAAGTTAAAAAACTTATTGTCAAGACAAAACTCGAGTTTTGGCCTTGACAGAGAGAGTTGCCCATTTTCGTGATCAAAGCAAAACTTGAGTTCGAAATGAAAACTCGAGTTTTGAGACTTACGAGAGCACTCGGTTTTTCACTTAAAGACAAACTCGAGTTTTGATCGAAAACTCGAGTTTTGCCTCACACAAAGACTTCACATATTTTCAATTGAGAACAAAACTCGAGTCCGGATTTGGAAACTCGAGTTTTGGCCGACATTGAAGAGTCTTGAATTTTTGAACATATGCAAACTCGGTTTTCGCGCTAAAACTCCAAGATTTTGCTTTACTCGAGTTTTATAAGTTTTCTTTAAGTTAAGAGAAAACTCGATTTTTGGTTTCAAAACTCGAGTTTTGACTTGACAGAAGAGCTTTCAAGTTTTTACTCGGTCTTTGAAAACTCGAGTCTTCGTGAGAAAACTCAAGTTTTGTCTTGGCACAATTTCTTCAAGGTTTTCATAATTATATGAAAACTCGAGTTTTGTTTCAAAACTCGAGTTTTGGTCAAGCCGAGAGCAATGCATCTTTTCAAGTTTTTGAAAACTCAAGTTTCCTTCGGAAACTCGAGTTTTGATTTGGCTCAAATCTCTCAATGTTTTCATACTTAAATGAAAACTCGAGTTTTGTTTTGGAAACTTGAGTTTTGGCTAACCCGAGAGCTTTAATCATTTTCAATGTTTTGAAAACTCCAGTTTTGAATGAAAACTCAAGTTTTGGTATTTTGGACTTAAACTCACCGTTTTCATTAAAAGTCCAAAACTCGAGTTTTGTTTTGGAAACTCGAGTTTTAAGTTTCTTTCAAAAATGTGCTCCGAGCTCAAATCGTGACTTTACTCTGGATGGAGAAAACTCGAGTCTTGATATTGAAACTCGAGTTTTGACTTAAGTGTGCAGTTGAAAACTTGAGTTTACATGAACAAACTCGAGTTTACATCGCAGTAGTCTCGAAATTCAAATCGTCGAATTTGCAATACCTTCTTGGTTGATCTTAATACTTCCTATGATTATTCCCCAATATTTCTAGATATGTTTAACCACTTTGTTAGTAAGTTTCGCATGATTAGAGAATGTTTATTGAAGGTTTAAAGCAAAAGCAAAAAGTGATGTCAAGACATTAAATGCAAAACCCATAAAGTTGCATACTTTTGGGTAATCCATCTACACACGTTTGCAAAGCATTAAAAAATGTTTTCCACATCCAAGAGCCGCTACTCCAACGGATTAATTTGCGAGAGTCAACTCGAACTTTCGCAGCTTGGATTAAGAGAAGATCAAGTGAGAGAAGAAGACCTAAAACTTTGTCTAATGAAGGCAACGGTTATATTGAAGATTACAACAGTCATTTAATGCTCTCTTGGTATAAATAGAGCAGCATTCAAGTCTTCTCAACCAACACATCTGCTGAAAATAAATTACATTCAAAGTTCTTCAACTACCTTCAGTTTTCACTTGTAAAGTATCTCTGATACATTAAGCTTCAGTGTTTATCATTATCTACTCTTAGAGAGAGTTTCTATCTGTAAATCATTTATTATAAAAGAATCACAAGTCTGGGGACTTGGTGATTGGGTTCATTGATTACAACTTGTAAGGGGGAGTAAGTTCTAGTGAGAGAATTACTCTTGAGTACAGAGTGTGTAATCATTTGATATAGTGAAAATCCCAGAGAGTCTGGGGACTGGACGTAGGTCAAGAGGTTGGACCTAACCAGTATAAATTCGTGTGTCTTGCTCTTCTCTTTCACTCTGTTCATCTCTGTTTTTTCTATCATAAACAGAGCAGTTTTAAAAAGATTTTAAAATCCCCAATTCACCCCCTCTTGGTGATTAAGCTCCACTTTCAAACTTGAGGGAGATAGTGGATTGAAATCTCAGGAGTAGTCTGGGGACTAGACGTAGGTCATCACGGATTAGACTGAACAAGGATAAATCATAGTTTGCATACTCTCTTACCTCTTATATTTCCAGCAGATCGACATGATTAATTGATTGAATATTTCATACTTATTGTCACTCTTAGTGATAGAGTGATGAGCACAACTTATGCCATGTTTTTCCTGTGTTAAATGACAGAATTGAATAGTGAATGTGAGCTTAACTGTGTTAAACCAAGGCAAAAAGATATTAATTCATTATACAGGGAACATGAGGATGTATTTCACACAAATCCTCAACATGCGTTAGGAAAAAAACAAGTTACGAGGAAATATGAGAAGATCGTGTGGCAAAGCTTATACTATGCTATATCATCCGGACAGCTTATCGAAATGCAATACAAGGCATCTTTGATGCTATAGCAAAGTAAAGGACGCGATGCTATGTGGTATATGTTCTAATCTTTTGTCAAGATTGTTTCAGGAAATATTGTGAAGGTGAGAAAAGACATGTAGATTGCTGACGTAACGGAATAGAAGATGCGGAGGATTGAAACTAAAAGATTTGGAGAATCCTAGATCAGCAGAATCAATCTACTATGATCGAAAGATACGATGGATCTCGACAGATTAGGAAAGGTCCAACTCACTGGAACTTACGCCTCAAGAAAGTCTGATTATATAAGGAAACAACAAGCCAAACCTAGAGGAGAGTCGTGGAGAGCCTAAACTAATTCACATTCGGCCAGACTCGAAAGAAGAGAGAGAGAGAATTCACGAGGCACGAGAACTCAAATAGAACCCAGCATCCTTCCTTGCAATAAGACGGAGAGGAGAAGACGTGGAGTGATGACGTGACAGGGCTTTTTCCACACCGTCGGAACTTTGTCGAGCTTTTTCTGTTTTCTTTTTAATCTTTTGATCATGGGTCATTTTGTTGTTATCTATTTTGCATTTCCCTCGTCAGTCATGAACTAAATTTCCTATGGCTGAATGAGGTTAAATCTTTAAGTTTTAAATGAACCCAGTTGCTAGTTGTTAAGTCAAAATTCAGTTTGCTTATTAGTAATTTAATTACCTTGGCGATTAGTGGAAGCTAAGGGTGAGATTTGTGGCATCGGCTTACTGGCAAGGAGTCGAGGTTAGACCTCGAGAAATAGTGATTGCTAGGCAGACCGGGTGCAAGACTTGACCTATTATTGTAGGCTTCAGGAATGGGTCTACTGCTCATAACCAGTACACCATGTTTTGTAATGTTGATCTAACTAGAAAATTGCCATAGGCATATGGAAGAAGTAAAGTTAGCATTAGATGTATCGAAAGCGGAAGCTTCGATAGACTATAGTGATGGGTTAACTGAATAGCGTTGTAGTTAGTAGCTATGTTGTAGCATTGCGAAAGCTGTTCAGTATAGATGCTATAGCAATGGGTAAAGCAGCTGGGGGATTGAGATGCTTAAGGATGATTCCAAGTTCAGCCTAATTTCCTACTGATATCTTCTTACGACTTTGATACTCTGTTTACTTTTGTTTGTTATTTAGCGTAACGACAAAAACCTCTCAAACCAATCATATTTATTTTCTGTTTTGCACAACTATCATAGCATTTGAGCGTCACTTCCTAGTATCTCAATCTCTGTGGGATGATACTCTACTTACACTTTATTACTTGTTCGACTGGTTCACTTGCCATCAAGGAAATCGACCAACATAGAGCTAGTTGTGGACTTTCTAGTTGATCGATCGAGTGACCACTTGATTGATATGTTTTGAAAAAAGCTCTTCACCACAACAACTACTGGAAGTGATCAAGTATCTTTCTTAAAGTAGATCGGATAGTGATGCAACTATTCCTCATCACTTCCACTTCACCATGGTGATTCGGATAGTGATCTCATTTCTGAAATATATTTTTCAAGTAGATCACTCAAGTGATATGTTCTAAATGTTATCACTTTTAGTCCATCATAGTGAAAATTGCCATTGATTAATTAGTTTTTTTAAAAAAGAATTTCAAAATTCTTAAATTTTTATCTTATACTCAATTTAAGCCCCTCTTGAGTGTTAGCCGATTCTAACAAGTTAGAAAGGTTTTTCATGTCCATATATAGTCATGGAAAAGGAGAAGCCTTAAAGGTTTTGTTTTTTACTTTGGTTAAATAATAATAGCCTAAAAATTTCATTTATTTCATGATTATTGTGCTAGACTGATTTTTCAAGATATAAATACAAATTTCGCCGTGAACAATTTCTTAAGAGAAAAGTTAGCAAAAAAAAAATAAAAAATCTTGAAAGGAAAATTTTATCGCCAAAAATAAATTTTCACGGCAAACGTATAGGTCATTACGGATGATGAACTAACTTTCAACGACTAATGGCAACTACCATAAGCATAATATTTTCACTACCGGATTTATCATTGGCCTAGGAGAAAATTTTTGACTTTATAATCAACATTATTCAAGAGCTATTGACTAGTATCCCTTATTTTTAAAATACTCTACAATATATGATGAGGCTGGTTTACCAAATAACCATCTTGTCTATCATTTTTTTTTAAAGAAAAATTGTGATGCCTTATTTTTGAATTTTATGTATATATATATATATATATATATATATATGAGGAACTGTTTTTTCTGCTCTTGGAGGGAAAATAAAACAGATCAAACGACTTTATATTGCAAGTTGCGTGTATATAACCTTTCAAATTTCTTATACAGTTAAACTTATAATAATTAGTCAAAATACGTCTACATGTGATCTTATTTTCCATTCCCCAATAATTTTAAAAGAGATTTATAATTGATGTATGTGACAATTTATCAGCAAAAACAACGAAACAATTTTTATTATTCAAGAAGCCCTATAAGTATTACAATTTTATCTCAGCTTCAGGAGAGAGACAGACAAATATTATCATGAGGCGAGGAAAAAAATATTCTTCACAACAAACAATTGAGAAACTTTATTAACTCATATATGTATCATTGGCATGCACCAATGACAAACCAAATCTCCAAACACACAATGAACATAAAATAAAGGAAGTTGACCATTTGAGTGAATAGAAAAACAAATCAAAACACTGGAAATTTAATGAATAGTGATGATGAAGATTTCTTTAAGCACATTGAAAGCCGTTGTTGTTCCTGCCACAGTTGTTGAGGATTAAGCTTAAGTCGACCGGAACGTTGAGAGGGATGCCTAAGACGTTCCCGTTGATGATTGTGCAAAGGCAACAAGCGGCTTCAAGATCGGCCAAACCCTGAATGAGGCTGCAACATGGGAGTGTTGGTGGTGATCCAACCACAAGGTTCACCAAATTCAACGCATTAGCACATACACCTAACTTAAGTGCATCTCTGGGACAGTTAGCCCCTGTGGATGGCACATAAGTGGAGCTCGCCATTGTGAAGAAAAGAAGATTGAGAGAGAGGACAAAGGCAAGAGATCTGAGAGCCATTTTTTTCACAAAAGATGCGACAAGCTTTAGGTTTTACTTGATGCCCTTTTGTGAGTTGGCTGTGTGAATGATATTGGAGATGAATAGATAGGTATTTATAGGTGAGGATTGCGGGATTTTATGTATAGATTTGAGCAAGGATGAATAAAGTATTGCCTTCGGTCTTAAATATAAGAGCTAGATAAATAATATCATTTGTATACATTAAGAAGAAGTTAATTTAGTTAGTTATTTGTTAAATAATTTGTGTTGGTTTACCTATAATACCACTTTTAATTATTAGCATTGAAAATTACTCAACGTAATAAATTAATCCCTCTTAAGTAACTTGTGGAATCAATAGGAGTTTTTTTTTTTTTTTTTTTTTTTTTTTTTTTTTTTTTTTTTTGAAAAAAAAAAAAAAATCTCTACTAACTCTTACATATAGGATTAGAGGGAGAAAAATATAATTAAACTAATCTTTCTGTTAACGATTTTCTTCAAACCATGGAGCCTGACTATATATATAACTCCCTTCGGTCATAGGTGTATGAGCTTGATAAAGGGTTTGTTTTGATTCTAAATGTAAGATTATTTTAACCATTTTATCTCAGAAATTTATAATTTTTCCCGCACTATCACTGTTTATTACACATGTAAACGGTGTTTCAATTAATGTGGTACTTTTGTATGCAAATAATTAAATGATATATTTTATGAAAAGCAACACATTTGTTTTTAATAAATAGCTAATTTAACTAATTCTTTTAATATTTATAAATTAATTAAAGCTTAAGGTGGAGATTGGCCAACGAAGTATGACATTAGGAACATCTGGCACAAAAATGTATTGAGGGTACCAAAATTACCAATGAACAATTGAAAATGCACAAAAATGCCAATGAAGAATTCAAAACTTGGAGCCTGAATAGATCAAAACGGGGATTATGCTACTTTCACTTGAGAATTTGTTTCTTCAATGGTATTTTTACTCATTTTCAATTGTTCATTGATATTTTTAGTACCTTCAAAACATTTTTATATTGAGTGCTTTTTCATAACATTTGGTTGGCCAATTTGTACCTTAACCTAATTAATTAATTATGTAGTTAACATATAGGTAGGATGAGGGAGTGTATAGAGAGTATATAGTTTTGAGTAAAGGGTAAAGAAGTAAGATATAATTAAGATGGCGGTTCGTGCCTTATATTTATAACCAAATATTATTTTAATTCGTGGCCTTATAATAAAGATAAGAGAAGGCATTTAATGAGAGATAACGTGAGAGAAACGGGACTTTCCATGCACTAGCGAATTCTTAGGGATTTCAGAAATATTCTGCCATTTCATGGAATTTTTTAGTGATAACATTCTTTATTTGAGACACTAAAATAATTCTCTCTATTTCAAATAGCCAGTTTATTTGGTGTGTTTTGAATTAGTGTGTTAAGGTGTGCCAACGCTCTGGATTATTTTCTTAGATGTGTCTAATATCCTATAATATTTTGTGCTTCATTCAGCACATTGAAGTAATTTCGTAGAGCAATTTTATCCTTAAAGTATGCAATTTTTTCAGGAGAAAATGTGCACATAACGAATTTTTTAGGATTAATTTTAACCTCATAATTAACTCCAAGAACGTCCTTTAAGTGAAGTTGTATCCAACAGTAATATTTTTTTTTAATAGTAACTTAAGAGTGCTATATGCGCTTGGAAAACAAGTTCGGATGTTAGATGAATCAAAAATAATTTAGGGTGCTTGGTCACACTTAGAAAAATATTTTATGGTGTGCTTGGTGACACTTAGAAAAATGTTTTATGGTGTTGGATGAACTGCAAAATGTTTTAAGGTTAATGTGCAAATTTACCCCAAACGTTTTCACTAAGGTGTAATTTTGCCTTAAAAGTTTTTTAATGCTCAATATCATCCAGAAATTTTAAAACATAGTAATGTTGTCCCATACTATGTTAAAAAATAAAGTTCACCGTTAGACAATTGACATTAAAAGTTAACTTTTTGACAGAAAAGGTAACATTGCTCAATTTTAACACTTTTAAGGCAATATTGAACCTAAAAACTTATAGGCAACATTGCTACTTCACAAAAACTTCCAAGACAAATCTATACATTAACCCAAATATTTTAAGAGACAAAATAAAATACTTCACGCTACTGGACTTACGTTATCACCCTTGAATTAACTATAAATGTCAATCCCTTTCATTGCATGTACCACAGACAAATCATAAGAGACAAAATAATGGAGGGCAAAATAAAAACAACACAAAACAGATAGACAAAATAGTGATTGACCGATTTTAATTTTGTCAATCCGTGAGTCACAAGTGCAATGGTTCCAATTTTATATTCTGTTGTTTCTATTATTATTAAGTGGGAATCAATTTAGAAAAATATGAAAGGAAATGAAAGGGACAAAATCTCAATCGAATCAACTAAACAAATGTACAAGTAACATAAACAATTCTGTGTAATTAATAAATATCACTAATAGAAATTTTAAAATTTTAATAGTGTTGACTATATATTTAACCAAATTTTCAATCTACGCACAACTGTTAGTAGGTCATCAAAATAAGGATGGGAAGGATCGGAGTAGCAACTAAGGAACAATAAACAAATGTTTTTGACAACATAAGGATTAATTACTTTCAAAACAAACTTAAAGTGTAAAGCGTCGTTTTATAAATAAAAATAGAAATATCAGGAGCAATTAGAAAATTAAGGTAGAATATAAGGATGAAAAGACTAAAATACATAAATACTTTTTTGCTTAAAATAATTTAAGAAGGCTCTGTTAGATATTGTTAGTTTTGATGATCTCAAAATATTAAGAGCAAAAAGTTTGCATAATGTATTTATCTTATACTTTGGCTGACTACTATATTAATATAAAACATCTTGTAGATTAGTAAAGCAAATGAAGAAGATATCAAGTTTCATTATGAAGAAGGAATAAAAGGAAGAAGATGTCATGTTGAAGTGTGGATAATGATGAATGATCAAGAACAAGAAAGATTGAAAGAAGAACTTGCATCATACTAGTTAGGAAAACAAATAAGATATCTAATATGATTATGGAGGATGATATACAAGAAGAAATGAGATTGAAGAAAGAACTATTATTCAAAAAAAAGGGAAAGAAGTTATTGAGTTGAATTATTGTGAATGATCAAGAGAAAGAATAAGAAGATATTGAAGTATGAAGTTATCAAATATAGGAGAAGAAGTCAAGAAATGAAAGAAATGAAGAAAGAGATTGAAGATATTTGTCAAAAAAGAGTAAGGAGTTATCAAAAGGATTGGAGAAGAATCATGAAGAAGAAAAGAAGAGATTGAAGAAACAAGAACTTGCAAGATATAATGAGAAGAATGTCAAGATGCAAGTTCTTAGATATGATATTGGAGGTCTCTAATGTTAGATGGAAATTGGAATGACTCGATTTGAAGTTAAAATGGCTTATAAGGAAGTTATATCAACTTCACTTGAGTGGCACCTCTAGAGATAATTTTTTAATGATAACTTCTCTACTACAAAAAAGGGATATTACTTCCATAAAAGATGTCCTTATTAAAAGAAGGGAAGTAAAAAATGAAAGCGGTGGCATTCTTATAATTATTTACTTGAATGTTGAGCCTTAGGCATCCTAAAATGTTTTTGGGACGCCCAAAAAAAAAAAAAAAAAAAAAAAAAAACCTGGCGCAATTTTTAGCTTCCTAAATTTAAAATTAGGATGCCAAAAATGAACTTGACGTGATATTTAGCGTCCTAAATTTGCTTTAGGATGCCAAAATCATTTCAATTGGTGTCCTAGAAGTATTTTAGGACGCCAAAGTAAGCCCATTTGATTTTTTTTTTTTTTAAAATTTGGGTGTCAAATGACATGCTCCCTCAATCTCATTCTCTAATTTCACCATCTCATTCAGCGACTTCATCCTCCAACTCTCAACTTCACGCATCTTCATTGTCCCTCTTTCTCAACTTCATTACAGCTCATCACCATCCCAAATCGCTGTCGCCCGCTCACCGTCCCAGCTCGGATCAAGTGCGGAATGAACCTCTGCTCACCATCCCAGCTCGGATCTCGAATCACCCTTTCCTTTCTTCCCTCCTTAGATCCGCCGCGTCTAACCAACATCTCTGTTGAGTCCGTCGATTTGTATTGTGATGCTGTTAATCTATACAGTAATGTCATCTATCTTCAGGTTCGTCCTAATTGAATGGGATCTAGATTTTGTTTTTCTTCTAATTTTTTTCCTGTGATACCTCACTAATCTCACGATGAAGAAGATGAAGGGGTTGTTCCTATGGAGTCTCTGTATGCTTCGTACAAAGATCAGAGCAAGGCTTCGGCCTCAAAGCCTCTTGCAGGACTACGAAGAGTTGCTCATGGTAAATTTTTCATCTCGTTTTTTAGGATTCAAGAATTTCGTTAGGGTTTCATTAGATATGGTGGTTTGTTTCAAATCTTTGTGTGAATTTTGATGATTCTGGCTTTATAGTGTTTGTCATCCAGAATATTGAGGACTTGTTAGGCATAACGATGTACAGATCTATTGTTCTAATTTGCTTAATCATTTTTCCCCTTCGAAGAAATTAATTGTCTGTAATCTTCAAATAAGGAATTATGTTTCAATTTGTCATAATAAAGCTGGGAAAAATTATTTTGACCTATTATTATATAATCCCCATGCTTAAGTTTTTAAAATCTTCTTGTTTCTGTACTACCAAATTGAAGATGAATTTCTCTCCGCATTTAGGTTAGAGTGGTTTTATGATTATAAGACTGTTAGTTACATCGATTAATCTTAATTGAGATTGCTTTTTCCATGAAATTTCCCTGTTCAAGTACGCACTTTGCATAGAGAAACTTCAGAGTTTCCATGTTATTTGGATCTATTTTGTGGTTTTGTCTAATATTTTCTTAAGACTTATCAACTTAAATTTAGGCCTTAAAAGTCTGGGTTATAAGATAGACAGTGATCAACTACCAAAAGATTAGTTACTGTGTTTGGCTTTCAATTAATCTCTTTCTAGTTTTGTAAAAAAACTATGTTAAGAATCAGGCTTCATGCTAGCGACATGACAGGAAATTAAACTATTGAACTAATGGTATTAAAAATTTGTAGGAGACAGATGACACAAGAAGGAAATTGGAGATTATGAAGCAAAAAAAGTTGATATTGTCATCTAAAGCCAAAAAAAAAGGGACAAGTCAAAGACACACTACCGCCAATGTCTTAAAACTCCTGCCAAGTCAAAGGCTAATTTCTTTACACTGAAGCTGAAAGATTGGTTAAAGTAGGACTTCTTTTTGGGGATTCATGGGACTTTAAATCCAAAAGAATGGCTCATTACACTTGAAACTGGTAGCATGTCTTTGACTTGTCCAAAAACTTTCCTGGAACATAATGCAAGACTAACTAGTGCTCATGCATGGGCATATGAATTACAAAACTGTGTTGCAAAATATGCTGTTGCTTTTTGTTTCACTAGGCTTCAAGTGTTATCATTTGCCACTTTTATTGTGCAGATTCGAAGACACTACAAGAAGAGAAGAAGGAAGAATTATTTGATGATCCAAAGGGAAATGAATCAATTGGATGGGCAGTTGATGTGTCGTGCCCAAGAGAACTCCAGCTAAAATGTTGAAGAGGTGAATCGAACATAATTTAGTGCTTCATTAGTTCTACAACGATTTTTCTTTCTTAAGGTCTTTCCTTTTCATGATTTTAACATGAACAAGATAAACCTAGATGAGATATCTCATCAATCTGCAATCACTACAAAGAAAGACATTTACTAGTGGTTAAAATGACATATTTGTAGTGGTTTTAGGTGCTACTAATGCCATTAATAGCGGTTATACAAACCACTACAAAATACACCGTGGCAAGCTAATTTGTAGCGGTTATAAAAAACTGCTACTACACATATAGCCTGACCGCTACTGTATCTGTAGCGGTTTCAAGTGACCGCCACTATCTAACGCTGCACTAATGTCTTGTTTGATACATTAGTAGCGTTAACAAACCGCTATCAAGTGAAATTGACGGACTTGTAGCGAGATAAATAACCGCTACTAATTATGTAAAAGAATTGCGCTAAACTTTCAAAATATTTGTAGTGGTTATGTAACCACTACAAAATATTCCCACCAATTTTTGGGAAAATGTTTTGCCGCCAATTTTATTCTTTTAATATTTGTAGCGGTTGTTAACCGCAACAAATAATTCTCGCCATGCTTTTGGGAAAAATGGTTTTGCCGCCTGTTTCAGATTTATGTTCATATTTGTAGCAATTGAAAACCGCTACAAAATATTTGTCATATTTCGGAAAAAAGTGTTAGCGCATTTTTTAAATTTTTGTTAATATTTGTAGCGGTTTAATAACCACTACAAATGAATAAAATTAGAAAAATAATTTTTAAAATCATTATAGTAATTAAATATATATTGTATTATTAATAATTTATATTTTTAGTGGAAATAAATGATCTTAAAATATGTTATTTGATTATATAAGGTACTCATATAAGGTAATATATACAGGTGTAAAACAATGAGAATATATATATATATATAGGTATAATAACAACTAATTATGAGTTGATTAAAATAATATTTAGTTATAAAAAAAATGTGTGTGAAAGTAGATGGAATAATGTATGTAAAAGTAGAAAGAAAGTTGAGAAATATTCGTAGTGTAAATTGTAGATTACTAAAAGTTAGTATCACCATGGTAGAAGAAAAAAAGAAATATTTCGATACTCATCCTATTTGATCCAAGTTGAACAAAGATTTACCCGTTACAAATAATTAACCTCTTAGAGAAAACGTAGAAATATAAAAAGAAAACAGAGAGAAAACGTGTATAGAAAGCATATTAAATGTGGTTTGGTGGGGGTATATTTATATTGATATCTGCGCATCACTTTGTAATGGTTGAATCGTTTGTAGTGGTTTTATTTAGTAGTGGTTAAGGATGCGTTTTTTGTAGTAGTTATTGTTTTGTAGCGTTTAATAACCACTACAAATACTATTTTTGTTTTTTTAAGAAAAAATTAGATGATTATAGATTACATCGTAAGCATAATTTTTTCTCTCAATCATCGTCGTCATCCCTACAAAAAAAGTACGGAGAAAATGTTACGTGTGAGTTGAATATGTTTGAATAAAAATAAAACCTTAGTTAAATGTTATTATTTCATAAAACGTATATTAATAAACGTACCGAACTATAAGTAAATTGTCATTGCCATCTGAGAAGAAGTTTTCGAAACTACCGGGCTGGAACGGCTCACTCTCGTCGGCAACATTATCACCATCGCTCATGTCGTAAAGGTCATAAGGCCTTAAATGAACCACCATATTCCAATCCTTGTGCCTCTCATCGGTGACATATTAAACCTGTTGTGCCTCTGAGGCAAGAATATATGGCTCATCATCTTCAAATTGACCGGTGTGAATAGGCCGGGAGAAATTCACTGATGTGATGCCTAAGTCATCAGTCGTGAGTCCCCAGGATGTTGTCATATTTGCCCACAAACACTTGAACAGTGTCACAGTGAAATGGCCTTGGTAATTTATCTTGACCACATCAAGCAGCTTTCCATAATACAGGGCGTCACCGAACTACGTGTTCTCATCACCGCGCTTGCATAACTCCTCGTCCCAAACGTCCCATATGCAGTCAAGTTTTGGGTTACCAATCCCTGATCTCATGAAATGGTACAAAACTTGAAACCATTAACATTGTATGCCATAAATCTTTGGGCGTGGTCAAGCGGGCCGAGTATGAGAGCTCCAAATTCTGGTGAGTACGGGTTGTGGTCATTCATTATTCTCCTCCTAAACTAACCCAAGAATTCTATGTGCACCTTTCTATCAATTTCAGATGATGTTTATGTACGGACCCTCAGTTGACGCTTGACGTGACTCCTGAATTCCCTGCAATTAAACGTGCGAAGATGACCATGAAATGTGAGTATAAATGTAAGCAAATATATAGGACAACATATATCTATCTGTGTGCAATACTTACTAAAGGTACAGTTGAACTTTAGTGCAATTAATCAAGACATTTCTATGTGCTTGAAACTTCTCAAGTGTCGTGAGTTTGAAGTTTTCACTTCCACCGACTCGTTTACCAACACAAGGGATTAACAACTCTGTTGCTGATGACTCTGGCTTTGGCTCTAACTCAGGACAATCATCTATACAAGGCGATCGGTTGAATGACGTCTCAATGTCATCCAAGTACCTGGAACAAAAATACAAGACCTCATCCCCAATATAGCCTTATGCTATTGAACCTTTAGGTCACACCTTATTCCTCACGTAAGATTTCAATTTCCCAAGAAACCTATAAAGTAATGAAGGAAAAATGTCGATACATCAATGGTGAAACTGTGACTAGGAAGTAATGCTAAAATAATTAATTTTAAATTAGTACCTCTCAATAGGATACATCCATCGGTAGTGAACTGGGCCAGCAAGCTTTGTTTCATGAACAAGGTGTACTGTCAGGTGAACCATGACCGTGAAAAATGACGAAGGAAAGATCATCTTCAAATGAAAGAATGTAAGAATGATTTTATGTTGCAGCTGGTCGAGCTCCTCCATGATCAAAACATTGGAACACAACTTCCGAAAGAAAGAATACAACTCAACCAAAACGATTGACACTTTGAGAGGCAGCGTATTTTTGATGGCCAACGGAAGTAACTGTTGCATAAGAGCATGTGAGTCATGACTCTTCAGCCTAGTAACCTTTCGAGCCTGCACATCAACACATCGTGAAATGTTACTTGAAAACCTATCAGGAACTTTTGTTTTATTTAAAGTCATGAGGAAGATTTCCATATTTGGTTTTGTAGGGTGAATTTTGGTAATTGAAACCTGTCATGCTCATCCAGCCATGCGTCTCCACGAACTCCCATCTCCCGTAAACCTTTCCTCACTTGAAAATGATATTTTGACTTGCCTGGTTTGTTTTAAATCATGTACAACACATTGTTGCACACATTCTTTTCAGTGTGCATGACATCCAGACTGTGTCGGAGCAAATTATATTTCCAATACGAAAGAGTGAAGAAGACGCTTATCTTCTACCATTGCTAGGGCATAGTACCATAAGCCTTGGTAGTTTTTATTGTCTCGGCTTTTGCTGGATCGTCATTTTTCCCATACTCAAATTCAACATCTTGAAGCTGCTCTATGATTTCTACACCGGATAAATTCTGAGGAGGTCCTCTTATTTCCTGTGGCCCATTGAAACGATTGCATTGCAATCTAAATCTCTGCGTTCCATCGAGAAACCTTCGATGACCCATGAAGCACCACTTACGACTGTGGGGAAGGTGCACTGAGTTAGAGTCAAAATTGCAAGCTGGACACGCAAGGTTGGTATGCACATTCCACCTGGATAATGTTCTGAGGCTGGGAAAGTCACTTATCGTTCAAATCAAGGCCGCACGCAAGTTGAACAGTGTCTTCTCGTGTGTGTCATATGTCTCGACACCTACATTCTACAATTCCACCAACTCTATGACAAGCGGTTGAAGATACACATGGATATCATTTCCTAGTGCCTTTTTGCTTGGAATGATCATGGACATAATGAAGGAGTTGTGTTTCATACATATCCAAGGGGGCAAGTTGTAGGGTATCAAAACAACTGGCCATATATACTATAGCCTGTGGTAAGATTCCCAAACGGATTAAAATTGTCGGTCGCCAAAGCAAGATAAACATTTCTAGGGTCCGCCGTGAAATCTAGAAAGTTTGAAACAAATGCTTTCCACGCTTCACCATCCAGTGGATGTCTGAGTTTACCATCTCCGTTCTTGTTAGCTTCATGCCACCGCATATGCTCAGCTGTCTTAGATGACATAAACAATCTTTGTAAGCAAGGTTTTAAAGGAAAGTACCTGAGAATATTTGCGGGTTTCTTCTTCTGGTTTTTGCCCTTCCAAACTGTCCAGAACCTTGAAGTGTGACACTTCTTACAAGTCTCCCTCCGAGCATCTTCTCCCCAATAGTCATTGGGGCAGGCATTGATTTTTTCATAGTTCAAGCCTAATCTATTAAGTATCATCTTGGCCTTATAGAAGGTTGTGGGAATGCCCGCGTTAGGGAAAGCATCTCGTAGTAATTCGAACAACATCGACATTGCCTTATCAGTGATCCCACACAAGCACTTGATATGGTACAGTCTGATCGAAAAGATAATTTTGAGTATTTTCGACAACCTTGATAAAAAGGACGATCACTCTCATCCATGAGGCTAAAAATTCCCAAGTTGCATCGTTCCTGAAGAAAACCAATTCTGCACCCTGAACGTCTGCAATCCACAGCATCTTTCAATGGGGCCGTAGAATCTACAGACCCTTGTGACTCCGGGGGCTACGATGCTCGTAAATCTGCCTGGCTTTGCTCAATGCAGCTGGCCCGACGTACGTATTTCATAAAACATTAATAAAACAATTTAATTCAATTTAAATATTTAAATTAACTATATAAATGATTTTTTTCAAACTTACTATTATCTCATGTCACCTCAAAGGTCGGCGTCCCATCACGGTGTCTATGGGTACGTGTGAACAACCGTCCATAGTCCGTCGACGGTTCTCCTCTTGAGCCTTGGCTTGCTGAAAGAATTAAAAGAATATAAAGTTTTTTATTTCAAAAATAAAACAATCCATCATTTAAATCGAAAATTAATTTAACTTTCAACATACCATCTCACTGTGGGTCACAGCAAACGTCTTAGATCTGTAGTGTGAAAGACCCTCTTCGTGCTCGACTTCTCATGTTCCTCTAGAACAGAACCCGCAAGGAGGAGCAAACAAAATGTTATGTGGAATTAATTATTATTTTGATATCTTGTAAACTATATTTAAACCCTAAACTATATCTAAACTATAAAGTAATTTAAACTATATCTAAACTATAAATTAACTAATATTTAAACTATAAATAAAGTTAAACAATTAATTAATTTAAACCAAATGTAAACTATCAATTGATTTAAACTTTATTTATATTTTTAATCTACATTTAAACAAAATTAATTTAAAGAAAAATTAAACTATAAATTAACTCATGTTTAAACAAAATTTAAACTATGATTAATTAAAAAACGTACTGTCCCTCTCGCACTCCTCCTATATTGGACAAAACCCTCCTAGTCATTTGGGTCCACGCCGTCTAGGACGTTGTTGATCAACTGCTGCAGAGGAATAGTCCCATCTCTGTTCTGCTGGGTGTAGAGACGATCCCTCCAGCTCTTTCACCCTTCCCCTATTTTCAAAGCAGTACATCCCTCTTCATGTGGCCTCGCATGTTAAACTTTTTTTGTATCATATTTAATTAGTAATTGATAAATAAATAAACCACAAATTATAACTATTAACAAGTAAAATTTAATTAAACAACATAACTTACCCACACAATGTCAGCAAGCGCTTTGTCCTTGTTCCCCTTCGAACATGCTTACAATCCTTGAAGTCGATCAGGAACCATGCCCAATTTCTGCCAAATTCCTATAGGAATTGGTTTAATAGGTGACTATTGTTGCCGATTGGCTGGTTCGTGTCCATGTTCCAGGGGACTACGACGCGAGGCCCCTCCATCAGAGTGACCTCAGCAACATCTAGTGTCCTCCTAGTGATGTTGCCCTATGTATCCGCACAATTATAAAAACATGCTTGTATTGCGTTTAAATAAAATTTAATTAAATGTAAGGAATTTAATTTTAATTTTTGTCAACAAACTAATTACATTTACCTTCGACCTCCACCACAAATCTGGTGGAACGCGAAGACGATGGTCGTGGGTTCCCTTGGTCTCGCTCATTCTCCTGGTCAAGAAACTACTGCGCCTTGATTATGGGAATGTTAATCCGAATCTCCTCATTTCTGTCCGTGTGGCTAAACGGCAAGCTTGCGCCTTGTTCTCCACTTACGGGGTCTGGGATTGGCTCATTAGTGAAGAGCTCATCAAAGTCACTCCCCGCTTGAGGGGGTGGAGGGATACTTAGAGCCCCATGCCCTCTCGTATGACCCCCTCTACTACTACTGCCCCTATATATGTCTTTCCCTTATCCTTAGAAACCATAATGTATAACTTTTACTAAGAAAAGAAAATTAAAAGTTAAAAGGCGAAAAATCAAAACCTAGCGTGATTCAAAATGAGGGGGAGACTGCACATAAAAACCACCTCATTTTGTAACAGTTCTCAACAAAAAAAACTGCTACAAAGTCCAGCACAATGTTGCGGTTGTGAATAAACCGCTTCATAAACTGCGACAAATTTGCCGCATTCGTCGTGATATTTTGTAGCGGTTATTAAACCGCTACAAAATGGTTGACCTTTGAGATTCTGTAGCGGTTATCGGGAAAATCCACTATAAATCGCTTGGCCTTTCAGATTTTGTTGCAGCTTTTTTGGGGCCAACCGCTACAAATTTAGTTTTTTTGGCAAAAGATATTCCAAACTAATTAGTTTATTAGTTAAAATAATTAAGTTGGTGAAAAAAATTAAAATAAAAAACTCTCAAGTAATTTAATTAGGTTTTTTAATTTTTTTCAAAAAAAAAATCGGGAGTAATAAATTAAGAATAATAAGTTTACTAAAAATAGTCCAACTTGCCCGTGACGATTCGAATTTAGTATAGCCACCGATCTCCCACGAAAAACTCACTGACTCATTTTGATCAGAGATATTTTCATGAGACAAAGGTGGCTATATTGGAACCCAATCTTCGGTCGCATGTTGGACTATCTTCAGAAGAGTAGAAGTCTTCACACCAAGGAAATAATTAAATCTGGATTGTCACTAAAGGAACTACCTCAGCTTCAAGGATGCGAGAGACAAATATTTGCAGCTCTCATCTCACGAGATAAGAGATCAAAGTTGTGTTAGTTCTATATGTGTTTTGATGATGTTTTAACAATTGTAAACAAAGTGAGAAGTTTTCTCTTGCAAATCGAAAAACTTTCTTTGTCAAGGGAAAACTCCGGTTTTGAAGTAAAACTCCGAGTTTTGAGTTTTCGAGAAAATCGAACAAAGCAAAGCGCCAGTTTTTCGTTAAAACCGCCGTTTTCGGTTTTCATGAAAAACATGAAAACTCGAGTTTTGGGAGCAAAACTCGAGTTTTGGTTTGGCCGAGAACCTTTGAAGTTTCCAAGTTTCAAAACCCCGGTTTTCAAAGAGCACCGCCGTTTTGAACTATTAAAAGAATTTCTCATATTTTGTGAAATAGTTCAAAACTCGAGTTTTGGGGTCAAAACTCGAGTTTTGATATGCTACTCATGCACTGATTTACAACATATGAAAACCGCCGTTTTGGGTCAAAACCTCCAGTTTTCATTTTACACGGAGTTTTCATTAAGTTTTCATTGAACATATGAAAACTCGAGTTTTGGGAGCAAAACTCGAGTTTTGGTCTGGCAGAGAGCACTCAAGTTTTCACAATTGCAAAACCGCAGTTTTTGAAGCAAAACCGTTTTTGATATGTTCACGGAGTTTTTAGAGTTTTCATGTTATAAGTGAAAACTCGAGTTTGGGAAGACAAACTCGAGTTTCGAGCAACCCGAGAGCATCGGTATTCACTTGATTTGAAAACCTCCAGTTTTGGATGAAAACCTCGGTTTTGATGTTTTGGACTAAAACTACATTTTCATATCAATAGTCAAAACTCGAGTTTTGGGCAAAACTCGAGTTTTGAGTTTTTCATCGAAAACCTGGTTTGGAGCATAAATCGCGATGTCGCTCTCGGAAGAAGCAAACTCGAGTTTGGATCTTGAAACTCGAGTTTGGTCTTGTGCACTGATTTAAAACTCGAGTTTGGATGAACAAAACTCGAGTTTCGATTTTGATTTTGAAATTTGATTTACACGATTTTTTCAAATCATTCTTGTTTAATCTTAATACTTTCCAAGATTATATTATACTATTCTTAGCTATGTTTAATGACTTTATTAGTGAGTTTCAGATGGTTTAGAGAATGATTTTGAAGTGATAAAGCAAAAAGCAAAAGTGGTTGAGAACATTAAATGCACCGATCGAAAGTTGCACAACTTTGGCTAATCCACTCGCACACGTCGCAAAGCATTTAAGAATGTTTTCTACAACAAGCAACTGCATCTCCAATGGATTGATTTGGAGAAGGTCAACACAGATTACTTGGCCAACTGGTTTAAGAGAATATTGGAGAGAGAAAGTGCATAAGCCACCTCCTAACACCGGGAGAACTTCTCCAACGGATCTATTTGGAAAGAAACGGTCATTTAATGATCTCTATGTATAAATAGAGTTGCATTCAAGCCTTTCCAATGAGAACACACCTCGAAGACGAAAATCATTCAAGTCTCATATTTATTTCTTCAGTTTTTATCTCAGGTAGTATCTTGTGATACATTGAGCTTCAAAGTGAGTATCATTATCTACTCTTAGAGAGAGTTTGTTTCCTTGTATATCATTCATTGTAACAATCTCAAGTCGGGTGACTTGGAGATTGGGAAAATCGAGTACAACTTGTAAGGGGGAGTGTGTCCTAGGTTGAGGAGCATCCTTCGTTTACGAGTGTGTATCGATTGTAATCGAGTACAACTTGTAAGGGGGAGTTAGTCCTAGGGAGAGGATAACTCTTGAGTACAGAGAGTGTGTATCGATTGTTTACAATTACAGCTTGTAAGGGGGAGTGAGTCCTAGGGAGAGGATCATCCCGAGTACGAGTGTGTAATTGTAATTGAGTGATAGTGGAAAATCGAGTGTTTCGGGGATTGGACGTAGGTCAAAGAATTGGACCGAACCAAGTATAAATCCTTGTGTCCAGCCTTCTTCTTCCCTCACTCTGTTTACCTGTTTTTATAGCTTCAAAACAAAGCATTTTTTGAAAAGTTTTAAAATACCCAATTCACCCCCCTCTTGGGTATATAGCTCCACTTACATTTGGTATCAGAGCAAGGTCTTCTCAAAAGAGCTTAACATCTCGAGAAGGATCAGTATGGAAGGTATCTTACCTAATGGAGCATCTATCAACAGACCACCTGATTTCAATGGAGAGCATTACTCCTTCTGGAAAGCAAAGTTCAAAGTCTTTGTGAATGCTACAGAGTATGGGCTGTGGAGAATATTTGAAAGAGGAGATTATGAGCCATCAACCGTTGAAGATGGAGTTAGAGTTCCTAAGCTAGAAGAAGAATATGATGAGAATGATAGAAGAAATGTCACACTCAACAGCAAGGCTGTCCTTCTGCTTCAAAGTGCTCTAAGTCAACAAGAATACTTTCGTATTTGCACTCTACCTTCGCAAAACATATGTGGGATGCTCGGAGATAGCTCATGAGAGAACAGCTGAGTCAAGCAAAATCGGGTCAATACTCTTATGACTGAATATGATCTTATGCGCATGAAGCCTGATGAATCTATTGACGAATTTCAGTTGAGGTTTACCCATTTGATTAATCAACTTGCTGCCCTGGGAAAGGAGTATGATCAATCAGTTCAAGTAAGGAAAATCCTGAATATCCTTACTAAAGAATGGGAAGCCAAAGTCACAGCAATCGAGGAAGCCCGTGGAGAATCAATGCAATCGAAGCTGCTCTATTTGGAAGCTTATCGAATATGAAGGCAAGCTCAAATTCAAGAAGGCCTTAGATAAAATCAAAGATGATAGAAAGTTTGGTATTGTTTTGAATCTTTGTGAAAGAGAAACCCAATGAGGAAGATGAAGATGATGAAGAGATGGCTATGCTTGTACGAAAATTCAAGAAATTCTATAAGAGAGATCAAGGCTCTAGAGACAGATTTCAGAGAAGAACTTCAAGCAACGAACAAGATCAAATCATTTGCTATGAGTGTGGAAAGCATGGTCATATCAAGCTCGAATGTCCTCGGTGAAAGCTGAAGAAGAAAAGGAGAGAAAGGCTAGATTCAACCACCTCAAGAAGAAAGCTTATATACGGGGAGATGATTCTTCGGATGAAGAAAGTGATGAGGAAGGAGTTGCAATTTTTTGCCTAGTTGCTAAAGAACAACCTGAAAATAACAATGAGGTAAATGTTTTTGAACCTTCCTATGATGAATTATTTTCTGAATACAATGAACTATATTCGAATATGAAAAACTTGCAAAAGAGTTCATTGCATCCAAGAAGAAAATTAAATTGTTGGAAGAAAAAGTTCAGAATGTTTCTTCTTCTATTTTGTTTTCGAAAATACTTAGAAAATATTTCGAAAATATTCTCGAAAATGATTGCAAAAAGATTTTAGAAAAGATTTGTGACAATTGCTTTGTGTTTTAGAGAAAAGAAATTTATATCTTACAAAAACTCTTGAGAAATTCACTAGAGGTAGTGAAATGCTCAAAGTGATTTTAAAACAAACAAAGGTTTACAAATAACAAATCGGGGATTGGTTATAAACCCGATTTTGATAAGAAGAAAGGGAAGAAGAAACATGGACAAAAATCTTATTTGAATTATTTTTAAATCTGTTCATACTTCAAATCCCTTTGCACATTGTAACTATTGTAACCGTAAAGGTCACAATACTTCATCATGCTTTCATAGGAAAGATAGGAGAGATAAACCTGCTGGCAATTATCAATGGGTACCAAAGGGAACTTATGTTTTCCCTAAGGTCCAAACTAACCCAGTAGGACCCAAGCATAAATGGGTACCAAAATGTCCATCTGTTGGTTTGTTTGTGCAGGTTGATTCTAAGAGAAATGGACATAAAGGGGTTAAGAATCAAAGAATCCCTTATGCACCGAAAAGGAGAACCACTCAAGTATCAAAGAGTAGATACTTGAACTGTACCTTTTGTGAGAACTTTGCGAGACACCTAAGAGACAATGGGTGTGCAAAGCCAATCCTCCAAGTACCTAAGGCAAGGGTACATGTTGGTAAAACCTCCTACTCTATTATCTAGAATATTTATTGAGGTTTTATACATTGGTTTTTAGGAATGAACACTGCAAATCATTTTGAAATTATTTTCTTTAAAATTCATTCATTAGTTTTTGCACTGTTCAAAAAGTTTAATTCATTATGCATACATGACATTTTGAAAAGAAAAATATATCTTTTATGCATAAAGCTATGGTTAATTCATTATGCTCAATTATCATAATCGATTATATTCATGGAGCATGTAAATTTTGTTCCTACAAGCTAACAATGATTGGATCCAAACAAGATTGGATACCAAAAGAGAAAAAGGTTGTATACAAGCATTGTAGGATCATGGAAAGCTTCCCAAAAGAGCATTTTGACTCTTGAGGAAGCTGAAGAAGCAATGCTTGATGATGAATGTCAAAGCAGAAGATATCTGCATCAATTCATCCCAGCAAGCTTCAACAAGGACAAGAGGAATTATGGTGATATCTAATTTTACCCTATATTGTGCTTATGTAGAATTCATATTTGGGTATTGAATGCTTGTCCAATAATGCATTCCATTAACCAATCAATCATTTATGACTTTCAAATTTTTTTTTTCAGATTGCTAATAGATCACAAGTGAATTTGTGCATAATTTTCTAAGTCTAAGATTTCTGAAATGCACAATTCAAAAACTTGTTTTGAATTACAATTCATTCTGTGTTTGGAAAATGCATTCCAATGTTTTAAAAAATATGCATGTTTTGATTGCACTCAAATGATATTTCAAAAAGTTGGAAATTGACTTTCATTATATTAGCAAGTGCATTGTTTTTTTTTTCTGAGCATATTCTCAAAGATGAGTTTTCATATCATCAACATCTCAATTTCATAGAGCATTATCATGATTTAAAGAATATTTGAGATATTGAAAACTATTTGCATAGTTTATGAAAAGCTCACATCAATGACATACTTTCCTACATGAATGTATTTACAAATTGTCATTGAAAAATGATTTTCTTGGTATCACTTATGTGCTCATCCATATGTTCAGTGTTATGAATTAATTGGATAAGTTTATTTGTGATACACTCCATGCTTGATGTAACATACTCATCTAGAAGTAATCCAGTTTTATAAGAAGAAAATTTGGGAATCATAAATTCCAATGAGTTGTAAATTGACTCCACTTAATGTTAGTTATGTGTTTTGATGATTAACTGAATACTAACTTAAGCATTGGAGAATCTAGATGTGGTTTTATGCAGGATGTTTATCTTGTTTAAATTCTCGAAATCTGCTGAAGTTTCTTTGTCGAGAAAAGCAAACTCAAGCCTATCCATGTTGAACTCGAGCACGAGATTTAACAAAGCGAGTTTTTTCTTTGTCAAAGGAAGAAAACTCGAGTTTTGGAGTAAGAACTCGAGTTTTGGAGTTTCATCGTTAGGGTCAGAGAATGGGCAAAATTTTTCAAACAGATGAAAACTCGAGTTTTGGGGTTAAAACTCGAGTTTTGCATCTTGTGTTGTCGGAGCCGAGAGCAATCTCGAATTTTGAAGAAAATGAAAACTCGAGTTTATAAGTCCGGAGACTCGAGTTTCCATCAGACAGAGGGCAGAGGTCTCACGAATTTGAGCTTGTAAGTATGCACTTCAAATTCACAAGTGAAATTCAAGAGTTCACCTTACACTCTTGAAGTCCAAGTTAGTACAAGGTTGTCACGATTAAAATATTTTTTTTGAAAAACCTGATTGATTCTCTTCACTTCATTCTACCCTCGAGTCTACCCCTAAATTCTCTCATCCTCCTTGACGAGATTTTGAGTAAATGACCTCCAAACGTTGTGCATCCACCAAAACTCCAGAATCGACCAAGAACTAATCCAATCCAATCCTCAACTTAATGAGAATTAATCTGGAAGAAGGATCAGATCAGTCAAGAGCTCCTTCTCCTTCAAGGCCAACAAGATCAAAGACCAGCTACTCTCAAGGCCAGGAAGCTCAGTATGCTCTTCCTCTTTCTCATGTTTCTATACCTCATGACACTAGTGCAAAAAAGGCTTTTAAGACCGGACAAAAGAGGGGTCGTAAGGCCGGATATGCGACCGGTCTTGTTCCAGCCCGGTATTAAAAGTCTACCATTTAAGACCGGACTCGAACCGGTCTTAAAGAAACTCTTTTAAGACCGGACATTTAAAAACTTGGGTCTTAAAAAGTTGTACTAAATGAAGCCAAAATATTTTTGTTCAATCCTAATGCTCAACTTTTAAGACCGGCCAAAAAATAGGTCGCTCTTAAAAGATTGTAATTATAAGACCGGACAAGACACATATGGTCTGAAAAATAGCGGCTTCTAAGACCACACGACTAATTACACACGGTCTTAAAGGACTGACTTTCAAGAGTGGATGATAAAAACATCCGGTTTTAAAGATTTTGATTTAAGACCAGACGTCTAAATATACCGGTCTTAAAAGACCAACTTTTAAGACCGGGTTTAATATCAAAACTCAAAAGTCATCGACCTTTAAGACCGGTCATATAATTACATCCGGTCTTAACAAGTGAACATTTAAGACCGGCTTATTATTTCCGGTCTAAATTTTCCTGAATTTTTCCTTCTTGTTCTTCGATTATATATATACACAAATCCACCACCCAATCCAAAGACATAAAATTCGATACTTTAAGCTACAAGCTATGAACAATTATTTGAATAAATTGAATTGGAAAAAGAATACAAATATTATTCACCATGAGCTATTTGGCCTCTTAATTAATGATTACTATGACTACAACACCTAAATTAATTCATACAATAAGATAACTTACTTACAAATACAATAAGTTACAAGTACAACATACATGCGCCCAAAATAATATTCACCATGCCTTCATCGATTCCCCCACCCAACAACGTAACATCCTCTTATATAACATGCCCCTTTGGATCGGATCCCGCCACAAAAATAAAACAAGAACAAAATTCATAGTCGGTGACATTAACTATGAACATAGATAGAATGAATATAATATATATAGTTAAAGCCTTAAAGTCTTCAAAGAAATCTGCATATGAATATTACCTTATGAATTGACTCTTTTATAAAGTGATATCTTCCCATATCCCTTCTTGATGATCACTTCTTATCGGGTTCATTATCCGCTTCATCTTCTTCGTTCATGTCCGGTAGACCCCTTGAAAAAGGAGTACTCTCGGGAATACCATAATTTGAATTCATTTCCTCATCAATATCAATGACCCTCTTTCCTTGGAGAGCTACGAGACCACATTTTATTTTCTTGATCGGTGATATATAACACTTGTTTTGCCGGTACGCCATAATAAAAGGTTCATCTCCAAAACTTCTACCATTGACATTGACTAATGTAAATCCTAGCCGATCGATCCGAACACCATTATTGACATTAACCCACTTGCATTTGAAAATGAGAAATCTAATTTTCACATAGTCCACCTCCCAAATCTCTTCAATAACCCCATAATATGGCATGACCGCCAATAAAGGGCTCTTGTCTTTCGAACTCGGAGAAGTGCATAGATTCAGCCTCTAACATAACACCACCCATTTCGGATTGTGCTCATATCATCTAGGGACTTCGTGTAAAATGTATAACCATTGATCACATACGAATTCCAACTTATGACATCAACCTCGGGACCACTCGCTAACCATTTGATTGTATCGAAACACATTCCTCTCCCTCGACCTTTTGTTTGAACCAGTTTGCAAAAGTTACATTACGCTCCCTAATCAACCTTTGTTCGTCATTCGATGATTTTCTTTCCTTACAAAGCTGCTTTATGTTCAGCTATCTTCGGCTTGAACTTCATCGACGTTATTCAAGATGTATAAGTGGACTTGTGACAATTCATCGGGATCCACACTCTTTACGGAAACCCTCGTCTACCCCCATCAAAGCATCGACGTTTTGGAAGCCCAATATGTCTTACTTTAGCCAAATAATCTTGACAAAATTCCATGGCTTCTTCGAAACATATTTATGAACAATCGATGCTTCGGCCGGTATCGTTCTTCACATACCCTTTTAGGAATTTCATAGATCTTTCAATTGGGTACATCCACCGTAAATGGATAGGCCGCACATCTTTATCTCCCTCACTAGATGAACAATTAGATGAACCATGATGTCAAAAAATATAGGAACAAAAAGCTTCTCAAGGTGGCACAAGATAAGATATCCTTCATTGTCCAATTCATCCAACTTTTCAATCTCAAAAACTTTACTACAAAGCGCATTGAAGAAGACACAAAGTCTAGTCAAAACAACCCGAAGATCATATTCGGCGATGCCTCGAATAGCTATTGGGAGTATTTGTTGCATCAAGACATGACAATCATGAGACTTTTGGCCTACTAATTTCAAGTCCTTCATCAATACAAGCCTCTTAAAATTTGAAGAATACCCGTGGGAACTTTTGTGCCATGTAAACACTCACAAAAACTTCGTTGGTGAAAAATATCAATGTCGTGTTCGGTAAGACCGCAAAGTGTAGAAAAGAAACAAATATATGGAAAAAGAGATCTGTATTCTTCGATCTTCCATATTGGCGCAATCTTGATGTGAGACACGGTATTGATGTCATGCATGTGGAGAAAAACGTATGTGATAGTATTGTCGGCACGCTTCTCAACATACAAGGTAGTTCCAAGGATGGTGTGAAGGCAAGATTGGATCGATAGCAATGGGAATACGTGAAGAGTTACATCTAAGGCCAGATGGGAAGAGAACTTATTGTCCCCCGGCTTCTCATACTTTGTCTAAGGATAAACTTGCTCCCCAGTCAATGCCACCGAAGCATCTTCATACTCTTGGCCACCAAAAAAGGCTTTCTTCAATCGACGATATGGGTGGCCCCGTCTAAGAAATCTCCTATGTCCAAGATAAACCGTCTTTCTTCCATGTTGAAGTTGATGGTAGCGTGTGCCTTCTTCACAAACCGGACATGCTTTATGGCCTTTTACACTATACCACGACAAGTTCCCATATCTTTGGGAAGTCGTTTATAGTACAAAATATCATGGCTCGTATTTTAAACACCTCCTTCTTGAAAGAGTCAAAAACATCGACACCTTCTGCCTACAACTCCTTCAAGTCTTCGATCAAGGGCTGAAGGTAAACATCAATGTCATTTCCGGGTTGTTTCGGTCCCGAAATCAACATAAACAACATGATGTACTTTCGTTTCATGCATAACATTGGAGATAAGTTGTAAATAATCGTAGTACAGGCCATGAACTATGTATCTTTGCTAAGGCTTCCATATGGATTCATGCCATCCGTGCTAAGGGCAAGCCTAAGGTTCCTAGGTTCTTCGCCGAAGTTCGGAAATAATTGATCGATTTTCTTCCATTGAGAAGAATCGACCGGATGTCGAAGCTTTCCATCGAAATCCTCTCATCTCGCATGCCACCTCAAATTTTTTGCATCATTTTCATTCGCAAACAACCGCTTGAACCTTGGTATGATTGGAAGATACCACAACACTTTTGCAGGCCCCTTATTTGACTTGTACCTTGGGGTTTCACATTTCGGACAATTCTGCTCCTCTTCAAACTCTTTTCTATACAACACGCAATCATTCGGGCATGCATGGATCTTTTTGTACTCCATCCCAAAGTGGACAAAGTATTTTCTTAGCATCATAGTATCGATGCGGCAACACATTATCATCCGGAAGCATGTCCTTAAAAGCCTCAAGCATTTCCGAAAAACTCTTGTCGCTCCATCCATGACGTGCCTTCAAGCTTACCAATTTCAATACAAAGCATTCAACAATTGGTATTTTTTACACCCACGGTATAGAGGGGTCTCTCGCATCACCGCACATATTACCATATGCATGTGATTGATGAAAAGCCTCTTCTCCTACATCACGGATAATGTCCTCTATGTGATCATCCATATCCGTGTCATTATCATCAAAGGCCACTTCCCTATGTTGAGACCCACTTGGTATTTTTTCACCATGCCATACCCATACCGTATAAGTCTTACAAATTCCTTCACAAATTAAATGTGTGTGTATAACTTCGGGACTTAGTCGCCTCTCATTCAAACATTTTACACAAGGGCAATAAAACTTCCCACCCTCGGCATGGGCATTTTGTTTAGCAAATTTTATAAAGTCCCTCACCCCATTCTCGATATTCAACACTCGTCCGTTTAGCATTTATCCAAGCGTGATCCATAGTAGAATTCCTATATATATAGACGGAAAGATTTAACATACATATATATGCTCAAATGTCGGTTATGTCTTTTTTTTTTCCTTTTTTTTCCGGATAAACTTGCTCATTAAATGCAGAACGAAGAATCACTTTTGGTCATAAATGTATCGCAGTGAATCCAAGAACCAAAATAAATGCATGACGAGGAAATTAAATGCATCGCGTGAAGGTCTTGTGGACTCACCTGTATCATATAAATTCAAATGCGTTTGCTTAGTCTTTCTTCTCCCGCCACAAACGTTGATGTTGCAGACAGAAAGAGTACCCTAAAAACATTTATTGGTCAGTTGGGTAGGTCTAAAGTGCAATTATAATCTTCAAAATACAATATCCATTAACAACACAGAAACCCACAAGAACATTTGATCGATTTCGCTCAACCCAAGAAAAACCCAAAACGATGAGCAGGAAAATCATAAAGTTATATAACCGAAACACCTCTTACAGCTTGGTCTATAGACGTTTAGCTAAGGAACCAGAAAGTGATTGTCGAGAGAGCAACGCGAACCGACTAAGTGGCAACGTAACCCGAGTAACACTTTAGGCGCGACAAGAGAAGTTCGTAGAGGGAAATTTAATATTCCGCGCGACGAGCGAGACATGTTTTATATTTGGGATTTTATTAAGACCGGAGTTTTATAATACTCCGGACCTAAATTGAGACAATTAAACCGGTTCATTAAAAAGTAGACGGTTCTATATATACAATTTTTTAAGACCGTTTTATAATACTCCGGTCCTAAAATTCCTCATTTTTGTGCTTTCTAAAAAAGGATTTGGCGAGCGCAAAGAATGAATGAATAAAAATTAAAGGAAAACAGGAGTTTCTTTAATTACATATATTACTTGCATATGCACGTACACAAGAAAAAATACAAAAGAAAAACAAGCAGAAAATTATCAAAAAACAAGAATCTGACTAAACATCTCCTAAAGCTTATTATCCTCCAAAGCCTTGGGGATTTCGGCATGAACATCATTAATTTCCCGCCGGAGATCAGCAAGTTTCTGTCTTACTCGATTCAGCCACAATGCTTCATTAGATGAAAGAGGAGAGGGGTCAGTTGTAGTCGCGGTGGGGCCAAGAGGTTGGAGAAGGGGAGCGGGAACCTCTTCATCATCCGAAGAAATAACAATGGGTCCAACGACCGAGACTCTTCGTCACAATAGGCCGGACTCTCGATGGAGGAGGCGCACCGTATAACGATCGACGAGAAGGCACGAGCATCACGACTAAGAGCACCCCTACGAGCGGTTCTCTTGTATCTAACCATGGTTTGAGCGGTTGGGGCAAAGAGGTATGAGGAGTTAATTAATAGAGGCGAGAGAGCTGTTCTCGATAGCCATGTATGTAGTTTGGAGTTACGAGGTAGTGAGGAATTAATAAGGAGTTATAGGTACGCGGTATAAAATTCCATTATTTAATATTTTTGCAATTCATTTTATTTTAAGACCGACCTTTTATCATTAACCCGGTACTTATAGGTATGCGGTATAAAATTCTATTATTTAATTTTTTAAGACCGATCTTTTATAATAAGTCCGATCCTAAAAGTCTTACCTTTAAGACTGACCTTTTATCATTTACCCGGTACTTACACACTGTTCAAATGAATGATGCGGAGTCTCTTCGGCTTCCAGATAAACTTCCCAACTAGGCGTCTCCTCGTATTCTGATGAACAATACGTCTCCTCGTTAAAGCTTCCGGCGTTTCACATTGTTCAGGATGGGTTCTCTATTTAAACCCGTTGTTACTGTACTTTCTTCACATTCTTCTCCCCCAGGTCCTCCGTTTCCTCCTCCTCCTCTTCAACCTCAGCCCCCACTGTAATGGCTGCTCCCCCAGGTCCTCCGTTTCCTCCTCCTCCTTTTCAACCTCAGCCCCCTCCGCCACCGCCTCCTCCAAATCGACCGTGAAGCGGTTGGTGCGATCATCAGTGGCCCGCGTCGATCAAATCGATCGACATTTGGGCCAATTGGTTCAGCTTGCTCATACCATGAACAACAAGCTGAACATGGTACTCCACGCCAATGACGTGAACTACGATCCCGCTGAAGACGACTCCGACGACTCCGACGCCCCCTCCCTTTCCGACTACGAGAGGGATTAGTTTTTTTTTGTTGCTTTTTTTTTGTGATCGCTGCCCCTATAGGGCAGCGTAAAAAAATTAGTAAATAAAATATTTTTAAATTTTGTTCTCGTGCGAGTTTAGTACTTTATCCCATTATCGAACCGGAAAGCAATAAACAAGGCAACTATGAAGGACGGATAATGGCATACTAAAAAACCTAAAATAAAAGAACGAAGACTTTAGTTAGTAAATCGACGGTCCTAAAAACACTGCCATTTTTGTTAGCTTTGGTTTCCATATTCGATTACCTCTTGTCCTTTTCATTATCGTCTTTCTTTTTCCGACAAAAAGGAAACAAACAAAACATTGTCCTCGTGTAAATCCAACAACGAAATTCGCGAGAATACGGTTAAGAACATACAAAAAAAAGGAGCTTTTACCTTATTCAGATAAGAACAAACAAAGTGACTATTCTTCTCAAGGTTGGACCTTCGTTGACGTCGGTTTTACCTCCCCATGTTAGAAACAAAGTGTCCTTTTCATTATCTTCCTTCTTTTTCCGACAAAAAGACAAAAGACAAAATAAAAGGGACACCGATATTGCTGCCTCTACACATGGAGAGGTAAAAACGATGATAATGAAGGACCTAGCTTGAGCAGAACGCCAGAACCTCGGTTGTCTTCAGCCCTATCCATTTAATTTGTCTGAAAAGGGGTATTTAAAGGTGATTGACTTTTAAGATCGCACAAATAACAACATATGGTCCTAAAAGTTAAGTAGACTTGTAAGCAAAGGACTTTTAAGACCGATTATTTATAAAAATACGGTCCTAAAAGTTAAGCGGGCGACTTTTAAGACCGACCTTTTATAATACGTCCGGACCTAAAAGTACATGTGGTTTTTTAAGCTTCTAGGAGCGGACACTAAAGCAATATACGGTCCTAAAAGTGTCATACTTTTTACACCGAACTTTGCGGACCTTTAAGACCAGACATGCTGTTAATGAACGGTCCTAAAAGTCTCATATTTCAAACACTAAATTAAATAGCTATATCCACCATCCAATAATACATTCGAGACCCAAAATGGACAAAAGAAAATTGTTCGAAAAATTAACTAAATTTATTTATTGAATTTTACATTGCCTATGTATATTTACAAATGAATTGTTCAAAAAAATAAACAAATTTACGAAGATCGATTATTGTTGCTACGAATATACTTACAAATGAATTTAGGACATTAATTATTGTCATTTTTCTCGACTCTAAGATCAGACCATACAGATATTCACAAAACACATTGCGTATGTGCTCCAGTTCATCATCGGGAAAGGGAGTTTTGCATTGAAACATACGTAACATCAAAGACAAAGAATGAATTAACTTGCGTGCATATTTCATTTGTAAAGAAGCCGTAAACCGAATTAACTTGCATAATATGTAACATCAAATACATTTACCTTTGTAGTTAATTTAGTATCCCGTCGCCTTGTAATATCATACATGTGTTTCATGACGTACTGGCCACATAAGTTGGACTCTCGTGGTTGCCGATGGGTCTAAAAGGAACAAGAAATATATATAAGAGCATATATATAGCTCAATGACCAAGTTCACAAGGCAAGTGTGCTACAAATATTGTACCAACCTCTCGGTGTCTGTACCATATGGGGTCTTTGTCCGAGTAGCACGCCTTTTCTTTTCTACTCTTTGGAAGGTCCTCATGGCACTATCATCAAAATCACAAATTTATCAATGATTCACTTAAAATTTCACAGAGATGTCGACAAGAGAATCAAAATGACATGCTTACTCGTTGATGGTCTGCACCAACGTAGGGAATGGCTCAGTGTGAGTGGAGCATAAGAAGATAACTTTATGCTCCTCCATGCACATGACGACCAACTGCCAGTGGCGGCTGAAAATTCACATCAGTAAACTATACTCAGTGATATATGTAGCAGAATTAAGTGAATTGCGGACAAGATTTTTGATATGTACCTGTGGAAGAATGGCAAAAAGTACAACTTTCTACTCACTTCACACAACCTCTTTGATATGTACTCCTGTCTCTCCTCCATGGTTGTTTGACTTGAATAGATAGGCACAAGAATCCAAAATCGTTGATCCTGCACCTTTGAACCAATTCATGATGCAAGAGCCTATCATAATGACATCGATCAGGGAATTAGTATATATGTATGTATGTCTAAATGATGCATTTAAATGATGTACTCATAGACAGAAGATACTTACTTCATAAAAATTCTAACAACTGCATCAATAAGCTCCTGTCGAGGAAGCAGCAGGGACTCAACATCAACGGTGTCAACTTGAACGGGCATAGGATGAGGGACGCCTAGTACTTCATCAGCAGGCCACGATCTATCCTTAAAATATCCACTCTTCATCAGATCAGATATTTTTTCCCTGGCAGCAGCCAACTTAGCAGTAGGGGATAGAGCTTGAGGAGGGGATAGAGCTTGAGGAGGGGATGGAGCTTGACGAGGGGATGGAACTTGAGGAGGAGGGGTTGAAGCTTCAGGAGCAGTAGAGACATGTACAAGCTTCACTGGCCAAGGGATGAAGGTTCCCTTGACATCACTAACAAGCTTCAGCTCATCAGTTTGGAGAGGGAGCTATGCATCAATGATCACATTTTCAACTGACACTCTGACTTCATCATCAGGCATTTGTTGGTGGTGTACAGTTGATCCCAAGTTGTGAACAGTCCCTTTTGCAACCAATAATCATCCATCATGATGATCGGGATCCTCCACATAAAGGTCACAAGGTTGCTCTGACTGTCCAACAATGCAGCTCCTCTAGTGCTCGCGCACGTTGCGAGGTAAGTGTGTGAAGGGAACACCGGTCTCGGACGATTGCTCAAAAGCAGCCTCACCGACTCAGTTCCTCCTTCATCTCGGCTCATCTCGGATTGAAACATTACGGTCATTGAAGCTTTATTAGCAGCCAGCGTCTGGTCCATCTCCTCCCAGGGTAACCATACTTTGTCTATGGTGTTTGGATGTACCAAAGACTTGCTTTATGCCTACCCATCCTCCAATCCCCCTTACACGCCCCGAGTGATCCAGTTTTCCGGTCGCAACGGTTAGAACATCATTCCTCCCGTCCGACACAAAAGATCCTCTCGCTTCTTTCTTTTAAGATCTTCCTGTAAGATACAGATAACGAGAAGCTTAGTAATGAACCATGTTTAGTAACTAAAAAATAACAATAACGATACTTACAATTCTTTCAGCAACTAGACGAGTTTGTTCACTCGTGTAGGCGCCGCTTGGCTTTTGCCGAATATGCAACCACAACTCCTCGCGACGTATTGGAGATGGAGGAGCATGTATCATAGAAGGATTGGATTCTCGCTTCATCATCCAATCTCTTCCGCTTGGCGACCATCAAATCTTTTTCGGCCTTTTGATATCCGCGAGAAGCCCTATGAGGGCAATCATTCTTTCTACCTATCTCCGTGCTTGTTCCCTTCTTTTCGTGAATCGGGATTGAAAACATCTATTAATTATGAATTCCAGTCATGCATGTCACTAACAGAAATTAGAGAACTTCTGCTTCATATGAACATCAATCAAACAGTAGTCAAATTCTTCACTTTATCAAGTTTCAACATTTTATTTAAGGAAGATGTAGAATTGTAGAAGAAATTGGAGCTATGTTTTGTAGTGCTAGCTAGATAGATAGGTTAAGAAACAAAAGAGAATTATGCTTACTGAGAATAATACAAACTTGATCCTTTTAAGGCATCCAGTGGGATCGGCGAGTCCCATTAGATAGTAACAATTGGGTATATAAAGTTTCCCCTTTTAAGACTATTCATTTCCTCCTTTGCAAGACAAACCATTACACAATTAATACCTTCTCATCAGTAATTTACCTTTTCAGGGTTGACATATCAGACTTGCATAGACAAAGGCTTACAGAATAATACAAACTTGATCCTTTTAAGGCATCCAGTGGGATCAGCAGTCCCCATTAGATAGTAACAATTGGGTATATAAAGTTTCCCCTTTTAAGACTATTCATTTCCTCCTTTGCAAGACAAACCATTACACAATTAATACCTTCTCATCGTAATTTACCTTTTCGGGGTTGACATATCGGACTTGCATAGACAAAGGCGGGAAATGTATACTTCTATTCACACACCGAACTATTATATAACTAACAGGATTAGATGAACACAATAACATTCACATATCCGCACAAGGTTAATAAGCAAACAAAAGGGAAAACAAAACTAAATATAAACTCACCGAGCTTCAGAGTGGTCCGCAGAAGAACAAATTGTCGCCAAATTCGTTCATCAATAAATGTGTAAACTTCCCAAGGATGTTTGGCTGGCGGAACATCGGAGAAAATATACGTGTTAGCGAGAAAGGTCTTAAACTTCCTCCACCGATCAGCACAATAAGACAATATCTTGTCTTTCAACTTCTGACAGTCAGGGACAGTGTATGTAACCCGAATAGTCTCCCAAATAGGATCCTTTACATTCTTAGAGTCCACACTTTTCCACTCATCCATCAAGATGCTAACCTTGCTGCGTGCTAGACAGCCGACAAAACTATTATATTTGCTTTTATTAAGACCGACAGGTTCCAACCTTGCATCAAACTAAATCTCGAGCTTTGACCCAGAAGTCCGACTTAGGGTCACATCCATCATTCGTGTGCCTCTTCTACCACGGCGTGCGGGCGATTACGAGACTCATTGTGAGATGAAGAGGGTTCGTTCTCACTCACACCAGAAGCTGGCGTTGCCGGAACACGAATAGATTCGTTTTCACCGTCCATTTTCGAGACGGGGAAGAGAGGAATGCTCGAGCAAATGAGAGAGTAACGGGGGCTGATGGTACATGGGCGAGGAAGAGAGGTAATGCAACGGGAAGGGTTTTGAACGTGAATGAGGTTCTCCACGAGTAACAAAAGCTTTCACGTGAAGAAATGTATAACTTGCGTGGATTTTTAAGACCGGATGAAAAAGAGACGGTCTTAATATTTACATTAATCCCGGTCATATTAAACGTCCGATCTAAAAATTTTAACCTTTAAGACCGTTCCTTTTAAAACGCCGGTCTTAATATTAATGAACTTTTTCGTACCGGAAGTATCATATGTCCGGTCTTGAAAGAAAACTTTTAAGACCGTCTTCTTGATAAGTTCGGTCTTAAAACTTTAGACTTTTTATATTTAAATTTTTCCTTATTATGTTTTACCGCAGAAAATATAAATACGGCTATATGAGATATATTTAGAAAGTAATTGAAATTTCAGTTCAATTTTTAAGACCGGTTGTATTTTAGTCGGTCTCAATAATGTTTTTAAGAGCGGTGAAAAATTGGTCCGGTGCAAGAAGTTCTTTATATTTACGAAACGCACGGTCATTCCTTTAAGACCGGGGTGTCCATTGTCCGCTCTAAATGAGGCGGTCTTAAAGCCTTTTTTTGCACTAGTGTGATTTTGATGCAAGGATCAAGGAAATTGTTGACAAAGCAATTTCTGAGTTAATTGATAAGGTAGAAGAAGAAGTTGGGAGATTAGTGATCGAGGTTACTAAAGGACATAGCAATGTGGTGGACATCCAGGAAGGATTCGAGTTGAGCAAGAAGCACTCAAAAATCATATTGAAGACACACAGCTAGCATTTCAACTCTTATGATCACCATGATGAGCCTAAGTGATAAAATGGGCAAACTTCTGCAAAATCAGTCCATAGCCGCTTCAGTTCTCGTTCGGTGCATCTACTTCAAATTTGGACCAAGCTCTGAAATGCTTAACTCAACTTCTGAACCAGCCATCATCTCTGATCAAGCTTCCTCCATTAAACCTGAGCCATCTTATTCTTACACCTTCAAATATCCCAATTAATCCACCCTTGTTAGATGATGACAAAGGGGGAGAAGAATGAGAAGGATCAATCAATGTTTTTTTTAATTTGATCATTTTACAAATATATTTACTTTTGAAACTCTATTGCTTATATTGCATATTTTCTTAATGATATTCTGCAGTTTACTTAACATTTTGTTTCTACTTGATTAATATCTTATGAATGTTTAAGTTATCCAGTTTATTGCATTTTGGTATCTGCTGAACTCTGATATATGCTCATCTGAACTCTATGGATTAATTTTTAATGTTTATGAGTATATCATTAAGTTATTTTGTTATTTTGGTATCTGGCTATCATGACTGTTCTGAATTGATAAAATGAAGTTGTCATGAGATTTTTGCTTTAACTTTGATGAAATGAATTGTGTTTATTAAAATATCAAAGTTTGCAAAAGTTTTAACCAAACTTGCTTTCTCTATTCTTCAAATGATCAAATTCAATTTTGAAAGCAATTGATTGTTTACAAGTGTTGTCATCATCAAAAAGGGGGAGAATGTTAGTTCTATATGTGTTTTGATGATGTTTTAACAATTGTAAACAAAGTGAGAAGTTTTCTCTTGCAAATCTGAAGAACTTTGCTGTCAAGGGAAAACTCCAGTTTTGAAGTAAAACTCTAGTTTTGAGTTTTTCGAGAAAATCCGAACAAAGCGGAACCGCCATTTTTCGTTAAAACCGCTAGTTTTCGGTTTTTCATGAAAAACATGAAAACTCGAGTTTTGGTTTGGCCGAGAACCTTTGAAGTTTCCAAGTTTCAAAACCCCCAGTTTTCAAAGAGCACTGCCAGTTTTGAACTATTCAAAGAATTTCTCATATTTTGTGAAATAGTTCAAAACTCGAGTTTTGGGGTCAAAACTCGAGTTTTGATATGTTACTCGTGCACCTGATTTACAACATATGAAAACCGCCAGTTTTGGGTCAAAACCTCCAGTTTTCATTTTACACGGGTTTTCATTAAGTTTTCATTGAACATATGAAAACTCGAGTTTTGGGAGAAAAACTCGAGTTTTGGTCTGGCAGAGAGCACTCAAGTTTTCACAATTGCAAAAACCGCGGTTTTGAAGCAAAACCGCCGTTTTTGATATGTTCACGGTTTTTAGAGTTTTCATGTTATAAGTGAAAACTCGAGTTTGGGAAGACAAACTCGAGTTTCGAGCAACCCGAGAGCATCAGTATTCACTTGATTTGAAAACCTCCAGTTTTGGATGAAAACCTCCGGTTTTGATGTTTTGGACTAAAACTACATTTTCATATCAATAGTCCAAAACTCAAGTTTTGGGCAAAACTTCGAGTTTTGAGTTTTTCATCGAAAACCTGGTTTGGAGCATAAATCGCGATGTCGCTCTCGGAAGAAGCAAACTCGAGTTTGGATCTTGAAACTCGAGTTTGGTCTTGTGCACAGTTTAAAACTCGAGTTTGGATGAACAAAACTCGAGTTTCCGCCGATTTTGAAATTTGATTTACACGATTTTTTCAAATCATTCTTGTTTAATCTTAATACTTTCCAGGATTATTCTCTACTATTCTTAGCTATGTTTAATGACTTTATTAGTGAGTTTCAGATGGTTTAGAGAATGATTTTGAAGTGATAAAGCAAAAAGCAAAAAGTGGTTGAGAACATTAAATGCACTGATCAGAAAGTTGCACAACTTTGGCTAATCCACCTGCACACGTCTGCAAAGCATTTAAGAATGTTTTCTACAACAAGCAACTGCATCTCCAATGGATTGATTTGGAGAAGGTCAACACAGATTACTTGGCCAACTGGTTTAAGAGAATATTGGAGAGAGAAAGTGCCTAAGCCACCTCCTAACACTAGGAGAACTTCTCCAACGGATCTATTTGGAAAGCAACGGTCATTTAATGATCTCTATGTATAAATAGAGTTGCATTCAAGCCTTTCCAAACACACTGCGTGAAGACGAAAATCATTCAAATCTCATATTTATTTCTTCGGTTTTTATCTCGTGTAGTATCTTGTGATACATTGAGCTTCAAGTGAGTATCATTATCTACTCTTAGAGAGAGTTTGTTTCCTTGTATATCATTCATTGTAACAATCTCAAGTCGGTGACTTGGAGATTGGGAAAATCGAGTACAACTTGTAAGGGGAGTGTGTCCTAGGTTGAGGAGCATCCTTCGTTTACGAGTGTGTATCGATTGTAATCGAGTACAACTTGTAAGGGGGAGTTAGTCCTAGGGAGAGGATAACTCTTGAGTACAGAGTGTGTATCTGATTGTTTACAATTACAACTTGTAAGGGGGAGTGAGTCCTAGGGAGAGGATCATCCTGAGTACAGAGTGTGTAATTGTAATTGAGTGATAGTGGAAAATCCCAGTGTTTCGGGATGGACGTAGGTCAAAGAATTGGACCGAACCGTATAAATCCTTGTGTCAGCCTTCTTCTTCCTCACTCTGTTTACCTCTATTTTTATAGCTTCAAAACAGAGCATTTTCTGAAAAGTTTTAAAATACCCAATTCACCCCCCCTCTTGGGTATATAGCTCCACTTACAAGTTGTAGATATCTGTATATCTTTGACTACCAAGCCGAGAAAGTTCATTCAGCGACAATGCAGATTTAGTAATTTCTCAATATTTATAATTGATGTACGGACAGAGTCATCTATATATAGTGTAAATATTTGTAGCGGTTAATATTAAAAACTGCTACAATATTAGAGGATTTGATGTTGTCAGGGCGTCGCTTTACTTTGACCGCGGCAAAATTGTGTCGTTCACTTTTTTGTAGCGGTTCTTCTCATGTAACCGCTAGAAATTCATAGTGACAAAGTTCACGCCATTACACGCCAATTATTGGCGCCAATTTGTAGCGGTTATTCCCAAAAACAGCTACAAAGTCCGCACCACAAACATTCGCGCCATTACGCGCCAAGCCAGCGCCACATTTGTAGCGATCTATTTTACATTAACTGCTACAAATATCATTGCAAACAATCCCACGTTTTGGCATCAATGCTACCGCTACAAATTGGTTGTGATGTTAGATAAAACCGCTACAAATTCATGATTTTGTAGTTGTTATTAGGGACCGCTACAGATGAACTGCGACAAATAGTGGTTTTTTTTGTAGTGAATGGGCTTGATTGATAGGGTACTGAAGATGGGAGTTTTTCTGACTAAGGTAAAACTCTATTCAATTGATTTTGGTTTCTCTTAATTGAATGTAATAGAGCTAAAAGATATTGAATACTTGGTTGATGTTATTCTTCCTTTTTCTCCTATATCCTTTTCATGATGGCATGCATTAATTACAGGCAAGTGGATTGCAGTCTTGGAATTGTGGATTGCAATCTCAGGATACAAACGACATTTTCTAGTATAGATAAGCACCTTTCGGTTCTCAACTCTTGATACGAAGTAGAAAACCTTCGCCAGTATTCACTTTATGGCCTTTATTTTAATCTGAGGGATTACCTCACTAGTGAGTATAAGGGCTACTGGTAGATGTAATTCAAGGGAATTCTTCCTTGTTCAAAACCATTTATCAATGAAGTGACTATTTAATTGACTTCCATGTAATTCGAAGATTTTGGTTAGTTTTGTTTTTGTTCTAAGTTCCCTTGAGGAATCTTTCATCATTGTTGTTCTTCATCACCGACTGTCATCGTTATTAGCCATATGAGAGACACGAGCAAAAAAATATTTTTTTTTAAAAAAAATTAGGCACTAATATAAATAGGGAAGTCAAGTTGTAAATTTGGAACGTCATAAGTACCACTTACAACTTCCCAAAATATATATAGGGAAGTCGTAAGTGGTATTTAATTTGTGACGCACGTAAGTACCCATATATGAACTTTTTTTTGGGACACCGTAAGTCCGGCGTCCCTCGAGAAAGGGACATTAATTGGGTCAAATTTAGAACTTTAAAGACATTTTTTGTAGTAGTGCTTGAGCGACCACTCAAGTAATAACCACACTATTATGCTTTGTTTTCATTTAGCTCAACAGAGGTCTATTATTTTGGTCATATCTCCCAAACCACAACTCGACTAAGGTAAAACTTGTTTTATATGAAACTAGATTGCACAAGCAACGCACGAACACTAACATCAAGCTCAACAAGTGATGAAAACTATATGAATTTTTGAAGTTGACATTGGAATTTCTTTCATTATTCAAGAGCACGTTTAGTAATTTGAACATATCTCCCAAACCACAATTTCGATTGAGATGAAACTTGTTTCATATGAAACTATACTCAAAAGGGGATCCAATGATGCTCGGATAAATCTCAACTAGGTTTAGAGGGAACGTATGTGAATCTCATAATTTGACGCACAAAATTCATACACTATCCAAACCAACTGCTATGTATTTAATCATAACTTTCTGAATGCAATAAATTTTGAGTTGTTTCTTTTTGCATTGGAATATAGACTTCAAGAGCTTTGTAGAGATATTTCATTTGCCAAATTGGAGTTAAAATCTATTTATCACTGGCAAAGATCACTCTTGTGATGTGAAATTGATGCACATCACTTCAAGTGCAACTTCTAGTGATGCATTGTTCACTTTGAAGATCTTAAATGAGCACTCTGTTAAAATGTGTTTTCATTTAGCCTAACAGAGGTCCAGTAGGTTGGCTATGTCTCCTAAACCACAACTGTGATTGAGGTTAAACTTGTTTCATATGAAACAAGACTCCAAAAGAAATGCATAGACACTAAGTCCACAGTCAACGAGTCTCCTATGAAAACGATATGAATTTGAAAAGTTGACACTGGAATTTTGTTGCAAATTTTAGCCTAACAAATTTTGTTGCAAGTTCCAACGGCTACTTCCAACAGTAACATTTCGACAAGCTTAACGAGAAGAATGTGCTCAACAGTCAAATGATCTTCATTAACAATAAATAGAGGAGGAGCACTCAAAGCCCAAGAAGAGAAGGCTTGCAACTTCACCATCGAAATGCCAACACTTTAACTCCATCATATATCTCATATACTCATTGTTTTCTCAGTGTTCATATAATCTACTTTAGAAAGAGAACTAATTTGTATTGTGCTTCAGCTTTCATCTTATTCACTTCTAAGAAAGAAGATTGATTGTAATCTTTATCATCAAGGTTGTATCCTTACGGCGTATAAGGGGGAGTGACTCGGTGAAAGAGTTCTAGTGGCTTCACAAGTGCCTAGATCAAACTAGCTGGTAAGATTGTAATGGTTCTTAAGTACTCGGTTTAAACTTGAAGGAGATAGTAAATTGAAATCTCAAGAGGAGCCTGGGGACAAGACGTAAGTCATACCGGATTAGACCAAACCAGGATAAACCATAGTTTGCATTCTTTCTTCCCTTACCTCTTAGGCCTAGTTTAGTGCAGGGGAAAATTTAAGGAGGGAAAGGAACTTATAGGAAAGAAAGGAAGATTTTGAAAGATAAGGGAAGATGGCTTGAGAGAAGATGAGTTTTTTGGTAGGAAGAAAATGAAGGGGTAGTAGTTGGTAAAAAATCAAGAAATGTCTATTTTTACCCTTAAAAGTAATTAATTCAAAATAGAAAAGAAAAATACTTTTTTTGCTAAAATATATTTTTAAAAAATATGTTCTTGTCAAGTTCAAACTCATGTAAAAAAATTTCCTGCCAAATTCAAACTTTCCCACCAAGTTCAAACATTCCCGCCAAGTTCAAATTTGAGAGGTAAATTTGTCAAAAAATTGTGAACAAAGTGAATGAGAACTTGAGATCCCACCAATTTTGGTGGGATCTGATCTTCCCACATATGAGGCAAGATTGGTGGACCCAGGATGGGCCTAGGAACTTGGGTTCTCGACAAGATTTGTCCAAAATGCATACCAAACGAAGGAACTTGCTAATTTTCCTTTCCCTTCCCACCAAATCCATACACCAAACGGGGCCTTATATTTCCAGCATATCTGACTTGATTAATTGATTGTTGATTTCATAGTTATTGTCAACCTTAGTGATAGAGCTAGTTGTGGACTTTCTGATTGATCACTCGAGTGATATGTTTTGAAAAAAAGCTCTTCACCACAACAACTACTGGAAGTGATCAAGTATCTTCATTGAAGATCGATCGAGTGACCACTCGAGCTATGCAACAATTCCTAGTCACTTCCACTTCATCATGGTGATTTTGATAGTAGTCTCATTTCTAAAATGTATTTTTCAAATAGATCACTCAAGTGACATGTTCTAAATTTTATCACTTTTAGTCCATCATAGTGAAATTAGTGAGTGATTAGTTTTTTGAATGAATTTTAAAGTTCTTAAGTTTTTATCTTACACTCAGTTCAACCATCTCTTGAGAGAAGGGTTTTTCATGTCCATAGTCATGAAAAAGTACAAGCCTCAAGGTTTTGTTTATTACTTTGGTTAAATAATAATAGCCTAAAACATTTCAGTTATTTCATGATTATTGTGCTGGACTGATTTTTCAAGAAATAAATACAAATGTCGCCGTGAATAATTTCTTAAGAGAAAACTGGGCCAAAAAGAGTAAGAGAAAATTTTTATCGCCAAAAATAAATTTTCACGGCAAACATATAGGTCATTACGGATAATGAGCTAACAAACTTTCAACGACTAATATCAACTACCACAAGCATAATATTTTCACGACCCAATAAGGATATGATATTGGATTTATAATTGGCCTAGGAGAAATTTTCTTACTTTATAATTAATTTAATATAAAATACAAAATTTACAGTAATCAACATTATTCAAGAGCTGAATTGTATACCTTATATTTAAAATACAGTACAATATATGACGAGGCTGTTTCCCCAAATAACCATCTTGTCTATCTTTTTTTAAAACAAAATTGTGATGCATTATTTTTGAATTTATTTATATTTTGAAGGATCTGTTTTTTCTTCTCTTGAAGGGAAAAAAAAAAGATCAAACGACTTTATATTGCAAGTTTCTTGTATATAACCTTTTAAATTTTCTTATACAGTTCAACTTATAATAATTAGTCATAATACGTCTACATGTGATCTTATTTTCCCTTCCCCAATAATTTTCAAAATGATTTATAATTGATGTACGTAATAATTTATCAGCAAAAACAACGAAACAATTATTATACAAGAAGCCCTATAAGTATTACAATTTTTGCTCAGCTTCAGGAGACAGACAGACAAATATTATTAAGAGGCCAGGAAGAAAATATTCTTCACAACAAACAATTGATAAACTTTATTAACCAATATATGTATTCATTGGCAAGCACGAATGACAGACCAAATCTCTAAACACACAATGAACATAAAATAAAGGAAATTAACCATTTGAGTGAATAGAAAAACAAATCAAAACACTGGAAATTTAATGAATAGTGATGATGAAGATTTGTTTAAGCACATTGAAAGCCTTTGTTGTTCCTGCCACAGTTGTTGAGGATTAGGCTTAGGTCGACCGGAACGTTGAGACGGATGCCTAAGACGTTCCCTTTGATGATTGTGCAAAGGCAAGCGGCGGCTTCAAGATCGGCCAAACCCTGAATGAGGCTGCAACATGGGAGTGTTGGCGGTGATCCAACCACAAGTTTCACCAAATTCAACGCATTAGCACATACACCTAACTTAAGTGCATCTCTGGGACAGTGAGCCCCTGTGGATGGCACATAAGTGGAGCTCACCATTGTGAAGAAAAGAAGATTAAGAGAGAGGAGAAAGGCAAGAGATCTGAGAGCCATTTTTTTCACAAAAGATGCAACAAGCTTTAGGTTTTACTTGATGCCTTTTTGTGAGTTGGCTGTGTTTTGGATGTGTGAATGATATTGGAGATGAATAGAGAGCTATTTATAGGTGAGGATTGCGGGATTTTATGTATTGATTTAAGAAAGGATGAATAAAGTATTGCCTCCGTCTTAAATATAAGAGCTAGATAACTAATTCAATTTATATACATTAAGAAGAAGTTAATTAAGTTAGTTATTTGTAAAACAATTTGTGTTGGTTTACCTATACTACCACTTTTAATTATTTGCATTGAAAATTACTCACATAATAAATTAAAGTCTCTTAATTAACTAGCAATAAACATGGGGAGTTTAGAAAAAACATCTCTACTGACTCTTACATATAGGATTAGAGGGAGAAAAATATAATTAAACTGATCTTTTTTTTAACGATTTTCTGCAAACCATGGAGCCTGACTATATATATAATTCCCCTCGGTCATATGTGTATGAGCTTGATAAGTGTTTGTTTTGATTCTAAATGTAAGATCTTTTTATCCTTTTTTATCTCATAAGTTTATAATTTTTCCCACACTATCTCTCTGTTTATTACACATGTAAACAGTGTTTCAATCAATATAGTAGCTTTATATGCAAATAATTAAATGAGATATTTTATGAAAATCAACACATATTTTTTCTTACAAATAACTAATTTAAATAATTTTTTTGATATTTATAAATTAATTATCTAGTTAACATTTAGGTAGGATTAGGGAGTATATAGTTTTGAGTAAAGTGTAAAGAAAGTAAGATATAATTACCCTACTCTTTTTTTGGTTATTGATTTTCTTGGAACTACGAGCCTGACTCTATATTCAAAACCCATTATCAATTGTAGGATCGGCTCGTTTTCCAAAATTATTGTCAGAAAGTTTTTTAAAAATTGACTTCGACTAAAAATATTGTCTCAAAAATTATAAACTTGACGACGACGAAGGTCAGTGATTTTGTGAGAGAAAAAAAAATAAAATAAAAGCTGATAGAAATACAATTTGTACATCATAATTAAACTTACCCATATTTGATAAAGACATTTCATAATTAAACTAACTCTATTTATGAGTCACTTTCAATATATTTTATAGAAACTAGGAAAAACATTAAAACTCATTAATTTTGTTTTAAAATTCAACAATCTTTCAACTTTACCCATATTTGATAAAGACATTACATTCCATACAAATAAATTTAAAGTTTAATGTTTATTCTTTAATGAGAAATATTTTTTTATTACTAAAACTTGTTTTTGAAAATATTATAGGAACCAACTTTTATGTGAGTGGAGCAGAAAAATATTTAAAATATTAAACCCATAAATTTAAAATAAAATAAATGAACGGTAAAATCAAATCGTATGTTCATGCGAAAATTTTAATAATGTGACTTGTAAGTATGAAAAAAAAAAAAATTTTCTCTACCTTATAATAGAACTAAAGGAGTACATTACTACTACCTTCTTATGATTATATAAAAATTACATTTAAATAATTTATAAGATTCTTGTTGCAATCATTTTATTTGGGAAGATAATTTATTATTTTTCATTGTAATTGTTGACTAAAATACTGTTTTAAAAAGGGTTTTATGTGAGTAATTATTAGCTTGGTGCATTGAATAATGAGTTGGAGAGTCATGTGAACTCTCCCAACTCATAGTTGAAAGCGATGAGACCAATATCATTGAAGTTAGTGCAGAAGCTTACAAAAATAACGTGAGTTTTGGTTGTGAAGAATATGATGTGCAAATTGCAAAGTTAGCTCCAGAGAATATAATAATTCTGGTTCTATAAACCAAGTTGGCTCCTAATGATCTGGAAAAAGGTGCTTATGTGTTGCATTTTGTCGTGTATGTGCATGTATTAATTGTTTATGAAGTATGCATCACGAATTCAGAAAAATAAAGATTACGGAATCTATTTATGTTTTTACCATGTATTGTTAATACGTAATGGTACATGTTACGAAGCCTTAAATTTAGGTGACAATAATTGTTTTCAATTAAAACTAAATTGTATATAAATATCTGGAGTATAAATTATATAAATAAATCCCGTACATTTAATTTAAATTTGGATATTATTTTTTCAATACACAAAAGTTTAGGAGAATAATCGAGGTTCTAAGGGCACTCAATTTCACCAAGGCTGGGTATGTTTCTAGGCTCAAAAAGTAGTTATACAAAAGTACTTACAAATTACGTACCTACCAATAAGTGTTTAATAGTGGGATTTGAACTTACAACCTCATTGGTTATGAACCAACTAGACTAACTTTTGTTGGCAATTTTGTACATTATTTATCGGCACACAAATTCAAAGTTTAACAGATTATATGCATATAAAAATACTTTTTTTGTGTATATCATAGATAGGTTAAGGATTATCTGTACGAACTCATGGTGGCTGTTTTCAATAAATTTTAAGGATTAAGAAAGTTATTTTGAAATTTAGTCTAAAATTTATGAAAGTTCTCTGTAATTTAGCTTTTAAAAAAACAAGTGTTCTTATAATTGCTAGTTATGACCCTAACCATAAATAGAAAGATAAATAACTAAAAGCTATAAAAGAAAGCAAAAGGTCGAGACAACTTTAGATCAAACTGATCAAAAGGATATACCAATATTATTGTTGATTAAAAAATCCTGTTCAACTTAATGTCTCACAACTCATAATGTTTATAGTAATAACAAAAAGAGTAATAAAAAAGAAAAACACTGAATTATAATACTTTTATATTCAATTTGATAAAAGAACACCGTTTCAGTTCATTCAAATCCCCGATTGCCTAAAACTTAATAAACTTTCGGCTTTGCTCTTGAGAATTAAGTTGACCTCTTTTTTAAAAAAATAAAAAATAAAAAATCCTTCACTAATAAAAATTCATACTTAATTCAATAAAAATCATATGACATAATTTTTGGCTCATTTTAATGCTTTGAAAGTCATTCATGTAAGGGAAAAACTAGTCCATAACTCGCTGATCTGTTTGTATAAAAAAGAACGAGTCAAGAAATGTAGTTTTAATATTTTCACACAGCAAACTCGGTAATATATATATATATATATATATATATATATAGAGGTTAATACCATCTTTGATTTCTATAGTTTAACTTCTTTTTAATTTTAGTTTCTCAAATTTCAAATGCTTAGTTTTCGTCCTTAAGTTTACTTCGTTTCACATAGTCTCTATAGTTTGAAAAGGACATGGTTTTAATTTTGATGATGTGATATAAAGACAGTTAAATTTACGGAGGTCGATGGTTGACTGGGCACGATGATGACCGCATACTTTTGTTGATTAGGTAGCAACATGGACATATGACCAAAAAAACATAGAAAGAATTACCCCAGAATGCACATCAACCTTAGGACTCAGTTCTAAGTTCAGCATTCAACAAGACGAGCAATATTGAGACCAAAGTTGCAATCTTTCTGGCTTTTTTCATCATATACAAAGTCGTCTCCAATTATCTCTTAAACAATTTTTGGCTTTGTCATGCGTTGCTCCAGTGCTATTTCAAGCATTTGAGATGGTTCATCAGTTGTCCAAAATATCATTACATGCATTGGGATAGATGGATGTTGGATGGTTTATGTTCTAGTGTAGAACACAGATGTCTAGCCTCAAGGGACTAATAGGTCATTTATATCGGATCAAATGGCTCCTTCAAGATATCTATTAGTTAGACACCAAAGAGAAGATGATTACTCAGTGATATCTATAAGGAAGATACCAAAGAGTGTCCGAAGATCACTGTACATGAATATATGGCCGGTAGCCAAAATGGGGTGGGGTGTGTGCACAGTGAGACTGAATAGGAGAATAGATGAATCGAGAATGTGCATCTGTTGGATAACCTCCTATTTATAGGGATTACCTCTAGGGTTTTGGTCCTTGGGCTTTGTGAGCCTCTAAGCCCGCAATGTTTTGCTCCACTACCTGACGCGTCCCTGCTCCACTACCTGTACTGTTCAGGATTATAGCCTTAATTATAGGCCAATTAGTGTTTTACCTGATTACGGAGAGCTTCTGGAAACAGCTGTCCTTTTTAGGCCGTATAACAAATGGGCCTCTTGTATGAGTCCATAACAGTTGCCTCCCATCCCAGTAGTTCGGGTCTCTGAGCTGCCGGGATGTGCTGATGATTTGACCTGGATTTCATATCTGAGTTGTTCAGTATAATCTTCTTAGCTTCCACTCAACCGCTTTCCGAGGTTCACCGTATTCCAGGTTCGTTTGTAACTTGCCCCCGGGCATGCATGCCAGGTTAATATAATTTTTGAAAATTCCCTTGCTTTCATGATAGCTGGGATTATGTTTGCACCTTTTGATCCGGATTACTGGATTCATATATTCTGTCACATGTTGTCCCCAATCCAGGGTGTCATGAAAGAATACGATCGGATTCCATTTGCTTATCCGCGCGTCATGACGTAAGGCTGCATTTTTTCATGTACTAACTGCTTTTGCCGTCTTTGAAATCTGTGCGCATTAAATGTTCACGCCATTTCATAGCGATCATCATTGCATGATTAGGGTTTAAAATTTGATTCTCAGTGCGAATTGACTTCACTGCCCCTAGCTCCTTAGATTCAAACGTCTACATATTTCAACTTCCTCCTCTTCTCTCCTCTTCATGTTCGAACTTTCTTTGCCTTCATAAAGAAGATTTCTTACTTCCACAAAGCTCTCTCGCCCTCTCACACTTCCTAACCTTCTTCAACTTTTCAATAGCTAGGTATTTTCATTGCTTCCCTTTCTTCTTTTATTTCCATTTTACTCTATTTATCGTCTCCTTCTTCTTGCTGCATTCGTCGAAAATCATTTTTCTGGTTTTCTGGTAGGCTTTTAGGGTTACCTGGGTTTAGAACTGTTAGTGCCATACTTTACTCTTCTCAACCCAAAAATTCTTCCTCCTTATCCTTGACTCTTTCCTCTAAAGTATTCATGGATAAAGATAGTCCCCCGCCGCTAAACATGTATGGTAAACCAAGCCCGAAGAAGATAGAGAAGTAGTTAAAGTACTCTCTCGCGAGAACAAAAGTTTCGCTCTGGGCAATACCTCGCACTGAGGAAGAGAAACAAGATGCACTACTTCACAAGCCCCAGGGGAATAAGAGTAGAAAAAGAACCCAAACACAACCATGTATGTCTCATGATTTAAACACTACCACCTTAGGATCCTCTTCTCATCCGTCTTCAAGTCAAGACCTTGGTAATAACACCTCTATCCCGGCTTCTCAAATTCTTGCAGCAGATTCAAACCAAGCTAGACCGGGATCTCGTCTAGAGGGTGTTGTCGACCCATGTGATGAGTGTTTCTATGAAAGCATTAATCTTGCCAACGGTGGTCATAACTCGGAGGTCGAGTCTTTTTTAGCCTCTCATCAACATAAGTTGACTTCTGATCTGTTAGTTCCCAATGTTTTGATGATAACAAGACTTCGAAGTTTTATATCAGATTTAACCTGTTTTGCATCTCTGTGTATAAATGACTCTCGAGTATATGGTAAGGATTCTCGAGAATGGGTAAGTAGTTCTCGAGAACCCTGAAGTGATACTTGAGAACCATTGTTCTGATCTCTCTGTCTTAAGTGTTCTGGTATTAATTTTTGAGAATTGATCAAGGATTCTCGAGAATGGTATGACAGATCCACCATCGCAAGCCCTTTTTCTGATATGACTCTCGAGAATGAACTCCTGATTCTCGAGAATGGATCTTGTTCACCTACAACATTTCTCTTCTCATCAGAACAATTCTCAAGAATGAGTAAGTGATTCACGAGAATAGGTAATTTAATTCTCAAGAATGCGCGGTAAAAAGCTCTCTATATTATTCTTAAGTATTGATATGTTGATATGATTCTCGAGTATTAGCAAAATAATTCTCGAGAATGCTTAAACATTTATGATTAAAAGCTCTTTGAATGTATCATTCTCAAGTATACATATTCTGACTCTCGAGTATCGAGAGATGACATTTGCAAAGCTTTTTTTTTTTAAGGGATACTCGAGAATGATATGAGCAATTCTCGAGAATAAGTTCTTAGATTATTGTCACTCTCTCTGTATCGTTAAATCGTTCTTTACAAATTTATGGGTCATTCTTTATTCTTCTTTAATCATACTCAAACTTGTTCATATTATATTTAATCATCTCTTTGAGTGTTTGTTAGTTGATTAAGTTTGTTTAAAACTGAGATTGAGCGAAAATCAATCCTACGTGTCAGTAGCATTAAATGCACCTCAGAAAATAGAGCAACAATCAAAATCAAAGTTCGTGACAAACAAAGATATTCCTTTGAGGCATACTTATTCCGGCTATTATTCCGAGTCAACCTATGCACAAAGTACAATCAACGACGAATCATCTAATGAAGCAACAGTCGATTAATTTCAACGGAAATCATCTGTGCCTAACGAATTTATAAAGATACTCAATGGCTATATACAAAGTCTCACAACAGCATTAATGGAAGAATGGTATAAAAGCTCATCACATTCAATTCCGCCAACCTACCGAAACTCTACGCATTCAATTCTGTATTATTGCGATCAACTGTTTCATTAACTTTACTTAATATCTTCAGATATTTCTTGTACTTCGGTGCTCATTTATTATCTACTCGTGAGGAGTTATTAAAAAAATTATATAATTATCTATTTAAATCTTAAGGTTGTGGAACCTTAAGTGTGGGTGTACGATTACAACTTGTAAGGGGGGTAAGTCTGAATGTCAAAGGATCATCCTAAGTTACAAAGTGTGTAATTGTATTCGTATTTGAAGAGTTAGTGGAAATCCCAAGGCGTGCTTGGGGACTGGACGTAGGTGGAAGTGTTAGACCGAACCCGGTTTAAATTGCTCTGTGTCTATTTCCTTTCTCCGCCTCCTTTTTATTTGTGCTCGTGTGCGATACGCAAACTTTTTTTGAGATCACTTATTCACCCCCCTCTAGGTGATATTCCATCTTCATTTGGTATCAAAGTGTGGTTTCTCTATTGGGCTTAACATCTCGAGATAGATCATGGAAGGAATATTACCAGATGGTGCCTCAATCAACCGACCACTAGGCTTCAATGGTGAACATTATTCATTTTGGAAAGCCAAGTTCAAAGTCTTTGTTATGGTAATCGAGTTTGGCCTATGGAGAGTGTTCGAGTGAGGAAACTATGAACCTACCTCTGTCGAAGCTAGAGTTTGAATCGCAAAGCTTGAGGAAGAATATGACGAAAATGACAGAAGACTCATTACTCTTAATAGCAAGGCTATCTTGATGCTCCAAAGTGTTCTCAGTCAGCAAGAATACTTTCGCTTTTGTAATCTGACAACTGTGAAGGATATGTGGAAGGCATTGGAGATTGCCTCTGAAGGAACATCCGGTATTAAGAAGAATCGAATCAATACCTTAACTACCGAGTATGATCTTCTTCAAATGAAGACTGGAGAAGCCATAGGAGAATTTCAACTTCGCTTTACTCATATGATCAACCAATTGTTAGATCTAGGTAAGACGTATGAACAGAACTCTCAAGTCAGGAAAATTCTTAATGTCCTAACTAAAGATTGGGAAGCGAAAGTCACAGCAATCGAAGAAGCCTGTGGAGAGTCAATGACTTCAGTAGCTGGCCTATTCAGAAGTCTATCTGAATATGAAAGCAAACTGAAATTCAAGAAAGGTTTGGATGAAATCAACTCAAATAAAAGTAAAGGTGTTGCTCTCAAAACTGTCAAAGAGACAAAGGAATCAAATGATAATGATGAAGACGAAGATGAAGAACTATGCATGATGGTCCAGAGATTCAAGAAGTTTTATAAGAAGGACCAAGGCTTCAGAAATAGATTCTAGAAAGGAAGCTCAAGTAACATACATGAATTCAAGGATAAAGATCAAGCTATCTATTACGAGTGTGAAAAGCCGGGTCATTACAAATCGGAATGTCCTCAATTGAAAGACAATGAAAAGGAGAAGAAGAAGAAATTCAATCACCTCAAGAAGAAGGCCTATGTATCTGCCATATGGGGAGAGGGTTCCTCGGATGACGAAAGTGAGGAAGAAGGAGAAACGCAAACGTTTGTCTTGTTGCGAAGAAGAGCAATCTGAAAACGTTGATGAGGTATATGACTCGCAACCTACATATGATGAATTATTTGCTGAGTACAATGTTTTACAATCTGAATTTGAAAAGGTTGCTGAGAAATACATATCTTTAAAAAAGAAGAACATAGTTCTTGAACAGCAAGTTAAGAATCTTTCTTGTGAAAACATTATTTGTGAAGAATGCCTTGATTTAGAGAAAACATAGTGAAATGCTCAACGTAATTTTGAAAGCTTAGAGGTTTACAAATGATCGGTCAGGCATAGGATACAACCTTGTTTTTGACAAAAAAGAAAGGCAAGAAGAAAACTGGTGGAAAATCCTATTTGAACTATTTTCATAAAACAGTTCACACTTCAAATCTTTTTGCTCACTATAATTACTGTAACTGAAAAGGGCATAGTACCTCATCTTGTTTTCATAAGAAAGACAGAAGAGATAAACCTGTTGGCAACTATCAGTGGGTACCAAAGGGAACGTATGTTCCTAAGGCCCGAACTAACCCCAGAGGACCTAAAAAAAGATGGGACCTAAAACTTAATCTCTTTTGATCTGCAGGTTTGTCTTAGAGCATCAAGAACCAACAAGTGGTACATTGACAGTGGATGCTCCAGACACATGACAGGGGATCAAACTAAATTTGTTGCAATGAGATCAAAAGATGGTGGCAAAGTCACCTTTGGAGGAAACCAATATGGAAAAATTATTGGAATTGGAGAGATTGGTGCAAAGGATAGACCTCAGATCAAAGATGTGTATCTTGTGGAAGGTCTCTATCACTGTTGGTCGATTTCCTTGATGGCAAGTGAACTAGTCGAACAAGTAATAAAGTATGAGTAGAGTATCGTACCACAGAGACTGAGATACCTAGAAGTGACGCTCGATTGCTATGATAGTTGCGTAAACAGAAAATAAATATGATTGGTTTGAGAGGTTTTTGTACTTATACTAGTAAAAAGAAATAACAAAGTAATTTAGTTTTGAGAAGATATCAGTAAGAAGTTAGACTGAACTCGGAATCATCCTTAAGCGTTGCAATCCCCCAGTTGCTCTACCCATTGCTATAGCATCTATACTGCACAGCTTCCGCAATGCTACAACATAACCACTAACTACAATGCTATTTGGTTAACCCACCACTATAATCTACCGAAGCTTCCGTGTCCGATACATATGATACTAACTATACTCCTTCCATATTCCTATGGCAACTTTCTAGTTAGATCTGGATTACACAGGGTGTCATGGTTATGAGAGGTAGACCCATTCCTGAAGCCTACAATAATAGGTCAAGACGTGCACGGGCTGCCTAGCAAACACTATTTCTCATAGGTCTAACCTCGACTCCTTGCCTGTAAGCCGAGGCCACAAATCTAGATCTTAGCTTCTGCTAACCGACTAGTAATTAATGCACTGATAAGGAAACCAAATCTATTAAATTAAGGACTTGCAATTAGGTTCATTTAACACTTAAGAAATCATCCTCGTTCAGTCTTAGGAAATCAGTTCATGACTGACGAGGGAAACACAAAATAGATAGTAACAGAATGACCTATGATCTAAATACTAAAATAAAGAAGAAAACAGAAAGATTGATGAAGTTTTGATGGTGTGGAAGAAGCCCTGTCATGTCACCACTCCACGTCTTCTTCTCTCCATCTTACTGAAAGGAAGGATGCTGGGTTATCCTGGAATTCTCGTGCGTGTGAAATCTCTCACTCTTCTTTTGAGTCTGCCGAATGTGGAATCTTGTTTTGGCTCAGTGCGACTCTCCTTTTAGGGTTGTCCTGTTGTTTCCTTTTTATAATTATCCTTTCTTGTGGCGTAAGTTCCAACGAAATTTGGGCTTTCCGAATCTGTCGAGATCTATCGTATCTCTCAATCTGAGTAGATTGATTCTGCTGATCTTGCGGGATTCTTCAAATCTTTTAGTTTCAATCCTCCACATCTTCTATTCCATTATGTCAACAATCTACCTGTCATTATCGCCCTTCTCTTTTATTCCTAAAATCACCTAGATAAAAACGTCAGAAAATATGCCGCATAGTATTGCATCCTCTACTTTGGTATAGCTTTCGTGATGCCTTTTATTGCACTTTGAGTTGCTTCAAAATGCTATAGCATAGTATCAGCTTTGATATACGTTCTTTCTTAAAAACCATGTAAATTGCTCCTTTCTTAGCACATGTTTAGGATGTAAATGGTTTCTATCCTTCAGTTCCCTATATCATGAATATATGCCTTTTTGCTTGGATTATTTTCATTTAATCTTATATTTACCATACAATTCAGTCATGAAATACAGGGAAAACATGGCATAAATTGTGCACATCAGTCACAACCTCCTGAACATAAGTCAAAGTGCTGACAAGAACAATTGGATCATTTTCGATTCAGAAGAATGCCTCATAGTCAACAAAAATGATCTCCCAATCGATAAAGGTAAACTTAAGGTATTATTCAAAGCTCCTCATGAAGGAAATTGTTATACTTTGGATTTACCTAAAGTTAACTTTGAAAAATGTTTTGTTAGCAACTTCGATGAGAGTTGGCTGTGGCATAAGCGTTTGGCTCATGTCAACATGTTTCAACTGGATAAGTTGTTAAGAAAAGATCTAGTTCTTGGCTTACCTAAACTACATTTTAAAAATGACATGATCTGTGATTCCTGTCAAAGAGGTAAACAAACTAAATCATCTTTTAAAAACAAGCTTCAAATTTCGACCACTCGACCTCTTCAACTACTTCACATGGATTTAGTTGGACCGATAAGAGTTAAGAGCGTTGGTGGCAATTTATATACTCTGGTCATTGTTGATGATTTCTCTCATTTCACTTGGACTATCTTTTTATCTTCTAAGGATGAAACATTTGATTTGTTTGTTGTGTTTGCCAAGAAAGTGCAAAACGAGAAAGGTATTTGCATTTCAGCTATTCAAACTGATCATGGAGGTGAATTTGAGAATCAAGCTTTCGGAGAGTTTTGTGATGCGCATGGTATTGATCACAATTTCTCAGCTTCGAGAACACCACAACAGAATGGTGGGGTTGAAAGGAAGAATCGTGTGCTCATTGAAATGGCTCGTGCAATGTTAAATAAAAATCAGACTTCAGAAGTCTTTTGGGTAGATGCAATGAGCACGACCAGTTATATTTCCAAATGAGCCTATCTCCTAAAGAAGCTCAACAAAACTCCATATGAGCTTTACAAAGGAAGGAAACCAAAGCGGTTTCTATCATTGAACTCTCTCAGCCAGTCACCCGATTCCAAACAAACTTGTTGCCATCTAGAAAAGGGAAGAGCAAAACTCAGACAGTGGATTCTGAAGCAACTAAATCCTCCGAGCCATTTGTAGATTTGGCAATGGGATTTCATGAAAGAAGGTCAAAGAGCATTGAGGAAAGAGTCCATCGACCCCAAGCTCGGGAAGCAAGAAAGAAGATACAGTTAGTGGAACTCTTCCTCCGTTTGCTTCCAAGTTGATTGGTCAGATTAGTGCACTTCACTGTCCTCCTGGCTTCTGCGAAGACCCATTGGTAATCCCATCTGAACCAACCTTTTTGCTTAGTTATGAGAGTAGACATTTATGTCCTACGGTATGGTTGGATTTGGAGGATTTCAAAAAGGAATGCAATTTAGATCTTTCTCCTTGGTTGAAGCCATATATGCCTCTGTTGAATATTCAAACCCCTTACTCACCCCAAGTTGTGAAAGTCTTCTATTACAATATGTTTGAGCAAGAGAAAAAGCATAAAGATGATGAGATTGTGCTATTTACCAAGGCTAGAGGAAAGCAAATTAAGATTATCGCTGATATCATTAACATATATCTTGGGATCACTGATGAACCTGAAGATCCTCCCAAGCTATCTGAATTTGGGTGTTTTAACATTCTTCTGCCTAATGAGAAATATGATGGTAAGGTTTTAAAATTCAAGCCTACTCAGATGTCTGATACTTACAGAGTACTTTGGTACCTTTACAGTCGTAATTTGGTTAACAAAGGCCAAAGCTTCACTCATTTTGTAAGCAAAGATTATGAATTGCTTGCCTCTATTATTGCTAAAGAGCCTAGGAATTTGGGTAAGTTGGTTGTTTCTGATGTCCAACTACCTCTCTACCTTTGGGATATCTAAGAAGAATATCATTCCTTATCCTAATCTGGTTTCTTAGATTTTGGGTTTTAACAACATTTGGTACCTTCTGTACAATTACAACGCGGTATTTCCTAAGAAGTTTGGCAAGTCTCATCTATTGTACATGAAGGTATCATTCACTGAGGCTGCTGGGAAGAAGAAAGAAAAGGCATCTCAAGATCCTAAGCCCTCTTCCTCCAAACAACTAGTGAAAGCTCAATCTTCACAGGCTGGAATTGTCTCTGCTCCTGCTCCATCATTTTCCCAGGCCTCCATTCAGCACCTGGTTCAGTCCTAAGTTCAGAGTACCATGGCTCCATTTACTGAGAAAGTTTTGAAGGCTATGGAATCCTTTCAGCAGCTCAACATTGGGATGGTAAAGGCTATGAACTTTGAGATTATCAACTTGAAAGCTCACATTTACTTACATATTGACGCTGAGTTGAAGACTATAAAAGAAGAAATGGACACTCGTTCCTCTGTCTTGTTTAATTATCGGCGAGAGATTAAAAATGAGGTTCGGGATTTGTCTCAACAGCAACTTAGTCTTCAACAGATCGTTCGGGACTTCGATTCCACTCTGGATGCCTTTATGACAAGCTTTGACACAGACAGTCCCACTGATATGCCTTCTAAGATGCCTCCTGCCTCTACTTCTAAGATGTCTCCTACCTCTGCTTCTGAGAAGCCTCCTACTCTTGCTCCTGCTCCTATCGCTGATCCTATGACAGCTATTGTCCCATTTCAGTCCTCTGCGCCTTCCTCTTTTCACTCTCCTATTGTGCCCTCTGATGCTGGGCCCTTTGCTCCTCCCCCTTCTTTGACCGAAGACAAAGGGGGAAAAGAAGCCTCTTGACGATTATTGTTCTTGATGCTTTTGTTTTACATGTTTCCTATGCTTTTGTATGGCTCTTGTATGTCTTGTAAGACCCTTGATCATATATGAAGAATTGAACTGACTTTTTATGCTTGCCTCATACTGTTCATACATTCATCTATACTGATATCAAAACATCTTATTTCATTTATAAGTAAGTATTGTCATCATCAAAAAAGGGGAGAATGTTAGTTCCCAATGTTTTGATGATAACAAGACTTGGAAGTTTTATATCAGATTTAACCTATTTTGCATCTCTATGTATAAATGACTCTTGAGTATGTGGTAAGGATTCTCAAGAATGGGTAAGTAGTTCTCGAGAACCCGAAGTGATACTTGAGAACCATTATTCGATTTCTCGCCTTTCGTGTTTAGGTATCAATTCTCGAGAATTTATCAAGGATTCTCGAGAAAGGTATGACAGATCCCCCATCACAAACCCTTTTTCTGATATGACTCTCGAGAATGAACTCCTGATTCTCGAGAATGGATCTTGTTCACCTACAACATTTCTCTTCTCATCAGAACAATTCTTAAGAATGAGTAAGTAATTCTCGAGAACAAGTAATTTAATTCTCAAGAATGCGTGGTAAAAAGCTCTCTATATTATTCTTAAGTATTTATATGTTGATATGATTCTCAAGTATTAGCAAAATGATTCTCGAGAATGCTTAAACATTTATGATTAAAATCTCTCTGAACGTATCATTCTCAAGTATACATATTCTGACTCTCGAGTATTATCGAGAGATGACACTTGCAAAGCTTTTCTTTAAGGGATACTTGAGAATGATATGAGCAATTCTCGAGAATATGTTCTTAGATTATTGTCACTCTCTGTATTGTTAAATCATTCTTTACAAATCTCTGGGTCATTCTTTATTCTTCTTTAATCATATTCAAACTTGTTCATATTATATTTAATCATCTCTTTGAGTGTTTTTCAGTTGATTAAGTCTGTTTAAATTGAGATTGAGCGAAAAGCAATCCTACGTGTCAGTAGCATTAAATGCGCCTTACAAAATAGAGCAACAATTGGAATTAAAGTTCCTGACAAATGAAGATATTCCTTCGAGGCATACTTATTCCGGCTATTATTCTGAGTCAACCTCTGCACAAAGTACAATTGATGGTGAAGCATTTAATGAAGCAATGGTCAGTTAATTTCAACGAAAATCATTTGTGCCTAACAAATTTATGAAGAGACTCAATGTCTATATACAAAGTCTCACAACGGCATTAATGGACGAATGGTATAAAAGCTCATCACATTCAATTCCGCCAACCTACTGAAACTCTGCGCATTCAATTTTGTATTATTGCGATCAACTGTTTCATTAACATCACTTAATATCTTTGGATATTTCTTGTACTTCAGTGTTTATTTATTATCTACTCGTGAGAAGTTGTTAAACACTTATATCATTTTCTGTTTAAATCTTAAGGTTGTGGAACCTTAAGTGTGGGTGTACGATTACAACTTGTAAGGAAGAGTGGGTCCGAGTGTGAAAGGATCATCCCAAGTTACAAAGTGTGTAATTGTATTCATATTTGAAGAGTTAGTGGAAGTCCCAAGGTGTGCTTGGGGATTGGACGTAGGTCGAAGTGTTAGACCGAACCAGTATAAATTGCTCTGTGTCTATTTGCTTTCTCTGTCTCCTTTTTATTTGTGCTCGTGTGCGATACACAAAAAGTTTTTGAGATCACCTATTCACCCCCTCTAGGTGATATTCCATCTTCACAGTCATCCCAACCCCTTGAAGTCCGGATCACCCCGTCCTGGCACCTTTCAATTTACAACACACTAGCTCTTTTGGCTCAGGTATACCCCCTGTTTCTGACTTTCACATTTTTATTATAGCTTTAGATGGGTTCACCTTCACATCACATCGAGCTATCCGTGACGGGGAGTCAAGGTCCACTGGTCCTTCAAACACCTCCAAGTCACGAGATCTGTGGGTTATCGTGGAGGTGCTACGTATCAAGAGCACAATGACTACCAAGGAAGTCGCCAGGATAGGTCTCTGTGATAAAAAAGACCATGTCTTTTGCTTTCCCCTCCAGTCTGAGTCAGTATCTGGCTGTTGGGCAAAGGATGATGATCCTCGTTTCTTTTAGTTCTACCAAGATTGCGTATCTCAGCTCGGTATCCACTTTTCGTTTACCGAGTTTCAAATGCATCTTTTAAACCATTTACATCTTGCTCCCTCCCAACTTCATCCTAATAGCTGGGCCTTCGCCATTGCTTTTGAAAACTTCTGCAAGGCTAAGAACTTGACTTACTCCCTTCCAGTTTTCTTTTGCTTTTATTTTGTCCATGATGCTCGTAGTAAAGAGGCCGGTCATACCATTAAAGAGGCCGATGACAACGCCCCCTCTAGGAAATGTTGGACCTCTCTCCAAAGTATTCGTGACCGTAGACTTTTCATAGCTTTTACAGATTCATGGAAAGGCTTTAAATCCCCATTTTTTTAAGGTGGTTGCCGAGTCCAGGCAGCTGCCTTGGTTCCTTCAAACCCTTAAGTTCAGGGAGGTGGAGGAAAGATTTTCCCTGTACTAGACTTTGGACCATCACAAATTCTCTTGGTTAAAAGACGGTGTGAAGGACTCTTTTGACAACACTCTGGAGCAGGTTCAGTTCCTAAAGCCCAATGTTGAATTGAACCTTAAACGGGTGCATTATAACGCTTATATTGAAGACGGGAACTTCGTCCCTCTCCCTTTGTCTTCCGCCAACCAATCTACTCATCACTCGGAAGTGAACCCAAAGGAGAAGAGAGGTGAAGAGACCAATCCTTCAAACCCGGCCGAACCAAACATTCATGCCCCTCCTTATTGAAGAGCCGGGACGCCGGTTTTGATTGTAGTTCTTTATTTAGGGCACTGAAACCCCTTGTTTACTTTTCTTTGTAGCTTTTTCCTGGGTTTGTAACCTGGTTGATTTTCTTTATAAATCTTTAATATTCCTACAACAAATATCATGTAAATAATTCCAATTTAATGCAAGATACTTACATTTTGCGCATATCAATTGGTTTCTTATTGCTTGCCGAACCCGAATAGCTCTACGAGTTAGACTTTTGCATTCCATTCGTTGCATTTGGTGAACTTGAACTTTATTTGAAAGTTCTTTTTGTGAAGACTTTCACTAATCCGTTGCATTTCATTTTGGCATATCCAACCAAAATTTAACCAAAAGTAAGGCAACCCATCATATGTTTAAGTTGAGTTTTCTTCAACCGAAGCTTTAGACATTTCGACTTGATTAGAGTCGATATGATGGTTCACTTCATTACCCCTAAATAAAAATTCAGGTGTGATACGATCATGAAAGCCTTCCGCTGCAGCTTCTTTCAATTGAAAATGGGTTTCTTTACCCTAAATTCATTCATTAAATATACTTGGCAACAATGTCATCTTACATTAATTCCAATAAAGGAATTTTAAATGGACTTGGCCGCATAGCTGTCGCACTGATTCCAATAAGGAATTTTAAATAGACTTGGTCGAATAGTCGTCACAAATGATTTCTGAAAATGGGTTTCTTTACCCAGAATTCATATATTCAAATAGACTTGGCGGCATAGCTGTCATACATGATTCCAATAAGGAATTTTACATAGACTTGGCGGCATAGTCATCGCACATAATTCCAATAAGGAATTTTACATAGACGTGGCAGAATAGCCGTCGGACATAATTCCAATAAGGAATTTTACATAGACTTAGCGGCATAGCCATGGCACAAATGGAACTTGGCTTTAACTACCCAGAATATGCATCCATAAAAGAGAGGAGTTGAAAACTGGACGAATTATCTACCAATTTTATACTACGCATTGGAAATGCATCTTTAGGACATACCTTATTCAAGTCGGTGTAGTTTGTGCAGACACTCCATTTACCGTTCGGCTTTTGACCATTACCACATGGATAACCAGGTGGTGTATTGCACCTCCCGAATGAAACTGGCTTCTAACAGCTCCTTCACATGCGCCTCTAAGGCCATTCCTCTCTCCGAGCCGAGCTTTCTCTTCTTTTAGGCCACTAGAACTGATCCCAGATGAATCAGCAACTTGTGGTAGGAAAATTTAGGGTCCACACCGGGCATTTCAGATAGCCTCCAAGCAAACACATCTTTATTCTTCTTTAGAAAGCCCTCCGGCTCGGTGTGAATCACGAGTTCCAGTGCTTTGTCGACTTTGGCAACCTGTCTCAGCTCTGTGCCCAGGACGAGGTCTTCAAAATCTCCATTTGGCTTTGCTCTCTGGACTTTTTCTTCTTCTCGCAAATCCAACTCCACCAAATTGACTGATTTCTCTAAAGCTTTTTTGCCTTGCTCAAAGTTTCTCCTTTCTAAATCTGGGATGAAGAGGATGGACCATCCTTACTTTCTTTAACGGTTTCATAATAGTGCTGCCGGGATTCCTTCTAGTCACCTTTAACTGTGACAACCTTATTCTTGTTACTAACCAACTTCAACTTCTGATGCTTGGTAGACACCAACATATTCCAATTGTGTATCGTTGGTCGTCCCAAAATGATGTTGAAAGAGGATAGGAAGTCGGCCACAACGAATCTAACTTGTTCTGATTCGATCGCCTCTTTAGTCCCCAGTGTTAACTTGAGGTCTATATAACCCTTAGGGCGAGTATCCTGTCCGTTGAAGGTTGTCAAGGTCGTCTTGCACGGCTTTAGATCCTCTAGGTCAAGTTTCATTTTCTTAAATGCATCCCATAAGAGAATGTTAACTACACTTCCGACATCAACAAAAATTTTCTTCACCCGGCAGTTTACCACCATTCTAGTGATCACCAAACCATCATGATTGCCTAGAGCTACATCTTCTAAGCCCTCTTTGGTGAAGCAAAGTATGGGAGATTCTAGCTTCATCAAGTCTTTTTTGAATTCTAGGCGATCCCTAATGGAGAGGACCTCCCTCAGGTATTTCTTCCTTTGGCTTACCGAGTCTCCTCCCCTTCTAAAGGCTTCGCTAATGACATTGCATTCATACTTAGCCTCAGGGAACTTGTCATCACTATCTTTTGATTTCTTCTTTTGATATCTTCTTTTCTTCTCTGGGGGCGGGCTCTTCCTCCAACCCCTATATTGAATCTTATTGCTCTGTCGCCCTGGGGTTTTGATAACATATTACTAAAGTTTTCCTTCTCGGATGAATTTCTCTATTGCGTCTCTCAAATCCCAACATTGTTCGGTTGTATGTCCGTGTTGGTCATAGAATTCGTAATACTGAGACTTATCCAATGTGGCCTTATTTTGAAGTGTCCGAGGTCGTTCAACCTTCTTCATTTCAGTCAAGGATACTTCCTTCCAGAGTTGCGCCCTAGGTACATTTAAAGGAGTATATTTCTCATATTTTCCTTCTTCCTTGGTCCCTCGGGACTTGCTATCTGTGAAGCGTCCACAGAAATCTTGTATGTACCCACCATGCTACTCTTTTCCCTTTGGAGGTGGGCTTTTAGCCCTCTCTTTTGTCACATGGCTTGCAATCTCCATTTGTTCCAGCTCCAGGTATTTCTTGGATCGATCTCAAAAATCCGTCAAGGTCTTGAAATGACATTTCATGAGCGATTTCTTCAACCAGGATGAAATGTCCAGGCCGACTATAGCCAGATGTAGATGCACATCTTCCAGCAACCCCAGTACTTGTAGAGTTGTATCTTTGAAGCGATCCAATACTTCTACAACCAGGTAACTGTTTCACCTTGCTGGGAGTGAACTCGATTTTTGGCTGTTTTTTGCTTGTCACAAAATTCAACAAGAACTTCTGCCCTAGGCTATCCATATCCTGGATCGAATTTGGTTCCAGTGAGTGAAACCATGTCTATGCCGCTCCTCGTAGAGTCCCCACAAACAGCCGGTTGGTTGATTTCCTTGAGTCAAAACCTTACGGAGTACTGTTGGTTGATTTCCTTGATGGCAAGTGAACCAGTCAAACAAGTAATAAAGTGTAAGTAGAGTATCGTCCCACAGAGACTGAGATACCAAAGAGTGACGTGCGATTGTTATGATAGTTGTGCAAGCAGAAAATAAATATAATCAGGTTGAGGGGTTTTTGTGGTTATGCCACTAGCGAAGTAAACAGAGTGAATTAACTTGAGAAGATATCGTAAGAAGTTAAGGTGGACTCGAATCATCCTTAAGTGCATCAATCCCCAATTGCTCTACCAATGCTATAGCATCTATCTTGCCTGACTTCCACAATGCTACAACATAGCTACTAACTACAAAGCTATTTGGTTAACCCACCACGATAGTCTACCGAAGCTTTCGCGTTCGATACATATGACGCTAACTATACTCCTTCCATATTCCTATGGTAACTTTCTAGTTAGATCTGCGTTATGCTCAGGGTGTTATGGTTATGAGAGGTAGACCCATTCCTGAAGCCTACAATAATAGGTCAAGCCGTGCACAGGCTACCTAGCAAACACTATTTCTTAGAGGTCTAACTTCAACTCCTTGCCAGTAAGTCAAGGCCACAAATCTAGCCCTTAACTTCCGTTAATCGACTAGTAATTAATGCCCTGATAAGAAAACCAAACTTATTGAATTAAGAACTTGCAACTGGGTTCATTTAACAACTTAAGGAATCATCCTCGTCCAGCCATATGAAAATCAATTCATGACTGACGAGGGAAACACAAAACCGACACTAACAGAATGACCCATGAACAAAAAAACTAAAATAAAAAGGGAAAACAGAAAGCTTTGATAGAGTTCCAACGGCGTGGGTGTGGCCCTGTCACGTCACCACTCCACGTCTTCTTCGTTCCGTCTTACTGCAGGGAAAGATGCTGGGTTGTCCTAGAAATCTCGTGCTCCTGTGAAACCTCTCCTTCTTCTCTTGAGTCTGCCGAAAGTATAATCTCGTTCTAGGGCTCTCCGACTCTCCTCGGGCTGGCTCCATTGTTTCCTTTTATAAACAAGCTTTTTCTTGCGGCGTAAGTTACAGCGAGTTGGGCCTTTCCTAATCTGTTGAGATCTATCGTATCTCTTAATCCGAGTAGACTGCTTCTACTAATCCTGTGGGATTCTTCAAATCTTTTAGTTTCGATCCTTCGCATCTTCTATTTAGTGATATCAGCAATCCATCTGTCATTATCGCCCTTTTCTTTTATTCCTAAAATCACTTAGGTAAAAAGGTCAGAAAACATGCCGCATAGCATTGCGTCCTCTACTTTGGTATAGCCTTCCTGATGCCTTGTATTACAGTTCGAGTTGATGTCAGAATGCTATAGCATCGTATCAGCTCTGCTATACGTTCTTCTTAAAAACCATGTAAATTGCTCCGTTTTTAGCACATGCAAATGATTTCTATCCTTCAGTCCCTATATCATGAATATATGCCTTTTTGCTTGGTTTGTTCACAGTTAAGCTTATATTTACCATTGAATTCAGTCATAAAGTATAGGGAAAACATAGTATGATTTGTGCTCATCAAATACCCCCACACTTAACTTTTTGCACTCCTGGGCAAAATAAAATGAAGCGAACAAAAACTCATAGCCGCAGTACTCCTGTCCGTATAACTTTGTTTACACGCTTGCTTTTAGTTTTCATCCCCCATTTGGTAATCCCACTACCCAATGCCAACCACTCAAAATGCGTGGTATTGCTTAGATGAGGAAGTCTCAAGGGGCTCTCAAGGTCGGTGTTTACGCTCACTCACCGAGGGGATTTTAGTCTCTCTCTTGCCGAATGAGCCCAGAAGATTCATAGCCTTGTCGAAGTTCTAAGATTGCTTCCTAGCATCTGAGTATTCGTTCATCCAAAGGACTTCTTGGGTTATAATGTGAGGATGGCCTAGTGTTTTGAGATGGGAAATGGAGGTGGATGCTATAGCAGATCCGGTAGACAAATCTTTTAGCTTCAGCCGAGTGTTTCTCCTTGAACCTTTATTCTAGGTTTTTTTTAGGTCTTTTCTTTCTTCTTCTAATTTTTTATTTTTTTTTTCTCTTTTTTTTGATAAGCTAACAAACAGCTCTTTCTACAACATTTCATGGGAGCACTCTACCGTAGCATTTTTCACAGTTTTCTTCTAGTTTTTCTATCTTACTAGGTCTACTATAGCATACTTTTGTGGCTCAAAGGGGTGGCAACATGGAGACTATGATAAATGAGTTGTGTATGAGAATACTGGGTATGATATGAATGCCTTTATCCTACGAACTTCAAACTCAGATGCTAGATAGTTTATTAAAGAACTAAGACAAATCAATGATCAAACATAGGCTAGCAGACATGCACACAAAATAAAACAATTAGGCTCAAATCAATCCTTCCATTGGAGGTTCTTCCCTTTAAACTTCCTCATTGCCACTTTACCTCGTATCAGATTAGCTAGCAACGTCAATTTCCCAAGCCTAAAGGTTCAGTTCCCCTAGGCAATTGTGCTATGCTCCGTTATACAAGCATGCATCCCATGGCTACAAGATTCATGCTTTACCATGAAATTTGAAAAAATTTAGTATGTAATTAAAAAGGGTGCGGGGGGTGAAAATAGGCAGATTATATCACATATCTAAGCAGTCCCCCCACACTTAAATGATGCAATGCCCCCATTGCAACGGCAGAGTGAACCGGGAGAGAGACGAGATAATGGCAGGAGAGAAAAACTCCCCAACATGCCCCAATTTTTTTTTACCGCAGGAAAAGGAATAAAACATATTCAAAGTAGAGTTCAAAAACAGAGAAAGAGTCTAGTACCAGCAATTAACCGAAAGATACAACCCAACTGAGCTTAACCTTTCCCTGTTGAAGTTCCAGCGGTAGGTCCCAGAGAGTTGGATACTTCTTCGTCATCAGTGCCAGCCGAATGTGTGCTAGTGGGCTTACCTTCCTGCGAGCTTCTACTCCGGTGACGCTTTCGCGAGCTTGTTCATTCCTATTGTGGCGAGCCGACGAACGAATTGTACATATCAAAAGTCATCTCAGGGAAAACCGGTAATGGGGTGTACTTTGGGGCATTTGCCACGAGATTTTCCGCTAGGCTGCGGTCCCTTTCGACCACATATTGCCACCACATCTGCTACTGAAGGAGCAGAGTGCTTACTAAACGTTGCAATGTGGTGACCTGGGCAACCAAAGTGTGAAACGCGCAGCGAAATCGGGGTAGTGTCGGCGAGGGTTCACCGAGAGGAATTGGCTTGGCAATGCGGGCGGTCGACCGCGACATTTTTTTTTGCAACCACACCGCCACGGTGAAGGTTGTAGGAGTAATGCTCTTTCTTCGCTGGCATCAAAAATTACACCTGCATTTCGACAGAGCTCGGTGATGAGTACGGGGAACCAAAGGTAACCTGTAGTGGTCTTCAGGGACTCGAACAACTCTCGGTAGATTAGTGCATCAACATCAATTGGTTTGCCCTCCAGGAGGCAATAGAGCAGGAATGCGCGTTCTCGCGAGATAGTCTGGGTGTGCAGTGTGGGCATGAGTCGGTAACGAAGGAAGTGGAACCAGATACGTGCTTCGGGTTTTAGACGGCTACATTTCAAATTGTACGAACCTTCCTTGGAAATTTGCCATTCGGTGTTTGGCAAACACAGCTAAGCGACCACGTTAGCAAGGATCTCAGGGTTCTCCGCTTGCTGGAGAAGCTCGTTGTATTCATCATCGGTAGGCTCTATGTCGAAAACCTTGCGGATGGCGCTGGCGCTGCATTGTACATTCTTCCCTCAGACGGTTATGAAATAAGGGGAGCCCCTGGATAATTTGCACCAAATTCAAAAACAAGGGGGGTGACCACTTCGACAGAGTGAAGGCAGAATTTTTCCCATCGGCGCTGGCGTATGATCCCTGTAACACATTCTGGGTAAGCGCCTTGCTCGAATGCATCTCCGTCGAATCCTCACTCCGGTGCTAGGGTTTTATCTTCTTTTAAAGAGTTGAAATGAGATTCAGCTTCCCGAGTGGCAAATGGCATAGCGTCTGAAGCTTCAGCGGGTGCTTTTTGGCCGGAACCCTTGGTGCGTGCCATTGGAAGACGTGGAGTTGTAATGAAAGGGGAAGTATTGTAACCTTGCTTAGAGTGAATGAGGGTGAGTATCTGCGTCGGAAGGTGAGGGCTGATGTAAGTAGGGCTCAAGAAGAGTGATTGAGTGCATACAATCCGGGTGGGTTGCGTGCAATCCGTCCGAATTATCAGGGGAGAGCCGTGCGGTAGACGCTTGGTGTGGCTGATGGCGGTTTCCAATTTGGTTGTAAATTTACTTTCAAATCTATTGGGCCCATCCCTGTGTGGCCCACCCTTGAGCTCGTCCTTGAGTGCGACTAGTATAGAAGAATTGCTACAGCTTTTCTATTTCCTTCGTTACTTCAGTCGTCAGGTGGCATAGCCTTTATTCTAAAAAAAATTGATTTAAAGCATGACTCTGGGCTGCCTCCCAGTAGCGCTTGGTTTAAAGTCTTCAGCCAGACGTTGCTATAGCAATTTAATGCTTTGGTAGTGCAGGACGGTCCCCTGCTTCTTTAGTGCCTTTGTTGTCATCTAACGACGTTAAGTACTTCTTAGTTGGGTCTTTGAATCTCGCGGTCTTAAGTATTGAGAAGGTGACCCGATCATCGCTTACACGCATAGTGAGTTCTCCTCTTTCCACATCAATCAGCGTACGACCCGTTGCCATGAAAGGTTGTCCTAGCAGAATTGGGACATCGTGATCCGCTTCAAAATCCAGGATAATGAAATCCACAGGGAAGATGAACTTATCCACTTTTACCAGAACATCTTCGATCTTGCCTTCGGGTAGCACTATGGAGCGATCAGCCAGTTCCAACGTGACTATTGTGGGCCTGGCCTCCCCTACTGCCAATTGTTTGAAAATCGACATGGGCATGAGATTTATGCTAGCACCTAGGTCGCATAGAGCTTTTCTAGAGTAATGGGGTCCGATTGCACATGGGATTGTGAAACTGCCAGGATCCTTTAATTTTGGTGGTAGCCGATTGGTTAACATGGCACTGCAGTCCTGGGTCAATGCTACTCTCTCAAACTCTTCCAGTCGCCTCTTTTTAGACAGAATTTCCTTCATAAACTTCACGTGGCTGGGTATTTGTTCCAGAGCTTCCACGAGTGGAATATTAATGTGCAATTACCGTAGCATATCAAGGAACTGCTTGAATTGTTTCTCCTATCCTTGTTTCTTTAGCCTTTGTGGGAAAGGCGGGGGTGGCTTTGGCATTGCTGCATGCCCGAGATCAGGAGTGTGCTTTGATGATGAGGTGGTAGCATTCCTTGTTGAGTATTGTACGTGATCATCTAGTGCTGCACGTGGAGGCGATGCTGCGGTGCTCAGCTTATGTTTCGGTTGTGACAGTCGGGGTTGCCTCTGCTCTTCTTCAAGAGATTGTTCAATACCTCTTTGCCCTTCCTTAAGTTTCTCATTTTTCGAATCAGTGGTAATCGGAGGTTGCTTGGTGATTTTCATGGGCTCTAAACTTTTACCACTTCTAAGCTCTATAAGTTTGACTTCCTCTCTTCCTTGGATCTTGGGGACTTCAGTGTCATTAGGCAGGGTTCCTTAGGGTCTGTTGTTCAGAGCTGTTGCTAGTTGTCCCACTTGAGTTTCAAGATTTCTCAAGGTCACTTGCTGATTTTGGATGATTGCATCGTTCTTTGCAATATAGTCCTTCAGAAGGGTCAACATAGAGTTGCGGGTCGACTCACCACCCCGCCGCCGTGCTTTGGGTAAACCGGTGGGTTTGATGTTCGGTTTGAGTATTGTGGGCCTGATGATTGTCCTGCTGCTTGTGACCCTTGAGAATTCCATGAGAAGTTAGGATGCTGACTCCATCCGGGGTTGTATGTATTTGAGTACGAATTATTGGTGTTGCTACCCCTGTGAAAGTTGTTGATGAAGTTTACCGATTCAGGGTTAGCGGAGCACTAAGAGTAAGAGTGGTCACCGCCACAGTACACACAAGCTACCTGAGATGATTGCACTGACGTGTTGCTTGGTGGAAGGGTCAGTCCTTTCACCATATTGGTCAGAGATGAAACTTGAGTAGTGAGAGTAGTCATGGTATCTAGTTCATGTATCTGCGGGAGGATGTAGTTCGGGAGGATGTAGCTCATAAGACTTCATTAGGATGGCCCCGAGGAGGCGTCTACAATTGATCTTGTTTGTCCATCGAGACCTCTGTAGAATGTTTCTAACTGGACCCATTCACACAGTCCATGCTGGGGGCATCTTCTTAGAAGATCCTTGAATCTGTCCCAGGCTTCGTAAGTAGATTCACCAAGTTTTTGTTGGAAGTTTGTGATGTCCCCTCTTAGTTGAGCGTTCTTAGTAGGTGGAAAAAATTTGAGCAAGAACTTACTTCCCAGATCATTCCATGTAGTGATGGAATTAGCAGGTAGGTTGTTAAGCCACGTCCGAGCTTTGTCCCTTAGCGAGAAGTGAAATAACTTAATCCGGACGGCGTCGGGAGGTATGCCAGGGATCACAAAAGAATCACACACCTCCATGAAGGTTTTGAGATGAAGGTCCGGATCTTCGGAAGGAAGTCCTCCAAACTGCCTGGCTGCATTCAGCATCTGAATCATGACACCTTTAATTTCAAAGTCTCCAGCATTGAAGGTTGGTAGTGTGATAGCCGAGTTCAACTTGTTTAGATCTGGAACCCCGAATTTCATGATGGCCTTGTTTACATCTGGGTTTGGAGGTGAAGGGACCTGGTTATCCCTGTTTATTACTATGTGCTCTCATTGATCCCGCTCGTGGTTGTCAGGTATATCTGCCATGCTTGCTGGGTCAAAAGATTGACTTCTTCGCTTCTTCCTTCTGCACCTTTACTTGTAGGTGCGTTCTATTTCAGGATCGTAAGGCTCTAGGTTGGCTGGAGGCGAGTTGTGCATCCACTACAGAATGCACCTGCAAATCAAGAACATAGAAAGATGAGCTTGTTGGTCGATTTCTTTGATGGCAAGTGAACCAGTCGAACAAGTAATAAGTGTAAGTAGAGTATCGTCCCATAGAGACTGAGATACCAAAGAGTGACGCGCGATTGCTATGATAGTTGTGCAAGCTGAAAATAAATATAATCAGGTTGAGGGGTTTTTGTGGTTATGCCACTAGCAGAAGTAAACAGAGTGAATTAACTTGAGAAGATATCAGTAAGAAGTTAGGCTGGACTCAGAATCACCCTTAAGTGCATCAATCCCCCAGTTGCTCTACCCAATGCTATAGCATCTATACTGCACAACTTCCACAATGCTACAACATAGCTACTAACTACAAAGCTATTTGGTTAACCGAAACTTCCGCGTTCGATACATATGACGCTAACTATACTCCTTCCATATTCCTATGGTAACTTTCTAGTCAGATCTACGTTATGCTCAGGGTGTTATGGTTATGAGAGGTAGACCCATTCCTGAAGCCTACAATAATAGGTCAAGCCGTGCACAGGCTGCCTAGCAAACACTATTTCTCAGAGGTCTAACCTCAACTCCTTGCCAGTAAGTCGAGGCCACAAATCTAGCCCTTAACTTTTGTTGATCGACTAGTAATTAATGCACTGATAAGCAAACCACACTTATTGAATTAATAACATGCAACTGGGTTCATTTAACAACTTAAGGAATCATCCTCGTCTAGCCATATGAAAATCAGTTCATGACTAACGAGGGAAACACAAAACTGACACTAACAGAATGACCCATGATCGAAAAAACTAAAATAAAAACGGAAAATAGAAAGCTTTGACAGAGTTCCAACAGCGTTGGTGCGGCCCTGTAACGTCACCACTCCACGTCTTCTTTGTTCTGTCGTACTGTAGGGAAAGATGATGGGCTCTCCTGGAAATCTCGTGCTCTTGTGAAACCTCTCCTTCTTCTCTTGAGTCTGCCGAAAGTAGAATCTCGTTCTAGGGCTCTCCGACTCTCCTCGGGTTGGCTCCACTGTTTCCTTTTATAAACAAGCTTTTTCTTGCGACGTAAGTTACAGCAAGCTGGGCCTTTCCTAATCTGTTGAGATCGATCGTATCTCTTAATTCGAGTAGATTGATTCTGCTAATCCTACGGGATTCTTAAAATCTTTTAGTTTCGATCCTCCGCATCTTCTATTTCGTGATATCAGCAATCTATTTGTCGTTATCGCCCTTTTCTTTTATTCCTGAAATCACCTAGGTAAAAAGGTCAGAAAACATGTCGCATAGCATTGCGTCCTCTACTTTGCTATAGCCTTCCTAATGCCTTGTATTGCAGTTCGAGTTGCTGTCAGAATGCTAAGCACTGTATTAGCTATGCTATATGTTCTTCTTAAAAACCATGTAAATTGCTACGTTTTTAGCACATGCAAATGATTTCTATCCTTCAGTCCCTATATCATGAATATATGCCTTTTTGCTTGGTTTGTTCACAGTTAAGCTTATATTTACCATTGAATTCAGTCATAAAGTATAGGGAAAACATAGTATGATTTGTGCTCATCAAGTACTCATGATTTCATCCGAGAAAGGACTTTGGTTTCTCTCTCCGCCATATCTTCTTGTGTTCGTCCTGAGCATGCTCTGTGACGGAGGTACCGTATCTTCCTTGCCAGGATCTTGGCTTTCAATAGGTTGCTTACCCTTCGCACGTGCTGGGTCTGGGATTCGAACCTATGGGATTCGAGCCTGGTCTTGTTCAGCATTATTAACTCGTGGGCTGCCAGTGTCAACTTGAACGGCAATTGTGATACTAACCCTGCTGGGTTCACTCGCATCTCGGTCGATGTTTCATGTAGGGTTCTCAAGCAGCCTCTTGCGTTCTTCCAGCAATTGTATTCTCCAAGTCTCTTGTCCAAGAATCTGAACTCGGTCATGGCCGGCCAAGATTTCTTCCACATGATTTATACGTAGTATTGCAACATTTGTATGAGCAAAAGCTGAGGCATTAGCCTGGCTTGGGCCGGTAGCATCCTGATCCATATCTCGGATAAGGATATTAGCCCGGTTGGGGCCGGCAGCACTCGACTTGCATTCTGAACTAGGCTTTCCAACCATCCGAGATGCTCATCCAGAAATTGTTGCACTCTACGTCCTTCTTCCTACTTCCAGATGGCATTACGGCGATCCATATCCTCTTGTATAAGTCGGATATCTTCTTTCCTTTGGAGTCAGTTACAAGTCTCCATCTCCTCCATCCACTAGAATAACAAACCCAACATGCTCTGCAACATGTGGATATCGGGGTTCTCAACTTGAAACTCAAGAGAAGGGTCTTACTGGTGAACTGGTGGCTGGACTTGCTGGATAACTCGGTTCTGAGGTGCTGGAGAGGTTGCGGTATGAGCTATCTCCGCCTCAGTCCATGATTATGATCTGGAGCAACTGAGTCCTCATACTGAATCGTTCGTTCTTGACGCTACTATGGTTCTCCCTCTGGTAACTGGTCTTACCGAGGTATCTAGCTACGACTTTTGATATTTGCATCCATTTTCAATGGTTTGGGAATCGAAGTTTATCTCTCCCCACAGTCAACGCCAATGTTCTAGTGTAGAACACAGATGTCTAGCCTGACGGGACTAGTAGGTCATTTATATCAGATCAAATGGTTCTTTCAAGATATCTATTTAGTTAGACACTAAAGAGAAGATGATTACTCAGTGATATCTATAAGGAAGATATCAAAGAGTGTCCAAAGATCACTATGCATGAATAAATGGCCAATAGCCAAAATAGGGTGGGGTGTGTGCACAATGAGACTGAATAGTAGAATAGATGAATTGAGAATGTGCACCGTTGGGTAACCGAAAGAAAAGAGAGCAAATTCAAAAAATAAAAATAAAAATCAAAGTAGAGGGGGTGTTGAACAGTATGAATCATGCTCCTACTTGTAGATATGATTTTAGAGCTAGGGTAAGGCAAGATGGTAGTGCTCTTGCTCCTTCCATAGCGCAAAACGTAAGCAAAAATTTCAAAGAACGAAATGCTTTAGGTCCTCTCATAACTTTGGTTGTCTTTTATGTTTTATGCCTTTTTTGGTAGTATGTCTATGGTTACCTAATTAGCAAAATTACCTAGTCATTGTGTCTAGTCAACCACCCACCTTAGCAATTTTAATGGTCTTTATGCCACATAATCAAACTATAAGGACTAACTATGTGAAACAAGTAAACTTGAAGGACCAAAACCACATATTTAAAACTTTAGGGACCAAAACCTAAACAACGTTAAACTACCAGCACTAAAGATGATACTAACCCTTTTTAAAATGTTGAAATTATTCCATAAGTCTGTCTATCTTTGATAGATTATAAAATTTCAGATTCCTACCCTCTCTTATTTGTCCCTTTTCATGTTTAAGTGACCTTTTTTTGGTTTTGAGAATTCATGAAGTATTTTTCTGAATTATCCCTATAATCTAATTAGCACATAATATACAACAAATAGAGTTGGGAATAAGGATAGTGTTAGTTCTCAGATTATGTTTTGATGATAATGAACCTTTGAAAACAATAAGGACTTAATAATTCAAGTTACTCGAGTTATGTGTTTCAAGATACATGAGTGATAGGACTGTATTTGAAGTTTTGAACTAAAACTTGAATCAATAAAAATACTCACTTCAAGTTATTTGAGATTATCATTCAAGTGGCAGGTAATACACTTGAGTGATGATCCTTAACTTCCATTGATTTTGCAAGTCGATCGGCGAAAGTTGGAAGAGTGATACAAGATTACTCGAGTGGCTAAGTTAGCACTCAACTGCTTCACTTGCACAAAATCAGCAAGTCACTCGCAAGATTTTTGGAAGTCATGGCGGCTCACTCAAGTGATGGGTTTCATCACTCGAGTTATAAGCTCATAGCACTCGAGTGAATAAGTGACCACTTAAGTGCAGGTGATCACTCTTCGAGATTTTTCTAAGTCACTCGCATGTTGTCTAAAAGATTTTTTAAGATCACTTAAGTGAACGAATTGTTACTCGAGTGATGGTATTCACTCGCAAACATTGTAACACCCCGAATTTTGGACCCTAAGAATTGAGAACAAGCCTAAAATAGGCGGACGACCAGACCCAGTTCGGGAAGGGTCCCAAGAATGTCGAGAGTTAGGAAGACTCCATGGGACTAAGCAACTCGGTCATACGAGTTAGTGGACCTAGTATGTACAAGTCATGGGATTAAGGTGCTATTGTAAAATGGGCATAGGAGATGTATACGGTGTAATCCCGATTGGAAAGGATGCCGCCTAACTATGTCATGAGGTATAGGACAGTTAGTTGAGCGGAATTATGCCGATATAAGTAAACATATGGCATTTTCAGGGCAGGCATGGATGTCCTGCGTTTTTGGAGGAAATAAGAAGGGAAGAAAGAGAGAATGTGTATCTGGACCATGTACAGAAGGAAAAGTCAGTGATAGTAGTGCTATGTCGAACACGTGGTATTTCGGGGTCAGAAGTTGGATTACCGAGTAGCACGCACTACGAGGTGGATCTGAGGTACTGGACTAGAGGTTTCTTGATCCCCAAGGTGCTATGTCCTGTCCACTTGTGGTCTGGGAAGAGTGACTGATGATCCGGGCCCACACAAGTACAGTTGAAGGGCACGAGTTTCGAGGAAAAGTGTAATCGACAAACGGAGCTAAGTGGGACCGGTTAGGATTTTCTGGAGTCGGGCCCAGGCCCAGGACACTGATAAGGGGTGAAATTTCAGTGGGCCAGAGGAGAGAGAAATGGTCTTGTCATGTAATAATGAAGAGAGAGAATGTCACATCAAGTCATAATTATGAGAGAGAAAGAATAAAATAACCCGGTTAAATTTGGACCACATATTTTGAAACTGACACGACATTAGAATGACATGTAATTATGACTTAGAAAGTGAAATTATGGCATATTTAAGGGAAGATTTCGTGGGCCCCACAACCTTGGAAGAAGAGTGACGCGAAATGACCATTTTGCCCCTACACCTAAAACCCATAACAAGCAATTTCGGGGGCTACCACCGGGGCAAATCTGGATTTCATTTTTGGGCCTTGGAATGCGCCACAATCTACCATGGACGACTCTAGAAGACTTGAGAAGAAAGCAAAAGAAATGTTAATTTAATCCGAAACACCATTTTACCCAATGGACAATAACCGAAGTTGGACAAAAGGTTGCACCCTTGGAGCCTATAAATAGGACACTCCTCCCTTCATTTTCTCCACCCCAACCATGAGCTCAAGGTGAAAGGGAGAGTGCTTAGCTGAAGGTTCCAGTCCAGGAGGTGAAGAAGTCCATACGCAACCGACATCCTGAGGTAAGCCCTAAACCGGCAAACGAGTTATCTTCATTTCTGCCCTATGGTGATTTTCATGGAGTGGTAGTAGGATTTTGGTATATTTAAGGTTTCCAATGGGTCCAGAAGTTTTTTTTGTGTAGGGTCAAGAGTGATCACCTTTTTCCAAACCCTGAAAGCTTAAGTTTTTATTATACGAAAATCTGTCGGTTCTTACAGTTTCTGGGCAGTGTGTAGTAATCGGTGGTTTTGAAGTAGTAAATGAATTCCGTTTGCTCTTAATTTTTACATGGTGAACATAGACATCCTAATGATGATTTTGATATAATATTTTGTGTCATTTGGAGTTTCCAACTGAGAGATGTTTATTATTGAAAATGACCTAAAAACCTGGACTTTTCTCTGGAGCAGCGGCTTGGTTTTGCAAATAAGAAAATGATATAAACCCAGATGACTTTGGAGATTATTTTTATGGTAAAATAGACATAATAAGGGTTCAGTGGCCACTATAATAACATCAATATGATGTTTCTAGAATGTATTAAAACTCGGCAAAGTTGGGTCAGTGTTTCTGGAAAATTCTGGAGTTAGGCGAAATTTATGAAACATGAAGTGAAGCTTGTATATATGACTTAAAGCATGATGTTCTTGCTGTATCTAGGGAGTTTTCATGTGTGGATCATATTTTCAAACACCAAGGGAAGAATTTACCATTTTGGAGGCTTGCTAGGTAGTAACTATTGACTTGCATACTCTATGTTGCTTTTGCATGTGTGTTTTATCATGATGTAGGAGATCGGGCTGTAGTGCCTCTGCTGCAGTACCGAGATTAGGCTGTAGTACCTACTAGACTGTGTGTCCTTAGGGTTTCTGCTACAGTACCAAGGGCATGTAGGATCGGGCTGTGGTACCTATTGGACTGTGTGTCCTTAGGGTGTTGTTGCAGTACTGAGGTATGTGGGGTAGGTGGAGCCTATGTGACTGTGTGTTTATAGGTGTCCACTGAGGCCCTAGGGTAGGTGGTTAGGGTCGGCCACCCTAGTTACTGAGGCCCTTTGCACGCTGGTTCCGAGGGCTTGTCTTGACCAGGCGGTCCTGCGGAGTTGCTACATGTCAGTTTGTTGTGACAGAGGCAGGTTTATTTGTACTTCCTGATTGTGATTGGCATTGCATGCATTGTATACATATTGTATATGAGTCTAACAGTTACTCTGGGGTTCAACTTTGAACTCCAGTCTGGTTCCAAAGATACAGGTGTAAGGTGATAGATCGATTGGACTGTGGAAAAGATAAGGGTAAAAGCGATGAAGCTGAAGATTGAAGACATAGGGAATGCCCTATCACATATTGTATTTTAATGATTGTATGAGCTTACTTATTGCCCAGTACTTATCACTCAAGTCATATTTCAACCACTTAGTGACAAAATCTTTTGACACTTCAATACCAGAACTCCCAGTTCATCAGACGCTCAAGTTGGATTAAAAACACTCGAATGATAAGCACTCATTTAAGTGATTCTAGAATCATACTCGAATGCAAGTACTTATTTCAAATGACAACTTCTCCTAGAATTCAAATATTGTGATTAACATCTGTTTATACTTGATTTTTACTTATACTACTTATCAATGCTACTAATCTTGTTTGTGCATAAGTTTCAAATGTTTAAAATCATGGATTAACTTCAAAAGCATGAAAGCAATTTCAAGTGTCAGAACATTAAATGCATAACAAGAAACAGAGCACACAAAAGCAATATCAAAGCAAACCCAAGGGATTTCATCTAAAGCATTTATTATAGTGATGACAAAAGCAACTGAACCTTGAATTCTTCTAATGACTCCAATCTGTCTCTAACAATAAGTTTGAATGCTCACGATGGTCAATAATGGTGTTCGTCTATAAATAACCAAGCATTCAATACAGAGCAACTACTAAGCAACTACTATCTTCTAATTCATTTATTGCTCAGTTAAATCTCTGTAATATTTTCGGGTATTCATTTTTCCCTTTTGTGATTATTCATTTACTCTGTGAGAGATAAATTATCAAACATTGTCAATCCTTGTAAAATATCAAGGAAGTGGGACATTGAGTGTGGTTATAGGATTACAACTAGAAAAAAGGGAGTGAGTTCTACCATTGAGGATTACTTATGTACTATGGTGTCAAGAACCTGTGGAATCTTGGAAGAATAGTGAAAATCTCAAAGACGTTCTAGGGACTGGACATAGGTCAGAAAGTTAAGGTCAAACCAGTATAATCCATTGTGCACACTTCAGTGATATTATTCTAACTCTTGTTATTTGTTTTAACTGTTAATCACCTTCATTTCTAAATTTTTAATATCACTCAATTCACCCCCCTCTTAGTTGAAACATTGGCACTAACATTTGGTATCAAAGCCTAGTCGATTTCTCATTTCAGGATTAACATCCCGAGAAAGATCCATGGAAGAAATTCTACCTTATGGTGCCTCTATTTCTAGACCTTCTAGCTTCAACGGAGAACATTTCTTGTTTTGGAATGCAAATTTCAGAGTCTTCTTAACGGCCACAGAATATTGCCTGTGACAAGAAATCGAAGATGGAGATTTTGTTCCAACAAAAAAGGTTAAGGAATGAGTAATCCTAAAGAATGCCACAGAGTTTGATGACAACGACAAGAAACTGGTAACTTTGAATAGCAAAGCTATTTTGATGATCCAGAGTACTCTTAGCCAAAAGGAGTATTTTTTAATATGTAATCTCTCAACGTCTAAATAAATGTGGGAAGCACTTGAAATTGCCCACGGAGGTACTTCTAGCATCGAGGAGAACATAGTAAACACTCTAGTCACCGAATACGACCTACTCCAAATGAAGTCTAGAGAAAGTATAGTTTAGTTTGAACTCATATATACACATCTAATAAATCAATTGTAAGCCGTAGGCAGAACATATGATCAAAACTCCAACATAAGAAAAATACTAAACATTCTCACAAAGGAATGGGAGGCTAAGGTTACAATCATTGAAAAAGCTAGACGAGAATCAATGAGGTCTTTTGTTGTGCTATTAGGAAGTCTTTCTGTATATGAGGGAAAGATGGAATTCAAGAAAGGACTAGAAGAAATCGACGACAAGAAAAAGAAGGGTGTAGCACTCAACATCATCAAGGAAAGAGAACTTAAATATAGATGGATGAATCCAAAGAAGAGCATGAGCTTGGAATGATCGTCCAAAGATTAACGATTCCAAAAATTTCATAAAGGAGATTCAAACAGCAGAAAGGAATCAAAAAACCAAATCATATGTTACAAATGCGAAAAACTAGGACATATCAAATCTGAATACCCACCAATGAAGAACAAAGAAAAGAAGAAGAGCAACCATTTCAAGAAGAAAGCATATGTCTCTGCCATCTGGAGAGACAGCTCATCAAACGAGGAGAGTGATGAGGAAGAAATGGATAACATATGCCTTGTGGCCCAAAGAAGAGTATGAATACAATGCTTTGCATTCAAAATTTAGAAAAATAGCTAAAGAAGTAGTAAGTTCAAGGAAAAGGATTAAGGCTCTTAAACAACAATTAGAAACTACTCCAAGTTCCTATAAAACCTGTACAACTTTAGAAAGGAGAAACTCTTATTTCAATAAAACTCTTGAGAAATTCACTAGAGAAAGTAAAATGCCCAAGGTAGTCTTAAAAGTTAAGATGTTCACCAATGATAGATCTAGAATAGGTTATAATCCAGGCCAAGACAAACGGAAAGGGAAAAAGAAAAGATGAGGTAAATCATACTTAAATTATTTCCAACATTCTGTTCATTCGTCTAACCCTTTTATTCATTGTAATTATTGCAATAGAAAGGGGCACAATACTTCTTCTTTTTTCATAGGAAGGAAAAACCATCAAGTACCTACAAATGGGTACCGAAAGGATCATATGTTCCCCAAATGATCTGTACTAACCATAAAGGGCCCCAAAAAAGATGGATACCTAAAGTTTGATTGTCATTGCTTGTAGGTATGTCTAAGAGCATTAAAGACAAATAAATGGTATATTGGGGATTAGACCAAGTTTGCCACAATGAGACTAAAAGGTGGTGGCAAAGTAAGCTTCGAAGGAAACCATCTCGACAAAACAGTTGGGATAGGTGAAATTGGCAAGGATGATGGAGTACAGATAAAACACATTTATTTTGTAGAAGGACTCTTCCAAAACCTCCTTAGTGTAAGCCAGAGCTTTGATAAAGATAACTAGATCATCTTCGATTTAGAAGAATGTCTCATTGTGAACAAGATGTGATTTTGGGAAGATAGCTAGGAATAAATTAATAAAATAAGAGATATCTAATGTAATTGTGGTATAATAATTACAAAGGTATTGTGTCTTTTTAGTTATTAAGCAATAATTATAAAATATTCTGGTAAAAATAATTATAAAAATATAATAGTTTTCAAACTAAATGAGTCTTATACTAATTTTTTTTCCATAATAAGACAAAATGTATTAAAGTAAAATGAGAGTTCTACAAAGAAGAGAAAGAAATAGGACAGAAATTAAATTCAGCGAGCTGAAAGAAAAAGGGATTGTGAGCTAAACATTATGAAACATTTGATAAAGCCTTTAACATGGAAGAAATGTACAGCTAAACAATGATCCTCTTGGTAGCCTTTACTGATATATATCACTTATGTTTGTTTAATTCAAAGAGATCGGAAGGACATTAGGGAGGGATTTTAATAAATTCAATTTGACATTTAAGAAAAAAAGGAGTATGATTAAATTTTTTTTAATTAATTTGTTTTCTTTTAGCTCATCCCTCTAATAAAATTTTATAATATCATTTCTTTCTTTTATGAAAATCAGTACTTATTTAAATCGTCCCTATGCTATTTTTTACCTCCATCTCCTCAAAACAAAGTTATTGAGTGCGTCATGAGCAAAAATGCCAAGGTAGATTCCATCAATGCAAAAATGTCGTCACTAAGACTTTTTTTTTTTGGTTAAAAATGTCCTGCTAAAAAACGATCTTGTTGGTAACTTCTTAACCGAATACTCGTTTATTAGCTAATTGGATACTCGTTTGTTAGCTACCCTTCCTTTTATTGATATATCCCACTTATGTTTTTTTAATTCAAAGAGATTGGAAGGAGAGTAGGGAGGGATTTTAATAAGTTGAATTTGATTTTTTTTTTTTTTTTTTAAAAGGTGTATGGTTAAATTTTTTTAATTAATTTGTTTTCTTTTAGCTCTTCCCTCTAATAAAATTTTATAATATCATTTCTTTCTTTTATGAAAATCAGTATTTATTAAGATTGTCCCTATGCTATTTTTTCCTCTGATCCATTTCCTCAAAACAAAGTTATCATGTGTGTCATCAGCAATAATGCCAAGATAGATTCCATCAATTCAAAAATGTCGTCACTATGACTTTGACGGGGTGAAGGAGCAATAATACACATGAGCTTTACCGGGGAGCGCCAAAGACCATGAGCTTTTTTTAGGAGCAAAAATACACATGAGCTTGTAAAACCGAGCAAAAATACACATGTCGTTAAAAGTTGTTAACCTCCATTAATGGGGCCCACGTTATTTTAAAATTAAAAATATATACAATTTTTAAATCCCTCTTTTACCATTTTTCCCCTTATCTTCTTCTCCCATTCTTTTTACCCGCGCATGTGCCGAATGTCGCTTACTCGTGTAATTCAGATTCTAGAAGAGCTTTCTCACCGGCCTTACATTACGCGGCAAAACCACCTCCTTTTCCTTTTTTCCCCTCCTCGCCGCATGTGATTTGTATTTTCTCTTGCTCTCGGGTTTCTTTCTTCTCGTTCTTGATACTTCCATACTACGAAAGTGAGTCCAGAGAGTAAGTAGAGACTTCAAATCTGAGAAACCATACGTCTTTTGTTTGGTTTTTCTTGCACGATTTGGTTTAACTCGTTGCAGCTCTGAAAGAAATTTAATTTCCCCCCTCTATACCATGTACTGTGAGCAATTTGCTGGGGTTTTCGATCTGATGTCCAATGTCTTGGATTGTCCACTACTGCTCTGTTGGGAAAAGGGGGAAACGTTTCTGGCACTTCAATGTTCTAGCAGATACCAAGATTTCTTATTTTATTGGAAAGAAATACTTTGATCTGTAGGAAACTGATCAGAAACGCGGAAGCGTATCGTACCACGCGATGTAGGAAAAGATCAAACCTTTCATCGTTTTGCTTACCTCGGATATTGAAGAGTTATCTCGAAAGATTCTCCACGAACAATCCTTGTCTACGAACGGTCCTCGTATACGAACGGTCCTCGTGCTATCTATGATTGATCTTCCAGACTATCTCTCAAGGGGGATGAGATGGTTGTGTGGGCAACCGTTCAGATGATGAACGTCTGCCTCTAAGTTTTTTTTTGTTTCTGATGAGAGCCTCCTAACTATTTGTCCGGCCGTATCTTTTCAAGCGACTGAAAGTTAGTTTATATGCTACTACACCCAAGACCTAACCCTAATCCACATGGGCCTTAGAGTTCTTGGGCTGTAGTCTCAATTAAGCCTTATTAGGCTTAAGTGACCAAAGAGCACATTAACCCAACAATCTCCCACTTGCTCTTTAAGATACTAACTTGAGTTCGTAAACCCAAGACCATGTAGCCCATAAGCCATCGTCATCTGATAATATACCCCATCCCTTGTCTCAAGCTAGCACGGGGACCTACCATTTGTCATTCATCAAGGCTCATGATAATCTACAGAAGATTATCTAGTTCGGTGCTACTCCACTAAAAGCCCGAACGTGATCTCCAAGAACAATGACACTTATAACAAGAATATGCACTGCCCCTTTATAGAATGTCTATAATTTGATTGACTAGTTTTCTGTAACTCAATCAATTATTTATTCCCTTGACTTTGATAGTTTCTCTAATGGATTACATGCACTGGCCAGTGTCTTCAATATCCAGGTACTGAAACATATCAAGGGGACATTTCCTATAAATTCCATGTTGTTTATCTCATAAACACCGATAACCAAATAGTCTCAATCCCAAAATACCGAGTTGTTGGCCGTCATATAGATTAAACCTCACCCGTTGGTAAATCAAAGAATGAAAACTATTCGACTACCTGTTTAAAATAAACTCAGGATTAAGAGAAACTACATAACTATAGTTATCTCGGAGATTTGATTCCTTATGACAAGAAAGAACAACCTTAATCAAATCTCTCCTTGATCCATTCAATGTGAGCATTAACTCACACCAATGTTTTATAATGATTCGGACAAAACCATTTCATAAAACATTGCAGCCTAAATAAAGTGCCCAACTTAATTTAATAGCTGTGAACCATTTCATCAATTGTGAGAACCTATGATCATGTCCTCTATGAACGTATTCATATGATCATATACTCTACAATTGATCTGGACCTTAGAGTTTGTAAATAGTGTGTGAAATAAATGGAAAAAAATACTCCATTTATTCACATTCAGAAAAGAAATGCAATGTCATAATGTCATGCTCAAAAGCACAAAATAACAAAGTGAAATAACAACGCCTAAAGCTACAAAGCAAACTGGAATCCTCCTAAGACCCATAGATGAAACATGCCTCTCGAATACACGCTCGGGCAAACTCTTAGTAAAAGGGTCGGTGAGATTCTCGTCGATGCTATCTTTGCTACCACCGTATCTCCTCTTTTAATTATTTCTCGGATCAAGTGGTATTTCCTCTCTATGTGCTTCGTCTCTTATGACACCTTGGTTCCTTGGACTGCGCTACCGCCCCACTTTGTTGTCACGTAGAGTGTGATAGGACAATTTACACTCGGTATCACCGAAGATCCGTTAGGAACTTCTTTAACCATGCAGCTTCCTTTGCGGCCTCGTAAGGCGCTACATACTCGGCCTCCGTGGCGAGTCAGCCACACATGTTTGTTTTACACTTCTCCAACAAATGGCACCGCCATTAAGGGTGTACACATATCCCGAGGTGGATTTTCTTGAGTCAATATCTCCTTGGAAATCTCGAGTTCGTATAACCAATGGTTTCAAGACTCCCACTTGAGTAGACCAACATATAATCTCTCGTTCTCCGTAGGTACTTGAGTATATGTTTAACCGCTACCCAGTGTTGCTCTCCGTGGTCCGATTGGTACCGGCTTACTACTCCCGATTGCATAGCGAGATATCCGGGTGCGGTACATAGCATAGCATACATGAGACTACCTACTGTTGAAGCATAAGGTATCCTACTCATGCGTTTCTCTCCGCTTCGTGAGTTTGAGGAGATTGCTTCTCGAGAGATGAATCCCATGCCCGAAGGGTATAATTCCCCTCTTTGAATTCTCCATGCTAAACCTGGCAAGTATTTTGTCAATGTATTGAGCCCGGGATAATGCCAAAACCCTGTTCTTCCGGTCTCGCAAGAGTTTAATACCAAGAACATAATTGGCTTCCCCAGGTCCTTCATATCAAAATGTTTGCTCAGCCAGGTTTTTATGCCCAACAATACCTCTCGTATCATTTCCGATAAGGAGTATATCATCCACATAAAGTACCGTAAAAGATACCGCATTACCTTGGATCCTTTTATACACACACGGCTCATCGGGCTTTTCTCAAAGCCATAAGACTCAATGGCTTGATCAAATCTCGATGTTCCATGATCTCGGATGCTTGCTTAAGTCCATAAATGGACCTCTCGCAACTTGCATACCATTTCTTCTTGCCCTTTGGCTATAAACCCTTTTGGTTGCTGCATATAGATTTCCTCTTCCAAATTTCCATTTAGAAAAGCAGTTTTGACATCCATCTGCCAAATCTCATAATCAAGATTGGTTGCTGCTTGCTAAGAGAATCCGGATAGACTTGAGCATGGCAACCGGCGAAAAGGTTTCATCATAATCCACTCCTTCTCTTTGGGAGTACCCTTTCGCCACCAATCTAGCTTTGAAGGTTTCAACCTTCCCGTCCGATCCTCTCTTTCTCTTGTAAATCCACTTACACCCAATGGGTCTTACCCCTTTAGGTGCATCTACAAGAGACCAAACCGAGTTGGAATTCATAGAATCCATTTCACGATTCATGGCCTCGAGCCATTCCTGAGCATCAACATCTCCTAGTGCTTCGTCATAACTCGTGGGATCACCATCTTCTGCGATGATTTCATCCTGATTTGACTCACCCAACAAGAGATATCTTGCAGGTTTACGAATCAATCTCCCACTACGACTTTGTTGCACTTGATGTCGTGCATCTACAGGGGTCCACATTTTGTGGGTTGACAATTTCTAGATGAGGACCCTCATTAAGTGGATCAACAAATTCATGATTTTGTTCTTCATTTAGTTCAACATCATGCTGAACTTATGGTTCTGTCTCTGGTTCCTGTGTATGTTCAGATACATTTTCCCCTCTTTGAACAACCACAGGAACAAAAGCCGGAACCCCTCGAGGTTGTGGTGAAACTTGATCCGAGACTAGCTCATCAAGAATAACCTTACTTCTTGGCTTATAGTTTGTCATATAGTCCTCCTCTAAGAAAGTCGCGTGAGTGCTCACTATGACCTTCTTTTCTCTTGGACTATAAAACAACCAACCTCCGGTTCCTTTAGGATAGCCTACAAACATGCATACTTCAAGACGCGAGTCCATCTTGTCCGGTTTTGTTTCAAGACATGTGCCGGAGCACCCCAAATCCGAATATGATTCATGGTGGGCTTACACCCTTTCCACAATTCAATTGGTGTCGTTGAAATCGACTTGGACGGAGCTAAGTTCAATAGATACATAGTTGTTTCTAAGGCATATCCCTGAATGAATCGAGAAAGTGATGAATAACGAGCATAGATCTTGTCATTTCTAAAAGGGTTCTATTTCTCCTTTCAAGCAACTCCATTCTCACGGGTGTCCCGGAGAAGATAATTGTGAAACTATCCCCTCTTTGGTCGTAAGACCTGAACTCTCCAGATAGGTATTCACCCCCTCGATCGATCGAAGAGTCTTAATTTGAACACCTAGATGCTTTTACGCTCGCTCTGCCTTGAACTCTTGGAATTTTCCAAAAGCTTCGACTTGTGACGCATCGGTATACATGTCCAAATCTAGAGTAATCATCAAGTAAATGTGATGAAATACGACACCCGCCTCTGGCTTGGACATTTATTGGTCCACATACATCAGTATGTACCAATTCCAGCTGAAGTATGGCACGTTTTCCCTTGGCCTTGAAAGATCTCTTGGTCATTTTACCCTCTAAACAGGATTCACACATCGGTTTCGGTTCAAAGTTGGGATTTTAAAATCCCACTTTTGACCAAACCTTGGATCCTGTTAGAGTTAATATGACCCAATCTCAAATGCCAAAGATAAGTTTCATTGGAAACTTTTCTTTTCTTTGACGACTTGATATGCTCAACATTTTTTAATTCAACATGATTAACTTCACGGGGAATAGGACTAAGGAAATAAAGACCATTAAACTTTACACGAACAAATAAAAAGAAGATGAACTTCTTATTGAAACCGAGGAATCAAACTGAATGTCAAACCATGTTTATCTAAACAACTAACGTAAATTAAATTCCTCTTAAAATCTAGAATAAATAAACAGTCTTCTAAAACCAAAGTTCTATAATTATTAAAAGATAAAACAACTTGTCCCACTGCTAGTGCGGACACAAGCCGCCTGCTGTTCCAAGCTTCAAATCTCGTTGTCCTTTACTCACCGGCAAGCTATGTTTGAACCATCGCAAAGAGTAACAAACATGGTTAGTGGCTCTGAATCAACGATCCATTTGTCATCGTGATTCTCCACTAAACAAGCCTCAATCACATTTAAATTACCCATACCTTGTTTATTCATTTGTGGGCAATCTTTCTTCCAATGCCCCTTTTGTCCGCACTTGAAGCACTTGCCTTTTGGCTGCTTCATTGCAACTGTTTTGGCAACTGGAGTACCTGATTTCTTCTTTTTCTTGTTCTTGTTCTTTCCCTTGGGTTTCCCCTTAGGTTTCACAGAACTTTCACTAACAAACAATGCACTTCCTTGCTTGACTAGAGTCTGCTCAGAACTCTCAAGCTCATGCATTAGTTGAGTGAGGTCAAGATTCATTTTGTTCATATTATAATTCATCTTGAATTGGTTGAAGTATTCAGGTAGTGATTGTAAGAGAAGGTCAACTTTTACTTCTTGTTCAAACTTGATACCATGGTCATCGACCTTCTTGAAGTTTGCTATCATTGTTAGACAATGATCCCGACACTTCCTCCGCAGATGATTTGTCTTGGTGATCGAACTTCGCGCATTTTGCCTAGCGGGCGCTAGGTGTAGCAAACATGGCATCAAGAGTCCGGAGCATTGTTGCTCCACTCGAATTATGTTCATTTGCTCCCTCGAAGGTGATCGGCGAGATCGGCCAAAATGTAGCAGTTGAATCGACACATTCGCCTTCTCCCATCTATCCTTCTCCTGCTGAAAACGAGTCCGAATTGCATCAGACACATCTGCAGCAGGCAGCGCTAGCATAGGGGTAGTGAGAACAAAGTTGAGCTTTTCATATTGAAGAACAATATCTAAATTGGTTCTCCATTGTTTGTAATTTGTACCATCCATAGGTTTTTGGCTCAAGATTGTAGCTAAAGGATTGAATGAAGACATTTTTCCGAAAATAAGGAAAAACACACTAATTTCAAACTTTAAAATTAACAACAAACAGAAATATCGCTAGTAGATTCTAATAACTACTATTCGTTCATTGTTTAACAATCCATTAGTTATTTTACAAGACTTACGATGGGCAAGATTCTTGTAAAACTAATATTGTTAATTTGGGCCTTGAGTTCCATTGCCGAGCCTCGATGGGAGGGTTAACAATTTTACCAAAGTTGAATGTATTTAACCATTGTTTACTTTCAAAATTATCTTTAGTATCCAAGTGTTGCCGACGATGGGCCGTAAAAAACTTTACTAAAATTTTGAAAATATTAGGGTTTAATCTAGCGAAATCCGATCATCCTTATCCGATGGGGCTTCAACGACAACCATTTCACTAATAAACCCACAATGGGGCCCGTAGGTTTAAAATTAAAAGCTTAATTTAAAACCTTCACCCATTCAATATTTTAAGTCTAGAATTTTTAATTTCCAAGAATTTGTTCATTTTAGAGTGTTCTGTGAGATCAACATCTTAATTGAAATCATTAGGTACTTTAAAATCCAGTCATGATTGGCAGAATGAGCTTAACATGATCATTTTAAATAACCTACAAGATATTCTCAAAAATACAATTCTCTTGAGAAATTTGTTAGATTATTTATCTGGATAACCAAAATAATCTCTCATAATAACTATCACACTAGTCGATTGAAAAACATAATAGTTATCATGCATTTATGACATGTGATTATGCAACAATATGGCATCTTCCTATTCTATATGGCATGTTATTTCAAACATTACGTTAATCGTACATATAATTCATACAATCCAATAAAAGCATTAAATTAATTAAGCAAATAACTTTAATCCATGGTTTTCCTAAAAAAAATTTAAAAATTTTTACAACTTTGGAATTTCTCTTTTGTCCCGCCCATAGAATTTATCTGAAGCCCCTTCAGGGTATCTATAAGCCCAAAAACCCAATCCTTGGCTAGAAGCCCTAGGACACAAAAGAGGAACCCTAGCCTTCGCCGCCACGCAAGCAGCCGAAGTCATCTCAAAGCCACGAAACTCCAGGGGAAGCACCGGCACGGGGAGACGATCAAATGGCCACCGGAACCACCCCAAAAGGGTGGCCCACACGCCCTCACGCGCCGGCCGTTTGCCGGCGCGTGACGGCCACGCGCAACCACTTGTGGTGGCGCGTGGCGGCGCATGGATTGTCTTTTGGCGGTGTTCCGACCGCCATGTTGTTTGTCTTTCCGTCCTCTTTCCATCCATATATGGTTTGTCCAAATCCGAGATCCAGAAGTCCACGAAAAGTGTCGTACAGTGTTGTTTGCTCATATTCTTCGCGTTTCTTGATCTCCAACTTTTACATGAATTCGAAAAATACATAGAAATTCGAAAAGAAATCATAAAACAGCAAGGAGGAAACCTAATCATATGGGATTAGCCTCCTTGTTACAAATCAAGAATTACACGAGAGAATCTAACTATGGATTAAAGTATTCATATGATTTATAAACGATAACTACTATGAAACAAATAACAAATATAGAAACAGATGCCATCTTTTCAAAAATAATTTTTGAAAATAATCACATGAAATTTCAAAACTCGAGTCTTTTCCTCATCGCTATTGGCTCTAATGCCAATTGTAGGAAACTAATCAGAAATGCGGAAGCGTATCATACCACGCGATGTAGGAAAAGATGAAACCTTTCATCGTTTTACTTACCTGGATATTGAAGAGTTATCTGAAAGATTCTCCACTAACAATCCTCATCTACGAACAGTCCTCGTATACGAACAGTCCTCGTGCTATCTATGATTGATCTTCCAGACTATCTCTCGAGGGGGATGAGATGGTTGTGTGGGCAACCGTTCAGATGATGAACGTCTGCCTCTAAGTTTTTTTGTTTCTGATGAGAGCCTCCTAACTATTTGTCCGGCCGTATCTTTTCAAGCGATCGAAAGTTAGTTTATATGCTACTACACCCAAGACCTAACCCTAATCCACATGGGCCTTAGAGTTCTTGGGCTGTAGTCTCAATTAAGCCTTATTAGGCTTAAGTGACCAAAGAGCACATTAACCCAACATGATCCTCTTGCCAATTACTCATGGGGGATAAATGCGAAAAGCTGCTAATCCTTTTATTCACCTCTTATATTCGCAGCCTATTTCGGGCTCTACGAAATTCTTTTTCTGTTTTTTTAATCTCTCCTCCAATTTTCAATCTTGTCTAACCCTTCCAAGAAAACATAAAAAAAATGTAGGCTCTGCATGATTTGGTTTTTCGAATGGAAGTAGTATCAAAGTTTCGAAGTTGGGATGAGTTGATTCCGGATGCACTGGAGTTAGTCTTCAGGAACCTGTCGCTGCTGGAGAAACCGACTATAATCACCAGGGTTTGTAAGTCGTGGGCTAAAGCGGTCGCCGGACCTTACTGCTGGCAGGAGATTGACATTGAGGATTGGAGCAACGTTGCCAGCCTCACCAACTCGACCCCATGCTTCGCTTGCTCATCACTAGAAGCTCTGGATCTCTCCGCAAGCTCTCCGTTTCTATGCTTTTCACTGTTCTTCGATGGAAGAGTTGCAGAGAAAGGTTGGGAGGAAGAGGGTGAGGGGCATTTTGGTAGTATCATAATGAACTTAACATCTGTTAAGGCAGATGGTATTTTTTCTTTGGTTTTACAAGCTCATGTGTATTTTTGCTCTCAAAAAAAGCTCATGGTGCTAGGCGCTCCTAGAGGTAAAGCTCATCTGTATTATTGCTCCTTCACCCTAAATCTAAATGCACAACCCAATGTTGTAAGTTGTGTGCGTCATGGAGCATATGCCAAGAACATTGCTTCCTCCACTTTCCCCATCACTTACAAGAAAACCTATTAACATCATCTTTTTGTCTGTGCCTCTAATTAGCACTACTTTATATAAAGCTCTGTCACATATTTTCTCCTGTCTCTCTATTCATCAACACCTCAAAATGGGGTCCAAGCTCAGCAGCTGCATGTGCTTCTCCTTTGTTCGCACAGGCAGTTGCTTCGACAACGACGACAAAGGAAGGAATCACGATGATGGCCTTCGTCATGCTTGTCCTACAAATTAGGTCGTCCCACAAACAGTATGGGAAACTATAATCCTTTGGCAATATATGTGTTCGTATGTATTCTGCGTCTGATATTTTATATATGAGAGTATAAACATGATTATTATGTAAGCAATCTTGACAAACAGTTTTTTCCTTTTTTTTTTTGGTGTGCAAAACTTTGCTGTATTTAGCATCCTGAATAATCCTTTGTCTCACACACATACACACGCAATGTTTGGATTGAATCTCTCACAAAATTGCATTGAATTCCAACCTATTTTAGTTTGGAGGAGACACTGGAAGAGACAAAGCTTTGTTGTTACCTAATATGTTCGGTATTAAACATACAAGTTAATTAGAGAGTTTACTTCGGTCTTAAATATTAGACCGGACCTCAATCAACGGTGTTTCATAAGTTAAATTATTTTTCAAATTATCCTTATTGATTGCACATGTTAATGAGGTTTTCATCAAGGGATTGTTTTAATACAATTGATTAAAGAGGATATTTTAGGTAAATTAACATACATTTTCTTACAAATAAATAATTTAATTAATTATCAAAATTAGCCATCTAGCCTCAATATTAAGGACTGGAGCATTATTTTTTTGATCGAGGAGGAAATATTTTGGGAAAATTCTAAAAAAAGTTGCTTAAAATAGTAAAATTCTAAATTAGCTTATTAAACCCAACAAATCCCTAATTAAGTTGTAAACTCAATTTGGGATTTTAAAATTAGGTAAATTGATTTTATTACACTCTCCTAATCTTCTCTATCCTCTTTCCTCTTGAAAGAATTTAATTTCTCTTTAACTTAGTTTTTTAAATAAGTGTACATATATATTAACATTAATAAATAATAAAATAAAATATGATTCATTTAAATCAAAGAAGTTTTTGTATTCGGGAAGAATGATTAAGAATGTTGAGTAAAAAAAAAAACGCATAATACCGTTGTCAATTAAATGTTTTTATTAAATATTTTGAATAAAATTTTATTTTTGAAAGAACTCAAATTAGTTTCTTGTCAAAAAAAAAAAATCAATCTTCATTAATCACGCAATTTTACTTATGTGATATATAGGTTGTTTTTTTGGGAAAATTACATATAGGTCCCAAGGAAGAGAGATATTTACATTTAGGTCCCTTGAAATTACGAAATTACTCGAAGTCCCAAGGGACTTCGAGTAATTATTTCGAATGTAAAATTACTTTGCCGCCCATAGTGCATATTTCACACGTAAGCGATTAACAACACAAAATGCATAAATTAACAACACAAAATGCATAAATTAACCACAACACGAAAACCTTCAATTTGGCATGTCTCACTTTCGAGGCGATTAACAACACAAAATGCATAAATTAACCACAACTTCGAAAACATTCAATTTGTCATGTCTCACTTCCGCAGGCGATTAACAACACAAAATGCATAAATTAACCACAACTTCTCGAAAACCTTCAACTGGTCATGTCTCACTTCGAGACGATTAACAACACAAAATGCATAAATTAACAACACAAAATGCATAAATTAACCACAACTTTCGGAAGTGAGACATGACAAATTGAAGGTTTTGAAGTTGTGGTTAATTTATGCATTTTGTGTTGTTAATTTATGCATTTTGTGTTGTTAATCGCTTCATGTGAAATATGCACTATGGGCGCAGCAAAGTAATTTTACATTGAAATAATTACTCGAAGTCCCTTGGGACTTCGAGTAATTTCGTAATTTCAGGGACCTAAATGTAAATATCTCTCTTCCTTGGGACCTATATGTAATTTTCCCTTGTTTTTTTCACGTTAATAAATATCTTTTCTTTTAAAAAATTGTTAATGAAAATATATGATATGCAATTTGCTATTATTTTTTATATTAACATTTTTTTCCTCATTGAACAAAAAACCAAGTAAAAAAATAATTTTCTTATTCTCAATGTTCAACTATAAATCATTTAACTAATATTGGGCCGATACTTTTCTCGTGAATTTTCCCGATCATTCTTTCACAAAACATAACATTTCTCCGATCTACGTACGTTAATCATATTTTATTTAATTATATATTAATGTTTATATATAATTACCCTTATTGTAAAAAAAAAAAAGTTAAAAAGCATTGAAACCCTTTTAAGATGAGGGAGGAGACTATAAGAGGGCAATAAAGAAAGTAGGAATATCACCAAGAGGGGGTGAATTGGGTGATATAAAATTTTCTTCCAAAATCCTCTACAACTAGCTACGAAAACATAGTAGAATAGAGAGGGATAGAGAGAGTTTAGACACACAAGTTTTATACTTGGTTCGTTCCAAATACTTGACCTACGTCCGGTCCTAGACTCTCCGGGATTTCACCGACTCAAATGATTACACACTCGTAACTCTCGAGTAATTCTCTCATTGGAACTTACTCCCCTTACAAGTTGTAATCAAATGTCCCAATCCCAAAGTCCCAATACTTTGAGATTTATACAAAGATTGATAAACAATAATTAACTCTCTAAAAGAGCATATTTATGAACACTGAAGATTAAATATCCAAAGATATTGTTTGTAAGAGTGGAAACAAGAAATACTTTAAATCACTAATTGAATGCATAGAGTTTCGGTAATTGAGGAATTGAATGCTTCGGCTTTTATAGTTAATGGCATTTAATGACCATTGAAGAGAGATTAATGAGCGATTGAGATTAATGAATATATCCGTTGAGTTTGAACGTTACTCCATCTCTTTGTATTCTTCCGATGTTAGCCGTTATTCTCCATTGACATTCTTGATTCCATTTGTCCATTGAGACTCAAGTATAATGTCGACTGGAAATGGTCGGAGTGCTTTATGGTTGCTCAGAAGTTCAATTTCCATTTTGATGCTTCTTCTCTGCTAAGCATTTAATGTGTCTAACATAGATTTGCTTTATGGTAATTTGATGATTAAAACTTGTTAATCATGTCTGAAACTCATAAGTAAACTGATTAAACTTTGTTAGGAATAGTAAGGATCAATAATATGAAGTACCCAAAGCATAATCAACAAATTGCATATTACGAGAACGAAGATATCAAATACTGATAATAATGACTAGAGTCATATAGTGTTGATTTGAGTTATGTAACTCGAGTCACATATATCTGATCGGAGTCATGGTTCTAATAATTCAAACAGAGAAGAATTTCAAATAAGGTAACTCGAGTCATATCAAAATATTAAATCGTTAAAAATCTATGTGTCTTTCATGACTCGAGTTAAAACAAAAATTACTCGAATCATATTAGTTATCAAAAAGCTGCTATCGAGATGGTTTCTTCAAATACCGAAGTACAAGACATGACTGGAGTCATTAAATGACGACTCGAGTCATAAGCTTTTTACAAATTTATTTTCTAAAAAGTGTAACTCGAGTCATATAACCTTAACTAGAGTCACTAAGTTCAAAGATATCTTTAGCTAAAAACTCGAGAGATATGTGACTGGAGTTAAAACCACTATAATCGGAGTCATATCAAAATAGAGGGTTATTGAGAGAATCAATAACAATCTTTTGAGCTCACAATTGTCAATCATCATCAAAACACATAAAGAACTAATAATAATGTCATTTAATCTAAATTTTGATCCTAAATTGGGTCAATAACTTAATTAGAGATTTATTAAAGGGAAAATCTCATATAAAGACGGTTAAATTACCCAAATTCTAATTTGGGTTACTTAACTTAACAAATTATTATTTAGGTTATGTGACACAATGAGGGATTTAGAATTTGGGCATAATTACCTCTATATCCCTTAGTTATTTTTTAAAAAAAACATAAATTAAAGATAGAACAATATTGTTTACATGTTAGGTAAGAACCTACAACAGAAAATTCATTGGGGGCCTTGACACCGTCGACAAAGAAGGCTATACTAAGTTAGTTCTAATGTTAAAGGAATTTTTCCCACATTTAAATAAAGCCTATTTGCTTACCAGCAAAGTCGAGATTTCCTCTTTCGTTAATTGTGTCGCCTTTCCACTTTGTAGACATTCACGAAATTGAAGCCGACATAAGATTGTTTGATCAAGTACAACCGAATGGTAATAGGCATGGTAATGGGACTGGTATTTTAATTGTGAAGAGATTGTGGATTTTGTGCGATTGTGAACCATTGTCAAACCAGAATTTCAGATCTAGGGTATTTTGGCGAGGTTTTGGGGCGTGGGGTGGGAGGCGGGATTGTGGGAGGTCTAGTGTCGCAGGAGGACAAAATCTACGACCCCAGCTTTACCGTCTTACTTCCTATTTATAGAGAAATGCGCCTCCAGGCCCATGTTTCAGCCGCACTACCTATACATTCTGTGATTATAGCCTTGATTATAGGCCAATTAGTGTTTTACATGATTATGGAGGAGTTCTGGTACAACTTGTCCTTGCTGGACTGCATATCAATTAGGCCTCATATGTGAGTCCATAACAGATCCCAAATACAAATCCCAAACATCACAAAGCTATTCTCTAAGACCTGAGAGGATTCGTACCCAGGCCCAACATCGGTAATGGCTAGAGAAGGAGAGGTCTAATTGCTCATGGATCTAAAGGATGCTCAACTCCACGATTCAACCATCGAACAATGAAGAAGGTAAAAAAATTGAGGAATAATCGAATGGAGATGGTGACCGAAGGGAAGAAGACGATGATAAGGAAAAGAGATCACCAAGAATGGAAAGGCAAATGGAGGTTGGTCGAATTGGGAATGAGATGGATGGAGTGAAATCGGTGAGGAAGATGGAGGAGAGTGGAGGCTACCCGGACTACGAAACTACTTTGTCAATTTTATCATCATTTTTTTATTATAGAAAGACAAATTTTGTTGAACACATTGTAAACTTGAGTTGCATTGCATCGAAGCAAAAGCTAAAAAACCAAACAACCCAAGACAACTCAACAATGAAGCAAAGAAACAAACACACTGAAACTGAAAGCAACACACATGAAAACAACTAGAAAATAAATCAACAAAGAGCCTCGAAAGGTTTAGAGCCACAAATAACATCCAATAACGCAGTTGAAGCAAGGAAGTATCGAGCATAAGAGAACTAAGGAGTGTTGCAGCACATCTCCCAAAGGAAATAGCAAAAAACACTTTTAACGTCTGTTTTTAGGCTCCTTTACGACCCTTTTCGGGGGATGCCTAACAAGGGACACAGTAAAGTCCAAAAACAACGTCGCTTTTTTTAGGGGACACCATAAAAGACTTCTGGTGTCCATTTCTTTTAGGGACGCGTAAGGATTTTTTTATAATTAAAAAAAAGCTCACAAACTTGACAGCCGGAGGGCATTGCTCATCTAGATTTGGATCGCGTGAGAGCATCAAATGATAAGGTAAGCAACCCATAACAACGAAACAAATCTTAAAAATAATCCAGAGCTAGATGAATGTAATTGGAATGAATAGCACCAACACACAAACTTAGGTTTAGATCTAAATGTGAATTTAAAAATTGGAGAGGAGACAAAATTGGAGATTGGAGTCAAAATCGCACCAACAACAAACCGAGGTTCGAATCGGGATGCTCGATGATGAACCTTGAGCCCAAGATGGGTGACGGCAAACAACGGCCAATAGAGACTGAAGAAAGAGGTAGAGAAAAAGATATACTCGTCTTACCTCCTCCCACCCAATATACTTTGAGATGACAGGAGTATACTTTTGGCGTCCGTTTATGTTAAAGGGACGCCCAATATGTTAAAATTCCGGCACATAATTATAAAAATGACACCCCTTTATTTTTTACTTCTCTTTTTAAAAAATGAACATCTCTTGAGTAAAATCTATTTTTTGTAGTAGTATAGGTCACCCAAGTGAACCATCGTGGTTTGAAGCTTTGCGTGTGAAGAGAGAGCGGGCAAAATGACAAGTCCAAATGCCGGGAAGTAGAGAAGAATGAACAGACTCAAGCTTTAGCTAACACAAGTGTGGAAGTTGATGACTAAACAAATAAACCTACAATGACATACAAGCAAAAACCATACCGAAGCATGAAAGAACCAGATAAACAAACTGAAGATAGAAGAATGCCAAAAAACAAAGAGGCGCAGAACGTATAAAGGACCTCTAAATGGTTGTTGACGAACTTAGAGGTCCCTAATATTTTCATTTACAAGTGCAGAGCTGTTGGTTATGATTAGTTTTGATGATGTCCTATATAGATGTCATTATTAAAAGCAAAAAGATTGAGTAATATATTTATCTCCTACATTGACTGACTACTATATTCAATGTAGATTAGTCCAAGTTGAATTATAGATCAAGAAGGAGATAAGAAATTATAGAAGGGGGAGAATTCCAAGTTGAATTATAGATCAAGAAGGAGATAAGAGATTACAAAAAGAAGAAATTGAAGAAAATGTCAAGTTCAAGAAGAAGAAAAGATATTGAAGAAGGTAGAACTTGCAGAGAATGATGAGCCCAAGTTAAATGATGAAGAATGATGGGAGATGGAAGAAGGAAGACCTTGATGAATGGAATGAGAATATCATTAGACAAGTTCTAAGATTGATACTAGAAGTCTCCACTATCAAATTGAAGTTGGAATGACTCAATTCAGAGTTAAAATAAGCAAAAGGGAGCTTCAGGATGATATAACTCGAGTCATAAGGTTACAACTCGAGTCAAATACTTAGCTACAGTGTTTTTGGGTTTCTGGACTGATCCAACTCGAGTTATGTATGAGTAACTTGAGTCAATATGTGTTCTCAGCGTTTCTGGACAAGTGCAACTTGAGTTATCACCTACGTTATACTCTGTTTCACATTTCAGCTGGCGACCTCTGGTATTTCGGTGATATCTCCCAAAACAGAGATCAGATCGAGGCAAAACCAGTGGCATGTGGAACTAGACTCCCAATGCGTCATTTTGATATACAATTCAAGCCCAAAGGAGTTTCGATCAAGGAGATATGAATTGTTGAAGATGGGACTGAAATTCATGCCACATTGCTGACCAAGCCTTAATGTTTTGGGTGTATCTCACAAACTACAAATCCAATTGAGCTGAAATTAGTGGCATATGAAATAAGACTCAAACTTATTTCCATGAAGATTTGAACCAGTCAAAAAGGAGTTCAGACCAAGGAGATATGGCCTTTGAAAGTTGACACTCAAAATTCTAGGTTCAGTTCAGAATAGGTTCGATTCTCTGGATATAGCTCACACTATGCACAACCAAATGGAATGAAACCAATTTCATATGAATCTAGACCCAACAAGTGTTTCATTGAATTTGGAAGCAACCATGAGCTTTTAACTTGAGTCATACTTGGCAACTCGAGTCATAACTCAAACAGAAAGCAACCAGAATTTTGGAATTCAGTAGCAACTCGAGTCTTGACCACCAACTCGAGTTATTCAAGAAGACAGAAGAGCAATAGGAGCACTCCGAGAACTCGAGTCACGAAGGGTAACTCAAGTTACTCGCAAACAAAGAGGAAATGACATTTGTGCAACTCAAGTTCCAATGATGCAACTCGAGTCAAGAAGAGACAGATAGCTTCTGGAGTAAAACATAACTCAAGTCAATAAGTTTCAACTCGAGTCAGAATCCAAACAGAGAGCTTTTGGCACTTAAATAACTCGAGTCATGTGGAACAACTCGAGTCAACCTCTCTGCATCAAAAAATCACCGCATCTGAGATTCTCGGATTCTCATCAAGAACATCTAGTTGAATTCCAAAAGAACTTATACTACTTCTTAACATCATTTATGTATAAGTTTCGTGTGATTAAAGTTTGAGATTACATCAAACTTGACAGAAATCAAAATCTGTCACAAGCATGAAGAAGGAGTTTCTGCAGATTTTCAGAAATGGTAGAGAAGATCGAATTCAACAAGTAACTTGAAGAAATGAAGTTGAATGCTCAACTGTAATGTTCTCCAATGGATTCAAATGTTCAAACTGTGAAATGCTCCAACAAACAGAAGCCTCAACTGACAGAATTTCAAATTATCTCAACGGTAATATTTTCCAACGGTCATATACGCTCACAACGGTTATATTCAAAAATGGAGAAATTGCTTAATGGTCTTCACTGATTATAAAAGGACAACCATTCAAAATGGAGACAATGATGAGAAGAGCTTGCACTTGTCGAAATGCGATATTCGAATCCTACATTTAGCTCACACGCTCTCGTTCTCAATGCTTGTATAGTTCATCATAGAGAGTAAAATGATTTGTATTGTACTTCGGTGTTTATTCATTCACTTCGAGAGAGAAGATTTATCTGTAAACATTCTATCTGAGAGTTACTCAAGATTGGGTGATCTTGAGTGGTAAACACATCATATTGATTATAGCTTGTAAGGGGAGTGAATACTAGGAAGAGGATTACTTCGAGTACAGAGTGTGTAGTCAAGCGGGTGTATTGATTACGGTTGTAAGAGGGAGTGAATCCTAGTGAGAGGATTACTTCAAGTACGAACGTGTAATCAAGTTGAAAGAAGATAGTGGATTGAAAATCTTAAGCGAGCTTGGGGACTGGATGTAGGTCAAGGATTGGGTCGAACCAGTATAAATCAGTTTGCATATTCTCTTCCCTTATCTCTTACATTTCCAGCATATATATTTGAATGACTGAATATCGCTTTATAAATTATTTCTGTCATTCAAATAGCTTTCAGTAAGTTGCAAAAAGAATTTCAAAGTAATTAAAGTTCTATCAAACACCCAATTCACCCCCCTCTTGGGTGATAGCCAGGTCTTTTAAGAGCTTTTTGCAAAAGCTTCGCCAAAACCAAGAACATATTCAAAAGGCTCATCTAAGAATGCTTCCTTGCAGAATGACTATATTGAGGGATGCAAATATGTAACACCTGAGTGATAAGAAGTGTCCAACAGGGACAATTGATATAAAGAGGAGAGTGACCAGTCACCATTCTCAAGCTACAAAAGAAAGAAGGTTTGAGCAACCTCCTAAAGGTCCAAGAAAAGGAATCACATATTGAACGTGGGTTAAATTGAAGATGAGCATCATGGTTCGGTTTAATTCTCTTCATGTCCCAAGATATCCCATCGGTTATGGGTCTCTTTCATTTCGTTGCAAGAACCAAACAATTGGACACTTCAGATGAAGATTGAACTCTAACCCGTTTACAACTAAAACCCTGGATACAGAGCCTTTCATTTCCGAACAGAGTATATATGATGAAGTAAGAGAAGAAGGCAAGCTCAAAAAGGCACTAATAGGATCATGAAACAAAGGAGTCCAAGTCATAGAAAATCCTGAGCCATCAAACGATCTGGATGAAGCATTAAAGGCCAAAATCTTATGCCTAAGACCTCTATTAAGAAAATAAAATGATTAAGGTCAACTCGTACCTTGATTAAGATCACCAAACGATCACCACATCAGAAACATCCAACAAATAATCTGAACTTCCTGCTTGAGAGACCAATGGAGATTAATAAGGGATTGGAGCTTGCAATTTGAACATGCAAGGAACCAAGAATCTATGTGAACACATAATATTGCAGACAATAATCTATATGACTATAACTAGTCTTTGGCAACACCATCAACTATGAAAGGTGAGCAATAAACCACCACAGAAAAAGAAAGCTAAGTAGAAACAACAAAGCCCAAGAAGCACCTTGTTATTTCTCATTTTTCGCTATGATTATTTTTTGGTTGAGATAATATGTTTATTTTTTAATTTGATGAAATCTATCTCTTATAAGTTTTAATATAAATAGGGTTAAGGTACAAAAATGCTCAAGTATTTTACCCCGAAGAGCGCCCAACACCAAACGCTTTTTTAGGTGCAAAACTACATATGAACTTTCAAAAACAGTGCAAAACTGCCATCACCATTACATTCCATTAACCGACGGATCGGCAATGTGAAAAATACCAAAATGCCCCTTAAGTATAAAAAAAACCTCTCACAGTCGATTCATCTACTTTTACACTTTGTAGATGAAGATTCCTCTACTTTTGTTGGCTCTCATCACCAATTGCATACAGGTCCAAGAATTTACAAGAAAAAATGTCGCTAGTATCCCCAAAATGCAGCCATTTCAGTTTGCTCAAATCAACCTTCTACATCGAAATATTTAAACTTTGCATTCATAGTTGTAGTATAAAGAAACTCATTCTTTACAATGTAAAAACATGGCCAAGAAAATAAACATTAAAGTGAAGTGATTTACTTTACGTGGGACCGTTGAGGTGTGGAAATTGACCCTTCGATCGTGAATCACCAAAGAGGGACCTCACGAAAATCTTATGAGATGATCCCAAGAACAGTTGGAGATATGTTTCACTAGGTTTGTGCATATGAATAGGTCTGTACAGAAGAAACAAAGGATGTTAGGGGCCACGGTAAAATATTATAACACAATTACTTGGTGTTATACGTACGCACCTCGAGAAATAGTGGCCACGGTAAAATATTATAACGACTTTTATATTTTAAATAATATTTCTTCTATATGACTACATAAAAATGTTCAAAAAAGGAGTTAATAAATAATATAATATTAATAAAAAGTTACACATTTCGGAGAAATTATAACAACTTTCAATTTTTAAATAATGTTTTTTAAAAAAAATTAAGATATGGATATATAAAATCTAATTCACATTTGTTTCATTTGGATTAATTGTTTAAATTTATGTTGAACATATCATATATGCTCTATCTTCAATAACTTCAAGTACCAATTATAAGAGCCCCTATTCACAAAACTCTTCGCCACAATTGCAACCATAAATAAATTTGTCGAGTTTCTTTAAAGATCAATCATCGAAAGGTTCATTGAGCTATTAGAGATTTGTTTCAAGCAAACTTTCAAGTCCTCATATTGTTTATGTTTAATTTGTTATGTTTTACTTACACCATAATTCTTTTATTCCACCACCACCATTTGTGAATAATCCTTCTTCTTGAGGATAGATCTTATAGCTTGAGTTCCAATTCTTTAATTGAGAGTTGTTAGTTAGCTTATAGCCAAGGTCCACCAGTCTCTTACAACATTATGGCCCACCAAGCCGAACCTGATCCATACCTCTCCCAAACTCAGGATGTATCATTTCCTTCCTTTAATCAGTCCTTGCCTCTTAAAGGAGGTTCATCCTCGAATCTTTCGATGGAAGCAAGATTCATAAGCCCGGATCCGGGATGTATCATTCCCTTTCTTTAATCATCCCTTCCCTCTTAAAGGAAGTTCATTGTAACATCCTAAATTTTGGGATTATAAAATATGAATAATATATGGAGATTAATTATAATTTTTTGGTTTAAAATAATTATGAGAATAATTATTTAGGAAGTTTAGAGTTAATTTCATGGAAATAATTAGAAAATAAAAATCAAGGAAATAATTGCAAGGGATAATTTTGGGAATAAAACCCAAAAATGCAATTTTTCTTCAATATTCAATAATACCCAACCTGTTTGAACACGTAAAAGGCACTGAATTCAGTCAGCAAATAAGCTAATAGCCATACTTCACCAGCGGGATTAACTCACATGCAAGGCCTACAGCACCATGCTTCTCTAGACCCTTAGGTCTTTATATAAGTGTTATTCCTTAAGTCTCATTCATTCATCTTCCTGCATCCAAAACTGAGAAAGAGAGAGTTTGAGAAAAGGCGAGAAAAGAGAGAAAGAGAGAGTTCAAGCATTGGTTGCTCTGTTCTTGCTCCATAAAAGCAGGGGTTGTTGTGGTGTAGAGAAGCAGCGATATCAAGGGAGTTGAGCTTTGCAAGAGGTAATCCTTCCCTTGCTTTCATGGTTTAGTTGCTGCTTATAGGACTCTGTATTTAGGAGTTTAAACAGAGGAAGTTTTAGCATATTGAAACCCAAGCTTAATGTCTATATGAGGCTAGGAAGTTGTTCATATATATATATATGTGAAACAGATTAGCCATTACTGAGATTTTTCATGAAAATTTATACAGTAGATAGTAGACTCAATAAGGTTTAGAACGAGCAAAAGAACAGCCAAAACTGATGAGTAGATTGGGAGTTATGATTTTTCAAAGATTAACACCACCTCAGCAACCCTACCTCGGACCTCAGCACCTACCTCACCACCTCAGCAACAGTACCTCAGACCACACCACCTCAGCAATACTACCTCGGACCTCAACACCCACCTCACCACCTCAACAACACTACCTCAGACCACACCACCTCAGCAACACTACCTCGGACCTTAGCACCTCAGCAACACTACCTCAGACCTCAGCACCCACCTCATCACCTCAGCAACGCTACCTCGGACCTCACCACCTCAGCAACGCTACCTCGAACCTCACCACCTCAGCAACGCTACCTCGAACCTCACCACCTCAGCAACACTACCTCGGACCTCAGCACCTCAAAGAACACTACCTCGACAACACCACCTCAAGCAACACTACCTCGACCTCAAGACCCACCTCATCACCTCAAGCAACACCACCCCGGACCTCACTCACCAAGAACATTGTCCGGACCTCAAGACCCCACCTCACCACCTCGTAACACTACCTCGGACCACACTACCTCAACAACACTACCCGGACCACACCACCTCAAGAACACTACCTCGACCTCACCACCTCAAGCAACACTACCTCGGACCACACCACCTCAAGCAAATCTACCCTGACCACACCACCTCATCGTACTACCTCGAACCACACCACCTCAAGAACACTACCTCAAACCACACCACCTCAAGCAACACTACCTCGGACCTCACCACCTCAAGCAACACTACCCCGGACCTCAAGACCCACCTCACCACCTCAAGAACACTACCTCGGACCACACCACCTCGGCAACACTACCTCGGACCTCAGCACCTTAGCAACACTACCGCGGACCACACCACCTCAAGCAACACTACCTCGACCTCAAGACCTCAAAGCAAACTACCCCGGACCACACCACCTTAGCAACACTACCCCAGATCCCAACACCCTATCCCAGCATCCCTATCGCAGAACCCTTCAACCTCGCAACCCAGAACCCCAGAGAAATTATTACAAAGGAAATAATAATAATAAATAAATATTATTATTTATAGGAGGTGAATAAATAATAATAATAATATTTATTATTATTTATTAAAAATGATACTATTATTTTAGGGGTTAAAAACCACTTTTAATCCTCTAAAATAATTCGTGTAGTTAGTTACTTTGTGACACAAGTGATGACTAATGACAATGATAAACGTTTATAGGCATACTTTGACACCTCTTATGATTCCAGCATTTTCGGACAAAGTTAAGGATTCAAGTTTGAGGTGGGTAACTATTATCTTATTAGCTTGTATGTATGTATTCATGTATGACTGATCATGTTGCTAGATAATTTGCATGTGTGTATCCTAGTTATGGATTGACACTGCATGTCTCATAGGGCTGCGTGTCCTAAAGGGCTGCGGTCCTTGGCCGTTAACTGCGGTTACGGTATGACTTATTTATTGTGAATTATTCTATTCTGATACATGTGTTATACTGTCTTTTACATTTCATATTTGCATATAAGATTAACTGTTACTCCTGGGGTTCATTCATTTGAACTCCAGACCGCATGAAAGAAGCAGGTAGTAGATCGGGTTCAAGAGGAAAGACGCAGCTGTAAGGGATACAACAGAAGGGATATTTTGTTATAATTAAGTAGTTGGACTGTAATTAACGTTTATTACTTGTTTATTTTGGATTAATGTATTAACATCCCACTATGGGATACATATCACTCGTGATAGGATAGATTCGAATCACGAAAAACTTATCCTCATATTTTCAAACTAAGTTGTTTTATGAAAGATTTATTCCGCAATTAAGTCGTCCAAATCATCTCGATGTCTGTGCGCTTAAACTCTGATAAATAGGCATATTAAGCCAGGGCGTCAATTCATCCTCAAACCTTTCAATGGAAGCAGGATGTGAACCATGCTGACTTTGATACCAAGCATTAGGAACGAAGCCCTAACCATCCTACTAAAAGCTTAAGCTAGTAGTATAGGTGCACTTCAATTCCTTTAAACCTAGATCAAACTAAATGAATTACCTAAATTCAAATTTGGTAACAAAACTTAAGAAATGATTAATTAGCCTATATGACTCAAATTAGGATTTAGAAAACTTGTCAACTTATCTCAATGCCTTGAGACAATATACCTCGATTAAGTATTTCCTTGTATCCCACCAAAATGCAATGGTTACCCTAAAATTAAATGCTAACCAGATTATCAAAATTCCTTGTCAAAATACAATTCTTTTTTAATAAATTTTCCAACTAATGTATTTTTTCCTATAAAATGAAGGACAGAAAAACAATGAGGAAAAGAATTACTATGGATGATATCGACACTGGTGAATCACATATTGGACCACACACTATGGATGCAATAACCTATTTCAGAGCAGTGAAAACAACATTTGAAAGTGACAGCGAAACCATAAGATGTAATATGTCTGTTGCAATCTTAAAAGACTTCAAGAACCCAAGGTAAACTAATTTATACACCTTATATAAAATATATAAATGCATGTATATAAATATATATGCATCCATGCACACATAGATATTAGTATTTAGGTGTCCTAGAGACAATCTATAAGGACAGATCAACACCATTTCTATGTTGTAGTATTTCATTATCAATAAATGAGCACATTTTATCTTTATCAAATTTATATCTTGCCTTTATTTTAAGGTAAATATGTGTTTGAAGATAAAAGCCCTAGGAATAGAACATGTGTTAATATTGAGAATCAATGATGAAGATCATGATCATGAGGACTCAAGAACATTGGATATCCATTGCCTAAAACTTGTTCCTAGTCTTGAATCACCAAGAAAGGGCATTGATGATCTCAATAAGACTAGTACCACATTATCTACATGTACAAGTACAAGGTAGGGACCTCATGGAATAAAGGCATGGTGATGCCTTAACTGATGTTGTGGGTATATCTGATGGAAAACAGATAGCACCGAACAGACCCGCTGAGAGACTCCGCAAAGATTCAATGTAGAGCGTCATTGAATATGTAAAGTCTCTCATCGTTTGGTAGTATGGATTGTCTTGGGCTTAAGGATGTCATCAAATACTATATCCTAGGGTTATACTTTGACTGTAAAATTATATCCGCCTGAAAAAGGAGAGAACAGTATGCTCTTGGGTATAACTCGAATACATAAGTATAGATGGAGATATCGAGAGGACTCACAGTCCCCTACAAAGGATTAGTCATTCATAAGACTGGTAGAGCTTCAATAGGTTTTAATTAACTCAGGAGTCTGTACGCACAACAAGTGATCATGAAGAGTCATGATTCATTGTAAAGTTAATTTAATAAGATTCCTAGTTCTGTGATTAGCTATATTTAGTCAATTAAGAAAGATAATATTTTATCTTTGCTCTTGACAAAATGTGAATCACGATGTAAGGGATGATGGCTGCATGGTATCCAATTATGAAAGATAGATCACTTGATCAACTCAATTAGTTCTGGGGCCGCAAAGTAATGCTAGTATCTTATGAGGTCATTAAATAAATTGGGCCCGTTAAAGGAGTTTCAATTGGAACAAGTTTATTTATGTCAGTGACTAATTGGGCCTAATGGGTCACACACAAATGTTATTCCCGATTGCTTAAAATTAGCAAACTTGGGCTAATAATTGTTATTGGGCTTTATCAAAAATAAAGGTGTAATTGGGTTGAAGTGGGACTCCAAGCCTAATAAGGAGAAAATGGTGTCATATGTGGTGTCCCTAGTGGGAAATCTGTTTCTCCGCAAAAGGGCCCAAATGTGTTAGAAGACCCAACAGGTCTTAAGCCAAAATTGAATTTGAAATTCGAATTTTGAATTTAAGTTCGACATTTAAATTTGAATTTTAATTCAAGAGGTTAGGTTATAAAAGATAATTTCAAATTATATATATATATATATATATCCAATAAAGATTGGATGAAGATAGGAGACATAATAAATAAAGATCAAATTAAAAATGATTTTGAATTTTAATTTAAGAGATGAATGTTATCCATCATCTTAAATTATTATCCAATCAATCAAGATATGAATATGATCCATCATCTTAAATGATTGACTCAATCGATCCATGAAGAAATAAATGTGATCTATCATCTTAAATAATTGATTCAATCAATCAATCAAGATATGAATGTGATTTATCATCTTAAATTCAATCAATCAATCAAGATATGAATTTAATTCATTATGATTTGGATTTTCAAATTCAAGCTTGGATTGAGCCTATCTTGTAAGCACTTAAATTAGGGGTAAACTCTTATAAAGTGCTGATTTTTGGGTGCCCCTTTTCTTGTACGTTTTTTTAGAGAGAAAAACAAGACGCCAATTTGATTGGTGTGTGCCGCCAATTCACGAAAAGTTAAAGTTTCAAACTTGTTCATTCTATCTTTAACCTAATTCCAAAAAACCACCACCTTCTTGAAAAGAGAAAAATCCAAGGAAACCAAACCTCAACCTTGCCTTCACCTAGCAAGCATCCAAGTAGTGGGAGGTTTCAAGAGAAAGAGTTCTCATTGCAATCGGTGATAGCTGTATGGATCAACGTTAAAGGATATCAATAACATCAAAATCTTCAAGTGATCTAAGGTAATCTTAATCTTCAATAGTCATTTTATTAAGTTATCCTAATTCTCAATAGTTGTTTTAACAAGTAATCCTAGAACTCATGAATATAAAAAATTGTTACGAATTCTCATGAGTGCTAGTGAAAGAGTTACGGATTAATGATTAATAACTAATTAGCGTAATGAGTTAAGGTTAATAATTCATGAAGACAAGTAAGGAGTTACGGGTTTTCGCAACGATTAAACAAAAATTGTTTTCAACATCACGAAACTTTGCATGAAAGTTGTGTAATAGGCAAAATTAACCAACAATACATACATACATATACATGCATGCATACATATATTTGTGTGTGTGTGTGGGGTGTCTATATATATATATATGTATATATATCACATGTGACATTGGAAGACGCCACCTTTAAATTCCCACCTTTTCGCAAAAAAAAATTCTGTCAATAATGTCATTTCTAATGAAAATTACCGACGAAATTCCATCGATAATTAATTTTTGATGAACCAAAGTTTGTAAAAAAAAAACCGTGGCAAAGTTCCGACAGAATTTTTGATGGAAAATTTTCATCATAAATTTGGGACGAAAAATAGCAAGTGGAATCTTGCATTGCAAGGTTATGACATATTCCATGGGAAAATTACCCACAGAATTCCATCTGCAATTCTGTGGCAAATTTCCCACAGCATTTCATAAAGAATTTTATGGGTAATTTGCCGTGGAATTACTTGCGGAGAATTCGTGGCTAACTTCCCCACACAATTGCTAACGAAGTTCGTGGAAAATTTTCCATAGGATTGGAAATGGAATTTTGTGGGTAATTTCCCACGGAACTAGAGACAGACTTCTGTGGGTAATCATTCCACATAATGTTCTCACCCTTCATTTTTTTTAAGCCATTTTTTTTTAAAAAAATTTAACTCACTTAAATGAGAAAATTAGCTTGTTCATTGAACTTAACATGTAACAAGTTCAAAGTAACTGAAATATTGGACAAGGCAAAATGTCACAAGTTCAAAGTCATATAAACTCTAAAAAAAGGCCCAATGTAAGTGAAAAGTCATAAGTGTATGGAAGCAATGAACAAACATAAGGAAGCTAGAAGTTCTCAACTCTCACATTTTCAGTTTCTTCATTTGCATTAGTAGCAGAGAGAGCGTCATCATTGGCACGATTAGAGAGAATAGGTAATTGAATCCCCATTCCTTGCAATACGGGCATAATCATATTGGTTTCTTGTTTAAGGTGTTGATTCTCTTGTTTGAGGGATGCAGTATCTTACGTGAGGTGTGTTATCCTCGTGTGCAATTCTTGAAATTTAGAATCCCCCATCAAGTTAATGAAGGAGGTGAGGCAAAAGAAACACTATGTTGATTTTCAAAATCAAGCCCATATATGCAACCCTTCTTGTTCTTGCCACTTGTAACCCCCCACAAATTAAGTCCATCCACATTAGATTGGACACTACCTATCTCAAAACTGACAGATGCCTTTAGTCTCATAAATTCATCGTGCAAACAAAGTACATAAAGAAGTCCATCATGATAGATTTATTTCCATACCAAATTTCTCATATAAGGAGAACACAAAATCTTACATGACTTGATCGGGTTCTAAAAATTAATAATCCAATAAAGCTAATTAGAAAGTGCTAGGACATAAAACAATTATATATGTAGTATTTTAAAATATGATTTGGCATGCATAGATAAGAGGGTCGTTGATTTGTTTCCTAAGGGTACTTTCGAACTTTTCCTAAGGGTACTTATCCATAGAGATCTTTCATACAATAACTTCACCAATAGAAACTCAAGAGCGATAGACATGTTCAAACAATATGTAAGAGTTGCTACCCAATGCTATATTAGAAACATATACTTACATGAGTTGCAACCACATGATGATATGCAAATTCTCTAGTTTTCTTATTATAATGAGTCTTCTTGAACAATTCAAACACTGAAGGCTCTCTTTCAAAATCTTCAGCCTACAGGTATTTATAAAGATGTATTATACAAAGCATTAAATAAATAATGATTGAATCATTTGAAGATAAATTATTATCAGCCTCCTGTTATGCTCAATATTAGCAATACTACCCCTTTGTGTTGATTGCCTCCTTTGTTAAAGGCTCTATTGGTCTTTGTTATCTCACACTTGCTCAAATATTTTGGTGTTGTCCACATTCTCTCTAACTCATTTATCACTTCGTGTGGAATCCACTTAGGATTAAGTTTCTAGTGAAACAAGTTCAGCCGATATTATGCATTGTACCTCTTAAGATATCTGAACACTTCACATTCCATATTCTCTTTACATTATCTTTATATTTAGGCAATCATTTATGTTTTCTCTGCATAAATGAGAAACAAAAAAGATAACAAATAAAACATAACGAGGAAACAACTGGACACAATACAAATATAAGAGATAAGATATATTTCCCATTCTTCAAACCACATTTTCCTATAATTGGTAGGTGTTGTTTTCCAACTATAACATGAATAGTCAAATTTCCCTTGAATTACAGGAAGAATTTTCAAGTACATAACAAACAAAAGTATTGAACCCAGTAATGATTGTAAAAAAAACCATCTTAAATGTTAGAAAGGCTTGATGATATACTAAATGAACAAACAAAATAGTGCAAGCTTGTTAATGTCTTGCGTTGTTCTTTTCAGGATATATCCATATTCAACCTTCAATGGGATCATGATCCCAATGTGATAATCTACCACGAGGACCCTATGGAGTAAGGGTAGGCAAAGATTCTGTTCTAGGAGATGGCATTTGAAGAGATGGGACTTGAGATGGAGAAAGCCAGGTGATAATGAATGTCCAATAATTGATTCATGCAGTTCTAGTAAGGAGGGTTTGTCAGATTCATGATGTAATTAAGGGGGATAATGTAGGTCTATAGTTCACAAAATTGATCCATGCATTTCAAGTGGTAATGAGGGTTGAATAACTAGTTTATGCAATTGAGGAGGTGATACAAATGATAACAATGGTCTAACTACCTTAGGAATAGACGACCTAGAAATTCATGCCCAAGTTATTACCCGGCCCTGTATCTAGGCTCTGAATGGCACTCCTTAAAGGAAGGCTCTTACTTCTTTTCCAACAGCCAACTTCTGTCTGAAGCTCGTATGTGGTTCCACTTCCTCCACCATCGCCTTCTACCGACGTGCACACTCAAACAATCTCTTGGGATTGGGCATTTTTGCTCTACTCATCCTTGAGGGCAAATGCATCGATGTCGATGCTATCATCTATCACGAGTTCTATGCCACTTTGAAGTCAACTTCAAGAAACCTTTGTTTCCCGGCCCTCATCATCAAGTTATGCTGTGACGTTGGCGTCAAGCCATAGAGGAAGGCTCCCACTTTCAGCTCCTATCTCCTTGGAAACTGTGCAACGCATCTCTAGCTAGAAACCCCCAAGTAATGTCCCTAAGGCTCAATTGGCTAGCTCTCTGGCGGGCCTATCAACATCACCAACCCCGACTTTTGAAACGGAGGGCTTCACTGAGCAAGTCACAACCCGACAACGCTTAGTGTCCACTCTCCTCCTCCAACAGTAAATGGTCTAGCAATACATTGCCAATCGCGACAGATGTTTAGCAACCAACCTCCTAGCCAATGTCCCCAGATATACCCCAATGCCGCCATTCCCCGACGCGATCTTTGAGATGACAGGACCAGTCGATGAGCCTCCTACCCAGGTCCCCTCGGGATCCCACAAGTGTAGGCGAGGCAAGAGCCCATAAGGAGCGGATGCTAAGGATACCGCGTCAGAGCCTACTGGGGACGATGAAGGTTCACCGTCTACTGGCACTGTCCACGTAGGCAAAGACTAAATTGACAATGACCACTACCTTGCCAAATCTTTTGGTACTTTCCTGATACAGCTGTTTTGTTGCTTCAATCTTATAACTTCCTAACCACATTCCCCTATTTACTAGCGGCAGGGGCTAAAAAAAACCCATATATTCTATATGTTTCCCCTTTTGTGTGCTAAGTGTCTCCCTTGCCTCTCTCTGCTCCACTAATACAATTCTCTTGGTTCTACTCTCCCTATTCACACACACTCTATTTATCTGCACCTTTTCTCTCTAGATTCGCTTGCTGCTTGCAATGGGGGAATTGCAACAATTAAGTGTAGGGGAGGGATATGCCTGATGTGTGTGCTGATTTATGTGCTACATGAATATGCCCTAAAAACTCCATGTTAGCTTTTTGAAATTAGGGCCAATTTTGAACTTGTGAAATGCACCTAAATTCAAACAGAAACTAACAGCAGTAGAGCAAATATATGTAGAATTGTGTAAAATAAAATTGTTTTAAGGGAACTAAACTGTGTAGACTTGGTAAATTGACAACACTGGGCTGTGCAGTGTGGGGTAAAGTGACAGTAAGGAAGTATACAAATTTTAGCCACATGGAAGGATTTTTTAGCTTTAAATTTCATATTCAATGAGCATGCCTGCTAGTCTTAGAACTCTCTTTGGTTTGTCTTATTTCTCTGATTTTTTCTATCTTGCATATGAATAGAACTATATAGGATAAAGGCCTTCATTTTCACCCCCGAATCTCATACACAAGCCACTGATATCATGATCTCATTGCAACCCTTTTAAGTCATACACTAATATAATAGGAAACAAACAGCTAGTTTGATTGAAACATGTGTGTTATAGTGCTATAGCATACTGACCCAGATGAATGCTGTGATAAAATGGTGCCTTGTTGTGGTTCAAAAAAAAAAGAAGAGAAATTAGTTTAAAACACAAGGCGCCAACACAAAAGAGGGTTTGCTAGCACAACATCATGTTTACTTGTACTAAAAGTCTGTTTGGTACCTTGTGATAGCATTCTCATTTCATCATCCCCATACATACAAACAGCCACCCTTGCATTACAACCCAAGAAAGTCCTTTTGATGCAAGTATATCCAGATGCGAGGTTGAATCTTTAGAACTTTGACAGGCCTATAGTACTTCTAGGCTAGCATGGTTGAGAGAAACAAGTCCCCCAATGATAAAGCGATATAAACTTTATCTGAGAGTCTCTCCACGCCCCCTTGCTAGAGCAATACCCTACACAATGTTCCGCCAGTGATGCGCAGTGGGATTGCCTACACAAAAGAATTGAACTTAACATAATGGTAGGATACACAGTTCTTAGGATAAGATTTAAGCTATGAGGTTACTTATGCTCTATCTTTTTATCTTTGTTTTTCCCAGAAGTGCAAAAAGCCAAGTGTGGGGGAGTTTGATGAGTCATATTCACGTGTGTTTTGAGTATTTTGAATAGTAATTATGAGCTTAATTGTATTGGATCTAATAACATGTGTTAGAATTCATTCACATAGAGAAATAGAGCATAGATTCTATAAATTGTTGCATTCGCCTTATTATCCTGTACATGTACATAAGAAAAGAGCTACTTTATGGTTTACTGTGAAAGTGCATGACAAAGCTGATATAATGCTACAACGTATGGTATCCTTACTTCTGTGGTAGCAATATGATGCAACCACTGTGTTGTAGCATCATAAGTGATGCAGAGTCATGTGTTACTTTACGCTGATATTTCCTCGAGGGTTTTTTAGGAATTTAATACAGGTTATCAAGACAGACGTTTAGATGATGGTTGAATTGACGAAGGCTAAAATAGAAGATGCAAAGAATCAAAGAGAAGATATGAAGAATCCCGTAGAATTAAAAAAGGATCAATCAACAAAATCTAGGGATTTGGACCTAACAGATTTGTGTTAGTTCTCATGTTTTTTATGTTTTAAAGATAATGTAATTAATTCTTAATTTTCGATGAAAATTTGAAGTTTCTGTTTTGCCTCTAGTTAAATAATTAATGCCTTGAGTTATATGCTTCAAAGTTCAAATGTTTTAAATCTTTTCTTCCCGCCAGAGGTACCTCGAGTCAGTTATTCATATGCCTCTTGGTTGTTTTTCCTTGATAAAATGATTTTCGAATTTGCCTCTAGTCACTTAATAATTGCCTCAAGGCATGCGACTCAAGGCATTTTTCCTTATACCTCCAGGCATCAATTTATTTGATCTAATGGCAAACTTGTTATTATGCTATAATCACTTTATGCCTCTAGTCATCTAATAATTGCCTCTAGGCAACTTGACTCAAGGCATTTGGTTTATGCCTCACGTAGTGATTGCCTCTAGTCATTTAATAATTGCCTCTAGGCAATATGACTCTAAGCATTCTATCCATGACTCAAGGCAAATTATTCTTTTATTCATTATTTCAATGCTTTCATTTTTGCCTTCGGTCAAGTAATTTTTGACTCTAGGCACATGACTCAAGGCATCAAATAACTGACTCTAGGCAAGCTCGTCAATCTCATTATTATGCCAAAAATGACTTTGCATCTAGTCAAATAATAGTTGCCTCTAGGCACATGACTCTAGGCATCATATTTTGACTCAAGGCAAAATCTTTCCAACATGATTTTCAACCAATTTATTTTTACCTCGAGTCAAGCTAAAATGCCTCCAATCAATATGCCTCTAGGCAACCTCTTTTTAACTAGGGTCATATCTTTCTATTTTCCAAAATTACCGTCTCCGGAAAATCTAAATCAACTGATTATGATTTTATTTCTTCAAATCATTTCTCATTTATATTCTTAAATTCTTTTAATCATTTTGGTGATAAGTTTCAGATGATTATAACCTAGATTAACAACAAATTGTTATAAAGTGATTTGTGTGTTAGAACGCATTAAATGCAGTTGCCAAAACCAGTGATATCCTCAGCAACCATTTCTTTGATCAATGTAAAGCATTTACTGATATTCCGCTCGAGTAGTAAATGCTATTTCTCAACGGGCAAAACAAAAGGAATGAAGAATGTTTGCGAAGACCAAAATCATTAACAATGAAAGTGATCAACAAAGCTTCATCTGTCTAACAGCTATATTCAAGAGTCACAAAGGTTAATCTTCAAGCTTCACCAACGGTCATTAATTGCAACAACTATAAATACTAGAAGCATTGAATTTTCCAACTACTAAAAACGTTGTGCACTCAATTCGAATTTATTGCAATCTACTGTTTCATTAACTTCGCTAATATCTTCGGATATTTCTATGTAATTCAGTGTTTATCTTTTATCAACTCGTGAGGAGTTTCTAAACACTTATTTGATTATTTGATTTGTGAAATCTTAAGGTTGTGGAACCTTAAGTGTGAGTGTACAATTGCAGCTTGTAAGGGGGAGTGAGTCCTAGTGAGAGGATCATCCAAGTACAGTGTGTAATTGTAATTGTCTTTGAAAGATAGTGGATATCCCAAGAGTTCAAGGGATTGGACGTAGGTCGAAGAGTTAGACCGGACCAGGATAATCTCTTGTGTCTTTCTGCTCTTCTCTCTGTCTCGGTTTTAAGTGTTCTTGAGCAATTAGCGAAAGAATTTTATAATCACCTATTCAGCCCCCTCTAGGTGATATTTCATCTTCAATTTGGAAGGCCCAGTTCATTAAACATACGATGCGAAAGGATCTAACTATAAGAGAAAAGAGAGACACGAATTGAAGACCATCAATAAAAGTTGTAGAAGAAACCTGATTCTTCCCCGAAGCAAGACGAACTGAAGAAGACGTTGAGACGTCGATGCTCCTATGCCTTGGATCACTCCGACAATATTTTCTGTTTTCTTTTATTTTCTTAGTTTAACTGTTCCATGGGCTGTTCTACTGTACTCTATTTTTGTTTCCCTCATTAGTCATGAACTAAATTTCCATTAGCTGAATGAGGAAGGATTTGTCACCGTAGAATAAACTCATTTTTCTAAGTTTTTAATTCAATATATTCATTTTGTTTAACAGTGATTTAATGTCTTGTCTATTAGTTGGCCGCTAATGGGCTAGATTAGTGGCCTCGGCTTACTGGAAAGGAGTCAAGGTTAGACCTCTATTAGATAGTGTTTTGGGCATGCTTGTGCGGGGCTTGACTCAAATTGTAGGCTATAGGAATGGGTCTACTACTCATAGCCAATACACCTAGGTTAAACTGACACTCTAAACTTGAAAATTGCCATTGGAATTTGGGAGAGGTATAGCAAGGAGTGTACTTACGGAATGCGAGACGCTTCGTATAGGTTAGTGGTGTGCTAACTGAATAACATTGTGAAAGGCATTTTATTGTAGAATTGCGGAAGCTGTGCAACAAAATGCTATAGCAATTCGTCACATGCAAACTAGGGGAATAATGTGACTTATACTGAAATTTGAACACGTTTGTTTTTAAACGATATCTTTCAACCGATTTCGATCACTCATTTATTTTATTTGTTATTAGTAATAGATAATCAAACAAACAACCAACTCTACTCTCATCACACATAACTTTCACGAGAAACCAGCTCACAATTGGTATTGACAATCTCTGTCGGACGATAACTATACTTACTCTTTATTACTTATTTGACTGGTTTACTTGCCACGAGGAAATCAACCAACAATTATCATATATCTATTGTCAAGTCACACAAACAATGTTCAATACCTTTCAAATGAATACATCTATCTATATTGGACACGCCCTCCAACCTTAACTTCATAGGGAAGGTGAATGGACAAATGCTCAATTAAGTCAAAGAACCCGCGTGAAAGACTTTCTCAAACTTGCACAATGTCACAACATTTTGCTGTAACAACTCTAGTGGATCTCACAACAAGGTTGTTGAACAAAGTTGTGTAAAGAATTGACTAACCTCCACGATAGGATTGAAGACATTTCAGGAAAAATCGCAAAGGCAATAGGAAGCAAGCATTCCATGAACACATGACAATCATGACTCTTAACTCCATACAAATTTGCTTCCTTCATGTCAACACATCGGGCTAGATGAGATGCATATCCATATGGGAGCTTCAAGTTTTTCACCCATTGACAAATATGTCATTTATGTTCTTCATTCAATGTATACTTTGCAATCAGTTTCACCATTCTCCCTCTTACTGCAACAAGTTCATCATCCTTTCGTCGGCAATTATCTTTTGTTATCCCCTTTGTGTCCATAACAATATGAAACAAATTTTCAAAGACATTTTTCTCAATGTGTATGACATCAAAATTATGTCGAATGAGATTAATTTTCCAATAAGAAAATTCCCCAAATATGCTGTGTTTTTTCCAATTAGTGGCCTTATACGCTTCAATTGGCAAAGTTTTTCCATACTCAGTGACATTTGGCATATTTTTAACTCTTTGCCAAATTTCTCTCCACTTAATCGGGGTGGGGGCATTGATTTATCAACTCTATTCTTCAAAAAAGATGTTTTATTTTTCTGAAATTGATGGTCAATGGGAAAGAATTGTCGATAGCAGTCAAAGAAACATGTTTTTCACCCATACTTCAACTGGAATGCTTTTGAGTTCTCCATACATATTGGACATAATAGTCTCCCCATGGTCATTCAACCAGACAACATACCATAAGCTGGCAAGCTGTTTATTGTCCACAATAATGCAACTCAATAGGAAAGTTTTGTCTCAAAGAAGCATCATATGTTGACACCCACTCACCCCACAATAACTTTAATTCATCTATCAATGGTTGCAAATACACATCTATTTTTCCCTTTGGATTATTTAGGACTAGGGATGATCAATATCAAGAACATATATTCCCATGTCATGCATATATCAGGTGGTAGATTAACTATCACATGCCAACAATAATATTGCCTCCCAGTTGCCCCAATAGCATAAATCCATCCGCACACAATCCAAGCCTCACATTTCTTGGATCATATGCGAAGTCCAGATATATTATATTAAAAACTTTCCATGCTTTACCATCAGACGGATGAAAGAGAACATTAGAATCTTGACGATTCTCAGAGTGCCATCTCATTTCCTTTGCCACTATTTAGAACCAAATGACCTTTGCAATCTTGGAATAAGAGGTAAGAAAAACAGCTACTTCCTTGCGACTTTATTGTTTCTTCCACGACACTTCTTAAAGGAATATCTTTCCTCACAACAAAACTTGCATCATGTTGCATGAGCGTCATCTTTATAATAAAACATACACCCATTCACCCAACAATCAATCTTCTTATAATCTAGACCTAGCTTCGACACTAACTTCTTTGTTTGGTACAAATCTGGAAGCATAAGACTGTCTTTAAGTTGTGTCCTTACCATGAGTTAGGAAACTGAATTAAATGCATGTTAAGACAAGTTAGTTGTTGCCTTAATACTTAATAATTGCAATGTTGTTGAAAGATGAGATTCTTCACAACTTTCCCACAACGGTTGTTGGCATCTCTTCAACAACTTCATTTGCATTAGTATTTTGCATCCATCACCATCATCTCATATTGACTTAGCTGATTTTCAAGTGCCCCATATGAGGCATGTAAGCCACTTGGTATTTGAGACATGGACTAACGATTTTCTACTCATGTTTCACCATAACTAGCCCATACATAAAGTCTGGAATGAATCCCTTCCTATAGAAGTGCACCTTTACCTCATCAAAAGGTAGATAATACATACCTTTACATTTCACACATAAACACCTAAGCTCTCCCCCTTTTTGAGAATAATGTGATTGGTATGCATATTCAAGAAACCCATCAACACTTTGCTCGAACTCTACTGTCACCCATTTAGTACTCAAATTAATTTTGTTATACATCCATCTTCGATGTTTTGGCACTTCCATTCTAAGAAACAGAATTTCTAACTAAATACTAAATTAGATTTGGAGCAGACAAAAACAAGTTCTAGATCACATTTTATGACAATAGGCATGTATATGATGTTGTCATGAAAACTATTTGCAGCAGTAAAGAGTGATGAAGAAAACTGTGGAAATATATATGTAAACTCATGATAATGTCTGCAACTAAAAAGGTGTACCAGCAATGTACCAGCCATTTGAATCAACATACTAATGTCAAGAGAGCATCAAGAAGAGAAAAACATTTACATGATGTTCTGAAACTTAAGAATTAAATAACAAATATGAAGGAACTACCTCAAGAGCACTGCTAATGTAAAATTTAAATCCCCACCATGTTTACTCACTTAGATTCAACCTAACATCAACAAACAGCTTATCAAAACAATACTTGGCAGAACATAGGAAGGACAAGTTTTTGTAGGATAAAAAAGTTTAAAGTACCTCACTGCTACATTTTCAAAACAAAACATAGTTAAAATTTAGAACTGTTTTAGCTCTTAGAAGTCTCAAAATGTGACAGCAAAAAGGGCCAAAAATTCAGCAATTATAGACAATTTAATCAACTACAATGCATCATAACCAAGACTCTTCAGAAACTGATTTAGCAACAGTGAAGTATGCAGCAATTAATGTGAAACACACTAAGTTAAAGAATGCAAGTGGCTTGAACTTTCATATTTAGGGTTGTACAAAAATCCATCTCGATTATTGCGCAAATATCTTTCATGAGTGTCGAAATAAAATTAAGCTTGTTGTTACAGAATTAATATTTTGTATAGAGAGGAGAGAGGGAAAGAGAGAAAATAGAGAAGAACATATAGGGTTTAAAGAAGAAGAAGAAGAACAGAGAAACAGAGGGAACCTAGAGGAAGAAACAAAGAAGCAGAGAGAATTCAGAAAACACAGTTATTTCATATCACTCACGACCTGATTTATAATAGCATAAGGCCCCTTTTTATATAGAGAGGGATCCCAACTATTTGACTAGCCTAAAATGCAATCTTACTAAAAGATTCTTCTAACAGCTATATCCCAACAAACTAACTAATTTTTAACTCTTTATTATATTTATATATCAATAACCCCACCCAAAAACACCCTTGCCTCAAGTATGGAAAACAACAAAAATACAACTCCGAACAATCTTTTCAATTTGGAAAAACCTCTGCTAACTATAGAAAATATGAGTCCCAACTAAGAACTTTGTCTTCTGAGCTTGTTGGGGATTCCACCATCTGCAAAACATAAGTGACTTACTAATTTTTCCATATGTAGCAAAACCCCAGATGTTATCCACTGTAAATTAGAGAAAACCAGAGCCAAGAAGCATCTTGACTAACTCCCCTTTGAACCAAACAAGCAGTAGACTTTGTGTCGGACAGAATTGAAAAATTAAACATCTGTTTGCTGCAGCCTTGGATTATAACTTGTATAAAACATGGTCAAGCTTTACAAACACTAGTCAAGGACATTCTAACCAAAAACAATATCAAAATCAAATGCCTTTTAGTTTTTATGATATAAGTTGTAAATATTGTGTTTCCCCTCGTGGCATCCTAGCCTATCTAGAAATTTAAACAAACCCAAACGTGGGAAGCATACAACACCTATAAATCCTCTCAATGAGTTAACTCCTGACAACAAGTTTCATCTTTGACGAAACAAGATTGCTTCCACACCAAAAAGTTTCTGCAATTTCACATAAACATGGAGATTAACATTATTTAAAAAAATGATTGGTACTACACTGGAATAGCAACAAAGTCGCAATATGGGTGTAATTATATCCATATTAAGGTGAACTAGCACCTTTTGCATGTTGTAAGAATAAAATGACAATATAAAGGTGAACTAGCACCTTTTGCATGATGTAAGAATAAAATGACAATATAAATACTTGTTGAGTTTTTGAGCTACATTAAATGTAATAGGTTGCTCAATTTGTTTCTGGAGTTCCTCACCCTATTATGAATTATTAAAAGAATTCCGTCGAAAATGCAATACTGCATGGAATTGTTAACTGCAATATTGCCGATGCAATACTTCTAAGCTCAGCATGAGAATGTTTCAAAGGAAGGGTATCAGAACATAATTGAGAATGTAGAGGTTCTCTTCGTATTGATGATTGCTTTACGGCTTCACATTTAAGATCGATTGAGCATATGTACGGTGAGCATGGTCTTCAAGTTTTGGAGGCATTACGCAACAATCCAACTATTGTTGTGCCTTTGATGTTGGGGCATCTTGAAGAGAAACTTGAGCAATTGAAGCCCATTCATCAAGAACTCAAAAAGCTTGGGCTCAAGTTTATGCTGACAACCACGCCAAATCCCCTTGCTTTTCGATCCAAGTGTGCTTATGCGATTCTTTTTAATTGTATGAAGCAAGAACCTTAAGTTTGTATTGTAGTTGGATTAAATTTGTTTGGTTGAATATTGTATTTACAACATTAGTATTAGTGTAAATAACTATATAGCTTCAAGAGCTGACAAACTTATTATAAAAAAGTGGCTTCTGATTGAAGTCATTTTTTTCAACTTTTGAAGTGACTTTTTTCAGCTTCTAGAAAAAAATGTTAGAGATAGATGAACAAATAAACAATGTACTATTATATATACATTTGTATCCATTATAATATATTTAATTACTTACTTTAGAGTTTCTTAAATTTAAAGTTTATGTCAATTATCACAATATATATTCTATTTTATTCTTTATAATATATTTAATTACTTACTTTAGGGTTTCTTAAATTTAAAGTTATCTTCAATTAGCACAATATATATCATAATGTATGTATGTATGCATGCATGTATTCAATAAGATTCATATCATTTTCATATCAAATCACTTTTCAAACACCATCCTATTTGGGAAAAAAGTCACTTTAATAAGTCACCATTTTATTTCAAACACAAATCACATTTACAATCACGGCTATCCCGAACACAAATTTTATCCTTTTATCTTCTTTTTTTGCATGAATTCATCTTTTAAAAAAAAAAGTCTATATACTAAAAAACATACACATAATAAATGGGAAAATAAGGCTATATACCGTAATCTCAAACAATTGGCATGTGTCCAAACCCAAAACATCGATTATACAAGCAAATCTGACACGCCCAAGAATTAAAAAACAAAAAGAAAAAAAAAAAAAAAAAAACAACAACAATAGAGAAGTTCTAGAGTTGCTTGGTCAAAACAAAGAAGAAATGAACTTGCAATCAAATATAAAACCAAGGAGCATCGAAATGTAACACCCCAAGAATTTAAAAAACAAAACAAAACTAAAACAACAATAGAGAAGTTCTAGAGTTGCTTGCGGTCAAAACGGAGAAGAAATGAACTTGCAATCGAACATAAAACCAAGGACCATCGAGTTGAGTGAAAGACAAGAATTTGCCGTCGTTGGTGGGGAATCGTTGCGGACATCCTAGGGTAGGGAATGGTCGGCAAGAGCACAAAGGAAGTAGCAATGGAGAGGAAGATCTTTCCGGGAAATGAAGGCACCCTTCTTTACTAATATTTTTTAAAAACATTTATTATTAAGCGTATTATAGTCTTTCTATAATTTATTAATTATGAAATAAAATTAATTCACACAACCCCTCCTAATATTACACCTCCCCAACCTCAAATCCCAATCTCAATCCTTCAAAATTTCGATGGTGCGTATCAAACAGGGTCTAAAAGATTTATTTAAGGCCGCGAGGAATATTAAAAAATAGGGGCTTTATATAACTGACTTAATTTACGGTAAATCAAATTTTATAAATCCCTATAAAAAAAATTATTTCTTAAAGATATTATTTAAAAATTAGAAGTTGTTATATTTTTTAAGAAGGCTTATCTTTTTATTAATATTACATTTTTTAACTGAATATTATCTTTTTCTTAATATTAAATTATTTATTAACAATATTTTTATAACTACAAAATTTTTTTAGTCAGTCCACTTAAAATCAGAGCATTATAATTTATATATAAAGTGTTGGTCATGAATTTAGATAACCTAGATTGAAGTTGGATAAAACCGACTTTATCTTTATGATAAAACTGTTTTAAATATATTATTTAAAGTATAAAAGTTGTAATAATATTGTACTATCGCCATTTAATTTTTTTAAGGTCTAAATATAAACTGTATTTTTTTGTACTTTATTTTTCTTGTCATTTTTTCATATTATCTACTAATATTAATATTAAAGCCGGCTTAACAAGTTAAGATCATCTCTTGGAAGAACCCAACGCCCTCCGCAGATACTGCGTAATGATGCTATAGCTGTTGAGCACATACCAGCTTGCTGCTCGTTGACACAAATATGAGTCATCACTCCTTCTCTAAACAAAAAAAATAATCATATGAAATATGCTTCTTACCAAAATTGTATCTTTGTCTTACCAAAATTGTATCTCTGTCCAGCAAGTATGGATACTTAAACTAAATGCACAATCAATTGCACAAAATTTCAGCAATGGACAATGTGAGAATTTACCTCCAGAAATTTCAGTTCCTACGCTCATCTAAGACAACAATTACCAAGGGGCAAGCGTATGCACAGGCTTAGTTTAATATAACTCCATTGGAATTAAAAAGTATAAAACAGGTTATTCAAGCAGCTCAAACTCCAATATGACTAAATCCTAGCAAGATTCAAAAGCCACAATCAATTCCAGAAAAATTTTCTGGCTAGATTCAGAGTACGAAAACTTAACAACTGATTTTTTTTTTTTTTTATTTAATAAATTCAGATGGGAATTCATATAAGTTTTCCAAAAACAAATTGTGCATTAGCAAAACATTTCCCAAAAATTCAGCCACTAGCCAAGTGAATGAACTAGCTTCAGAGTTCAATATAACTCTAACCAGGGAAAAATTCAGCAAAGTTGAGATCCAAAATATGGCCAGAGGCACCAGTTTAATGACAACATGTAATGAATAAAGAACAAATGGACCTGGGTATGAATGACCCAGTGGCAGAAGGCGGGGAAAAGCCCATACGAAGGAGCAAGAGAAACAGAAGAAGGCCTCGGAAGCTCAGAGAATTCGGATGTGAAGACCTATAACAAGACAAAAGTTGTTATGACTGGTGTGGAATATTGTACTGGGAATCTTTTCTCCCTGAGGCTCTCCTTTCTCTAATTTCTGTTATCTTCCTCTCTACTGTTTCTTCTTCTTTCTGCATTACATTCTGTACGAGTTGTAACCGTTTGCTGTATCGGATTGCAATTCTGATTTGAATCAGTAAGAGAAGTATTACCTTCTTAACATTTTACATTGAAGTCATAACATTGGTGCTTTCATTGAGAGGTTTTCATGTCTGAAAATTCTCGATTGAAGGAGCTATTAAATGAACAACAGAAATATGGTGAATTCATGGAAGATGCACAGAGTCGATTTAACATGTCAGAAAGTTTCATGGAAGCTGTCATGATAAAAATTGATAATCTGGCAAAAAAATCTGAGACTTCTGGCTCTGGAACAAAACATGATTCACAGATTATAGGAACACCCAGTCCCCAGACCGGTGCCTATTACCCAAACATGAATCGACAGATCAAACTGGATTTCCCCCCTCGTTTTGATGACTCTGATGCACTGAATTGGATATTCAAAGCTGAACAATACTTCAAATACTTTGAAGTCCCGGAGGCTGAACAGATAGTCATAGCTTTCGTTCATTTGGATGGAAATGTACTATCGTGGTTCCAAATGATGGAGAAAAATGGCTGAATCACTCACTGGAATGCGTTGGTCCAAGCCATCGAAGAACAATATGGTCCATCTAAATTTGATTGTATGAGGTCTCAACTATTTAAGCTGGTGCAACAAGATAAGCTGGAGGAATACAACAGTTAGTTCATGAACTTGCTAATCGAACGATGGACCTCCCAGAACTAGCATTATTGGATTGCTATATAGGGGGACTCAAGCCAGATCTGCGTAGAGACGTGTTGGTGCAGAAACCCATTACAGTACTATAGGCAATGACGTTGGCCAAATTATTTGCAGAGGCAGCTGATTGGAGTAAACCTACAAAAGTTATGGACTAAGAAATACAGGGCACTTATCCGATCCCTTCAAATGCAACTGGGGGTACTTCGACATTAACTAGTGGGGGTGGAAAGACAAATCGACCACCATTATTACCAACACCAACAAGGCTACCACTTAAACGGATGACGCCGGTAGCAATGCAGGTACGAAGGGAGAAGGGCCTATGTTATACGTGTGATGAAAAATTCTCGCCCACTCATAAGTGCGTCAAGAAACAGCTGATAATGATGATTGAAGAGGATGAACCAGATAACCCTGTAGAACATGAAATCGAGGACATACAGGTTGACGGCACATTGCACCACTTATCTTTACCTGCTTCGAAGGGGACATCAGGCACAACTACAATCCGATTTGCAGGGACCATTCAAGGGACAGAGATCCAGATTCTATTAGATGGAGGGAGTTTGGATAATTTTATCCATCCCCGCATTGTACAACACCTCAATCTACTTGTAGAATTCACAAAAGAAGTACGAATATTGGGAGGCATAGGGCAAATAATGCGCACTAATCAATTGGTTAAAGATGTATCCGTTCAAATATGTGGGTATCAATTACCGCTCACCATGCTAGTTGTTGTTAAGACGTAGAGTCTACGTAGAAACAGTAAGGGTGAGCAAAAACGTAAAATCGTAAAACGTAAACGAAACATAAGAGTTTACTACGTACTATAAAAAAAATAAAATCCAACATATATAAAACCAAAACACACCAATACATTAAAGTCATCACAAATTTAAGTCTAAACACTCAAGAAAATAATCAAGTTCAAACTCAGTCATCATAATACATATTAAAATGATTAATTTGGATTAATGAGTGATTACATGAAAAATGTGTTAAAAATGGTAAAATTATTGTAATTATTGTAATTACAATTATTTCTTTGGAAGATTTGATGTTGACTTGATTGTTTAAATTGTAGGTGTTTGAAGAAATTGGACCAAATTTGAAAATGGAAGTTTGTGCTAAAGTTATAAAATTTTCACTTTAGTCCTTCTATGAAACTTTCTAAAAGTTTCAGTTAGGTCCCTGCATTAAACACTGCGTTTTGACCAAATAGGGAATCTGACCTCTCTCCATTTAGTATAGTAGACCCAACATTAGAGAATGAGGGATCCCAATACAGAGTATATCATAGTGCCGCGACAGACCTTCGACCCACGCACACGACCTTCCTTCTCCACTTCCATCGCCGACAATTCTCACCTTCATCATCATCGTTGCCGGCAACGTTCCTTTCTTCCCTCACCGTACTCCACACCACCATTGTTCTGCATCACCATCGTTGTGAATGTCAACAAGGGTGTCCCACAAGCTGAGAGTTTGGTGAGCGCCGCGAACGAGAATCGTGGGGCAACCTTCACCTTCGTCTACCTCCTTCATCCATTGTAGCTGAGCCTAGTTCTTCGACACCATCGTCTCTTTAGTAGTTGAGTCAACTCGGTGAACTTGCCGAGTTAACCAAGTTTACCAATTTTACATGGAGTGTCAACCATTTCAATTCCAATTCCGTTTCTACCTCCGTTTTGACTCGATTTTCAGCCAAAAAACGTAGACGCTACATTTTTACAACACTACCTGTGGTAGCCATTGACATGGTAATTAGAGCTGGGTGGTTAGCAACGTTGGGTCCCCACGTTGTTAACCATAGTACCTCCAGCATTTAGTTTTTGACCAATGGCCAGTGGCTGTGGCGGACCCAGGATTTTAGGTTTGTGGGTGCACAATTAGTGGTAGAATCGGGGGTAATTTTTTTTAAAGGAAAGTTTTAAACACATTACCTCAGAAAGCACAAGTAAAATAACCAGAATACTTTTGTCCTTTAACCAAAGTGTACAAGATAATTCTGGTATAGTAAAATGGCCTCCAAATTAAACACAACACAAGAATACAGCACCAACAACTAACAGCAATAATACATATCCTCATTCCACAGCAACATTGCCCAAATCTTCATGAAGCGATAATAAAAATTAACAATACAAATTAACGACACCCATGTTACACCAGAACAATACAACACAATAACAAGACCATACTTGTATATATATTTCTAAACCAGTCCAACATGAATCAAAAATGAAAAGGGAATTCTTACCTCTAGTTATAGTAACTCTTTCTCCAATTAACAAACAAATCAACTTCAGTTCGTTGCACTAATTCCAACCCTCAGTTCATCAGATCAAATTTGACGTCAGAATCAAAAATTGCATTCATGTTCTTCAGCTATCTCTCTAATGATATCTCTTTGTTTAAACATCTCTCAAATCCCTTATCCCATTCGAAATCTGCAGACGCAGATGCAGATGCAAATGATCACCATATCAAATTAAGGAAATGCTAGTCCAATATTAGTAGATAAGAAGACAAAAGTTGTGATGACTGGTATGGAATTTTTACAGGGAATCTTTTCTCTCTGTGAGGCTCTCTTTTCTCTCATTTTTGTTATCGTCCTCTCTACTGTTTCTTCTTCTTTCTGCATTACATTCTGTACGAGTTGTAACCGTTTGCAGTATCAGATTACAATTCTGATTTGAATAAGTAATAGAAGTATTACCTTCTTAACATTTTACATTGAAATCATAACATAACATCACAATAGCATACTCTATGCACCCAATTTTTAGAATTCAATCCAACACAAACTTAAGATCATTTACAGCATCAAGTATAATTTTCCAGTCACATTTAGCATACTGCTACATCAAAACTTAGCCAAGGTTTTAAGGGTATAAAAAAGTCTCTAAACCTTTAACTAAACTTTGACAGCTTAATGACTCAATGTCAGCATACACCATTTAACAGCAATGGTCCCAAATCTGAAAAGATTATGTGTGTGACAGTGATAATTCAGCACATGATAGCAGAAATCAAGGTGGTTACAGCATCAGCAAGTATGTATCCAAGTTTTCCTATGAAATTCTAATTTTTGTTTGTGTTTTTCAAAAAAATTTCTCTACAAATTTTTTTCTAAAAAATATGAACCTATCATACATGCAAACTAAACCCTAGTCAATTGACACTCAATTACCTTGGAGCTCAAGGCTCCTCACAAAGGCACCAATTTGATGAGCCATGTCTTGCAAGCTGTCACATAAATGCTAGATTAATAATACAATATAACAGTGCTAACCTAGGTCGATTCTCTAATTGGAGCCCAATTATCTAAGTTCCTGGTTTAATTAAGTGGCAATTACAAATTTAACAATGGTGGAGGTGGGTGTGAACTTCCCTATTTAAACTAAGCTATTAATCTATCCTAATAAGTATTTATTTGGTTTCTTCTTATAATTTATGAGTGATCGAATGAGTATGAATGGTAGCGATGAAATGAATATTGAAATGGGCTTCTCCTGGAGCATTACCCAGCTTTCCTAGCTGCACCTAAATTATGTAGCTAGTTCAACTAAGAATTCTAAATTATCTAGAAGACCTCTAGATTAGATTCAAACCAAGTTATTGAACCCTAACACATCGGATAGCATTCAACGCTAAGATCTGAATCACTTCAGAACACATAGAACGGAAATCATGAGACCGCAATTGCTTCTGAATCATTCTAACCAATATCAATACCTTTTCACAAGCTCAATACCACCATTTACTACGACTGCAACATATAGATGTGTGGTCAGAATTATTTGTCCTGAACGTCACCAATCAACAGCGAGTCGAGCGCTTTGATGAAATTCCTTCTCATATGCTAAAGATACTACACGATTTTTCTATCGTGTTTGAAATACCCCGGGGGCTACCTCCACACGAGGGGCATGAACATGCTATAGATTTGGTACCTCATTCAGTGCCTATCAAGGTACGGCCATATCGATATTCGGTGTGCCAAAAGGCGGAGATTGAACGCATAGTCGATGAGCTTGCTTCTCTGTGAAGGACAAATAAAACAGAGCACCAATCCTTTCTCAGCACCGGTGATTCTAGTTAAAAAAAAAGGATGGGATGTTGCTTTTTTTTTTGTAGACTAGCAGGCCTTGAACGCCATTAAAGTCAAGGATGCCTTCCCTATGCCCACCGTTGATGAACTGTTAGATGAACTCCACGGCTCTGTTTTCTATTCGAAATTGGATCTCCAATCAGGATACCATCAAATCTTGATGTGAGAGTGCGATATAGAGAAGACAGCTTTTCGAACACATCAGGGGCTGTATGAATGGCTTGTCATGCCTTTCGGTCTCACCAATGCTCGGGCAACCTTTCAAGCTCTCATTAATACCATATTCAGACCTTTCCTTCATAAGTTTGTTCTATTTTTTTCCGATGATATTTTTATATATAGTAATGATTGGAACACTCACTTGGATCATGTTCGTTTGGTTTTACAAACACATCATCGGTTATTTGCTAAAATGAAAAAAATATGCATTTGGTTAACGGAGGATTGATTACTTGGGACACGTGGTTTCGGTGAGAGGAGTAGAGATGGATGTGTCCAAATCACAGGGATCATACAGTGGCCTTGCCCCCAGAATGTCACACACTTAAAAGGCTTTCTTGGGTTGAGTGGTTATTACCGAAGATTTATTAGGAACTATGCTCAAATCGCTAGTCCATTGACCAACCTTTTTTTTTTGCCAAAGATGCATTTGCATGGTCAGAATCAGCTCAGAAGACTTTCGATACTCTTAAAATGGCCATTACTCAGGTGCCTGTGCTAGCTTTGCCTGATTTCTCAAAGATATTTGTCTTAGAAACCGATGCTTCAGGGAGTGGAATCAGAGCAGTACTCAGTCAAGAAGGTCATCCAATTGCCTTTTTTTCAAAGAAATAGTCCCCTCGAATGCAAGCCCAATCTGTATATGTACGCGAGCTCACTGCCATTACTGATGTTGTTGCCAAATTTCACCATTACTTATTTGGGCACACCTTTGTAATTCAAACTCCAAAATAGGAGTCTTGCCTACCAAAGTTATTGGGTTACCACTTCACTATCGAATACAAACCAAACCGTCATAACCAAGCAGTAGATGCTATATCTCGTGTCACATACATGGCCTTTTCATCTCTCCTGTCTTCTTTCATGGACACCATACTTGATTGCATGCGTTCCTCATATTTTATTCAAGAATTGAGAAACAGGATTACTTCTGGTGATTTGCTCAATAGCGATTATCATGTCAGACACGGGGATGTGTTTTGGAAATAGAGGCTGGTTCTCCTATCAAATGATCAATTACTGATCCGATCAGTTTTAGAAGAATTTCACTCATCTAAGGTTGGCAGCGACGCTGGTTTTTTAAGAAATTTTCACCGTATTGCTCGCCTTTTCAATTGGCTTCGCATGCATCACGATATTCATCAATTCATTCAACAATGTGTTATCTATCAACAAGTCAAAATTTCACACCTATATCCTGCAGGTCTGCTCGAACCACTTCCAATTCCCGATCGCATATGGGAGGAGATTTCGATGGATTTTATTCCAGGCTCGCCTTTGATTCGTGGGAACTCAGTCATTTTCGTTGTGGTGGATCGTTTATCAAAATATGGACACTTCATCCCTTTTCCAGCCTCGTTCACTTCACAGAAGGTCGTTGAGATCTTTGTTCAACGGATAGTTAAATTACATGGCATTCCTAAAACGATTGTTTTTGATCGAGATAAAGCATTCACCAGTGCGTTTTGGCGTCACCTGATGAAACTCCAAGGTTCAACTCTCTGTTTTACGTCAGTATACCACCCACAATCGAACGGCCAGACGGAAGCTCTCAACAAATGTGTCAAGCTCTACTTACGTTGCTTTGTTTTTTATCATCCTCGAAAATGGCTGGATTTTCTACCGTGGGCCAAATACTGGTACAACACGTCCTTTCAAACCTCCATTGGAATGGTTCCATTCAAGGTTGTGTATGCTCGTGATCCTCCACCGATAGTTCCTCATTCAACACTGGAAGATACTTCGTTCGACGTTCATAAGCAGCTCAGCTCAGCTCAGTTCAACGGAGATGAATTGTTAAAAACATTAAGGATGAATATTCAAAAGGCCCAATCGCGTATGAAATTGTATGCTGGCCAACATCGCACAGACACATATTATTATGAAGGTGACTTGATTTGACCCTCCCGTCAACATTCTGTAGAGCTTAGAAAATTTCAAAAGTTAGCTCTGCATTACTTTGGTCCTTTTCGCATTATGGACCGTATTGGCCTCATTGCATATCGTTTAGCACTACCCAACCATGTTCGAATACATCTTGTATTTCATGTATATGTGCTTAAACATTTTGTTGGACCTGATTCGATCACCCCAACCACTCCTATTCCCTAACTTTCGGTACCAGAAGGTCCTGTCATTACTCCTGTCAGAATTCTCAATACTCGATTTATACAGGACAGAGAGCAGTGGTTGAAACAAGTCTTAGTTCAATGGGATGGCTCGTCAATTGATACGTGGGAGACTACGACCGAGATGGCCACTTTATATCCTTCATTGGACCTTGAGGACAAGGCCCATTCTGATAGGGAGGGTAATGTAATGAATAAAGAATAAATGGGCCTAGGTATGAATGACCCATGGCAGAAGGCGGGGAAAAGCCCATACAAAGGAGCAAGAGAAACAAAAGAAGGCCTTGAAAGCTCAGAGAATTCGGATGTGAAGACCTCTAAGAAGACAAAAGTTGTTATGACTGGTATGGAATATTTTACTGGGAATCTTTTCTCTCTGAGGCTCTCTTTTCTCTCATTTTTGTTATCTTCCTCTCTATTGTTTCTTCTTCTTTCTGCATTACATTCTGTACGAGTTGTAACCGTTTGCAGTAACGGATTACAATTCTGATTTGAATCAGTAATAGAAGTATTACCTTCTTAACATTTTACATTGAAATCATAACATAACATCACAATAGCATACTCTATGCACCCAATTTTTAGAATTCAATCCAACACAAACTTAAGATCATTTACAGCATCAAGTATAATTTTCCGGTCACATTTAGCATGCTGCTACATCAAAACTTAGCCAAGGTTTTAAGGGTATAAAAAAGTCTCTAAACCTTTAACTAAACTTTGACAGCTTAATGACTCAATGTCAGCACACACCATTTAACAGCAATGGTCCCAAATAGATTAACACCTTTATATCTGAAAAGATTATGTGTGTGACAGTGATAATTCAGCACATGATAGCAGAAATCAAGGTGGTTAAGCATCAACAAGTATGTATCCAAGTTTTCCTATGAAATTCTAATTTTTGTTTGTGTTTTTCAAAAAAATTTCTCTACAAAATTTTTTCTAAAAAAAATGAACCTATCATACATGCAAACTAAACCCTAGTCAATTGACACTCAATTACCTTGGAGCTCAAGGCTCCTCACAAAGCCACCAATTTGAAGAGCCATGTCGTGCAAGCTGTCACATAAATGCTAGATTAATAATACAATATAACAGTGCTAACCTAGGTCGATTCTCTAATTGGAGCCCAATTATCTAAGTTCCTGGTTTAATTAAGTGGCAATTACAAATTTAACAATGGTGGAGGTGGGTGTGAACTTCCCTATTTAAACTAAGCTATTAATCTATCCTAAGTATTTATTTGGTTTCTTCTTAAAATTTGAGTGATCGAATGAGTATGAATGGTAGCGATGAAATGAATATTGAAATGGGCTTCCCCTGGAGCATTACCCAGCTTTCCTAGCTGCACCTAAATTATGTAGCTAGTTCAACTAAGAATTCTAAATTATCTAGAAAACCACTAGATTATATTCAAACCAAGTTATTGAACCCTAACACATCGGATAGCATTCAATGCTAAAATCTGAATCACTTCGGCACACATAGAGAGTAGAAATTCAATGATGTGGTGGAAGAGTATTTGAGAAACTCACCTAATAGTTCCAAGCTCCAGCTTCGGTAATGGCTCCAAGAGAAGGAAAGCTCTATTGTTGCACATGGATCTAAAGGATGCTCCACCGAGGTGCATTCTCGATTCGGCCATCGAACAGCTAGGAAGGTAAAAGAATTGAGGAATAATGGAGCGGAGATAGTGGCCGAAGGGAAGAAAACTGTCTATGCACGGAGAGATCGCGAAGAAGGAAAGGGACACGGAGATTGGTCGAATCGGGAAAGAGATCGATGAAGTGAGATGAGAATGGTGAGTGGATGATGGAGGCCGGACAACTGAAAGTGCTCCCAAGTAAGCTTTCACATCTTTGTTGATTATGTATAATTTGTTCTGTTATGTTTCACTTACACCACAATTCTTTGGGCAAATTACGCACAGGTCACAAGGAACAATAAAATTATTCAAAAAACCCCTTAAAATCACCAAATTACATAGAAGTCCCAAGACACTTTTTTGATATTATTTGTATTTACAACAAGAAATGTCATATTTACAACAACATTTAAACACCTGGATTTTGAATGTAGAGAGGTCATTTACAATATAAAAAAGTTAGATTTACAATAGGAAGTGTTGTATTTACAACAATTTAAAATCGACCATTTACAAAGAAAAAGTCATAATTACAACAGGAAATGTCTATATTTACAACAACATTTAAAAACCTGGATTTTATTTCCATACAAATAATATCAAAAAGTCCCTTGCGACTTCTGTGAATTTGGTGATTTCAAGGGACTTTTTTGTAATTTTTTTTGTTCCTTGGGACCTATGCACAATTTTCCCTAATTATTTTCTTCCACACCACCTTGTGCAAATAATCCTTTTTCTTGAGGATAGATTTTATGGCTTGAGTTTTTATTCTTTAATTGAGAGTTGTTGGTTAGTTTATAATCTTTTCTTGATTAGGGGTATTTTATGATTTCCCAGGTTTATAAAGGAAAACTAATTTATTTAAGTTTATAATAAAAGTTTCATATACATTTTATCTTTCAAAACTTCAACTTACAATCATAAGTTCCTAGTCTCATAATTTCAATGATATACGAACTAGTTCACAATGACTAGTAAATGGTTCACCAGTTTCCTATGACTTTGTGATCCACTAGGCCGAATTCAATTTATATCCCTCCTAGACTTGGGGTGTTGGTTAATTTTAGGGTGTTGCCTGACGTTCAAACAACTGCTCATGAGGTTGACTAACAAAAATATTGATCTTTATTATCACATAAAATTTTTCTATCGCTTAGAACCCGTAACTCTTTATAGTGCTTGTAACACCCCTAAAGTTGTAACTGATGTATTTGTAATTTCTTGTTAAATTAATCGAAGTCTTTATTTTCTATTTTAATTATTATTATTTTCTGTAATATTCTAATTGGAGGACTAATTATGAAAAGTTGTCAGAATAATGGGAGACAGTATGGTAGGCCCTAAAAAGGTCTAAATTGTCGCCTAGTGTAGACAAAGAAAAGGAGATCATGTCGGTGTCCAGATGTGAGGAAAAGCGAGCCTAGGGCAAAACACCGGTGTAGAATAAGCCGGTATAGTGTAGTGGGGCCTGGGAATTAAGTCAAGACACAGTTTCTTGCCCCTGGACCATAAGTCTGCACCATCCATGGTCAGAGAAGGGAAAGAGACACTAAAAAGTCATGAGTCAAAAAGCAAGGGCAAAATAGTCAATTCCTTGTCCTTAAGTCCTCATGATCATGATCCCTATCATAGATCCTCAAGTGAACACCTGTTTTATTCCTAGGGTTTTTATCTTTAAAAGAATATTGACCTTAATAAAGGCAAGACATAAATATGATAAAGATAAAATATCTCGCTTTTATATTAACCATGAAATACTACAATGTAAAAAGGTGTTTCATATGTCATAACATATTGTCTCTAGGACACCTAAATACTAACACAAGACATATCATTCCCTCCCTTTTAAAAGAGGTTCATTCTCAAACCTTTTGATGGAAGCGAGATTCAAACTCGTATTGGCTATAATACCAAACCTTTTGAATGAAGTACCAACCATCCTGCTAAAAGCTTAAGCTAGTAGCATAGGCACACCCCAATTCCTTTCAACTGAGATTAGACACGGGTCCATCAATCTCCTACGACTTTGTGGTTCACCATGCCAAATCTGATCCTAGACCTCAGACGTATCACTACATATATTGCATTATCTAGTTATTAATTTGAGCGCCTGTTCTTTTCTAAACATTTATAAATTTATTTACTTAGTTCCTAGGGAAAATCCTTTTAAAAGACACTTGAATTACCCACATTTAAATTTTAGTTACAAAACTTAAGAATTAGGATTCAGAAAATTTATCAATTTACTTCAATGCCCTTGAGAGTTGAGACAATATACCTTTGGCTAACTATTTCATTCTATCCCAAACAAACAAAACCTGCATGTTAAACTCTAAAATCTATGGCTAACAAGATTAATGCCAATATTCTTCAATAAAGTACTGTCCTTTTTTGGAACCATACCTCTCAATTTCACATTACCCCCTGCCCAAAACAACTACCTTGTTCCTATTCTCTCTCAATGCAATTCATGGATTGTTTTTAAGCCACAATTGACCCTTGGAAATGCCTAAAACATCATGAATTTGCTACTCTTTAGCCAAAATGAGAGTTAAGATTTTGTTGTAGCCCTAACTATGTTCGTCACCTTATAACTTTCAAGGCCAAGTCTCAACTGTGTCTCTTGAGTGAATGGGTATGACTGTGAATTGAGAAAAGAGGAGAAAGAGGGCATATAAATAAAATCATTCAATTATATATGGAATTCTAAATTTAGATGGTTGTTTGAACTTAGAATTTGTTAAATTTGAGTATTTCAAAACGCTTTTATAATGAGATTTCTGTAGTTACTAATGTATTTTTTTTTTCCCCCAATAAAATGAAGGATACGCTAGTAAATCTCATATTGGACCACACACTATTACTATGGACACGTTAACTTATTTGAAAGCAGTGAAAACAACATTTGACAGCGAAAACGAAACGGGAAGATATAATATGTTCGTTGCAATCCTAAAAGATTTAAAGAACCAAAGGTAAATTAATCTCATCAACTCATTTTATTGTATTATGAGAAGACATCATCTTTTAATTTCCTTCTCCTTCCTTCCTAAAAATCTGAAATTTGGAGGGAATTTTGGGGAAAAAATGTGTCTTCAAGAGTACTACATCTCTTCATGAACTTATGATGTATTACTATATTATGATGACATATTTTCTCCTCTCTCTTTCCAAATTTCAAAATTTTGGCTCCAATTTTTCTTCCACATTCTACTCATGTTTCTAGGAGGTCCATGTAGCTTCTTGAATACTTCTCTCTTGGCTCATGTATTCATGAGGTTGATGATGTAAGGTGGATGGTGTCATCTTGCTTACCTATGCATGATGTCATTGATTTTCAACTTCAAAATTTAGCTTCTTCATCAAGTCATGTGTCTTCTAGATGCTTCATTATTTATGAACACATTTTTGATTCCATCCTCCTCCCCTCTTATGCGAATTGGGTCTCCCCATTGGGCTTCAAAAATTGCATTTCCCATTTAGCCCAATAGTCCTAAGTTCTTGGCTTGCACATGTCACCCTCTTGAGCATATTTGAAATTTTACAATTTTCTTCCTATTTCTTCCCTCTTGTGCGAAATACTTAGGGGTGAAAAGGGAAAATAAAAATGTGTTTTGACTTCCATTGTCATCTATTTTCTTATGTTGTCCATAACCAAATTAATTAACCAAATTTTCAAATAACAATTCCACATCCTTTTTCTTTAATTAATTATTCGTGTTGGAAGATAAATACCATTGGCTAGAGACTTGATGAAAATTCATATATTCCATTAATTTATTCAATACAATAATTTACATAAAATTGGGGATGTTACATTTCTCCCCTTGCAAAATAAATTTTATCCTCGAAATTTGTTTATACATCCATCATACTTCTAGACAAAAATTCTAGGTATTTCTTCTTCATATCCTCAATTGTCTCCCACGTCACTTCCCTAGGAGATAATCCTCTCCAGACCACTTTCACAGAAGGTATGCTTTTGTGCTTAAGCTGCTTTTCTTGATAATCGACAATCTATTCGGGCTCCACAACAAAAGTATGATGCTCCTGTACATCCACGTCTTCATATTCAAGAACATGCTCCTGGTTTGGTTGATATTTCTTCAGTTGAGAGACATGAAAAACATCATGCAGCTTACTTAGATTTAGTGGCAATGCTAGTTGATAATCCACTGATCCCCGCTTCGTCAATATCTCAAAAGGACCAATATATCAAGGACTTAACTTCTTATGTTTGATAGCTCTTCGCACTCTTGTAACATGAGATATCTTCAAGAATACATGATCACCTGCATTAAACTCTATAGGGCTCTTTCTCCTATCTGCATAACTCTTCTGTCTGCTCTGAGCCGTAAGGAGCCTCTTCTTGATTAAGTTAATCTGTTCGGAAGTTTCATCTACTATTTCTTGTCCAACAAACTTCCGTTTAGATTACTCTATTCAACAGAGAGGTGATCGGCATTTTCGTCCATACAGTGTTTCATAAGGAGCCATCTGTATACTAGCATGATAACTATTACTATAGACAAATTCGGTGAGAGGTAAATATTGATCCTAATTTCCTTTGAAATCCAAGAAACAAGCTCGCAACATATCTTCGAGCGGTACTAAATCTCAGCTTTGTCCCCAATGCTTGATGTAAAGCTTGCCAGAATTGAGAAGTGAATCGAGATCTCTATTAGAGATAATACTCTTCAGTGTACCATAGAGTCGGATTATCTCTCTTATATAGATCTCTGCCAGCTTCTCAGGAGAATAATTGACACTGACAGGAAGAAAATGTGCAAACTTAGTGAGCCGATCAACGATTACCCATATTGCATCATAATGCCTGATCTTGGGTAGACCCACTACCAGATCCATGGTTACGTTCTCCCATTTCTACTCGAGAATCTCTTGTCCCTACAAAAGTCCTCCTGGTCATTGATGCTCAACTTTTTATCTTCTGGCAAGTCAAACTTCTAGCCACATAATACATGATTTCCCTCTTCATCCCAGGCCACCAGAACTGTGACTTCAAATTCCGATACATCTTGACTACACCTGGATGAATGGTGTAATTATTTTTGTGAGACTCATATAGAATTCTCTGTCTCAAGTCAACTTTAAGCGGCACATAAATTCGTTTATTGTATCGGATCAATCCACTCGATGAGATATGATATTCTGCTGTTTCTTCCCACTCAATCTTTTCTCGTATGGACTTGGCTAGATCATCCCACATTTGGCCTTTTCGATTATTGTATCATTAACCCTTCGTGGAAATTTACCCTTTAGTATTTTACTTATTTTACTAGTATATAGTTGTCCAAACTAATGCGTGCTCTGCTACTAACACTCTAATGCATGTCGCAATTAACCAGAGAAATTGAATTAAGATAAAGGATCACACTACCCGCCACTTAAAAAGACGAGGCCGGTAGGTGTGTAACAAAAAAAGTTGTTTAAATAATTAATTTTGGCACTTTTCAACTTAAATTAAGTTTTACAAAAATTGTGAATAATTAAATAATTGTCTAAAGTTAATTTTCCAAATATTTAGACAATTAACTAACTCTTTTAATATGCAAACCTTTCAGAATATGAAAAATGCCAAAATGAACCCTTTTCTTAATTTAAACAATTAGATTAGCAATGTGAGCTAATGAGCGCCTGGCCCATCGAGATTAGCAAAACGCGCGTTTCGCATGGCAGGGAAAAATCCCATGAATGAGTGGAAATAATATTTTAATTTCAACCAAAAGTTCTTGAATTTTATAAGTAGTTGATTTCCGCGTACAGTGAAAGATCTATGAAATGGGTTGTATGTAAATTGCTAAACATGTTATGAAATTAACACGGTGTTTACCAAAAGAACATGAAAAGTAATTGTATTCACTTATTTTGACAGTTAACACACACGCGTATACACATATGTCATATGCTATATATCATTAATTCACTCATTCATGGTAAACACCCTGTTAATTTCTTTCTTTATTTTTTCCTGCAAAACACCCTGTTAATTTCATAACATGTTTAGTGGTAGATGTTATAGTAATATACATTTAACCCATTTCATAGATCTTTGACTACGTGGAAATCAACTTATGTAGAAAAGTTGAAGAACTTTTAGCAGAAACTGAAATGTTATTTCCATTCATTTATGAGATTTTAATTAGGGTTAATACAATATTTACTCCCTTAAGTTTGCCCTTATTTTAATTTGCATTCAAAAGTGCAGGTTTGTATGAAATTATAAGGATCAATGTTTTAAAGGGAATGAAACTTGAGAGACCAACATCTATATGATTTAAAACTTGAGGGAACAAAGCTAAAAAGAAGGAAAATTTGAGAGACCAAAGACTGTATTGATCCTTTTGATTTTTTGAAACCTATTTGATACCACAATTGAGTAACTGAAAAATGGAAAGGGATAACAAAAATAGTTTGAATCCAAAATAGTTTTTTTCCACGTGGAAAAAAAAACATAAGAGATTAATAGTTTGAATAATGATTTTAAGGGAACAATAATTAAATATTATATATCTTGACATATTCTTCATGAAAAATTATAATTTTCATGAATTACAGGAAGCTTCTAAAACAATTTTTTCCTCAATTATGGATTACCAGATTCAAGTATATATTAAGGCAAACGTAGATCAAGGTTACAAACTTACGATGTAATTCAATTAGAAATACATGTACAGTTTCATATGAAACCTTTGACCATTTTGATGAAACTTTCATACCCTCTAAGACTTTTATTGCCTTATGGTTCAAAACCTTCAAACAAGTTTGATGAAATTTGAACACATTGTTTACAAAATTTTCATTTGCATGTACACTTGTTAATTTGTTTCGCATATTAACAAATTTTTTTTTTTTAGACACTTCTCATAAACCTTTGACTATGTGATAGGAAAACTTCAATATGGCATTTTTCACAAAATGCAACAATTTTATAAGGCTTTGAAGAAATCTTAAGTAAATTTTGATCAAAGTTGGAAGAAATTTAGATCCATTTTCACAAAAATGTTCATTTGCATACACATCTCTAAGATCCTTTATAAATTAGGACACATTCCACTATGGAGAAGGCAAAAAGCAAAAAAGCTTAGGAAGAAACAGAAAAACATTTAGTGTTGTTGAGGCTGCAGAATGGGTGATCTTCCAAACCAAGCTGGTCAGGGTAGCACTTATAAGAAAACAGCTTCAGGTTCAAACCAGAGCAAGAAACAAGATGTTACACATTCTGCTGGTCACGGGAGCACTCATGAAACTCGTAATACTTCAACCTCAAATGGCAGCGGGAAACAAAATGTTTCAAACCATGCTGGACGTGGAAAAAAGTGAATAATTACAATTCTTTCATGTGCTAGGTAATTTATTCATTTTATCAGACTTTTGTATGCTTTGAATAATTTCTTAACCCTTTGTATTGGTTCAAGGAGAAAGGAGATTAGAGCAATGAAGGAAAATTTTAATGAGTTTGATTTAAAAAATGGAGAAGTGGTTGAAGATTTCCAAATAAAATTCCTTACATTTTTTCCTCTATTAAAATTTTATAATTCCACTTGTTTATTTTTTAACCAAACTCATTAAAAATTTTCTTTCTTTCTCCTCCCTCCATTCCCCTCAAGATACGCCAAAAGAATTTCTATTTAGTTTAACATGAGAATAGGAAAACTCTCTTCCATAAACATGGGAGTCTTCTATTTTTTCTAAAAAGTCAATTTTACCTCATCTATTAAACACAATAAGAGAGACAAATTTTAATGATCTTGACTAATGTAAGCCCATCATCGTTTTATAGTATTGGGTATATATAAAAAATTAAAAAGGACTAATTAAGAATGTATTTTAACACTTTTTTCTGATGATTCTATTTAATTTCTTTTTCCTTTTTTTTTTCACTTAAATCTTCATGCAGGATCAAACTTATGGAAGGCTCTGATGCTAGAAGGAAATAAAGTTCTGTGAAATCTTTTTTATTTTATTTTATTGTCTCTAGGTTTGTTAAGTTATTTTCTCTAGCTTGAAAATGTCAACTATTGCTGTTTATTGCTTATCCATATTGGCAATATACTTTGTATAAATAAAATAAATCATATGAAAAATAATAATATATGATATAGTCTTTATAGTTAGCACTGTCTTTATGAGAAGGAAGAATTATTGTTACACCCCTACCGGCCTCTCCCTATTCAGATGGCAGGTTAGAAGGATTCCTTTTACTTGTTACCTTTCCTTAGTTATTAGGTCCATTTAACTTATATCGAGTGAGTATAACAAAGCATTTAACCGGTTTGGACAATCTATTATACTGGTAAAAGTAAAATAAACAGATAGTAAAAGTCTCTGAAGGGTTAAGGGTACAGTCATCTGAATATAAATGCCAAAAATATATAGATACAGTCATCCCAAAAATATTTACAAAATATAATAGGGCATTCCCTATTCTTCAATCTGCATTGATAAGCCCTTACCTTTCCAAAAAGGCTCTTCACTTCAGGCACGTCCCCCTATGACTACAGAAGAGTCTGGGGTCCGATAGTGGCCCCCAGAGTAACCGTCAATACTCAAATACCAAATGTGTGATGTGTATGCATGCAACCATGTCAGGTATAAAAATCACAGTAATATGCCAAACATACCACATATGCAAACAGAAAATACACATCATCGACTACCACGTGCCGTCAGGCTGCCTCACCAAGGCAAGCCCTGGACTTACTGGAGTCACGACCCGCAAAGCTGCCTTCACCAGGACAGCCCCGGACCTATCAACCCGTACAGCCGCCAACCAAGGCCGGCCTCAGACCAATTGTCCTCAGCGCTATAGGAAACACAAACTCTGTATGCATATTTGGCAGAGTATATATACAAAAATACACATGGCAAATACAAACATACAACAGAACACATAAAGATATCTGAGTAAAGCGGTTACTACCTGTGGGGTGTGTACCGTATTTAATACTTTATTGTGCCTGGTCACTTTTCCAAACATTCCCTTGACCTAAATAACACCAAAATACCTTGTTTTTGGTATTTCCAAAAATACCCTTGCATTTTCTTGTTAAATTTGAGCTTAACCGGAATTTTCCAGAAATTCAGTGTTTCTGGCCCAACTTCAGGGATTTTTAATAAATTCCACAAAATCATATTTGTATGAAACCAGTGCCATCTAAACCATTAAGATGTCTAGTTTATGGGAAAAATACGTATAGATCCCAAAAGAAGCCATATTTAATTACACAGGCCAATCGTTACTCGCTGGTCAGAAAACTCCTGTAACTTTCTGGGCGATGTTCAACAATTTATTTCTCTTAGTAGAAAACTTCAAATAACACAAAATTATACATCATGGTGAACCTTAGGATGTGTAATTTATTCCTGTAAAATTTTAGCTTAAACCAAGTTCATTTACTATTTTTAAAACCATGATGAAGACTCGCTGCCCAGAATTCCAGATTCAACAATAAACTTGTTCTTAGGGGTTTTTTGGTATTTTCGAGTTCGGAAACTTAAACCATAGCTTAACCCCATACAAAATCACGTTTTGAACACTTTAAGACCATAAAACAAATACCAAAATCAGATTGAAACACCATGCCCTAACCCCTTGCACGAAAATCACAAGTTCAACTTGCAAAGGTTCGGGTTTTCGGTGTTTACCTGAAATCGGAGTTCAGTTGATCTTGGAGCTTGGACCTTGATTAGCTATGGAGGTTGGCTGAAACTTTCTCTCCCTTCCTCTGGAAATTTTTTGCTCCCTTAGTTTAGGAGAGATAAACCATGCACATTTAATAATAGGAAAAGCAACTGATCAATCCTAAAAAACTATGGTAAAACCCTATCCAGTAATTAATGGAGTTCATCTGGCTTTTCTCGAATTTTTCCCCAAGTATTCCAGAATTTTCCAGGGCTCTCTAGGGTGCTTCGAAGTGGCGCAGCCCCCCTCCAAAAATATCTAGATATTTTCCCGCTTTTGGGGCAAATTACCTATTTTGGCCCAAAACTTTCAAAAATTGCAATTGTGGCCCAGAACTTTTTAATAATTACCAAATTTTCTCCACATGTTTTGGTCCGCCCAAGGGACCTATGTGGCGCCATTTTGGGCTAACATGCCTGCCCAAATCAATTTTTACCCATTTATTCCCATTTTGCCCTTTTTCTCCGAATGTGGAACCCGCGGTTTGACTCTTGCACTGATTTTTCTTTCTTTTTCTCCAAGTAAATATTTTTAATAATTAGAGGGAGTATGTGGCGCCTGAGTGGCCCCACGTATCTGGTCCTTAGTATTTAATTCCCTTTTTCCCCATTTTATCGCTTCCCGATCTACCGGTCCGTGTGGGTCCCGCCGACCAACAGGGTGTTTTCCCTTGCACTTTTCTTCACTTTTCCAGATTTTTCCCTCTTGAGTAGACACTCATATGTGACACTCTCCAAACTTCTTGATGTGGCCCCACGCTTGACCTACCAAATCTAAAGGAACCCCTAACTGGTCCCTATCAGTCCCGTTTCTACCGGTCAATCGTCTGTGGGACTCGCATTTCAAGTTTAGGCCTGAATATGACTTAAATCATCTGAATTGTCTTTCTCTTTCCTGGGTGGACGAATTTGATGACTTAAGGGGCAAGGATTTGACTATTTTGCCCCTGTAATCATTACTTACTTTTTACTTTTTGATCCCATAGTGACACGTGTCCTCAGGTAATTATTATAGCTGACTTTTCTTCCCTATCTCTTCAAAAACGCAGGAAATCGTTACCTGACCAGGAAATGTCATGTGCACACTTATTTTAGCACATTTTTGCTTAGCTAATTGTCTCATACCTTAGGACATAGCTAAATGACATTTTTACCAACTAGTTACCATATAGATCTTCTATGCCCCTTTTTCCATTGACACTTTAATTCCATGGTTTATACACATTAGGTCCACTGACCTACATAACCGAGTTACTTAGTCCCTTAAAGGCTTCCGATCTCTCATTATTCTTACGACTCTTCCCAAACCGGGCTTAGTCGTCTGCCTACTTTAGGCTTATTCTCAATTCTCAGGGTCCAAAATTCAGGATATTACAATTATCATGAAATTCCCCAAATGCAATTTTCTCACAAAAAGGTCTTTTAAATTATCAACATGTGATCACATGTTGTCATTCCATGTACTAAATCTTATCATTGCATGTTACTTACTTTGAGACTTTTTAATAATTAGATTCCTCATATGGGACTGCACAGTAATTGATCTCTTTTTAAAATTAACAATCATGAATTTATGGTGACTAATTATTTATAGTAATTTTACAATAACGAAAAGTTAACTATCATTGTCATTAATATATAAATAATTACAAGTAATGTTAGTCTAAATTTAATACTTCACTGAACTGTAATTAAGAATTGAATTTCTTCGGCTACCCAAAAAAAAAAACTTGGAAAGGATATGCTAATGGTGTGCCTCACCAACAACTAAGACTAACGCATTCAAGGCAAAGGGATCATAAAACTGAGTATTGTCTCTTTCCTTTGAAAAAAAAAAAATAGTCCATTTCATTTTTAGGATACAAACTCCTGACAACATGCTTCAAGACTCAGCTATTAGCAATCTTTGCCAAATAAAATGGGCATTGCTGATAGATTGTTTCTATTTTAAATTCTACATCTATTATAATGGCTGTAACATCAAAATTTTAATTTATAGGACTTAAATAATGAATGATTAATTTAACAAGATAGTGAAGAGAAAATCTCCATGGAAAATTCGGTGAAGTATGAACCCTTGAACAAAAATAAGTATGTGTTTTGTACCAAAAAAAAAAGAAAAAGAAAAAAGAAAAAGAGAGAAAAAGAAACAGAAAAATAAGTATAACAGCATTAATAAACGATTAATTTATTCCGTATGCGCACACATATATATGGCATTATAATAAATTTTTGGCGAGAAACGTTTTGTTACAATATCTAATTTTTGGGACAGGTTATTCTGCCTACTTTTGCCTACCCCTTTTAATATCGTTAGATTATAATCTCATCCAACGGTGGAGATTTGATGGATAAAATAAATCTTTTACCCCCTTCCTCGCTCCCACTGCATCCCTCTCTCTCCCCCCTTCGCTGGCATAGACGAACACATCCCTTACGAAAATATCTTCTCGGCTATTACAGATGGTGTTTAACAACAGCTAAATTCCCCAAATCTTTGGGGGCAAAAATTAAAGTTATAGTAAAAAAAATACAAGGGAAAAAAATAAAGTATAACGTGTAACACCCCATTTTTCAAAAGCGGATTTTTTTTTCAATCAGAGTAGAGCATCGGACCAAGTAAAAGAGTGAGTAACTGATATATCATTGTGGCGTATCCGTCTGTTTATAATGTACAGTACATTTATCCGAGTAATGTCATAATGTTACAAGTCTAAAAATAGGAATCTTCAGTCGGGTCTCTACGCGTGCTGTTTACTCTGCTTACTCTTGTCTTCGGTCCTCGGTTCCCCGGACCCTAAAGCTATGGTAATAGCTGAGGTCCAATGCCCATCGGACCTCAGGTAACGGTTAACCTCATGCTCATGTAAAACAATATATGTATGACAGATATTTATGAGATTACAGCATTAATCAACACATAAGCATACAACAGATGTAAGATTAATATATCAACAGTACACATCACATGTAAAGTTATCTATGTCGCACCTCACCGTGCCACGATGGCCTATCGTGTCCTCAGCGCTAGGAAAACTATAACGACATTATCAAAACCATAACCCGTGTATAAAGTTTGAATGTATAAGTAGTGATCTAAGCCCCATAAACTTAGTCACGGTGCATGACCCAAGACCAAGTCTTGTCCATGACTCTATGAAATCATCTATCACATATAAGCATACAATGAGCATCAGAGTTAGTGTTACAATACTCGTCCGTACCTTAGTCCGATTGGATGGCGGTACGCTTGCCTGGTCGGTACGTCTCCCGATTTTTCCTAGATATCCTATAATAGTATTATCGCATTACTACCTCGTAAATAATATCTCACGAGATATTTTAGCCACTACCGACCTTTTTACCCCTGGTGGATTTATTATTCCAATTATATACCTTAATTTTTGTAAAAAACGCTGTTCCAGCATTTCTGGGCAGATTTTTCGATAATTTTGAAAATTCATAACTAAATCCACAAAATCGAAAACGAGGTTCCGTAAAATTCCTTGGAAACCTTAGCATGTCTATTTTTGTGGAAAAATAATGGTTTTCAGCCAGAATTAGTGAATCATTCCCAGTTTAATGATCTTCAACCTCTGCCCAGAATTTTTCCAGAAAATGTAGCCTTATTTCCAGAATTTTTATCTCTCTCTACAGACCTCTATTTGATACATATTTTATATAAATGGAAAGCTATATATGTCTACTATGGCCATGAATTATTTCAGAATTTTGGAATATAAATTTACATATCAAATAATGCCATCTATCTGACTGATCCCAACAGCCCAGTAAAACCCCACAATTCCTTATCTTACTCTAACTTGTTTCATCAATCCTAAAAGTCACTTCCCAACATGTTTTTACCTCGTCAGGCATCTTTCAATGCAATGAGGCCTAAAAAAAATTATGGGGAATTACTTTACCTATTTTCTAGATTAAAATTAACAATTCTACTAAAACTACTAAGAACTATAATAACTAAAAACTAGAAACTAAAAGCAAGCTTACCTCTTGAAGCCTCTTGCTACTCCTTCCTCCTCCTTGCTTCACTCTCTTACTCTATTAGAAATCACCTCTTGGAGGTAGATTTGGTGTGAAGAATTGTGAAGGGCAAGGCCCCTATTTATAGTAAAAGTCCAAGAATTACATCCCTTGGATCATCTTTTCTTATCAATGGCTTAGGTGGATTTGTGTTTTCATGAAGACTCAATTTTGGAAGAAAATGCTCTCATTGGTCAATCTTAATTACATAGGATTTAGCTAATTATTTTTATTTTCTTTTTTAATTCAACATGTGCTCATTAAAAAATTATATTTTAATATATATATATATATATATATCTCTCCCCCTCTTTCTCTCTCCCATTTGCAATCTAACATTTCTTTCCTCTCCCATTGGTCTATTTTCTTTTTCACAAGGATTAAACTTATTTGCTTGATTTTCCATGGGCTAATTCAATTACACAAGGATTAAGGTTAATTATAGAATTAATTAGGACCATTGGATTCCATTTGTGTTTGTTCAAGTTTATTCCTTACCATTAATTTATGGTTCAAGTCTCCTATTGGTCCATTTAATTTCATGAGGATTGAGATCATTTTCTTGATTTATCATTGGCTAATCAATTTACAAGAGGATTTAGCTTATTTATAGGATTAATTAACCCTTAATTGCATTTGTTGACTTTTCAAAGCTTGATTAAAGTTTAATTAACATCTTAATCAAGTGCTTTGTTAGAGAAGATTAATTCTTCATTAATTAGCCTTTTGATTAATTATGAAGATTTACAATTATTTATTAAGTGAAGACTTAATTTGCCTGTTAATCCTTAATAATTTCCCTTAATTTATTTAAGTGTTTCATAACATTATCTTGCTTCTTTTAAGAACCATGGTTTAATATGATGATTATTTTATATTTTATGATCGTTAGATGTGGTCTTAAATTTAATCTTTGGTTTATTAAATTCTAAGGAAAAATTGTCTAAAATCTAATTAATAACTTGCAAAATTTAGAGACAACATACTCTCCTTTATTTCTTTATTTAACATGTATTATTTGTCAAATCTTTCATTACATTTATATATATCCCTAGTTGATGACTTTTAATGTGCCTTTTAATTAATTTTGCAAATTAATACAATTAAATTAATTATTGTAAATTTAACTGTCCTTTAATTGTTGGTAATTTCTTTTAATTGGTTTAGATATTTCCATAAAATTTTATTACTCTTTATGATTATATTTGAACTATGTTTTAATAGGATAATTATAGGGTATTTTATGATCCATAAATGAAAATTAGAAAATTTGGGTCTTTGGTTATTTAATTCTAAGAGAAAACTACCTAAATTAAATTGAATAAGCTACTAAATTTTGAGACCACATATTCACCTATTTTTAATAGGCATTTCCTATCAAAATATAATGGTTAAGCTAAATAGGAATTTTAGGGTATTACATAACAAGTTTGATTTTCTTTGGATTTGTTCTCGGCATGGTGGCTGTTGTTGATGCTGAAGTTCCTACAGCGTTCTTGATCATTAAAAGGTTGGGTACCAAGAATTCGTACATGCCGGGAGAGAGAGGGTGGGAAGGAAAGGGTAAAAGAGTTTATTTTATCTCTCATATATTTACCGTTAGAAGAGATTATAATCTAATTGTTTTGAAAGAGGTAGGCCAAGGTAGACAAAATAAGAGTAAACAGAATAACCTATCTCCTAATTTTTTTTGCCAGGTTATAATATCTATATTAATGAAATATACAAGATATTTATTAACCTTTGAACTTTAGACTGAAAATTTCTTATTAATAAATAATTAAAATTAGAGTTATAATGACTCTCAAGTGATTGGGAAGAAGTATCTACGAGTAGAAGGCGGATCTTTTACAGTCCGGAGTTCAATTAGCACAACAAGAATAATTGAAAAACCGATTGCATATAATTATAGGAAATTCATTATAGGAGAAATTTTATATTTATTCATTGTAAATAAATAATTAAAATAATTAGTTGCCTTACTTTAATTTGCCTGGTAAAAAATCATTCTACGTCATTCTATGAATTCAGTTAAACAAACCCTTTGATTCCATTACTATTTTTACACGCTAAATGGCAAAACAAATGTAAGATAGCTTATAATTTTGTCTATATATTGTCAAACGTTGTGGTACAATTATTTTTTGTTTTTCTTTTTTTGCCAGTCAGATATTTGTTTTTAGTTGAAATTATACATATTTCAAGAATATCATTAAATCATTATGTTCCCAAAAAGTTAACAAGACTTTAGGAGACGGAGGAGCTTTTCTCTTGGTGGTGCAGTGGATCAATATGATTCCACCATCTAGAGTTCTGTGAAAAGCACTACTTGATTCATTTGTTTTTCATGGCTTATGATCATTGAAGTTTATGCGTCAAGTGTGGTGTCGTGGTGCAATTGACTTTTCTTGTGGAGCATACACACTATCTTTGGAGATATGGCAAATTGAATTAAAATTGAATTAAGATAAAGGATCACACTACCCGCCACCTAAAAAGGCGAGGCCGGTAGGTGTGTAACACAAAAAAGTTGTTTAAATAATTAATTTTGGCACTTTTCAACTTAAATTAAGTTTTGCAAAAATTGTGAATAGTTAAATAATTATCTAAAGTTAATTTTCCAAATATTTAGACAATTAACTAACTCTTTTAATATGCAAACCTTTCAGAATATGAAAAATGCCAAAATGAACCCTTTTCTTAATTTAAACAATTAGATTAGCAATGTGAGCTAATGAGCGCCGGCCCATCGACATTGGGCATTTGGGTTGGCGGTAGGAATGGTGGCTTAAAAGCTATCCGACTTTTATAAAAGCCCGGTAGGAAAAAAGTCAAGTTGTAAATGTGATTTGTGTTTGGATTGCCGGTTTGGCTTTATGAAATAGCTTTTTTCTTAACGATGAGTGTTTGGATTATTATTTGAAAAGTCGTTAAGATGGAAAATGACTCGAAAAGGGCATGAATTATATTGAATACTACTATACATATTAGTTGTATATTAGAGATAAAACGCACAAATTTATTACCACCACCCTTAACTCTTTTAACGTTGACCAAAGACAAAAACATTTGACCTGACATGGCATGTTCCTCTCATTTGTATTCTAGAAAAGTGACAAATCACACCTCGTGGGTCCCGCCATATTCTCACTTTCCCAAAAAAGGTTCAGTAGAACATGGGCCGTTCGAAGCTTAACTCCGATCTCAGGTGAAGCCGGGAAGAAAGCGAAAAAGAAATCGACAATGAACCTCATATAATCCAGTAGGTGGTTCCATTGTTAATCAGTCCTTTTTCAGTATGGGATTACAACAATCCATCGTACTTTGAACTCCAAAATCACAGCCTTCAAGTACAAGAGATTCAAAGACTGGAAAAGAAACAAACGGATGCTTGAAACCGGTTTTCCCGAAACACGAGAGAGGAAAGTTGCGTAAAGAATCAAGAAGGGAGTAGGAGGGAGCAGTGAGGAATTTCCTAAGTTTCTTCCATGCTTCCACCTACTAAGTTTGAAAAAATTAAATGGAATCGAGATGAAGGAGAAACGGAGGAAGACACGGTGTAAAAGAATGAGAAACGACCCAATTAAAGCTCACTAGCTTCAGTGGAATATGCTGCTGGTTGTGTGGGGATAACGGTGGTTTCAAGGATTTTAGATTCAGAGCTCCTTGCATCTGCAATGGAGGTTTGACGTTTTAATTTCCAATGGTCAAAGGGTAAATAAGATGACAACTGTATGCATCTCTACTTACAGCTCCCTACTCACTATGGGGCACATTTCCAGTTACTCTTCAATGGACGAGAGAATGACATAAACCAGTTACTCTACTTACAGCTCCCCACTCTTCAGTGAAAAGTCAGATGCGACGAGGGAGAGAAGACGCGAAATCCCCAAAAACGCTGAGATCTGGTGGGTTAGGCGTAATGGGCGTTTTTGGGAAAAGCCCATTAAGCCTAATGCCAATCCAAACTGCCTGCGTTGGGCTTTTTTCTCATAGCTGTATATAATGGACCAAAATGGTGCTAATGGACCTAAACGCTCCAAACCAAACAGGCACATTAGCAAAACGCGCGTTTCGCATGGCAGGGAAAAATCCCATGAATGAGTGGAAATAATATTTTAATTTGAACCAAAAGTTTTTTAATTTTTCTAAGTAGTTGATTACCACGTACAGTGAAAGATCTATGAAATGGGTTGTATGTAAATTGCTAAACATGTTATGAAACACGGTGTTTACCAAAAGAACATGAAAAGTAATTGTATTCACTTATTTTGACAGTTAACACACACGCGTATACACATATGTCATATGCTATATATCATTAATTCACTCATTCATGGTAAACACCCTGTTAATTTCTTTCTTTATTTTTTCCTGCAAAACACCCTGTTAATTTCATAACATGTTTAGTAGTAGATGTTATAGTAATATACATTTAACCCATTTCATAGATCTTTGACTGCGTGGAAATCAACTTATTTAGAAAAATTGAAGAACTTTTAGCGGAAACTGAAATGTTATTTCCATTCATTTATGAGATTTTAATTAGGGTTAATACAATATTTACTCCCTTAAGTTTGCCCTTATTTTAATTTGCATTCAAAAGTGCAGGTTTGTATGAAATTATAAGGATCAATGTTTTAAAGGGAATGAAACTTGAGAGACCAACATCTATATGATTTAAAACTTGAGGGAACAAAGCTAAAAGGAAGGAAAATTTGAGAGACCAAAGATTGTATTGATCCTTTTGATTTTCTGAAACCTATTTGATACCACAATTGAGTAACTGAAAAATGGAAAGGGATAACAAAAATAGTTTGAATCCAAAATAGTCTTTTTTCCACGTGGAAAAAAAACATAAGAGATTATTAGTTTGAATAATGATTTTAAGGGAACAATAATTAAATATTATATATCTTGACATATTCTTCATGAGAAATTATAATTTTCTTGAATTACAGGAAGCTTCTAAAACAATTTTTTCCTCCATTATGGATTACCGGATTCAATTATTAAGGCAAACGTAGATCAAGGTTACAAACTTACGATGTAATTCAATTAGAAATACATGTACAGTTTCATATGAAACCTTTGACCATTTTGATGAAACTTTCATAAACCCTCTAAGACTTTTATCGCCTTATGGCTCGAAACCTTCAAACAAGTTTGATGAAATTTGAACACACTGTTTTCAAAATTTTCATTTGCATGTACACTTGTTAATTTGTTTCGCATATTCACAATTTTTTTTTAAAGACACTTCTCATAAACCTTTGACTATGTGATAGGAAAACTTCAATATGGCATTTTCACAAAATGCAACAATTTTATAAGGCTTTGAAGAAATCTTAAGTAAATTTTGATCAAAGTTGGAAGAAATTTAGATCCATTTTCACAAAAATGTTCATTTGCATAGACACGTCTAAGATCCTTTATAAATTAGGGTACACATTCCACTATGGTGAAGGCAAAAAGCAAAAAAAGCTTAGGAAGAAACAGAAAAACATTTAGTGTTGTTGAGGCGGCAGAATGGGTGATCTTCCAAACCAAGCTGGTCAGGGTAGCATTTATAAGAAAACAGCTTCAGGTTCAAACCAGAGCAAGAAACAAGATGTTACAGATTCTGCTGGTCACGGGAGCACTCATGAAACTCGTAATACTTCAACCTCAAATGGCAGCGGGAAACAAAATGTTTCAAACCATGCTGGACATGGAAAAAAGTGAATAATTACAATTCTTTCATTTGCTAGGTAATTTATTCATTTTATCATACTTTTGAAAGCTTTGAATTTCTTAACCCTTTGTATTGGTTCAAGGAGAAAGGAGATTAGAGCAATGAAGGAAAATTTTAATGAGTTTGATTTAAAAAATGGAGAAGTGGGTTGAAGATTTCCAAATAATATTCCTTACATTTTTTCCTCTATTAAAATTTTATAATTCCACTTGTTTATTTTTTAACCAAACTCATTAAAAAAATTTCTTTCTTTCTCCTCCCTCCATTCCCCTCAAGATACGCCAAAAGAATTTCTATTTAGTTTCTTCTATTTTTTCTAAAAAGTCAATTTTACCTCATCTATTAAACACAATAAGAGAGAAATTTTAACGATCTTGACTAATGTAAGCCCATCGTAGTTTTATAGTATTGGGTATATATAAAAAATTAAAAAGGACTAATTAAGAATGTATTTTAACACTTTTTTCTGATTATTTTATTTAATTTCTTTTTCCTTTTTTCCCACTTAAATCTTCATGCAGGATCAAACTGATGGAAGGCTCGATGCTAGAAGGAAATAAAGTTCTGTGAAATCTTTTTTATTTTATTTTATTGTCTCTCTCTTTGTTAAGTTATTTTCTCTAGCTTGAAAATGTCAACTATTGCTGTTTATTGCTTATCCATATTGGCAATATACTTTGTATAAATAAAATAAATCATATGAAAAATAATAATATATGATATAGTCTTTATAGTTAGGACTGTCTTTATGAGAAGGAAGAATTATTGTTACACCCCTACCGGCCTCTCCCTATTCGAATGGCAGGTTAGAGGGATTCCTTTTACTTGTTACCTTTCCTTGGTTATTAGGTCCATTTAACTTATATCAGAGTGAGTATAACAGAGCATTTAACCGGTTTGGACAATCTATTATACTGGTAAAAGTAAAATAAACAGATAGTAAAAGTCTCTAAAGGGTTAAGGGTACAGTCATCTGAATATAAATGCCAAAAATATATAGATACAGTCATCCCAAAAATATGTACAAAACATAATAGGCCATTCCCTATTCTTCAATCTGCACTGATAAGCCCTTACCTTTCCAAAAAGGCTCTTCACTTCAGGCACGTCCCCCTATGACTACAGAAGAGTCTGGGGTCCGATAGTGGCCTCCAGATACTCAAATACCAAATGTGTGATGTGTATGCATGCAACCATGTCAGTTATAAAAATCACAGTAATATGCCAAACATACCACATATGCAAACAAAAACATACACATCACCGACTACAACGTGCCGTCAGGCTGCCTCACCAAGGCAAGCCCCGGACTTACCGGAGTCACGACCCGCAAAGCTGCCTTCACTAGGACAGCCCCAGACCTATCAACCCGTACAGCCGCCAATCAAGGCCGGCCTCAGACCAATCGTCCTCAGTGCTATAGGAAACACAAACTCTATATGCATATTTGGCAGAGTATATATACAAGAATACACATGGCAAATACAAACATACAACAGAACACATAAAGATATGTGAGTAAAGCGGTTAGTACCTATGGGGTGTGTACCGTATTTAATACTTTATTGTGCCTGGTCACTTTTCCAAACATGCCCTTGACCTAAATAACACCAAAATACCTTATTTTTTGTATTTCCAAAAATACCCTTGCATTTTCTTGTTAAATTTGAGCTTAACCGGAATTTTCCAGAAATTCAGTGTTTCTGGCCCAACTTCAGGGATTTTTAATAAATTCCACAAAATCATATTTGTATGAAACCAGCGCCATCTAAACCATTAAGATGTCTAGTTTATGGGAAAAATACATATAGATCCCAAAAGAAGCCATATTTAATTACACAGGCCAATCGTTACTCGCTGGTCAGAAAAATCCTGTAACTTTCTGGGCGATTTTCAACAATTTATTTCTCTTAGTAGAAAACTTCAAATAACACAAAATTATACATCATGGTGAACCTTAGGATGTGCAATTTATTCCTGTAAAATTTTAGCTTAAACCAAGTTCATTTACTATTTTTAAAACCATGATGAAGACTCACTGCCCAGAATTCCAGATTCAACAATAAACTTGTTCTTAGGGGTTTTGTGGTATTTTCGAGTTCGGAAACTTAAACCATAGCTTAACCCCATAAAAAATCACGTTTTGAACACTTTAAGACATAAAAAAAAAAACCATAATCAGATTGAAACACCATGCCCTAACCCCTTGCACGAAAATCACAAGTTCAAGTTGCAAAGGTTCGGGTTTTTGGTGTTTACCTGAAATCGGATTTCGGCTGATCTTGGAGCTTGGACCTTGATTAGCTATGGAGGTTGGCTGAAACTTTCTCTCCCTTCCTCTGGAAATTTTTTTCTCCCTTAGTTTAGGAGAGATAAAACATGCATATTTAATAATAGGAAAAGCAACTGATCAATCCTAAAAAAACTATGGTAAAACCCTGTCCAGTAATTAATGGAGTTCATCTGGCTTTTCTCGACTTTTTCCCCAAGTATTCCAGAATTTTACAGGGCTCTCTAGGGTTCTTCCAAGTGGTGCAGCCCCCTCCAAAAATATCTAAATATTTTCCTTCTTTTGGGGCAAATTACCTGTTTTGGCCCAAAACTTTCAAAAATTGCAATTGTGGCCCAGAACTTTTTAATAATTACCAAATTTTCTCCACATGTTTTGGTCCGCCCAAGGGACCCATGTGGCGCCATTTTGGGCCAACATGTCTGCCCAAATCAATTTTTACCCATTTATTCCCATTTTGCCCTTTTTCTCCGAATGTAGGACCCGCGGTTTGACTCTTGCACTGATTTTTCTTTCTTTTTCTCCAAATAAATATTTTTAATAATTAGAAGGAGTATGTGGTGCCTAAGTGGCCCCACATATCTGGTCCTTAGTATTTAATTCCCTTTTTCCCCATTTTATCAGTCCAGTTCCCGATCTACCGTCCGTGTGGGTCCCGCCGACCAACAGGGTGTTTTCCCTTGCACTTTTCTTCACTTTTCCAGATTTTTCCCTCTTGAGTAGACACTCATATGTGAAACTCTCCAAAATTCTTGATGTGGCCCCACGCTTGACCTACCAAATCTAAAGGAACCCCTAACTGGTCCCTATCAGTCCCGTTTCTACCGGTCAATCGTCTGTGGGACCCGCATTTCAAGTTTGGGCCTGAATATGACTTAAATCATCTGAATTTTCTTTCTCTTTCCTGGGTGGATGAATTTGATGACTTAAGGGGCAAGGATTTGACTATTTTGCCCCTGTAATCATTACTTACTTTTTACTTTTTGATCCCATAGTGACACATGTCCTCAGGTAATTATTACAGCTGACTTTTCTTCCCTATCTCTTCAAAAATGCAGGAAATCGTTACCTGACCAGGAAATGTCATATGCACACTTATTTTAGCATATTTTTGCTTAGCTAATTGTCTCATACCTATTCTCTCGATTGCTCCATTTTTTCCTCGTTTTCTTGAGAGCTATTCTCTCGATTTTACTTGAATTTTTTCTCATTCTCTCGAGACCAATTTTCTCGATTGCTCCAGTTTTTCCTCCTTTTCTTGAGACATATTCTCTCGATTGCTCCAGCTTTTTTTTTTTTTAGACCTATTCTCTCGTTTGCTTTAGTTTTTCCTCATTCTCCCGATTTCTCCGTCCATCGCGATCGGTTTTTTTTCTTCTTTGTTTTTTTGCTTCTGCTCAGTGAGAGGTTTGATTTAGTCCAATATGAGGTGGGTTTATGTTTCGTTTGTTGCAGCTTCTACTTTGGTCTGGTACTCTTTGTTGTTGTTGGTAGATTATTACATCAACCTTTGTTGTTTGAGTTCCAGGTTATGGATCATTATTTTATTTTTTTTTGAAAATTAGTTGCTACATGTGCAAGCTGCTTCTAGCTTGAAGGGGGATTAAAGTATATTACATATTCACAAAGCCACTTCATCCTACTTGGTTTTCATGAACTCAAGTCCAAGCTGGGCATCCAAGACATCTATGCTCCAGCTTACTGGGGGGTGACAGGGATTACATAGCAAATTGTACTTTGATTATTTGTAGGGATTAGGGATAGTCTTCATTAATAGTCACTATTAGATTTATAGGAATCCCTTATTTGTAGGAATTAGGGATAATCTTTATTAATAGTCATTATGAGACATTACTATTGAGGCTCTCTTATCTTGTATATATATATGTAACGTTTGTATATGAATACAAGACATAACATTCATTCTTTTCATTTTGCCAGTCACATATTTTGTCTCAAGGAGATTGCGTTTTCTAGTCTGCTTACCTCCCCAACTTCCCTCTATCACGGTTGTCAGCACTCTCTCTGTGAGGCTTGTAAGCCTACTTCATCTTCTCAATAGGGTCGTGTAGAGACCCCTTTCAACGTCATGGGGTCGATGTAAGTTGAAGGTCCAAGGTGGCGTATTCCCATGTCCCTTGTTTTTATTGATGTCGCCGAGTAGTTTCTACTCTAGCGTTATGGGACTTCGAGCAATGTGCGGTTTGGTGGTGTTGTAGCTGATTCAAGATCAGACTCAAGCTTTGGCTGGTCTCTTTAGAATGCTAACGGTCCATCAGGCTTTGGTTGCTACTCCTTGTTTTGTTCATTTCAGAAGCTAATATGTTTGTGGTTATGTTAGTATGTTGTGATGCTTTTATGTTTTTAGACTACGAAGCCTCAATTTGATCCCATCTCATGATCAGTTGACGGTGTTCTATGTAACTTTTTATTGTTTTGTTAAATTTTTTTTTTTTTGAAAAATACTTTTTAAATGATATTTAACAATAAAAATTATTTAAAATCACCCTTTAAATTTAAATTTATAAATTTTCAAATCTAATGCTATATTTAACATATAAATTTAGAAATATAATAAATTAATCTTGTCTAATCGACTTCTAACTATTAACCCTTAAATCAATGATGACTCGCTGGTTTTAATGGCGGATTCAATTTTAAAATCCTTGCTTTACGTTGAATCCAAGGGACTCGGAGAATATCCAAATTAAAATAGAAATTATGAACGAGATTTCAGTAGATCGTATTTTTTATTATTTAATTACTCAATATAACACGTTTATCAATTATACACAATTAATTATCTGAAACGATATAAAGGATCTTCTCTTTACAGTAGTATGTCCAAAATATAAATGGTTAAGACTTCAGAACAATATTTGTAGTTTTCTATCAGACTCTCCAGAAACAATATAATACATGAACATATCACCATTTTTTCTATTTCTCGTTTATTGAATTGTGTAGGCATTGCAAAGCATCGATCTATGTTGATAAGATTAGATTCTTCACCTGGGTGTGATGAGTGACATCGTTGCTTCATTAACAGAAGGATCTTTGGAATTTTTTGATGTAGACGATGAATCTCCTAGGAACATTTTTCCAACTGAAAATGCCGGACGATTTGGCTTGGGAAAATTCATTGTGTCACTTGCAAGCATGACAACAGCAGTGGATATGGTTGGTCTATCCGATGCATCTTCTTGAACACAAAGCAATCCAATGTGTATGCATTTCAAAACTTCACCTTTATCAACGTCAGAATCTTCCAGCATTGGGTCCATCAATTCCAAACATTTGCCTTCACGCCACAGATTCCATGTCTACCAAGAAATTGTGGATTCTTTGAGATTATAAAACTATTCATTCACATTTAAATTTTGAGATTAAAATAACTAATTCGTACACCTATTTTTTTTAAGTCAAACTTTAAACATACAAGATTCTTGTGAGGGGCCATGCTAGAACTTATAAAACTTAAAACTACTTTTGGACTTCTACATAAGAGCATAGTTTTTTAATTGAAATGATGATTGAGGTAATATTTGGTCATAATTTGTAAAATTAAAATTACTAATGGTATGAGAATTTAGGAAGAAAGAATACTCACATAAACAAGAAGACTTTGGCCATGATCAGAGAGATGGAAACCACTAATTCTCTTCCCACAAATGATTTCTAGAAGAAGCACTCCAAAGCTAAAAACATCTGATTTTACTGAAAACAACCCTCCCATTGCATATTCCGGAGCCATATAACCACTGTTATGAATCAAGTCAATTTAACACTTACATTATCCACACAAGATAACATTTTTCAAGCACGTTAAATCCTATATAATGAGCTGTACACAACACTTACTAAGTTCCCATTACTCGTCTTGTTTGTTCTTGATTTTGGGCTCCATCAAATGTTCTTGCCAATCCAAAATCTGATATTTTTGGGTTCATTTCAGGGTCTAAAAGGATATTACTAGCTTTCAAATCTCTATGAATTACTTTGAGTCGAGAGTCTTCATGAAGATACAAAATTCCTTTTGCAATCCCATTAATAATATGCAACCTTTGTTTCCAATGTAGTTTCCTTCTATTTTCTTCATCTATCAAGAATTGCGCAAGGTAAAAGATTTACTGAGAAGAGCATATGAAGTAAATAATCAAGTCATAGGTCAGGAAACTTACAGAAAAGGTGGCAGTCAAGACTTGAGTTTTGCATATACTCATATACGAGAAGCTTTTCATTTTCCTCAATGCAGCAACCCAAAAGTCTAACAAGGTTTCTGTGTTGCAGTTTCGCTATGAATATAACTTCATTCTTGAACTCCTCCAAACCTTGACCAGAAGTTTGCGAGAGTCTTTTCACAGCAATCTCCTTCCCATCGGGCATTGTCCCCTAACGGAAAAGGTTGAAGAGAAATTTTTAAAAAGGTACCATTCTTTACAAAGCCAAACCGAAAGTAGACTAGATGATCATTATATATACTCGTGAAAGGGCAACACTGATCGAGTTAATTAGGCAGAATATTGTTCTAGCCTACAACAACCCCCCCCCCCCCCCCCAAAAAAAAAAAAGAAAAAAGAAAAAGAAAAAAAAACACACACACACACACACAAAATTAAATTATAATGAGAGGAATTTTATTATTCTACTGCAACATTAATGAGAGGAATTTTTTTATTCTACTGAAACATTAAATTAGATTTATTTGAATCTCATCTAATCTTTTTATAGCCTCAAAGCCATATCTAAGATATAATATAGGCTTTTATATATGGCTTGAAGGGTTAAGCATGACTTTTGAGGCATAGAATTTTAAACATATTTAAGACATGTTAAGCCTCTAGAAAGCTCAAGTTTTAAGCTTTAAAAAACGTATATATAAATCCACACGTCCAAGCTTTAAATTTTTATTTCAAGCTCAAGCATATTATTGGACTAAAGCCCATCATATTTTCACCCTTACATTCAAAAAAACAAAAAGCTTTCACCAAATTGAGATGAATGTTAAGTTGATCAATTAATTCTTATATTATTATTTTAGTCTTAATTTTTTTTATTTGGTCGGTAATTACTTGACCAATTATATTTTGCCATAGTAAATATACATGACTAATGTAAGAAAAATAAACATCTATAATAGAATGATACCGATTTATGGAGTATATACCTTGATTAATTCGTATTAAATTCACACGAATATATCATGTTGCCATAAGATGTTAAAACAACAGTTAACCGACCATTTTAGTAGTGCAGCATACAAATATAAGTTTAATAAGAAGGGCCAAATTATTTATTTAAAAATAAGGGTTAAGGTGTAAAAATACACATATGATTTTCTCAAAAATGCACCTAACGTACTAAGTGCTTTTTTTAGGTATAAAAGTGACTATACGGTTATAAAAGTGGAATAAAAATACCAATTGACATTTTTAAGGCTGAGATGGATGATGACTTAGCTAAATTTGATCACAGCTGGCAGTGGAGAACTAGAGAAAATTACATAAAAGGGCCCAAATAGTTTTTAAAATTACAAAAAGGCGGCAACGACAGCGAGGAGGCAGAGATGGTCGGCCCGATGAGTAAGCTTGCGATTGGGAGAGAGAAGAGGAATTGGAGAGATAAGGGCTGAACTATAATTTTTAAAATATTTATACCATTTATGTAATTTTCTCTAGTTCTTTACTGCTACCTGAGATGAAATTTAAATGAATCATCGTTCATGTCAGCTTTAAAAATACAAAAAAGTCAAACTAACAGTCAATTGGTATTTTTGCTCCATTTTTATAACCATATAGTCCTTTTGCACTCAAAAAAAGCACTTCGTGTTGGGTGCACTTTTGGGAAAATCACATATGTATTTTTTCACCTTAACCCTAATAATAATAATTATTAGTCAATTATCAATCAAAGCAAAAAAAAAAAAAAAAAAAGGTCAGAATAAGAATTAAATTAAACATTAAGCAAAGAAAAAAAATCAAATCATTTGATAATCACAACTTTAAAATCCGGTATATTGGTACCTTGTAAACGGGACCAAATCCTCCCTGTCCCAATTTAGCTTTTTCTGAGAAATTATATGTACTTTGTTGAATCACAACGAGAGGAATTGTGGGAAGGTCTGTGTTCAATGAACTCTCTTTTTGAGAGATATCGTCAAACACAGTAGTTCTCTCCAATGGCATTTCATCTAGAAGACATACGCGTATGTTAAATAGCGACCTAAAAGAAATTTGATAAATAAGAGTAGGGCAATATGGATATAGTGTCACTTGTTTTTTTTTTACACTTTTTATAAGATACAAATAACAAAATTATGTTGATTAAAAAGTTGGTTGACATTGGTTAAAGATAATAAATATGTAACAAATGCAAATTATTTTTCAGAAACTCCCTTATTTATGGATAGAGAGTGAGAGAGAAATGAGAAATTAGTTAGTTAATATAATGAGACTAATCAATAATTAATTGGGAAAAAAATGAAAAATGTAATAGTTTCAGACAAACTACTAGGGTATTCGATAAATAGGAACAAGCGATCCTGGAAAAAATTTCTCATATTTAAAATAGGAGAGATTTGGGGAGAGCATAGTTAGAATTTTGAATTAATAATTTGGATCTAATTAATATTTGGATATATTTTATTCAAGCCCACTAACCCATTTTCTTCTCAACTGCCCACTATCTTAGCACGATTGACTACCACTTCTTTGATGGGCAGAAGTGGGATTATTCTGCGCTTATTTATATATGGTCCCCTAAGTCTGCTCACACAACGTACCACAAAAAACATACAACTAAAGTTTTACCCCATCTAAAGAGTGAGAGTGAGGACTTAGAAGGACCATAGCCTTCTTCTTTTGAAAGCGAGTCAATGGTTGGAGGTATGTCAGATCCTTATTTTCTTAATTCACATTGATCTAATTGCTTATTTGGTAAATTAGCATGATTAGATCGCCTTAAATTCCAACATTTGGTATCAGAGTTGTTCATATGCCTCTGCCTTGATTTTGTCTTCTCTTGTTTTGTTCATTGATTGGAGAGCAAGACCGATACTAATCTGTTTTATTTGATTTTGAAAGATAATTTTTGTCTGATTTTTTAAATCTTGTTTTGGATTTATATCAGTTTGCTTTTCGGATTATGTGATGAGAGGATATTATTTTTATCCAAGGAATCATCACCGCCTTCGTACATATTTGGATCCCATTATGCTTTGCCAATGCAAATGTTTGAACTGAGACCCGTAATGGTTTTAATCTTCTCTTTCGATGCTTTTGAAACTAAGGAATTATTGTTTGTGCTCAAAGATAATCATTGAGAAATCTGATATATGTTTCAAAACTTTCAATCTAGATTTTCACATTTAGTTGTTCTGATCTGGATTTCGAGTTTGCATTTGAATTCTATCGGGTAAAAGGACGCGAGAAGGACGCTTAGTTCTTTAATGATGCGCGTCGCCATCAATCCTTCATCAGTAAAAATGAACCGAGAAAACCCAGATTCGTTTTTCATTTCAAAATCATGTTTTAGGTTCAATTTTCATGTTTATCTGTCAAAATATGGCTCATAAATGTTTTTCCGTGATTACCGCCGTAGAAAACGCCATTCCCGAGCTATCCGATCGCCTGAAATCGTTGCCTGATATCGCAGGTCGTGGTGGCTCCTTCCAAGTCTTCTCGGGTTAGCGGGTCGGGTAGGGTTTCTGAAACGGGTAAGGAAGAAATATGAAACGCCATTGTTTTGGGCCTTAGTAAAACATTGCGTTTCACTTATACGAATAGTCCAGGCGCGTTTTTGGGCAAAGATCCTTTTTTTGGCGGTTTTGTTTTCAAAACAAAAAAATGAGAAGGAAAAACACAGAAACTGTCTCAGCAAGATTCGAAGCCTAAAGCCTTGAGTGCTGGGTGCCTAGAGGCTGGCGCTTTGCCAGCTGAGCCACGTTCTCCTATGTGTTTGTTTATGATCGTTTATTAAATTTAATTGATTTCTTTAATTAATAACCAAAATTTTCAAAGTGTCAAAAGTGGGATTTGAACCCACATTCCTTCGGGTCAGAGTCTTAATTTGGTCTTCTCGGACCATCCGATTGAGATGACACTTATGTGTTTTTGAAAGATTTTATATTTACATATTATAACTTTTTCGATTTAAATATAATAATCTGAAATTTTGTTTAAATTTGGGATTCGTATGATTATTGTTTGAATTATATATTCTGTTGTTTGCATGCATTGATTAATTAGTTGAAATTATATATTGAGTTGTACGATCACATAGTGACATTAGTTGTAATAGGTCATACGTAATGTAATAAATCTTATCCCACAGGAATTTCTATTATATGTTTTATATGATTAATTGGGATAGAATATCAAATTATATTCTTAGCTTACCCATACGAATTAAGAATAAAGAAATAATTTGGTAGTTTTATCATAGAGTTATGGATCTAATTGAATTAGAACTTTAGCCCACAAGCAAGTTGTATGTCAGTAGATTCATGAATTTTTGCATGATTTACATTGGTAAAACATGATGTGGTTTATTAGTCTCGAATTTCAATTTCTTAAGTATGTATGTTCATTATTATGTAGTCAAACAACCTGTGAATTTCTCTAATATGAAATGTGACATTCCCCAAGAGGGGTGATAACTATAAGGTACGGAGGGAGAGAGTTCTTCACCAATTGGGGTGAAGACGAACCACCTTCTATTACTGAGACCAGCACTCCAAATGATGTTGATCTATATGAAAAGTGGGAGCGATCTAATCGCCTCTCAGTTATGTTCATAAAGACCTCTATCTCTGCTGGCACTCGCGGTTTTGTCGAATGGCATGACAAGATTAGGGCACTTCTGAAGGCGATTGATAATCAATTTCAGACTCTAGATAATGCACTTGCCAGCTCCCTAATTATGACGTTTTCATCCTTGAGACTTACTGCAGTAAAAGGTGTGCGTAAGCACATCATGCAAATGAGGGACATTGCAGCTCAAATAATGTTACTTGAGGTTGACATGTCTGATTCTTTCCTTGTGCACTACATGTTGGAAATTATGACCTAGGGGCAAGTCATTGTACCTTAAACGTTTATGTTATTTAAAGTATTCTCATTTAGTTATCATTTCATTTGCATGTTTATAGTGATAACTGTATCCCTGGATATATCTTATAGATTATCATAAATGTCCCTCATCAGTCATCTACACGAGAGCGAAGATGGAATAAGACTAGTATGACTTTGACGAGGTATGAAGATACAAATCAAAGTCATAGGCACTTATAAGAGTGCAAGGTGCTGGACCGACCCACTATGAGAAAGCTGCATGGATTTAGTCATAAGCTTATCTCATATATAACCTCGTCACAATGCCTTTTGACCTGAGATCATCATGGATCCTACATGATGAGTCGCTGCTCTTTGACCTAGTAAAAAGTCACCTTTGACCAGGTGATGATAAAGACTTGGATCGAGATCAGTGGTTTTCATGCAGAGGAATGTGAATGGTCAAGATGAAATTTTTCCCTCACATTTGTAGAGAGATAATCTGGGCCCCTCGATGAGTGAGTTTGAGAAATGTATGACCATACTACGAAGGAAAGGAGTTTCCATTATTAGACTACTCGAGAATCGAGAAAGTAATGTTCAAGAACAGGAAGTTGACATTATCCATGCCTCATCCTGGACCAAATTATCGCGTGACAAAAGGGACGTGACATGGTTGTATCATAGGCAGTATCGTATCATCGATCCCCATATGAATTGGGTAGTCGCAATGTCTTGCTAGAGGCTGCTTGTGACTTGTAGGCTGGTATAGTATTGGCCCGCTGTCAATCTCATGTAGGCCTGCAGGGTCACACACAAGAATAGCCCAACACAAGCAATATTGTCCAGATTCATTGAATCTTAGATATGTCTAAGATTTAATGAATACTGCTAATCTAGGGATGATATATATATATATATATATGTGTGTGTGTGTGTGTGTATCATATTATAATATATCATAATATATTATAAATTCAAAAATAATAATGATATTATTTATAGATAATAATAATATTATATATAGTATTTGATTTATTTGATAAATTAAATAATTATAACAAATTGAGATATTGTATCTCTGATTTAATTTTTGAATAAAGATATAATATCTTAGATTTAATTGAATTGAGATATAGTATCTCGATTTAATTAAATAGAAAGATATCATATCTCGATTTGATTTATAAAGAAAATTAAATCTGTAGGCTCGTAATTCAAATTAAATAAATATATTTGATTAGATCCGTTGGACAGATTTTAATTAATGTATTGTTTTAATTCAGATTCGAATTCAAGATTAATTTTGAATATTTTAATACAGCTCATTAGGGTTTTAGAAACTCTATAAATAGATATTGATCTAGTCGTATTGAGAGCACGGATGAATTAGAGAAGCCGCAAGAAACCCTAGAGAGAAAGGAGAGACGCGAGAAAACCTTGAAGGCGTTAGCACGCTACCACCCGTATTTGAAGGCTGTTCATGTGGATACCGGTAGAGGGAGAAGACTCAAAAAGTCTACTTCTATTTGATCGAACAAGATGGCACCACGTCCAAGACGTACCACGATCGAGACGCAAGAAGAAGGAGATGCGCACTAGACCAGATCAAACAAAACTCTCAACCCTTCGCATAGGTACAGTTTTTCTAACGAATCTTGATTTAAACGCCGTTGATGTATCCTCCAATGGGATTCGTAAAAATTTTATAATTCCGCTATGTGTACGGATTCCAATACTACATTTTGAACACTCTTCCACAACCATATGGACCCTTCAAAATATCCTAAACTCACATAAGGATAAATGGTCAATCTGTGAACTTTTGATTATGTGTGTTCAGAAGGAGGCAAGGCTGAAAATGGAAATGGGAGAGAGATCATTTATGACAACTGAGAGGAGTCAAACTCAAGTCAAGAAGAAAGGGAAAGTTAAAACACCACCCCAAGGTGGAATCAAGAGGGAATCCAAGTGTTTCTTTTATATGGAGAAGGCACACATGAAGAAGGACTGCTCTAAATTCTATCAGTGGCTTGAGAAGAAAGGTATGTCAATCTCACTTGTTTGTTATGAATCTAATATGGTCGATGATATTGATGGCACATGGTGGATTGATTCTGGTTCTACAATCCATGTTTCGAACACCTTGCAGGGCAGGCAAAACCTAAGGAAGCCATTGGGGAGTGAACAATACATCTATTCATGAGGAAGATGAGTTCACATGTGGAGGCTGTACGAAGTTACAATTTAGTTTTAAGCAGCGGTTTTGTTTTAAATTTAGAAAAGACCTTTTATGTTCCAAGTTTCTCTAAGAACTTGATTTCGATTTTGAAACTTGTACGTCTGGGTTATTTCTTTATGTTTTATGAGACCTCCTTATATTTGTTTTATAAATCAAATTTGATTGGGAATGGTACATTGTCTAATGGTCTTTTTCCTGCTTATTTACAAAATGATATTGCTTGTGGTGCCATGCATGTTACTATTGGTACGAAACTATGTGTTATGAATGAGAATTCCTCTGTATTGTGGCACCAGAGATTATGTCATATCTCCATTCAGAGAATTGAAAGATTGGTAAAAGAAGGGGTATTTAGTACTCTAGACTTTACTGACTTTGAGACTTGTGTAGATTGCATAAAGGCAAAGCAGACTAACAAGTCAAAGAAAGGTGCTAATAGGAGTTCAAAATTGTTAGAGATCATACATACAAACATTTGTAGTCCAAAATTGATACCTATGGTCAGAAATACTTCATCTCTTTCATTGATGATTACTCACGATATATGTATCTCTACATGCTTCATAACAAGCATGAAGCATTAGATGGCTTTAAGGTATTTAAATTGAGGTTGAGAAACAATGTGGTAAACAAATTAATATTGTGAGATCAGATAGAGGTGGGGAATTTTACGGAAGATACACTGAAGATGGACAAGCACCTGGTTCATTTGTGAAGTTTCTTCAAGAACATGGGATAGTTGCCCAATACACCGACCATGCCTGGTTCTCCAGACCAGAATGGTGTAGCAGAAAGAAGAAACCAAACATTATTAGACATAGTGCGAAGAATGCTTAGTAGTTCCAAGCTTCCTAAGTCCTTGTGGATTGATGCACTTAAGATGGCAGTGTACATATTAAACCGGGTTCCAACTAAGGTTGTCCCAAAGACGCCATTTGAGTTATTTAAGGGTTGGAAACCGAGTTTGCGACATGTACGCATTTGGGGATGCCTGTCAGAAGTTAGAATCTATAATCCACAAGAAAAGAAGCTGGACCCAAGGACCATTAGTAGATATTCTATTGGATATGCCGAAAGGTCTAAGGGAGACAAGTTTTACTGTCTATCTCATACCACTAGGTTTGTGGAATCAAGGAATGCTAAATTTCTTGAATATGACTTAATTAGTGGGAGCGATCAATTCAGAAACCTTATTTCTGAAAAGGATCATTCAGATAGCCAACCTTCCACTTCGAGTTTAAGATTGGTTGTTAACAATGCTCCTTCAGCTCAACCGAGTGTTGTACAACCAGTCATTCAAGATCCACAACCTACTAATATTGATCTAGTAGATCAAGTTGTTGATGAGGAACAACAAGGTGTTGAACAACAAGTTCCTCAAGAAGATAAAGAAACAACATTAAGGAGATCTACTAGAACAAAAACATCGGCAATACCTAGTGAATATATATTGTGTATCTGCAAGAATCTGACTATAATGCAGGAGCTGAAAATGATCCTAGAACGTTTTCACAAGCTATGAACTATAGAGAATCAAAATCATGGTATGATGCTATGAAGGATGAGATGAATTCTATGGCATCTAATAGAGTCTAAGATCTTGTTGAGTTGCCTGATGGTGCGAAAGCCATTGGATGTAAATGGGCCTTTAAAATGAAGAGAGACTCACTTGGCGACCTTGACAGACATAAAGCAAGACTCGTTGCTAAAGGATTCACTTAAAGAGAAGGAATTGACTACATACAAGGAGACATTTTCTCCTGTATCTAAGAAAGATTCTGTTCGTATCATTCTAGCATTAGTTACACATTTTGACTTAAAGTTGCAACAAATGGATGTGAAAACAGTCTTTCTCAATGGAAAATTAGAGGAAGAGGTTTACATGAAACAACCAGAAGGAATTTCCTCTAATAATGGTGAGCACTTGGTGTGCAAGCTCAGAAAATCTATATATGGATTGAAACAAGCTTCCTTTTCATGGTATTTAAAATTTTATGATGTTATCTCTTCATTTGGTTTTGTGGAGAACATTATGGATGAATGTATATACCAAAAGGTCAATGGGAGCAAGATTTGTTTCTTTATTCTATATGTAGATGATATTTTGCTTGTAACCAATGATAATGGCTTATTATATGAGGTGAAACAATTCCTTTTTGAAAACTTTGATATGAAGGATATGGGACATGCATCTTATGTCATTGACATTAAGATACATAGAGACAGACGTTGAGGTATTATAGGTTTGTCTTAAGAGATCTATATCAACAAAGTTTTTGAAAGATTTCGGATGAGGTATTGTTCACAAAGTGTAGCTCCCATTGTGAAAGGTGACAGGTTCAATTCGGAATAGTGACCAAAGAGTGATTTTGAGTAGGAACAAATGAAAAACATCCCTTATGCTTCAGCTATAGGAAGCCTTATGTATGCTCAGGTCTGCACCAGATCTGACATTGCATTTGCTGTTGGAATGTTAGGGAGATATCAAAGTAATCCAGGCACGGACCACTGGAAAGCTGCGAAGAAGATGTTGAGATACCTTCAAGGGACTAAAGATTACATGCTTAAGTACAAATGAACTGACAATCTGGAAGTGACTGGTTACTTTGATTCAAACTATGTTGGTTGCATTGACCCAAGAAAGTCCACTTCAGGATACATTTTTATGCTAGCTGGTGAAGCTGTATCATGGAGTAGTAAGAAGCAGTCTTTGATTGCTACTTCTACAATGGAAGCTAGGTTCATGTCTTGTTTTGAGGCTACCTCACATGGTGTATGCATGAAGGGTTTTAGTCCTGGGCCTAGAATCATGGATTCAATTTCTAGGCCATTGAAGTTATATTGTGACAATTCAGTTGCTGTCTTTATGGCTAAGAACAACAAAAGTGGTAGTCGAAGCAAGCATATCGACATTAAGTATCTAGTCATAAGAGAACGTGTTTAGAATGAAATAGTGGTTATTGAACACATAAGCACTGAATTGATGATTGTTGACCCTTTAACTAAAGGCATGCCTCCAATGAAATTTCTGGATCATGTAGAAAGCATGAGACTTGGTTCTTTTCTTTGATTTTCATTATAAGAACGACTTTCTTTAATTTTCGTCGTAAGAACGATGCTATTTGTGAAACCCTATTTGCGATGTTTTCTCATTTCAGTTTTGTGTACACATTCATTTTTTTATTTAATTTGAGAAATATCATTAAGTTTGGACCTAGAATAAATCTTATCTAAAAGATCTCCACTATGTTATATCTTTGATTTATCGTCTGTCATCATGACAACATGTTCACTGTAAAAATTGTCAAATGGCACTATTTTTAAACTTGGTCAAATAAAAAGTGAAAATTCAGATTAAACAATGGATCTACGTGTGTGTGTATATATGTATGTATATGTGTGTGTAACATTGGATAGAAAATTCTTTTTTGTTTTTTGTCCTGCAATATTGGATTGAAAATTCACCACATAGATTATGATAAATACCTTCTCTATTCTTCTTTCGCCAAAAGTAGACAGAGAAACTTATTATAGCCACAGCCACTAGTACACTCATGCTTATGATCAAGGCTTTTGATTTGCTAACTCCTTTTTTGGCTGCATTATTGACAAACTAATTATTAGCAGGAGCATTTGCTTTTTTAATAAAATAATCAATTATATAAAATGAGATATTATACAGATAAAGTCGGTAGAACAAGGACTAAGGCATGGGGAATTAGCAGTAGATCAGTTAAATAAAGTGAGTGACCAGGAAAAAAATTGAAATAGAGATATTTTATATCTTTTTCCAAGGTTCATTGGAAATCAAAATAAACAGGTATTATAAGTCCAATTAACCCAATCTCACATGCTATAAAATAAAAGTTAAAACATTTAATATTTTAAATTGATTTACTTTACTAAATTAAAAAACAATCACTAATTAATGATTATCGGAGTGAACTTTTATATTCAGTAGAAGAAAATTTTGACAAATTAGACTTATAACAAGGATCACAACGGTTCTTGCTAACACATTGAAGATGCATGTTAATTGGCCCCACCTACCCACTTACACACACCATAAAGCATAAAATTCTGAAATAATCCAGCAAAAGTTACTTTAAAAAGAAAAATATATATAAAGAATGAGATTTTAACCTTAATGTATTAATGTAGGTAAAAAGTTAACAAATGATAAATTATTATAAATGTTTTTACGATATATCTAGAAAAATTTAATGAACCCAATTTGATATTTAAATACTACTTCTGTTCTTAAATACATGACAAAGTTTATAGTACAATAAATATATGACAAAGTCGTAGTACAATTTGTGTTACAAACTTTGTCCTATATTTAGAATCGAATTAAGTATATATAATATATATGCATGTGTGTGTAATTCAAGAATGTTAATGCAATATACTCATCTTAGTTTAATAGAATTTCAGGTGAGATCAATTTTAAGAAATAATAGTTTTCATATAGTACATTCTTAGTCAATAATCTTTTAACACCAAATTTTTAAAAAGTTCCATATTGTTGAACTCAGACCACAAAATCTCAACAAATCCTTTGACTTATCTGCACCGGATGCTCTCAGCTAAGGCTTGATGACCAAGTCAAAAACTTTAGGATCAATTAGAATTGGGAATTAGGGCTAGTCCTTGAAGGGTCAGGGCCTAACAGGGTCAGCCCTACAGGGCCAGGGGTAAGAAAAACATATGTTTTTTAAAGCCTGGCCCTAAAGCACTAATTTAAATTTGGGCCTACAGGGCCTGGAAGTTACCATTCTAAATTTTAACTATTTTTCCTCCATTTATTTTTAAAAGAATATAATTAGTAAATTATAATAATTAAAGTTCTAATTTATCAAATAAATGTTGTTAACATTAATATCCTAACAATACGAATCATCTAACAAATAAACACATTCACTAGTCGTAATCAAAAAGGAAATATTGTCCACTAATAACTCACATAAAACATAAGAAGCATACCTAGGTTTTAAATTTAAACTATTATATAATATTTATATGATAAGATTGACCCTATGACTTGTGATGAGAAGGTTGCCAATATAAGGAGCAAGCTGATTTTCATTTTCCATGGATATTTGAATGTGGGAATATTTCTTCTAACTCCTTATTAAATTTTTTTAAAAAATTAGCAGGGCTTAATGTCTTTGCCCAAGGCCCCTGCGTATTGGGCCCAATATGGCTTATTTCATTTAACTTTTCTAATTTTCAAGCCTAGCCCTTAAAGCACCAGGGCTTAACCAATTTCCCAACTCTAAGATCAATCAAATTTCTGTTTACTCTTTCCTCTCTCACAAACAAACAAAGGGAGTAGTTGAATGTACTTGTCGTCTAGGTTTTTTTTTTTAAAAAAAATATATATATATTTTCTTCATTAAGAAGTAAATATGTGGGAAAGGATGTAGCATTTCAGGTGAGATCAGTTCTTAAAAAATAATTTATATATAATACTTTGTTAGTCAATAATATTTTAGCACCGAATTTACGTTAAAAGTTTTATATTTGATCTCACGCTGTATCACACAATATCAACACAATTAAGGGAGTGGTTGAATGTTCTTGTCTTCTGTTTCTTTGACTTTCTCTAATAGTATATAGTTTCTTCCCAAAGAAGTATATATGAGCAAGGGTGTAGAATTTATTTTTATTATAAGCTTAATAGAGAGTACAAAAAGGGTTTTAAATAGAGGAAATTAAATATATGCGGGTAAATATCTAGTTTTTGAGTAATCTTGTTTCTTAATGTAAAAGGACACCCAATACATAGAGTTATACGAAAAATGAGATGTATTATTTATTTTTCCTAAATAATTATTCTTTCATAGGTTTATATGATATCACATGATCTTTTAGATCGAGCTCACATACAAGAGTAATACAGAGGAAAAATATATTATTTCTGGCATTGTCTTTTTGATAATGAAATATGCTGTATTTTTCTCTTTTAAAAAGATTATAATTAATTTCGCACCTAATGTGAAGAATGAGCAGACATACCTTGTGCAAAGTTCAAAGTGAAAAAAAAAAAAAAAAAACCCTAATTTAAAACTATAATTAGAAAAAGAAAGGGATAGGTTAATTTGTTAATATTATACCTGTAGTTGTATGACTAGGAGCATTATTCAATGAAGAGGTTGATTGATAAAACATGTAATTATCATATTTGATGATACAGCTTGGCGCCAAAATCTGCCATCCTTGCATCTGCTCACAGCACTGAGAAATCCTATCCACCATAGTTTCCAAACATTGTTTGCATCCTTCACCATTGAGGTCTCTACTGCATTGTACCAATGCATACCTTTTTCTTCCACCACCCAAATCAAACTCTCCCCAAGCGCCCAGCTCCGTTGTGTTCTCCATCGCTTTTCCGATTAGGCTCCTCATGAAACTCTCCGCCTTCTTCCCTTCCGCCGGATCAGATGACTGCGCTCTGCCGGGAAACCACCATGGGCTTGTCGTCACCTTCCCGAAGAAGTTCTGATTAGAGTATCGGAAGATGCAGAAGTCATACCTATGTTACCATCATATGTAGACATTTGCATTAATTAGAAAAAATGATGTATGCATTTAATGCAGTTTATATTAATTTTCTATAGTTCACCTTTAGGGCTGAGTATGGAACCCACAACCCGGTGAGCCCACCCATAACCCAATGCAATCGGGCCATTTTGAGCCCGCCCAAAAAAGCTCATAACGGGTTGGGTTAAAACCCGCTTATTTAAGACTTAAATGGGCGGGCTATGGGCGCACCTTCGGGCTACCCAAACCCGCTCATTTAGTTATATATATATATTTTTTATTAACTATATGGACACTTGGACAATAATACGCCATATTGTCATGAAATACTCATTCCCCATTTCCTCATTTAACCATTCCCCCACTTGGAGTTTGAAATCAAAATTATGATGATAGCACTTATCTAAATTTAGATTCTTTTGTGTGAATTATGATTATTGAGTTTTGAAGATTCATATTTTGGAATTTAGAATGATAAATTTGGGTAAATACTTAATACTTATATATATTTTTCTCCAAAAAAATAAATTTGTCAAAGGTAAATGGGTTACCCAAAACCCGGTCACCCCGCTCTATTTATATGTTAACCCATTCAACATGGGTTAGAATGGGTTGAGGTATGGGTATGGGCTAACGCATACCCATTCAAAGTTAAATGGGCGGGCTATGGGTTTAGATATGGGCTGCCCAACCCGCCCATTGCTCTGCCCTATTCACCTTCCTATATACTGTGAGGGGAATGTAAAGATTGAGTTTTCAAAAAGTTGAGGCTTTTAATGAACTAGATACAAAAATAAGTTCATTAGTTCATAGGAAGTTTAGCTTTCACTAGTGAAACCGAATATTCTGCCACTAACAACAAAAGATTTATTTTTGCCAAACAAACGGGTTTCATTATAGTCTGCTCTCTTCCCATTAGAATTCATCTTATTTAAACTGAACAGCATAAAAATATATATAATAGAGAAGATAAGAACAGGAAAACAATGTCCTATATCTGCCAGTAATGAAATTTTCTCTAAATAACTCGATGCTAACATATATTGACCCCGATAATGTAACCACAGCCTGAAAATTAACTGTTGGAGTTGGAGAATAAAAGGCTTTAAAGGCCCCTCTTCGCCCAGACTCAGACTCGTTACAAAAAACTTCCTAACTAACATGAAAGGAAAAAAGTTTCATCTTGACATAATATTTCAATTTGTCTCTGAAATCACTAAAACCATCCAAAATGCATATAAAAAAATTTGAATTACTTACAAAAAAATTTCAGATCGCTAAAGTTAAAAGGATATATAAAAGTATATACTTTTAAATCAACAAAGGCGTGCATTAAAGATAGACAGACTGGTACCATATCACAGCAGAAAGTTGATTGGGACAACGTTGGAGAACCTCTCTACTGGCAGTGTTGACACAGAACTGGCACAAGTGTCCGGCATCGTCGCCACGGCAGTCATAGAGGCCATAGACAGCGTTGGTGGCGGTGCCAAAGGATGTATGGTTGTAGCCTTTGCTTGTGGCTGCGTCAGTCGAGAGCCATGAGAGGAGCTGGTTAAGGTTAGCTTTGTAGGAGTCTGTAAGTGCTTGTGGGGTTTTGTTATGGCAGTCATCTCCAACGTAGTTTGGTGCTTGAGCAGTACATGCTCTTATGAAACTGATCAGAATAACGAAGCAGAAGATGATCAGAAATCCAGGTCTTGTAACAATGGGTTTTGATGATCCCATTACTGGGTCAAAGAGGCCATTTCAATTTTGAACTGATTAGGGATGGGAATAGAAAGTCAAAGTGGTGATGAACTGTGCAAAATATATAGAGAAAACTTTAAAAGCAAGGTTTGAAAGTTCTAATCCATTGTATCTGGAACATAGAAGCTTAGGGTAGGTTGGTACACAATCAAATAGGCCGGCGATCGGTAGAAAATTAAAGCTAAAAAATAATTGTTTTACAATTTAAAAATAAAAACAATGAATTTTTTTATTGAATAAAATCTGAATCCTTCGGATCGAATCAAGACATTGCACCAAATATTTAAGAAGTTTGGTATGACGTTAAATACCAATTTATAAGTTTAATTTAATTAATCCTCACATATCAAGGTGAATTAGTTATATGAGCTAAATTAACCATAGTAATTACTACTTGAGTCCTAATTATAAGACCTAGTTGACTTTTTTTGGAGAGATTAAGGAAACTGAATAAGTTACTTAATCATATTATATGTTGTGTATCTTTAGATTATATACTAGTTTAGTAGTCAAACTAATTAGTTTGAAGAAAAAATAAAAATACTCTAAAGTAATTTAATTAGTTTCCTTAATCTCTCCAAAAAAAACTCAACTAGTTCTTATAATTAGGACCGGAGTATTAGTTTCAAGAGTCAAGTTCTTTTTATTTATTGCAATTAACAAGGGTATAATTATTAAAAATATATTTACTACTTGGACTTATAATAAAAATATAATCTTTTTTGGGTGGAAATAGATTTATAACAAAGACAAGTGGTATGCAATTAAACACATAAACTACTCAGACAATTTGTGTTGACACCTGCCGTAAGATGCATTAATTACGGCAACCTCACAGATGCAGACAAGCTGGAATCGGCCTGCGCGGTGACAGAAATTACAATTAGGGGCAAAAATTATATAATAAGACCCAACTTTTCATGCATATACAGTTAAATCCTATAAAAATTGAAGAATATTCATTTTAGTCCTTTCATAAGTCCATAAAAATTTTAGTAGAGACTAAAATGAAATATTTTTTGATGAGGGAAAATATAATTTTCTAAAAATTTGAGTTCTATTCTATAATTTTAGGAGACCACCCTTAACCCTCTTATGGTTTCGCCCCTGGGCCCCACAACCACAACTAGATAAGATTGCTGCAACTTGCATCAGATCAATACTAAGATTTAAGAAGTCTGGTATGAAAAAATATGCAATTAAAAATGTAAACTGCTCAGACAATTTGTTGACACCTCCCGTAAAATGCACTAATTACGTCAACCTCACAGACGCAGACAACCGGTGGGCATATGTAACATTCCAAATTTTGGGACTTAGAATTTGAATATTTTAAGGGAAATTGGACGGTGAAAGTTTCCCTAAAATAATTATGAAATTTATTATTGGAATTTAAGGTATATGTTTCCCATAAATTAAGGACAAATAGTTAGGGAATTATTTTTTACATAAATATTTTAGAGATAATATTTTAAGGCCAAAAGAAATGTAATTGAGAAAGAAAATCCTTAAATGGAAATAAGGATTAAATTTTAATATTTACCTAATGATTTCAAATAAATGAACATAGGACCCAATGGCAAATAGGAGTCTTGAAGAGGATCAAATGGGATGATTTTTTAAAAAAGTCTATATATTCATAAATAGAAATGGGATAGTATTTCCATGGATTTTATCATGGGTTATCACAAATCGATTGACCAAGTCAGCATACTACTCTTTATAAACATTGGCAGAGTTATACATTAAAGAGATTGTTCATATGCATGGGGTGCCGGAGAGCATCATATTGGATCGAGACTTAAGGTTCACTTCGAACTTTTTGAAGTCTTTACAGGAAGGTATGGGTACAAAGTTGAAGTATAGTACGGCCTATCACCCTCAAACAGACGGTCAGACTGAGAGGGCTATTCAGACACTCGAGGACATGTTAAGAGCCTGCACCATCGAGTCCCCAGGTAGCTGGGATAAGCACTTATCATTGGTAGAATTTGCATACAATAATAACTACCATGCCAGTGTTCAAATTGCACCTTTTGAGGCTTTATATAGTTGAAAGTGCTGATCGCTATTGTGTTGGACCGAATTGAGCGAGAGAACTATTATGGGACTAGATTTAGTAGACCAAACACGCAGAAGATTGAAATGATACGACAGAAATTGTTGACAGATCAGAGCCAACAAAAGAGTTATGCAGATCATTGAAAAGACCGTTGGAGTTTAGTATGGGAGATCATGTTTTCCTCAAGGTTTCGCCCATGACGAGCATTGGGAGGTCTATTAAGGTAAAGAAGTTAACTCCACAATTCATTAGGCCATACAAGATTTTGGAGCGAATTAGGCTTGTTGCCTATCAAATCACCTTGCCTCCACACTTATCTAAAGTGCATGATGTGTTCCATGTGTCACAGTTGAAGAAGTATCATCCAGGCCCATCTCATATCATTGAACATGAGGAAGTTGAATTGAGAGAAAACTTGACTTACATAGTAGAACCAGAGAGAATCTTAGATGTCCAGGACAAGCAACTGAGTAAGAAGACCATTCGACTCATGAAAGTCTTACGGAAGGGTATGACACTCGGAGATCCAACTTGGGAAACTGAGGAAAGGATGTGTCGAGACTTTCCAAACTTGTTTGCTTAAGTATCTAGTTGTGCTTGACTTGATTAAATTAATGTATTTATGGCTGTGTTATGTCAATGATTGAATTTGTTTGACCTGGTGATCTTTTGTTTTGATGTGTCTCATGCCAAATTATTTTAGTTGTGTTGTTTTGACTTTGTTGATGTATGTTAGAAGCTTGAGATATGGATTAACTTCCTTAATGACTTGTTAGAATTTTGGGGACAAAATTCTATTTAGGTGGGGGAAATGTAACATCCCAAATTTTAGGCTTTGGAATTTGAATATTATAAGGGACATTGAATGGTGAAATTTGCCCTAAAATAATTATGAAATTTATTATTGGAATTTAAGGCATATTTTCCCCATAAATTAAGCACAAATAATTAGGGAATAATTTTTGGTATAAATATTTTAGAGATAATATTTTAAGGCCAAAAGAAATTTAATTGAGAAACAAAATACTTAAATGGAAATAAGGATTAAATTATAATATTTATGTAATGATTTCAAATAAATGAACATAGTACCTAATGGCAAAAAAGAGTTTGAAGAGGATCAAATGGGATGATTTTTAAAAAAAGTGGTCTTACCAAACAAATACATAAGCCCACATTTGTTCTTTATTTCTTCTTCCTCTAGCCCATACGTGCAAATCATCCAGATCAGATATCATTGGCCCAATATACTACTCCAATCCATTTAAACTCCTCCAGTCCATATCATTCCAACTTATTACCTTTTATAATATACTGAGAAAAGCTGTTTTCTTTGCACATTACCCATTCCTCTGATTTAAATCAGTTAAACATGGCAAAACATAAACACGCAAGAAAATCATAGTGGGGTTTATGCAAAATGCAGAGGCAGAAGATACAGTAACGTCAACAGCAGAGAGCCATCCTTTTTGAGCCCCAAACCACGTCCATATCCTTTGGTACATCCTTCCCCTCCCTCCAGCTGGACTCCCTAGGTCCCTATATATTTCCCTTCATTCATTCAACAAAGAGGAACATAGGTAGAGAACTGAGAGGGAACAAGAAAGTGAGAGAGAGTTGAGAGCTGTAACTTATAGAGAGAGAGATCGAGAGTGGGAGACAAAACGAGAGGGAGAGTTCAACTACTGCTATTCCTCTGTTTTAAATATAGAAAATAGGGACAAGAGTGAGGTGAGAAAGTGAGAGTAAGGAAGGAAAGGGAGACGAAGCCGAGAAGGAGAGATCTGAAACACAGTGAAAGAAGAAGACGGTGAAGGCAGCAAAAGTCGAATGAGGTGAGCTTTTTGAACTTCTTCCCTCTAGTTTCTATGATCTCCCAACGTCGGTTACTAAGCTAAGAGTTGGGTTGTCAGTTGGAAGCATGAATCTCACGAGCATGTGCACAAACACCTCTGTTTTTCTTGCTCGAAAATAGAGCACCTATAGCTGGTTTAAGAACAAAAACGGAGACCTTATGGTATTGTTATATATATATATACACGTATTCTGCTCATGGGAAAGCAGTTCTTGAACCTATTGATAAGTGTATATTTTATGATTAAATAGGTGTAATTTTATGAGAATTAGTTGGAATTATTGATATTATATACCTATTTAATTATCTTTTATAAACTTTTCCATCATTGAATCAAACTTAGGATCAAAGAATAAATCGACATAAAATCTACTCATATCCTATTTTTATTGTGCAGGAAATATTTGCTGATTTGGAATGAAGTAGAAAAAGCAATTAAGAGGATATGCAATCAACCAAACTCGGTGGTCCCTTACACAAGAAAAATAAAAATAAAATCAATTGCGTGATCTGGTGGAGTAAATTACAAGATATGAGATATCTTTGTAATAAGAAAAGGAGAATCAATAACCCATGGCCTAAGTTATATTGAGGTTATATATATGAAGGAAGGAAGAGGCATGGAAGGGGAGGAGATCGAGAGGCGCAGAACGAGAAGGAACGAAGAAGGAAGGAGCGAGTGGCGTTTCGTTTGATTCTCTTCATCATCTCCACGGAAGGATGAAAGGACGTGAGGCGACGGAGAATCTTTCTTCTCTCTCTCTCTCTCTCTCTCTCTCTCTCTCTCTCTCTCTCTCTTTATTCTTTGAACCTGAGTTTCATCTTTTTGTTATGGATTTGAATAAAGCCATGTGTGGCTAGTTGGTTTTGCAACCTAGAGAACCTATGAACTTGTTTGGGTTTTAGAGATTATCCCCACTTGTTAGTTTTGCTTAATTTTATTTTAGTTTATTTAATCATGTGTTCATTGTTATTGCTTATTGATTGATCACCATTGAGCATGTTTTGGGGATTTAGGGTTGAACTTGGAAGAGGGAATCCTAAATTGACATTGGGATTAAATAATGTGGAATTAGGTTTAAATTTAACATGAAGTTAGGTTTTGATCTAATTTGCGTCTAAGATAGGAATATACCTAGAAGCTCCGCATAATCAAATTAGAGTGAGCCCGATTTAAAATGGATCTTATTTAGTTGTGTGAGGCATCACATAATTAATTAAGGTAGGTATATAGGTGGATCGGAAGGCATTTATAGACATTAATACTCTAGATTGGCTGATTAAGTTAAGTCAAAATTAATTTAGTGGGGATAAAATCTAAGAAACCAACAAGGGATTAGTGACTCTAGGTTGCTCGTTCATTAGTGTGGTAGTTTGTTTGTTTTAATTTTAGTTTTAATTTCTTTTCTCTTAATTAAATTCAATACAATTTGCTCAACTTAAATGAAATTGTAAAATTAATACTCAACTGAAGTTTGTGATACTAAGTCCTCGTGGGAACGATACTTTTCTTATCACTTTATTACTTGATACGGCCCGTGCACTTGCGGAGTTTTTAGGCTATAAAGTTTTGCCCTATCACCTATATATATATATATATATATATCACATCAAAAAAATCACAACAGCCACCCAAATAATTAAAAGCTAACATGATAGTGTGCATATATAAAGATTGATGTTGAACATAAAAAGAAATGATAATTTGCTGTCATATATGCAACTCTGTACATAAGGTTATATATATATATATATATATATGGTATATATACATACACACGTTGCCTTTGGGGATAGGATGAAAGAAACTCACAAATATATATGTATAGCTTTAGTTACTGTCAAAAGTATATATATATATATATATAGGGAATTGAAATAAAAATGTTACTGTCTTGTACTTGTGTGTGTGTGTATATATATAAGGTATATATTAAGGTTGTTTTTAATATGTATAATGGAAGTTATTGTATTAACATAATATCATGAAATCAAAAAACAGTATATGATCCAACTTACTCCTATATAATAGGATCTAATCTAGCTCATTCTATATTATTTCATTTATACACACACACACACACACACACATACAAAATGTATCTTTATGTTGTTAATATCTATTTAAACTCCTAATTTAAAATGTTAGGATAGAATAATAATAGTGATAAAATAAATAAATAATAATAAATATCATTATTATTGAAAAAGGGAATAAATAGTAAAGGAAATTATTAATTAATAATAAATAGAAAAGGGTATTATTAATTAGTAATAAATAGAGAGAGAATTAATAGTTACAATGGTTTCACTTGATTTTACGAGTCCTGTCATAATATGCCCACTTCAAGCATTACAAATATATTATTATTAAAATTTGTGTATTTTAATTTTATGAAATTATAAGTTATAATTTTTATTATGTAGAGTTTTAAAAGAGTTATTAATGGTTAGTAAATTGGTTGTGGTAGATTGACTTTTGGTGTATTTGAGCTCTTGGATTAGAGTAGTGTGATAATAGTTAGCTTTAGCGAGAGGTAACCACTTTCCACTTGTTAAATGTATTAATATGTTGTTTGTGGAGTACATTGTGAAATAGTTATGAATATTTTAATAGAAATTTCCTTATGGAACATTATGATTGGAATTGTGAAATATTTGTATATATTTATATATGTATAAGAAATTGATAATAGAAAATTCATAATGGAACAAGTGCTAGTTTAATTAAGTCCATTAAAACCAGTTAAAATAGTTTCAAGATAGTTTTGGGAATCATGTTCACAATTGCCTAATTAAACAACTAGACAATTAACCAACCTAATTAAACAACCAAGAGGATAAACCTAAATTGACAATTAAATCAATAATGAAAACTCAATTTATAATATAATCGACAATCAAGTTTGTTTGCAAACAAAAATCTGACAAATATCTTAAGTACAATTCAAATCCGAATTATCAATTCAATCCAAATTAAATAATATATCTACAATCTTAAACTAGATTGTTCTCAAGAAAACAACTCAAAATTATCTAAAACTAAATAATTTCGAAGTCTAGGAATAAATCGATAAAAGGAAAGACAGTCCCTCATGGTCTTCATATGTAAGTTCCTAGGCTCTAGATGCCTCCATGCTTGTAACACCCCTACTGTTGTAATTATTGTACTTGTAATTACTGTGAAATTAATGAGAAGCTTTATTTCAATTATTATTGTTGTTATTTTACTAAGCAATGGGTGTAATAATTTAAAGGAGTAAAAGCAGGGGCGAAATGGTCAATCCTTTGACCTAAAAGTTTTAAATTTTGTTTACTATGAGGAAGAAGAGGAAACCAGGTGATTTAAGTCACCCTTTGGCCAAAACTTGTTATGAGGTTCCCACAGACGATAAACCGATAGAAATAGGACCGATAGGGACCGATTGGGGGGTTCCTTTGGACCGAATAGGTCAAGTGTGGGGCCATTCCATGAAGTTTGGAAAGTTCCCTAGGAGTGCCTATTCAAGAAGGAAAAGATAAAGAAAAGTGCACAGGGAACCACCACGATGGGACCCAGGACCCGCGGGCCGGTTAGATTGGGAACGGGCGATAAAGTGAGGAAAAAGGGAATTAAATACTAGAGACCCGATGTGTGGGACCCCTTAGGTATCACACACTCCCTTCAGTCATAAAAAATATGTACTTGGAGAGAAAGGAAGAAAAGTCAGTGTAAAAGTCAAACCGTGGGTCCCAGCGTTCGGAGGAAAAGGGCAAAATGGGAATAAATGGACAAAAATTAATTTGACCAGGATTGTGGGCCCCAAATGGTGCATAAAGGGTCCTTTTTTTCAGGTGAAATGATGGAGAAAATTTGGTCATTATTACAAAGTTTTGGGCCATAATTGTAATTTTTAAAAGTTTCGGGCCAAAATGGGTAATTTGCTAAAAAAGAAGAAAATATCTAGATATTTTTGGAGTGTGATGTGCCACTTGGCAGCAGCTGGAGCCCTTTGGAAAATTCTAGATTTTCTTGGGGAAAAAGCTAAAAAGACAAATCCTATTTATTACACAAAGGTCAGAAATTTACGCTAGTAAATTCTTATCTCAATGAATCAAACTTAACTTTATTAAAAAGGGTAAATCTCATCATCTTTTCACCCTAGTTGGGTGAAATTTTCAAAAGACCAGAGGGAGTCCAGCCAGCCATCTCATCTCAAGCTTCAAGGCCGAAATCCCAAGAACAACCATCATTTCTCCGATTCAAGGTAACACCGACAACCTTATTCTCTTGAGTTTTTGGTTAAACATTTTCGTGCATAAGGAGGGTGCTTGGTGTTAGGGTTGGATTTTTTCATTTTAAGGTCACCAATGGCTCTGGAACGAGATTTTTTATAGGGTATGGTCATGGGGTTAAGTTGCGAAGTTGAAAACACCAAAACACTAAGTTTGGCTTTTTGCCAGTTTAGGGAACGGGCAGTGAAGCTTCTAACATGTTTTTAAGGGTCTAAATGAAATATTTTTGAGTTTAATGTTTACATGTGAAAACTAGACATCTTGGGCATGAATCTGCATATATAATATGATAAGTTTGGATAATATTTATTGGGTGAAATAAATGGTTGAAAAGAGGCTAGGACTAGTGACAGAAATCTAGACCAGAGGAGAGAAAATAAGCAACACGCAAAACTATTTGTACTTTCAGGGTCTAAGTATATTTTTCCTGTAAAATATACTTTTCAAAGGTTTTAATGGTGCTAGTTTCATACAAATATGATGTTTTTTGAATTTATGAAAAATCCCCGAAGTTGGGACGAAAGCAGTGAACTTACGGAAATTTCATGCTAAGCTCGATTTGAAAAAATTTCAAGTTTTGTGCAAAAACTATATGCAAGGTAAGTCGGATCACACACATGGAGACAGAAGTGGCAAATTATATCACCTATCTAGTCAATCCCTTCCCACACTTAAACGATGAAATGCCCACATTGCAAAGAATGATAAGCAAGAATTTGTTGCGTATCAAGGGGACAAGAGAAAAATATAAAGCAAGAGAAGCAGATTATCCTAATATCATTCACAAAAGGGCCACCGGGGCAAACCCCAGGGTCGGAGCAAATCGTCGGGGAAAAAGAAAAACAAACTGGACTAAAAAGAACAAAAGAAAAGAAAACTACGGGCGGGAGGAATGGGAGGGCGGAGATGCGCTTGCGGTGTCATCCTCTTAGGCCAATTCGAGGGTGTTAACCATGGGGATCGCCGAGTGGGAGTGGGGGAGAGAGACAGCCACTGGTAGGGTACGGCGATAGGATTCAAGTTTCACCCAAGAGTCACTCCGAAGGGTCTTGAGCTCAGTGCGTAGGCGACGGAGCCGACGTGGAAATTTGCGCGGAGACTTCATATCAGTGGCCGGGCAAAAGTAAAGGTGGGCGTGAGTGAGGATGTAGGATCGATCGGATGAGTCGGTGGAGCCGGATACCTGAGCGGGTTCAGTGGATGAGAAGGAGGAGGAGGAGACCTAGATGGTGATGGGTAGAGATGGCGTTGCGGGTGGAACGCGACGGGGCGGCTGACGAGCGTAGGCCGGTGGGGGCACCCGGCCTCGTCGTGCTGCACACTTTGTCCGAACCATGGTCGTCCGTGGGTGAGGGATGGGGAAGGAAAAGGAGAGTAGGTGGGGATATGAAAAGACACGGGAGGAGAAGATGAGAATAGATAGAATAAAGGAAGAAACTCGAATATGAAACGTTACGGTTCTTTAGACAATGAGATCCCTTTAGTCGGCATGCAGTGGGCCCAATAGAGTGGCCCACTAACACAATCGCGTGCACGCAGTGTTTTATATTAGGGATGAGGAGCGTACCTGACTAACACTAGGCTTATGCTGTGTTGTTATTCTGGGGCCATGTGCCATGCCTCGTGCCGCAGCATATTCCAAGCTAGACTCGTTCATTCCTACGTTGATGCTAAAGAACCACAACTTTGGGCTGCCTCCCAATAGCGCTTGCTTTAAAGTCTTCAGTCAGACTTTGCCATAGCAACTTAATGTTGTGGTAGTGCAGGAATGTTCCTTGCTTCCTTAGTGCCTTTGCTGTCATCTGAAGATGTTAGGGACTTCTTAGTTGGGTCTTTGAATCTCGCGGTCTTAAGTATTGAGAAGGTGACATAATCATCATTTACACGCATAGTAAGTTCTCCTTTTTCCACATCAATCAGCATACGACCAGTTGCCATAAAGGGTCTTCCCAGCAGAATTGGAACATCGTGATCTACTTTAAAATCCAGGACAATGAAATCCACAGGGAAGATGAACTTATCCACTTTCACCAGAACGTCTTCGATCTTGCCCTCAGGTAGCACTATGGAGCGATCAACTAGTTGCAATGTGATTGTCGTGGGCATGGCCTTACCTACTGCCAATTGTTTGAAAATCGACATGGGCATGAGATTTATGCTAGCACCTAGGTCACACAGAGCTTTTCCTGAGTAATGGGGTCCGATTGCACACGGGATTGTAAAACTGCCAGGATCTTTCAATTTCGGGGGTAGCCGATTGGTTAGCATGGCACTGCAGTCCTAGGTCAATGCTATTGTCTCGAACTCTTCCAGTCGCCTTTTCTTAGATAGAATTTCCTTCATAAACTTCACGTAGCTGGGCATTTGTTCCAAAGCTTCCACGAGTGGAATATTAATGTGCAATTGCCGTAGCATATCGAGGAACTGCTTGAAGTGTTTCTCTTGTCCTTGCTTTTTTAGCCTCTGTGGGAAGGGCAGAGGAGGTCTTGGCATAGCTGAAGGCCCAGGATCGGGATTATGCCTTGATGATGAAGCGGTAGCATTCCTCGTTGGGTATTGTACGTGATCATCCAATGCTGCACGTGGAGGCAATATTGCAATGCTTAGGTCATGCTCTGATTGTGACAATCTTGGTTGCCTCTGCTCATCTTCAAAAGGTTGTTTAGTACTTCCTTGTCCTTCCTTAAATTTCTCAGGTCTCGGATCAGTGGCAACCATAGGTTGCTTGGTTGCTTTCTTGGTTTCTAAGCTTTTACCACTTTGGAGCTCTATCAACTTGACTTCCTCTCTTCCTTGGATTCTTGGGACTTCAGTGTCACTGGGCAGGGATCTTGAGGGTTTGTTGTTAAGAGCGGTTGCTAGTTGTCCCACTTGAGTTTCAAGATTCCTCAAGGCCACTTGCTGATTCTGGATGATTGTATCATTCTTTGCCATATAATCCTTCAGAAGGGTCAACATAGAGTCTTTGTGGGTTGATTCACCGCCCGTTTACCGTGCTTCTTGGGTAAACCTTTGGTGGGTTTGATGTTTGGTTTGAGTATTGTGGACCTGATGATTGCCCTGTTGCTTGTGAACCTTGAGAACTCCATGAGAAGTTAGGATGCTGCCTCCATCCGGGGTTGTATGTATTTGAGTACGGATTATTGGTGTTACTAACCTTGTTAAAGTTGTTAACGAAGTTTACAGATTCAGGGTTGGTAGAGCACTGAGAGTAAGAGTGTTCTCCGCACACAGTACACACAAGCTACCTGCGATGGTTGTAGCGACGTGTTGTTTGATGGAAGGGTCAGCCCTTTCACTATATTGGTCAGAGATGAAACTTGAGCAATGAGAGCAGTCATGGCATCTAGTTCATGTATCCCTGCTACAGTTCAGGAGGATGTAGCTCTATCTGCTGGCCTCTGATGACTGTTCATGGCCATGCGTTCCAGTAAATTGTGGGCCTCTTCATAAGACTTCATTAGGATGAATCCTCCAGACAAGGCATCTACAATTGATCATGTTTGCACATCGAGACCTCTGTAGAATGTTTCTAACTGGACCCATTCACACAGTCCGTGTTGGGGGCATCTTCTTAAAAGGTCCTTGAATCTGTCCTAGGCTTCGTAAGTAGATTCACCAGGTTTTTGTTGAAAGTTGGTGATGTCCCCTCTGAGTTGAGCGTTCTTAGTAGGTGGGAAAAATTTGAGCAAGAACTTACTTCCTAGATCATTCCATGTGCTGATAGAATTAGCAGGTAGGTTGTTAAGCCACGTCTGAGCTTTGTCCCTTAGCGAGAAAGGGAATAACTTAATCCGGACTGCGTCGGAAGGTATGCTAGGGATTACAAAAGAATCACACACCTCCATGAAGGTTTTGAGATGAAGGTGCGGATCTTTGGAAGGAAGTCCTCCAAACTGTCCAGCTGCATTCAGCATCTGAATCATGACACCTTTGATTTCAAAGTGTCCAGCATTGAAGGTCAGTGGTGTGATGGCTGAATTCAGCTTGTTTAGATCTGGAATACCGAATTCCATGATGGCCTTGTTCACATCTGGGTTTGGAGGTGGAGGGACCTGGTTATCCCTGTTTATTACTAGGCGCTCTCGTTGTTCCCGCTCGTGATTGTCAGGTATATCCGCCATGCTTACTGGGTCAAAAGATTGACTTCTTCGCTTCTGCCTTCGGCGCCTTTGCTTGTAGGTGCATTCTATTTCAGGATCATAAGGCTCTAGGTTGGTTGGGGGCGAATTGCGCATGCACTACAGAATGTACCTGCAAATCAAGAGTAGAGAAAGATGAGCTTTTTACTAAGTAAATCACAACTATTAAGCAAAAGGGGCGTCGTCACAAAGGGTATCAGCAGTCCCCGACAATGGCGCCAAAAACTTGTTGGTCGATTTCCTTGATGGCAAGTGAACCAGTTGAACAAGTAATAAAGTGTAAGTAGAGTATCGTCCCACAGAGACTGAGATACCAAAGAATGACGCACGATTGCTATGATAGTTGTGCAAGAAGTAGGTAAATATATTGGGTTGAGAGGTTGTTGTGATTATGCTACTAGCAAAAGTAAACAGAATGACTTTAAATGTAAGAAGATATCAGTGAGAAGTTAGGCTGGACTCAGAATCACCCTTAAGTGCATCAATCCCCCAGCTTGCTCTACCCAATGCTATAGCATCTATCGCATGCCTTCCGCAATTGCTACAAAGCATAGCTACTAATTACAAAGTAATTTGGTTAACCCACCTCTATAGTCTACCGAAGCTTTCGCGTTCGATACATATGATGCTAACTATACTCCTTCCATATTCCTATGGCAACTTTCTAGATAGATCTGCTTTACCCTCAGGGTGTTATGGTTATGAGAGGTAGACTCATTCCTAAAGCCTACAATAATAGGTCAAGCCGTGCACGGGCTACCTAGCAAACACTATTTCTCAGAGGTCTAACCTCAACTCCTTGCTAGTAAGCCGAGGCCACAAATCTAGCACTTAACTTCCGTTAATCGACTAGTAATTAAAGCACTGATAAGCAAACCAATTTATTAAATTAAGAACTTGCAACTAGGTTCATTCAACAACTTAAGGAATCATCCTCGTCGGCCATATGAAAATCAGTTCATGATCGATGAGGGATACACAATGCAGAGACACTAACAGAATGACCCATGATCGAAAGATGAAAATGAAAAGGGAAAACAGAAAGCTTTGACGGAGTTCCAATGGTGTGGATGCGGCCCTGTCACGTCACCACTCCACGTCTTCTTTGTTCAGTCGTACTACAGGGAAGGATGCTGGGTTGTCCTGGAAGTCTCGTGCTTTTGTGAAAATCTCTCACTTTTCTCTTAAGTCTGCCGAAAGTAAAATCGCTCTCCGACTTTCTTAGGGTTGGCTCCAATGTTTCCTTTTATAATCAGTCTTTTCTTGCGGTGTAAGTTCGGCAAATAGCCGGGCCTTTCCTAATCCGTCGGGACCTATCGTATCTCTCAATCAAGTAGATTGCTTCGTTGATCTCGCGAGATTCTTCAAATCTTTTAGTTTCGACCCTCCGCATCTTCTATTCCGTTATGTCAGCAATCTACCTGTCAGTATCATCCTTTTCTTTTATCCCTGAAATGATCTGGGTAAAAAGGTTAGAAAATATGCCGCATAGCATTGCGTCCTCTACTTTGCTATAGCCTTCGTGATGCCTTGTATTGCACTTCGAGTTCTTTGTCAAAAATGCTATAGCATCGTATCGCTCTCGCTATACGTTTTTCTTTAAAAACCAAGTAAATTGTTCTGTTTTTAGCACATGCAAATTATTTCTATTCTTCAATCCCTAAATCATGAATGTATGCCTTTTTGCTTAGATTATCTTCAGTTAAGCTCGTAGTTACCATTCAATTCGGTAATAAAGGATAGGGAAAACATGGTATGATTTGTGCTCATCATCCGTCCTATCAGAGGGGGTAGGGCGACGCCATCTGCCCCCTTTGTAGGCAGAGGGCTCGGCACTTCCCCAGAGTTGCCGCCACTTGATCATATGTCATCTTCATTGTCGATTTATTTGTCATCCTCACCGTCACTATATATGTCTGACAGAGATTTGCTGTGATCTCCCAAAATAACCAGATTAGAAAAGGATTTGCAGTATAATGTAACTTGGGTCATTTCCCAACGAATTCACAGTCGGTTCGATTCGAACAGCAATAAAACAGAAACAGTAAAATTGGGGGTTTTTTATTCAAAAGAGATTAAAAACGAAAATATGCAGAAACATAATGAAATATGCAGAAACAGATTAAAAACGATCAACCCAACATTCGATTCCGAGACTTCCATCATTGAACGAAATATGAACGAACTCGTGTTTGGTTGGATGAACCGAAATCTCGCATTCATCCGAAAATCCCTCGACTAGATGATCGCCTAGAATATGTCCGAACAGTGGCGTCCCACTATGAAATCGCACAAAGAAACTTTAAACCTAGTTCGAACTCGATCCTTCAATGAACCAAACCGAATATTAAATCTAATATTCGAACTATTTTCAAAAATCGAATCGATAAGATGAAAACAGAAATGAGTAACGTTACCGATTAAGCACGAGCTCTCTAGACGAATCATGGAATCCTCATCGTTGGGTTAATCACAGAAGTTTAGCCGAACATGGCTGGGAAAAACGAAGAACACGAAGAACATTTGAGAGAATTTAAAAACTCCTATTTTGATTCACCAAAATCTAAAAACATGAATGATTGAATGTTTGTGGCTGCCATTTAACTTAAAGTTAACCTAAAAAATGGAAATGGGTTCAGCCCAAAACAAAAATAAACTAAAAGTGGGCTTTAGTTACAAAATTCGAGCCCAAATAAAATCCAAAAATACATATGACTTCGGCTCCAAAATCGACCGCCCTCTTGTCCGAATTTGCTCTTCATGTCTTCATAACAATTGTAGCTCTCTGAATCATCTGAAATATGACAAAAAAATAAGGCAAATCCGATGTCTGGTTCAAGAGTTATGGTAAAAATAGTGAAGCAATGTAAAACTAGAATTTTATTATTAAAAATGGCTAAAATATAATCAAAGGCCCAAAGCCCAAATAAGTATAAAAGCCATTATTTATTAACTAAAGAGTCCTAAATTATTAATCAAGAGATAAAAAGAAGTGTATAAAATATTCAATTATCGAATTCCCCCACACTTATCTTTTTGCACTCCTGAGCAAAATTCAAAGAAAAAGACCTAAAAGAGAAACTCTTCTTTTCTAACAATTGCTAACAATGCAAAAATTGAATAAGGGACACAAAGCTCCAAAAGACCAATCAATCAAGACCAAAATCCCTTCATCTCAAATTACAATTCATGGCAATCTCATCAATGATGCTAATCACATAAGATGGTCTCTCAAATGATGCGCTCAATCAATCAATCAATCTCTCAAGTGTTTAAGGTAAATAAGTGTATCGCTCAAATTCTACTCAAGAAATTTGCTCTACCATAAACTTGCTCAATTTCTACGTCTCCACTACTCATAACACATGCATGCACAAATCAAGAGAGCTTGTTATGAAAGGTTGTAATGGGGTTAGGGTGAAGGTAGGTAATAGTATGGAATGAGAGGCTAAGCACCAAAGAAATTAAAAAGAGCAATAATTAACACAATCGTTCTCTATGTAAGAAAATTTTTATTTTACTTATATATCTCCTTTCTTTCTATGTATTTTCTTTATTTATTTATTTCTTTCTTTTTTTATGCTTTTCTTTCTTTTTTTCTTTTCTTTTTCTTTTTTGTTTTTTGTTTTTTTTTTTGGTTTTTTTATGCTTTTCTTTCTTTCTTTCTTTTCTTTTTTGTTGTTGTTGTTGTTGAAAATAAAACTATACTATATACATAATCACAATGAAAAAAAAGCAAACATCCCCCCCCACACACACTTAAATTGTTCCACTCCTGAGCAACCCCCACACTTAAACACAAAACCAAGGTGAAACCAATGCTCAATAAATTTTCAAGGTGTGAAATAAAATGGTTTTTCGCTTAGGCTTGTAATGTGGCTTAGAAAAGAATGATTCAAAAAGGCACAAAGGGCTAGCAAAGGGATCATAATGCAAGGGAAAGGCTATTTGGCCAAAGTAGGGAAAATAAAAGAAAGAAAACAAGCTTCCATCATACTTATGCACGTAAGTGAAAAATGTAGTTTCAAAAAGAAAAGGAGCAAGTTCTAGAGAACACAAGTCATGAGTAGATGCACACATGAAAGAAAGAATAGCAGAAGATGAATTCCATTCATGTAGGCCCAAAATCTCACAAGGTCAATACCAACTTAGGCAATCAACAACATCAAATCAACTACCAAGACATGTAATCGAAGAGTCAAGAATTGTAGACCCAACAGAATGATCCATTAAAACCAAAATGTCCAAGTTCATAATATGTAGCAATCATAGAAAGAGAGACGTATTTATTTCAAAAAGCAAAGGAGGAAAAGGAAAACAAATAAAAGAGAAGGGGGAGGAGAAAGAAGAATACTCCCCAAGGGTTTATGGAGGGTAAGTGGCATCAATGAGGAGAATCTCTGCTTCCTCAGGCTGCTGTTGGGATCCCTCATGAAATTGCTTGAGGCGATGCCCATTGACCTTAAAGGTTCTTCCTATGGGTGGATCACATGCTCAACAGCACCAAATGGAAAAATGTTAATGATCACAAAGGGCCATCCCATTTAGATCGAAGCTTACCAGGCATAAACTTCAAACAGGAGTTAAACAGTAGGAATGAGCTCATTCTTTTGATTGGCTACCACAGTGACTCCAGATTTCTTAGGAACCACCTGAACCGGGCTAACCCACTGGCTATTAGAAATGGGATAGATGATACCAGCTTGCAAAATCTTAGTGACCTTCTTCACCACATCAAGGATAAGAGGATTAAGGCGTCTCTGGGGTTGCCTCATCGGCTTAGAGTCCTCTTCCAACAGAATTCGATGCATATACATGGAAGGGCTGATGCCAACGATATCAGCTAATGTCCACCCAATGGCTTTCTTGTTTGCCCTCAATAAGCTTAGCAAAGCTTCTCTTCTTGGTCGGAAGAAGATTATTTGCCACAATAATCGGGCAACATTTGTTCATCCACCTCTAGAAATGCATACTTCGGGTGATCTGGAAGGGATTTCAACTCAAGCTTGGGTGGTTGCTCAATGGAGGAAAGAAGCTTGGGTGGTTGTTGCAACAATTCTAATGTCATCACACTAGGAATACCTGAAACCACATTCAAAGAAGCAAAAGAACTGTGTCTATACAGCTCAATGTTAACATCAGAGTTCAGCTCATCAAAATCAGAGTTAAGCTCATCAACATCAGAATCAGGATGCACATTAGGATCAGGATGAAGCTCAAACTCAGAATCAATATCAGAATCCACATGTAATACAAAATCACCAAATAATGCAGCATTAACCAAGTTAGTGCAAACATAGCACCATTCATTATCAAGACATGCACAAATGGCGAGAATCATTCTCGAGATGAAAAATCGGGATAATCGAACACCAATCGTAAGAACATCATCCACAAGATCATCAATAACATCAATGCAAAAATGAATGCTCTTCCCTAGGATGTTTCATGGCATCAAAGATATTGAAATTCATAGATATATCACCAAACTCCATGGAAAGAGTACCGGAATGCACATCTATCTTAGTCCTATTTGTTTTTCATGAAAGGCCTCCCTAGAATGATTGGTGACCTACTACTAGAAGACTCATCCTCCATATCTAAAATGTAAAAATCAGCAGGGAATATCAATTCATTAACTTTGACTAATACATCTTCAACTAAACCAGAAGGATGAGCACTACTCCTATTAGCTAACTGAACAACAACACAAGTAGGACGCAAAGGACCAAGACCAAGAGATTTATAAATAGATGCAGGCATGACATTAATAGAAGCACCTAAATCTAGCATGCAATCATCAAATCTATAATTACCAATAAGGCAAGGGATAGAAAACGTCCCTGGATCCTTGCACTTGTGAGGCATGGTAGGCCGGATGAGTGCTGATACATTCTAGTTCAAACTCACTCGTTCACTTCCCTTCAGTCACCTCTTGTTAGTGCACAACTCCTTCAGAAACTTGGCATACTTAGGGATTTTTTTGACTGCATCTAAGAGAGGAATGTTGATCTCTACTCTTTCCGAATGTCTCAAGTATATCCTTCTCTTGTGCTTTTCGCCAACTTCTTGGATTGGGGGCTCTCGAGGAAAGGAAGAGGAATGGGAATGTCTTCCTCTTCACCTTGCTGCATTGCCTTTTTATTTTTAGAGTCAATCTTCACATTTTTTCGACTCTCTTTCGATGTGGAAGTCACATCTGCGGTTAGCTTGGTTTAGGTTCCTCCAATTGCTTGCCGATCGAAGGAGATAGCACTCACATTCCCCTTAGGATTAGGAATTGTTTGTGAAGGAAGAGTGTTGGATCCCTAAGGTTGAAGTTGGTTCAATGATGTTGCCAACCGCCCAACTGTGTTTGCAAACTCGAATGGAAGTGTCGGTTGTCGTTGGAACCGCATATTGGTTGTGACAAATTGCTTCATCATATCCTCAAGGGAGGAACCACCACTACCACTACTAGCCTGTTGTGCTGCATTGCCGCCGTGGAGGTGCACATATGGTTGGTCGAAGAGGTGGTGCTAGCAAAGGCAAAGGAGGTGCAGATTGTGTTGGAAATTCCGTGGGTCCGATCGTCTCATTGGTAATTCCTGCATTCTCACGATATTGGTTACTCCGGTTTCGATTTGGTTCCAACAAAAATTGGGGTGATTTTTCCAACCAGGATTATAGGTATTGGAGAAGGCATTATTCTCGTTGGTATTGTGGCTTTCCTAGAAAAACATGACTGAAGCTACCGACGGTCTTGATAAGCGAGGATCATGCAAGGTAGGGCAAGAGTCGATAGAATGGTAAGGGTCGAATGTAACCCACATGAGTATCCAATCTGAGGAGGAGAAGATTATACTGTCTGATTCACTACCAACTGCCTCACCAGAGAGGTCAGATCATCAAGTCTATTATCTAATCTCTGAGAATCGTACTGGACTAAAGGTGTTTGAACATGGTAAACAAGAGTACTATTGGCCCTGGTGCCAAATTGCTAAGAGTTGGCTACCATCTCGGATATCAAGTTTCGGGCATCTTCAGGTGTCTTATTACGCAGAGCCCCACCACTAGAAGCATCCACCAAACCTTTGCCTACTGGTAGCAGACCATCATAGAAATGGGTAATCAAGAGTTGCTCAATGATCTCGGTGGTGTGGATGCTTGCACATAACCTTTTGAACCTCTCCCAGTACTCATGCATAGTCTCCCCATTGGCCTGTTTAATGTTGCCAATTTCCTTCTTGATCACAGTTGCTCTCGAGGCAGGGTAATATTTCTCCATAAATAACCTCTGAACATTAGTCCAGCTCCCAATAGATGAGCGCTGAAGGTACAACAACTAGTCTTTGGCTCCACCTTCCAATGCGAAAGGAAAAGCTCTCAGCTTGATATGATATTCATCAATGGTCTGTGGTTTCATTGTGCTGCACACTAGATGGAATTCCTTCAAATGCAAGGTCAGGATATTGGATGCACAAAGGTTGATAATTAACATCAGGTTCATTCAATTCCTTTAAAGTAGGACGATTTTCCTGTTCTTCTGCCATAATTTCTGAGTTAGGAAAATTGCTACTAGAATCAGTGAAAACAACAAGACTGTCAGAAGTACTGTCAGAAACACAATCAGAAAGATCAACAGAATGGACACAATTAGAATGGTCACAATCAGACTCAAGTTCAATGTCCAATTCAGTGTTAATCCCACGACTTAGCCTAACAACTCTTCTAGCAGTAAGAATTGTTCTTTCTATTTCAGGATCAAATGGAAACAAGTCTTCTGGATTGATAGTGCTCCTAGTACTCATGCAGCATAATCACAAGGCAGAATTTGCAGAAAATTAGAATTACGAAAATGCCACCAACCAATCAGAATTACGAAAATGCCACTAAAAGTGGTAAAAAGTAGAAAAACACTAAGACACAAAAAAGCAAACACAAAAACAAAAACCTATGGTAGAAGTTGACCAAAACAAGTCCAGAAACACTATCAAATGATTTTTAAAATTTATGGGACTTGGACAGGGCAACTCCTAGACCATTGGGGAACCCAAAAATGGAATAAAAAACATCAAAAATTGAAAAAGTGGTCTAAACGATGGAATTTGGCAAAAAGGAGAATAGCACATGGAAAATCAAAGATTTTTTATGTGTCCCGTGAGATAGGCCATTTTCTATCATTTGTACCAAATTTCAACCAAATCGAGATACTCCGAGAAAAATTACCCTAGTAGAAATCACAAAATTGAAACTTAAAACAAATAAAAAAAGGTGGTCTAAACGTTGGAATTTGGACAAAATAAAGCAGACCTCACTCTCCACTTGAGAGTGACTCTCTCTTAGAATGCCCAATTCCTTGTGAATAAGACCTGGGTTGAATGATCTGGGTCAGAAAAATTTCTGTCCAACCACCCAAACCACCTAAACGACGTTATTTACACTACTGTTACTAATCAAACCGATGCAAATTCCCTGGCAGTGGTGGTATATGTCTGACAGAGATTTGCCGTGATCCCCCAAAATAACTAGATTAGAAAAGGATTTGCAATATAATGTAACCTGGGTCGTTTCCCAACGAATTCCACAAATCGGTTCGATTGAACAACAATAAAAAAAAAATGCTGAAATTGGGGTTTTTTGATTCAAAAGAGATTAAAAACAAAAATTTGCAGAAAATGATTAAAAACGATCAACCCAACATTCAGATTCCAGAGACTTCCATCATTGAACAAAATATGAACGAACTCGCGTTTGGTTGGATGAACCGAAATCTCTACGTTCATCAGAAAATCCCTCGACTAGACAATCACCTAGAATATGTCCAAATAGTGGCATCCCACTATGCAATCGCACAAACAAAACTTTAAACCTAGTTCGAACTCGGTCCTTGGGATGAACCAAACCGAATATTAAATCTAATATTCGAACTATTTTCGTAAATCGAATCCGATAAGATGAAAAAAAATGAGTAACGTTACCGATTAAGCATGAGCTCTCTAGACGAATCATGGAATCCTCATCGTTGGGTTAATCACATAATTTTAGCCGAACATTGCTGGGAAAAACGAAGAACAGACGAAGAACACGAAGAACATTTGAGAGAATTTAAAAACTCTTATTTTGATCCAAAGAAAAATCTAAAAAGGTGAATGAATGAATGTTTGTGGCTGCCATCTAACTTAAATTTAACCTAAAAAATGGAAATGGGTTCAGCCCAAAACAAAAATAAAATAAAAGTGGGCTTTAGTTACAAAATTCGAGCCCAAATAAAATCCAAAAATACATATGACTTCGGCTCCAAAATCGACCGCCCTCTTGTCCGAATTTGCTCTTCATGTCTTCATAACAATTGTAGCTCTCTGAATCATCTGAAATATGAGACAACAATGAGGCAAATCTGATGTTTGGTTTAAGAGTTATGGTAAAAATAGTGAAGCAATGTAAAACTGGAATTTTATTATTAAAAATGGCTAAAATATAATCAAAGGCCCAAAGCCCAAATAAGTATAAAAGCCATTATTTATTAACTAAAGAGTCCTAAATTATTAATCAAGAGATAAAAAGAAGTGTATAAAATATTCAATTATCAATGTCATCTTCTCCGTCTACCACCGACTCTTTTATGGGCAGTACACGTGTGCCAGGAACTTCCACTGATCCACAGCAAGGGGCAGAGCAGGTTTACTTTACAATTTCTAATTGATTTACATATGTTAACTTCTCTTTAACCATCTATGTACAAATATCATCAATAGTTGACATTCCTTCCTTCAAGACACGGTGTCGCCGAGCCGGGTTGGGGAAGAAGGTAGTTCCTCCGATACACCAACTGGGGAACGGTAGATCCTACGATAGGGAAGCTTTGGATCCATCCTGAAGGCACCATCAAGTAAGTCATGTAAAGTTGCTAGTAAGGTTACAATTTTCTACCTTCAATTTGTATGCTAATATTTGCATCCTGTACTCTATCTTCAGATTTTACCCTTATAATCAGGTTTCAGATTGGATCCCGAACCAAATATTCCGTAAATTCAATCAGCCTTGGGGTTGTTGGACACAAATTCCTAAGGAGAATCAAGATCATTGGTTCGAAGAGTTCTTGGTAAGTTATGTGTTTTTTGATTAAGTACTTTTACAATTTAGAGCACTAATTGTTCGTTATTGATTTGCAGCGTGAGTATAGGACGTTGCCTAAAGATCATTGATGAGTATAGTTTATGCCATGTTTTCCCTATGTTTAATGACTCGAATTGTATGGTAAATATAAGCTTAACTGCAAACAATCCAATCAAAAAGGCATATATTCATGATATAGGGAAATGAAGGATAGAAACCATTTACATCCTAAACATGTGCTAAGAAAGGGGCAATTTACATCGTTTTTAAGAGAGAACGTATAGCAAAGCTAATACTATGCTATAGCATTTTGACAAAAACTCAAAGTGCAATAAAAGGCATCACAAAAGCTATAGCAAGGTAAAGGACGCAATGCTATGCGGCATATTTTCTGACATTTTTATCTAGATGATTTCGGGAATAAAGAAGGTCGAGCAACGGGTAGATTGCTTGACGTAATAAAATAGAAGATGCGGAGGATCAAAACCGAAAGAGTTGAAGAATCCGCAGGATCAGCAAAATCAATCTACCAAGGACAGAAGATTCGATGGACCTCGACAGATTTGGAAAGTACAGCTCACTGGAACTTGCACCACAAGAAAAGCCGATTATAAAAGGAAACAACGAGACAACCCTAGGAGAGTCACAAAGAGCCCAGAACAAGATTCAACATTCGGCAGACTCAAAAGAAGACTGAGAGATTTCACTGTTGGAAATTATGCCCTAGGGGCAATTCATTGTACTTTGGATATTTAAGTTATTTAAAGTATTCTCTTGAGTTATCATTTTCGTTTGCATGTTCGTATTGATAATCGATCCCCGGATATATCTTATAGATGATATCCTAAATGTCCCGGGTCGGTCATCTACGCGGGAGCGAAGATGAGATAAGACCGATATGACTTTGATGAGGTATGGAGATACGAATCAAAGTCATAGGCACTTGTAAGAGTACAAGGTCCGGACCGACCCACTATGAGAAAGTTTGCATGGATCTAGTCATAAGTTTATCTCATGTATAACCGCGTCACGACGCCCTATGACTCGAGATCATCATGGATTCCTACATGATGAATCACACGGTCTTTGACCTAGTCAAAAGTCACCTTTGACCGGGTGATGATAAAGGCTGGATCGGGATCGATGGTTTTCATGTGGAGGGATGTGAATGGTCGAGATGGAATTTGTCCCTCACATTTGTAGAGAGATATCTGGGCCCTCGATGAGTGAGTCTAAGAAATGTATGGCCATACTGTGATGGAAAGGAGTTTTCATTTCACTTATTAGACTACTCGAGAATCAAGAAAGTAATGGTCAAGAAAAGGAAGTTGACATTATCCATGTCTCATCCTTGACCAAATTATCGCGTGACAAAAGGGACGTGACATGGTTGTACGATATGTTGTATCGTGTCATCGATCCCCATGTGAATTGGGTAGTCGCAATGTCTTGCTAGAGGCCGCTTGCGATTTGTGGGCCGACACATTGTTGGCCCACTGCCAATCTCATATGGGCCTGCAGGGTCGCACACAAGAATAACTCAACACGAGCGAATGTGTCAGATTCATTGAATCTTAGATATGTCTAAGATTTAATGAATACCGAATTTAATCTAGGATATATATATATATATATATTAAATTCAAAATTAATATGTGTTAATATTATTAATAGAGATTATAATATTAATATATTTGTTTTGTATTTAATTTATTTGATAAATTAAATATCTAAAACAAATTGAGATATTGTATCTCATTTAATTTTCGAATAAAGATATCGTATATCGCTTAATATTAAATTGAGATATGGTATCTCAAATTTAAATTAAATAGATAGATATTATTTCTCGGATTTAATTTATAGAGATAAATTAAATCGAAGGCTTTTAATTTGGATTAAATAAATGGATTTGATTAGATCTATTATATGGATTTAATTAATACATTTATTTTAATTCAGATTCCAAATTCGAATTTCAAATCAGCTTTTAATGCAGATTAAATACCTTACATCAGATTTGATTGATGTAATTAATATATTTTAATCCATATTTGAAATTTGAATTTCAAAATTAATGAGGATTAATTTTATATAATGTAACGGGTTTAGAAAACTCACGGGACATTTTGTCGAGCGCATTCGAAAGCCGCGAGAAAACCCTAGAGTGGAAAATTAAGAGAGACGCACAAGAGAGGCGCTAGCACGCCGTAGCCGTGTTCGGGAGTTGTTCATGTGGATACCGGTGGAGGAAGACGATCCTACGAGTCGTCTTCCGTTGATCGAGGAGGTAGCCCACCTGTTCAAGGAAGAACGAGCCGCGAACGAATTCTCCAAAGGTAATTTTGGATTCCCTAGCCTAGGTTTAAACGCACCTGAGTGATCCTCGGGACGGGATTCGTAAGTTTTTTAATCCGCTGCGTTGTACGGATTCCAACATTCACAAGGCACAAGATTTCCAGGACAACCCAGCATCCTTCCCTGCAGTACGATGGAGAGAAGAAGACGTGGAGTGGTGACGTGACAGGGCTTCTTCCACGCCGTCGAACTTCGTCAAGCTTTATGTTTCTTCTTTATTTTTAGTATTTAGATCATGGGTCATTCTGTTACTATCTATTTTGTGTTTTCCTCGTCGGTCATGAACCGATTTTCCTATGGTCGAACGAGGATGAATTCTTGAGTGTTAAATGAACCCAGTTGCAAGTTCTTAATTTAATAGATTCAGTTTACTTACCAGTGAATTAATTACTAGTCGATTAACTAGATTAGAAAAGCCTAATTAATTACGCTGATTGATGTGGAAAAAGGAGAAATTACTATGCGTGTGAATGATGATCAGGTCACCTTCTCAATCCTTAAGACTGCGAGATTCAAAGACCCAGTTGAGAAGTACCTAACCTCTGAAGATGACAGCAAAGGCACTAAAGAAGCAGGAAGCCTTCCTGCATTACCATAGCATTAACTTGCTACAGCAAAGTTCGGCTGAAGACTTTAAATCAAGCGCTACTGGGAGGCAGCCCAGAATCAGGCTTTAAATTACTATTTTCGAGAATAGAGGATAGGCCACCTGAGAGCTGAAGTAACGAAGAACCAAGGAAGTAATAAATAAATGCTATAGCAACCCATCTAAGCTAGTCACACACAAGGACGGAACTATTGGTGAGCCACACAAGAATTGACCCAATAGAGTTGAAAGTATATTCAAAAACAAAGTGGAAACCGCCACTAGCCATACCAAGCGTCTGCAACACATCTCATCCCCGAGACTTCAGACAGATTGCACGCAACCCACCCGAATTGTGCGCCCACGATCACTCTTCTTGATCCTTACTAAAATCAAACTTCACCTTCCAACATAGACGCTCGCGCTCATTCACTCTTTGCAAGTTACAATACTTCCCCTTTCATTACAACTCCAGAGTCTTCCAATGGCACGCACCAAGGGTTCAGGACAAAAAGCACTCGCTGAAGCTCCAGACGCTATGTCATTTGCCACATGAGAAGCCGAATCCCGTTTCAACTTCCTGAAAGCAGACAAAACCCTAGCACTAGAACGAGGATTCGACAGAGATGCGTTCGAGCATAGCGCTTACCCTGAATGTGTTACAGGGATCATATTCCAGCGCCGATGGGAAAAATTCTGCCTTCACCCTGCCGAAGTGGTAACCCCACTTGTTTTTGAATTCGGTGCAAATTATCTGGGAGGTTCACCTTATTTCATAATTGTCTGAGGGAAGAATGTACAATGTAGCGCCAGCGCAATCTGCGAGGTATTCGACCTAGACCTTACCGACGATGAATACAATGAGCTTCTCAAGTAAGAGGAAAACCTCACCTGACTCTGTGTGCCAAACACTGAATGGCAAATTTCCAAGGAAGGGTCCTACAATTTAAAATGCAGCTGTCTGAGACCTGAAGCACGTATCTGGTTTCACTTCCTCCATTATTGACTCACGCCCACTTTACACACCCAGACTATCTCGCGAGAACGTGCATTCCTGCTATATTGCCTCTTGGAGGGCAAACAAATTGATGTTGACACACTCATTTACCGAGAGCTATTCGAGTCCTTGAAGCACACCACGGGAAACCTCTGGTTTCCCACACTAATCACTGAGCTCTGTCAAAATGCAGGGGTAACTTTTGATGCCAGCAAAGAAAGAGCGGTGCTCCCGCAACCTCTTGTCGTGGCAGCTGTAAAATGCATTTTGCAAAAGTGTCAGCCACAGGTCACCCAGACCAACCTTGCCAGTTCCTCTGTTGAACCCCCAGCCGATACAACCCTGATTTCTGCAGCAGCTTTTCATACTCTGGTTTCTCAGGTTACCACCTTGCAACGTTCAGTAAGCACATTGTTTCTTCAGCAACAGATGTGGTGGCAATATGTGGTCGAGAGGGATCGCAGCCTTGCTGCAAATCTCATGGTAAACGCTCCAAAATACACTCCATTGCCGGTTTTCCCTGAGGCAACTTTTGATATGCACAATTCATTTACCGGCCCACCTCAACAGGAACCAACAAGCTCACGAAAGTGTCACCGGAGCAAAAGCCCTCAAGAAGGTGGGCCCACTAGCACACACTTTGTTGACACTGATGACGAAGAGGTGTTGAATTCTCATGGACCTTCAACAAGGAAAGGTTAAGCTAAGTTGAGTGTTTCTTTTTGTTTACTCCTGGTACTAGACTCTTTCTCTATTTACGAATTATACTTTGAATATGTTTTCCTCTTTCCTGTTGCCTAGCATTATAATATATATATATATATATATATATTATGTACTCAAGGCATGTGTTGGGTAGTTGCTATCACCTGTGAATTGTCTCATCTCCCTCCCGTTTCACTCAACCATTGCAATGGGGGCATTGAATCGTTCAAGTGTAGTGGAGGATTAGTTCTATGATATAATTTGCTACTGTTGTTTCTGTGTGTGTCAACCGAATTACCTGTGATATAATTTGCTACTGTTGTTTCTGTGTGTGTCAACCGAATTACTGTGATGTGTGAACGTGCGTGTCAACCAAATTACCCTGCATATAGTTTTTGCACAAACTGAAATTTTTTTAAAAAAATTGCATGATAAAGCATGAACAGAATCTTGTAGCAATGGAATGAATGTCTGTATAATGAAGCATAGCATGGCAGCTTAAGGAAACTGAACCTTTAGGCTTGGGAAATTGACGGTGCTAGCTAATCTGATGCAGGGTAAAGTGGCAATGAGGAAGTTTAGAGGGAAGAACCCCCAATGGAAGGACTGAGTTGAGCTTAATTGTTGTATTCTGTGTGCATGTCTGCTAGCCTATGTTTGATCCTTGATTTACCTTAGTTCTTTGATAAATTATCTAGCGTCTGAGTTTGAAGTTCGTAGGAGAAAGGTATTCATGTCATACCCATCAATCCCATACACAACCCATTTATCATCATCTCCATATTGCCACCCCATTGAGCCACATGAGTGTGCTATAGTAGACTTAGTTAGATAGAAAAACTGGAAGACAACTGTGGAGAATGCTAGAGTAGAGTGCTCCCATGAAATGCTGCAAAAAGAGCTGCTGTTTACTTTGCTTAAAAAAATAAATAAAAAATAAAAAAAATAAAAGAATAAGAATAAGAATAAGAAGAGAGAAAGAAATTAGAAGAAGAATAAAGGAAAAGACCTAGAATAAAGAACAACGGGAATTACAAAGCTAAAGGGGAGCACTTACCGAAGTCAAAAGATTTGTCTACGATCTGCTATAGCATTCACCTTCATTTCCCATCTTAAACACCAGGCTACCCTCGCGATGTAACCCAAGAAGTCCTTTGGATGAACGAATACTCAGATGCTAGGAAACAATCTTAGAACTTTGACAAGGCTATAGATCTTCTGGGCCCATATGACGAGAGAGAAACTAAAATACCCTAGTAAGAGAGCGTAAACACTGCACTTGAGAGCCTCTTGAGGCTTCCTCATCTAAGCAATACCACGCATTTTGAGCTGTTAGTATTGGGCAGTGGGATTGCCTAATAGGGGATGAGAACTGAAAGCAATCGTGTAAGCGAGGTTATACAGACAGGAGTACTGCGGCTCAGAGTCTTTGTTCGCTTCATCTTATTTTGCCCAGGAGTGTAAAAAGCTAAGTGTGAGGGTATTTGATGAGCACAGTTTATGCCATGTTTCCCTATGTTTAATGACTGAATTGTATGGTAAATATAAGCTTAACTGCAAACAATCCAAGCAAAAAGGCATATATTCATGATATAGGGAACTGAAGGATAGAAACCATTTACATCCTAAACATGTGCTAAGAAAGGGGCAATTTACATGGTTTTTAAGAGAGAACGTATAGCAAAGCTAATACTATGCTATAGCATTCTGACAGCAACTCAAAGTACAATAAAAGGCATCACAAAAGCTATAGCAAGGTCAAGGACGCAATGCTATGCGACATTTTTATCTAGATGATTTCAGGAATAAAGAAGGTCGAGAGCGACAGGTAAATTGCTGACGTAATAAAATAGAAGATGCGGAGGATCAAAACTGAAAGATTTAAAGAATCCCACAGGATCAGCAAAATCAATCTACCAAGGATAGAAGATTCGATGGACCTCGACAGATTTGGAAAGCCCAGCTCACTGGAACTTGCGCCACAAGAAAAGCCGATTATAAAAGGAAACAGTGAGACAACCCTATGAGAGTCACACAGAGCCCAGAACAAGATTCCACATTCGGCAGACTCAAAAGAAGAGTGAGAGATTTCACAAGGGACGAGATTTCCAGGACAACCCAGCATCCTTCCCTGTAGTACGACGGAGAGAAGAAGATGTGGAGTGGGACGTGACAGGGCTTCTTCCACGCCATCGAAACTTTGTCAAGCTTTCTGTTTCTTCTTTATTTTTAGTATTTAGATCATGGGTCATTCTGTTACTATCTGTTTTGTGTTTTTCTCGTCAGTCATGAACTGATTTTCCTATGGCTGAACGAGGATGAATTCTTAAGTGTTAAATGAACCCAATTGCAAGTTCTTAATTTAATAGATTCGGTTTTATTATCAGTGAATTAATTACTAGTCGATTAATGGAAGTTGAGGGCTAGATTTGTGGTCTCGGCTTACTGGCAAGGAGTCGAGGTTAGACCTATTATTGTAGGCTTCAGGAATAGGTCTACCTCTCATAACCGTGACACCCTGTGTGTAATGCAGATCTAACTAGAAAGTTGCCATAGGAATATGGAAGGAGTATAATTAGTATCATATGTATCAGACGCGAAGCTTCGATAGATTATAGTGGTGGGTTAACCGAATAGCATTGTAGTTAGTAGCTATGTTGTAGCATTACGGACGCTGTCCAGGATAGATGCTATAGCAATAGGTAGAGCAACTGGGGGATTGATGCACTTAAGGGTGATTCTGAGTTCAGCCTAACTTCTACTGATATCTTCTTCAACATACAATACTTTCTTTACTTCTGTTATTGGCATAATTACAAAAAGCTCTCAAACCAATTATATTTACTTTTTGTTTGCACAACTACCATAGCAATCGAGCGTCACTTCTTGGTATCTCGGTCTCTATGGGATGATACTCTACTTACACTTTATTACGTGTTCGACTGGTTCACTTGCCATCAAGGAAATCGACCAACAATCATGAAAATATGATAAAAGCTTATAACCACAAGGGAGGCCGGTGGTTGTCTGAGAGGTATTATAAATTGAGAAGGCATAGAGCCAACCAAGATGGGATTCAACCCGACACTGCAGATGAATTAATTCAAAAATGGGCCCACGATGAGAAGTTTCGTATCAAAAGTGACAAAAATAAGCAAAATAGGGCCAGAATGGAAGGACCATCATATGTTGGCGGCTCCATTCCAATTAGTGAGCATCAATGAAAATTGTGAGTTCACATTATTTTCTATTTAAGTATTCAATATTTTGTACTTTGAAGTAATTAATTAAGGTCATCATTGACGGAGGTAGAGTCTGGGGAAGTTCCTGCAAGATCGGTTGAGTGGGCTACTTTTAGCAGACCCATTCCCAGCAGTCTAAAGGGAGTGAGAGGCGCTGGATTAACCCCAAGCCAAAACAAATAGCGGTGAGACATTTATTGCATTTATTATTTGTTTCATGCACCACCATATTTATTTCATTTCACATGCCTTATTTATTATGTATTTTTGTGCTTCTAGGAAACCTTTCAGAAGCTGTCGCAGGATAGAGAGTCGCAGAGTGGGACCGACCCCATATCGTCTCAGTCCGATAACGAGAGTCTGTTCTTTGAGGCTGCAGGCGGATTTAACAAGAAAAGGAGAGTCTTCGGGTTCGGTGCCTCTGCGAGTCGACTGAAGCAAACGAAGCGCTCCTCATCCAGCACTGAAGGTGTTTCTGTAGGTAAATGTAATACATTTGCTATTGATTGTTACATTTTCATTCCCTAGTCTATTTAAATGATGTACCAAAAAATAAATGTACTTCCTAATATTTTGCAGATGAGATAAAAAAGATGAAGGCATTGGTGCAGGAGCAAGCAGCGCAGATGAGTCAGCAAGTAGTTGAGTTGAGCCAGACAAAGCACCTCTAGAGTCAGACATCAAATGAGCTTAGCGAGACACAACAGCTGATGACTCAGGAACAGGAGATGATGAAGCAGCAGATGATTCAGGAACAAGAGATGATGAAGCAGCACATGCTTCAGGAACAAGAGATGATGAGGCAGCAGATGGATGACTCAAAGAACGGGGAGATGATGAGGCGATGCAGCTTTTCAACTCCTATCCCTAATGAAAGACAAGGGTAAGGAACCGGCTCCGGTGATGATGATGATGATGATGTTTCTTTGTTTAGACTATTTTTTTAGTAGATTTTCTTTTAAACAATATTATTTATATTTTGTTTTCGATGTGTAAACTCTTTTTCGATTGTTATTATATGTTTTTATGATATACAAGTTTATTATTATATTTTTAAATGTCATTTTTATATCTTTTTAATTATTTTTTTCAAAAAACAATTAAAATCAAAATTTGCAATAGGAATAAACAATTTAAAAAAATTTATATTTTTTTTAAAAAATTAAATATTTTTATAAAAAATTATTTTTGTTTTAAAAATTGAGTTCCGTTGCAAATCCTTAGGGATTTGCAACAAATTCCAAGTCCGTCGTCGCAAATCCTTAAGGATTTGCGACGGATTTCAATTTCGTCGCTATTTTGCGACAAAATCCCAATTCCGTTTCAAAATCCAAAATTTGCGACGGAATTTCCATTTTCCGTCGCAATTGCGTTGAGGTTTTTAGCGATTGATGAAATCCGTCGCAAATTAGTTTTGCGATGGAAAACCCCTATTTTGCGACGATTAAAAGTCCGTCACAAATCACGAATTTTTTTGTAGTGATGGGTGTAGACAAACTAGAAAAAATATAGGCTCAAAGGGCTAACCAAAAGATATAGACATGAAAATGGTAGGCTTTTTTGGCTTATATAGTTAAAATGAAATGAATGCCTTCATCATTTTTGTGAATACACATGCATAAAATGTGGCCTTAAATAAGATTCAAGTCAAGTTCTAGATCAAGTGACAAGATAGGGCTAGACACTAGAAAAATGTATTAGGCTCAAAATCTCACTAGGAATATAATCACTAGCCGAAATTCACCAAAATCAAATCCATTGCCACTAAGTTCACAAACTCAAAACAGATCAATCACTTTTCAAGTCAAGAATGCATCATACTAAAGTCACTTAAAACTTTGCAATTTTAACATTAAACCAAAAATTTCTTTCTTTTCTTGAAAACAAGAAACAAAAATCAAATTATTTTTATTTTTCTCATTTTCTGTTAGGAAATATATATTTTAGGAAGTATATTATATTAGGAAAGATATTATAGAGACAATCAGGGATTATAGTAATTAGGGAATCAATCTACATAATGAGTCATTATGTCTCATTAACTCTCTTATTCCCTCTCTTGTGTATAAATACCCTATACTATGTACATGAATAGACAAGCAATTCAGATTATATTTCTCCTTTCTCTCTCTCTAATTCTACATTTTCAAAACAAAGAATAAAAATCAAAAGTAAGAACAAAATCCCTCCCCACACTTAAATCTTGCATTGTCCTCAATGCAAAATATAGGTCTATAACAACAAGCAATGCAAGTAAAAGAGTAAGAAAGGAATACGACCGGACTATTAAAAGCTTGGAGACTCAAATGAAGTAGCATAATTGGCTTAAATCTTGTATTGTCCTCAATGCAAAATATAGGTCAAATCAAATGTCGTTTTCTTTTTATGATATAAGTAGTAAATATCGTATTCCCCCTCGCGGCATCTTAGCCTATCTAGAAATTTAAACAAACCCAAATGTGGGAAGCTATACAACACCTATAAATCCTCTCCAAGAGTTAACTCCTGACATCAAGTTCCATCTATGATGAAACATGATTGCTTCCACACCAAGAGTTTCTGCAATTTCATAGAAACATGGAGATTAACATTATTTAAAAAAAAAATGATTGCTACTATACTAGAATGGCTACAAAATCACAATATGGATGTATATGTTATGACTCAGATTCCATATGAAGGATTCAATTACATAGCATATAGAAACAGACAACTTCAGAAAACAGAAATGTAAACTAGTAAATGGAAAAGAGGGTGGTACTGACAGCAGACATCCTCCACGTGGCTTTTTCTTCTTCTCGTTCTGTTTTGGAAGAGGCATGGTCACCATCTTGATCGCAGCATCAAATACCGCCTTGACATTCAATAATGGATTTAAGAATTAAGTCATTAATCTGCATTTGCAGCAGAGTTTTATAAATAGTAGAGTAACATTAACCTGCATAAAATGATGACAACTATGTAGAAAAGTGAAACACATACTAGGGCTCATAACCTGAACATTAAAGTCATTCACAACTAGGACTCAGAACCACATATGGCTAAGTAAACATTAAGGTGAACTAGCACCTTCTGCGTATTGTAAGAACAAAATGACAATATAAAATACTTGTTGATTTTTTGAGCTACATTCAATGTAATTGGTTGCTCCAATTTGTTTCTGGAGTTCCTCACCGTGTTATGAATTATTAAAAAAACCTTGTAGTTTCAGGTAGTTCTTGTAAAATATTTGTGTCTCATGTATAAATATGTATTATTTTGATTTAATAAGGAAAGGGCAAAAAGGTAATATTGGTATGGGAGTTATTATAAGTCATAAAGAGACAACTGTTGATAGGTACAGTTTTCAGAAAGTAAAAAGGCATATACGTTGAGAAAAGAGAAATATAAAGAGCGTAAGAGGCCTTTAGAGTTTAACCGTGAAAGTTGTATCTCATCCCTATCACAAAAAGATATAAGAAAAGAGAAGGTTAAGACTCTGAGAAAGTTTTCCATCATTAGAGATCTTCCGCAATTATGGATAAAGGTTAGTACGTTTAATTTTATTGATTGTGAAAACATGATATCCTAAGATCCTTTGGAGTTATGTTCTTGTATGAGAATCTCTGAGATTGAGAACATAGATTTTTGTCTTACAGTTCTGACTATTGAACAACCAAAAGATGGAGATATTGCACCTGCTCAGTAGCCACAGGCGCATTAGACCGGGATGATCAGCCAAATAGTACTTAACTTCTCGGAGATCTACATATTCATAACGAATCAAGCATTAATTCTTGCAGAAGTCAACCCAAAATAACTTAAATTCATTGGTCTACACAATTTGATAGGTTCATTGTTTAGTCATTTCTTTATGATCATTTGTCATTGCCATTGGTTGCATCAAACAAGTTAAAAGGAAAGCTTTAAATTACAACATTATATAAGGTTCATCTGAAAGTGCAAAGGACTTGGTCAGGAAGATGCTTGATAGAGATGCTAGCAAGAGATTGACAGCCCATGAAATCCTTTGTAAGTTTCAATACTGACTTTCTGGAGATAATGAAATATTAACCATTAAATTGTAAGAATCATCATAATTTCAAACAACTAAAGGAATATGGTACTATCTTATAGAAGTTGACCGCCCTCCCCCTTACCCCACTTTTTCAACACTCAGACCAAAAAATTAGACACATAGAAGAAGAATTTGTCAATAGATCAACGTGTAGACAACCAACAAGAGAGATTCATGACAAACAATTAACAAACAACTCACCCGAAATGAGAAAAAAAAATCAACTAACGCTATCGGTTTTGATCACCATCAGCAGCAAGGGAGTGACCGATTGAAGTTGTACAAGCAGGTGGAAATCGGTTTTGCGAGCACTAGATCGAACTCAGAAAAGGGCTTAGATCTTTCGGATGGCACGTCGGGCACCGGACCTTGGATCGGAGAAGCTCAATCTTTCCCTTCAAAAGTTCAAGAAGGTGGAGATTTTGAAGGGCAGTTTTGGAGTCTATGTGCATAGGAGGGAAATTTTTCAGCTGAGGAAGGAAAAACCTTTCGTTGCATTCTGGCAACCGAAGAATGCCTTTGTGGGTTTTGTCAGTAACATAAATTTACCAATGCAATTACCCACGCAATTCCGTCAATAATGTTTTATAAGTTTTTTAAAAACATAAATTAACAATTTCAGTGACAGAATTTACTGACGGAATAATTCCGTGGGTAATTCTTACAACATTTCGTCAATATGTCTGTTGGAAAGTGCCCATGAGAGTTTTTGTCGCAAATTCCGTTGCAGTTTTGTTGTAAATTTTTTACAGAATACTTCTGTCGGAGAATTCAGTCGGAAATGCAATACTGCCGATGGAATTGTTCACTGCAATACTGCCGATGCAATAATACTTCTAAGCTTAGCCTGTGAACATTTCAAGGAAGTGAATCAGAACATACTTGAGAATGTGGAGGTTCTCTTTGTATTGAAAATTGCTTTACGGCTTCACATTTGAGATTGATTGAACATATCTACTGTTGTTGTGCCTTTGATATTGGGGCGTCTTGAAGAGAAACTTGAGCAATTGAAGCCCCTTCATCTAGAACTCAAAAAGGTTTGGTCTCAAGTTTATGCTGACAACCACGCCAAATCCCTTGCTTTTCGATCCAAGCGTGCTTATGCTATTCTTTTTAATTGTATGAAGCAAGACCCTTCAGTTTGTATTGTAGTTGGATTAAATTTTTTTGATTGAATATTGTATTTGGAACATTAGTATTAGTGTAAATAACTGTAGCAATTAATATTAATAGTATCACAGTATTACGTCTTCCTTACATTGCTTTCCTTTTATTAATTACTTGAACATGAATAAGAGAAAATAATCATATTAAGAATCCACATCTTAAATGATACTGTACCAAAAAAAATAATCATATTTTATTTCGAAAGGAAGAAAAGGAAATATAGTCTAGTTGCTAATGGATAAGAGTGTGTGTCTATATATAAAAATAAATAATTTAGAGGCCAAACTAATATATATATATATATATACACACACATATATATAAGAAACAGAAAGTAGAAAAAATTAAATATTTGATCGCAGAATAAACATCATAACTTCTAATAAAATTTTCGTAAAATGCATATTTCATAATGGCATATACTCATAAATCTTCACAAATTTCTGAAATTTAGTGTGTTGTTCATCTTCATTCTTAATAGCAGATACTCCTCCTTTTTATAAGAGCTCAAAATTTGAATTGTCTTGATCCTTTTTATAATAGTTTGACAAGATTTGTTTGAACATTTAATGAGCTTTTTTCCATTTGTACCCTCATTAATTATATATATTGCATTAATTAAATGGTTGGTGATAAAGTATTTACTATATTTCTCTCTCTTACTTGCCCCCTTATAGATGAGAGCATGCTTAGGGAAAAAATTTATTTCAAGACATATTTCTTATTTTTAACAAATTTTAATCGCTTTGTTAAAATGCGAAATTTGATTATCGATTTCTTATAAATAGGACCGGAGGGAGTACATTTTAAAAGAAAACGCCTCATCCTAAAAACTTCTTTTCCACAAACAAATATACCAAATTTCAGTCCTTCCCAATTCTAAGATGTAAGGGAGCAAGGAGAAAAATAGTTAATAACGATGTTTGATACGAAGCATAGAGGGTAGGGATTGGGATTGAGTCAAATTGTATTGTTTAATATAAGAGATTGAGAATAACTGGGGATTGGGAATAACACGAAAGTGAGATTGCTGCAAAACCACCTCGAGATAGAAGTGGTGGACTTATTGTTTAATATAAGGGATAGATTTATTGTAAATACTGGCTTCTGATATAAGTCACTTTTTTCAGCTCCTGGAAAAATATGTTAGGGATAAGTGAACCAATAAACAATGTACTACTACCTCCAGTTCTCAATATAAGACATAGTTTGTAGTGCAATTTGCACTACAACTATATCCTATATTTAGTACCGACGAGTATTAAATATATTATCGCAAAAAATCCATCTCGCTGACCCCCAAAATGACACTGTTTCAATTTTTTCCACTCTTTCTATATGATTTACCCCACTTTTTTCTTTAAAAAAAGACTAGATTATTGGATTCATCGAATAAAGCGAGATGGCCACATGGGAGTCCAAGGTGTTTCTTCAACACGAACAGATCGATGGCGATTTTACAGTCCACGGGATACGCAAGCTCCAAGGTTTCCGATTCCATAGCTAAGTGTTTCCAAGGTAAATAAAGTTTTTTTTAATGAAGGATTAAGGTGGAGCGGTGGAATCAGCGCATGATTTTATATGAGGAAAGATGAGCAATGCAGACATTAGACCACGTGTTGTTGAGGAAACCGCCGGGAAGATGATTGACGCTTGTTGGTCGATTTTCTTAATGGCAAGTGAACCGGTCAAACAAGTAATAAAGTGTAAGTAGAGTATCGTCCCACAGAGACTGAGATACCGAAAAGTGACGCTCAACTGTTGTAATAGTTGTGTGAACAAAAGTAAAATTTGATTGATTTTGGGGGGGTTGTGGCTACGCTAAATAACAGGAAAGTAAACAGAGTATCATAGTCGTAAGAAGATATCAGTTGGAAATTAGGCTGAACTCGAAATCATCCTTAAGTATATCAATCCCCCAGTTGCTTCAAACATTGCTATAGCGTATATACTGCACAGCTTTGCAATGCTACAATATAGATACTAATTACAAGGCTATTCAGCTAACCCACCACTAGAGTCTATCAAAGCTTCTACGTCCGATACATGTAATACTAACTTTACTTCTCCCATATGCCTATGGCAATTTTCTATTCAAATTAACATTACAAAGCAAGGTGTTATGGTTATGAGCAGTAGACCCACTCCTGAAGCCTACAATAATAGGTCAAGCCTTGCACCAACTTGACCTAGCAATCACTTGTTCTCGAGGTCTAACCCCGACTCCTTTCCGAGAAGCCGAGACCACTAATCTAGCCCTTAGCTTCCGCTAATCGACAAGAATTTAATTTACTGATAAGCAAACTGAATTTATTGAATTCAAAACTAGCAACTGGGTTCCTTCCAAACTTAAGAAATCATCCTCGCTCAGCCATAGGAAATTTAGTTCATGATTGACGATGGAAACACAAAACAGATAACAACAACATGACCTATGATCAAAAGATTAAAATGAAGAAAACAGAGAGCTTGACGAAGTTTCTGACGGCGTGGAAGAAGCCCTGTCACGTCACTACTCCACATCTTCTTCTCTCCGTCTTACTGCAAGGAAGGATGCAGGGTTCTCTTGGAGTTTTCGTGCCTTGTGAACTCTCTTTTTTCTTTCGAGTCTGGCCGTATATGAACGGGATTAAACTCTCAGCGACTCGACCTCCTCTAGCGTTAGCTTGCTATTTCCTTATATAATCAGGCTTTCTTGCGGCGTAAGTTCCTACAAGCTGGGCCTTTCCTAATATGTCAAGATCCAGTCGTATCTCTCTTTCCAATCTTAGTAGATTGATTCTGCTGATCCTACAGGATTCTTCAAATCTTTTAGTTTCGATCCTCCGCGTCTTCTATTCCGTTACGTCAGCAATCTACCTATTGTTCTCGACCTTTCCTATATTTCCTAAAATAATCTTGACAAAAGATCAAAACATATGACATATAGCATTGCGTCCTTTACTTTGCTATAGCTTTAGAGATGCCTTGTATTGCACTTCGATAAGTTGTCCTGATGCTATAGCATAGTATCAGCTTTGCTATACATTCTTCTCATAAAACCTTGTAACTTGTTCTTTTCTTAGCGCATGTTGAGGATTTGTGTGAAATGCATCCTTAAGTTCCCTGTATAATGAATTAATGCCTTCTTGCTTGGATTTAACACAGTTAAGCTCACATTCATTGTTCAATTCTGTCATTTAATATAGGGTAAAATGGCATGAATTGTGTTCATCAACGCTTATGAATGATATTTTCGTCAAAAATTCAAGTCTGATCGATCCCTAAATCAGGATTTAGGATTTTATGGAAAGCAACCAAAAAAAGATCATAATCCGGGAGATTGGAGAAGGACCTGTATTGAAAGATAGTGGAAGCATAGTCATCCAGTTGGTTCACATTCTTATCTTCTTCATTTGCATCACCCTAAGTTTCCATTGTGTCGTCAGGGTACTTGCAAGAAAGGTTAAAAGTGGGGTAAATAAAATAGAAAGAGGGCAACAACAACAAAATGAAATAATGTCGTTTTGGGACTATTTGCTACGGATGGATTTTTCACCGTAAATGCAGAAATGTTATTCCCATTAAATATACATTTGTATGTATTCTAATTTATTCTTTATAATATATTTAATTACGTACTTTAGTTTTTTTAAATTTTGTTATAATAATTAAATTTTTATCAAATTTAAATTTAAATTTTATCCTCAATTATCACACTATATACAACTAATATATATGTTGTCGTATTCAATAAGATTTATGTCATTCTCAGTCATTTTTCATCACAAATGACTTTTCAAACGCTATTCCAAACATCTCATTTAGGAAAAAATGGCTCCTCACATCGCTATCCCAAACACAAATCATATCTGCAATTTGACTTTTATCCTATCTTTCCTTTTCGAAAAATCCATCTGAAAAAAAGTCTACCACTACTATCCCAAACAGCACCACTATCCAAACAGGTATAACGTAATCTCAAAACAATTGACCTGTGTCCAAATTCTAAACATCAATTATACAAGCAAATCTAACGCCCAAGAATTGTTTTTTTTTAAAAAAACAACAACAACAATAGCAATAGAGAAGTTCTAAAGTTGCTTGCGGTCAAAACATAGAAGAAATGAACTTGCAATCGGAAGGACCTTCAAACAGAAAAATCAAAAAGGAAAACCAAGGACCATCGAGATCTGAGAAACGCAAAGAGGTGAGAATTGATGCATTTGGCCAGTATGCGTTCTTCACACACTAGTGCAAAAAGGGATTTTAAGACCGCCTCATTTAGACCAGACAATCGACGCCCCGGTCTTAAAGGTATGACCGGTGGCAGTTTTGTAAATATAAAGAACTTCTTATACCAGATCATTTTTTCATAAGTCTTAAATATATCATTCGGACTGTTAAAAAACCAACCGGTCTTTAAAATGTTATAAAAAAAATTGAAATATCAATTACTTTATGGAGAAATCTCATACAAATAGGACTAATATTTTCGCGGTCCAAAATAATAAGGAAAAATTTAAATATAAAGGTAATAAAGTTTTGAGACCGAACATATTATTTTAAGACGACATAAAATGTGGCCGGTACAAAATATAGAAAAAGATTAAATAAAAATTAATTAATTTTAAGAACGGAGTTATAAAAGAACCCGTCTTAAAGTTTAACTTTTAAGACCGGGTGCTAATTTGTCCGATCTTAAAGTTAAATATTTTGAGACCTAGGACTTAAATTGTGGCCGTACCTCAATATTGAAGAAAATTAAACAAATAATTAATTACTTTTAAGACCAGACTTTAATATGACCAGCTTTGAATGTTAAATATTAAGACCGTCTCTTTATTTATCTAGTCTTAAAAATGAATATACATTTCTTCGCGCGAAAAGCTTTTGTTACTCCCACTAAAGGACCCCCGTTCACGTTGCGAAACCCTTCCTCGTTGCATTACCTCTGCTCCTCGCCCACGTACCATTAGCCTCTGTTATTTTCTCTCATTTACTTAGGCATTCCTCTCTTCCTGTCTCAAAAATGAATGGTGAAAATGATTCTATTCGTGTTCGGGAATGCCGATTCGGTATGGATGTGAGTGTGAGTCGAACGAACCCTCTTCATCTCACAATGAGCCTCGTAACCGCCCCCGCACGCCGTCGTAGAAGAGGCACATGAATGATGGATGTAACCCTAAGTCGGACTTAAGGGGTCAAGGCTCGAGATTCGATTTGATGAAAAGTTGGAAACTTTCGGTCCTAATAAAAGCAAATATACTAGTTATGTCGGCTATTCAGCATAAGAAGGTTAGCATCTTGACAAAGATGAGTGGAAAAATGTGGACTTTGGCACAAGTAAAGGATCCTATTTGGGACACTATCCGGCTTACATACACTCGTTGTCGATTTGTCGAAGTTGAAAGACAAGACATTGTCTTATTGTGCTGATCGGTGGAGGAAGTTTAAGACCTTTACAGCTAACAAGTATATTTTTGCCGAGGTTCAGTGTGACCAAAATCCTTGGGACAAGTAGACATTTATTGATGAACAAACTTGGCAACAATTTGTTTAGCTGCGGACCACTCCTGAAGTTCTGGTGAGTTTTTATTTAGTTTCATTTGCCCTTTTGTTTGCTTATTAACCTGTGCGGATATGTGAATGTTATTGTGTTCATCTAATCCTGTTAGTTAAATGGTTTGGTGTGTGAATAGAAGTATACATTTCCTGCCTTTGTCTATGCAAGTCGATATGTAAACCACGAAAAGGTAAAATACTAAGAAGGTAATTAGGGAAATAATAATGGCATAAGAGTCAAGCCATTATTATAGTCTTAGTTACGTTATAGTAGGTAGTGGTTAGACATTCTTGTTAGTTAGTTAGTATGTTAACTATGTAATGGTTTCGGTGCAAGTGTTATTGGGCCTTAAGAGTCAAGCCTCTAACTATATATAAGAGGTTAGTCTAATATGTGTAGGAAGCAGTTATGATAAATGAATGAATTGACTGAGTTGGCAGCAATTCTGCAAGTCCCTTTCTTTTGTTTCTCCCAATTTCTTCTACAATCCTACATCTTCCTTAAATAAAATGTTGAAACTTGATGAAGTGAATTTGACTAATGTTTGACGTTCATATGAAGCGAAGTTCTCTAATTTACATTAGTGACATGGCTGGAATTCATAATTAATAGTTGTTTTCAATTTTGATTCACGTAAAGAAGGGAACAAGCATAGGAGATAGGGAGAAAGAATGATTGCCCGCATAGGGCTTCTCGCGGCGGATATGAAAGGCCGAAAAAGAATTGATGGTTGCCAAGCGGAAGAGATTGGAAGATGAAGCTGAATCCAATCCTTCTGCGATAGTTGATTAGCCATCTCCAATACGTCGCGAGGAGTTGTGGTTGCATATTCGGCAAAAGCCGAGCGGCGCCTACACGAGTGAACAAACTCATCTAGTTGCTAAAAGAATTGTAAGTATCGTTATTGTTATTTTTTAAGTTACTCAACATGTTTCATTACTAATCTTCTCGTTATCTGTATCTTACAGGAAGATCTTAAGAAGAAAAAAGCAGAGGGATCTTTTATGTTGGACGAGAGGAATGATGTTCTGACCGTTGCGACCGGAAAACTGGATCACCCGGGGCGTGTAAGGGGGATTGGAGGACAGGTAGGCCTAAAGCAATACTTTTGGTAAATTCAAACGCCGTAAACAAAGTATGGTTACCCGGGAGGAGATGGAACAAACGCCATAAAGCAATACTTTGGTAAATCCAAACGCCATAAATTAAGTGAGGAAGCAGCGGCTAAAGAAGTAATTGTTCAATCCCAGATGAGCCAGATAAAGGAGGAAATGAATCAGATGAGGATGCTTTTGAGCTCTCATCTAGAGACCAGTGTTCCCTTCACACATTTACATGCACCTATGCAGCAGAGCACTAGAGGGAGCTGCATTGTTGGATAGTCAGAGCAACCTTGTGACCTGTATGTGGAGGATCGTGATAATCATAGACGATTAGTTGCAAAAGGGACTGTCCACAACTTGGGATCAAATGTACACCACCAAAAAATGGTTGATGATGAAGTCAAAGTGTCAGTTGAAAAGGTGATCATTGATGCACCTCTCCTCTCTCCAACCGATCGGTGAAGCTTGTGGATCGATGTTAAGGGAACATTCATCTCTTGGCCAGTGAAGCTTGTACATGTCTCTACTCCTCCTAAAGCTTCATCCCCTCCTCCTCAAGTTCCATCCCCTCCTCAAGCTCCATCCCCTCCTCAAGTTCTATCACCTACTGCTAAGTTGACTGCCAAGGAAAAAATATCCGATATGGTGAAGAGTGGATATTTTAAAGATAAATTGTGGGCTGTTAATAAAGTAGTAGGCCTCGCTCATCCTCAACCGGTTTACGTTGACACCGATGATGTAATGTCCCTGCTGCTTCCTGGACAAGAGCTTACTAATCCAATCCTTCAAATGTTTATGAAGTAAGTATCTGATTCTATGAGTACATAATTTAAATGCATCATTTAGACACACATACATATATACTAATTCCCTGATCGATGTCATTATTGTAGGTTTAGCGGCGGAACACTTTTCCCTCGCAAATCTTGAAATTTGCGAGGGAAAACTCAATCCTCGCAAATTTTTGCGAGGGAACAAGATCCTCGCAAAATGAAAAATTTTGCGAGGGAACTTGTTCCTCGCAAATTTTGAAAAATTTTGCGAGGATCTTGTTCCTCGCAAAATTTTTCATTTTGCGAGGGATATTGTTCCTCGCAAAATGTGGGGTTTTGCGAGGGAAATATGTTTCCCTCGCAAATCCCCAATTAATTTTTTTTAAAAAAAATAAAATGATTTTAAAATTTTAATTAATTTCATAAAAAATATTAAAAATTAGAAAATAAAAAGATTTATATATGATAAAAATATATTGTAACAATCATAAGAGTTTGCATAGAAATAACAAAATATTACAAAGTATAATGTTTCAACCAAAATAAACTAAAAAAAAAGTCTAAACTGCAGCAGTCTGGTCAGGATCACCACCGGTATCGCCATCACCATCGGTGGCGGCCCGCACCCTTGTCCTTCAAAAGGGAGTGGAGAAGTTCCCGCAACTCAATAATCATCTTTCCTTGCTCCTTCACCTGTGCTTCTTGCTCCTTCACCTTCGCTTCTAACGTCTTCACCCTCTTATCTTCTACAAAACCAACATTACGAAGTCAGTTTATTTTTTGTACTTCATTTAAATGGATGAGGGAATAATGGTTTGTGATTGGTAGCAAAACTATTACGTATACCTGGAGAAACACCTCCAATACTTCCCGATGAGCGCTTCGTAGAAGACTTCAGATTCACGGAGAGGCACCCATCCCGAAGACTCTCCCCTTCTTATCAAATCCTCTCGCAACCTGAATGAAGAGACTCTCGTTATCGGAATAAGAGGACGCCGGGTCGTTCTCAATCTGCAAGTCTCTCTAAATACAACGAAGGAGAAAAGGAGCATAACAAATGCAGCTTATCTAAATAATTTAGGCAAAGTTCAGAGCACAAGAAATCAAAAGAATTACCAAGTATAGATTATGTACCTTATCTAAATAAATTTCAAAATTCCAATAAAGTAAGTGACAATGAATATATCCATAGCGAGTCTCATTCAAGTAAAGAAGATTGTTTAGTTGCAAAGAATAAGACTTAAAAAGATAAACTAGAATGACAATGAATATATCCAAAAAACATGACATACTTGGGATTTGTCAACAATGATAAGCACTTGGTCAAACTCAAGATTGTGTTATTACCTTAATAATTTATTCATATTACAAAGGGGAATAAACTTAACTACCTTTTGAAAGAATTATGTAGAAATAAAAACATATAAATTAAACAAGTGTTCCTACGCCTCTATCTACATGTGAGGATGGCATCCTCACAATAGTATCAATGCCTCGATTAAATACAACACATTATTGAAAAATAGAGACTGAATTTGACTAAAATATTTAAATAGTCTAGTAAATTTATGACATACACAAAGACTTTTGGAACAAACACAAGTAATACTAACTAATTCAACTACTAACCTAAGGTTATAGATATAAATAAATAGATAATAAAAGTGAAAATTAAAAGAAAGAAAGCATCACTTACAGTTCTTACAATTGAGTAAGATCACCAAATTCACTTGGTATAACTTCAAACAGATTAAGACCCTGCAGCTGGTTGTCATTAAGAAATTGTAAATCAAAAATCTTTGCAAACTCTAATGTATTTAAACCTAGCAGTTCAATGAGAGTAATGCAGTACGCACACATAAGGAATAAAAGTGTGAGATACATATGTACACACACACACACACACACACACAAACTTACACATTATTTCTTGATGATGATTAAGTTTGCTAGACTCAAGTATATAGCTAACTCATAGAAGACAAAATTAGATTTACTCGTACTTAATAATATTGTTAATTTTGTTAATTGTATGTTATTATTTATTATTTTTGTACAAGTGCATTACGATCTTTGTATTCTTTCTTCTATAGATAGAAATCTACATCTACAAGATCGACGTGATATTGATCCTAATGATGTCAATATTCTATTTTTATCTTTCATGGATAACTCCTTTATACCAAACTTCAAATCCATCATTATTGGCAGATTTAGTGACGAGAATATGTAACACAATTTTGTGTGAACATATAAACAATATAATGACACACTGTTCAAGACTTAACACCTTAGCTTAGTTGTTTCTTTCAACATTTAATTAAACCCGGTCTCAATTAGCAAAAGCCAAGTATTTCTCACAAGAATATATATAAAAGAAATACATAACCGTAACATGTAAAGAAGCCACCGCGCGAAGATAGCTAGAAGTGGTCCTAGACTCAAACTTAATTAAGAAGTTAATGAGGGGAAAGAATGAATATAATATAGTACATTTCAAACTCAAAAACATCCATAGCAATACAAGTTTTTAAGCATCAAAAGTCCTAAAAACTACTCTTTTGAAAACCCTAAAGGTGGGCACACAAAAATATATAGTCCAAACATAATTCTAGCTAGCACCCTCTCCTAAAATATTTGGTTGCTTCATCACCAAACAACCCAACTATAACATTAGTCACAGAATCGCATGAATTAAATACATATCATGCTTCACAACTTCACAGATCAATCTATATGAGTAGTAGTCACTAGGTGGAAAGTCCGAAACCATAAGCGTACCACAATTTTCATGAAACATAACCAAGCCATCTAATGATCATATGATCAAATTTTTCAAGCTCAATCAATAAAATCTAATAATGATGATGAAACTTCAAGCCAAATTTCATTTTAGTACACATGACATATGAAAAAAAGTTATGCCAGAAATCAATATAGGAATTTTAGGGTGCCTTCGGAATGAAAAGTCAGAGAGAGGGTATACGTGTAGACTCTAACATGTGTGTGCGTACAAAATACATGGGTGGCTACAATTATATTTATCTATGGAGTATGGTCAATATTGAAAGAACAAGATGTCCCATATACATGAATTTTTCTCCAAATGGAACAAATTAGCAAAGTAAAACGAATATGGAATAATATAGCCTTATTATATATGCAATGTACGTACATAGACCCCTCAAAATGATAAAGTATGATCCTCTAAACTAACATAAGAAACAGAACCACAGCTTGGGCAAAATAAATCCGCAGCTTGAAAAAAAATAAGAAACAGAATTGTAGCTAAACCAGATCAGAGATGATACCGGCCTTAAAAAGGGAAGTGATCCTCGGCCCCCAAAATAAAATAAATTCGCAGCTTGAAAAAACAAACAAAGATTCGTTGATTTGAGAGAAAATAACCTGAGTTCGTTGGAGTAGATCGAAAGGCCAAAACGGAAGTGATCCTCTACACCTTGGGTAAGAATGGCGGAGTGAAGTGAGGTGTAGGAAGATGATGCTGCAGAAGGAGAGTGATGGAGGTGGGTGTTCGGCTTGGAGGAGAAAGGAGCTTGAAGGCGAAGACGATGGAATCAGGGTCAAAGAGTGAGCTCGTGGTGCTGGTTTTTCTCTCGATTCAGTCCGTTGCAAGTGGAGGTTGACGGTGATGGAGGGTTTAAGGAGGTGGATCTGGTCGGGTGGTGGTGAGAGAGCCCAAACAAGGGGCGACACCGGTGATGAAGGTGTAGTGAAGAAAACGATGATGGAGTCAAGAGGGTGAATTTATCGGTGAAGGTCGGATGATCTCTCGCGGCGCCCCCAGTTCCCCTTTTGCTGAATCTAAAATTGAAGATCAAACCTAATTGCCAAAAACGCAGGGCTTTATCAAAGGGATCTAAGTGAAAAGAAAAAAGTTCTGAAGTAGGGACCAAACTGAAACTTTTAAAACTTGAGTTCAAACTTTCATTTTCAAATTTGATTTAGTCTTTTCAAGAATCTACAATCAAAATAATTAATCCAACATCAAATATTCTCATAAAAATCAATGATTAAGAGTAATTACAATTTTTTGACAATTTTACGCTTTTTAGCGGTAATTTAATGTTTTACACTTTCAACCATATCATTTGAAAAAAATGTTGATTAATTCATTAAATTTGTTTGAAAATGAAACAATAAATTATATCTTGAAAGGTAAAAAATAAAAATTGCATCAAACTTTAAGTAAAAGAAATCTTGAAAAGTATCATTAATACTCAATGGATAACTTAAAATAAGGGTCACGCTTTCCTTCTAAAAAGTGCCTCATAATAGAGATTAGAAAGTGTATATTGCATTTAGGTAGGTGGAAAAGATAGAGTAGCATTTGACTTTGTTTAAGATTCAAATCATTTCAATCTAAATAAATAAATATTTGCACTTGAGATGGGATAAATCGCAAAGACATTATTTATTAATTTTGATTTCGTATAATTAAATATCAAGAAGTTAGAATCATGTTAGAACATTTGTTGGTTCATAATTTTGTAGGAATATTTAAGAAAGTATTTGATGTGGATTATTTAATTTTTGTAAGATTATTTCTCATAATCAAACTATTTAAACTAATTATAAATTGTGACCAAATACTAATTCCTAAACGGATATTCATGCTAATTTGATTAGTGGAATTAAAACTTATTGATAGTTGAATTGTGACCAAATACAAGTAAATAGTGTCTTCAATCATAAATATAGAATCTAATTGAAGAATTGATATTGATCTTATATATATTATTATCTCCAATTTTAAATATAAGATAAAGTTTGCGTATGATTTATACTAAAAGCTTTGTCTTATCTTTGAAAGGGAGGGAGTACTTTTTTTCATGTTGGTCAATTTTTTTCTTTATCCCTATTGATACACAATCAACTTTGTTATCGGTATGAGTAGGAATAAGAAATAAAGAAAGATGTATGAGTGTTTTAGGGAAAAAATATATAGTATCATGTTAACTAATCTAACTAAAATTTTGTAATATAATCAAATTAAATAAATGGGTTTAATAGAAAAAATAAAAACGAGTAATAAAAAAAGGAAGAGTGGTTGGTAAGATCAAAATGGATAGAGTGCATTGGAAAAAGTAAAGTGGCGGGCTCAAATACTTATGTCGCGGTGTGAGGAGTTAGGCTCACATACATGTTAAAGGTAACTAAACCATGGGCCAAAATGATAGAACCGCTAATAAGTACAATTTGTGCCAAACTTCTAACCAAATGCCTTGATTAATCAAGAAAACGTTTCAAATAATCTTTTCTTCTTTTCTCAATTTCACAAGTGTGTGCTAACTTAACGGTTCAAATAATCCTCATTTCCAACCTTTGCCTTTCGCATTTATCGGTAAAACTTCATCGTCCTCAATCACGTTTTACCTCCATCGCCAAGTAGCAACATATATAATTCATGTATAAGCGACATTTGTCTATAAATTCAAACCTTTTACCATTTAACCCTAAGCGACATTTATATATAATTCATGACAACATCAAGTTGAGATAACTATAAATTAGAGATAAGATTACAATGGTCATATAGTTCATGATTTCAATGGCTTTTATTCTACCATTTAGTAGCAATAATTATTCGCTTATTTAAACATTTTTAATCATGTCATTTATAAATTTTTGATATATTTCTTATGAAGGTTTTTATTAATTTACATTTTTTAAAAATATGTCATATGTTACATTATATTTATTTGATTAAATGGTAAAAAGGAATATATATAGAAATAATATATATATTAATTATAAGACAAATGTTTATCAATATATTTCAAAATACTATTCTTTAGAAGAAAATTGTCTTGATTTTAATCAATATCGCTAATAGTCGAATAGATGCGAAAAGAGTGAGAGACTTGAATTTTTTTTGTTTTAATTGCCTTGGGTTTACTTTGGAGAGATATTTAACAAAAAAATATATATTAATATACTATTTTGCGAGGGAATATAGTTTCCCTCGCAAAATGTATTTTATGGCGTGAAATGAAATTCCCTTGCAAAATGCAAAATTTTACGAGGACAAAATGTTCCCTTGCAAAATGTGGCATTTTGCGAGGGAAATTATATTCCTCGCAAATTTGTAAACATTTTGTGGGGAATCATCGTTCCTCGCAAAGTTTGTGGACATTGCAAAAAATGGGGGAAATATCCCACCCAATTTTTTCGCAATTTTAGGGACCAAATTTTCCCCACGCAAAATCTACCGATTTTGTGAGGAAGAAGTTCCCCGCAAAATTGCCCATTTTGTGAGGGAACCCCAATTTTTTCGCAATTTTGCGAGGGACCAAATGTTCCCTCGCAAATTCGCCATTTTGCGAGGGAACACTTGTTCCTCGCAAAATTGAAAAAAAATTGGGAAAATTTCCCCCCATTTTTCGCATAATGTCCACAAAATTTGCGAGGAACAATGATTCCCCTCGCAAAAATGTCTACAATTTTGTGAGGTAATATGTTATCCTCGCAAAATGTCACATTTTGCGATGGAATATTTTATCCTCACAAAATTTTGGCCATTTTGCGAGGAATGTTGCGTCCTCTCAAAATTTTGTACAATTTGGAGGGAATCTTAATTCCCTTGCAAAAATCACCTTTTTGTGAGGGAAAACAATTTCCCCGCTTAAAACGCCAAAATTTTGCAACGGAATTTTTTCCCTTACAAATTCGGGTCGCAAATATGATATTTTTGTAGTGTCTTACTCCCGCAAATTCTTCGTCTTGCTTAAGTTCTATACCAAGAAGAAGGTCGCGCTGCATCCTTCGCCACCCAAAAGAGCACAGTCCAGCACCATACTATCGGGAGAGCGGCTTGTGTGGCTCCTCAGTGCCCACCTATTGAATGGCTCGACGAAACCATGGTCTCCGTTTGGATTCGCCAAACCCGTCGAGTATTAGTAGTTTGATTTGGACTCGCTGGAGAGAAGTGATTGGAACAAGAGTTGACACCACAGAGGTTAAACCAACATCGTTGCAGGCTTGCAGCCATATAAGAAGGTGTTCGAATTGCAAAGATTCCGTGAGTGTGAGCTGATTCATGGAAGGTGGGCAATGTAGAGATTGAAAGAGGACAAAATGATCATTTCATAATTAGAATTAATATCACCAATGTCCTTTGGAACTTTAGTGTAATTTAGTAATTTCAAGGGATCTAATTATATTTATTTCTCCTATTTGGATCTGCTTGTGATTTTCCCAAATATAAACAATAAAGTGCAGTCTTCCTCACTGGCAGTTATTTTTCTGATGGATTCCAAGGAATGAGGAATAACTTCACCCTCTCATCTTCCTTCTCATGAATTAATAATTAATAATTATACTGTGTGTGTGTGTATATTTAAATTTTAAACATACACAAACCAAACGAATCAATGGCAAAACCTGGTTTTTCCTCTGGTGGTCCCATTCTTCTTCTTCTGGTTCTAAGTCTGAGTATCAGTCCCAATGGCTTATTGTTGGCAGTCGCTTCGGGAGAATCGAAAGACACTGCTTATGACGCTTTTGTTCATTGCCTGACGAATCACACCGATTCACCGATTAAAGGCCAAGCATCATCAAACATATGGTTCGTTCATACCAAAAACACTTCCTACTACGCCTCCATTCTTCGAGCCTACATTCGTAATGCTCGGTTCAACGCCTCCTCTACTCCAAAACCTTTCATTATTTTGACCCCTTTGCAAGAATCCCATGTTCAGGCTGCAGTAATTTGCGCCAAAAGCAAGTCGACTAGACTCAGAATCAGGAGTGGTGGCCATGACTTCGAAGGTATTTCTTATACCTCTAACGAACCCTTCATCCTCCTTGACCTTTTTAATCTCCGAAGTGTCACTGTGGATGTACAGAATGAAACGCGGTGATTCAAGCTGGTGCTACGCTTGGTGAAGTGTATTATAAGATTTGGGAGAAGAGTAGAGTTCATGGGTTTCCTTCGGGGCTTTGTCCAACTGTAGCTGTTGGTGGTCATTTCAGTGGTGGAGGGTATGGCAATATGCTGAGGAAATATGGGCTTTCTGTTGATCATATTATTGATGCTCAAATTGTTGATATTAGTGGTAGAATTCTTAACAGAAAATCAATGGGGGAAGATCTTTTTTGGGCTATAAGAGGGAGTGGAGGAGCAAGTTTTGGAGTTATTCTGTCGTACACAGTTAAGTTGGTTCAGGTACCAAAAATTGTTACTGATTTCAGGATTCAAAGAACATTGGAAGAGAATGCCACTGATCTTGTTGTTCAATGGCAGCAAGTTGCTCCTCATACGGATGCTAGGCTTTTCCTGAGATTGCTCTTGCAGCCTGTGACTATGAAATCTGACTCTTATCAAACGAAAACTGTCAGAGTTTCTGTTCTGGGTTCATTTCTTGGGAGGGCTGATGAACTTGTGAAGCTATTGGAGAAGGAATTCCCTTTATTGGGTTTGAAGAAGCAAGATTGTTTTGAAAAGAGTTGGATTGATTCAATGATATGGTGGTTTGGATTTGATAATGACACCAGAGTAGATAAGCTGCTTGATAGAAATCCTGACTCAGCATGGTTCCTCAAAAGGAAATCTGATTATGTGCAGACCCCGATTCCCAGAGATGGATTAGAATATATATGGAAGAAGATGATTGACTTGGGGAAAACAGGATTTGTTTTCAATCCTTATGGTGGAAAAATGGATGAGATTTCATCTGATGCAACGCCTTTCCCTCATCGTGCAGGGATTCTGTACAAAATTCAATACTCAATAAACTGGTATGAGCCTGGAAATGAAGCAGAGAAGTATTATACAACTCAGATTAGACAGTTATACAGTTACATGACACCATTTGTGTCTAAGAACCCAAGGAGGGCATTCATTAATTACAGGGACCTTGATATTGGCATCAACAATTTTGATAAGAATAGCTATGAAGAAGGGAAGGTATATGGGGTCAAGTACTTCCATAACAATTTTGAGAAGCTGGTGAAGATTAAGACAGCAGTTGATCCAGAAAACTTCTTCAGGGATCAGCAGAGCATCCCAGTATATCCAAGTAAGGCATAGGGAATTAGTTATAGTGAGCAAATTAATTGGCTTATTTTTCTTTTATTTCTTTTCTTATGTGATAGCTTGGCCTCAGTTTCTAGTTTTGGTGAATAATTATTCAAATTGTTGGAGTTTGGTAACAGCAATCTTTAGTTCCATTAAAGGCTATATGCCTAGTATTGACTTTCTTTTCAAGATCTGACCATTATAGGTCTGCTCTAATCTCTAGGGATTTTGTTTGTGTTCGTCTTCTTTCTTTTCTTTTGGGTTATTCTTTTTAATCCCTTCTTTCACATGTAAATTATCATTAAAATTCAGGGAGTATCCTTCTGTTTCTTTACTTTTCAAAATATCCAAGAATAAATGAATATATGGTATGTGAAATATTAAAGAACTAAAAGAAGTTATTCGTTGCATTCATTGAGATAGTATACATGGGTGACAAGAGTTTCATTTTAGGTACTGTCTTGCTAACGATTTGGACAAAACCATGCAAATTTAGTTGTAGATCATGGTTGAATTTAATCTTAGAATTTAGACAAGAATCGCCTATTTATCTAACACAATGATGAAAAAAATACTCGTAGTACTCAGTTTTTCAATACTATAGGGCGTGGGAGTGAAACATATATGACACTCCCGTTACAAGCAGGTCTGTCTTTTAATGATGACCAAAATGATGGGCTTATTTTTTCTCTTGTCCTATTGTTTTTCAATATTTTCTTTTGGATTTTCTGAAATGAAAATATCAAAATGGCCTAAAGCCCTGAATGCTGTAATTATACAATGGTCCTTTGAATTCCATCTCTTAGGTTTAGGCTGGCAATTCTGCTCATGACATAATAAGAAGCTGAACTATCGAGCCCACTGGGTGGTTCATCAAGGAATAGAAATCTGGAACGAGTTAGAATCTCAATGCAAATGCTAAGTCTTCTCTTTTGCCCACTGCTAAGGCCTTTGGAAGTCCAACCTCCAATTCTTGTGTTAATGGCGTCTTGGAGACCCTTTTTTCGTAGTATTGAGTCTTCTGATAGAATCCCCAGGCCCTTTCTGGTTTATTCCAGAAAGAAATGCATGGCTTAGTGGTTGGCTTAGTTTAGGGACAAGTTGCAGTTTAGAGTTGGTTATCTTATCTTATTAAGTATTTAGCAGTTATCTCATTTTTAGTCTTATCCAGTGTTTAGCAGTTATCTTATGTTAGTTATTGCCAGGCTTTTCAGACTCTATAAATATGTGTTGTATGTTATCTTAATGGATATTAAGACTTATTTCAGAAAATTACAATTCCTTTTTCTTGTCTGGAGTTTCGGATACTGGCTCTAGTCTCTCTTCCCTTCTCATTCTTTTCCTTTACTCTCTTAACTCTATTCCCTTTCCCTTAGATTCTAAAATGTGCTCTCTGCTTCTTCTCTTTTATGGACATGGAATTTGGAAGTTGAAGCTGATGGAGTAGTATAAAGCTTCTCTGGCTGTTAAAGTTGACAAGAGAGCATCATCTTGAGTGACATATGCGTGTGATTTAATTTCCCATGTTTCATATTTTTCTAGTGAAATATTTTGGAGACATTTTAGGTTTTGGAATTTTATTTCTCTTACAGATGTTCCATAATCTAGTGCTTGTTGATAAGAATCTTGCCTGTTTGCTTTGTGTTTGAACCCAGTTTTCTTGTAAATCATTAGAAGCATATGTCTTAGCTAAGTAATTAAGTTCCCTTAAAAAATAAACAACATGCAACATTTTTGTAATTTTCTCATTGTCAACTTGATGTGTCATTTTTACTAGGTTTAAGTTTGTTCACATGTATCGTTTGCTAATCTTGAGAATTCATGATCATGCATGAAAGGTGCTCTACAAGTCTCAGAAGTATTCACCACAGGCTATTGGTTTTTCAATCTGTCTGGGATCTGGATTTTATGTACTTTTTTATTTTATCAATCTGATATGCTGCATAAATCAAAATATCTTTTAATGACTGTAGAATTAAGTTTCCACTAGTGCTTCCAAAATTATCACTCATTTTATCAATGAAGTTACAGCATGAACTTTCAAATCCTATATGTATCATTTAAATTTGTTACCACTCCTAGATGAAAAATAATTGTAATATCAAGACCGGAACTTTAAGAAGCTGTGGTAACTTTAGCAAAAGTGAAGAAATTCTATCCTGAAATTAGAGATAGGTACCAACACAAGTTCGAATTCAATAAGCATACTTATTCGGAAAGGTGCAAATCCTTTGCGTTCTAAGTTTTGAAAGGGATTAGTCTCTTCAGTCCAAATTGGCATGGGAATACCTAAAGGGAGGCCTTGTGTACAAGGCTTCCACCAAGTGGGGTTTGGGGAGGGTCAAATGTACACAGCCTTAGGCAAGTAAAGAGACTGTTTCTAAGATTTGAACCCGTGACGACTTAATCTCATGGCAGCAAATTTTACCGTTGCTCTAAGACACCCTCTAGCATGGGGATACCTTGATCAAATAAACAAAAAGTAGAGAACGGTGCTCAAAGCCAGTTGGATTGATATTAGAGTAGTCATAAAACTGTGTTAGACACAGTAGCAAGTGTCGGTGGATGCTTCTCTTTAGAGCATCTTAAGATCTGCTTTTTCTCTCTGCAAAAGTAGTTAGTTTCTAAAAGTTAAAGTTTCTGAATCTTTTAAAAAAGCAAAAGAACTTGGCACTATAAGCAAAAGAAAAAGAAAAAGCTACGGATGGGCTTTTCTATAAAGCTAAGGAACTTATCTGTTGGAATTTATCAGAAAATGAAAAGCCTATATTGATTGGTTCGTGAGAGAGTTCATAATCTGATCCTGAAGAAATTCTGGTCATATATGATCATTCTGGGTTGGATCTTGGACACTTATAGCCCTTAAATGGTTCTGCTATAAAAATACTGGAGGGTCTAGAGTTTAAAACAATTACTTGGTTTTTGTTTAATTTTTTATTTTGACTGTTTGATTTCTCTTAACTGAATTTACTTGGTAGAGTACAGAATGAATTGACCAATCTGTCCTAAGAATTATTTTATATTCAAATGGAATCATGCTAAATAAACTCTGATCATTCATTCAGTATATATATGGATAACACTCAGATTCATGAGTTATGAATAATACAGTTCATTTCTTTGACTATGTGCAACGCACGGGACACGCTAGTTTGTTTAAAAAGTATCATTTTTAAGGGATTATAATCAGTCCTTACTGGAATTTGTTTGGTGATTGCAGAATCAGAGTCTGGAGCTGCCAAAATTTTACACTCAAGCCTGTATTTGACATTAATGGCTGAGGTAATTTGGTCACTTGCCTTCTGTTAGTTTTGATCAGTAGCTTTAATTATAGATGACCTTTCAGTTTGTGTGTACTCTTGGTCCGGTCCTATTTACAGAGAAGAGAAAGAAGATTTATTTTGGTCCTATTTTATTTGATTAAATTTTTCATATGAACATACAATTTTGCCTTTCATTTTCTATTATGTTAACTTTGTTTTCATATGGTATATTGCAATATTGTATATTAAATAAGGATAGAATTGGAAAGTTGTTGATTTCTTAAGGGAGAATTAATGGTGTGATTTATAAATAGGACCTAAGAAGCATTATCAACTATTTTTCAATTCTGTGTAACTCTCTGCTTATAAATCTGTACAGCTATATACCTGAGAATGAAATTTCTGCGCAAGAAATTAGCATATATTTTATAAATTGTTATTTTATAGTCGTGTTATATTTATATACGGAAATGTTAACTTCCACACTAGTTTGGCTTTGTATTCCTTTCCATTTTTAATAAGCCTTCCTGCGGTAAATATAGCAGCTTTTTGTACAGCCTGGAGAGCTTACCCGGATAAATACTCTTACTTTCACACTAGCTTTTTCTCTTTTTCTACAGGATTTTATTTGCTACCTTAGAGACTTGCCCAGAGAGGAGAGCGAAAGCTAACTATATATATTAATACGTAGCTTTTGCCGACACACATGGAAAGAGACTCGCTTTGAGCCCTTGCCGCCCTATCAAATTCTTTCCCTATCCTGCTTAAAGGCCTGCACACTTTTCTCGCCTATGTATCGAACATATTCGATCGCTTCCATCACAGTGAACTAGCACTGAAAAGAAAGCCTTGCTCTCTGGATTGCTCATTTGCTTGCGTAATGGTCAGGAGAAGAAATGATAGGAATAGGACTTAAACTTATGATTTTAAAACTTGAGAGACTAAAATCTTTAGTTCTTAAATTTGAGAGATCAAAAACAAAATGACAATAAACTTGAGGGACCAAAGATTATATTCTCCCAAACATTATTCTAAGTATTAAAGTGGTTTAAAACGTGTAACACGTTACCTTTGTTAAGAAAAAAAAAGGCATTAATACACTTGTGGATAATGCCAATACCCCATACTTATTTAAACCCAAAAATAAAAACTTCATACACTTAATTTTTTTATTTTTAAAAAAAAAAAAAAATTCATCCAATTTACCATTTGTTAATGTCATATCCCCATTCCCCTCACACGAATTTTCTCACTTATCAAGTGAACTAAAATAAATAAATACTTCATTACTTGTTCATTCAGTTGCTACTCGCTTCCCTTTCTGCTTCAAAAGATGTCACCCAGAAAGGACAAGGGATTTTTGTTAGCATCGTTGAGTCTAAGAAAAAGTTATGACTTCAAAGTGAACATTAAACAAGAGCAAGATGATTAAATTGGAAAAAGAAAGGTAATATATGATATGATATCATGGACACGATGAATGAGTGAGAACGTAATGTGTTACAAGGTCTACAATGGAGAAAAGTGAAAGCAGTAAACAAGCAGATGGAGAGAGACACGAGAGTGAGGAGTGGGACAAAGAGAGGCCTGCTAGGACAAAAAGGAAAGTTGGGGATACAGATGTGAGAAGTTTCTAGTGAAAATAACTATATAGGTATGTTTGGTTTGGGAGGAGGGGGGATTCTGTTCCCCTCCCCTTGTTTGGCATCTAAAAATTTTTAGGAGGGGAGCCATTCACTCCCCTCCAAAATTTGGGGGATTTAGAGGGGAGGGGCAATATGTTACCATGTTTTGACTATTATACCCCTTGCTTCCTCCTCTACCTCCCTTCTTCCACATCTCCATCTTCAACCCTCCAGCCTTCAAAACTCATTTTCTGGCAACCTTCCAACCACAATCTTCACCTTCACTTTCATCAACCTCCCCATGTTTGTGGGCAAGCAGCAGCACCCCAACGATCTTTTTTTTTTTTTTTTTTTTTTTTTTTTTGGAAACCAAGAAAAGAAAAGTTTCAATCTTAGCTCCTCTGGTAACGCCTCTTTGTACAAATTTATAGTTATATTATTATTATAATAATATTTTATAAAACATTATATTTATAATTATAATATATATGATTTTAAATATTATAATATTTATACATACTATTATAATCATAAATATAATCCCTTATACCTATAAATATTATAATCATATAATCATAATTATAAGGGCAATGTTGTTCATTTAAAATTACTTTACCTCCTTTCTCCTCCTGAACCTAACAAGGTAATATAAAATTCCTTCCCTCCCTTCCCTTTTGAACAATCCAAACCTCCTTCTCCTCCCCGAGGTAATATTAAAATCTCTCACTTCCCCCAAATGAGGTAATATTAAAATCTTTCACTCCCTTACCCTCCATTAAAATCCCTTATTTTCCCTCCCCTTCGTTGTTCCAAACAGAATAAAGATATTTAACTTTAAATGTAAAAACAAAATAAGCATACTATCTCTAGTCCTAAATATAAGAGTTAATAAAGAGGTTTGATTTTATCTAAAATGTAATACAATATATTTATTGATCGAACCACTATTATAGATTCAAGCATATATAACGCTTAATATATAACGGTCACAACGAATAAACGCCATGTATGTTAAGGAAGAGTTCGAGCAAGAATATATAACGCTTTAAAGTAATGGTTAATTATGCGCACCATATGTATTGCAAGGTGGAATTCACGAAAATACAAAAATAATGGTTGTAGTTAATAACTATATTTATTTACTGATAAAAATGATAGTTCTTTTTAAACAACCGTCATGTAACACTTACAAATGAGTCTTATATTAAAACCATTATAATAGGTCTAAAATAAATAACAATTTGGAACCGTATTTTTTCTGGGCCAAACATATATAGCCCGCATATATATGGTTCAAAACCGTAATTTATGGCCTGTAATAACCGTCATATATTGTAATTTATGTAGTAGTGAACCTAGTAAGGGGTTTCCACCAATGAATAGCATTCAATGTAGAAAACTAACTTTCCTGACGGCTTAAGGTGCTAAAATGACCATCAACTTTTGTGAAAAGTGCAACTCTAACCATGAGCTATTTTTTGGTCAAAAAGTAACCATAAAAAACATAAAAAGGAGCAAAACCCATAACGATTAGACCAAACAAACATCTGTTATTTTAGTCCTAAATTGTGATAGGTTGGAGTCTACTTGGCATTTAATGAATGAGTTGATGTGGCAGGTGAGGGGAGATAAATGTTTTTATTTTGACAATAAATGGTTGGGGAAAAAGACAATAATGGGAGACATTCCTCCTCCTAACCGAACTTGTTCTCCATGATCAAAGAGCTTAGCAACGAAGGTAAAGAAGAACGTGACAAAAGCAGCGACAAGGGTAGCCGAAGAAGAAGGTTGATGGCGTCATCCTCTAATTCAACAACAGGAAGAAGAAAAAGAAGGGTGGCTTTGATTAGGAAACAAAATCGTAAGGAGTAATATGAAGGTCTAACAAGGTATTTCCACCATAGGTTTTTGGCACCCCAACGGACGTCTTGGAGTGAATGAGTTGATGTCGCAGGTGAGGGGAGATAAATGTTTTTATTTTGACAATAAATGGTTAGGAAAAAAGACAATAAATGGGACACGTTCCTCCTCCTAATTGAACTTATTCTCCATGATCAAAGAGCTTAGCAATGAAGGTAAAGAAGAACATGACAAAAGCAGCGACAATGGTAGCCAAAGAAGAAGGTCGATGGCGTCATCCTCTAATTCAACAACAGGAAGAAGAAAAAGAAGGGTGGTTTTGATTAGGAAACAAAATCGTAAGGAGGAATATGAAGGTTTGACAAGGTATTTCCACCATAGGTTTTTGGCACCCCAATGGACGTCTTGGAGTGAAGGGAACCTGCAGAGGAGGTTTTACGACAGTCAAAACTATTTTCAAGTAATATTTGTTGCATTCCGAGCATGGTTGATGGTTTGGGGTCATTGAATTATTTCATATTTGTTGCAAATTCTTAGGATGGTGGTTGTGGGTACTTTGCGTGGCATGACGACGACTTTGGTGAGAGGGCGAACTTTGTGATAAAGGAGCTACTTGATGATATAGACAAGCTTTATGATGAGAATACGAAGCTTCAAAGAGGTAAGAATGCCAACAAGTTTTGGTGGTGAGCTCAGAATAATTCACAGTGAGATGTGAATGCTGAAAGGCATGCATGAGATAAATGAAAGAGAACGAAGGAATTAGGAGATAAAGTATAGACTTGCAATAAAACTTTGTTGTTGACTTGGGTGTGGTTGTTTGTTGTGTACACGAAGCATTAATGTTTTAGTTAATAGTGGAGAGCAACTTTTTGTGTTTTTTTTTAATTGTGAATATTGCTGGAGAGTGTTGTAATGGGTTGTGTTTGGTTTGTTGTTGGAGATATGTAGGAGAGATTACAACTTGTTGGAGATATTTCTTGAAGCACTTATGTATGATTACAACAATATGAATCAAGCAACTGAAGTGTGAAAATAAATTAGAGAAATAAGGTATTTATTACATAGGTACTTGTTACTTGAAGCACTTAATTAAAAAGGAGAATAATTGTTGCAAAAATAATCTACGATAAATTGTATGAATTCATATTACAACTTCATTGATAAAAACATTCTTTATCCATCTGCTCTAAACAACATTTATCTATTGCAAGGAAGAACACAGACTGTAAAATATCCATTAGTATATGGATATGATCCTAAAGAGAACAAAATACATTACTTTGGCATCAAAGTTCATGATATAAATCAAAGACCACAATTACATTTGTTTATCACCTTTTGCATATCGGACTTTAAGGTGAATTTTGTTACCTTCATGCAAGTCCAGCAAGCATTGCAGCCATTATAGGAACCAAGTCCAATGCAACCCTTTCTCCTTTTGTGTCAAACCAAAAGGTAAAGGTTAAAATGTCACACCCCTTGGTATATACTGACATTTATCAAAGTATTATTGCAGAGGCCAGTGGGCGAACATAAATATCATAATACATTAATAAATTGTACTTAATTACATTATAGGAATTCCCATAGGAATATACATAATGTTATAAATTTCTAAAATAAAACTACAATAACCATTGGCAGAATCGTAACAGGTCCATCATTTCCGTTTATCAACCTCCACCGTCTTGCCCTAGGAATCGAGTCCAATGCATTGTTCACATCACCAATAATGACAAGGGCTGGGATCCTGAAGAATCTAGAGTAACAGTTAACATTACATAGGATGTGTAAATGGTACATGATAGTTAACAACAAATAGTACGGTCCACAACATCATATACAACATTCATAGATCAAACATCACATGTCACAAATCACACACAGTATTGACTACAAACAATCATCACATGATCCACTATCATAGTGCTGGGTACTCAGCTGGGTAATAACCTATAACAACTGAATACCACTAGATTTTTGCCTAAGGACTACCGATCCAATAGGCCCTACACCTAGCCATCGGGAAGATACCCCATGGTCGGTTCTTTAGCCAATTGGCTAACGAGTGGTGCTGGCCCCATATAATCGGGATTATTCACAAACATGATGCAAACAAGCATATATAGTCATACAGAGTATGTGAGATTAGAGTTACTACCTGGACGCTTTACCAATTCTCGAATAGGCTCTAAATCCTTTGGTCATCCCAAGCAAACGTTGAATCATATAATACACATTCACGGACGATGGGTTATAATCTATCCAAACCCTTCATATTCTCAAAATACTAGGGTTAGTTATCTTGTTATTACACTATGCCCAACATAAAAATAAAGATCCTACATTAACTCCAATAGCTTATCTTAACTCTTGCAAGTTAACTTCTCTACTATAGACTTTCACTTTCTCATTCTTGTACAACAATCAAGAACTAGCAAAATTTGTAACATACTTTGAAAATTCGTATCTTCATGTAAAAATGTCTAATTATGGTGATTCCAAAGGCTATGTAACTATTATTGAATATATATTTAGGGAAAAATACCTCCCACAGACAAACACATGCAATATGTTCCAGTTTCAACAATCATTACACACTAGTCTAGAACAACATTCCAGATTCAATGATTAACATCAAAAATTCATGTCATTGTATACCGATCCAAATTTCCTATATAACTTACAAAATCAAATTTTATCATGTCTACTTTAAATTTGGAAAGTTTTATAGCCATTGGATATCATTTGCCTAGTCAAAAACATGTCACAAACATATTGTCGTTCATGAAATCAAATATGCCATCATTAAGGTATTGTCTAATTCAACTCTAATCTTACTATAATTTCTTTATCCTACACAATTTTTCATTTCAAACACATTGTAAAAATCAAAATGAAAAATCTCACTCCCTTATCATGCCTTAGTCAGACCGAAATTAGGGCTTTAACATAACAATTCACAATTTATCCACCAAACTAGGTTCATATGCTTGTAAAACATCATGTAATAACATATATATGAAACACCATGAAACCCTAAAAATTCCTTCTTGACCAAAATACTAGTGTTAGTTCTCTATGTGTTTTGATGATAATTGACAATTCTAAACTTAAATGGAGTTAATGGTTAAGTTAAAAATGTTTGTTCAAACTTAATGTCTAAATAGAGTTTGTTCAAACTTAAGTTAACACTAGACAGAGAGTTAGTCAAGTCATTTAGACTTGGATTGACTTGAATGTCTAAATGAAAACTTAAGTTTAACTTGGCCGAGAGTTTCTCAAAGATTTTATTTTGCTTGGCTGAGAGTTTCTCAAAGATTTTATTTTTAAAGTAACTCAAGCCAATCTTGGTCAAACTCGAGTTAGTACTTGGCCGAGAGCTTTCAAAGGTTTTTTTAATATTAAAATGACTCGAGCCAGTCTTAACTAAACTTGAGTTAGACCAAGGCCAAGAGTTTCCTAAGTATTTTTAACTTAAAATGACTCGAGCCTGTTGTTGAAAGCTCTAGTCAGTTTTTATGGACTTAAACTTATTTTCAAATTAAAGAAGTCCTAAACTTGAGTTAGTCACTTAATGACTCGAGTTAATGCGATCTCAAAATGTTTTCAAAATGCTATCGCGAAGCTCATTTTGAAAAAAGATGTAAACTTGAGTGAACCATAGTAAACTCGAGTCATGCACTTGAGTGAAACTTTTTAAACCCGAGTTTCAATCATACAGAGACATCTTCATTTTACCTTCAAATCTATTTTCAAAGAAGATGATCATGTGACCCGAGCCTAAAATGTTAAACTCGAGTCATGCACTCCAGTTTGCTTAAATAAATTTGAGTGTTAAGCGTCTCTGTTTTGAAATCATCTTGTCTATATTTGCAAAATCTTCATGTATGATCTATATACTACATATAATCTCTCATTACTATTCTTAATGATGTTTAATCAAGTTGCTAATAAGTTTCAGATGATCAAACAAGTGTTTGAATGAAGATTAGCCACAAAGCAAAAGATGATGTCAGAGCATTAAATGTCGGGTTCAAAAACTAAGCATGAATTTGGAAAATCATTCTTTGCACATTCCAAAGGCTTTAATGTTTTCTTTCCTCATCTGGACGCCAGATCATCCAACAGATTTATTTCAAGGAAAGTTGACAAAGAAAGTCTGGGCATCTGGATTAAATCAAAGTGACTAAGTAAATGCACCTGGTTCAACCTAACAGTTCTTTTGATGCTTCCAATGGTTGTATTAAGATTTCCAATGGTCAATAAATGCTTCCATCATATATAAGCTGAAGCATTCAATTCTCAACAACTAAGAGAGACAAAAACAAAAACGATCAACTTGCATTTTCTTGTTCCATTTTCAAGTGTAATATCTTCTGATATAAATATTTTTAGTGTTTATTCATCTGCTCTTTTAGAAAGTTTCATTTCTAATTATTAAATCATTGTAAGAATCTCAAGTCGTGGAACTTTAAGATTGGGTTATCAGTTTACAACTTGTGAGGGAGAGTGTATCCTAGCAAGAGGATAACTTTCGAGTACATAGTATGTATCTGATTGAAGTGACAGTGAAAATCCTAGAAAGTCTGGGGATTGGACGTAGATCAAGAGTTGAGATCGAACCAGTATAAATCTCTTATGTCAAGCTCTCTTTCTTTCTCTCTATCTCTCTCTGTTTTACCTTGTTCTTTGTCAGTTTACTGGGTAAATCAAAAATAATTTTTAAAATCCCTCATTCACCCCCTCTTGGTGATATTCTGCCATTATCAACTAAGGTTCCCAAAGATATTTTCAAAACTAATCAAAACTTCAAACCAATCGGTTCAAAATGAATCTTATGCTTACCTTGTCATGATTCCCAATTGGTTTGGAAATTTGGTGGCACTTCGTGTAGTTGGATGGCACAAAACTACTCCAATCATAAAACTAAGAACATAAAAAGGAAGCTCTTGATGAGTAGATCAACTTTTGTGAAGGAAGTTTTTGGATTTGAGGTGGTTTTGTTGGAGATTTTGGCTAGATTAGATTTCTCTCTTCTTTCATTTTTTCCCTATCCATTTTCGGTTGATTTAAGAGCTCTCTCTCACTTCCTTCTTGCTGGTCCAAAATGAGATGACGAAAGTGAGGATGAGATTATGCTAATATTGAATAAATGAGTTCATATGTAATTATCCCTTTAAAAAATGTGCCATCTACTCTAATAAGTGGCTTGCATCCTTGTCTCCACCCAACTTGCTTCACATAAACTCAATTACAAATACAATAAACACTGGAAACCATGAAAAAACATAAAATTATAGATTTATTGTACCCTTAAAGCAATAAGACAAGATACACCGTTCTGAAAACATGTCTCTTATTCTCCAATGCCTCATTGCTCAATTCAAAACTAACATATCAACCAAGTTTGAAATTCTAAGTTGCTACAGTACGCCTGTAACTTCCCAAATTCATCCTTGAAGCTCCCTTCCATCTCTTGCATTATCCTCCTCTTAGCCCTTTTGCACTTTTATGAACTTACATGCACCTTAAACTCTCTCTCAATCTCATTCCTTATCTTAGTAATCTTGAACTTGGGAACCTCTTGTACCTTCTCCTTAAACTGAGAAGCCAACTACTTAGTAGATGCTCTTATATTCTTATACACTATAATGTTCATCCCTAAAAGTCTTATCTTAAACCCTATATTTGACCCATCCCTAGAGGCAAATAAGACAAATGGGCATCCCTCATCACATACCACTCTCATTAAGCTTTTGGTACTTCTAATAACTCTTAGATTAACACCATTCTCTACCCCATGCCTATCCAATGTGTTCTTTATCTCTTCTTTATCCACAAATGTCATGCCAAGCATTAACAATGGCTTGTTACTTGATCCTTCACAACATGAATGACCTCTTCAAAAGGCTCATTATCATATTTGAGTTCCATATTATCTCCACATGGTCACTTCCATCATAATCAACACTCTCTTGTATATCCGAGCCCATACCATTTGCCACATAGCTTTGATAATCACTACTAGCATCCTCTTCCTCATAAACATCTTTAGACTTCCCATATAATTTGTGTTTCCCATTATGTCCCCCAATATCATCAATAATATCACTTCTGACTCATCTCTATAACATTCAGGAACACAATTCAAATCAATACCTTCAATACCTTGAGGCAAGTCACTTAATGGATACTCCTTGATCTCATCAAATTCATCTACGTCTCTGTCATGAAACACATTTAGTCCTTTAACATCCTCAATTACATCTTGTGTACCCACTCCATTGTCTTTCTCAATATCAATTAAAACTACTATGCGCACAATATAAAATCCGTCTATGGGTCCTAGACAAAGCTTAGCTTGGATTCCTTCCTGGTGCGACATCGATGGACCTTTTCCTCAGGAGAATCTCACTTTTTGGCTCTCTCCCTTAATTAGACCATAATGCTACTTCATGGAATCCTTCTTGTCGCATACTCGCACAGAAGTTCTCAAAATTCTATTCGCGAGGTAATTCTTGTTCTTGATTTGCTCAAATTGCCTTTTGAATTCGCTCTCTAATTTGTGAAATTAGGGTTTAACCCTTTTTAGCATTGACATGATTCCTTGATTTTTGAAATTAGGTCAACTATGCAAGCTACCACAAGTATAAAAATTAAACAACTCAGTGTCCACGTCATCGTCCCCATGACCAATTTAGGACCAAAATAAAGGATGTTTGTTTGGTTTAACACTAATATGGGTTTTGCTCCTTTTTAAGACCACATATGATACGGTATCATGAACATGTTGAATCGGTGAGAATCTAACAAAAGAATTATGGAATGGAAAAAGGAATATACAACAAAATTTATAGTCAATGAAGCAAAGAAAAAAAACCCGCAGAAGCAGAGGAACATGCATACGCCTCCATTTACATTAGTTTATCAATGATCTATAATGGAGAAAAGTGAAAGTGATAAATAAGTTCAAATACAAAGTCACATAAAAAGTCACCAAGAGGCTTCAGCTTTGTCTCACATTTACAAAGTCTTTAAGACAAGAACAATGATCATCTTATACTAAAGAAGTGGTCCCATCTCCCATGATGGAGAGACAAGAGAGTAACGAGTGGGATAGAGAGAGGTCTGCTGGGACCAAAAGAAATTTTAAGGATAGAGATTGAGAAGTTTCCAATGAAAATAATCATCTAGTAAGAGAAAGGGAAATGGAAGGAGGGGAGGGATTTTGTTCCCCTCCCCTTGTTTGGCATCTAAAATTTTTTAAGAGGGGAGCCATTCCCTCCCCTCCAAAATTTGGGGGATTTAGAGAGAAGGGGCAATATTTTGTCATGTGTTGACTATTATACCCCTTGCTTCTTCCTCTACCTCCTTCCTTCCACACCTCTATCTTCAACCCTCCAGTATTCAAAACTCATTTTCTGGCAACCTTCCAACCACAACCTTCACCTTCACTTTCATCAACCTCCCCATGTTCGTGGGCAAGCAGCAACACCCCAAACGATCTTTTATTTTTTTAAACCAAGAAAAGAAGAGTTTGATCTTAGCTCCCTACGGTAACACCTCTCTGTTCAAATTTATAGTTATATGTATTATTATAATAATATTTTATAAAACATTATATTTATAATTATAATATATATAATTTTAAATATTATAATATTTGTAAATACAAATATAATCATAAATATAATCCCTTATACGTATAAATATTATAATTATATAATTATAATTATAAGGGCAAAGTTGTTCATATAAAAATATTTTACCTCCTTTCCCTCATGAACCAAACAAGGTAACATAAAATTCCTTCCCTCCATTCCCTTTTGATCAATGCAAGCAAGGTAATATTAAAATTACTCACTTCCCCTCCCCTCCATTAAAATCCCTCCTTCCCCCCTTTGTTGTGAAGATGAAATATCACCTAAAGGGGGTGAATTGGATGATTTAAAAAACTTTGCAACTAGACCTGGAAAACAAATTAACAAGGCGAGGATAGAAGAATAAGGGACACAAAGAATTTATACTGGTTCGGTCCAATCTCTTGACCTATGTCCAGTCCCTAGACACTCTGGGATTTCCACTATCACTTTCACGATTAAACACTCTGTTTCTCGAAGTAATCCTCTCACTATGATTCACTCCTCCTTGCAAATTGTAATCATTACACCCACACTCAAGGTTCCTTTACCTTGAGATTTAACAGATAATCAATCAAAGAAATAACTCTCTTATCGAGTGAATTTATAATCAATGAAGTACAACGAATATCCGAGGATATATCGCTAAGTTAAAGCGAGCGAGAGAGCAATAAATGAATACTAGCGTTAGTAGTTTCAGTAGGTTGCTCTACATTGAATGCTTTTCATATATATATATATATATATATATATATATATATAGATGTCGCCATTAATGACTATTGATGAAGCTCTAAGTTAGCCGTTAAGAGACTTCATCATTCTGTTAAACGTAGACCATCGTAGTTTGAAGATTTGAGGATATGTCGCTTTCGGATTGTTGTTGGCAATCTTCATAGGACATGCCTTTGTTTAGTAATTGACTAAGGAGGTGTCGCTATCGCTTTCGCCAGAATGGGTGTCTGCGACAATGATCATTTGACCTACTCTAAATTCCATTCCGTGTGTGTGCTCTATTTTCTGCAATGTATTTAATGTTTTGACACGGTCGTTACTTTTTGACGATTTGCACAAAATCCGTTTGTTAACAATCTAAAACTTACTTGGTAAAATGATTAGTAGCATTGCAGATAATAGTGAGTAGTATTCAAACAAAATCATATGTTAATTATATATATTTGAATAAATGCCATGTATGTTAAGGTGGAGGTCGAGTAAGAATATATAACGCTTAAAAGTAACAATTAATTATGCGCACCATATGTATTGCAAGGTGGAATTTGTGAAAAAAAAACATATTTAAACTAAACAAACATATGTTATTTTGGTCTTAAATTGTGACAAGTTTGAGTCTACTTGGCATTTAATGAATGAGTTGATGTGTCAGGTATAAGGAGATAAATTTTTTATTTTGACAATAAATGCATGGAAAAATAGATAATAAATGGGACACTTTCCTCCTCCTTAATGAACTTATTCCCTATTGTCGGAGAGCTCAGCAGCAAAGATGAAGAAGAACATGACATAAGCAGTGCCAATGGCAGTCGAAGAAGAAGGTCGATGGCATCATCCTCAAATTCAATGACAAGAAGAAGCAAAAGAAGGTAGCTTTGATTGGGTAGTACAATCGTGAGGAGGAATACGAAGGATCCAACGAGGTATTGCCACCTCATGTTGTTGGCACCCTGATGGACGTCGTGGAGTGAAAGGAACCTAGGGGAGGAGGTTTTATGGCTGTCGAAACTATTTTTAGGTAAGATATGTTGTATTCCAAGCATGGTTGATGGTTCCAAGGATGGTTGATGGTTTAGGGTCACTGAATTATTTCCTATTTGTTGTAAATTCTTAGGATAAGGGCTATGGGTACTTTGCGTGGCAAGATGATGACTTTGGTGAGAGGGTAAACATTGTGATAAAGCAGTTGCTTGATGATAAAGACAAGTTTTATGATGAGAATACGAAGCTTTAAAGAGGGAAGGAGGCCAACAAGTTCTATGGTGAGCTCAGAATAATTCAAAGTTGTTAGTACCAGTGTTTCACCAAAGTGGGGGTGAATTTGGTGATATAAAAAATTTAAAACAAATATAATCAACAACTAAATAAAGGGATAAGATTTAGAGAAATATACTGAAGTGTACATAGGGGTTATACTAGTTCGGCCTTAACCTCTTGACCTACGTCCAATGCTCAGAGTGCCTTTGAGATTTTCACTATATGCCCAAGATTCCATGGGTTCTTGGCACCACAGTATAAAGACAACTCCTTAGTAAAGACACTTACTCCCCCTTACACTTTGTAACTTCACAACCACACTTAAGGTCCTATTACCTTGACATTTTATAGAATTGAATACAGTTGGTAGAAACTCTCTACAGAGTAAATATATAATCATTAAAGAGCAATTGGAATATTAGAAGATATTATTGAGAATGAACTGAGAAATAAATGAATAGATGAATTTTAGTTGTCTTAGTTAGTTCCTCTCTCTTGAATGCTTGATTATTTATAGGCAGTTGCCATTAATGACCATTAGAGCATTCAAACTTGTCCATTAGAGACAAATTGTAGCTGTTGAAAGAATTTAATGTGTAGTCGCTTTCGTCTTTGCTTCAACACATGCTTCAGATGCAATCCTTCTAGTCTGCTCTATTTTCTACTTCGTATTTAATGTTCTAACATGAACTTTTGTTTTTGTTTCTTTTGGAGTTAATCTAAGGTTTAATTATTTGAAACTTATACATAAACAAGATTAGTAATATTGAGAAGTTTTACAAGTGATAATCAAGTTTAAACAGATGTTCATCATAAGTTTTTAATTTATCGAGACGTTGATATTCAAAAGACAATGAACTTGCACTCGATTGGATTTTGAATCACTTAAGTGATGAATTGTAACTCAAGTGCTTGATAGGAAACTCAAGTGTCATATGAACCTTGAGTTCTGGTAGTAAAGTGTTGTTGAAAGATATATCACTCGGGTGCTTTAAAATGGAACTCGAGTGATCTTCTGTTTGATTAAAAAGAGTTTCAATACTACCAGTGACTCGAGTGAGCATTTGGATCACTTCCACTTGTTTGCAAGTGATCTTGGATTACTCGAGTGATTTTCAAGATCACTCCAGTGATCTTCAAATGAGATCAAATCACTCTTGGTCTATTTTTGAGTGACTTGCTGAAACCTACTTGTTACACTATCACTTGAGTGATCTTTAGTAAAAGATGAGTGACTTGCTGAAACCTACTTGTTACACTATCACTCGAGTGATCTTTAGTAAACAATCATATCACTCTTGGTTTATTTGTGAGTGACTTGCTGAAGAATTGCAAGTTAACAATATCACTCAAGTGATCTTTAACCTATCACTCAAGTGATGAAAATCATCACTCGAGTGATCTGTTCAAACTCCTAAAGACGTTGTGAGTGACTTGTTGAATCCTACGAGTGATGGAGAATTACTTGAATGTTCATCCAATCACTCAAATGATCTTGCATCACTTCTAAAATTTAGCGAGTGATTTTCAAAATCTCTGAAGGTTTGATGCATCACTCGAGTGCATTAATTGCCACTTGATGATCATATAAGATCACTTGCAGTGAATAATTTACACTCAAGTTCTTGTTTATTCAAGTTTATTTCAATATAGTTTCATCACTTAAGTGATTGGAAACTCACTCAAGTGACTTGAATCATCAAGTCTACTTGTATTTCAAAGTTTGTTATCATCAAAACATAAAAATATGAGAACTAACAATAGTAAGTTACGAAAGCTAAAAGGCATGCATGAGATAAATGAAAGAGAATGAAGGAATTGGGAGATAAAGTATAGACTTGCAATAAAAGTTTGTTGTTAACTTAGGTGTTGTTGTTTATTGTGTATACGAAGCATTAATGTTTTAGTAAATGGTGGAGAGCGACTTTTTGTGGTATTTATTGGTGAATATTGCTAGAGAGTGACTTAATGGGCTGTGTTTGGTTTGTTGTTGGAGACATGTACAACTTGTATAATTTAATTTAGTGTAATTGAAATTTCAAATAGTTATATATTACTTGAAGCACTTATGTATGATTACAACAATATGAATCAAGCAAATGAAGTGTGAAAATAAATTAAAGAAATAAGGTATATATTACATAGGTATATGTTACTTGAAACACTTAATTAAAAAGAGGGATAAGGTTTTATTTGCTATAAAGTTTTCGCTTAAGAGTACTGAGTGGACGAAAGTTTTTTTTGGGATAAAAATTTCCACTAAAGTTCACAAAACGTAGCAATTTTGCCCCTCCGTTAATTTTGACTATTAAGTTTAACTGAGTGCACATGTGGCATACCATCTCATCACATGTGGCATATCATCTCATCAATCAAATAAGAGTTAGGTATTATTTTTGCCCTGGAAGTTTTCGCTGAGGAGCAATTTTGCCTCAGAAGTTTAAAAAACGTAGCAATTTTGCCCTTCTGTCCCCTAATATTAAATTTGACTATTAAATCAGTTAAAGAACACACTTGTCATCCTTGAAAAGGTCGAACTTGGAGTCTGAGAGGGAGATCCTTGAGATGTTGAGATCAAGGCGGCCAGAATTTGTGAATCCGAATTGGTTAAAGGGACTGAAAGGTCTGTTGCAAAACTCATAGGAAACATCTATGATCTAAGCTAATGAAACGCAAAACAAGAAATGAATTGTCCCAAAAATTGGTTAAGTAAAACAAATCAATAGTGATAGTATTTACCTTTATATAGACTAATTTGAGCCACCCACCTTGTCTCACAAGATAAATCTCCAAGCAATTTTAAGCGATGCTTATTGAACCAATTTTTGGGACAATTTATTATTGATTTGCTTAGATCAAACCAATTTTTGGGACAAATCAATAATAAATTGTCCCAAAAATCGGTTCAATAAGCATCACTTTTGGAATTTTCAGGAGTAGTATAGATTTACCTTGGGGGACAGGGTGGGTTGCCTAGATTAATCTATACAAAGGTAAATACTATCACTATTGAGTTGTCTTACTGAACCAATTTTTGGGACAATTCATTTCTCGTTTTGTGTTTCAATTGCTAGATCATAAGTAATGCTTTCTCTGGGTTTTGCGACAGACCTTTCAATCCCTTTGACCAGTTCGACTTTATAAATTCTGGTCACCTTGAGCTCAACGTCTCAAGGATCTCCCTCTCTGACTCCAAGTTCGACCTTTTCAAGGTATGACATGTGTGTTCTTTAACTGATTTAATAGTCAAATTTAATATTGGGGGAAAAAAGGGCAAAATCACTACATTTTGTAAACTTATGGGGCAAAATTGCTACCCAGCGATGCAAAAATGATACTTAACTCTTATTTAATTGATGAGGTGGCATGCCACATGTGCACTCAATTAAACTTAATGGTCAAAATTAACGGAGGGATAAAATTGCTACGTTTTGTGAACTTCCGTGGCAATTTTGATCCAACAAAACTTTTGTCCACCCAGTGATCCTAAGCAAAAACTTTCGTGTCAAATAAGACCTTTATCCCTTAAAAAGAAGAACAAAATGTCGACAAAAAAAAAAATCTACAATAAACTGTATGAATTCATATTCCAACTTCATTGATGAAAACATTCTTTATCCATATGCTCTTAACAACATTTATCTATTTAAAGGAAGAACACATATTGCAAGGAAGAACACAAATTGCAAAATATCCATTAGTATATGGATATCATCCTAAAGAGAACATAATACATAATTTTGGCATTGAAGTTCATGATATAAATTGAAGACAACAAGTACATCTATTTCTAACCTTTTGTATATTGAACATTAGGGTGATCGTGTCACCTTCATGCTAGTATAGCAAGTGTTGCAGCAACTGGAGGAACCAAATCCAATGCAACCCTTTCTCCTTTTGTGTCACACCAAAAGCCAAAGGGTAGAGTGAGTCATTTGCATCGAACCTATAGTTGTGAGAAAAATTCCTTTTGCTCTCCCTTTCAAAAATGTGTCATCTACTCCAAGAAGCGGCTTGCATCCTTGTCTCTACCCAACTCGCCTCACATAAACTCTATTACAATACAATAAACACTAAAAACCATGAAAAACATAAATTTACAAATTTGTATTACCTTGGTCCTTTTGAACTTTTGTGCATTAAAATCTCCTTCCTCATCTTAGCAATCTTGAACTTGGGAACCTCTTGTATCTTCTCCTTAAAGCGAGAAGAGCTCTTCTTTATCCACAAATGTCATGTTAGGCATTAACAATGGCTTGTTACTCAATCCTTCACCAACATGAGTGACCTCTTCAGGAGGCTCATTATCTTATTCAAGTGCCAAATCCTCCTCCTCATGGTCACTTCCTTCATCCTCACCACGCACTTCAACATCATAATCAACACTCTCTTCTATATTCGAGCACACACCATCTACCACATAGCTTTGATCATCAATACTAGCACCCTCTTCCTAATAAACATCCTCAGACTTCCCACATAATTTGCATTTCCCATTATGTCCCCTAATATCATCAATAATATCACTTTTGCCTTCATCTCTATGACATTCAGGAACACAATTGAAATCAATTCCTTCAACACCCAGATATATACTCAATCTCATCACATTCATCTACATCTATGTCATAAAACACATTTAACCCTTCAACATCCTCAATTACATCTTGTGTACCCACTCCACTATCTTTTTCAATTTCGATTTCAAGTATACCTTTCATTTTTCCCCATTCCAATTTCATTTTCATGAAAACCCACTCCCCTGTCTTTCTCAATTTCATTTTCATGATCCAACTCTTTCTAGCCAAGACACATATTAAAAGGATTCACTCTAATTTGTGAAATTAGGATTTGATCCTTTTCAACATCAACTTGATTCTCTTATTTCTGAAATTAGGTTAACTATGCAAGCAACCACATATACAACAATTAAACAGCTCTGTGTCCACGTTATCATCCCCATCACCAATTTAGGACTAGAATAACCAAGGTTTGTTTGGTTTAACACTGTTATGGGTTTTGCTCCTTTTTATGTTGGTTATGGTTACTTTTGGACAAAACTTTGTTTATGGTTATAGTTGCATTTTTCACAAAAGTTTATGGTGATTTTAGCACCTAAACCGCACAAAATAATAGCAACCATCAACAAAGCCCTTCCCCGAAAACACAAATCCAATTTTTCGAAGACAAACACAAGTATAAGTTACCCAAAAAAAAAGGCAAATATAAACATAAAGCACTAAAAATAAAAAAAAAAAAAAAATAGTTATCTAGATTCCACATTTAGGAATGGAGAGAGCATTTTGAATGGAGTTTAAATTCTTGGAACTATTATTATGCCTCTCTGTTCTGTTTTCTGACGTTGTGCGTTCCTGCTTCCCTCATTCATCATCGATAAGAAAACCCTTGCGCCTCGCTCCTCTCTAATCGCTTCGCTGCCACTCAGACGCCTGACTCAGTGACTCTCTCTCAGCCTCACATCGTCGGCCGTCGCCGATGCTCCATCCTCGTCTTCGCTGCAGCTCAAGCTTCTCGCCCAAAATACGTGCTTCTACTCTTCGTGAGCTTCTGCCTTCTTGCTCCAGATTTGTCTCCTCTCCAATTTTTCTTTACTTTGCTTGAGATTCTGTAATCCATGAATGAGTATTAAAATCCATGAGATCTGGGTGTTTAATCTTCAACGAATTAATTACATTCGAACCTTCGTGCTAAACTGCTGGGTGATTGGGTGTTCTAATCTGGTGGTTCTTGGATGTTCATTTGAATGAATTAATTTGCAAGGATTTATTTATTTATTTATTTATTTTTTAAATTTGTTTTAATGGCTCTCATTCCCTTCTCTTCCTTCATCTCTGTGCTCCAAGGCTCTGCTGGCCAGCCCAGCGCCTCCTAAAGCTGAGATATTTTCTTCTTCAATTTCGTGGAATGGGATAGATAGATTCGTCCTGAGATGGGACAAAGAATTGGGACTCGACTCTTTGTGAGCAGTACGTTCTCTCTCTTCTCTCCTTCTAACTGAACTTCATAACAATCGCTTGGGAGCCCAATCTTCGAGTGTCTTATTTTGTAGGATTATCATTCTTCACAACAGCTAGCCACCTCAGAAATCTTTTTTCTCCGTTTGGAAAAATTACAGAAGGTATTGTTCCTTTTTTTTCTCTGATGGAATATTTGGATGTTTTATTTCCCCATTTTGCTGATCTTCTCAATGCTACTGCCTTTTGCAGCTTGTCTAGTGAAGGACCCAAAAACTCAAAGGCCTAAAGGATTTGGATTTGTCTCCTTTGAGTCAGAAATTGAAGCAGAGAGGGCTATGAACGCCATGAATGCCAGGGTAAAACTCTAAGTTGATGTTTTGATACATGAATTTGTTGGACAAGCTTTAAAAGGTGGTTATTTACGTGATTGACCCTAAACAAAAATGCAGAACAGTGAATTTAGGTGCAAGGAAAACAACTTTGACAAAATATTGTTCTGTTTTGTTTGCTGGTAATGACTCAAAGTGAATTTATTAGTATGACTAGTTTTAACTTAATTGATACAAACGCTACTGCACAGGTGGTATTATAACCATAGTTTTTTTGGGTTGAAAACAAGTAATAAATGACTACTTGATACCAGGGAAGGGTCTTGATGTCCTTGGTAGTTGGTTAACCATCTTAAGGAGTAGATGCCTTGGAAAAGTTCCTAATGAAAACCTTGAGAATGCTCTGATCACTTACGAAGGAAAATCTAAGATGGAAGCTAGCATGACATGGTATTATCAGTGAAATAACATGAAATTCCTATCAGATATGTAATTATGTTGGAATGGCCCCATGTACTACTGGTTGGACTTCTTTTTGGAATTTATTTTGGCCCAAATCCTGGCTTATAAATCTTTCTACAGTCAGTAACATGTTTAGAATAAGCATTGGTAGAGAATTGCTTATTAGACTTTGATGTTATAAACACATTATTAGCAATAAACACTTCAAGATTGCATGGTTGCACCATGTGAGGATTGAAGAACAGGTTCGGACCATTCTCACATTCCCTTCTTTCTTATTCATGCTTGCAAAAATATGATTATCATTGTTTTGGATTTGGAAAAGATTATTATTAACATGATATGCCTGTTTCCTTCTTTGTAAAACTCATTATTGAAAGTGCATTAATCAACCTGATGCAGATAATTGACGGAAGGCTGATTTTTGTAGAACCTGCAAAAGCTACAAGACCTAAAGAAGATGGTGCTTCCTCTTGATGTGGGGGTGTATTGCAATCGAAGACAGCTGGGAGTTATCTTGTAGCTAGATATATAGCATGCTTAGAAATTGGAGTTTTGATAGATAATCAAGTGCATGTTTGGTTTCATATTGGAAATAACTCAAACCGGTAATAGATCCTCTCCTCTACCATTCCCCTCCTCTACCCTCCTTTCCAGTTTACTACTATTGGATTAAAATTTCAATAGTTCTGATTTAATATTGGGTTAAAATAAAATCTTTGGTCCCTCAAATTTACTTTCATTTTGGTTTTGATTCTTCAAGTTTCAAACCATAGTTTTTAGTCTCTGAAATTTCATTCTATTTGGTGCAGGTACCAGACATCATTGCTTACTTGAAAATATTCTATTTGGTGAAGGTACCATCAGCAAATGCTGTCTTTTCTGTGGTGGTCGTGTTGAAGGGACTGGTAATCCAGTGATTGAGAGACTACCAGATCTACAGAAAATATCTGAAATTCTGGTGTCAAAATTTGGTCATTCAATCAATGCTTGGGTTATTGAGGCTTCTGTTTTTAATGGGCCTTTTGCTGTCTACAATGAGTTCATACCTTCTGTGAATCAATATGGAGAGCCAAAGTTGTACAGTCCAGTTGGATTTCCAGCATCTACATCAACTGTTTCACTCTTATCAATTTCCGTTGAAGAAGTATGCCATGATTTCCCCCGCCTTAATATCTATAATTTCTGTCCCTTTTATGGTTGGACTATTTTTGTTCTGTTTATGCTGGTTATTTCTAAGTGTTAATGGTGTACAAGATTCCCCATTGCTGTTCATTTTAGATAATTCTTTAGTTTCATTCCAGGGTTTGTATGTTATCTGCTAATTAATTACCTTGAAGGATACCTTCCATTGTACTTTCTTCGGTTTTTGGTCAAGGACTCTCTCTCTCTCTCTTTTGGTATAGAGGGTGAGCCTTAGAGTAGTGGTAAGGTTGCTGTCATGTGACCTAGACGTCATGGGTTCAAATCTTGGAAACAGCATCTCTGCGTGTGGGGTAAGGCTGCGTACATTTATCTTCCCCAATCCCACCTGTTGGAGCCTTGGACATTGGGCTTCCCTTGTGACTATTTTTTTGTATGCCTTTCTTCTTTTATTTTTCATGATTTGTGATTTAATGTGAGATAGAAATTTTATATTAATGAGAAGCTTATCCTACATCTAAGTTGGTTGCAGCTTGTTTGAGGTAATGTTTCTTTAAAAGCACTTGATTCCAACATGATGCATAAAGTGATATCTTGTTTTTTCTTAATTTATAGGAGATTAGTAGTGAAAGCAACTTCAGTTCACCTTCCATTCATGCTTCTTTGTAACTTGCATTCACTTCTTGAATTGAATTGAGTTGAATGCTTCCATATCCCAAGGCCTTGTTTGATTTTGATGGGGGAAGTATTCTTTTTCTGTTTTGTTTGATATCTATTACAAGGTCGTAAATAGAGTGCTATTGCGGCGCAATAGAGGTGGAGCGGTGTGGAACAAAGCCTTGTCGCCATAGAAGCTCCTTTTCAGAGCGTTTTGACGTTGCGCCTGGAGCGGCAGTCACGGTGTGCTAAATCGCACATTGCGTCGTGCTACTTAGGTTTACAATACAATAAATAAATAAATAAACCAAAGTTCGAAACACCAGTCCATTCCCGAGTCCATCCCTAAGAGTTCAAAACACAGCCATCATGCAATTTTCGACCAGCAGAAACACAGCCATCGTTGCCTTGAGCCATTTTCAGCTAGCTATCGTTTGCCCTCCTGCCAACCAGTCCATCATCTGCCATCCATCGTTCGGTTGATGTATCTCCGTTGTCCATCAATCAGCTTATTCACTCTAATTGATTCCCGAAACGCAACCCAAGTACTAAAGCGGGGGCCAGAGCTTGATTGGTGATGTTGTCACTGAGGAGGGAGAAGTCGTCGTCATCGCAGGAGTCCATAAGAGAGAACAGTATGGTTAAGTTGACGGATCGTGAACGACAACATTAGGGAGAGAGAATCGAACGTTCAAAGACGCAAAGGGGAGACATTCACGGAGCGCTCACTCCACGAGTGGATCTGCTATTTGCCTTGATGGTCCCGTTAAGTGACTGGAACCTCAAATCTCTTATTAGCCTACTAGTTGACACGCGCTCGCCATTTGTTTTCTTTTTCTTTTCCCCCTCCAGAAGATGGAATTATTATGGGTTTTTTTTTTCAATTATAATGGGGTTACATAAACTAGATTAAATTTTCACGTATAATGCACGAAAATTTAAGATAAAATGTCATAAACTATTATGGGTTTAAAGACTAATTTAATGATGTTTGTATTTGTAGTTTATGACTTTTTATTATCAATGGTGAATATGTCTTAAATTTTGAGTACATTTTTATTTTTGAGCATTTATGTGTATATTTGCTATCTTTAGTATAGCGGTCATCCGCTATGTGCTATACCCTATTTTGAGCCAGCTACTCCACGCTGCTATCCAAGATTGACTACTATGCTGCATAAATACTTTAAAGCAATTTATTTAGCTTCCTTATTCTCCCAAATTAGTCAAGTAGGTCTTATATTAAGGATTAGTGGTAATATATTATTGTAATATAATCTTTTACTTTTAAAAGTAGGGACAAAAATCAATTTAACCTCCACAGATAACTTTTTTCTTTCATTTCTGTTTTTTTATGTCCGTTATTTTGCATTCTTTATACTTGATAATGACCTTTAAGTATCATTATGATACAGGTTAAAAGGTGGTATTTGGGAAGCAGATGGATTCATACTCACTCTCGCATTGCGGAAATTCCTTGTGTTTTGCTCATCCTAGGACAATAATCCTTGGATTCAGCAAAGGTGGGACTGTGCTTAACCAGTTAGGCACAGAACTTGGCATTTCAGATGTTGGATCCATGTAAAATCACCCCATTTGGGACAACCAATTGACCGAAGTTCCTGTGCATTTGATGAGTCTTATATAGTACCTAAAACAAAGGAAACCTTTCTGTATAGCATAGATTAGATTCATTATGTTGATGCTGGTTTGAACTCCACTGGTGCATACTTAACCAATGGTCATGTGATCAAGGGAATCTCCAGAAGGCTCATGCGAGGGGCTCCCAGAGTTCACTTCGTGCTTCATGGAACTCCCCGGCAATGGTCTGACAAATGGCGTGGTTGGATATGCTGGGAAAAGGACACATTGCTCCACCTCCTTGAATCTGAAGTTCACAAGAGTGGGGTGAAATTACTAGTATATGAGAAGTACTACTTTGCTGATAGGCCTGCAAATTTGCAGATGCACTTTGAAATAATTGAAAGATTGGATGTAAATTCATAGGTCAAGTTGTATTATACTCATCCCCATGTTTCTAAATTGTAACTAAACTATAAAACTCCTTTGAATGTCACAAATTTGTCAAGTTAATGTGAATTTTATCTTCCTTTGTGTAGACTAGAAGTTGATTTTGGTCCAAACGCAAAATCAGATCTTTTGCAAAGATTTGCAAGGCTGCTAACCTTGATATGGATCATCCAAATTGCACCAAGAAAAATTATGATGAACCCTAAATACTTTGATAAGCTCTAATTAAGATTATGGATCACTTATATTAAAAATTATGGCTTCAATAATCTTTCAATTGGCATGAGAAAAATTACATTCAATTACGTAGGGAGCATAAATGTTTGGTACTGTTGTATCATGGAGGGAAGAATTTATATGGCTCCAGTCATTTTTAATTAATGACTATGTTATTTATATTAAAAATAGGAAAAAAAATTTACGAATAATGAATGGAACCTTTAAAGTGTAAATTCATTCACCCTATAAATCAAATATAAACTCAAACTAGAGTGGGAAAATGGGTTGGCTGTTCACGGGCCTAGCCGTTTAGGCCTAACTTCCATTAACCACCCTTATTATGAAGTCCTTGGCCTATTGGAGCTTGCCCTCATAAGCCTGTTTGCAATTTGAAAGTTAATTCTCAAGAATGAACATAACAATATTTGGATTTAAAAGGGCCGTTTCGGCGGGCTCGACCCGTTTTTTCACCTCTAAATTTCAAATTGATCAATTGGTGTGGGTTGAGCTGAATGAAAAATATCAAGGAATAAAAAAGGTTCATATATGGGTTGATTTATATACTCGTGAGTTCGGTAAACCCGCTCTTACCAGTCAAGTTGGATTGGGTTGATCCCGTTAAATAAAAACACAGGCTGCTATAAAGGCAGCATGGAATAAGGGACAAGTTAAACCGTCCCAACTAGTTTGGGTGTGTCTATATATTTGGGCATATTTCCACATATTTCTTTTTGGAAAAATATCAAATGATATTAATAAAATATAAAAAATAACATTACAAGTACAATAAAGACAATAAGTAAGACAAAGAAATTTAGAGAATACAAAATGAGAAGCATGAACAACTACTATATCTAAACAAGAAAATAATTGGCAAAAGGAGATGTCCTTCAAGATAACTTCATCTGTTCGTGATTTGGAGCTGAAGCGATTGAGAATTAAAGTAAAGGAAGGGAGAATTTATGACCCAACAAAGGGAATACCAGAAACAGTTGTTAAAATTAAAACTGTAATCCCCTGGAAATCTCAAGGTTTATTGGAGATGCCGTAAAAGTTAACCCTAAAAACATATCCATAAATGGCAGATTATATCTTTATCTAATTTCTTGCTTTAACTCCTCATAAGAGAAAAATCCAACTAGAATTTTAGACTGTTCCATTCAAATAATATTATGTCTGTGTATAAATCCCTATCATTCATTGAACATTTAAAGCAAGGAAAACTAAAATTTGTATTGTCTGGATTTATAATGAACAGCTCAAAAACATTGAGTAGTGTAAAAAAATATTAAAAAAAGCATTTTTTTTATAATTATGATAATGAATGACTATACTATAACTATTAAGTTAAATTGAGTTAAAGTTCAATGACTAAATTTCAATTGAGTCAAAATTATAGGAATTGAATTGTATGGAGTTAAAATTTATGGAACTGTAGGATTGAGGTAAAACCATGAACACATGATTAATTTTCCTTAATAATGATAATTCTTCTGTTAAAATGCTTCAATGAAATAAATCAATTTTCCGACTATTACAATAATTTTAAGGCGGCCAGTCGAGTTTAATTAGATGATTTAAATTTCTTTCATTATCAATAACTAAATAAATAAATAAAAGGCGTGCTACCTATTGTATTCTTTTCCAGTATCACTGGTTGATACTACATATTTCATTTATTCATTCAATCAACTCTAATATCCTTAACTTGCTTTTTTTGGTAGCATAATTTATTTGCAACTTTATTATTTATTTGATGATGGGTTTTTCCCTTGAGGCTTGAGGCGCAAAGGGTTTTTGCTCTCTCCCAACAGAAGCACTTTATAGGATTCAAACTTGTGTTCTCTTCATTATGGGAGTGAAATCGCTTACCATCTCAAACAAAAGCTTGTTAGTTTTGTAACTATATTATTAGTTCAACACAATTCCTCTATGTGTTGGCAAACAATGGCGGTATGCTTTGCTCGTTCCTGAAAAAGTTACCACCATCAACAGCAGCTTTCACTTTGGCCAATCTTTCAAAATTATTTTTGAAATATTTATGACCCCAAGAAGATCTTGCTTCTTCATAGCTAGAACCATTACTACCACCTCTGTTCATCCCCAGATCAAGGTCTCTATAATTCAAATAAGCCGCCCTTGGATTCCTTGAAACGTACGGCTTCATGTACTCGTACAACCTTCTCATCCACTCCACATGTTCATCTGTCTCTTCATTATAATCCCAATACACCAAATACTGAATCCCATATATGATCCCATTCCTATGTGGAAATGGAGTTTCTGAATCTGAAATCTCTCTCATTCTTCCTCCATAAGGTGAGAATATCAACACTGGTGAATTCTGATTCTCCTCCAAAAGAATATTCCATAATCCTCGTAATCCAAACTTGGGAATTGGTTGTGTTACATAGTCTGATTTTGCTTTGAAGCTTCGAAATGTTTGGTTTCTTTGAAGCAACACGTCCATGGAGGTGTTCATAGAGTATCCTGCAAAATAGACAACGGATTGAATCCAACTCATCGTCATGCAGTTATCTCTCTGCAAATTCAGCTCTGCGAAGGTGTTGTTCACCAAAATCGTCACATTTTCGGCTTCTCCGAGGTATAATCCCGAGAAAGAAAATGATAAAATTTTAGAAGATGAACCATTATTCAGTGTTACGTTCCCAACTCCCATAACTGCATGAAGAAACATCTCTCCTGGGAGTTTATCTGCAACATTTTGCCATTTTTCGAAAAGTGTCGAAGCATCTTCGTCTTGTAGAGTTCTTGAGATTTCGAAGATTGTTACGGTTGGAGGGACACGTACCAGGTTAACTTTCCATGCAGTGATAACACCAAAGCTTGATCCTCCTCCTCCCCGTACAGCCCAAAACAGATCTTCCCCCATTAACGTTCGATCCAGAATCATCCCATTAGAATCCACCATTATAACATCGACAACGTTGTCGGCCGCTAAGCCGTATTTTCGAAATATTGTACCAAACCCACCACCACTAATATGTCCTCCTACTCCTACTGTAGGGCAACTTCCAGCTGGGAAGCCAAGGACGTAACTTTTACTAGCAATTGCATGGTACAATTCTCCAAGTGTAGCTCCTGCTTCAACCCAAGCAGTTTCGTCTTTGAGGTTTACGGTTATGGATCTAACGTTGGACAGATCGATAATGATGAAAGGTTGGTTTTGGTAATCTGAGGTATAAGAGAGACCTTCATAATCATGGCCACCACTTCGGACTCTAACTTGAAGACCCTGTTGCTTGGAGCAAACTAGAGCCGATTGGATGTGAATGACGTTTTTCGGAGTGACAATGAGTTTCGGTTTTGGGGTTGAAGATGAAGAAGTGTTTGAGAATCTGAGGTTTCTTATGGAGGATTGAAGAAGAGGTTGGTATGAAGTGTTATTCTGAGTGATAATAAGCTGTGAAGACGAATTAGGGTTTCCGCCTAAATGAAATGCAAAGCAGTTAAGAAAAGCTTCTTCGAGAGTAAGAGAGAGACACATAGAAGGAAAGATAGTGATGATGAATAGAGGAAGAAAATGAAAAAGCTTATGATTTTTCATGGCGACCATATTGGTTATTATTTTGAGTGGGTTGAGAAGAATAAGGAAGATGAAGTAATAGTTTTACAGGAAATTCGATGCGGCTATATTGAATAGAGAGACAAGAAGAAAATGTGAGATTGATATGGAAGTTGTGAGAATTTCTAAGTGTTAAGAAAGAAGGTTCTATCTTCTCATTGTTTGTATCACTACTTCTCTAGGCTTTCAAAGACCAGAGGTTCATACGCAAGTCTCTCAATGCGCAAGTCTGTTTGGTTTAGGCGCGCGAAGCCGAATTGTTAGGCACAGAAATAATATATGGAAGTGGGCTAATTGTTTGGTTTAATTTAGGCAGCCGAATTCTGTTTTAGTTAAAATCCAAGAGATTAATACGCAAGTCTCTCAAATGTAAGATTTAGTGGAAGGGTTTGTTTCGAATATAAATATAACATCCAAATTCACTTTATCTTTTAAATTTGTATTGTAAACTTAGTCCTACATCACAAGTGGAGTATTAAATAAAAATAAAAATAAAAACTTTAACTAACCTAGTTAATTCATATAAAGTTGTTATGGAATGGTTATAATAAAGATGGGAGGGGCAATTTTTTTTTCTCAAATAATCCCATATTAAAAGAAAGTCCATCAATGAGGATGGTATCAAGCATTTTGAATTAAATCAAAATTAAACACAATTTAGGAAAGTATACCAGTCTAGTTGCAAGTAATTTAAATTGTTTCAAATAACACGAACTTTTAGTTAAACGGCAAGTAAAGTAACACAAATTAATTATTTTACAAACATGCATATATATGTGTGTACACACACATACACATACACATACACATACATAAACATATACATATAGATATATACACACATTTCTTGCTTCATAGTAATATTTTTTATATTCACATATATACTGATTTAAATGTTGTGGATCTAAACTACATATTTCTATTTCATGTAAATATCTTATTGCTTTTGTTATTTGAGTAAATTCCATATTAGTTACCGTGGCTCCAACAAACTCACTTTTTAGTACATTTTCATATTTTCTTAATATTGCTGCGTATAAGGTTTCTTTTCTATTATATGTTATTTCTCCTATTCTTCTTACTTCTCCAAAATCTTGGGTTCTTCCTATGCACCAATTAAAAGCATTTCCTACAAAACTTGATTCTAATATCATATTTACAGCTTTTGGTTCTATTTGTCTATTTATTAGTGCTGTTAATTGAGATTTTTTCTATTCTTCTATTCTTTTCTTATTATCTAAATTACAATATAAATCTAGTTATATTCCAAAATTTGGTATTTGTTTTGTTTCATATTGTTTTACTCATGGTTTGTGAAACTGGACCGGCCCGGCCAGTTCAGACCGGAAATCGGCCAACCCGGGAAACCGGTCCGGTTTAAGGTAAAACCAGACTGACCCGGTGAACCCGGGTTGACCCGGTAAACTCAGGGTAAATCGGCCGGGTCAAGAGGGTCACCAAGTCAACACCTTATATTTGTTGAAGAAGGTGACTTGAGGCGACGACGACGGCACCTCAGATCCACCGAAGGAGGTGCTGTGCAGTGCCGGAAAGCTGAATCGCAGAGAGAGACAAGAAAAGCGTGAGGTGAAGAGAGAAGAAGAAGAAGAGATGAGGATATGCTTGGGAAATAGTGAAATATTGGAAATGGGTTCACTACTTTACTTATCTCTTGCGGTATAATTACTTGCACAGAAGAAAATTGGAAGGCGTGTCGGACAAGGGTATTGTACTGGGTTGCGTGCGTGTTTGCTTTTCTGTAGGTTTAGATAGGAATGAGACATTCACATTTACTTCGTTGGATAAAAGGAGTAATAAGGGAGGAGTTGCTTTTCTCCTTATAGTCCACTTGGTAAAAAGTATTTGATCAGTGTAGTGATGTGCATGTACTAACTTTTTTTTTTCTTCTTCTCACACTTCACTTCACCTCATTTCCCGATGCATTTTCCCATTATTTCTCTCTTTTTTTTTTTTTTTTTTTTTTTTTTGCCATCCATTACTTTCTCTTTTAAAATAATGATAAACAATTTTTAAAAAAGCATCCTACTATTCCCAACATTTCTCCGGAACAAATTGACGCACAGGAGTCATGTCTCATCAAAAGAAGTCAGTAGGTGGCTGACATTTTTTTATTATTTTTTTTCAACATGAAAAATGGTGCAAAAGAAAAAAAAATTAATTTATCACCGGTTTGGACTAGTTCAACTCCGGTTTAACTACGGTCTGACCCACTAACCTACGACCCTTGACCCAGTACCCGACCGGTTTAGTGACCAGTCTAGGTTTAAGAACCTTGGTTCTAATGGAGGTGGTATAAATACTTTTCCTGATGTTGTGGGTTTCTTATAACTAATATTAAAAGCTACATCTGATATATTTCTTAAATTTTCTCTTGCTATATTTCTTTGCCTATATAGTTCTTCATCTCTTGCTCTTTCTCCTATAACTTGTTCCTGATTTATAGATGATATTCCTGATGTTGCTGTTCTTGATTGACCCTGTTTTTGTTTCTGCTCTTGTTCTGCTCTATTCATATTTAATTACTTCATTTTCTTTAGTTATTCTTAAATTTTCTAAATCTTTTACTACAGTTTCTAAATTTGTTTCTTCTTGGCCCATAAATTTCTCGATTTCATCGTTAGATTTGGAATCATTTCCTCTCATCGTATTTAATTTTCTGGTTTCTTTATGTTTTGAATTGGTAAATATTTTCATTAATTCTTCCATATTATTATCTATTTTATCTATTTTTAATATATCTTGCTTCTTTTTGTCATATGTTATTCCTTTTCCTTTATTAAATTGTTGTAATTCTTCATACATTGTCTATAAATTATTGTTCATTACCGTTTGTGCTTTTTAACTTCTATTATTATTCTAGTTTGTTCTACATTAACATTTATAGGTTGTGTCATTATATTACAAATCGTATGATCTGCTAATTCCCAGTCATATAATGATCTCATCATATTTATTTGTGGGTTATTATATATTGGTTCTATTGGTTGTCTATTATATATTCCTAAAGCATCTTTTATATCTTTTATGGGCTGTTTGGATTGAGCGTTAGGAGAGCGTTAGGAAGCGTTTGCGGTAGAGTTAATGGGCTTTGGAGAAAAAGCTTAACATGGTGTGTTTGGGTTCGCGTTAAGTTCATTGGACTTAAAGCTCCTAACGCTCAAAAAGCTGTTAGGAAAAAAAAATCCCTTTTTCAAAAATGCTCTCGGCTTTTTGACGTGGGTCCCCCACTCTACCACCATCAATCCAAACACAAATCATTAACTTCTTGAGCTTTTTTCTTAAAGCTTTTTTAAAGTTAGATAGCTTTTAGTTCTAAAAACCAGGCCTATGTCTTCTTTTAATTATTTTTTGTTTCCATCTTTCTTTCATATGATTTTGGGAAAATTCCAAATAAATACCAAATGAATTTCAAAAAAATCCGTCGAATTTGCAAAAAGACTTAAAGGTGATAAGGACTTTTGGAGAATATGCAAATTCGCGCCAAATGACCATTTTGCCCTTAGTTCTAAATAATTAAAAAGAAAAAAAGAAAATACCCCCACGGTGGGCCCCACCGGCGCCAACACCCCGCCGTCGGCCGCCGCCACCACCTGTGGACGATGCTTAGGCCACCGGTGGGAGTTTTTTTTTTTTTTTTTTTTTTTTTTTTTGGCAGTGGGTGGGGTGTTTTGTCAAAAATCAAAAATGTCTTTGCAAAATGTGGGGGTGGGGTTGAACCCCCACAAAACCAAGTAGCCCAACCGGTTGGGCTAGTTGGTTCTTTTATTATATATATACATTAACAAATATATATTCTTTTTAACATTTTTTCAACGATAATTACTATTCCACAAGTAAAAATTACCATTTGTGAAGTGAGAAGTACCATTTCAGAAGTGAGAATTACCATGTTTCTCTAGGGTTCACTTTGTTTACTTGAAGCATGTTTTGTAAAAACCCAAAAACACAAAGAACTTTTACAAAACTTGAAGTGAGAATTACCATTCGTGAAGTGAGAATTACCATTTCCTAAGTTAAAATTACCATTGTTTCTCCGGTAAACAAAGTGAATCTGGAGAAACAATGGTAATTTTCACTTAGAAATGGTAATTCTCACTTAAGTTTTGTAAAAGTTCATTTTTTTTAGGGTTTTTACAAAACATGCTTCAAGTAAACAAAGTGAATCTTGGAGAAACAATGATAATTTTCACTTAGGAAATGATAATTCTCACTTCACGAATGGTAATTCTCATTTCCGGTTTTGTAAAAGTTCATTTTTTTTTTTTTTTTTTTTTGGTTTTTACAAAACATGCTTCAAGTAAACAAAGTGAACCCTGGAGAAACAATGGTAATTCTCACTTCTGAAATGGTAATTCTCACTTCACGAATGGTAATTTTCACTTGTGGAATGGTAATTATCGTTGAAAAAATGTTAAGAAGAATATATATATTTGTTAATGTATATATATAATAAAAGAACCAAGTAGCCCAACCGGTTGGTTACTTGATTTTGTGTGGGGGGTTCGAACCCCCCTCGCATTTGCAAAGCACATTTTTTATTTTTGACAAAATACCCACACGCCCGAAAAAAAAAAAAAAAAAAAAAAAAAAAAACCCTCCCACGCGGTCCCACGGGTGGTGGCCGCGGCGGTGGGGCCCACCGTGTTGGTATTTTCTTTTTTTAAAAAAATTTATTTAGAACTAAGGGCAAAATGGTCATTTTGGCGCGAATTTGCATATCCCCAAAAGTCCTTGTCACCTCTAAGTCTTTTTGCAAATTCGACGGATTTTGCGGGGGTTTTGCAAATTCATTTGATATTTATTTGGAATTTTCCCTATAATTTTTTTTCTATAGGTTTTGCTAATTCTATCCTTCTTTCCTTCCAATTTTTTTATATCTTCTTTTTCTAAAATATTTCTAGTTTCATCGGGCAACTTTTTTATTACATCTTCTAATGTATATATGTGTAATAAATCTTCTATGTTTGGATTCATATAACTTCCTAGTTACTTCATTAAATACATATTATTCCAATTTAACTGATTACATGTATTTTGTCCTTCTCCTCATTATAAAAAAGGGGTAAAAACACAAGTTTCTAATTCTAATTGTTTTTCAGGTAAAATATATGAACTTTTCGGTAAATGTTCATGTTCTAATTCATACATTCTAGGTTTTAATTTCTTAATTATATTCATCATTACACAACTATAGATTATACAAATATAAAATAAACAATAAGATTTCTCGTTCTTGTAAAGCAAATCAGTCAATATTGCAACTTAAGACGATACATTATAAAATCTTTAAACAAACCGTATATATAAGGTAACTAAATAAAGAGAGTTTCAATAATATCAAATGATAGGGATGAAACTTCGATTTAATATTATCTTTAATCCATAGCTCTTCAAGAAAAAAGAAAGGAAGAAGTTTTACGTAATAAGTCTTGAAAGAACTCCATGCGTAAAAGTTGTAATCGTGTCTTGAGTCTTGAAATGCTTCTTTACGTAAAGTTGTAACATAATAGCTTGTCCTATGTAATAACAGGGTAGTACATAGAGATAGGAAATCTTGTAAAGCCTTGTAAAGTTGTTTCCTTGCATTATCAACATGTCGGAATAGATAGAAAAATCGGAGAAGGGTTGGGATGCTAACTCTCTATATAAAGCCTTGTAACCTTGCATTATAAGACACACCAAGTTTGAATCATCACTCAATTCTCTACATACCAATGTTTTGAAAACCGGACCGACCGGTTCAGACTGGAAACCGGTGAACCGGCCGGAAAGCCAGTCCGAGTTAAGGAGGAACCCTGAGTTCCGAGCTAACCCCGTTCAACTCGGCCAACTCGGCCAGAACCGGCCGAGTCATAGCGTCTAGAATCTTTTTTTTTTTTTTAAATTGCCTGAAACTCACAAGACGGAGAGACGCCGACGATCTGTGAAGGGGAGGAGAATGAGAAGGAGCAAAGGAGGAAGGAGAGAGATCTGAAGTGGTGAAGAGGGTGAGACATTTGTTTGGGTTGCCATTTTCACCTTTAAGCAGATCGAAGAAGAAGAAGAAGAAGCAGATCAAGTAGTTGGTACGATTTGTTTGGGTTATGGTGGAGGAGGGAAAGACAGCAGGGAGAGGGAGAGAGAGTGAAGAAGAAGATGAGCCGTTGGAGATGAGGTCAAAATGCTCTGGGCGTTCGGAGAGGGAAGCGAGTTCTGAGGGATAAAAAAGGAGAGGGAGGGAAGTAAATCAGTAAATGCAATGGAAGGAGAGAGAAATGTGCCAATTCAATTTCAAATTCATTAATTGCAAGGGAAGGGTAAGTCATGGGACGGTGCATATTGACACATTGAGCGTGTGCACATAATTGTCATAGGTAGTGGTGATGTGCAGTTGGGAAGTGATGTGCAATGAAGAGGTTTGCAGTAGGGATTGGATAATCTCTTCTTATATTGTCCAATAATCCTATTGTAATATTATATTCTCCTATATTTTGTCCATAAAATTTTTTTATTATTAAAATATATATAATTTTACTTATTTTAATTAAATTATATTTTAAAATTAATACCGGTCTGACCTACTGACCCTTTACCCACTACCCTCACCGGTTTAGTGACCGGTCCAGTTTTCAGAACCTTGCTACATACTTTTCATACTCTCTTGTATTCAGCTTTCCCGAGAAATAAAATTCCAGACTTTTAATTATTTCTTTCTTTAAAGAATATTTCATATTGCTTTGGAAGAAATATAAGGTATGAGTTTTTAAATTTCTAAGGGGTCAAATTAGGGAGTAATATTATCAAAGATTCAATAGTAAAGATCCTTTGAAATTGTTCATGTTTATATGTATGTTGAAGTAACGTTAAGGTTTGGATATGATCATATAAAACCATAAAATCAAATTTTAATTATGTTTGTGTGTGTGTGTGAGTAGGGGTGTTCATGGGTAGGGCTGGGCAGGGCGAGACCCTTGCCCGATGCCCTGCCCGAAAGATCACTGGGCAGCAAAATGCAGCCCAGTGCCAAGCCTTGCCCGATAGAAGCCCTAACATTTTTGGGGAGGGCAATAATGGGCTGGGCAGGGCGGCCCTTACATGCCCAAGTGGCGATACCTTGTCACACCCTATGTGAAAAAAAATAGCTTCAGTCATACCTAATAAACAATATTAGAAAATTTAAATGAAATACATAATCTTGTAAGAAAGCAACAAAGAAATCATATTATTACATTATTTACATGTGACCGATTATCAAGCACTGGACAGTGGAGAGGCAGTCAGGCTCAGGCAGATCATCGAGCAAGAGGAGAATGGAGAACGAGAGAGGAGAGAACGGCTAGGGTATCCGAGTTGAGAAAAGGGAAGAGAAGAAGAAATGAGGATATTTTTTTATTATAAGTTATATATAATTTGTAGAAAATATATAATACCATCTTTAAAAAATATAAATATATATAAAATACTTTTTTATTCTATTAAAAAAGTAAAAAATATGATAATTACTAGGCGGGGCCAAATGGGCGGGCGTCATACCATGCCGATGCCCACCGCCCACAAAAATGCTCAAACCCATTTGTGCCCCCGCCCAATTTTAATGCTTTTCTTTGGAAATTTTAGGTAGGCGATTTTTCGGTGGGTGAGTGTGGGCGGACGGGGACCTTTGGACATGATGAACATCCCTATATTTGACCGTCTTAAAAAGACCCAATAAATCAGGATTTTCCAATTCGACCATGTCAATAAATCAATATATGATAGTGATTAGGCGGATTTGTGTTTTTTGAATGTGAAGAAACTTTGGGCTTCGACCCAATTACTCTTGGGGCTGTTTCTGTTTTGGGGCCCAATTTGTATTTCCTATAACCTAGCTTTTTATATAGGCTGAAAATGTAGTATTGGGCCCTAAGATCTATGTTGCACTCATCTATAGTCGGGGCCTGATATCATCAAATGAGAACCTCATGAAAAATCGTCAATATGATATGTAAAAAAAAAAAAAAAAAAATCGTTGAAATAAGAGGCTTGAAACTTTGAATGGGCAATCTTAATTTATTTTTTTTTATTATGTTTAATTTTTCATCCCTGAAAATCGCTTCCCGGAAAAGTGGTGATAGTCAGTAGATTATTTGTACTTCATCGTTGACGTCTATATTAAAAATATTAAATATAAATACAAAATTTTTACCACTCTATTTTTATTTCAACGATTTAATTATATTTAAAAAATATTTTCATCAGATGAAAGGCTGGCATCATTAAAAATAATACAGTTTATTGAAATTCTTATATTATATATAAATTTATAAATAAAGATCAAAAGTAGAGTTTTTTATTAGCTAAAATATACTTTTAGTTTTTTAAGTTTTTTATAAGGTATACTTTTGGTTCCTTAACTTTATAAAGTAAGAGTATATTTTTGGTCTTATATTTCTAACATCGCTAATGTTGTTAAGGGAAAATATTGATACAGCAAACTCAAGTAATGACTATGCAAATAACAAAGCATATTGAAGTTTTAATTTTTTAATATAATATATTTAGATTATTAAACTAAAATAAATCGATAAATTGTTGCAAATGAAATCAATTTTTTGCTATTTTGACTATTAAACCAATATATTTAGATTATTAGACTAATTTTTTTAATACAATCGAGGTTTTGATATTGAATGCTTCATTATTATTTTTAAAAATATATTTTTCAATTTACACATATTTTGAATTTAAGATTAATAGTATTTAATTGCACGGTCATCATTTAAACTTACATAATCATCACTTAAGTTTGTTACATCGGCGTTTTTCGTTAGCAATATTAATTGTTCTTAGAATTATAGGACAAAAAATAAAATTTATAAAGTTAAGATTTTTTTTTTTTTGTGGTAAATTTAAAAGACTAAAATTATATTTTAGCCGTTTTTATTTATGATTGAGGTTATAAATAGGTATAAAAAGGGGGAATAAGGGCTGATGGGCTTTAGCCCATTAAGGACAGGGCTCACCTTGTTGGGTCAAGGGTTGACACTTATATATATATATATATATATATATATATATAAAATTTATACAACCTTAGATTGCTAAAATAAGAGCTAGATAAAGAGTTTATTTTAGCTCTAAATATAATATTTCAATACATTTTATCTCTCAAATTTATATGTTTTACTATGTATTGGATATTTTATACAATTTGGGTTCCCATGTATATATATGTTATATATATATATATATATATATATAATTTATAATTTATACAAGCTTGGGTTCTTAAGATAAGAACTAGACAAAGAGTTTATTTTAGTTTTAAATATAATATTTCAATATATTTTGTCTCTCAAATTTATATGTTTTCCTATGTATATAATAAAAGTAGATATTTTAGCAAGATGAACACACATTTATAATAAATATTTAGTTTTTATAATAAAGACTGAATGAAGTACTAGGTAGTATAATTAGTAAAGGTTAAACCCAACAGGGAGTTGGTGCTCATGGAAGTGACTTTGGTTGCTTAAGTATGGGATTTCAAATTTGGGTTAGTGTAAATGCAGAAAATGCCTTTGGAAGAGACACCCCTAATAAGTCTGACAATACTTTAATTTGACCCAGTTAGATAGCTATATAAAAAAAATCCTGAGAAACTAACCCTATTTTTAGATGGAGGGAAAAGTGAGTGAAAGATAAGAAAAAGAGAATACTAAAAAGAAAAACTTTTAAAATTGACAAAAAAAATTTACTATTGAAAATTCTCCTTTTTAGTAAAACCTTAAAAACAGTGGAGATGATAAGGGTAAGGATGAGCCATCCCCGCTACTGCTGATTGAATATATTTTTTCCACATTAAAAATACAAAACACTACAACATAGGCTTATTATGCTAGCTTTGGTGTCCTTTGTGCGTGTTTGTTGGAAACCTAAAGTTGGATAATTCAACCACCGCGGCATAATATGTATAGTGTGCACCATTATTAAAGAGATATAATGTTACCTATCTGATTCTGATGGCTCCTCACTTACAGTAAGACAGAACGCCAAAAGTCATTATGTGGGGTCCAAGTGCAAGATCTCATATTAAAAAAAAAAAAAAGCGGGGGAAAATCCGTTTGGGGCCCTATTACCCAAAAAATTCTAGAAAAGACCCAAACAATCTGAAAATTCGAAAAAAGGCCCAAGGATTCGACAATACGGGAAAAGGCCCTTGAGAATTTACGAAGTTGTTAATGGAGGATCAAGTTGTTAGCGCCATTTTGATTTAGTTGTTAGATGAAATTTGATTTAGTTGTTAAATTTTTTTATTTTTAACAACTAAATCATGATCCCCATCTAACAACTAAATTATTAAAGAGATATAATGTTACCTATCTGATTCTGATGGCTCCTTTTTACAGTAAGACAGAACGCCAAAAGTCATTATGTGGGGCCCAAGTGCAAGATCTCATATTAAAAAAAAACACACACACACACACAAAATTCCAAACTCATCTAGATGAACGGCTACATCACAGAGACACAGACTATTATTATAGGCTGTACACTTTTTCTTATTTTGTCTGAGTTTGATCTTTTTCCATTACATACTCGAAAGAGTGCTTAGACCAATATATATTATATGGACATATAGGCATTATTATTTGAATTTTTCCATCAATCTTCTTCGCTTGTCTGGCTATTATTGTTTACAGTTTGAATTTGCTGCCTGAAGTACTTTTCTTAATGATGTTGAGACGAAGATCATGATGCCATTCAGATTCCCTCCCATACTCTTCCTGTCCTTGGCCTCTGCCTTACCAAAAACTATATCGTTTTGGGAATAAAATTGGAGGAGTGATTCACTTTTTTTAATAAAAATAAAATAATAATAAAAAAACATTCAAGGCCCTGGAGTATATTTTTTAGTAGCATCCAATATTCTAAAATATTGTTTTATACATTATATATGTAGAATAAAATAATTTTTTAGTAGCACCCAAGATATCGACAACTTGCACCCTAAAGTATTTTTTTCAATAACATTCATATCCTAAACTAAACTAAATTTACTTGATCAAAAATAAATAAATATATATATCCTAAACTAAATTTGAGCGCATACAACACTCGGTATCCTAAATTTAGAATATTGAGTGTTGCAGAATGCAATTTAGAGGCTGCTAGCTTGTTGCAACCAAAATAGTTCAAGGTATAGCTTGCCAGATATTAGGTACTATTGAAAAATTATTTTATGCTACATAGTGCACAAAACTTTATTTTAAATAATTGGGTGCTATTGAAAAAAGATACTATAAGGCCCTGTATGTTATTTTGTAAATCAATAAAAAAAAAGTGGATCACCCTCCCATTTTACGTACACCCAAAACAGTGTAGTTTTGGGTAAGGGAGAAGCCAAGGACGGGAAGAGTATGAGAGGGAAGCTGGACCCATGATGCTTGCAACTTGATAAGTTGTATTTTTGCTATATATTGTCACTATGTTATGACTGATTTGAACTGTGTTTCCGTGCTTAAAATGTGTTGATGTGATAAAATATGACATTATTCATGCATATGTGGAATTATAGGTTAGATGAGTTGAATTGTTGCATTTTAGCTATTATCCCACATGTAGACTGAAATAAGACTTAGAATATAAGACTTAGAATCTAATATATTCTTGAGCTGAAAAAAGTAATGTTATCGTGATGTTGTAACATCATACGGATGATTATATGAAATATCATATTTTGTTATACATCTTTTCTTGAGAAAATTCAAAAGATAGATTGCATGATCTTAGACCATACATCGAGTGGGCTTGAAGATAAAGAAAGATAAAAGAAGGCGGCCGACTTGAGGAAGGCGGAAGTCAAGGATTACGAGAAATCAAGACAGAATCCTGTTAATCACAACCAAATCAATCAGATAGAATCTTCCGATCAAGCCTGACAGAAGAGGAAAGCCCAACTCATTAACAAATAGACTAGGCATGCATCACAAGGACCTAAACAAACATAAAAGGAAAAGATAGCTAACCCTAGAAGGCATGCACAATACGCAAATACACAGACGTGTCGAAAAAGCTCGTGATAGTGAACACTAAAAAGCACGACAAACCAACTGTGATAGAAGGTTGTTGATATGAAGAAGACGCAGAAGTGTTATGTGATAGATGCTATCTGTGCCGTCAACTCCCCTTAACAACTCCTCTTTGTTTTATATTCTTTCTTTGTATCTCATGGATCATATTTTATCAGTTTCAGTTGTGTTTTGTTCATTAGCCATGAACTATCTTTTGGCTAAGCGATGATGGAACCTTAGTTTGTAATTCTGAACTAGATTGCTAAGTTCTAATTTATACAATTCGGTTTGTTTAATTGTGTTGTTAACGTTAGTCTTGTGAGTTAGGTGGCCACTGATGAGCAAGAGTAGTGATTTTAGCTTACTGGAAATGAGTTAAGATTAGACTTCAATTGAATAGTGTGTGCTAGTAGAGTTTGTACAAAACTTTATCTAAATTGTAAGATACATGAATGAGTTTACGTCACATAGCCATTACACCTAGTTTTAATTGTTATTCCGAGCTTAAAAATCTGTATAGGAATATGAGAAAAGTAGAGTAAGGAGTATAATTATAGGATTGCGTAAACTTTTGTATACAAAAGTGGTGGATTAACTGAAGAACTTTGCTATAAGTATTATTGTATTATTGCAGAAGCTGCCACAACATTGCTATAACATTGCGTTAAAGCAATATGGGGAGGAAGTGAAAATTAAGGGGATGTCTGAATTTTGCCTATTTTAAATCTAATATCTCAACCATATTCACACTCGCTTGTTTATTTCAATTTGTTAGTATTAGTAGTTTACACCAACATTCATATTATTATCACGCAACTTTTGATCAATCTCTTACTACATAATCGGGTATTTTAATCTCTGTGGGACAAAATTTTACTCATTATTATATTACTTTGTTCGACTAGTTCACTTACCATAAAGGAATTCGACCAACACAACTCTTAATTGTATATTTGCTTGTCTAGATCCAACCTGTAATTGAAGTTAAGAACATCAAATAACTTGTTTAATTATTGTCAACGATGAAAAAGTGGTTCAAGAGTATGAATATATCTTTTTGAACATTTCGATGATGAGGCCAAGAATAATACTCCTTTTTGTCCCTTATATATGACATATTTTGAAAGTTGATATTGATCTTAAATATAAGACATAATTTTTATATTTGGCAATATTTTCCTAATTTACCCTTATATCTGAACAATAATAAAGAAAGAGAGATAATGACGTAATTAAGGAAGATGACTATGATGCTTTAAAAAATGCATGTCACATTAACTAATTTAACTTAACTAACCACCTTAATCTAATAAAATTAGATAAATATATCTTATATTAAGAAACCGAGCTAATATAATATTGTCTAATTGAGACGAGGTGTCCAGAGATAGTAATCAAATCATCCATATCAATATCAAAATTCGACATTAACATAGCATACATTCCCTCTCACCCTAAATAATATAAGACTTCCATATATTTTCTTTTATAAATTCATTTTTTTTTCCCCTAAAACTATATCCTATTATTGCACATATTAAAAGGGGGGTTTTTTTTTTTTTCTTTTTTTAATCAATGAGAACTACTTTCCAATGTAAATGATTCAAATGGTGTTTTCGGAAACCAACATGTATTTTTTACAAATAATTAACTAATTTCATTAATTTTCTTAAATTAATTATTTAGTTCTTATATTTAAAATTAGAGAAAGTAACATTTGTAGCATGTATATTGGTATTACTATGTTTAAAACATGAAAACCGCAGCTCATATCAATTTACTTATAATAGTACCCAAAAGTAATACGATTCATTTTTAAAATTTGATGCTATACACTGGAAACATGTTTATATTAAAAAAAAATGTAATAAATAGTTATAATTCCACTTATTTATATTATATTTATATATATTATAAAATTCATTTTACGTGGGCCATTTGATTTGATCGATTTGTTGTTTTAGGCTACATATCATATATTGCTATTTGTATATTTTATGCTATGGGACCACACAAATGGCGATTAACATTGACTTTCATCTTTTCTTTTGATTAGCAGTGGTGTGATGGGGTTATTTTCCTGCTCGTTTCTCAAGAACATTGATGGTGAGTTACTTAAAAGGAAAAATTAGTTCATTTGATTAAGCAAGAGCTTGGATTCTACCACGTGATATGTATAAGTAAACTTCAACCATAAAATGATGAAAGATGATTAAAAAAAATATACCGCTGTACTAGCAATCAGTCTCTTAGAACAACGAATATTCATTTGTTTTTTTTTTTTTTTTTAAATAAAGCACAGTAAGGAAAAACAAATTCTTCATTTAAAAATAACTATTATTTGGGAAGAATGACACAACGACCTTGGGATCTAGTGGTATATAAGATTTTCCCTTTTGGGCATCAGGTTTGTGGTTCCATCTCTATTGCTTCTCAAGCGATACGCCTACCGTCCAAATTCTTAGAGAAAAGATCATTTGAGGTGGTTTAAAGATGGTTTGTCAGAGGCGGTAATGACACTACTAACAAAAACATTTTTAATGTTCTAAATTTGACCCAATTTACATCCCTTTTTCTAGAGACGTCTTTTGAGGGGCGCAAAAAATGCATACTTTTGGCGTCCCAAAAATAATTTGGGATGTATCATTGTTTAAAAAAAAAAAAAAAAAACCAAACGAGCATACGTTTGAAGATGCCTGGAGCCAGAACTCATTAAGCAATACAGACAATCAAGAGATTACAGATCTGAGCAAGACGAATTCAAACAAACAACTCTGAGAAATGAAATTACAGATCTGAGCGAGATGGATTCGAATCAAAACCATATATCAAAGTTGTCTAAATTTAAATTAGGACGCTCAAATCTGAGCGAGATGGATTTGAACAAACAACGCCTATGTGAATACTTTAGAAATTACATATTTGATCAAATCAAACCAAATTACAGATCTACAAACGCTCATAGCAAAAATCACTAGCCAAAAATCAAAACCAAAAATCAAAGCGAAGATCGAGACCAAGTTGTTGTCATAGAGAAGATCGAAGAAAATCAAAACCATTGAACTAAACACGTGAACAGTCGAGGTGAAAGCGATCCACTGATCTTGGTTCGTCCATCGTCGTTGATGAGGGAGATCGAAGATCTAAGACTTGAACCTGTCGTTAGAGTGAAGATGGTGCCAGACTAGCTGATTTGTTTTCATATCTACAAATTCTAGGAACCAGAAAATCGTCGGCTTTCAATTAGAAACCAGAATCAAGGAAAATAAATAACCGCCATGCAAGAAGACCAAATCGCCGTTGCAAATCAAGTAAACCAAAATAACCAAATCAAGCAAAGAACGTACTCAAATCGCCATCAAGAAAATCGTCCGCCTTCGCAGTCTCCCAATCGCCTTCGATGCCTATAGTTGCCTTCTCCTTCGATGTCTATCGTCGCCATGACTAAGCCTACCGAAGAGAGATCGAGAGAACTAGAAAGTTGAGAGATGAGCACTTGAAGCACCGAAAGTGTTTTGGCGGTCGGGTTAATCCATGTTTGTATGAGCTGAGAGGAAAAAAAAGAGTGAAGGAGTCAGGTTTCTCCAAGTTTGTGTGAGCTGAGAAGGAAAAAAAAAAAAGAGAGAACACGTGGCACCAGGTTCAATTTTGGCGTCCTGAATTTAATTTGGGATGCCAAAACTAGTAGTTTTGGCATCCGACTAGTTTTGGCATCCCAAATTAAATAGGCGTCCTATTAAATTTTGGTAAAAAAATACGCCAAATTTCCCAAAAAACACCAAATAATTAATTTTAGGCATTTTGAAATGTATTTGGGACACCTAAAGTAATTTTACGCGTCCCAAAAATATGTTTTGGGATGCCTAAGTCTCAAAGTTCAAGCAAATAATTATTTTACTTCCTTTTTTTTTTTTTAAAAAAAAAATAATAAAGACATCTTTTAGGAAGTAATATCCCCTTTGAAGGTGGAGCTAAATCCTATTTTAAATTTTGTACAACAAAATAGAGGTGAACGTCAAAAATGCACCAAATTTCCCAAAAAACACCAAATAATTAATTTTAGGCATTTTGAAATGTATTTGGGACGCAATCTTACTTGTTTGGCTAGATGATAATTTGACGCGAATTTGTCCGTTGGAATCCCAAGAATATTTTTTGGGATGCCATTTAAGTTCATCCTTTTGCTTTTGCTTTTGCTTTTAACCTTCAATAAAGTCACTAAACAGATGGTTCAAGCAAATAATTACGATTTGATTTTCAAATGCCGAGTGTGTTCATCAATACTCGAGTGTGTCAGTACATGTGCACTTAAGTCAATACTTGAGTATTCATCGTGTTCATCGAGTTTTACTTTTTTTAGTGTCCAAATCAATACTCGAGTTTTGAACTTTTTTCAATACTTGAAAAAAAAAAATAATAATCAATAAAGACATCTTTTGAAGTCAATACTTGAGTTTTAATATCCAAATTGTTGTCCTTTTTACTCGAGTTTAGTGTAGTGAAAGAGGAGGATAAATTAGAAAATTTAAAATCTTCAAAAAAGGATGAAAACTTTGATAAAGACTAGTTTTATAATTCACTCACATGAAGCTTTTTGTTGTTGAATAAGACATTTATAAGATGAACAATATATTCAAGAATTTGGTGGTCAATAAAGTCATCATTATATAGTATGCATATCAATACTCGAGTTTGGCTCAGGGTTGAAAAACTTGGAGTGCAATGTAAGTCAATACTAGTGTTTTGTAATGAGTATTGCTTTGTGTAATGGTTTTTGAGCAACTCTCTGTCAAGGCAATACTCGAGTTTGAAACCGATGACTAATTAGAATTCACTCAATGAAGTTGTTGAATAAGACATTTATCAGTGAACAATATATTCAAGAATTTGGTGGTCAATAAAGTATATATACTGGCAGCGAGTAGCGGACCCTACTTAATAGAATAAGGCTTGTTGTTTTTGTTAGGGAGAATGAGTGCCAAGGGAATTAATGATCCTAAAAGAATCCAAATTTAGAAAATGATACGGAGGACCTTGTCCTTACATGATCTCGTAGATTTTCACACATTTTATATTAAATCTAGTTATGATATTGATAAAATGAAATAAATAGGAATTACAACTATTATTGATCTACCTATATATATATATATATAGGCAGCTATGTCTTCGAACTATTTACGAAATAATGACTGAATATTATCTAATTCCTATGCTACTCCCTCTCAAGTTGGGAACTCTATATTCACAAGTGCCCAACTTGCCAAGAATGTAAGAATGTTGTGGCCCTCCTAATGATTTGGTTAAAACATCCGCTATTTGTTCTTCAAAACATACATGCTCAAAAGTAATCATGCCAGCTAACAATTTTTCCTTAAAAAAGTAGCAATCTATATCAATGGGTTTTACGTTCATGAAATACTGGGTTTATTGCTATATGAATGGCCGATCTACTATCACATTAAACCTTTATTGGCTCAACATCTTGCACATGTAACTCTTTTTAGCAACCCTGTAATCCAAGTTAGCTCTGCTATTGCCATTCGCAATGTTGTATACACGGCTTCAGCTGAAGATACGGAAACAATGATTTGCTTCTTTGATTTCCAGCATATTAAGCTTCCCCTCATCTTTACGGGAAACCCAATTATTGAGTGTCTTGTATCACACTAGTGCAAAAGAGGCTTTTAAGACCGGACAAAAGAGGCATCATAAGACCGGACCAGCGTACAAATGGGTCTTGTTCCAAATGGTATTAAAGTCTAACATTTAAGACAGGACTTCGGACCGGTCTTAAAGAAACTCTTTTAGACCGGACATTTAAAACATTGGGTCTTAAAAGTCGTACTAAATAAACCTGAAATATTTTTTGTTCGATCATAAAACTCAACTTTTAAGACCGGTTAAAAACTAGGCCGCTCTTAAAAGATCGAAATTTTAAGACCGACGACTAATTATACGCGGTCTTAAAAGATTGACTTTCAAGATTGGATGATAAATAAATCCGGTCTTAAAAATTGAACTTTTTAGACCGGACGTATAAATATACTGGTCTTAAAAGACCAATTTTTAAGACCGGGCTTAATATGAAATGCGCAGACCTTTAAGACCGGACATATAAATACATCCGATCTTAAGAGTTGAACATTTAAGACCAGCGTATTTATTTTCGGTCTAAATTTTCCCGAATTTTTCCTGTTCGCGTTCTTCTTGATTATATTACACAAAAATCCACCACCCAATCCAGCACATAAAAGTCGATACTTTAAGCTACAAGCTATGAACAATTATGAATAAATTGAATTAGGAAAAAGAATACAAATATTATTCACCACGAGTTATGTGGCCTTTAATTAATGATTATACTATGACTACAACATCTAAATTAATTAATACAATAAGATAACTTACTTACAAATACAATAAGTTACAAATACAACATACATGCCCAAAATAATATTCACTATGCCTTCATCGATTCCCACCCAACAACGTAATAACATCCTCTTTTATAACATGCCCCTTTGGATCGGATCCTACCACAAAAATAAAACAAGAACAAACTTCATAATATAGGTAAACCTTGACATTGTTTATGAACATAGAAGGAATATAATATAGGTAAAACCTTAAAGTTTTCAAAGAATAATCCCCAAAATAAATGGATAAGGTGAGATAAAATATATTAAAATTGATATTTTCCCATATCCCTTTTATAAATGATATATTTCTTATCCCTTGATGATCATTATCCGCTTCATCTTCATTATCGTTCATCTTCTTCATTCATGTCCAGGTAGACCCCTTGAAAAAGGAGTACTCTCAGGAAGACCATAATTTGAATGATTTTCCTCATCAATGTCAATGACCCTTTTTCCTTGGAGAACTACAGACCATATTTTATTTTCTTGATTGGTGATATAGAACACTTGTTTCACCTGGTCTACCATAATAAAAGGTTCACCTCCAAAACTTCTACCATTGACATCGACTAATGTAAATCCCACCGATCGATCGATCGAATACCATTATTGACATTAACCCATTTGCATTTGAAAATGGGAAATCTAATTTTCACATAGTCCACCTCCCAAATCTCTTCAATAACCCCATAATATGGCATGACTGCCAATAAAGGCCTCTTGTCTTTCTAACTGGAGAAGTGCATAGATTCAGCCTCTAACATAACACCACTGTTCTAGACTATGCTCGTATCATCTAGGGACTTCATGTAAAATGTAAAACCATTGATCACATATGAATTCCAACTTATGACATCAACCTCAGGACCACGTGGTAACCATTTGATTGTATCAGAAACACATTCCTTTCCCTCGACCTTTTGTTTGAACCAGTGTGCAAAAGTTCTGTTATGCTCCATAATCAACCTTTGTTCAGTCATTCGATGATTTTTTTTCCTTACAACTTCTTTATGTGCAGTTATGCTGGCTTGAACTTCATCAACATTATTCAAGATGTATAAGTGGAATTGTGACAATTCATCAAGATCCACACTCTTTATTGAAGCCCCTCGTCTACCCCCTTCAACATGCTGACATTTTGGAAGCCCAATATGTTTTAATTTGGCCAAATAATTTTGACAAAATTCCATGGGTTCTTCAGAAACATATTTATGAACAATGGATGCTTCTGGCCGGTATGCGTTCTTCACGCCCTTTTAGGAATTTCATAAATCTTTTAATTGGGTACATCCACCGTAAATGGATAGGGCCCACAACTTTATCTCCTCACTAGATGAACAATTAGATGAACCATGATGTCAAAAAATATAGGAACAAAAAGCTTCTCAAGGTGGCACAAGATAAGATATCCTTCATTCTCCAATTCATCCAACTTTTCAATCTTGAAAACTTTACTACAAACCGCATTGAAGAAGAAACAAAGTCTAGTCAAAACGACCCGAAGATCATATTCGACGATGCCTCGAATAGCTATTGGGAGTAGCTGTTGCATCAAGACATGACAATCATGAGACTTTTGGCCTACTAATTTCAAGTCCTTCATTGATACAAGCCTTTTAAAATTTGAAGAATACCCAGAGGGAACTTTTGTGCCATGTAAACACTCACAAAAACGTCGTTTCTCATACTTAGAAAAAGTATGAGAAGCCGGGGGACAATAAGTTCTGTTACCATGTGGCCTTGGATGTAACTCTTAGTGTATTCCCATTGCTATCAGATCAATCTTGCCTTCACACCATCCTTGGAACTACCTTGTATATTGAGAAGCATGCCAACAATACTATCACATACGTTTTTCTCCACATGCATGACATCAATACAAAGTGTCTCACATCAAGATTGCGCCAATAGGGAAGATCGAAGAATACAAATCTCTTTTTCCATATATTTGTTTCTTTTCTACTCTTTGCAGTCTTACCGAAGATGACATTGATATTTTTCACCTTTTCATAAACTTGCTCCCCAATCAATGCCACCGGAGCATCTTCATACTCTTGACCACCAAAAAAGGCATTCTTTAATCGACGATATGGGTGGCCCCGTCTAAGAAATCTCCTATGTCCAAGATAAACCGTCTTTCTTCCATGTTGAAGTTGATGGTAGCATGTGCCTTATTCACAAACCGGACATGCTTTATGGCCTTTTACACTATACCCTAACAAGTTCCCATATGCTAGGAAGTCGTTGATAGTACAAAATATCATGACTCGCATTTTAAACACCTCCTTCTTGAAAGATTCATAAATGTCAACACCTTCTTCCCACAACTCCTTCAAGTCTTCCATCAAGGGCTCAAGGTAAACATCAATGTCATTTTCGGGTTGTTTTGGTTTGGAAATCAACATAGACAGCGTGATGTACTTTCGTTTCATGCATAACATAGGAGATAAGTTGTAAATAATCAGGAGTACAGACCATGAACTATGTATGCTGCTAAGGCTTCCATATGGATTCATGCCATTCGTGCTAAGGGCAAGCCTAAGGTTCCTAGGTTCTTCGCCGAAGTTCAAAAATAATTGATCGATTTTCTTCCATTGAGAAGAATCGGCTGGATGATGAAGCTTTCCATCAGAAATCCTCTCATCTACATGCCACCGCAAATTTTTTGCATCAATGTCATTCGCAAACAACCGCTTGAACCTTGGAATGATTGGAAGATACCACAACACTTTTGCAGGCCCCTTATCTGACTTGTACCTTGGGGTTTCACATATCGAACAATTCTGCTTCTTTTCAAACTCTTTTCTTTACAGCACGCAATCATTCGGGTATGCATGGATCTTTTTGTACTCCATCCCCAGTGGACAAAGTATTTTCTTAGCATCATAGTATCGATGCGACAACACATTATCATCCAGAAGCATGTCCTTAAAAGCTCAAGCATTTCAGAAAAACTCTTGTCACTCCATCCATGACGTGCATTCAATCTTACCAATTTTAATACAGCGTTCAACAATTGGTATTTTTTACACCCGTGGTATAGCGGGGTTTCTGCATCACTGCACATATTACCATATGCATGTGATTGATGAAAAGCCTCTTCTCCTACATCATGAATAATGTCCTCTATGCGATCATCCATATCCGTGTCATTATCATCAAAGGCCACTTCCCCATGTTGAGACCCACTTGGTATTTTTTCACCATGTCATACCCATACTAAATAAGTCTTACAAAATCCTTCACAAATTAAATGTGTATGTATAACTTGAGGACTTAGTCGCCTCTCATTCAAACATTTTACACAAGGGCAATAAAACTTCCCACTATCATCATGGGCATTTTGTTTAGCAAATTCTATAAAGCCCCTCACCCCATTCTGATATTCAACACTCGTCTGTAAAGCATTTATCCAACTGTAATCCATAGTAGAAATTCCTATAGACGGAAAGATTTAACATACGGTCCTAAATATATAACTTTTTAAGACCAGAGTCTCCTAACACTCCGGTCCTAAATTCTCATTTTTTGAAAGAAAAAAAAGGATTTGCTTTGGCGAGCGCAGCAACTGAATGAATCAAAATTAAAGGAAAACTGGAGTTTAAGTTCTTTAATTACTAGAGAATATGAACAAAAAAAGACACAAGCTTAGTTCTTAATGCTACATATATTACTTGAATATGCAGGTACACAAGAAAAAATATAAAAGAAAAACAAGCAGAAAATTATCAAAAACAAGAATCTGACTATATATACATCCTAAAACTTATTATCCTCCAAAGCCTTGGCGATATCGGCATAAGCAGCATTAACTTCCCGCCAGAGATCAACAAGTTCCTATCTTATTCCCATCAGCGCATCATGGTCTGAAGGCTAGGGGGTGCAGCAATCTCTTCATCATCCGAAATAACAATGGGTCCAACGACCCAAGACTCTTCTGTATCAATAGAATGCACTCTCGCTGGAGGAGGCGCACCGTATAACGATCTACGGAAGGCATGAGCATCACCAGTAAGTCTACCCCTATGAGCGGTTCTCTTGTATCTAACCATGGTTTGAGCTGTTGAGTAGTTGGGGAATGAGGAGTTAATAAAGGCAGAGAGGAAGCGTATTTTATAAATATGTGGTCTAAAATGTGGAGTTACAAGGTAGTAAGTTAATAAGGATAGAGATCGAGGTTATGAGGAGTTAATAAGGACAAAGATCGAGGTTATGAGGAGTTAAAAAGGATACAGATCGAGGTTATGTAGAGTTAATAAAGGCAGAGAGTAGGAGAGACGCAACCAGTTAATTAGAATCTAATTTAAGATTGGAAATTTCTATTATTCAATTTTTTCAATTCAACTGATTTCAAGACCGACCTTTTATACAATATCCGGTCCTGAAAGTCCATTATTTATTTTTTTAATCAATTCAATCACTTTTAAGACCGACCTTATATCTTTCATCCGATCCTAAAATTCATTTATTTTTTACAATTCAATTTTTTTTACAGTAAGAATTTTGTCTTAAAAGATATTAGTTTTAAGAACGGATCTTTTACAATATCCGGTATTAAATCAAAGTATCCTTACACTCAGTTCAAATGAATGATTCAGAGTCTCTTCAACTTCCAAATAAAGTTCCCAACTAGGCGTCTCCTCATATTGTGATGAACTATACGTCTCCTCATTAAAGTTTCGGCGTTTCACATTGTTCGGGAAGGGTTCTCTATTTAAACCCGATGTTACTTTACTTCCTTCACATAAGATTCTTCTCCATCACTTCTTTTTCCTCCACATAATGGCTGCTCCACCACCACCATGAGGTCCTCAACCACCCCTAGGTCCTCCTTTTCCGATTAATCCTCTTCCACCTTCGTACCCTCCGCCGCTGCCTCCGAACCCGACCCGCTACCGAGATCGCAACACCTTCCCGGCTCGCGTCGATCATATAGACCAACGCTTGGGCCAGTTGTTTCAGGTCTATCACGCCATCAACAACAAAGCCGATCGCTAAGCGGTACTCGACGCCCAGGACATTGAGTACCATCCTTTAGATGATGACGTCTCCGACGACTCCCTCCCCTCCGACAACGATGGGGAGGAGTAAATATTTTGTTTTTTGTTTTTTGTTTTTTGTTTTTTGTTTTTTTTTTCTGTACTGTTGGGGGTAGCATAAAAAAATATAACAATTTTTTTTTCCTATTTCGATCGCCTTGTCCTTCTCATTAGATTCTTTCTTTTTCCGACAAAAAGGAAACAAACAAAACATTGTCCTCGTGTGGTCAACATTAAAAACTCACACAATACAGTTAAGATCAGACCATACAAAACAAAAAACATTGTTTACCTTATTCGAATAAAAACAAACACAGTGACAATTCTTCTCAAGGTTGGACCGTCGTTGTTGTCGGTTTTACCTCGCCCTGATTTGAAACAAAGTGTCCTTTTCATTATCTTCCTTCTTTTTCCGACAAAAAGAAAAAAAACAAAAGAAAATGTCTCATAAAAGTCTATCACTTCCTTTCGATTATACCATTTAGCAACCAATCTTGCCTTGAATTTATCTAAACACCCAACTGCCTTATACTTAGCCTTGAAGACCCATTTACATCCTATAGGTTTCTTTCCTTTTGGTAAGGTAGCTATAGTCCAGGTCTTGTTTGCTTCTAAAGCTTGAATCTCATTATTCATTGCCCCTAGCTACTTAGGATCATTTGCTGCTTGTTCATAATTTTTTGTTTCAATTTCTTTATCAATAGTAGACAAAAAACAACTAAATAAATAAGACAAATCATCAAGAGCAATGGAATTAAACAAGGTAGCATCATTTTGTAGGTCATTTCCAAGATCAAATTGGATTTGATTGTTGTTCAAAGGCATATTTTCACATTTATAGTCTTTAATCCATGCAGGAGGTTGTCTAGTCCTAATAGGGTGTGTCATCCATGGGAATTCTACTTGTGTCTCTCCCTCATTATTGTCTTGACATGGATCCCAACAATTATATGTCTCCTTTCCTAGGGACATCAAGAGTCCCTTGAATAAGTGAGTTAATTGACCAATAGAGAGAAAATATCTTAGCACCATCAACCACATTGAATCTTTCTCTTAAATTAGTCCATACAAGGGAAGCACTCTAAGAGAATACCAACCCTCTTGCAATATCCTTTTCCATAGAGATAATTAGCCATGACAAAACAACATTACTACATATGTCCCATTGATTCTTTTGGCTGGACTTTTGATCTTCACGACAACATGTCTCATCTACAAAACCCAGTTTGTTCTTGGCATGGAGAGCTAATTTCATAGCCCTACTCCAAACTGTATAGTTCTAGGAACCAACAAGAACCTGAGATACCAATGTTGGAGTAAGATTATCATTGGGATGTAGGTAGAAAGGGTGTTGGAAATCAATACTTTATGAGCCCTCTTCTTCCATAACGAAAATATCAAAAATAACTGCAAAGTGGAGATTGAAATGGAAACATAATCCACGATAGTACCACACTATGCCACACTAAGAGACCATTATTGTACAGACTCAATAGGCACAATAGAGATGGATGTAGATTTTAACTCGAAGAAGAAAACTAGAAGGACGATGAAATCAAGAACTGGAACTGATTACCACAATATGTGTCAGCCCTAGATTATCATGGTGCAAAAGCAAAGAAAATACCAAATACGTTCCAAAGATAGAGGAAAGTACCAGAGATAGAGATAGAGAAAAGTACCAGAGACAAAGACCATAACATAGATCAACCCACAATGGATGGTGGCGGAAAGACAGATCTAAAGGCTATCTAAGAACTGTCGTTAACTCGAGTTATTTTCCAAGATCCGGCAAAAGATCCGCGTTGGGTTCTAAGATCCGAATCACATCATAACAGCATTCGAAGAAGCAGACACACACACTCTTGCGATTAAATCGAAGCCCTCTTCTTTTATAAATCAAATGACGAATGTGACAAATGGGATCGAGGAAATAGAAACACTCGATTAAAGATTTGTAGAATCAACCATTGAGTGCGCACTTCCACTATCTAATCCAGGCTCCTTCTTCTCTTGCGGAAATGAGACGCAATTAGGAGGAGATGAACCTTGAAAATATTCAGGATATTGGTTCACTAGAAAGAAAACAAAGAAGTCTGGAGGCGAGAAACCACACTCGACAGAATGATTAGTGCTGTAAGTTGATTGGGAAACCAAGGAAACAACGAATTCTGGAGGCGAGAAACCACACTTGACAGAACGATTAGTGCCCTAAGTTGATTGGGAAACCAAGACAGGTCCACACGTGCGGTGGAAAAGTCAAGAGAGCTTGGGTTGAAGTTTGGGTGAGTCGGGTGATCCAAAGAACCTTTGCTTTGGTACCATGATAAAATGAAATAAACTGGAATGACAACTATCATTGATCTTCCAATATATTCACACACACACACACACACACATATATATATATATAGGCAGTTATGTCTCTGAACTATTTGCAAAATAATGACTATACTAGAGTTGGGAAATCGGGCAGATCTTGTTGGGCCAGCTCGTTTAACCCCTGGCCCTTCAAGGGGTGGGCTTGTAAATTGTAGCTTTTAAATAAAGTTGGCCTTGTAGGGACGAGAAACTAAAAGACCCAGCCTTGTAGGGCCAAGGGCGGCCCGTTAGACCCTTTAAATATTTTTGTTTTTGTTTCATTGACTTGATCGACTATTTATTTTTCTAATTTATATGTATTTTGTATTTGTTATAAAGTTATTTATATATTTAATTACAAATACATAATAACTATACTTTAATTTTATGATTTGGCTTAATATTTGATGCAAAGAAAGATTATGGATGTATTCATGATGTGAGAAAAGATATTCTTGATATTTTTACCCCAGAGCCTACTACTCAAAGTGAAGCACAATCAAATATCTTTGAAATTAATGATAGTGGTGAAGAAGATGAAATTGATAATCATCGTATTCATGTTGCTTAGTGGTAAACTTGTTATGTTTTGTATGAGTTACTTGTGGACAATAGTTTATTCTTGATTATGAATTAGTGACTGCGTCTGTTTATTGAATTAAGTGTGTTATATAGACATTAATGTTGACAACATTTATTTGATAAATTAGAACTTTAATTGTTGTATTTTACTAATTATATTTCTTTAGGAAAAAAATGCAGGAAAATAATTTTAATTCATAAAAATATCTTGCGAACCCTGTAGGACCAGCTCTGGACCACATGCTCTCAGGTTGGGACTTGAAAAACAAACATTTTTTTACCCCAGGTTAAAAGAGACGGCATTTTTAGGACCTAGCCTTTCAAAGACCGGCCCTGATTCCCAGCTCTACTAAATACTATCTAATTCCTGCAGCTATAATTTACAACTACTTACTCTTTGAATTTTATTACTCAATTTAACATAATATATGAAAATGGGCCTTATAAAGGCATTTGGAGGTGTTATTTTTGGATTAGTTGAGGAGTAATGTCCTTCTCTAGCATTTTTAAGATTGTGTCAAAGTGTATTCTTTAATTAATTAGTCTGAAGTGTTATTCTTCTTGCCGTTACTTGTTCATTAGTGCAACGGCTTTGGCACAAGTACGCTCAGTCTGTTGCTTTTTTCTGACTCTTAATGTGTGAAACTGTTTGAGCTGAGACGCTTGTGCGCTCAGTTTGTTGCTTGTTTTGGAAAGCACTTCGTTCCCTCTATGGACCTTGCCAGGCTTAATTAAGGTTATATATAAAGATTAAAGATACCAAATAGTAGCCTGAATTATATAAAACATTTTTTACATTCAACGAAAAAAATTTCATCTTCATTAGTTAACTATCACTTATTCTCGCTTATAAAAAAACATAATAATAAGGTGGAACATTATATCGTAAAAAAGAACTATAGATAAATTATAGATATTAAATAGAAAATAAACAGTCTCACATTAATAAGGTTATATATAAATATTAAAGATAGTGAGACGTTATCCAATAGAAACTTAACAGCGTTACATCTTATTTATAAGAATACTCTTACTCACGCTTTTTTCACCGTCTCTATGGCAATTAGTGTAGAAACCCCACTATGTAAAAATGTTTTTTTTTTCCCCAGTCAGACTCAATTCTTGGCACAAACCCTAATCTTATCTGTTTAGGCTTTTAAGTGCAATTAATCTTACACATGGAAAGCCTATCTATATCCTCATGGAAACATGACAACCCCACTAAGTCAGAGATCAGATTGCATATAAGTAATAGTGATCCCACCAATATTGAAATATTTTAGGCTTTTTCCCAAAGTAGTGGCTCTTGTGTAAAGAACCCTATAAAACTCTTATTCATCCACGATATTTCTTTATTCACAGTGCCCATGCTGCCGACTTAAGTAGTTGGTTTGATATGACCCCACAATCAAATAATAATAAATTGTACTAGAGCGGATTCAATGATTTTGGGGGCTAAAATAAAATAAGCCATATTATTCAGGCCCTTGTGGATAACATGTTTCTTAATGATTGTCTGTAAGGGTAGCCACTGCCAAAAATAGTAACTAATCCCGTAAATTTCTTAAAAAGGTTTTAGTGCTGACTATAAGACCCTCTCTATACACATTGCCAAAGATCGAATCCTTAACTAAATGTTTAAAAAACAAAGTTTTTAATTATATTAGAGTTATGATTTCTTAAAAGATACATGCCATCTATTTGTTTTTAAGTCATTTTATTGTTAATAACCCTTTGGGCTATTCCGTATTTGGACTTTGGATCATATTACCAGGTAAGCAAGTAACTGGTTGATCCAAATCAATGCTTTGAGACCATGATGCCTCTCTACATAGGTCATTTTTAATTTTTAAGTGAAACTTAGACAAACTTCTTTTAAAGAAAGCAGTAAATTGGACGTAGTTTTTTTTTTTTTTTTTTTTTTTTTTTTTTTTTTTTTTTTTTTTTTTTTTTGGGGAGATTGGCAATTAAGAATCTCATAAGAAGGTTAATAAACAATTTTTTTCTTAATTCTCCAGATATAAACAAGCTCTTTTGCAAATAAAACGGAGGCATGTTACTTCAACAAACTTTAGAGTCTATTTTGATATTTTATGCCACACTTATAAAAAGAGGGTTAATATCATTTTAGGTTTTTATAGTTTGATCAAATTTGGTTTTGGTGCTTTTAGTTTCAAATTGTTGGTTTTGGTCCCTATAATTTCATAAAGATTTTATTTGAGTTTAAGTATACTAATACAGGGGCTAAAACCAATCAATTGCTAAATTGAGACCAAATCCTTATAGAACTATAGAGACAAAAATGATTTAAAACTATACTGAGTAAAATCAAATTGTAATGACTAATGATGGTGTTAACCTATTAAAATAAGATAAACTAAATTAAAGTCTCTTCAAATTCAATAAAATATGAACCTTTAAAACTTGACTAGGACTTTTATTAAACATTTTACTTTGTGCTGATAACTTTTTTTCCTATTAATCAATCATTTCCACAATGAACAGTGATATTTCAAATGCCAATACATAATATAAAATCTATAAAAAGTTATGACACAAAATGTTACCTCAAGTATTTTGCATTTTAGCCATCCATTTTTCTTCCTATCAAGTTGAGTAGCTAGTGGGGTTCAATATTAATGGTGCACAAAGCCCTAGAGTTAAATACATTGTTTTCTTGGATGTTTGAATAAACAGAAAAACGTGAAGAACATACATACATTAGTTAGTAAACTTCAACCATAACTTTTAAGCGATGCGTTAGGTGAAATGAAATCGCTTTCAATTTGGGCATTTCTTCTTACTGTGCAACATGTTATGCCGCAAATTTAGCCTTTTTTAGTCTGAAACCAAAATAGAATGTCAGCTTCAATAACAATTATTTCTTATGGAATATTTTAGACGTCAAAATGCCCTTTAACCCTATATATTCACACCATACAATTAAAATATTTGGTGAATTATTAAAGACGTCCTTAAAATTCAAAAAGCATTTGTGTATTCAAGTTCGCACCCTTACAGACTATACAATCTTTAGTTTATGACAATTTGTTTCTGGTTTTGTCTTGCGTATTAGATGGCCAAGAAATATGATTAAATTAAGTAGAATACGCTGAGAAAATTCAAAGCCTTTGTTAGACGCGCACAACACTTAATCGGTGAGAAAAAAATATGAACGTGTTTTCTTCGGGTCCAGCTTCACTGGAAGAGGCACATGGGACAATTTAATTTTGTCAGCTTTAATTTTGTGACTTGAATGATTGATGGTTTATTTCTTTGGTTGAATTTTATTATTTGTCAGTGTATGTTTTGAAAATACCCATCATCACATGCTTCTTCTGCTGCTTTCTTGGACTTTAAATTCCTATATTATACGTATGTCTACTCACATTTTAATTTTATATACAGACATTGCTTGCTATTTATGGACGACAATGCTGACTGCCTGAAACCAAACCCACCCCCCCCCCCCCAAAAAAAAAACCCAAAAAAAAAAACCAATAAAAAAACACACACACACAACGCGGTTTTTTTTTTTTTTTTTTTTTTTTTCAGTCATCTAATTCTAGCATCATTATTCTCAATGATAAATTTCTATGTCAATCATTATAATTTTAAAATTTAAACTTAATATGTCAGTGTCTGTGAATGTTTTGTGAACATCCAAAATTTCAATATCTTTTTTCTTAATGAGACCAAAAGAGTTAGGGTTACAAATCCCTTTATATTACTCTCTAATCTTGAGCTTTTTGGGACTATTAATTGGTTAATTAGGCTTAGTTAGTGATAAATGTGCAAAAAGGATATAAAAAGTCATTTTAGGTTTTCTTTTTTGGGCCAGAAAGTCATTTTAGGAGTTTAATGAGCCAATCAGTGGGTTTTATTCATAACTTGACTGAAATGATTTTTCACTTTGGAATAGTTGATTCCATTTTATTTGAATTATATGTGCAGGTGAACATGGGAGGAAAATGTTTTCCAGTGAAACTATGATTCCATAGAATTATAATTCCTTTCCTTTCATTAAAGGAAAGTGTTTTCCACACCAAGAAGGAAATCTAATTCTGGACAGTTTTTCACTGAATAAAATCTACACTTTTGCTTAATCTCCATTCACTTCTGGAATTCATTCATATTATGAAGTCACCTGTGTTCTTGTGCGTTAATTGATTTGCAAATACGACATGTCCATTGCATATTAGGTATGTAACCTATGGTATTATTAGGGAATATGTATTGAATTGAGTATTCGGTAGACTGATTTGGGTTTTCAAGATGCATATTAGCCATTACGTACTCTTAAATCGCTTTCGTGACTTATAATTTTCACTTAAGTAATTTAATTTGTTTTAATCAAAACATAATAATTGTTGGCCAAAACAAATCAAAACATACTAATTGCACTGTCAATGCAATTAAATACTTCATATGATCCTATTTATAAGAGCTCAATAATGAAATTACACGGTTTAAGAAAGTGATTAAAATTAGTTAAAAATAATAAGTATATCTAAAATAAATTTTATTTTTTAAGTATGCCTTATTTATGAGAGGTAAGTAAAAGAGAGAAATAAAGTAAATATAGGTATCTCCAACCTTTTACTTAATGCAATACATATAATTAATTAGGAGTAAAAATGAGAAAAAAATCATTAAATGTTTAAACAATTGTTGTCAGGCTCTTATAAAAAAACACTAAGAAAATTCAAATTTTAAGCTCTTATAAAAAAGACCGAAGAGAGTAAAGGAAATACGTATCAATAATAATTAATACTGTAACTTCTAACCTAGCTCATTTGAAATGTTTTAATGTCACAGATGAAGGCGCAAAAAAATTCATAAATAAATTAACTCCTGAACTGTTGGGGTTTTGATTGATCATTGCGGCTGCAGGGATTAAAAACCTAATCACCAATTAACAAATATTTACAAGAAACTTCGAAAGAATTATTGCCAAGAGTTAAAGAGTTATGTAACAAACCTATTGAAGACTTTGTAAAGAGGGAGACATGTTGGGTCGTTATGAAGTCGAAAGTGAACTTTAAAACACTTTTCTACTTTCTGCTTTTTCAAATCTTTGATCGAAAAAGCTTGCACTTTGCATGGACATTCATCATAATTATTTCTGATTCATCAAATCCAAGAGAAAAGACTATATCTATAAGAAAATTTATCCCTTTTTTTTTTTTAAATCTCAATCAATGAACTGATAATTAAAATATCATTTCATTATCTTAGAATGTCATTCAGCATTGGCCTTTATCACTTTGTTTGGTTGCCACTCAATTATCCTACGATATTCGATTAAAAACCAAAAAAAGCAAAGAGCAAAAATTCTAATTGCACGATCGCTACAAAAATAATAATGCTAAACCGAATATAGATATTTGTTCATTAGAAATTTTATAAAGGGAATTTTAGAAAAATATATAAAAAATTTCTATTGAATCTAGTCGAAATAATATGAATATTAGAGAAGAAATAGACTGATTTTAGAAAGAGAAAATGAACTTTATGAAAATTAAAGGAAACTTGTTTCTCGTCCAGCTAGATTAAATCATTAACAAGACATACACTCAGTGCTTATATCTTTAAATCCATTAATAAGGGAAAAAACGATTTTTAGGGCTTGTAACAACCAAAATAAATAAGACTACAAATCATTAAATTAGTTTGTTTGTGGCTACACATACTTGTAATTGTTTTCAAGTGTAAGCAAAGGAATAGGGAAGAAACATATCGAATTAATTGAAAAAATAAAACACACTTTTACACTGACTGTGACATTAATTCGTATATCCTGGGTGGAGAACCAATATTAAAGAGACATTTTATATGTGATTTGGAAAAAGAATTACACTGTAAATATAACTTATAGAATTTATTTTGTGTCATTTTAATGATATTTTAACCATTCGCTTAATTGAGTGATTGAACCAATTGGACAAGGGCTGCCAAATGGTCTAGATTTTTTCTCTAATAGTTTCAAATAATTCTCAAGTAAAACCCAAAAAGAAAAATAAAACATGTGATTAATTAGAAGAGCATTACATAAGATTGACGTAGTGCTTAAGATGCAAAGATGATGACTTTATTCCTCAGACAGGATACAAAGCCGATAAACATAGTTGTTGTTAGATATGACATATCAACTAATAAATTGAGATGATTGGATTGTCTTGTTGGGGTACGGATAATATATGAGAAAATTGTTAGAATATTTTTCTTTAAATAATTATACAAAAAATAGTATGTGCACTTTTTAAAAATATGAAATGTAAATGTAAAAACTAACAGAATTATTAATATTTAATAAAATTATTTTTCCGGAAGATTCATATAATCAGTATTTTCACTTTTTAAAATATAATATATCAATAAATGTATAAAGATCCTTGAATTATTTTTGAAAAAGGATGCTTAATTTTAATTTACAATTTTAATGAATAAAAAAATAATAACTAGTTAAAAATATCAATGAAAATTCTAATTTTTTAGAATAATTTTAATTTTAATTATTTTAGTATAACTACAATGCCAATACCCTTGCTAATAACATGGTTTGATAGAATCGACAGAAATAATGCTAGTACCGCGGCTTAGAACCCTCCTTTTTTCTTTTCATCACTTTCCCTCTTCTTTCTTTTTTAACTATTAAATCAACATTTGTGTGGTTCTGAGTTAGTTTTATACAAAATATTATTTTTATTTAATTTATTTTATAAATAATTATTTACATCAAAATTTCGCAATTTGTATATAATTAGTTATTTTTTTATAATTTAACATTTTAATAACAATTTTATAAAAGATCAAATATGAATCATTTACAAATATTCATCTAATTGTTAAAAAAGGAAGAAGAGAGAAGATGATGAGAGAGAAGAGGAGGGGTTCCAAACTCCTAGTATGGATGATGTAAACGCCCATGTGGCAGCCACATGTTCACAATCAGGTCAATAATGTTGTTTTGTTTGGTAATGGCCACCTACAAACATTGGAGAAATTCTGGTAAGAACTTTGTTTGCCATGGTCTAACCAATTAAAATACGATAACTTATCAGCTAATTTCACACCTCCTAAATAGTAGCTAACATATTAATAAAATTAAAAGATTTCATAATATTTACTTTTTCATTATTTGTGAAATTTTAATTAAGGGATTCATTTTTTTTTTTAAGAAAAATAAAAATATGAAACACATGAGCGGCCAATTAAGATTAATATTAGCTGAGTTGTTGTATTTTAACTGGTCAAACCACAATTGATGTGACAAACCAAGTTCACACAAGAATTTCTCCAAATATTATACTCTCCTAGTTTTTGGTCCCTAATATAAAAGTGTTTTTGGGAGTTAAATTTTATCCTAATTATCTAATATATTAATCCATTTTGTCACTAACATATTTATCATTTTTCTCCAAATTAATTTATATAACTTATAAATTCATACTACCTCCAGTACTTAATATTATGTCTTATATTTATGACCGGAGGAGTATATATCATAATATTACACATGAGTGTTTTATAGATATTATAATTAAAAAATGATTTATCTTATTTTTCTAATCAACCCAAATTAACTAAATAACTCTTATATTAAGCATCAGAAGGAGTAACCTTTAAGTTTATGGACCAGCTTTAGACACTGCAAATATAAAAAGAACAAATATGTAATTTCAAAGAATATATATATATATATATATATATTCCTTTTTTCTATAATTAAATCCCAAGTTGTTCATGCGTTGAATGAAGATTGGAGAAATCTTTGTGGACCAAAGCTTTCAGCATTTCCGTCCCACCTTTGTGGGGGTTACTGTAGACATTTTGACATGGAATAATCCATGTTTCATTCAAATAGTCTGTATATTTGAACTAAAGATATAGTTAATTAAACTGGAGAAAAATGTCTTATATAAATTATAAAAAAATTTATCTCTTTTGAGATTTTGAATGAAAAAGAAAAATTATGTTGGCTTCTCCCCATAATAATCCTGATATGGTGCGAATCAGAAACAACAATACCAAAATGCAAAATATACTAGATAGTCTTAATGATGTTAAAAAAAATATTCATTATTGATAAAACCATGATAATGCGTTCCAAATACGATGGTGTTCTTTCTATTCCTTTTTGATAAATAGTCCAAGTATTGTTAAAATATGTTTATGCGTTGACTGAATAGATGTAAGAAAAACCTTTGTGGACTCAAAAGTTTACAGCATTGATTCTCGTCGCAATTTGTGGTGGCGACTAGAGACTTTAATATGAACTTAGATTTCCATTTGGTTCAGTCAATTTTTCCTGCAGAGCACTCGCCTCCATTAAGAACGGATATATCTTAACAACCATATAGTCTAAAATATATATGATAGTCAAAATTTAGACTCGTACAATAGAAATGTTCCAATTTTTACTTTTGACGTTGAGTCTTCAAGTCTTTTCTTTATTTTATAATTTTATATGACTGATACTCTTCCTTTTTTTTTTCTTTCTAATTACCTAGGGGTTTCTAGGAATAAACTTATTGTTAGTCTCATCAACATAGACTTTCAAAACGCTCTCTCCTAATTAATCTTATAGCTTTCCTTTACTTGTTTCTTATTGGAATCTGTCTTATAACTGTTTTATTCATTCTTCCGCTCTAAATATAAAACCTAACATTTAGTGCAGATATTATTATTTTTAATATCAATTTGATCTTTTAATAAAAAAAAAGTACTCCCTCCGGTCCTAATTATAAGACTAAGTTGACTTTTTTGGAGAAATTAAAGAAGCTAATTAAATTAATTTAAAGTATTTTTATTTTTATTTTTTCCTCCAAACTAATTAGTTTGACTAATAAACTAATATATAATCTAAGGATATGCAGATATAATTAAGTAACTTATTTTACTTTTTAATCTTTTAAAAAAAATCAACTCGATCTTATAATTAAGACCAAGAATTACCAATACATTTTGAATTTGAAACTAATCAATTTCAAGGCTTACAAACACAAGTTTCACTCTGTTCACAAGAGTACTTTACGATATTGAAACTTGTGTTTGTTTTTCTTACTGAGGTGGGGCCGCTACCGCCCTTACTTAACATGTGAGGTGATATATATACACACACACACATTCTATGAACCAAATAAAAATGTATTGTATTGGGGGTGTGATTTCCTTTTTATATGGGATAAAGAATTAAAGATTAAAGCTCAGTGGTGAGAGAAATTTTTTATGAACAAGACAGGAAACCAAAGTGTAAATGGGCCATCAAACGTCAAATTAAATATCAAAATCAAGAAAAGTAAGACATAAAATTGTACCAAACATGATGAGTCATTGCCACTATAAACCACAAGCGCAAGGTTAGATTCCAGATGAGATACAAAATCCAATAAAAAAAAGGTTAAAACATAATTTCCCTTATCACTTTCATTGCACGATCATATTGTTTATATAATAAAACCTACATGCATGTTCTCTTGTTCTTCGAAAATATATTTATTTTAAGTTACTTGTGGACCCCTTCAAAGACTTGTAATTTTGATTTACACATGGTTCATCATGGGCAAAACTTTTCTTTTATAGGGATGCATATAAAGAATATGGAGTCATTTGATGTCAATTGTATAGTCGTACATATTTGAAAACTTAAAGATCTTTCTCTATCAATGATATGGTCCACTAAATATTTATGATATTATTAGTAATTAAGAACGCACAGAAGTAAAAATAAAATATGTATGGTATTGGTCTATCTTTGAAAGTTTTAATTAGTGGTGAGAAGAATATACTATTACTACCACAACATTAAAGTCTTATTTTATTAGTAGGATTGGCCATATGAATTGTACGATGTCATTATACTCTATCGAAAACCATATCTTTAGATAAATTATTAATTAAAAAATTTCACTCTATAACCTCATTAGTGTTAGCTTTGGTACTTCCTCAACCTTTTTTTAAGAGGACTTTATACTGCTTGATTAACCCTCATCACTGGCGCATTTAATGGCCTACTTTAAACTTGTCCAAACCACCAACCGGTGAGAAGAATATATTTTGAATAAAATTGATTTATAATTCTGAGTTTGAGAATATATTTGTTTATACTTTAAACCTGTCCAAACCACCAACCTGAGTTTGAGAATATATTTGTTTATATGATTTTTTTTAAAATATCTAAACACCTCTCATACAAGCCAAAATCAATTATGTAAAAAAAAAAAAAAACATTATCTCATAAGCTACCATTACATGCTTTTAATTATACTTTCCTAAGACTTTATCCAAATACCACTAAATATATTTTTTAAGATCTGTGTTACCCAACATTATTAATCCAAATGCAGCCAAAGCATGTGGGGCTCCTGATGAAAAACATGATTGACCGTCTTGTAATGTCATGGTTTTGGCCTTCATAATAGATTATAAAGGCCATCCATAGTTAAGGGTGGAAATATATTAGATCTCTAGTATGGATTTAAAGTCTAGTTTGGTTTATTTAATAAATAGGTCAGACTTTAGCTTAGGTCTATTGATATGCCTATTTAAATAAACATAACATGTATATTTTCGTAAGACTTGACCTGTTTAGTATTTTTAATTTATTAATTAGTATATATAATATTGTTTAAACAATTTCATAAACTATTTATAAATTTACCAATTTAACCTTAATCATAACTTTCATATTTGATCATCATTTACACTCTCATGCAGATCCATGTCTGTTCAGATAAAGCCGAGCCTATTTTCATTTCTATCCAGAATCGCCCTTAATCTTGTAATAATTCTCAAATAAATAACAGTTATCATCAAAATTCAGATTGCAAGTTTTAATTTCAGTTTTTTTATTATTATTAAAGATTGCATATCCAAATTAGGATGACAAATAATATAGATGATCAAATTCTTACTAGAAGCCATGAAACAATCAATCTGAACGCGCAATCTGCATTTTCAAACCAGATGATTCCTTTTTCTGTAATTTCTTAAATTTATGGAGCTTCAATATCCATAATAAATTTATTATTTTTATGTTCAAAAAATTATTACTTTAACAATAAGGATGAATAAATTGTGATTAATAATCAATCATGAACTATCAATAATCAATCAACGATATTCTTAAAAACTTGTAAGTTGTAATACTCGTTGGTTACAAACGGGTCGGTTTATATCTACAATTAATAAATCATCAATTATCATTAGTCAATCTTTTTGAAAACTTGTTATACCCAATTTGGTGAAAAATGGGTCAGTGTAGATGTACAATTAATAAATGCACAATGTTAATGATTATTTTGAAATATTTTCTTATTTCATAAATTTCTGTTGGTTCATATTTGTTTGATTAAATAATTATATTTGAAAATAATTTGATTATTTCTTAATTTCTTTTATTTCTAAATTTCTTAATTTTTGTTGATTCATATTCTCTGCATATACTGCTATCACAAATCCACGTTGCACGAGATATATAGCTTGTTTTAAATCTATATAATGTATTAAATATCAGTTTAGAAATATTTTCTTATATTCAATAATTTTGGCAATTAAGTTAACAAAATAACCTCTATATTTGGAATGGGTTTGGAAATTAAGCACCAGCTAATATGAAATGATAAAGTCCGGTCTTGTGAGCCATATAATTAATTTGCATATACTACAAAAAGTAAAAAAGTTAATTTAGTCAATTTAGTCATTAGTAAAAAATATGTGTTGATTTTCCAAATATAATCTCTTTAATCCTTTGTATTAGATTTGTCCCTTGATGGAAATTTAATATGTGTAAGTAATAGGAATAGTTTGGAAACAAACAAAATTATAAGTTTGGAAGACATCATTTTCAGGTCTTGTATTTATGATTAAAATAAACTCCTTAATTAACTCTTTTTTTTTTTTAATATTCTCCCTAATTAACTCTTATATTTAGGATAATATTGTGATATGTAACGCATGAGTTATCTCAACCAATATGAATACATAAACTTGTTCACATCAACGCTTATATTTGTGTATCATGTATCAATTAGTTCTGAGAATCTGTCGGTAAAATTAAGTCAAAATGACATGATTACTTAATTGGAAGATAGACCTCAACGTAACCCAATCAACACTCTCGTATGAATGACGTTTGTCTTACCTCAAGCAAACGGCACACTGTTCCTCCACGTCATCACTACCAAAAAGCACTTGATGATGGAGAACCTTCTGAAATTTTGGGAACATGTTTATTAATTTAAGGGTTAAGAAGCGATTTGGTCAATAAATTATTGGCTCGAAGTGTCAAAGATAATTAACTTTTAAATGGACCAAAAATAACAATAAATTTTTAAAAATGTCGCGTAACACAACAATTTGTTAGAAAAAGATAACGTCCATTATCTCATTCATTATCTAAGCGTTGATTGGCCAACAAATTTTTACTTCAGGAGCGCCAAGTACAAAAAAGTTTTACTCAAGGGCACCCAGCACAAAATTCTAAATTTCACTAAATTAAATAATTTTTTTCTTAATTGTCATTATTCAAAACTACTTTATAGATATCTATGGACACAAATTATTCATTTGCTAAAATAAACAAAACTTTTCATTAAAAACATAATTATATGATTTAAATAAAACTCAATGTGGTTTATAATTTATTATATATGTTAAACAAACAAAAAATTATATTATTTATTTTTATTTTAGAAGAAATTTATGTGATTTAATTAATTCATTTAATGTTTAAAATATGTTAATAAAATTTTAAAAATCTATTATATCTTGAAAGAAATGAAATGAGTTTAATTTTTATTTTAATAAAAAGAGCTTAATGGATATTAATGTTGATAATAAATAATATAAATTTGGCAACTTGATGATATATTTGTTAATTAAATGATTTATTGATTATATGAATATGGGACTTGTTGAAAAAAAAAGATAACTTACTAGGTTTGATTAAGGACAATTTAATAATGGGTTAAGGAGCAATTTAATTTGACCAACGAACTTTTAATTTTTTTTAGGTTATTTTTTTCTTTCAACAAGTCCCATATTCATATAATCAATAGATCATTTAATTAACAAATATATCATCGAAGTTACAGATTTATATTATTAAGTATCAACATTGATATCCATTAAACTCTTTTTATAAAAATAAAAATTAAACGCAATTCATTTCTTTCCGGATATAATAGATTTTTTAAATTTTATTAGTATTAAATGAATTTTTTTAATTCACATAAATTTCTTCTAAAATATAAATAAATCATATAATTTTTTTGTTTAACATATATAATAAATTATAAAAGACTTTGAGTTTTATTTAAATCATATAATTATGTTTTTAATGAAAATTTTTGTTTATTTTAGCAAATGAGTAATTTTTGTCCATAGATACAAGTAGTTTTGAATAATGACAATTAAGAAAAAAATTATTTAATTTAGTGAAATTTAGAATTTTGTGTTGGGCACTCCTTAGTAAAAGTTTTTTTCTTTTGCCTGCGTTCTGTAGTAAAAGTTTGTTGACCAATTTATACCTTAGATAACGGACATTATCTTTTTCTAACATCGTTGTACTTGACTCCACATTTTCAAAAGTTTATTGTGCTAGGTGCACATTTCTAAAGTTTATTGGTATTTTTAATCCACTTAAAAGTTAATTGTTCTAAACGCTCTTGAGCCAATAGTTTGTTAGCTAAATCGCTCCTTAACCCTTAATTTAATTCATCAGTTTAAGAATAAGATATTTTGTTTTAAACACTAACTTTTCAAATTATAAAAATAATTTATTATTAATGTTGATAAACAATATAAAATATTCTTTAGTTATATTGAAAAATATTGTATTTCCAATATATATATATATATATATATTATAAACTATAATATTAAAAATTCAAATTATAGCTTTGAAGAATAGAAATAATAAATTTAAGACATGTTAAAGATAACTAATATATACAATTTATTGACTAGCATTCAGATTTAAAAAACACAAAATATGAATAGTATAATTATAAACATTTCAAATAAATTTCTTAAAAATAACTATGAAATTGAAAATTTATAAAAAGCTATATATGCGGTTATGGAATCCCCCAATGGCTATCAATTATATCATCATCATTGTTGTCAAACTCGCAAGTTGACTCTCCAAGTTTACCGCTTTCTACGTTTCTAACTTATAAAAACAAGTCGAGTCAGTGGTAATAAATGCGTCTAGTTGTAAAGTCGGTTAAACTCACGAGTTTATATACCAAGTTTACCGTTTTTACGTTTATAGCTTAAAAAACCATGTTAACTTACTCTTAAACTCTTGTTAACTTTTTTGATTTGATCGTGCTTAGCAACTTTATATAGAAATTTCTTTATTAAACATGATGAATGATGAATGTTGATGAATTTAATTTCAATTATTTGGATTTTAAAATATATTTAAATCAAATTGTTGTCATTTTTATATTTTAATTATTTAATTATACACTAGTAATATTTATTTAATAATAAAAGTAAATTCTTACGAATTTACAATATCAGCTTTACGTTACATCACATGAATTTACTTAAACCCGTTAGTTTAACAACCTTAGATACCATTGTTTATATTAAAAGAAGGGTTTGTCTGAATTTTATAAATAAATAAATAAATCTTCTGATGGATAGGTCCTTTGCGCTTATGCGATGATAGTGTTTAATCAGAATTAATAAGGATTGAACATAAGTTTTGAAAAAACAATGCCGGGTTCAAAATCTCTGTTTGCTCGTGAACTCACCCTACTCTATATATAGAGACACAAACACCTCTTATTCATCACACACAGGAAGAGAAAATCCCAAACACAGACAAATTAAGCAACAATGTTTTCTTCAACCTCATTACGCTTTTCTCTTCTTCTCCTCTTTCTCTTTCTCTCATCACTTTCCCACTTTTCTTCTTCTTCTTCAGACCCTTCCCTTCAAGAAAGCTTTGCTCAGTGTCTCTCTCTAAACTCAGACAAAAACTTCCCTTTCTTCTCCACCATTTACGCCCAATACAACTCTTCCTTCACCACCGTCCTCAATTCCTCCGCTCAAAACCTCCGTTATATACTCCCTTCCGCTCCAAAACCCGAATTCATCTTCACGCCGACCTCTGAATCCCACGTTCAAGCCTCTGTAATCTGCTCCAAGAAGCTCAATATTCACATCAGAGTCCGAAGCGGAGGCCATGACTACGAAGGCATGTCTTACGTCTCAGAGATCGAGACGCCTTTCATAGTCATTGATCTCGTGAAGCTCCGAGGCATCAACGTCGATATCCAAGACAACTCGGCGTGGGTTCAGGCCGGCGCGACAATCGGCGAGATGTATTACCGGATTTCTGAGAAGAGCCCCGTCCACGGCTTCCCGGCAGGGCTGTGTTCAAGCTTAGGTGTCGGCGGCCATATTACCGGAGGAGCGTACGGTTCGATGATGAGGAAGTATGGTTTGGGAGTAGATAATGTTGTAGATGCGAAGATTGTGGATGCGAATGGAAGGATTCTGGACAGAAAAGCCATGGGAGAGGATATGTTTTGGGCCATAAGAGGAGGAGGAGGAGGAAGCTTTGGGATACTTCTATGGTGGAAGATCAAGCTTGTTCCTGTTCCTCAAACTGTGACCGTTTTTACTGTTACCAAAACTTCGGAACAAGGAGGTACTTCAGTTCTTCATAGGTGGCAACAGGTGATTATGAAGAGACCTTTATTACTATAACCTGCTTTACTAATTCTGTTTTCCTATTTCTCTGTTTTTTTTTTTAAAAAAAAAAATTAATGATACACTTGAGATGTGACAGTTTAGACCTGTTTTTCTTGCATTAGTGAGTCTTCTTCTTCTTCTTCTTTCCTCGCCAACGAGTCATTTTTTCTATATAGCCCCTTTTATCATCTCCATACACTTCTTCTTGTTTTTTCTTTTTCTTGTTTTTTTCTTTCTTTTTTTCGCTTAATGAAAATAATTAAATTTAAAGTGTTTGTCAAAATTATTAAAATATTTAACCATAACATATAAATTATAAAATTAGGGAAAATTCTAGAAAATACCTTCAAAATTTGAAAATTCCAAATCAATGATTTTTTTTACTATAATAAGTTGTGAATTGCTAACTAAGTGTGGTCAATTCCTAAACTATTAGGAAACAAAATTGGTTCGAAACAGATTTTGATATTTTGAAGGTAAATTTTTTTAAAAAAAAAAAATTGCCTAAAAATTTATATTGTCAAAGAACATGTTATGTTTTATAAAATAATTTTCAACTTCCATTTCGCGTAGATGCATAAAACCCACTCTATCTAGTTAGTTTTACAATAGCTACAAAATATGCTTTGTTACTTCTTTCTCTTAAAAATATAGGAATTAGTTATGGGAATTTATTTTGATTATACCTGCAAGACTCTAGTTCATTTTATTTCTTAAATTTATAATTTTCTCCCTATATTATCTTTATTAAAATTGCATATATTAATGAGGTTTCCATGAAAGGATATAGTTCCAATACAAATTATCAAAAATGGTATTTTAAGCAGACCAACACAATTTTTTTACAAAAAGAAACTATAGTTTATTTTGTTCTTTGTTTTTAAAAGTTAGGTAAGGATGCCAAACTAACCCTATGGGTTCGAACCCACAACCAGGGGATCACTGGTGATCACTGTACTACTATAGCAATGCACAATGTGCTTTAACTATTTTCATTAATCTCTGCAAAAGTTAATAATCTAGTCATTAAGAGTTTAGTACTAGCTAGAGCAAGTATTATTTTATATAGTGCATTGAAGCTTTGGCATGTCAATTTGTGACAGGTGGCGCCTTTCATTGACGAGGACTTGTTCATTAGAGTAATGATTACACCAAGTGGCAACGAAACCACTGGTAGAACAATATCAACTTCATATAACGCACTTTTCCTGGGAGATGCCAAAAGACTCCTTCAAGTGATGAGCACAAGCTTCCCTGAACTTGGCTTGACAGTCAAAGACTGTTATGAAACAAGTTGGATCAAATCCGTTCTCTACATCGCGGGCTATCCAAAAGACACATCCCCAGAAGTTCTTCTTCAGGGCAAACCAACATTCAAGAACTACTTCAAAGCCAAATCTGATTTTGTTCGAGACCCAATTCCAGAATCTGGGCTTGAAGGTTTGTGGAAGAAACTTCTAGAAGAAGAACACCCCTTGATGATCTGGAACCCTTATGGAGGAATGATGAGCAAGTTTGCAGAATCTGATAGCCCTTTCCCTCACAGAAATGGGACACTGTACAAAATCCAGTATGTTACAAGTTGGGAAAACAAAGACGAAGATGCTAAAAAACACATGGATTGGATGACAGGGCTGTATGATTATATGGCGGCTTATGCGTCGAAATCTCCGAGAGAAGCATATGTGAACTACAGAGATCTTGATCTAGGAATGAACAAGAAGAATGGGACGAGCTATGAAGAAGCGAGTTCATGGGGAAAGGTGTACTTTAAGGATAATTTTGAGAGACTGGTGAAGATAAAGTGTCAAGTTGATCCAGAAAATGTGTTTAGACACGAACAGAGTATTCCCCCACTGGCAGTTCCTTCACAAAATAATAGAAAGCTCAGAGTCAAGAAATACAAGAAGTTGGATTAATGAGATTGAGAGATATATAGTGGTTTATTAATTATGTTAAATAGGTTATTGCGTGGAGATATGGTAAAGTTAAGTTTGAGTGTTTTGTATTGATCATAATCAGAATAAGAATATTACTTAAAATAAAACAATATATGAACTTTCGTACAATTTTCTTTAAGTATACATATTACAAAAATTTAAATTCTTAACCTCTATTGAATTGTCAATGACATAATTCCTTATGAGATTTAGAGTATAAAAGATTTTTGCCTCTTGCAAAAAATATGTTTCCCTATATTTAAATTTGTGTTTTCCTCTTTCCGAAAATAAGTTCATTTACCACCTCAACCAATAACTTGTTGGTTAAATTTTTAACCCCAACTCACAATATTTTATCTCAATTTTGGTTATCCAAGCTAGTATTAGGCGACATTTTTTTTTTTTATCTTACCTCTTTTATAAAAATACAAAAGGACTAGCTAGGCATAATCTTCGTGTGTTACTGTATAAGACCTTGTATTATTTATGGGTGAGGGTATTACTTTATATGGAATTTAAATATATTGATGAAATGAAAAATAAAAACTGTAAAAATAGTTATGGATCCTAATTTTAGAAAGTGTAAATAAAAAAGAGAGATAGTATGGAATATAGAAAAAGGAAGCAGAAAATAAAAATTACTAAAATTTAATTCCATGATCAAATTCAAAACCTTATGATTTCTTTCTTTTTTCTTTTTTTTTCTTCTTCTTCTTCTTTTCTTCTTTTTTTTTTTTTTTTTTTTTTTTTTTTTTTTTTTTAATTAGGCACAAGTATCCTCCCACTAGAGGTAATTTGTTTGAGGCATTGTTGGACACTAAATGTAGATATCTCTCCAAATAGAGATTTGAATTTTATTTCGCCACATTGTGAGGCACATGCCTCTTGCACTATAGACCAACCCCCACTAGTTTATGATTTGTTTCTTTTTAATACTAGTACAATATGTATAGAGATTTGAATTTTATTTCGCCACATTGTCACGCACATGCCTCTTGCACTATAGACCAACCCCCACTAGTTTATGATTTGTTTCTTTTTAATACTACTATTTGAAAGTTTTTGTTAACGAAATTCAAGCATGTAAGAATTTCATGCACAATATTTTTTGGTGCATCTAACAGCAAGGCATAAAAAGACTATAAGATACTGGACATACATACAAAGAATAATTCAGGTGTTGGATATACCAAAAAATATTTTAGGGTGTTGGATGCATCCATAAAAGTACTTTATTTTATTGGATTAAACTTAATCTAAATTTTGTTATATATTGATATTAATAATGCATTACAAATAACAAATCTCAAGCACTCAATAAGATGGTAGAGAAAGTAAACAGAGTAAAGCTATTTTTTGCCAACGAACAAAAAAAAAAAAAAAAACTAACTCAATAGTATTTTTTTTTTTCAAAATTAAAAGGAATATATGCACTATAATGTTTACAATAAAATTAATATTTATAAACTAGAATAAAAAATCTTCTAAAAGGAGTTATACTTCTTTCGGTCCATTACTCCAATAAAAAAGGTCTTGAGAGAAAAGAGTTATTTACATGGCCAGACATAGTGCATACTAATGTCCACTTTGGTGTAGTGGAATAGTTTTTGATGAAATTGAAAGTAGAAATAGAAGTGAATCGGAATTGGAAGTGGAAGTGAGATTAAAGTGTGTTTGCTACGACCATCGAAATGAGATTTGATTTTTACTTGAAATATGTATTAATAATTTCGAGCAAAAAAAAAAAAAAAAGTATTAATAATAGAAAAATACCAAAATATCCCCAAGAAAAAAAAAAATCTCTTTGGAAATTGTCCACCACTGTTTCCGGAGAAATCACATTAAACTAAATCCATTAAGAGGAAGAGTGAGCTGTCGTTGGAGAAGAGGAGGATGATGAGCTTCAGCCAAATGCTTCATAGCAACTTGAATCGCAACCTGTCTTCATCGTCACAACAGATCTAAAGTCGTCGCCTCCTCCTCTCAGATCTGAATCGCACCCTCACTGCTACCGGTGCTTTCTCCATCCTCACTGAGATTGAAGAAAAAGAGATGAGTATGGAGATTGAAGCTTATAAAGATTGAAGAATAAAGCAGTGGCCGGTGAAAACTGTGCAGAACTAGACAGGTAAAAAGAGATTCTTACCTATCGTTGAAAACGGAATCGAGAGTGGAGAGTTGGCCTTGCTTTCGCCGTCCTTCTCGTAGCTCATTCACTCATTGCCGCAGTCCTTGTCGTCGTTGTGCCTCGCCGTCGTTTAGGGAGGACACTGTCGAGTCGGGGAGTGGAGAAAGATGAAGTAGCGTGATGTGGGCAAAGTCGTCAATTGGTAAAATGCATGAGAGTATAATGGTCAGCAAATTTCACTTCCATGGAACCCATCGCACTTCCATAGATCTACCCCAAGGAAGTGACTTCCATCATTTTGTGATGGAAGTGAGTTCCATCATGGAAGTGGATTCAAGCCTACCAAACAATCTAATTTTAGGATTCCACTTCCACTTCTCAGAGACCAATACCAATGTACCAAACGGGGCATAACTTTAGTTGTCGTGTTGCACATGTCTAAAGCCTAAAGTGCAAGATTCAACCACCATCGCAGGACAAACCCAAAAGTCATCATGTGGGGTCGCCATGTAGAATATGAATCCCATTCTCTTGTATTTTAATCCCTTAGAAAGATTAAAAGTCATCACGTTTTAATTACAAGAGTCAGCTTTTTTCTTTTCATTTTTTTTTTAAGATTAAGAAAATTGGATAAGTTACATACTTATATTATATATATTGTTTATCATAAAAATATAAATTGATTTATAAATTAGACAAATTAGTTTGAAGCAAAATGATAACTTTAAATATTTTAAAGTAATTTATTTAATTTTTTAAAAAAAGTCAACTGAGTCTTATATTATAAACCGAAAGTAGTAATTACTTCCTTCTGTCTTGAATATACAAACTAATTGAAAGATTTATTTTGATGTTAAAAACAAGTCTTCAATATAATTTATAACTCAAATTTATAACGTATATTTTTAGATTATTTGCATGTAAATATTAAATAAGTGGTTTCATCAATGTAATAGTTTCAATGCAAATTATTGAAAGATCTATCTTAGAAATACCAACAGATATTTTTAATAAATAACTAGTTATTTAATTTTCTTAATATTCATAAATTATTTATTTAGCTCTAATATTTTATTTTATTTTATTTTATTTTCATGAATACCTAGTTTTAACTTTCAATTTCAAAGGATATGTCTATATGGAGTCTCGCATGCATACTTTTTCTTATTTTGTCTGGGTTTCATCATTGTTATGGGATCACGCAAAAATGATATAAATTAAAATGGGCTTTGTGTATTTGACAACGACGGTGTGCTTGATTAGTTCTGTCTCTAGTTACTCAGTAACATATTGATTGGGAGTTTCTTACAAGAACCTATTCACTCATTTAATTCGGCAAACGATATGATATAAGTAATCTTAAGTCCAACTATAAAATAATAAGGGTATTAAAAAGTATTCCGCTATAATAATGATTTTTTAAAAAAAAATTATTATTATTTAAGGTGATATATAAAGATTTTTTTTTTTTTTGACAAAAAAGATTAATGATATTAAATAGCCTAAATTGTATTTACATATTTTGATATTGATTTGCTAACAACCTCTTACATATTCTTGCTATATTATAGAATCAGGAGTTAATAGAAAAGAGTAAATTTATTTGAAAAATAATCAACATTCCTTTGGAATATTTGAAAAAGATTAAAGATATTAAATAGCCTAAGTTGTACTAAAATATTTTGATATTGATTTGATTTAATGTATGCTTTGACTGTGTATGCACTACTACAAAAAATGGATACTACTACCTTAAAAAACGTCCTTTTTTAAAAAAAGGAAGTAAAAAATGAAAGTGGTGGCATTGTTGTAATTATTTACTTGAATTTGAGACTTTAGACATCCTAAATATTAATTTAGGACGTCTAAAATTTTTTTTAACGTCCTAAATAAATTTTAGGGCGCCTAAAATCGACATTTTTGGTGCTATTTGGGACATTTGGGAATATTTTTGGCGTCAGAAATTTTTTTGACGTCCTGAAATAGGTTTAGGATGCCTTTTTTTTTTGGACGTCCTGAGTATATTTTAGGACGCTTAACATCAGTATTTTGGCGCAATTTAAGATATTTAGGAAATTTTTTGGCAGCAAAAGGTTTTTTGACGTCTTGAAATAGGTTCGGGACGCCACAAATTAATTTTTTGACATCCTGAAAGACATTCAGGACGCCAAAAAAAAAAAAAAACAATGCGCGATGTGAATAAAATAAACTTCTCATTTTTCACCCTAACTCTCTCCAGAGCTCACATACGCTCGTCGCCTTCTCTCCAAACGTTCCCACACTCGCTCACCGTGTCGACCACGGCGGTCCTCCCTGCGTCGGTCACGGCCTCGGTCACTGTGTCGCCCTCAACCCTCGCTCTCCTACTCGCCCACGTCGTCTGCGTCACTCGCCTGCCGTTTCGCCCGGCGTCCCAGATTCAAATCTATGGCTCTTCGATCTGCAATTTTAGGTCTCGGATCTTTGCTCTGAGTTTTGGTTTTGGGTTTGTGATTTTTGCTATGAGTTTTTGTAGATCTCTAGAGTTTCTTCCCTTTTGCTATTTTTGGTCTCGTAGACATTTTTTTTTTTTTTTCTCTTTTCTTCACCATAAATATTATACCCCAAATGGACTAAATAAATTAGTCAGCACAGGCATGTAGCGGCTCGTTAACTGTTTCTGATTGACCATATATACTTGATTCCTATCTTCGGTTTCCTCCCTTGCGTTCCCAAAGTAGCCTTAGCCATATTCTCAATGTTCCAATGTTCCAACATCATGGTTATCTAATTTATAGCTCTTGTAATGCCATATAACTCTTTTAAGTTTTAACTCATGCATATGAGACCATGATTTCTCGTAGCAGCCCAAATTCATGTAACCCATAATCATTAGAATGAAACTTGTCAGCCCTTATAAGCTTTCCCTGTTAACATGATTGCTGATAACTGGTAGATGTATGGTTTCACTACTTTTACTTGCTATGTATGGAGGATTTATTTTCTATAACGCAGTTGATTGTCATCAGAACCAGACTTGCAACTTAGCTTCACACTTGAGTATGTTTAAATGCTCCATGTTTTGTCTGATGTTTTTTTGGGCCCATGTAAGAAGTTTAGAATTATTTTCTGATCAATCAAAACTTTGCTGTGAGTTGGTTTGCAGGCCTTGGACTATGTCATAGCAGAAGGAAGGCAACAAGGAATAAGGCTGCTCCTTAGCGTGTGTCAAGCTTTCATTTGTAAGGAATATTGTCAACCCAGATGGTTTTCTTATTTAATAATCCACGGTTGTAAACTATGGTAACTAAGTGCTTGCTCTCAATGTTGTCATGTTTAGTTTTGGCTGGAAAAAAACCAAATTTTGTGTCAAGTTAATGCCTTTTCTTGTCATTTGCAACCAATGATAAGTTGTGTCTCAAAAAATTGTATAGAAAAAAACCAAATTTTGTGTCAAGTTAATGCCTTTTCTTGTCATTTGCAACCAATGATAAGTTGTGTCTCAAAAAATTGTATAGAAACTATGTGAAGTAGGTGGCATGTTTCACTCTGCTTGCTATGCCTATTGTTTGGCAATGGGTGGCACTGTAGGTTACTCATTTTTCTCAGAACTGAATCATATTTTCAAGTGTTCAGAAATTTATCCTGGTGATGATATCATCACTAGAAACTTTCTATCCTTTTTTTATTTATCGATTATGTACTAAAGTGGCAAAATGTCCTCCATTTTTTCTTGAATCATTCTCGCTTATATTTTCAAAAACAAGAAAGAACCTTGAATACCGTCTGCTTTTTTCTTGGCTAAATAGTTTCTTATACTTGATTCATGGCAAAGCAATGATGTTATGATTTTGACACTCGGAGCCGATAAAAACAAAAAGGAATCGTAGTCAATCTGTTTGGTAGGTGAGTTTATAACTTATATTTCTTATCTATGATTTCTTCCTTGTTACTTGATTACGTTATAGAATAAAACTGATCTTTTATCTTTTTTATTGAATTTGGGAAGCCAAACTAGAACCTTCATTGCTACTTGCAACTTGTCTCGCTTTTGGTTTCATGGGACTAACTTTGTCTGCTATGAAGGCTGGAAATATACAATCAATTTTGTCTTTTATTATTTTGGCAAATGCGGGATGTCTTAAAATCTAGTCACCCTTTCTGACAAGTTATCTTATCTTCTCTTTGTTGTCCCTTTCTTCTTTGGAACTCGCGAATGTTTTACTTTAATTTCATTAATCATTTCAATAGTTTGATCTTTTCATGGCAAGCTACTACGCATGGAAAAAAGAGGAGATAGAACTTTAAGATTTCTTTTAAGCATTTGTTGTCGCCTCATCGTAAGATACAATTCATTACCAAAGATATGCTTCAGTTCTTTCGTTTATCTTTTTTCTTTGTTTATAAGACATGAACCAATGGTTTTTCATTACTAATTACTACACATCTTTGTGTTTGACGATAGCATAATTATTAGCGGGAAAATTGTGTGTTGATTTGGTCATGGGATTTGGAAATAGTACTTCCAAGATCGTTATGTATTCAAGGTCTAGAGAATTCATGGCTCAATAACTAACACGGAAATATAATTCTCTTCCAGAGCTTACAAACTTGAAGAGTCTAGAGATTTCATGCAGTAAAGTGACAGACTTTGGTGTCACTTTCTTGAAAGGTATTTTGCCTGACATTGTGTCATTGTGATGTTCCGAGTGTAAATGATATATAATTATCACGTGCCAGGTATTTTTTTCTTAGATTTTTGTAAGGAAAAAGGTTTGTATTAATGATATATTAAAGTTTGAAATTGATAGGTTCAACTTAGTATTGTCATTTATCTCTTTAATTTTCAGTAATGTCTTGGTTCATTTCAGGACTACAAAAGCTTGCCCTGTTAAATTTGGAAGGATGCCTTGTCACAGCTGCATGCTTGGATTCTCTTGGAGGTTGCCTCTTTTCATAGGATTTTACCTTAACATAACCAATGTTACGATATTTACTTGTTTTAACACTATGTAGAGCTATTATCTTGGTTAACCAATCTTGATTTTACCCTAAGGAGACATTTTTTAAGGGTTATATCTCGAAGATTTATTTTTGAAAATTTCTCTTTTGGGGCTCGAAGGGGGAAGGTCATAAATAGGTTTCAAACTATTGTGCTCTAACGCATATGAAGCGAACCTTATTGTTGTTTCCAATTTTGTCCGTAAAGTGTTTGGCCTTTGCCTTATTTAGTTGCTTTTAGGTGCTGCTATTATCATCTGCTCTTTAATGAACTTTCTTTGTGGGATATAAGAAGTTTTGATTTATTATTTCTTTGAAATATGATAAGATTGTTGCCCATTCAAGTTTTGATTTGCCATAATTCTCTTCTTCCAGAGCTTCCTGCCCTGTCAAACTTGAATCTCAATAGATGTAATCTTTTAGATGATGGATGTGAAAAGTTTTCGTGTAAGTTGTTAAGACTTGTGTATTTACTTCTTTCAAGTTGTACTTATGCTTATTGAAATATGCTTATTAATTTTCATATCTTGGCTTCATTAGAATTCTTTAAGCATCGAATTTGTAGCTTTGCTTTGTTTTCGCTGGGCAGGATCGCAAAATTTGAAAGCGCTAAACTTGGGATTCAATGACATAACAGACACATGTTTTGCATACTTAAAAGGTGATTTTAAATATTTCTCCAATGCCCCCCCAAACAACAAAACACAAAAAAATTCCAGTTTTACCTGGATGTATCCCTGGTTCAACTTAATAAATATATCTGATCAGTGGTGTTTGTTGTTGTAATTTAGGGTGTAGGGAGTAGTGAAACATGTAATTTGAGTTTGCAGATCTGCTCGTGTTTGCTATTGTAATTTAATTTGAATGCCCAGTACAGTATAGCATATTGTAGCAGGTATATAAAAAAAAATCATATAAGGCGTCCTGATTTAATATTCAGGACGCCTTAGTCTGAATTAATATATTCAAGATGCCTTAAGGCGTCCTGAATAATTCAGGATGCCTTCCTGAATATATTAATTCAGGTTTGAATTAATATATTCAGGATGCCTTAAGGCGTCCTCGAATATTAAATCAGACGCCTTATGTAAGGCGTCCCGATTTTATTTCGGGACGTCTTACATAAGGCATCCTGATTTAATTTCAGGACGTCAAAAGCGTGAATTTTTAACTTCCCCTGGTCAGACGTCCTTTTAAAAATGGACGTTAATTGGGTCTTATTTAGGACGTTTTTTGGGTTTTTTGTAGTAGTGATGCGTTGTTTGTGTAGATGAACTCTATTCTTCATGAATTTATAATAGTTGGAGAAATAGTCGTTGGTAGGATTTGAATTCCTCGTTTGATTATGACCGTTGTTAGCATTTAACTATTCGCGCCAATCTCGCCTTTAATTGGATTCAATCCGTTGTCTCTGGTCGTCTCTGTTTTTTACGGAACTATTGCCGATAGTTGCTAAATCATCGAAAATCACTCAACATTATGATTAATGATATCACAATAAATGTTGAATGATGTTTAGAAGTAATATAAGATCTTTTGGGATTCATTTGGATGTTGTTGATGAGAATTCAAGATTTTGCACACGGTGAAAAAAAAAACTACAGAACCCAAGTTGATCTGTGCTTGACTCGAGTTGAAGAAACAGTGACTCAAGTTAATCGATTAATTGGATTCAAAGTATTGATTTGAGAAGTCTTTTTAACTCGAGGTAGAAGGATCCTTGACTCGAGGTAAAGTCATAACTTGAGGTAGATATTATAACTCGAGGTGCCCTGTGAAGAGGAAATAAGTTGAAGTCTGTTGTAAGTGACCGAGACTCGAGGTGGGAAAGCTCAGACTCGAGGTGAAGGAAAAACTCGAGGCGTGGAAATACTTGACTCGAGTTTGTGCATCATTGAAATCAGTTTGATCATTGGAAAATGCTATTTGACTCAAAGCATAAGCTTCTCGTGACTCGAGTTAATCAACTTGAGGTTGTATTTGAAGTGACTCGAGTGAATTCTTCTCATTCGTGGTGTATCGGATCTCTCTCGACTCGAGGCAAACACTCGACTTGAGGTAAAACTGCTCTCCAATGTTCAAACTCTCGGAAGGCCATTTGACTCGAGGTGGAGCTTCTGACTCGAGGTAAAAACCTCTCTCCATTGTTCAATCTCTCTGTCTGCTCCAAAAACTTGAGGTAAGCTTGTTGACTCGAGGTAAAAAGCTATCTCAAAGTGTGATATTGAAAGAAACCTGAGGCTATGCTGAATTGATTCCAGAAATTCGTGTGTCAACTTTCGAGGGCCATATCTCCCTGTTCTGAGCTTCGTTTTGGTTCATTTAAGTCTTGATGGAAATCTTTGTGTGTCTACTTTCCAATGGCACCGAGTTTAGCTCAATGGGATTTGTATTTTGTGAGATACACTCAAAACATTGAAGCTTGATTCTGACTGTGATGGTGATTTCAACTTGTAAAATTCATATGTCCTTGATATGAACTCATTTTGGCTTCAATTATATATCAAAATGACGTGTTGGATGTCTAGTTTCATATGCCACTGGTTTGACGTCAATCCGATTCTTGGTTTGAGAGATATCATCGAGTGCATCAAGGTCGCCAGAACGGAAGAGCAGTATATTTGAAGAACATGACTATTCTCGAGAATTCAAATCTAATTCTCGAGAATTGATGCCCGATGTGCGAGAATTGCTCTCGAAACATGGATTCTCGAGAATTAATGTATGATTCTCGAGAATTACTTGACCATACTTGAGAATGACTTCGGGAATGCTATTTTATCTCCGAATTCAACCGCTCCAACTTCCATTTGATCACAGAGACTTGAATATTCATATTCTCATGATATTTAACAGATTCGTCTGTCTTCAAACTCCATTCTTGATCATTCTTCATTATTTAAACTTCATATCTACATTAATATATAAGAATTAGTCAAGGTATAGGATAAATGTAGTATGGAAGCTTTTTTTGTAGACAATGACATCTATATAAGATATCATCAAAACTAATCATAACCAACAGATTTGCTTACAACCTCTTACATATTCTCGCTTTATTATAGAATCAGGAGTAAATAGAAAAGTGTAAATTTATTTGGAAAAAAATCAATATTCCTTTGGTATATTAACTAAAGTGACAACTATTTCAAAAAATCCAAAATAATCTTTTTAAAAAGAAAAAAAAAATTGGATGAGACACATCATCATACTTCTGGTTGCCAATATTTAATGCATTTGAAACAAGAAACTTCCGGTTCTGCTGGCTGAGTTTGGCGGGAAAGCTCCACGCAGGGAAATGTGGTTCATCTACATACAATATAACATAAATTATTGTCCACATAACTTCTTTTGAATTGCATTAACAAATCTGTTTTGCTCTAATGGAAATGAAATTATTCTGTGTGTTGTTTACAAATGCTTGGCAAGAACTTTCCTCTTGCTCTTCTGTCTTACTAAAAAAACTACATTCAGCAACTGCAAGTGAAAGATACATGGAGAACACATTATCGAAATCAATCAAAATAAGTCACCAACAAGTAAAACCGCATCACACTTCCACCAGAATTACAAATCTGGTTCAATCCCCATTACAGAGCTGCACAAAATCTGGATGGCTGCGAACCTAGGAACATCAACTGGGAACTGATGAATCTCATCCATCCAAATGTTCTTCTCCTATACTTGTCCAAGACCGAGCAATGACAACTGTGTCCGACAATGTCCGATGGTGGATGACGACGAGCACTCTGCAATTCCGACGAGCGGCTGAGAAAGGAACCGAACTGAGTTAAGGATTTAGCAGACATGGAATTTAATGGACGGTTAAAATTAAATCACAGTGGACGGTAAGATGTAATTTTAAAGGTATATGATGTCTTTCTTTTTGAGCGCTCAGATCATCTGGAAAGATACAATTGACATGCTGAGGGATATTGAGAAAAATCAGCTTTTGAGAGGATCCAGACCCTTTGTTACAGATGATGCTAGATTCATAAATTAGATAATGGTCCGCTGATAATGAAGAATTTTAGGAGATTGAAGAACTTAATAACAAGCCCACTTGGTTTTGAAGATCACATACACACAAACAGAGATATCTATACATACATACATACATACATATATATATGTGTGTGTGTGACGAATAGATAAAGATCCCACTAATAATGAAATATGGCAAGCTATCAGTAGTGGTTATTGTTTAAGGAAACTCTTATCTTATTCTCATACACCAACTCCCTTTATTCTCGTAGTGCTAAACGACTCATAATTTGTTGTAACATGCCAACGGCCAACCCCAATACAAAAATGTTAGGGATTTGTTTCCTCCCTTCCCTTTGTTTGGCTTAATAAAATTTTAAGGAGCACTTCAAAATTTGGGGATTTGGAGTGAGGGGTACATTTTTTGCCGTTATGACCAAAATGACCTCAAGCTTAAATTAAAAAAAAGAATCCAATACATAAGCGTACTCGTTGTTGTTTAATGTATAGGCCTCTCTCCTCGTCTACTCCATCATCTCCGTTTAGCTCTCTTCACCATCTCCTCTTGGTCATTGTCATTATGTTCTTCATCGAACTCTTCGAAAACTATTTGTTCTAATGGAAGGAGAAGGCAGTTCTTAAGCTGTAATTTTTCTTTGATTTGTGAGAAAACTCAAACTATGAAGAAGATGATAATACTATTGTTGCATGCTCTTAAAATCCTTGCTTCGGATTCCATCCTTCTGGTAGAACCAATGATGGAAGTGACTAGCTAGTTTAAAAAAGAAAGAAAAAAATGGATTGGCATATAGAGAACTAATTTGTTAATTTCTGAGTTTTGAAGAACAGAGTTAAATAATTATATATTTATTCAATTTTATTTTTGCACAAAAAAAAAAAGATTGGTGTACAATTGTAATTATATTTAATTTAAATAATTATAAATTACATTTTTATATATTAAATGTCATTAATATATATATTATTGAATATTAATTATACTGTTTAAAATTAAAAAATTAAGTAAATAAAAGGAAAATCATACCAAGGTCCCAACCAAAAAAATATTATTTGAAAAGTCTTATAACTTATCAATGATGCTATTTTCACTTATATTGACAAATTATGATACTTTTCTGATATTATTTTCTAAATTGGAAACTTGGAGTACACGTGATTTTTCCTTAAATAAAATAAGAATAAATTTATTCATATAAAAATATTTTACCTTTCCTCCTCTTCTAAACCAAACAATGTAATATTAAAATCTATCCCTTTTTCTCTCCTTTTTTGATCAGTTTCAATGTAATATTAAAATTTGTCTCTTCCCCATGAATTGTTGAGCCAATTGAAGGAAGAAGGAAAGCCTCATTAGATATGTTTGGTATGGATGAGCCTACTTTCCTTGATAATTATCATCTTCTCCAAATGAGGTAATATTGGGCCTCCCTCACTAAGCCTAGCCGGGGAAAGGGCTATTCTTCCCTAGAATCCAATATTATTGATTATTATATTGTGCCGTTGATGGAATACCCTCTATGATCTTATATTATATATAAAATAAACTTTTAGGGATGATTTGTTTTTATTTATAAGAGAACTAATAGCCTGCTTAAAATTTATAGAATCATTTTTCATTTTTAACTCCATTAATTATTGGCATCGTTACTCTTGCACTCCCTCTTTTCATTCTCTTTCTAAAAATAAATTTTTTTTTTTTTTTTTTTTTAAAACTAAGTTTCAAATTTTTATATATTGATTGCTTCTAATCAATTGTAACCACCATTTTAATGGGAAAAATCTCACTCCAGTCCAGGACTAAAAAATATATATATAAAATAAAAAGTTATAGTGTAGATTCGTTTATTAAAAAAAAAAAAAAATCTTTAGTGACCTCAGTGATATAGATTTCAAATGTGAGTTTACCTTATTGATATATATGGGCTTGTCAATGACCAATATATGAATTTTCAATAGTGATATACACTTGTCAACGGAAGCTATTTTAATTAATATAGATGGATTTGTCAACCTTTTTTTTTTTTTTTTTTTTTTTTTTATCTCATTGGATTCTTTTAAATCCCTTAATTTACAAGACAAATATGATCATTTATAAGACAAAAAAAGGGAATTTACAAGACACATATGGGCATTTATAAGATAAAAATATTTATGCATACTTTTGGACCTAACAAAGGATAATTGTGTTAAGGCTTATAGTGAAATAATTTGTTGTTAAATTTGTAACTTTACCCTTCTAAAAATACATTAAAATAATATAGAGTGAGAAGACTAGTGGGACTCACAATGCAAAGGTAATGGGAGTTAACCAGGGTTAACGGCGTTGCTATATATGCTACTAAAAAAATCGATTATATCTACTTTTGTACCCTAAAATAGTTAATTGCATTGGTGCCCATAAGAAAATAGTTCATTGCAAAATTTGCATCTTCACCCTATAAACATATATACTAAATCTGATCCACAATATAAGTCACTTTAACTAATTCTTCAGAACTAAGAAATAATAGTTAACCCATTAAATTTAATTTAAATTTAAAGAGATTTCTAAATTTACCCATATTAAATGAGATTTTAATGGAGAGAGAAAAATACAATAAGTCATGTAAACATGAACTACATGTGAACAATTGACAAATTATCATTAATGTGCTCTCAAAGTGACTCATATAATAGACAAAGTCATTGTTCTAGAAATGATTTATATTGTGCATAAGAGGGAGTACCACTCTGGTTCTATTTATAAGTTTAAATTAACTAACTCTTATATACTAAAGAGAGTTAGTTAACTGATTATGGGCTAAATTTTCAATTTTTTTCCTTATCTATAATTGGTTCCAAAAGTTAACATGAATAAATTTTACTATTTATTACAATTCATCGAGAAAGTAAAAAAATATTTATTATTATCAAACTGAACTTACAAAGACCAAAATTTTTAATCAAAATAGACTTAAAAATATGGTCATGTTGATATTTACTTTCAACCCATCGAATTACCCACACCCCTGTCTCTCTGTGTGTGTGTGTGTGTGTGTGTGGTGGCAGCCACATGTTACCATGGGCGGATTCATGTTGTAGGGAAGGTGAGCAAGTGCAGCCACTTGAATTTGTGATTTTTTTTTTTTTTAATTAATACATGTTTGAATGATTGCCCACCTTTAAATAAAGTGCTTACACTTAATACATAAAGATTGCACTTCTTAATCGGATGAGGGATGAATAGTTGAATGATTGTTTAGTGCCTTATATTGAAAAAGATGTATTTGATTGTATTGATAATAAGGGAATTATGATGGAATTCCAAAAAATAAGGATGACATTGTAATTATTTTTCTTGTAATATACTTTTTAAATTAAAATATATGTACTTGAACTTATTAAGTGCCCACTCTTCATTGTAATTTATGTGGCTTCATTTCTAATAGCACTCAACCTTGCTTTTCTAAATGACTTGTTTATAAAATAATTGTCTCTCTTATTACATTATCACTATTTACTTGATTTTATGAATATTTTTTTGATATTCTTTTGTTTTTTAATGCATTTAAAACTTTTCTTTAGAAAAAAAAAATTTCAGCACGAATCCCCCAATCCCCCCACCACTAGTGCTTCCTCCAGTAATTTTCTGGATCGCCCTGCACGTCACTGGATCGCCCTGCATGTCACCACTTATTTGTATGTATTGAGGGACAGAAATTAATTAAGGCACTTCCCAATATTGATTGTATCAAAAACAGAAATTGCGTGGTCAAACTACTAGAGTTTAATTAATTGACCCCGTCGTGCGGACTTAAAAGCGGTGCACGCATCCCTATAAATGTGGACAACTCTGCCTTCTTGGGGGTTTGAATAAATATAGAAATGTGATAAACCTATGCATAACCACACCTTTTAGGTATTGCGTTAGGTGAAAGTGTTGAAGTGTGCAAGTCTTTCAACATTGAAAGTGAAATCAATTATCATTCTTTGGCATATTTCTTCTTTTCTCACCATTCAACTTGCTTTTTATTTGCGCTAATCCTGCCCTGTGGGCTGTGGTGAGAAACAAAAAATACAAAGTCAGGTTCATTGAATTCAAAATAATTAGACTTACTATGACTTCTCCAACCTTTTCTAGTATTGTATACAATCCAAATATTACATGGTTTAGAATTTTTGGAAAAATCCTTTAAGGTCTCAAGGACTAAAAGAATATCAAAAAAGTCCTACAAAAAATTTGATGTAAAAAAGTCCCATTAACAACTCATTTGGTAGGTGATTAACAACTTCATCTGTGGGTTTTAACAACTCTTTAGAACCTTTTTGACATCAGAATTTTTTGTGGGACTTTTTTGACATTATCTTGATCCTTTGGGACTTTAAAAGGATTTTCCCAGAATTTTTTATGATAACACATGTATCACTGGTACAAAATATGTCTTTTAAACCGTCATATTTAAACCAGTTATCGAGGATCAAGTATAAAATGTATGACTAGTGGCAATTTTCTAAATATATAAAAAAAAAAGACCAATTCTTTTGATACAAGGTCTAAAAGATATTATTTAGACTGGATTTTCAAACACCCGGTCTAAAAAGATAAAAATAAAAAAATAAAAAAATAAAAAGGTGATTACTTTTTAGATCGGTTGTCTCTTATAATCAGTCTAAAAGATGAATTTTTTTAGATTTGATGTTTCTTACAACCATAAAAAAGATGCGAATTTAAAAATAATATATATAGACATACATACATATGTATGTATGTATGTATGTATGTATGTCTATCTATGTATATGTACATATACCACACATATATTTCTTATAAGACCTGATGTTCTAAATAAACGGTCTAAACGATGAAATTTTTAGACCTGATTTTGAGCATAACTAGTCTAAAAGATAAGCTCCAAATTAAAGCTCTCTCTCTGAATTGTCTCTTCGTCGCACAAAAATTAAATTTCGCCCTATGAACTTCTCTTTTTTTTTTTCACAATAACTTTGAGCTCTGTCTCTTTTCTAAACTCCTCTGTCGCCCCCTAGTTCTCTTTCGCAGGTCACTTCTCTGCCATTACTACCACTGCTAGTGTGTGTGCCTTCATCGCTACTATTTTTTCGTCGACATTCCTTTGTTGTCTGCCCTCGTCGTTGCTTCATGTTTCTCTCTTAACAAGCTAGTTTCAGTAAGCTCATTTTTCACGTAAGTTTTTTTTTTAAAAAAAAAAAAAAAAAAGAAATGATGATGATGATAGAGGGATGTTTTACTGCACTTGTGTAGAATGTTTGAATAAAAAGTGACTAAGTGCTACGAGATATATATACACATTTAATTTGTGAAAGATTTTGTAAGAGTTAAACAATATAGGTATGACGTGGTGAAGAAATAAAAATGCCAAGTGCATCTCAAAAGGGGAAGAGGTTTTTGATGATAATGACACAAAAATAGATGATTGGATAAATGACATTATTCGTGGTGTAGGAAAAGAGGCTTTTGAGAAATTGTAATATCTTGAATTTTGAGCCTATAAACTTGAGGAAAAGCCTATATTAGGAAGATAACTAAGACCAGTTCGGCAATTGTAACAAATATTGTTAAGGGAATTTTCTTTGATGTTGGTAGATTAGGGTTTCTGGAAGAAAGTCATTTGTGACGTGACTTTGATTAAGCAAATGATATCCAATGGCTATGAAACTTTCCAGATATCAAGGTTTAATTTGATGGGTCATATAGGTCAATTGGACCAATGTACCATGAGTTATGAATTTTTGAAGTTAGCTTTGAAATCTGGAACCTTTTTTAGACTAGTGTGTATTAAATATTGATTCTGGAATAGTTGAAATGTAATTGACTATGTGAGGTATTTTTCCTTGAATACAGACTTAATAATGATTACATAACCTTTTGAATCACCATAATTGGACGCTTTTACAATGAGATATGAATTTTCAAAGTTGGTGGAAAATTCTACCAGATTTGGATTGTTTTGTGAAAATGAGTTTTATAGAGGGGTAAAATGGTCAAAATTGCCGCCTCATCATCACTCAAAGTCGGTTAGCACATAATATGAATTATGTTGCTAACCTTAAGACTCTTGATATTGAGTTGGGATATGATTTAGATCTCCACCTGTGATACGGGAATACATAGAGGAGCTGTATTAGAAAGCATCTGGTACTGTTTACATTTTCTTGTTTGGACAGTATTTAACATTTCTGGGGAGCCAGATACCTTGTACTATGATTAGTACATATATGAGTTGTTGATACATAGTAATATATGGATTAGTATTGGCATTAGTGTCCTTCATCCAATATGCACTTTGAGGTTAAGCATGCTTGGGGAAGAAAAATTCTAATGGGTGACCTCTTGGGAATTATCATAGGAATTTGTAGTCCTTTGATTTAAAGCCTAAACGGATTAATATATGAAACATGGTGATTCTTAGGGATACCATGGGAATGTTGGAATGAGTATGGATAAGTTTGAATTTGATCTAAGCTGAAATAGTGCCTAGGTCAAAATGTAAATATAGTTGCTCTAGGTTCCAATACCTAAAAGTAGGAACCTTATGAATGATGATTGATGTTGCGTTGGTCGATTTCCTTAATGGCAAGTGAACCAGTTGAACAAGTAATAAAGAGTAAGTAGAGTATTGTCCCACAGAGACTAAGATACTGAATGATGACGCCGAATTACAGAATTAGTTGTGTATAACAAGAAAATAAAATCTGATTAGTTTGAGAGTTTTTATAGTTATACTAATAAACAAGAAAATAACCAAATGATTATAGTCGTAAGAAGATATCAGTAAAAAGATAGACTGAGCTCAGAATCCTTCTTAAGCACATCAATCCCCCAGTTGCCTATACACATTGCTATAGCATTTATGCTGCACAGCTCTCGCAATGCTACAACATAAACACCCTTTACAATGTTATTTAGTTAATCTACCACTCTAGTCTACCGAAACTCTCACGTTTGATACATACGATCCTAACTTACTTCTCCCATATGCCTATGGCGATTTTCTAGTTAGATTATCATTACAAATCAAGGTGTTATGATTATGAGTGGTAGACCCATTCCTGAAGTCTACAATAATAGGTCAAGCCTTGCACCAGGCTGCCTAGCAATCATTGTTTCTTAGATGTCTAACCCCGACTCCTTCTCAGTAAGCCGAGGCCACTGATCTCATCCTTAGCTCTCACTAATCGATAAGAAATTAAATTACTGATAAGCAAACTAAATGTATTGAATTAAGAACTAGCAACTGGGTTTATTCCAAACTTAGGAAATCATCCTCGCTCAGCCACAGGAGGTTTAGTTCATGCGCGAGGGAATCACTAAAGCAGATCACATGAGAATAGCCCATGACCAAAAGATTAACTAGAATTAAATAAAGAAAAACAGAAAGCTTGATGGAGGTTCCGACGGCATGGAAGAAGCCCTGTCACGTCACCACTCCACGTCTTCTTGCCTCCGTCTCACTGCAAGGAGGGACGCTGGGTTCTCTTGGAGTTCTCGTGCCTTGTAACTTCTCTCACTCTTCTTTTCGAGTCTGGCCGTATGGGAATGGTCCTTGACTCTTGACGACTTCGACTACCTTTAGGGTTTGCTATTGTTTCCTTATATAATCCGATCTACTTGTGACGTACGTCCAGAAACTGGGCCTTTCCAAATCTGTCGAGGTCCAATCGTAATCTCTCTTTTCAATCTCGATAGATTGATTCTGCTGATTCTACGGGATTCTTCAAATCTTAGTTTCCATTCTCTGCATCTTTTATTCCAATACATCAGCAATCTAACCGTTGTTCTTTTCCACTTAACGACCTGTGTTATGCGTATTTCTTATAAAACCTCAAAACTAGTTTTTTTCTCAACACATGTTTAAGATGTATGTGAGATTCATCCTTAAGTTCCCTATATATGAATTAATGCATTTTTGCTCAGATTAAATGCAACTAAGCTCATATTGACCATACAATACAGTCATATAATACAGGAAAAACATGGTATAAATAGTACTCATCAGCTGACAGCATGTTTATTGGGTATGGTTGAAATCTCAAGGTAGTAACAAAAGATCTTCTCAGTTTGGATAGTGTAGTTATCAAAGACCTTCAGAGTCTCGAGCATTTACCTAGTGTGGTAAATTCCACCCGTGAAGGAGTTGCAGTGGACCACAAGTTTGTTATTCATGCCATAAACTAGGCCATTATAGCCGAGATTGCCCACTGCGTGTAGCTGAGAAGAGTCCTTAAATCAAGGAAGGGTTTTTGTGCTAACTCGTGAGGAGGCTAAGAAATCTCTGGAGATGATCTAAGGTGTCATTTCTTTAAATGGTAATTTATTGCAAGATTTATTTGATTCGGGAGCTAGTCATTCTTTTATTGCATATGACTGTGCTAAACAACTAGGAATGAGTACCCATAAATTACCCTATGATCTGATTGTGTCTACTCCACTTGGTGTTAAGTCTGTAGCCACTGATGTATGCTTAAATTTCATTGTGAATGCTGATGAGCATGAAAAAATTGTAAGTGACAGGTTCAAACCATTATTGCACACGTTAGAAGTTGAAAAGGAGCAGTCGGAAGCAGTGGTGGGTAATGAAAGGGTACTTTGTTCTCATGCTGATGATTGAAAAACAAAAAAGCATAGAGTATTCTTATCATGAGTGTGGGGAAAGTGAAAGGTTGGGACCGTTTAGTTGGCACTTATTTAAGAGACCGTTATGTTGTTTTGCTAATATGAAGTTGGAAGACAAATAATTTATTTGTCCATCTAATGTTTCATGACGTTTATACTGCAAGAACCGTCTATCTTGTGAAACAATATATGATGGTTACAAAGTACAACCGTTATGTATTTATAAGGTAATCTAATAAGTAACTGTTTTTACTTAACAATTATAATGTATATGCCTTTTTTTTTTTCAAAAAAAAAAAGACAAAGTAAATTGACAAACTAAAAATAAAAAGTGACGGAGATGTTTTAAGAATTTGATATATTATCAAATTCTTCCTTCTCCAGTAACTTGTTCACCTTCTTGTTCAAAGAGCCGGCAAGAGAGGTAAGTTCCTTCATACACTGGTTCATACATCCTTGCTATCGCATGTCACTACAAAAAAACCGGTCATTTGTAGCGGTTAAAAATACACATTAGTAGCGGTTTTAAACGTGACAAATGACATTTGTCGCGGTTACTAAAACCGCCACAAAAACGACCAAACAAGAAAATTTGTAGCGGTTAAAAAAAACCGCTACTCAACGCACATAAACCGCCACTATATAAGGCTAAGCCGGCAACTAATGAACACATTAGTCGCGGTCAAAAAACCGCTACAAATTTTTCCCGCCATTAAATTTGTCGCTATTAAGGTCGCGGTCAAAAAACCGCTACAAAACATTCGGCCATCACATTTGTCGCGGTCATTAAACCGTGACAAATTTGTTTAAATAATTTTTTGTCGCGGTTATACAACCGTGACCATTTTCAAGCCATTATTCTTTAAAAAATTTTGCCGCTTTTTTTATTTGTAGCGGTTTTTAAAACCGTGACAAAGGTGTCAAAACAATTTTTTGTCGCGGTGATATCACCGTGACCAAATTCCCGCCCTAATTTTTAAATTTCAGATGTCCCTCGTTATTTTCGTTTTTGTAGCGGTGTCATAACCGCGACAAAAAGATGAAATTGAAAAAAAAAATTTACAAAAATTTTTGTGATTATAAAATGTTGAATTAATAAAAATTTATATTTTTACTAATTATAAATGGATATTAACATTTGATAGAAAACTGTATAAGATGTCTTTAAATGTGTAAAAGAATGAGAATCAACAATTTATGAGTTAGTTAAATAAAATGAATTTCAAAAAACAAAAATGTGGGAAAGTTGATCAAAGAATAAGTAGGTGAAAGTAGAAAGAAAGTTGAGAATTGACAAAATATACCGTAAAATAAGAGAAAATAATATCATCAGGTAGAAGAAAAAACAAATATTTCGAGAATGGCTAGATTTGATGAAGTTTAGAGACACTTACCCCATCCAAACACTTTGCCTCGTTCAGAAAACGTGAAAATATAAGAGAGAAAACGTGAAAATATAAGAGAAAAGAGAGAAAACATATAATTATAGCGGTTGGTGGCGAGGTATTTATTTTGATCTCGGTGCAACATTTTGTAGCGGTTGTTGTGTCGGTTTTGTAGCGGTTAGTTTGGTAGCGGTTTTATCTAAGTAGTAGCGGTTATTAACCGCTACAAATCAAATTTTGGTAGCGGTTATTTTTATTCTTGTAGCGGTCATGAACCGCTACAAAATAATTTTTTTACATTTTTTTAAAAAATAAAATAAAAGGAAGAGAAGGGATAATTTTTCGTCTCAATCTGCGTCAAGCATCCCTACAAAAAAAGTTTGTATAAAAAGTTATGTTTGAGTTGAATTTAGAATAAGACATATATAAAACTTTTGTGAAATCAAAATTTTTATATTTCATATTGCGTCTATTTAAAAACGTAGAACTATAGGTAAAGTGTCATCGCCGTCTGGGAAGAAGTTTTCAAAGCGGCGGGTGGAGCGGCTCACAATCGTAGGCGACGTTCTCACCATCGCCCATGTCATAAAGGTCCCGAGGCTTTAGGTGAACCACCATATTCCAATCCCCGTGCCTCTCATCGGCGACATAATAAACCCGATGGGCCTCGAGGCGAGAATATACGGCTCGTTATCTTCGACCGACCGGTGTGAATAGGGCGAGAGAAATTCAGCGATGTGATGCCTAAGTCATCAGTCGTGAGTCCCCGGGACGTTGTCGTATTCGCCCACAAACACTTGAACAGCGTCACAGAGAAAATGCCTTGGTAAGTTATCCTGACCACATCAAGTAGCTTTCCATAATACGGGACGTCACCGAACTGCATGTTCCCGTCTTTCTGCTCGCATAACTCCTCGTCCCAAACGTGCCATATACACCCGAGTTTTGGGTGAGCAATCCACGATCTCGTGAAACCGTGCAAAACTTGAAGCCATTCACATTGTATGCCGTAAATCTTTGGGCGTGGTCAAGCGGGCGAGTGCGAGAGCTCGAATACCTGGCGAGTGGGGGTTGTGGTCATTCATTATTCTCCTCCTAAACCAACCCCGGAATTCTCTGTGGACCTTTCTATCAATTTCGGAGGATGTACGTGAACGGATCCTCAGCGACGCTTCACATGACTCCCTGAATTCCCTACAATTTAAACATGCGATGACGAGCAATAAATGTGCCTATAAAATGTCGGGAAACATATAGGATAACAAATATATCTGTGTGCAATCCTTGCGAAGGTACGGTTCAACTTGAGTGCAATTGATCAAGACATGTCTATGTGCTTGAAACTTCTCAAGTGCCGTGAGTTTGAAGTTCTCACATCCGCCATGCTTGGTTTACCAACACGAGGGAATAACAACTCTGAAGCTGCTGGCTCTGGGTCTGGCTCAGGACAATCGTCCACACGAGGCGGCCGGTTGAATGACGTCTCAATGTCATCAAGGTACCTGGAACAAAAATATAAGACCTCATCCCCAATATAACCTTCTGCTATTGAACCTTCAGGCCACGCCTTATTCCTCACGTAAGATTTCGGTTTCCCAAGGAACCTATAAAGTAATGAGGAAAAATGTCGATACATCAATGGTTAAACATGCGACTAGGAAGTAATATAATGCTGAAGTAATTAATTTTAAAAGAGTACCTCTCAATAGGATACATCCATCGGTAGTGAACCGGGCCGAGAAAGCTTTGTTTCGTGAACAAGGTGTCTTGTCGGGTGAACCATGACCGTGAAAAATGAAGGAGGAAAGATCATCTCCAAATGGCACGGCGTAAGAATGATTTGCTGTCGCTGTAACCGGTCGAGCTCCTCCACGATCAACACCTTGGAACACAACTTCCGAAAGAAAGTACAAAGCTCGACCAAAACGATCGACACATCGAGAGGCGAGTGTATTTTTTATGGCCGGCGGAAGTAAGCTGCTGCATAAGCACATGTGAGTCATGACTCTTCATTGATAACCTTCCGAGCCTCGCACGTCCACACATCGTGAAATGTTGCTTGAATACCGTCGGGAACTTTTATTTTCTTCAAAGTGGCGAGGAAGATTTCCTTATTCGGTTTTGTCAGGGTGAATTTTGCCGGTTGAAATCTGTCATGCTCATCCGGCCACGCGTCTGCACGAACCCCCATCTCCCATAAATCTTTCCTCGCTTGAAGATGATCTTTTGACTTGCCTGGTTCATTCATAATCGTGTACAACACATTGTCGCACACATTCTTTTCAATGTGCATGACATCCAGACTATGTCGGAGCAAATTATCTTTCCAATACGGAAGAGTGAAGAAGACGCTTATCTTCCGCCATTCTTTGGGTCCGGAACCGAAGCCCGACCGTCTTTGTCCGGCCTTTGCTGGATCGTCTTTCTTCCCATTCTCAAAATCAACATCCACAATCTGCTCTATGATCTACGCCGGATAATATGCGAGGAGGTCCTCTTTTTTTCCTGTTGCCCATTGAAACGGTTGCGTTGCAACCTAAACTGTGCGTACCATCGAGAAACCTCCGGTGACCCATGAAGCACCACTTTTTGTGGGGAAGGCACACCGAGTCGAGTCAAAATTGCAAGCCGGACACGCAAGGCCGGTATGCACATTCCACCGGATAATGTTCCCGGTCGGGGAAGTCAGCGATAGTCCACATCAACGCCGCACGCAAGTTGAAGAGTGTCTTCTCGTGCGCGTCATACGTCTCGACGCCTACGTTCCACAACTCCACCAACTCCTTGATAGCGGTTGTAGATACACATCGATGTCATTTCCGGTGCCTTTTTGCCTGGAATGATCATGGACATAATGAAGGAGCTGTTTCATACACATCCAAGGGGGCAAGTTGTAAGGTATCAAAACAAGCGGCCATATACTATAACTTGTGCTAAGATTACCAAACGGATTAAAACCATCGGTGGCCAAAGCAAGACGAACATTTCTAGAGTCCGCTGCGAAATCGGGAAAGTCGAGTCGAACGCTTTCCACGCTTCACCATCACGTGGATGTCCGAGTTTACCATCTTCGTTCTTGTCGGCTTCATGCCACCTCATATGCTCAGTTGTCTTGGACGACATAAATAATCTTTGTAATCGAGGTTTTAAAGGAAAGTACTCGAGAATCTTTGCGGGTTTCTTCTTCTCGCTTTTTCCCTTCGAAGCATCCGAACCTCGAAGTGTGACACTTCTTACAAGTCTCCCTCCGAGCGTCCTCCCCAATAAAGCATGCGTCGTTGGGCGGGCATCAATTTTTTCGTAGTTCAATCCCAATTTGTTGATTATCTTCTTGGCCTCGTAGAAGGTTGTGGGAATGTCCACGTCGGGGAAAGCATCTCGTAGTAATTCCAACAACATCGACATCGCCTTATCGTGATGCCACACATGCACTTGATATGGTACAATTTGATCGAAAGGATAATTTTGAATATTTCGACAACCTTGATACGACGAAGGACGATCGCTCTCATCCATGAGGCTGAAAAATTCCGAGCCGCTTCATTCTTGAAGAAAAGCGGTTCGAGGACCCTTCACTTACGTCGTGAAGTTGTCGTCTTGAACACCAAAAGCGTCGCGAACAGCTTCATTAACCGGATCATCTTGATTTATTTGATTTCCTACTTGTGAGGTTTGAGGAAGATGATCCCCATATCCCATACCACGTTTCTCACCATGAACATCCCAGAATGTATATGCTTCTGGAAAAGGCTTAATAAGTAGATGTTCCATAGCACCTTCTCGTGTTTGCCACTTCTTAAACTTGCATCTACAACAAGGACACACGATCTTGCCATTAATGCTAGCGTGAGAGAAGGCGAAATCTATGAAATTTTTCAATCCCGCTAAATATACGGGAGAAGCTACGCGGCATCTTGATCCATGACTTATCCATCGTAGTAAACAAAGCTAGGAAAGCATACAAATGTGGAGACAATGTTTAATTACTATCATCTCAGAACTGGAGATGTTTAAATGCAACAGGGGACAATTTGTAGCGGTTACAAAACCGCGACATCCACCGCAACGAAATTTACATTTGTCGCGGTTCCTTAACCGCGACAAATTGAATAAAAAATCCGCCTTTACCTAGTAGCGGTTTTATAACCGCTACGAATTCGATACCAAATGATGACCGTTATTACATTTTGGCGGTTTTTTCTTTGAAATTCAAAATTTGTCGCGGTTCTTCATTGAAACCGCGACTAATATATTTTGTGGCGGTGAAACTCTAAAACCGCTACTAATGTATTAAAATTTAAAAATTTTTAAAATGTAAATTTTTAATAAAAATCATATTTTAATAAAATTTAAATTTTCATAACATTAGAAAAAAAAAAGATAACAAATGTTTAAATTGTAAAAATCTACGAAAAAAAGAAAACAAGTAATTACATTTAATAAAATTGTCATCAAACATCCGGGGCATACAAAAGAAGAACTAACTATCGGGAGCCCGATGATCGATCTGTCTCGGGGTGGTCTCTCTCGGGCGGCGCGAGCTCGACGAGGTAACATCATCCTCCTCCTCACCAAAAAGCATGTTCGGAGGGGGCGGGGGAGGCGGGGAGCCGAAGGGGAATCCTCGAAGATGAACGGAGGGGAGGCTCGGGAGACGGAAGCGTACGTCGGCGGCAACTCGTCAAGGCCCCGCAATTGACCGCGCGGCTTTGCTTCGAGTAGCGAACCAACCTGTTGAGGCTCTCGCATGCGCCTAGTCTTGGCCTCATTCCTCGCGATGCTGCGGCCCGCTCGACAACTGCGCGGCAACTTTCTCGGCAATCATCGCATCAACCGCCTCGGGTTGTTGTTGCTTTCGAGCCGGAGGTCCGCGCCGGAGGAGGAGGCCTTGCCGTACACCATGCTAGGCACGGCGCCTAGCCCAAAGCCCCTAACACGGCCGGGATGCTCGACGGGGCCCACACCGGCTTTCAAAGTGGCCGTAGGATCAATAGAACCCCGTGACTCGGGGCCGCGACGCTCGTATCTCTTTGGCGGCTCGCTCAATCCGGTGCCCGCACATATTTCATAAAACATTAATCAAACAATTAAATTAAATTAAGTTAAATTAATATTTTTTTAACTTACTATTATCTCCTCGCTTCGCAGAGATCGGCGTCCCATCACGGTGTCTATGTGTGCGTGTCCACAACTCCCCATAGTCCGTCGACGGTTCTCCTCCCGAGCCTTCTCTTGCTAAAAGAATATAAACTTTGTTATTTCTAAAACGAAACAATAATCATTTAACATACGATGAATTTAGCTTTTAATATACCATCTGTTTGTAGGTCACAAACAAACGTCTTGGATCCGACGTGTGATTGACCCTTTGAGCTGCCCTGGATCCGGTGTTCCTCTGCGATAGAGCCGCAAAATAAATTAGTTGTTTGTGCAATTTAGGTACAATAGAAGTGTAGTCAATGTATTTTACTCTAATTAAACCAAATCTATATTTTACTCTATATTTAAATTTTTAAACTACATTCAAACAAAATTAATTAGAACAAATTTTCAACTACATTCAAAACTAAACTATATTAATTAAAAAACGTACTGTCATTTGGACTCCTCCTATATTGGACAAAAGCTGCCCATTCATTTGGCTCCACGCCGTCCGGGACGTTTGCCATCGGTTGTTGCACGGGCATAGTCCCATCTCCATTTCGGGTCGTACGTACGACCCCTCCGGCTTTTCCACGCTTCTCCCATCTTCATCTTGACATACCTCTTCGCGTTGGCTCGCAGTTTAAACTTTTTCTACATTATAAAATAATTAGTAATTAGTAATTAATTAATAATTATTTAAGAAATATATAACGAAATGAGCCACAATTTATACACCTTAAAACTATTAACATGTAAAATTTAATTACACAACATAACTTACCCGCACAATGTCCTCGAACGCCCTATCCTTGTTTTCCTTCGGGACCTTTTTCCGATCGTGGAAATAGATTGGGAACCATGCCCAATTCCCACCTAACGCGTGAGGTATCGGTTTAACAGTGGCCACCGGTCCCGTCGGCTGGTCCGTGTCCGTGTTCCGAGGGGACTATCACGCGATAGTTGTCCCCCTCCCGACTCGACTCGGCGTATGAAGATCCGGCGTCCTCCGCTGACGTTCCCATGTGGATCTGCATAATTATAACAAAATTGTTATATTGTATTTAAATTTAAATTTTATTTGTTTCCAATAAATTACTTATACTTACCTTCGACATCCACCGCAAATCCGGTGGAACGAGAAGACGACGGTCGGGGTTCCCTTGCTCCCGCTCGTTCTCCTCATCGAGAAACCGCTCTCGCTTCATTTAAGGGAAACTCAATGTCGATGTCCGGATTTTCCTCGTGAGGATGTCCTCAATCGATAGAGTTACGCCTCGACCTCCACCTACGGTCTCATGTAGGGTCGCTGGGCTTGGGATTGGCTGATTTACAAAGAGCTCATCAAACTCATTCCCAACCTGAGGGGGCTGAAGAGGGTTATCTCGGCGAGGGGCGGGATATTTACTCTAGGAGGCTGAATGGTGATATTTAGAGTCCCACGACCTCTCCTACGGCCCCCGCACTACTACTACCACCCCCGATAAACTTTTTCGGTGGTTCAACCGCCTTTCCTTTTCCTTTATCGGGAGAAACCATGATGTTGAAAGGTAAAAGCGAAAAGAGAGAAGTGAAAAAAGAGAGGAAACGACGCGCGTGAATTTCAAAGGTGAGAAGGTATAATAACCGCTACAATTAGTCGCGGTTATAGCCAAATAACCGTTACAAAATTAATAACCGCGTGATTTGTGTAGCGGTTTTATCTAAGACCGCCACTAAAGCCGCGACAAATGTGCCTCGTTCGGGTGACAATTTGTAGCGGTTACGTAAAACCGTTACCAAATTAATAACCGCGTGATATTTGTAGCGGTTATGCAAAGACCGCTACGTCCGCCGCGACAAATGTTCCTCGTTCTATGTGAATATTTGTAGCGGTTATACAAACCGCTACAAAAGTTAACTTCAGTATCGGTTATTACCAAAACCGCTACGAGATCTTAATATATTTTTTTAAAAAATTTCCAAACTAATTAGTTTGATTTATCAAAAATCAAACTAATTAGTTTGGATTTTTTCTTTATTATAATCAAAGCATTCTCAATTATTTTCTTTAATTTCGTTATAAAATTAGAAATGACAAGTCTATTGAAAATTGTCCAACATGCTCGTGAATATTCGGATTCGGTATAGCCACCGATCTCCCGGGAAAAACTCACTCGACTCATTTTGATCGAGATATTTGCCGAGACAAAGGTGGCTAGTATTGAACCCAATATTCGATGGCGTGTTAGACATATTTAGAGGAGTAGAAGTCTTGGTCAATGAATATCCGAATCGGATTGTCACCGAAGGAACCTTCTCGCTTGAACGATGAGAAGACGAGACAAATATCTCAAAGACTCATCTCCGAGATCGGTCGCGAGATATATGCCCGTCTTATGTTTTTGAGAACAAAGCCAAGAATGCTCTTTCAGCGACAAAGCTAGATTTAGAATATTTTTAAACATTATAATTGTTGTACGGATGGAATTGGCTATTTATAGAATAAATTTTGTAGCGGTTATTGTGAGAACCGCTACCAAATTTGAATTTTTGACGCGGTCAACGTGTCGCTTTCTTCTAACCGTGACAAAGGTGTGTCGTTTCGTGATTTGGTAGCGGTTATTTTGACATAACCGCTACGAAACAACCGCGACGGACTTCGCGCCATAATCGCCAAGGTGGCGCCATATTTGTAACTTGAGTTGGGTTTTGTGAACCGTGACAAAAAGCGAAGCAAAATGGTCAGCATTTTGGCGGCAATGCTTAGTTACTAATTTGTGGCGGTTTTGGTTTAAACCGCTACTAATTTGTTCATTTGTAGCGGTTGTTCTTGACCGCTACAAGATCACCGCGACAAACGTTACGTTTTTTTTGTAGTGTGTAAACCTAAACCCAATAATGAAGCTCATAGTTTGCATGAACGAGACCTACAATGCTTGTCGGCGGAAGGAGTTCATCTTTTGGTTTTTTGCTAGATGATGAATCAAATGTTCTCTTGCATTTGTCCATGATGTTTTGTTGGAACATAAGTTGGCTTTGAATAGTTGAAATTGAAGTAGAGAAGTGGAGTTCAGTGTCCTAAGGTTTATAAATGGTGATAGTTAATTCTTAATAATTATTATGTATTTGACATTTTTTTAATTTATTATTAACTTAATGTTTATTAACCTAGAACCGTTATTTATTTGCATAGTCTTCTACTAATAATGAGTCTTACTTAATAACCATTATGTATTTGTATTGAGGATCCAAACCATATAGTGCCCCTCCTCCCAAGCTCTTTTCTCTTGTTCCATCTCATCCTTCGGCGCAATAGATAGATTGGCGGAGGGGGAAAAGGAGTTGGCAATGGCGGAGAGGGCGGTGCATGGTTAGGATCTTTAGTACTTGAGTCATTTATTGCCACCAACAAGCCTTAAGGAGGAGGAGGGGGCAATGACAACGAAGGAGTTTCCTGGGATCTTAAATGATGAAGGAGAGAAGAAGGAGGTTGATAAAGAAAATATGTAAGAATAATCACAAGGGTCAAGAAATAGATGAGTTTAAATAGAGGTCTAATGAATTACGAAGAGTTATGAGTTACGACTTATGAAGGTCTAACAGGATTATGAGAGGTTATGAGTTATGACATTGAAAGTCCATATGTTATGAAGGGTTATGAAATAAATGGTTAGATGATGGTTGTTTCTTAAGACATATATGTTTTTTCTTCAATGATATAATAAGTGTTGGAAGTTGAATCATTTGTAAGTGTTACATGATGGTTATGTTTCTTAAGAACCGTCTTTTTTGTTAATAAATAAATGACAGTTGTTAGATTTTTTTTTTTTTTTTTTTTTTTTTTTTTGCGTTTTTGCGAATTGTGCCTCACAATATATGATTACATGGATAATTAACCATTACGTTTAAGCATTATATATCCTTGTGCAACCTCTACCTTGACATGCCTGACGTTTATTAGCTATAAGCTTTATGTATTAAGAGTGATAAATGCCAAAATATGTTGTAATGATTGTTTAATATTAACTCGAGTATTGTGTATTTTCTTATGAATTAAGTTGGGTGAATAGGAAGAAGGTGAAGAGCAATAAGTATCCTTGCAAGAAAGATTATAAATATATTTTGATTTGTTGTAATGTTCTCACTTTGTTATGAAAATCGCGTTTTAAATCGTGGTATCGTACGAAATCGCGATTTCCAGAAACCACACGATCCAGGTATCCATAAAAATCACAGATTGCATTGGAACGTTAGGATCGACGGGAAATCGTAGCAATCGCTAGGATCGACAGGAAATAATGATCCTATTAGGTGAAAGATTTGGAGAAAGATTGAAAAATAGATCTGGAGATGTTTGTTGTTGAAGGTGCTCTCAGATGAAAGATTTAGAGAGAGATCGAAAAATAAAAGCAGCAGACAAGAGATTTAAAATTCAAAACATTACTTTCTAACCCAAAAATAAGATGAGGCGAAACTCGGTGTCCAAAAGAAGAAGAAGACAACAACCCGACAATAAGAAGAAGAAAATGAAGAAGATGAAGATTCCAACATTAGAGCTTCACAGAAGAGAAACTGAAATAGGATGTAAATGCAAGATGGAGTTTGATTCTTGAACTGAGAGATGCGCCAGGCTGGAGTCGGAACAGGAAAAACCAAGTGAAATACTGAAATGGCCACTAGTTTTTTTTGCTCGAAAAATGCCCACCAGTTGATGTACTAAAATTTCAATGTATCCTTCAAATATCCATCAGATAAAGCAAGGAAAGAAAAACCCATGGATAAAGCATATCACCTTCCAACTTTCTTTTTTTTTTTTTACCCAAAGGAAATATATCTTTTCAGTAATAATAACCCTCCTGACATAACACATAGCATGTAGCAAGCATTCTTGCATATAGGAAATTTTTCTTTTCTAAATCTCTTTTACTTTATTGAGCCAAAAAATAAATCTTTTTTACTTTAGCTTTGACATGACATACCCATTTTCCCACTTATCTAAATTACTCTGATTACTAAAAATATAAATAAAATTTGAAGAGAATATAGAAAGTAAAAGTTGGCTCATCTATTTGTTATTGAAAATATATATATATATATATATATAAATTACTTCTTCTTTTTTTACTTTATATCTTAGGTAATAGAATCTTACGATCCGTGTCGATCCCACGATTTACTATCTTCACACCTTCTCCCAATCTTGTATAAGATCTCGATTTTAATAACATTGAATGTTCTATATATGAATGAATGTAGATATATATTGTGATTCGTTCTACACGTACAAATGTATACACGAGGGATATTGAAAGCAGAAACCACCCCCAATTTTTTTTTAAAGAAAAATTTAGCTTCAATCAATCTCTATTGTTATATAACAATCATTATTTATGTCAACTATATATAACGGTTGTTATAGTGGAACTGTTATGTATTATCCAAATATTACCATGTATTATGATGGTTGTTCACATGTGCCCGTTAATTATTATCACAAAAAAGTAGCATATCATGGTTTTACCAAGCTTCCATACATAATGGATGTTATATTATAACTGTTTTAATAGGTTCGAAATGGTTCAAGATCATAATGTATCTGCACCGTGCTTTTATAGCACTGATATATATGACGGTTAAGAACAGTCATATATGTCTGATAATGACTGTTATATATCATGATTTATGTACTAGTCAATCTTTCTAACAAACCTCAATTCAAGGGTTGATCACTTGGGCATGTCCCACTCCTCTTTCTCATACTTATGATTCACAGGCCATTTATAATGACACAAGTCATATATTTTGCTTGTCCCAAAGCAAATTAAAATATATATAACACTTTCATGACTTCCACACACACCACATAAAAATGGGACGTACACACATCGTCACAAATACATCTTCCCTTCAAACACAATTTATCCATGTTTTTTTAAAAGCAAAACAGTACGGCCAAAATCCCAGAGTCACAAAAACTGAAACCCTTCATTATTCCACTATATCACCAATTTAACTTAACTAGCTAGCAAAGACCACAATCTCTCATTCCAATTTATTGGCATTTCTTGCATTTCTTGTTCTTCTTAGTTCTTTTGGAAACTGCAAGTGGTGGAATACTCTGTTCATGCCTGAACACATTTTCTGGATCAACCTTACTCTTTATCTTCACTAATCTCTCAAAATTACCCTTAAAGTACATTTTCCCCCAGGCACTCGCTTTTTCATAGCTTGTCCCATTGTTTTTGTTCATGCCCAGATCAAGATCTCTGTAATTCACATATGCTTCTCTAGGCGATTTCGATGCATAAGTCGCCATATAATCATAAAGCCCTCTCATCCAATTTATATGTTTTGTAGCATCTTCATATTTGTTTTCCCACAGTGTAACATACTGTATTTTGTACAGTATTCCATTTCTGTGAGGGAAAGGACTTTTAGATTCTGGAAACTTGCTCATCATTCCTCCATAAGGGTTCCAGATCATCAACGGGCTTTCTTCTTCTAGAAGCTTCTTCCACAAACCTTCAAGCCCAGATTCTGGAATTGGGTCTCGAACGAAATCAGATTTGGCTTTGAAGTAGTTCTTGAACGTTGGTTTGCCCTGAAGAAGAACTTCTGGGGGAGTATGGTTTGGAAAGCCCGCGAAGTAAAGCACAGATTTGATCCAACTTGTTTCGAGGCAGTCTTTGATTGTTATACCAAGTTCAGGGAAGCTTTTTCTCATCACTTGAAGGAGTCTTTTGGAATCTCCCAGGAAAAGTGCGTTATATGAAGTTGATATTGTTCTACCAGTGGCTTTGTTACCACTTGGTTGAATCAATACTCTAATGAACAAATCCTCGTCAATGAAAGGTGCCACCTGTCATAGATTGATAGATAAAAGCTTCAATCACCGGTGTAATATTATATTTGTTCTTGCACACACTTCAAGTCTTTTTCTTTAATAAAAGTAAAAGTGCAAGGAAATTATTGAGTCATAAAGTTACTGTAGAAATTTGGAAGGAAAAAGACCCATGATGTGACTAAAAGAGATCCAATCTTAACAACTATAGGACATTATATGTTAAGAAATTTCAAATTTGGTTGGGTTTGTTAATTATGGAAATCGTTTTGGTAAAAAATTTAGAATTTTACCCAAAATATCCCTTCAGTAATCATTTAAATTTGACGGTGAAGTTTGCCATATGAGGAGAGAGATTATTAGGTGATATATGACATAGTGACATACTGAGAAAAATTATGCAAAAGGTAATATGGGAAAAAATATTTAATGGATTAGATTGGAAAAGGTAATACGGGAAAAAATATTTAATGGATGAGACCATGATACATTAGATTAAAGTCACATATTTAAAATTTAAACACATCCAACTCTTTCTTTATTTCTTTTTTTTTTCTTTTTTGGTCGAAAACATCTAACTCTTTCACTATTAGTCTTTCTTTAAATTTATGTCAATAATTGCACGAACTATACGCATAGAGATTATTCAAACTAACCTAGGAGTTAGTTAAACCTCTCCAAACTTATAGGCTCTACTTAATTCCCAAATGGAACCCACCACTGTATTTCTCCCCGTTTTTAGCAAAAATCATATTATAACATCTTACCGTTTAAAAATTATAAATAATGTGAATAAAAATAATTCAGAGACTAATGGAAGCACATCACCTGTTGCCATCTATGAAGAAGTGAGGTAGCTCCTTGTTTCAAAGTTTTGGTGACAGTAAAAACGGTCACAGTTTGAGGAACAGGAACAAGCTTGATCTTCCACCACAACAGTATCCCAAAGCTTCCTCCTCCTCCTCCTCTTATAGCCCAAAACAAATCTTCTCCCATTGCTTTTCTGTCCAGAATCCTCCCATTCGCATCCACAATCTTCGCATCTATAACATTATCTGCTCCCAAACCGTACTTCCTCATCATAGAACCGTACGCTCCTCCAGTAATATGCCCGCCAACACCTAAGCTCGAACACAACCCCGCCGGGAAGCCGCGGACGGAGCTCTTCTCAGAAATCCGGTAATACAGCTCGCCGATCGTCGCGCCAGCCTGAACCCATGCTGTGTTGTATTGGATATCGACCTTGATGCCTCGGAGCTTGGCGAGATCAATGACTATGAAAGGTTTCTCGATCTCTGAAACGTAAGACATGCCTTCATAGTCATGGCCTCCACTTCGGACTCTGATGTGAATGTTGAGCTTCTTGGAGCAGATTACAGCGGCTTGGACGTGGGATTCGGAGGCCGGTGTGAAGATGAATTTGGGTTTTGGCGCAGAAGGGAGTATGTAACGGAGGTTTTGGGCGGAGGAATTGAGGACAGTGGTGAAGGAAGAGTTGTATTGGCCGTAGATAGAGGCGAAGAAAGGGAAGGATTTGTCTGAGTATAGAGAGAGACAGTGAGCAAAGCTTTCTTGAAGGGAAGGTCTTGAACATGAAGAGTGAGAAAGTGATGAGAGAAAGAGAAGAAGAACAGAGAAGCGTAATGAGGTTGAAGACAACATTATGCCTGTGTTTGGGCTTTCTACTTCATGTCATGAGCGAGGTGCTTGTGTCTCTATATATAGAACTTAAATCCACTGTAACACTTTTTTTTTTTTTTTTTTTTTTTTTTTTTTTTTTTCAAGGTTTATAAAAATTAGATAAGTTTTTTTTTTTGTTTCTTAGAGCCTGTAAAAATAAAATATTGCATTTTTGTGTGGATAGTGTAATTTGTTTACAGATATTGTTATATATGATATTTTTAAAAATTAATACTTACAAGTATTAAGTAATTAAAATATATTGTATGAAAGCATAAAAATTATTTTTATTGTTTTATATTACATAAAAATTAAAAATAGGAATATAAGATAATAGATCTGTTTGTTGTTGACGTGGAGGGATGGTAGTTGATGTAAGACACACGTCATACATACATACTAGAGTGTTGATGGGTTGTGCTGTTGGTCAGAGGTTAATCTCCAAATATGGGTTAATTAGCCTCGGATTCTAAGTACTGAAGATGTATGACTCTGCTCAAGATTGTACCACAAAACAAGTTAATGTGATCCACTTTGACGGGTCATATACTTGCTTGAGGAAAATACCCGAAAGATTTGCGGAGGATGAAAGTTGAGACCAATAACCTATAAGACCGTCCGTGAGTTTAAATATTGCTGCTGATGTGAGCAACGTTTAGTAAATGATTTATAAATACATCTTTAAGTAGTCTTTGAACTTGAAATTATGCTCTGAAAGCCTGAAATTGGTGAGCCCCTATGGAACCCAACTCACGTTAACTGTTTTGCTATTTAAAAAAAGAATCAAGGCTTAGGACTAAAACATAAATTTACTTCTTATTCTTGAATAATAATTTATGAAATTTAATTAAAGAACCAAAATTGATAGTAATAGTTTTTTTTTTTAATTAATAAAAGGACGTATACTTGCAAATTGGTATTACAAATAATTAATTAAGAAAACATCAGGAAAAAAAAAAATATTTTTTTTCAAATATAATTTGTTGAATTAACTTTAACTAATTTTATTTTTGAAACAATAAAAAAATCATTAACATAGCCAATAAAAAAATCATTAACATAGCCGATAGAACATTTGATGCACTACACTGTGATTTATCTATCTTTAACTTTTCATCAAACATTTGGCTTTATAATAAACGATCTCAAATGTTCTCATCTCTAAGATTCACGCGTCCCTAAAAATTAAAAGTTTTGCCCATGATGAGTTCTGTGCAAAGCAAAATTCCCAGTATTTTTAAAGAGCCCCACAAGTAATTTAAAATAATATTTAGGAAGACCCAACAGATAACACATGCTTATTTATGTATAAACAATAAGAGCCAGCAAGTAATAAAGAAGATGCTGTTTGATTTGTTATTAGATTGTTTGTCTTTTTCTGCAATATATACGTTGTGTTTAATTTTAGAGGCAATGAGTCATCATATTTGGTGTAATTGAATGTGTTACTTTCCTTGGTTATTGTGATATTTAATCGTAATGGCCCATACTTTGATTTCATATCTTACTAATTAAAAATTTCCCTCATCAGTATTGAATAGGTTTGCTTCAATGCATTGCATCAAGATTCCTTCTAATTTTGATGCAATGCCCTCTTGCAAACATTTGGTTGGCACATTTAAGTAATTTTTATGCATTAGGATTCTTCCATATAAGATAATAGGAACTGCACTTTTAAATCACTAATAAATTGATTTAGCGATGGAATTCTGTCGTTGATCAATTAGTGACAATCTTTTACCATAGAATCATCAAATTCCATTGCTAATTTATTTTTTTAGTGCTTCCTCCTCCTACGACGTCCATTGTTCCTGTTCATTTTTGTTTGCAATATCCACCGTCGAACTTCCAAACTTGTTCTTGTTTGCTTGTTGAACTTCCATTGTCAAACTAGTTCTTGTTCACTATGAGGTTTCAGGCATAATTGGAGCGGAACTGAATTCAAAAAATGCATTAAGTACTACTACAGAAATCTTGATATAAGACGGTTATTATCGACAATAAATTATGGTTATGAACTGTCATTTATTTTGAACATGGTTCTAATATAACACATGTTATAGATTGAGTCTCAGTAAGGCCATAATATGCATATTATTATGGTAATAATTAATGGGCACATGTGAACAAATGTCATAATATTTGGCAATTCTTGCATGATATATAACGGTTTCATATTGACAATCGTTATTTATTCAATAACATATATAACGGTTCTTATGTAAAAACCATTACTTTTAATAAAAATAAATAATGGTGCAACGTAGACAACCATTATGTATTTAGTACATTAATTATGGTTTCTAAATCTGAACAATGAATTTTTATAATAAATGACAGTTATTATATAATAACTTTAATATATGGATGTGAAACTCTTCAAGTGAGAGTTTCTAAGGTAGTTTATAATAAAACAATACCTCCCACAACGAGTTGCCATACAATTTGGGATGGATCAAGACATTCTAAACTTTGTGGAAAGAATTAATGGCAATTGTTGACCTATATGTACGATAATGCAACTGTTGACCTATAAACTGTGCCTCTACAGAAGAATTAACCCTGGAAAGCTAAGGCTGAAGGAGAAATATGTACAAATATTTGTATTGGAAATGACACACGGGGTATGCAAACCCTTGAGCACTTGCGGCCTCTGCTATACGGATATTCCTGGATTAATTGCTAAAGAGACACAAGGTATAGATGATAGACTCTTACATTATGAGATATATAGGTCAAGAGTTCAATTGAATCTAGCAAAGACTAGAAAATTTTGATCTAACCCAAATTGCATGACTACTCGATATGGGAAGTACTACTCTATCTCTATCAAATAGAGCGAGACCAAGTAGCTCATAAACTCTCATATTGAAGAGTCTACGACTGATCACAATGTTGAATTCTAGAGCTTTTAACTTGGTCTCACTTGCTCAATGTAAAAACAGGAGAGGAACATTTGATCAAAGACATAATGAGTTTTCCAAAAAAAACATAACTTCACAAAAGTAATTAAATATGCCACCTTGAGTGCTTCATCGCGTTGTGACTTCACATATGCTACAGGTATTCTTTTGTTCAAGTATGACTCTCGGTACAACATAACTAAACTAGTTTATTTATCACATCCCTATTAATCTTTTTGAAGTAACGTTTAGAGATATGAATAGTTCCAAAAAAAAATAGAGGTATTTTCTTAGGGATTGATGTCTCTTGAAGTTACCTAAACAAAGATCAACAATGTAGGAACCTTCAGTTAAAACAATGGTTTGACAACTTCCTGTAATAAGACAAGAACCTTCTATAAGAGTGTTGGTTGATTTCCTTGATGCAAGTGAACCAGTCAAACAAGTAATAAATAGTATGTAGAGTATCGTCCCACAAAGACTGGGATACCAAATGATGACACCGAATTGCAAAATTAGTCGTGTTTAAAAAGAAAATAAATTTGATTGGTTTGAGATTTTTGATAGCTATAGTAATAAACAGGAAAATTAACTAAATGATCGTAGTCGTAAGAAGATATCAGTAATAAGATAGACTGAACTCGGAATCCTTTCTAAGCATATCAATCCCCTAGTTGCCTATACGCATTGCGATAGCATTCATACTTACAGCTCTTGCAAATGCTATAGCATGAACACCCTTTACAATGTTATTCAATTAACCCACCACGTTAATCTATCGAAGCTCTCGCGTTCAATACATACAATCCTATTCTGTACTTCTCTCATATGTCTATGGCGATTTTTCTAGTTGGATTATGAATACAAATCAAGGTGTTATGGTTATGAGCCGTAGACCCATTCCTGAAGTCTACAATAATAGGTCAAGCCTTGCACCAGCCTACCTAGCAATCACTGTTTCTCAAATGTCTAACCCCGACTCCCTCTCAATAAGCCGAGAGCACTGATCTAGCCCTTAGCTCTCACTAATCAACAATAAATTAAGTCATTGATAAGTAAATTGAATATATTAAATTAAGAACTAACAACTGGTTTCATTCTATACTTAGAAAATCATCCTCGTTCAGCCAAAGGAAGTTAGTTCATGACTGACGAGGGAATCACAAAACAAAGTACTACATAATAGTCCATGACAAAAGATTGACTAGCATTAGAATAAAGAAAAAGAAACAGAAAGCTTGATGGAGATTCCGACGGCGTGGAAGAAGCCCTTGTCACGTCACAACTCCACGTCTCACTAAAAGGAAGGATGTTGGGTTCTCTTGGAGTCCTCGTGCTTCGTAACTTCTCTCACTATTCTTTCGAGTCTGGTTGTATAGGATTGGTCCTTGACTCTCAACGACTTCCGACCACATTTAGGGTTGGCTATTGTTTCCTTATATAGTCTGGTCTACTTGCAGTGTACGTTCAACAATCTAGGCCTTTCCTAATCTGTCGAGGTCCGATTGTATCTTTCTTTCCAATCTCGGTAGATTGATTCTGCTGATCCTGCGGGATTCTTCAAATCTTTAGTTTCGATCCTCCGCATCTTCTATTTCGATACATCAGCAATCTATCCGTTATTTTCGACCTGCACTATATTTCTTGAAACAACCTTGACAAATGATCAAGATATATGCCGCATAACACTATGTCACTTACTAGCTATAGCTTCAGGGATGCATTGTGTTGCACATCGATAAAGTTGTCCTGATGCTATAGCATAGTATCGACTATGTTATGCGACTTTCTCATAAAACCTCAAAACTTGCTCTTTCTTAGCACATGTTTAGGATGTAAATGAAATTTATCCTTAAGTTCCCTGTATAATGAATTAATGCTTTTTTGCTCAGATTCAATGCAATTAAGATCATATTCACCATACAATTCAGTCATAAAATATAGGGAAAACATGGCATAAATCATGCTCATCAAATAGAAATATGGGTTTTCTAAAAAATATAACTTCACCATGAATGCTTTATCGCGTTGTAATTTCACAAAGGCAACCCAATCAACTAGGTTGAACAATACAAGAAACAGGAGAGAAATTGGTAGAAGTGAATGTAGGAAGGATAATGCAAAATGGATGAAGAAAATCATAACTATATCTAGCTAGGCTCACAAACAAAAACAACTCACGTGGCAGTCGTTGAGACAAGGGTCAAGTGTATTCATTAGTGTAGTTCTCGATGAGAAGTCGGACAAATTCTTTTTATGGTGAGATTCGACTGAAAACAACTCTCAATTACAAGAAAAGACAACAGGAGTTGTAGGGTTTTCATTTTAGTAGGTTTTGTTCTAATGGACTAAATGTCAAATGTATTCTCTTTCAGACGTTTAAATGGAAGAGGAATAGTAAGTTTTTTTGGGTTATCGTGCTTAAGACTTTACGTCACAATTTTTTTGTAAGTACTATTATTTATTTATTTACATTTATTACGTTTTTTTTATAATAATTGTTATGTATTTCAACTTTTTTACGTGGTATTCTAATAAGTGATGGGTTTTACTTAATAACCATCATGTATTATACTTTTTTTCAAAAAAGAAAAATTATGGTTGATTATGCAACCACCATTTTACGAAAAAATAGAGAAAGTATTTAAAAATTGAAAAATAACAAGTTATGAAGATGTTTTACAAATCTATTGCATCATCGATTCTTCATTCTCTAGTAACTTGTCCACCTCCTAATTCAAAGAGCGAACGAGAGTAGTAAGTTCCTTCAAGCATTGGGCCATATGTCTTTGCTCTCTCAGGTAAACTTGGACCATATGATGGAGCTCGTAGGTTGCATGGATGAGCCCTTCATGGCTTGTTGGCCGAGGGAGTTCATCTTTTGGTTTGTCCTGAGAAGATGAAGCAGAATTTCTCTGGATAAGGGTCTTAAATGCCATAGAAGTTTTCACTCAGGAGTACTGGTAAGACGGAAGTTTTTTTTGGATCAAAAATGACACGGAAGTTTTCGCTGAGGAGCAATTTTGCCCCGGAAGTTTTCACTAAGGAGTAATTTTGCCCTTCTGTCCCCAAATATTAAATTTGGCTATTAGATTAGTCAAAGACCACACATGTTATACCTTGAAAAGGTCAAACTTGGAGCTAAAGAAGGAGATCCTTGAGATGTTGAGCTCAAGGCGGCCGGAATTTGTGAAGTTTAACCGGTCAAAGGGATCGAAAGGTCGATGTCACAAAACCCAAAGGAAGCATCACTTATGATCTAAGCAAATGGTAGTCTATACAAACGTAAATATTATCACTATTGATTTGTTTTTCGACCCAATTTTTGGAACAATTCATTTCTCATTTTGCGTTTCATTTGTGTTTTGTGATAGACCTTTCGGATCCTTTGACCCGTTCAGCTTCACAAATTCTGGCCACCTTGATTTCAACATCGGGAAGGATCTCCTCTCTCGACTCCAAGTTCGACCTTTTCAAGGCATGACATGTGTGGTCTTTGACTGATTTAATAGTCAAATTTAATATTTGGGGATATAGAAGGGAAAAAATTGCTACGTTTTGTAAACTTTCGGGGCAAAATTGCTCCTTAGTGTAAACTTCCAGGGCAAAATTGCTCTTCAGCGAAAACTTCTAGGGCAAAATTGCTCCTCAGCGAAAACTTCCATGGCAAAAATGATACTTCCGGGGCAAAATTGCTATGTGTTGTGAACTTCCGTGGCATTTTTGGTCCAAAAAAAAACTTCCGTCTTACCAGTGCTCCTGAGCGAAAACTTCCGTGGCATTTAAGACCCTTATTCCAATTTCTCTTGCATTTGTCTATAATTTTGGTGAGGAAGAACAAAAGCCTACAGTTTGCTATGAAGTGAAAAAGTGGAGTTCAATTTTTGGATGTTTATATAGAGAGATTTTTGTATATTATCGAGTCATCAAGTACTTTAGATTTAAGGATCATTATATTTTATAAATGGTGACGGTTGGTTTTTAATAACCATTAGGAATTTGAAATGACATTCTAATAGGTGACGAGTTTTTCTTAATAACCACTATGTATTTATCAACCACCATATAACAAGAAAAAATTAAAATAGGTGAATTTAATTAGAGATTTATGAAAATGTACTTTAAATAAGAGTAGTTAGGAAATATAGATATTTTGTAAGTGTTATTGAAAGTTGTTCTTTTTCCCACGCCATGAGTTACATGAAGGTTGTTTCAATAAAATTGTTATTTATTTTTGAATTCATGACTATAGTTATGAAAGAACACTATAAGAACCATTATTTATTTTATTTATGAAGATTTTACTATAAGAACCATTGGATATGTTCTTGTTTTTTTTATAAAATAATTAAAAAGGAAAAAAAAAACAAGAACAATGGAAAGTAGCCTGAATAATTGATGAGATCACTAGGCTACCTATCACTAGAAGATTAGCCAAGATCATTTTTTGGATGATGGCCAATCTCATACTCATCAAGTATGGGGTTGGCCTTCCTATTTATACTGGAGAGGTATCTAGAAAGTCTCCACACAACATGGGTAGTTTGTTGTGCATGCCGCAAATTGCCTCCAATTGAAGAAGCACATGATATGGAGGCTCAATGAAATGGTGAAGACACTTGTAATGTATTACTTTGTTGTTACATATATAATGGTTATTGGAAGAAGTTGTACATTAAGTGTTTTGGAAACATATATTACGGCTCCTAGCTAATAACCGTTAAATATCTACAACAATTTTTTATAAAAATTATGGGGTATTAATATCAATTCTCAAGCAATATTTATTGTCAACCCATTTGCTATAGAATAATAGAACCCAAAAATCGAGATGATCCGATCCAAGATGTACTCAATCACCCGAAAGTATGACATCTTTGCATAGATAGGATTTCTATCTTTGGAACTCGACACATGTATGGTGTTAGCAAAAACAATTACAACACTATTTTGCATTTTGCTTCGATCATCTTGCTCTTTGGTGTAGAAGGAGAACCCATTGATGAATTAGCTTGCATAAGATGTCACTTGATTGCTTGGATCTTATACTAAGAACCTCAATTTCCAAAAAGTGATTTACGATAAGGTCTATACTCGCGAAGGACTTGATCTTAAAATCATGTTGTAAAATGTTTTATTGTATTGTGGTGCACACCACCTTTCTATTTTGTAGGGATTTCCCCTTTAAATTTGATGCATATGGTTGTGCACGTACACGTCAACCTCTTCAAAGTTGTGTAACACATATAAGTGTGCTTACTCCAACTATTGGTTTCAGATGGTTACAAATTTCTTGCCCATGATCCCTTCCCTATCAGTCCTTATTCTCTCATGTCAAGGCACAGGAAGCCCAATATCCCTTGCATCTCTAAGTATGTGGCAAAAAATTTAGCGGCCTCTTCACAGATATAGTGTTCAGCAAGGCAACCCTCTGGACGACTTTGATTTTTTTACAAACCCTTTCATTATCTTTATGAAACGTTCAATTGGGTACATCCACATTAAATAGGTCGGGCCACAAAGTTGTACCTCTCTAACCAAGTGAGTTGTAAGGTGGACCATGATATCAAAGAGTGCTAGAGGAAATTACATGTCAAGCTCACACAATGTGTGTACGATTCGGTTTTGCAATGTTGGAAATTTTTAGGGTCTTTCACTTAACTACAAAGTGACTTAAAAAAGAAACATAACTTGATGATTGTAGCTCGCACCTCACAAGGCAATATACCCCTATTAGATATGATTAGTTTTTTTTCATGTCAAATATAGATACAAGATGCCAAGTATTAAGTGCAAAAAAATTTGCATAATATATTTATCTTTTACATTGACTAACTGCTATATTTAATGTAGATTAGTCAATCAAATATTAGAAGATATCAAATTGAATTATGGATAATGATCAAGAAGAATATTAAGAAATAATCCAAAAGGTTGGATTGATGAAGCGGAAGAAAAACAAAAAGGTTGAAGACATTAGTCAATAAAGTAAGAAGTTATCAAAAGATTTTGAAGACCAACCATGAAGAGATTAAAAAAAGAAAAACTTGCAAAATATATTTGAAATATTAATATTCAAGCTCCTAGTTTTAATATGGAAGTTTTTACAATCAAATGGAAGCTGGAACGATTCAATTCAGAGTTAAAATGAGCTATTTCAAGCTTTACGATGAATAGGAATCAACATGCTACAATACGCTACAAGACCATGAACAAGTGGTTTGTTCTCAAACCTCGAGGTTTGGACTTTAGCATGTAAATTCAATTTAAGTCCAAAACGTCGAAATTGGAGGTTTTCATCCAAAACCGGAGGTTTTCAACACATTAAAAACTGCAGTGCTCTCGGGTTGGCAAAACCTCGAGGTTTCTCACCAAACCTCGAGTTTTGGTTTAAATATGAAAGCTTTGAGAAATCGCGCCAAGCCAAAACCTGGAGGTTTTCTTGGAAACTGGAGGTTTTCAAATCAAAAAACAGGAGTGCTCTCGGGTTGGCAAAACCTTGAGGTTTCTCACCAAACCTTGAGTTTTCACTCAAATGTGAAAAGTTTGAGTTTTTGTGCCAAAACAAACCTGGAGGTTTTAAAGTAAAACCGGAGGTTTTTGGAACCCGGGAAAGCACAAATGCTCTCTCGCCTAGACAAACCTCGAGGTTTGTCCTGAAACCTCGAGTTTTCTCTTAATTGTGGGAACCTTGAGAAAACTGTACTGGACTCAAACCTGAAGGTTTCTCACAAAACCGGAGGTTTTGAAAAACTAGCTAAAACATGAGTTTTCTTTGGCAAGGCAAAACCCCGAGGTTTCTTACCAAACCTCGAGGTTTCACAAAACTTGTGAAACCCGGAATTTTCATGTTAAAACAAACCGGTGCTTTTAGACAAAAACTCGGAGGTTTTCAAATATTCAAAACTTAGGAGACTTTCTGTAAGGCTAAACCTCGAGGTTTTATAGGAAACCTCGAGTTTTCCATTTTCCAGAAATTGCTGAGAAGTCTCTGTGTGATGAAACCTTGAGTTTTCTCTGAAAACCTACGGGTTTGCTCAGTTCAGGAAAACTTGGAAAATTCTTGGCCAATCTCAAACTCAAGTTTACATGTCCAAGTTTGAAGTAAGAATCCAAGTCAAGAAGAATCAGCTCCAAACTCATTGTATTATGTCTCGTTATGATCCGATGAATGAAGGTGTTTCTTGACCGACGCTTTTTGCAACGTCCCGAACTGATCTGTCAACTTTCGAAGGTCATATCTCCCTAGTCTAAACTTTGTTTTGATCCTTTCAAACCTTGATGGGAAGCCTTTTGAGTATACTTTCATATGCCACCGATTTCATCTCAATCCGATTTGTAGTTTGTGAGTTACACTCAAAACATCGAAGCTTGGTTTGTTGTGTGGCGTTAATTTCACTGTCAACTTCAATAATTCATAGATCCTTGATCTGAACTCCTTTGGGCTTGAAGTTTATATAAAAATGATGCATTGGGAGTCTATTTTCATATGCCATTGGTTTCACCTCAATCGCGTCTCTGGTTTGGGAGATATCATCGAATTACCAGACCTCACCCAAGCTGAACGTGAAACAGAGTATACTAGAGTTGCTGATCAGTGCTGAAAACTCGAGTTTTCACTTGGAAAGTCAAGGTTTCCTGGTCCAGAGATACCAGAGATGCTGAAGACACTCAAAACTCAAGTTTTGAGTCCTTAACTCGAGTTTTCTCATCCGAACCTCATTTAACATCACTCTTGGCTTCATTCGAGTAGGAGATCTACAAGTGATCATCAAAACTAATCGTATCTAACAAACATCACTCTTGGCTTCATTCAAGTGGAACATGATTCACTCAAGTGAATTCATTATTCCTGCCACTCTGTTCAACTCTATTCTACAATCAGCATGTATGAGGTTAAACAATTTGGTCATATCTATCAAGCCACATATCTGATTGAAATGAAACTTGTTGCGTATGAAACAAGACTCCTAATGCGTCTCAAAAAACCCATAGCAAGCTCAAAGGAGTTTGGACATAGGTTCAATAATTTGGATGTATCTCACAAATGATATGTCCAATTGAAGTGAAACCAGTTGCATATGAAATTAAACTCAAAATTCATTTCACATAAGCTAAGATCAAACTTAAAGAGGTTTAGACGAAAGAGATATGACTTTTGAAAGTTGACATTGAAAATTCTTATGTCATTTCAAAACATGATCAGTTTTTTGGATGTATCTCACATAATACACGTCCAATGAGTGTAAACACTTGACTTACGAGAGACATTCTTTTGTAATTTATCTTTGCCAAATTAATTAACTTGCTACTTGCATTTTTTGAAGGTGGAAAATATTTCTAAGAAAATTTGGTTCTTGAAAGTTTTAATTGACTTCAATTTTGTAGTGTTTGCTTTAAAAATCTTGCTTCCATGGTTTTCTTGAATTTGGTTGTTTTAGAATTTAAAATCTTGAGGACAAGATCGATGCAAGTGTGGGGGTGTGATAACTCTCCAATTTTAGAATATTTTGAAGATATTTGGAGAGTTATCTATGCAATTTAAAGAGATTTTTGAGATTATACTTTTATAAGATCAAATTAGAGTGGTGCATTATTTTGGGGATTTCAATTTAAATACCATAGTTTTCAAATTTAAATAGAAATAGTTTAGTTTAAATATAAAAAAAATAACAAGTTACGGTTTACGAAAAAAATAAAGAGAAAGATTTGAGTTTTATTTAGTTTACTTTACATTATGTTAAGTTGTTTTCTTTGTTTTTATTGGTTTCTTTTTATTTGAATTGTTTTCTTTTTCTTTTTTCAAGAGGCTAGAGCAACACCATTTCAGCTAGAATACAATGGGGAGACCTAGAAAAGAAAAAAGAAAGCTACGGGTGTGAGGAAGGGAAGGAGATCATCTCTTACTCTTTTTTCTCATTTTCTCTCATCACCCATCAAAGCCATTGATTGAGAAAATGAGAGAAAAATTAAAATAGTATTGTATTGATTAGACAGATATGATTTAGATATTGTAAAGGATGATGAGAAAAAGATGTGGAGAGAAACACAACTTGAGGGAGAGCTACTAGAAAAGAGCATTGTTCATCATCATCAGTGTGAGAGCGGCCGCATAACAAAAGGACACTATTCATCATCATTGGTCATCTTCTTCATGGGGATGAAAGCGAAGCAGAAGGCGTCTTCTTCCTGAGAGTGAAGCATTGCAAAGAGTGTTAACTAGAAGGTAACTTTGACGCCACCTTCTTCGGAGAGAACTGAGAGGCAAAAGCTTTTTCGATCTCTAGGCGGCGTCATTCTCGCTTTGAAAAGGCGAGTTGGGGGTGAAGAAGGGAAAGAATGGGAAATAGAGGCGCATAAGGCACGACTGGAGGGGGGAAAAGAAAAACTAAAAAGACAAAGTGGCGTTTCTAGGTTCTGGTTTAGCATCTTCATTGCTGAGAAAGGGAGTCGACGATCGGTTCCAGGGAAAGATGAGAGGCAAGGCTTAAGGAACCGCAGTAATCTCAGTTTCCACTATCTTCTTCAATTGGAGTAGCCAAGGAGAGCATTCGTTAGTGGTTGGAGAGGAAGAATGCAGAATAAACATAGATGCAAGGCTTGAGGAACCATAGTAATCTCTCGCTTCCACTATCTTCTTCGATTGCAGCATCCAAGGAGAGCATTCGTTAGTGGTTAGAGAGGAAGAATACATAGTAAACATAGAGCTCATCCTCAATTTCATTCTTTTTTATTCTTCTTTTCCATTTATGGCCGTGGGTTCTTCTTTGATGATCATTGTTATTGTGATGAACTTGGTTACAACCATGTGTGGCTGAATTGTTCTTTTCAACCTAGAGAATCTATGAATTTATTTGGGTTTTAGAGATTATTCCCACTAATTAGTTTTGTTTTTATTATTATTGCTTAGTGATTGGCCACCATCTAGCATGTTTTGGGAAATTCAGATTGAACTTGCGAAGGGAATCTTAAATTAACCTTAGGATTAAATAATGTGAAATTAGGTTTTAATCTAATTTGTGTCTATGATAGGCATATACCTAGAAGCTCCGCATAATCAAATTAAAGTGAGCCCGATTTGAATTGCATATTAATAATTGTGAGACATTACATAATTAATTGAGGTAGGTATATAAATGGATCGATAGGAGCATTTATAAACATTAATATTCTATATTATATTAGCTGATTAAGTAAAGTTAAGAATTAAATTAGTGGGGATAAAATCTAAAAACAAATAAGGGATTAGTGATTCTTAGTTGTATTTCTTGATATCGGCATTCTCTAGTTGTGCAAAGTCTTTGTTATTTTTAGTTTCTTGTTGTTATTAAATTTCTTTTTACTATTATTGAAAACAATTATGATTTGCTCAACTTAAAGGAACATGAATATTTAACACCTAATAACTAGTTTGGCTAAGTCTCCGTTCGACAACCTTGATTTTGTCACTTTTTATTTTCATGACCTGTACACTTACCGTGCTTAGTTAACTTTTGATAGCATCAATATACATGATGTTTATTTGCTGTAATTATTATTTATTACCTTATATATAATCGAATTTGTAGTAGTGAATAACCTAGTTGATCAAAGTAGTAAATCGTGAAACCAAAGCAGTAATAGCAAAACAAAAGTAGTTCTTTGGAAATAGTCAACAACATGGACCCTATTTACTACTTTGGTTTCACTAATTTATACTTTACTTTCAAAATTTTAAGAAATTGGATTAGTTTGCTAGAACTCTGGTTGTTGGTAAAGTCACGGGACCTCTATTGACCGGCCTCCAATGGGGGTCATCGTGTCAAATCTCTTACCTGCCAGCTACCAACCAGAGGTGCTTTAGTGGCATTTACAAAAATAAAAGTGAGAGGTAATAATGTCTTTTCTATAACATTTTAGAATTTCAAAAGCTGATTGGGATATTGTTGAAAGTCAGTATCTTATTTAGTCATTTTTATATTTTAAAAATATTTTTTATCATTTTCCCAAATCGAAAAAGTAAAATATTCTTTTAGTGAGAAATGGCAGGACGCCAATAAGAAAAAACATATAATCACGGGAGCACATAAGGTGCTTGTCACCTTACTACTAGAGGGATGACCGAGAAAATTTCGAATGGGGATCTGAAAATTAATTAATTTGAGATATTGGGTATAACATATAATTTAAATCTAAATAAATATATTATATAAAAAAATAATAAAAATGTGGTCATCCCTCTAATAGAGAGACAAACATAAGATGCACATAAGGATGTGCACTTAATGTGAACCCTAATTCTCACTTAGACCGAGCAACTAACTTTCACCCCACAAAAAGGGGTATTGGATATTTTGGCCCACTAGTCTTACCTTTAAGACTAGTGTGTCAAAATATGGAAAATCAGCGAGACCTTGCTAAGTAAAACACGTTGACACAATTTTTTTTTTTTTTTTTTTTAAAAAAAAAAAAAAAAAAAAAAAAAAAAAAAAAAGCAGGAAATGGCTACATCAAAAGATTATCATTCTGTGGTAAGAACCATTTTTTACAATTGATATCCAATTATTTCGTAATCGATCTGTAACTTTGAGACAATTTTGAGCATCACTGAATTGAAATAGGGATACATCTCTCAATTTAAGTTTTTTGTTTATAAGGTCCAAATTTAGAATCTTACTTAAGAGAATTAACATTTTTATTTTTGTCATCCAACATTAGCTTTATGAATTATATTTTTGGGGTTTTTCTTTTTTGAAAAAGTTCTATATGCTTTTCCTTCTTTCTTTTTTCTTTTTCTTTATCGGAAAAAGTTCTATACGCTTAAACATTGATGTGGAATATATCCTTGTTATCCGACGAGGAAATCAAATCATTCCAATTTATTATTTGTTGTATGACATGTAACATTTTAAATTAATTTCCTTTCTTGTATAAAAAATGGATAAAATTAAAAAAGAAAAAGAAAGAGTCCGACTAAAGTAGACTATATATTACTTAGTTTCTTTGTTTAAATTTAATAAAAAGAAATGTAATCTAATTTTACCAAGAAAATCGAACGGAAGGAAAAAAGAATAAACTATTTTTCTTTGATTTAGTGGGTATAAACTTCTATTAGTAATTAGAAAGATGCAACACTTTTCCTAATCTCTAAATCTCTAATTATTAATCATGGCAAAGAATTCCTTCCGGAATTCATCTAGAAATATAGTTATCTATTTGTCAACAAAAATTAATCTCTCATGAGAGAATTCCTTTATATATTATTATTTTTCAGTATTCAACACTATTAACTGGTATAGATTCTCTAACACCCTTTCACTAGTTCATAGGCACTTTTAACATCCGTTTTTAGGACTCTAAAATGTCTGTTTTCAAAGGATAGTGTATGTGAACATTGTTGAAAGTTTTACAATATACATATGTTTTTAGACAATCATTGTAAGTCTACTTACAACGATTGTTTTTTGAAAAGCAATCGCTGCAAGTCATTTTTTCTTTCAAATCTAGTCTGGATGTTAGAAGTAGATACTCAAAACCCTTCCTACCAAAAAGTGAGAAGAATTGGAGAAGATGAAAAGAGATCAAAAAAACATCAAATTTTGTTGAAGGGAGAAGGAAGAAACTGAAATTGAGAACCAATAAAAACAAAATCACTGGAGAAAATCGATAGAAACCACATCAGCTACAAAAGAGTAACAACTGAGCTTAGATCCAAATCAAACTCAAAAACAAAAAACAATAGAAATCAAAAATCACATCTAGAGTAATCCACAAACCAATATAAACAATACATATATATTCAACAGGGAAAATAAATAGAGGAATGGGAGAAGATGAAAAGAGATATGGAGAGATCAAAGCAGCAATAACAACTAAGAAAATAGAGAACAAATACGAGAGAGATGCAACGAGGGAGCACGGCGGTGGCGCATCAAAGGAGGAGTGCCCAATATGTTTGTCCAAGTTCGAAGAGGGCGAAATGGGTTGAGTTTTGCCTAAATGCATACGCCATTCAACCTGAAGTGGTGATTACTATGAGTGATGATGTAATATCCTGAAATTTATTTAGAATAATGATAGGATAGATTGATAGTAATTAATTTACCAAGAAAATTTAGTATAGGAGTAAAACTTTCTAGTGTAATAATATAATAATTTTTATTATAATATATATATATATATACACATATTGGAAACGTGGTCGGCTTTGAAGTAAAAGGGGGGGGTAATAAATTTTACACTAACTACCCACATTTTCACCCCCAATTTCACTCGTTTGCCTCCTCCTCAACCACTATAAATACGCACCTTCGGGTGCATATTCAGGCAGAGCAATCGAGCGTTAGAAAAATAAAGAGAGGAGAGAAAGAAAAGGAGAAGGAAAGCATAGAGATAATTATTTGAAGAGACTGGTAGTAGCTTTTTGGTGATTACTTGGGAATTAACGAATAACAAGTAACTTTGAATATTCTTCCATATACTTGTGAATTGTGTATGATTATAAATTATTTTGTTTTATGGACTGAATTTATGTATATGTATTATAATATTATTATAACAAAAGTTGAAAATTACAGTTTGAGCCCAACTAAAATTATAGTTTTGTGCCCACAAAAAATTACAGTTTTGTACCCATGAAAATTACCGTTTTGAACCCAGCAAAAATTATAGTTTTGCCCCTGAATTTAGGAAATTACAGTTTAGTCCTTTGAATTTCAAGAATGACATATTGGTCCGTTGAGGTTTTATAAGATGTTTGGTTTACCTAGTGATGATATTTTATATAAATGGACACTTATTTTAATATCCTTTATTTTATCATGGCGGTTGTATTTGTGATAGGTTGGGAGTAATGAGGAATTTAAAAGATAAGATTTTTTTATGTCACCACTCGATGCACAGTGGATGATACTTGTCAGGACCCCATCTTCCATATATTTTCATCTGGTCGGGATTACATCGGAGTTGTGGGACACATGACACCTCCTTAGTTGTTATTTTTAAGGAGGGGAGCCACAGTCCATACTTAAGCTCTATACCTTTAACCGTTTGTATCTTAGATTTTGGTGAGCTTGGAACCATCTAGTCAAATGAATGAGTTTCTGTTGAACTATATGTTAGCCTATGGCTCCAGTCAGCAGTACAAGGGTGGACGGTGATATAAGGGAGACTGCATATTGCATATTGTATAATTGTTCACAATTTGTCATAATGATGATTACTTTTGCAAAAGAATTTTGTATGAGAAATTATGATATGTACAAATATATATATGTAATAAACTCCTACTTTTTGTCATATATAATTTGCTCATGTACGGTAAAAACTTTCAGTAGTTACTGAGACATGAAATCTTATCCTATATTAACATTTTTTAGGTGAACATTCTAATAGGAAGCAAGGGAAGGCACCTATGGAGTGAGCTTTGAAGGCTCTTTTGTACTCCTGTAGCTTATGTTATGTTATTTTTATTTGTCATGACCCTAAGACTTCCGCATTGTATTTAAGTCTGAAATATTTTGGAAACTTATCTTGACTTCGTATTATGAACTTTATTTGAAATGGCTATTAATTTAATGATTTAAATATTGATAATCCCTATTGGAGATATTTCAAATATTTTGGTCAAGTTTTCGGGTATTGAGTTTGGGGTGTTATAAATGAACCAGAAATTCTTGAACTGGGGTCCACTTTTGGGTTGTTCTTGGAGTGTTAGCAAAAAAGGAGGGATGAAATTTGAAGTGGCCGCACGGTTTGTTTGTTGTCATCTTTGATTGAGTTAAAGCGTAAGCTATTGTCATTGTGAGTGTGACCTTGGAAGTGCCCAAGAGGAGCGAGAACTTTGGAGCCGAGTCGCCATCGACTCAATCATCGTTCAGGTCGCCAATGAGTTGCATGTTGTCGTTCAAGAGGATGCTTAGCAGAGACAAGAAAGCAAACCTTTCACTATCGGCGGGAGGCAACGGATCTAAGAGTGAGATAACGAAAGATGGAGGAGGAGGAGGAGAGGAGACGCAATGATGGTTGAGATGTAGACTAAGAGGAGATTAAAGAAAAATCTAAAAAAACAAATTACATTTGACGTCCATTTTTTTTTTTTTTTAAAAAAAACCGACATTGAATGTACCTAAAAACCCTAATCTGGGTATACATTAAACATCCATTTTTAACGTACCATAAAAAAAATTGGGTATACATTAAATGTTTTTTTTTTCTTTAAAAAGAAAGGACATTGAATATACCTAAAAGTACTAAGTATACATTCAACGTCTATTTTTTACAAAACGGATGTTAAATGTGCACTTTGAACATCTTCTTCTTTTTTTTTTTTTTTTTAACTAATGTTAAAAATAATTCAAAAATTATAAAAATATCACCACCTATCTTTTTCTCCTATCTTTTTAAATACGGTTGTTTATTAGGGTAGTTAAATCTTTACTTTATAGTAGTGCTTGTGAAAACTCCAAGAAATATAGAATAGTTTGGAGCAGAAACTTTAAATAAAAAATAAAAAAAAATAATAATAATAGAAGGTATCATTATTTGGTAGTTGAATGACGGGGAGGATGCCTCTTTTATGACAAAACTAGCCTCCTCCACTTAGCGTGCGTCATGTAAATTGATAGAATTGTTCTCTAATTTAATAATACCTCGCCTTCAAATTATAAGATTGGATTGATATTTTTTTAGAGAGATTAAAGAGACTAAATAAATTATTTAATTATATTATATGTTGTGTATCATTATATTATATATTAGTTTATTAGTTAAACTAATTAATTTAGAGAAAAAATAAATAAAAAATACTCTAAAGTAATTTAATTAGTTTACTTAATTTCTTCAAAAAAATCAACTTGATCTTATAATTAAGATCAAAAGAAGTATCATTATTAGATATTATAAAATGTAAATCTATTTATGAGAGGAAACTGATAACGAGAAGTTAATTCATACAATTTTTTTCTTATAAAAAATTAGAGACATTATTTTTGTCTACATTAGTAAAATTGAATGTTCCAATGACAAACCAAGGGTAGTACTATTAAAAAACACAAACAAGTAAAAGCTATATATGTTCACATCTCTTTCACTATCTATCAGATAGCAACTTTGTTTGACAACCCATACATGTCGCATATTTGCTTTCCCGCTTTGCATCTATCTTGTCTAAAGAGTAATGTCATATCTCCATCTAATTTTTATTCTGATTTCGGGTTGGAAATTTAGTTTATAATTTCAATGCTAAAGCACTACGTCAATCTTATGTAATGCTCTTCTAATTATTCATATATTCATTTTTTTTAAGAAAAAAAAAATTCATTTTAGTGACTATTGGAATTATATATATATATAAAAAATATAATTTCATTATATTGGGCTGTCAGTTGTGAGTGCTCCTTGTATGTGACTATTAGAATATCAAAAAATAAAATAATAATAATAATAATAATAATAATTTCATTCTATTCGTCATTAGATCTTAGCAGTTTTTTCTTTCTCATTTGGTCATTACACTTTTCTTAATCATTGACATTGGTCTGTATACTCATGATTTGTTAATTTGCAAGAAAAATGATATTAGTGGCTCATGATGTGACTCTTACATAGCATATATACGAGTTAATTTTATTTTGCCACATAAATCTAAGTCAAGCCAAAATCAACCAATTTACATTTTTTTATTTTAAAAATCTTTTTTAGAAAAAAAAAATTTGTGGGAACTTATATATGTCACTTAATCAACATCTATGAGTATAGATAATAATGCATGAGAAAACTGTAATAACCAGTAAAAAACTACAGGCACCTGATTACAAATCAGGTAATTAAAATTATAAAAATCACAAATTAAATTTTCCTTTGAGAATTTTAGCTGTATGGGTTTTTTATGTAGTTCAAGCATGGAGTCTAAAGTATCAATGATGAATTCTATAATTTGTGAATGATATGAATTATAGCTTTTATGTTTTATTTTGGATTATTTTCATCGTTAATCCTTATAGTTCAATCAAATTTTGGTATAAGATAAAAACTTAAGTACTTTGAAATTTTTTTCACATATAAGTGAAATCAATAGGTATGAAAGTAAACAATCATAAATATACAAACAGTTATTCAAATTATATATGGTGAAAATATAAAAGCTTATGAAAAAGAAGATGCAAATTGCAATTTATTCTAGTCCAACCGGGGATTTTCAACCCACTATGTACTTATTTAATCCGGGCACAAGAAAAGTCTTTACAATCCCTCAAGTTTGACGGGTACTTGAGAAACTTAACAACCTCAAGCTTGATCTCCTACTTGAGAATCATTCCTCCTACAACTTGTAAGGTTATAATATGTTTCCCATTCGAGATCTCAATCTTAAATAACTCTCACAAGGATAAAGTGATTACAATGAAAGAAAACTTCTCTCTATGAAGTAGATAAGGCTTAACATTGAAGTACAATGTGGGAGTACAATTATAGAGCTTCTATTGGGTAAGATTTAGAGTATCGGCATAATGACATTATAGGCATAGGCTCTCTCTCCTCTTTCTATTTTGAATGATCTTCTATTTATAAATGATGAAGAGTATTTGGTGGTTGAGCTTTTTCTTCTTCCCGTTGAGAATATGACTGTTAGAAGTCCATTGGAAGTAGTTAAAGTTTCTTTTTGGTTGTTGAGCTCTAATCCAAATTTATCCATCTGTAATCTTTATATAAACTTGATTAGTAAGTTATTAAGAATGATTAAAAGCAATATAATCAAGGTTTAAATGAGTTTGAAAGAATATTAAAGAATCTGAGACGTTGATTAAAAATCTGTGAACAATATCATTCTAGTGATGTCTTATCACGGAGTGATGCATCATGACTTGAGTGATCTTTTATCCTTCACACACTCTTTCATCAAAAGATTACTAGCTGGTGATCTTTGACTTGACTTCTTTCTCAGTACATTTGATAACTTCTTTGTTCAAAAGCTTTTTAATATTCTTCTTGATTATTCTTCATAATTCAATTTAATATCTTCTAATCTTTGCTTGACTAATCTACAAAATATATTTCACATTAAACATAATATATCATGTAAACTTTTAGCTTTTAATATTTAACATCTATATTTGACATGATCAAAACAAATCATATCTAAAAAATGTTAGATATTTTATCAAAATGACAATAATATATCTTTTTGTTTATTCAGATTGCATCTAGATATATTGATCATACAAATGATGTACTAGTTTATTTTTTGATCAAATTAAATATCTAGATATTATGTAATTATTCTGAATATTATCGGATTGCTTTAAATATTATCATTTTAATATATTTTGGATAAATTATCTCTTGATTATATCCCATACATGATTTGTATAAAGATTTGATTAAAGGTTACCTACTTGACTTGTAAGCCGTTACAAACATTGATGAGAAGTTATAAATAGCATAAGACAAGTCTTAGAGTAGTAACATATAAAATATGTACTTGCTACCTAAGAGTTCCCTAAGGGGTAGTGGCTATTCCCAGACCATCACTATGCCCATCTACTAGATAGAAGAGACCTTGATCCGTTTTTACTAATTGGATTATATGTTTTCAGTTTCCCATAATAGATAATCATTATATGGATTATAGCTTCAAATCATCTAAGTATGGCGAGATGTATTTATAATGCAAAGTCTTTCGTTGTTATATTTCTTGCATAATTCATATAGTGTATTAAGGAATTATCATTGTATTTATTCCTACACAATTAACTTAAAATTACAAATGAGATTAGACATGCCAATTTCTACTTAGAGCCTATTTGGATGGTTTTTTTTTTTTAAAGGGTTTTTTTTTCGAGAATAAAGTGCTTTTTTCATTAATAAATGTGTTAACAAGATAAGGAGAAGATCTAATCTATTTTTTTTTTAAAAAAAATAATAATAATAAAGCTTCAATTTGTAACTTAAAAAAAAAAAAGTAAGTGCGAAAGAAGAGAGAAAATGGAAAAAAATGATTGGCACTTCTTTAGTGATTTGTTTTGACACCAATCACCCTTACTTTTTAATAAAATGACAACCCCGTCCTCATTTTAATAACTTTAAATAAAAAAAATACCTCTCTATTTTAACATTCAAACAATTTTTTTATTATTTAAAAGTACTTTTTAAATGATGTATCGAAACGTAAAATAGCTTTAATTTCTAATTAAAGTATTTTAAAAAAAGCAATGTCAAAAAGTTCTTTTTTAAAACGGGCTTAGTTTTTATAGTTCTATAATTCATTATAATTATTTACATTGTTTGAATTTTTCTTTCCTATTTCGTAGTCTAAATATTGGTGGAAACCCGAAAAGTTACGTAAAAAGATCATGAAAAATCTGAAGGGCCCATATACTACCAAAATCCTTTGAGCCCAATATAGACTTAGATGGCCCGTTCCCTCTCGTTCGGCCTTCATTCAAATGGTAAGACCCACACGCACTAGTTATCCATTTTTAAATATCGTTGTTTTATTCTCTATTAAAGTGTTTACTAGTCACTCGTGTGTCACTGTTGTTATGATGATAAAATATAAAATTTATCATAACCATACTACTAATATATATATATATATATATATATTATAAAAATCATCATATTTTATAAACTTTAGGTTAAATTATGGGGAAAAATTAACTTTTTTATAAGGGAAAATCCTCATAAAATGTATTTTGAACTTTCTAATTCCCAAAAGGTCACGTGAATAAGCAAAAGAACATATAGGGAAAATGGTAGAAATATTTTACCCAAAAAAATGGTAGAAATTAGGGGATTTTGAAGTGTTGGTACTTTTACAAAATTACCCCTTAGATATATTTTTTTTTCAAATGACAATTTTACACCTGGTCAGCCAGCTACTGGAGCTTTGCTACTCACCAGTCACCAGTGTCAGACCTTCAACGGCCAATAACCAGCCTGTTTGCCAAGCAGCAACTAGCACTTCGACGAGAAATTTTTTATAATATGCAATTAACCACACTTCAATATATATTTACCATTTAATTTACGCCATTTATTACTACTTTTAACAAATTTTACATTTGGGGAATTCAATAATTGGATGGGGGTCGTGGGAAATTGACTACACTTGTCAATTCTCACAAGAGTTTAATGTATTAAATGTCTTTTATTGAAACGGTAAATACATGTACTAATATTTTTATTCACGTTACAAATATGGTAAATGATTTAAAATATTACATTCTTACTTATAAAAATTCATAAAGTGTAGTCCTCTTCTTACACCTTCACTCAATTTGTTAAATTTTTCTAAGTTTGAAATTAAACTTGTTAAAAGTAATAGTAAATGACATTTATATACTATTACAAATATTGTAAACCACATTACAAGTGTAGTATTATTTGTTTATGTTTATTATATTCTATTAATTATTTTTAAATTGATTTGTTGATTTTATAATTGTAAAATTGAATTATAATAATAAAAATTTCTATTAAATAGAATAACATAACATTATAATTTATTTTTTTTTTTTTTTGTAATTATGAATGTTGTTAACTGTGTTACAAGTATAGTAAATATCTATTGAAGTGTGAACAGTTACATTATAAAAGTTTAAGAGCCAACTTATATTTGTTTTTGAATGTATACATCAAAGGTTCTTTGTGGCTCAATGGTCATCATCCTTTTGGGATCAAAAGGGTTGGGGTAGGGTTGTCCAAAAACCCGAGGTCCAGTTGGTCCAGCCCCAACCGGTCCGACCCGCCCCGGCCTAGAATGAAAAAAATTGGTCCAGGACAATTTGACCGGACCGGACGGACAACCGCTCGGGTGGATTTGGACTTGGCCCTGGGGCTTAGACCCCCTGGATCGGTCCGGCTCGATCCGAGGTCCTTTTTTTTTTTTTTTTTGGTAAATCACCACTACATTGAACCGTTCATCGGAGTCCGGACATCCTAATATACTTTTTAATTTATAGGAATCACTTTTCACTATGTTATTTTTTATTACTTTGGGAAGTCAAGTGAAATCGGCGCTAAAATATTGCATTCCAAGATGGCAAGAAAAAAAAAAACTGGAAAAAAAAACTAGAAAAAAAAGATTGGACTGTCGGGTGGTCCAGTAGTCAGTAGTCCGGTCCGGTCCGGCCCGAGGTCGGGGCGGGTACTGATCGGACCGGACTCGGGCTGATTTTTTCGGCCGAGATCATATCGGCCGCACTTGGGTTGACCTCTAACCCGGTCTGGCCCGGTCTTTGGACATGCCTAGGTTGGGGGATCAAATTCCCCTTCAATACACTCTTGCCACCAAAATTTCTTCAATACACTCTTGCCACCAAAATTTCTTTTTGGTGGCTGCCTTTGAATTCACATTAAGTGCTTTTTTTTAATGTGCTTTTTAGGTACTTTTTCCTCTAATTAGAGGGATTATGTATTTTCTTAATTTTTTTATATATTCTATTTATTTGGATTAGATTATATGCCGCATCTTTTTTTTTTTTTTTTTTTTTTTTTTGCATCCAATATCTCAAATTAATTAATTTCTAAGATATTAGGGTTACAGAAAAAATTTACGAATGCAAGACTAAAAATTAATTAATTTAGGATATTAATTGCAAAAAAATTCATGATGGAGCATATAATCTAATCTAAATAAATAGAATATAAAAAAAAAAATGCACCTAAGAACACACCTAAGAGAAAAGCACCTAATGCGAACCCGGCTTAGCTTGCGTGTCGCAAACTTGTCCTTTATTAAAATATATATTGGCGGGGCAATTTTGTAAAAGAACCAATACTTTAAAATTATTTATTCCTACTTTCTTTTATCCATTCTTTTGCTTATTTACCTAATATTTTGGGGATTTTAAAGTTTAAAAGGTATTTTATGGAGATTTTCCCTTTTACGAAGACAAATTACCACACCTTTTTTTTATAGAAATTAATACTGAATTTTTGAAAAATTATTATTGAAGTTACTTGAAATTATAATTTTTAATCTCTAGCAAAGGATTATAATTAATTCTACAAAAATCGAAACGAGGTTCCGTAAAATTTCCGGAAACCGTAGCATGTCTTATTTTGGAAAAAAATATTTGTTTTCACCCATAATTCGTGAATCACTCCCAGTTTAATGATCTTCAACCTCTGCCCAGAATTTTTCCAGAAAAACGTAGCTTTATTTCCAGAATTTTTATCTCCCTCTACAGACCTCTAATTGATGCATATTTTATATCAATGGAAAGCTATACATGTCTACTACACCCATGAATTGTTTCAGAATTTTTGAAGACAATCTTGCATATAAAATGTTACTCTCTAACTGCCTGACTCTCATTGCCCAGCAACCCAAAAATTTTCTATCTCACTCTAACTTGTTCCATTAGTCCTAGAAGTCACTTCCCAACATGTTCCCACCTTGTCGGCATCTTTCGATGCAATAAGGCTTGAAAACAATTATGGAAAATTACTTTACCTATTTCCTAGATTAAAACTAACAATTCTACTAAAAGCTACTAAGAACTATAAAAACTAAATACTAGAAACTAAAAACTAAAGACAAGCTTACCTCTTGAAGACTCTTGCTTCTCCTTCTTGCTTCTTAGAAATCACCACTTGGTGGTTGATTTGGTGTGAAGAATGAGTAGAGGCAAGGCCTCTATTTATAGGGAAAATCTCAAGGTTAAAATGGTAATCTCAAGCCCAATGTAGGCCCCACCATTTGCCTCTTCATTAATCTCAACCATTAGATCTAAACTTAATCAAGAAGTTTTAATCTATACCCTTCACTAATAAGCATGTGCTCTTGTGATGTCATCCTTGTGATGTCATCTTGATGACATCATAAGGCTTAGGTGTCATTGTTGACTCTTCAACATTAATTAAAAATGTTTAATTAACTCTTAATTGCATTTGTTAACTAACCATGGAAACTAGTGCTTAATTAAATCAAGCTTTATGCACCTTAATCTTTACTTATTTCCATTTGTCTTTTAATTGATCCTTGATTTTTAATTAAGACATTCCCTAATTGTTGCTTCTTAATTGATTAATTATGAAGATTTACACAATCATTTAATTAGTGAAAACTTAATTGTTCATTTATCTTTATTAACTTCCCTTAATTTGTTTAAGTATTTTTATAACATTATCTTGCTTCTTTTAAGAACCATGTCTTAATATGATGATAATTTTGTATTTTATGATCTTTAAATGTGGTCTTAAATTTAATCTTTGGTTTATTAAATTCTAAGGAAAAATTGTCTAAAATCTAATTAATAACTTACAAAATTTAGAGACAACATACTCTCCTTTATTTATGTAAAGATACCCTACTTACTTTTGGAGATTTTTATCTTATATCACATGTACTTCTATCTTATATTATTGTCTAATCTTTTGTTCCTTTATTATTGTGAATTTCGCCCCCTATTAAATAACCTTAGGGAATGATAATTTAATCCAAGTTATTATCCCTAATATAGTGTTTGAGATGTTATTATGCCTAATTGTAAAAGTATGATGGGTTCCTAGATTAATTATGACCTTCACTAATTCATTTTATACTAATATTAAACTCCTATTGGCCTTTAATATCTAATTAAGCCAAAATATTCCAAATTGTTGATTAACACTTGCCACTAGATTAATTATGAATTTTTATGCAATTAACTTAATTGATATAAATTTTAATTGCCTCTTAATCAATCTTAATCCTTTTCATACCCTTTTATGACTTTATTCATGATTACATATAAGAACTAGAGGTTAAAATACTAATTACAGGGTATACTATGATCCCTATTTGAAGATTAGAAAAATTGGGTCTTTTTTGTTTATTTAATTCTAGGAGAAAATTCTCCAAATTAAATTAGATAAGCTATAATATTTTTGAGACCACATATTTACCTATTTTAATAGGTATCATTTATTAAAATACAGTGGTTATGCTAAACATGATTTTTAGGGTATTACATCTAGGTTCTGGTTTAGCGTCTTCATTGCTGAGAAAGGGAGTCGACGATCGGTTCCAGGGAAAGATGAGAGGCGAGGCTTAAGGAACCGAGTAATCTCGGTTTCCACTATCTTCTTCAGTTTGAGTAGCCAAGGAGAGCATTCATTAGTGGTTGGAGAGGAAGAATACAGAATAAACATAGAGGCAAGGCTTGAGGAACCATAGTAATCTCTGCTTCCACTATCTTCTTCGATTGGAGCATCCAAGGAGAGCATTCGTTAGTGGTTAGAGAGGAAGAATACAGAGTAAACATAGAGCTCATCCTCAATTTGATTCTTTTTTATTCTTCTTTTCCATTTATGGCCGTGGGTTCTTCTTTGATGATCATTGTTATTGTGATGAACTTGGTTACAACCATGTGTGGCTGAATTGTTCTTTTTAACCTAGAGAATCTATGAACTTATTTGGGTTTTAGAGATTATTCCCACTAATTAGTTTTGTTTTTATTATTATTGCTTAGTGATTGGCCACCATCATATCGAGCATGTTTTGGGAATTTCAGATTGAACTTGCGAAGGGAATCTTAAATTAACCTTAGGATTAAATAATGTGAAATTAGGTTTTAATCTAATTTGTGTCTAGGATAGACATATACCTAGAAGCTCCGCATAATCAAATTAAAGTGAGCCCGATTTGAATTGCATATTAATAATTGTGAGACATTGCATAATTAATTGATGTAAGTATATAAATGGATCGATAGGAGCATTTATAAACATTAATACTCTATATTATATTAGCTGATTAAGTAAAGTTAAGAATTAAATTCGTGGGGATAAAATCTAAAAACAAATAAGGGATTAGTGATTCTTGGTTGTATTTCTTGATATTGGCATTCTCTAGTTGTGCAAAGTCTTTGTTATTTTTAGTTTCTTGTTGTTATTAGATTTCTTTTTACTATTATTGAAAACAATTATGATTTGCTCAACTTAAAGGAACATGAATATTTACCACCTAATCACTAGTTTGGCTAAGTCTCCGTTGGACAACCTTGATTTTGTCACTTTTTATTTTCATGACTTGTACACTTGCCGTGCATAGTTAATTTTTGATAGCATCAATATACATGATGTTTATTCGCTGTAATTATTATTTATTACCTTATATATAATCAAATTTGTAGTAGTGAATAACTTTGTCGTTAGTTGATCAAAGTAGTAAATCGTGAAACCAAAGCAGTAATAGGAAAACAAAAGTAGTTCTTTGGAAATAGTCAACAACATGGACCCTATTTACTTAGTTTCTTTGTTTAAATTTAATAAAAAGAAATGTAATCTAATTTTATCAAGAAAATCGAATGGGAAGGAAAAAAGAATAAACTATTTTTCCTTCATTTAGTGGGTATAAACTTCTATTAGTAATTAGAAAGATGCAACATTTTTCCTAATCTCTAATTATTAATCATGGCAAAGAATTCCTTCCGGAATTCATCTAGAAATATAGTTATCTATTTGTCAACAAAAATTAATCTCTCATGAGAGAATTCCTTTATATATTATTATTTTTCAGTATTCAACACTATTAAGCGATATAGATTCTCTAACACCCTTTCACTAGTTTCGTAGTACCCTAAAATTCATATTCATTATAAACATTATATGTTGGTAAATAATACCTATTAGAGATAGGTGGATATGTGATCTCAAATTTTGTAGTGTATTTATTTTAATTTCTTAGGCAATTTCTCCTAGAATTAGATTAAACAAAGACCCAAAATTTCTAAATTCTATTATGGATCATAAAATACCATAGTTAAGTATAATCTTAATTTATTCATAAAAGGCAACTAAATAACAGTGAAACGCCTAAACAAATTAGAAGAAATTACAAACAACTAATGGACAATTAAAGTTACAATAATTAAAACACATACGCTAATTTTCAAAATTAGTTAATAATTAAATTAAAAATTTCAATTAAGGATTTATTACCTTAATTAAGGACCAAGAGCTAATAAAGAACCAAGGTTAGCATAAAAAGGGTTACTAATTATCAAGAGTTAAAATAGTAACCAACTAATTAAGCCTAGCAAAACACTATGCTATTAGTGGAAACCAAGATCAAAATTTAACCTTCCCTAATTTAATAAAAGTGGTGAAAATTAGTTCATGAAGAGATAAGATAATGACACTAATTTTTAAATCACAAGAGCATATTAACTATGTAAAAATTATCATTAATGAAGGTAAGACTTTTTCAACACAAATTAAAAGGCTTGGATTAAATTTAATAAAGCTAATCTAAAGGCTTTAAATTTAATTTCATAAAGTAAAATCCTTGTGAGAATTTAATAACCAATGAAAGACTTAAGTTGTGATAAGGTGAGACAACTAAAACACAAATTGGAGAGGGAATTGAGGGGGTATACACGGTTCATATGTGTAGAAGCAAGAGGATTGATTTATTTAATATAAACAAACACACACATGCAAACTAGATCACATGCAAGCCATTAAGTCAAGAGACAGTGCTAAGAGGATAAGTGTACTTATGGAGACTTTAGAGGCTTTGAGTTTAATGCTCTTAATGAGTTTTTGGAAGAGGATAGTTGTTTATTATTTAATTATACACACCTGCTAATTAACATTGATGAAGGGGACAAATTGGTGAGAGGAATTGTACTTAAGATAAGGGAATTAATGGGAAAATGGAAGAGGATAGGGAAGTGAGAGAGGGAGCACGGTTGTGAGAGGAAGAAAGAGAGAAAGATGAAGCAAGGGATGAGATGCAACCCTTCATTTTAACCTAGATCCAAAGGTGTGTATCAAAGATGAAAAGATGTGAATAGTGTCATGGTATTTTGCTATAAATAGGGGGCTTTTGTTGGAAATTATGCCCTAGGGGCAATTCATTGTACTTTGGATATTTAAGTTATTTAAAGTATTCTCTTTTGTTATCATTTTCGTTTGCATGTTCGTATTGATAATCGCATCCCGGATACATCTTATAGATTATCCTAAATGTCTCGGTCGGTCATCTACGCGGGAGCGAAGATGAGTTAAGACGATATGACTTTGATGAGGTATGGAGATACGAATCAAAGTCATGGGCACTTGTAAGAGTACAAGGTCTTTGGACCGACCTACTATAAGAAAGCCGCATGGATCTTGTCATAAGCTTATTTCATGTATAACCGCGTCATGACGCCCTATGACTCGAGATCATCATGGATTCCTACATGATGAGTCACGGTCTTTGACTTAGTCAAAAGTCACCTTTGACCGGGTGATGATAAAGGTGGGATCGGGATCGGTGGTTTTCATGCGGAGGAATGTGAATGGTCAAGATGGAATTTGTCCCTCACATTTGTATAGAGATAATTTGGGCCCCTCGATGAGTGAGTCTAAGAAATGTATGGCCATACTGTGATGGAAAGTGGTTTCCATTTCACTTATTAGACTACTCGAGAATCGAGAAAGTAATGGTCAAGAAAAGGAAGTTGACATTATCCATGCCTCATCCTTGACCAAATTATCGCGTGACAAAAGGGACGTGATATGGTTGTACGATAGGTTGTATCGTGTAATCGATCCCCATGTGAATTGGGTAGTCGCAATGTCTTGCTAGAGGCCGCTTGCGACTTGTGGGCTTACACAGTGTTGGACCACTGCCAATCTCATATGGGCCTGCAGGGTCGCACACAAGAATAACCCAACACGAGCAAAGTGTACGGGTTTATTGAATCTTAGATTAATCGAGATTTAATGAATACTTAATTTAGTCTCGGGGTGAATATATATATATATATATATATGTATAAATTCGAAATTAATATATATATATATATATATATTAATATTATAAATAGAGATTATAATATTATTATATATTATTTGTTTTATATTTAATTTATTTGATAAATTAAATATCTAAAACAAATAGAGATATTGTATCTCATTTAATATTCGAATAAAGATATCGTATATCTGTTTAATTTAAATTGAGATATAGTATCTCGATTTAATTAAATAGATAGATATTATTTCTCGGATTTAATTTATGGAGATAAATTAAATCGAAGGCTTTTAATTTGAATTGAATAAATACATTAGATTAGATCTATCGATAGATTTAATTAATATGTTTTAATTCAAATTCGAAATTTGAATTTTAGATCTGGTTTTAATCGGATTAAATAAATGCGTTACATTAGATCTAACAGTTAGATTTAATTAATGTATTTAATCCATATTTGAAATTCGAAATTCAAAATTAATGTGGATTAATTTTATATAATACGCCTACGGGTTTGGAAAAACCTACGGGAGTTTTCTTTGAGCGTATTCAGAAAGCCGCGAGAGTAAACCCTAGAGTGGAAAATTAATAGAGACGCAAAAGAGGCGCTAGCACACTGCCGTAGCCGTGTTCGAGAGTTGTTCGTGTGGATACCGGTGGAGGAAGACGATGCTATGAGTCGTCTTCTACTGATCGAGGAGGTAGCCCACTGTTCAAGGAAGAACGAGACGCGAACGAATTCTCCAAAGGTAATATCCGGATTCCCTAGCCTTGGTTTAAACGCATCTGAGTGATCCTCGGGAATGGATCCGTAAGTTTTTTTAAATCCGCTGCGTTGTACGGATCCCAACAGCTTTGACCTTCACAAAATTCACACCAAAACAAGCAAGAGCAATCTGATATAGAGAGTAGTAAGTGTGAGTGAGGAGTTTCTTGAAGGAGTTGAAGCATTGGTAAGCAAGTTCTTTAAGTTTAGTTCTTAAATTCATAATTAGAAGTAGCTTTGATCTTAAATATGCTAGAGTAATTTTAATATCATGTTTTTATAGTCAAAAATAGTGATATTTCAAAAATTAGATAAGCCATTTGGTATAGCAACATTTTTGGGAGTTGAAAAGCAAAGTAGCGAAGCTCTGGTGAAAATTCATCGGTTAGAAGTTTCTTAAATCAGTAATAAAAACGCCAGTATTTTATGTTGAAGATGAGGTTCTAAAATTCTGAGGAAATTCATGGTTAAAGTAGACATATAGGAATTTTCAAAAATACCTAGAATGTATTATTTTGAGCTCTGTACAGTGAGATAGAAATTCTGCAAGTTAGGCCACGTTTTCTGGAATTGTTCTGGGCAGAATATAAAAACGTAAAAACTGGGAATGATTCAAAAGTTCTGGGTAAAGACCATTATTTTTCATCAAAAATAGACATCCTAAGAATTCCAAGGAATTTTACGGATCCCCATTTCGATTTTTTTAGAATTAATTATGATTTTTCAAAGTTAAGCGAAAAAACTGTTCGAAAAGCTGAAATCAGCATTTTTCTACGAAAATTAAGAAATAAATAGAGAAATAAGTCCACCAGGGGTAAAATAGTCATTAGTGGCCAAAATATCTCTTAGGATGTGATTTGTACGAAAATAATGCAATATTACTATTATAGGCGATCCGTGAACGCATACCGACCGACGTACGTACCGCGATCACCGACTAAGGTACGTTCGCGTACTGTAACACTAATTCTGATGCTTATTGTATGCTTATATGTGATAGATAACTTTACATCTGCTGTGTGCTTATGGGATACATCTGCTGTGTGCTCATGTACTGTTGGGATACATCTGCTGTGTGCTTATGTACTGTTGGGATACATTTGTTGTGTGCTTATACTGTTGGGATACATCTGTTGTGTGCTTATGTACAGTTGGGATACATCTGCTGTGTGCTTATGTATTGATTGTTGCTGAAACGCCATGAATATCTGTCATACATATACTGTCATATTTAAGTATGAGGTTAACCGTTACTTGAGGTCCAATGGGCATTGGACCTCAGCTCCTGCTATAGCCTCGGGATCCGAAGGAGCCGGGACCCAGACAAGGGTAAGCAAAGACATGTGAAGACACAGGCGGAGAATGTTATTTTGGATTTATATTACCGTATTTTTAATATTCGGATAATTGTACCGCTGTATAAGCAACTAGATACACCAACAATGAATGTTTATCAGATACTCGCTCTTTTGAATTATTCCGATGCTCTACTCTGATCAAATTATTTTGAAAACGCTTTAGAAAATTGGGGTGTCACAAGTTCATAGGCACTTTTAACGTTCGTTTTTAGGACTCTAAAATCTCTGTTTTCAAAGGATAGTGTATGTGAACGTTGTTGAAAGTTTTACAATATACATATGTTTTTAGACAGTCATTGTAAGTCTACTCACAACGATTGTTTTTTGAAAAAATGTTAGGGCTTTTAACGGAGGGGCAACATTGCTCCGTTTTGAAACTTAGGGGCAACATTGCTACGCCGAAAACTTTAGAGGCAAAATTGCTCCTAGACGCATACTTTAAGGGCAAAAATGCACCTTAACCCATAATTTCAATGCAAAAGCACTACGTCAATCTTATGTAATGCTCTTCTAATTATTCATATATTCATTTTTTTAAGGGAAAAAAAATTCATTGGGCCCGTAGTGACTATTAGAATTAAATATATATATATATATATATATGGTCCATATAATTTCATTCTATTCGTCATTAGATCTTAGCAGTTTTTTCTAAGTTGGTCCTTACACTTTTCTTAATCATTGACATTGGTCTGTATACTCATGATTTGTTAATTTGCAAGAAAAATGATATTAGTGGCTCATGATGTGACTCTTACATAGCATATGTACGAGTTAATTTTATTTTTCCACATAAATCTAAATAAAACCAAAATCAACCAATTTACATTGTGTTTATTTTAAAAATCTTTTTTGTTTTGTTTTAAATTTTGTGGGAACTTATATATGTCACTTAATCAACATCTTTGAGTATGGAGAACAATGCATGAGAAAACCGTAATAACCAAAAGTAAAAAACTATAGGCACTGTTTACAAATCGGGTAACTAAAATTATAAAAATCAAAAATTAAATTTTCCTTTGAGAATTTTAGTCTGTATGGGTTTTTTATGTAGTTAAAGCATGGAGTCTAAAGTATCAACGATGAATTTTATAATTTGTGAATGATATGAATGATAGCTTTTATGTTTTATTTTGGATTATTATCGTTAATCCTTATAGTTCAATCAAATTTTGGTATAAGATAAAAACTTAAGCACTTTGAATTATTTTTTTTCACATATAAGTGAAATCAATAGGTATGAAAGTAAACAATCATAAATATACAAGCAGTTATTCAAATTATATATGGTGAAAATATAAAAGCTTATAAAAAAGAAGATGCAAATTGCATTTTATTCTAGTTTGGTCTAATTATTGATGACATATGTTTAGTCCAACTCGAGATTTTCAATCCACTATGTTCTTATTTAATCCGGGCACAAGAAAAGTCTTTACAATCCCTCAAGTTTGACGGGTACTTGAGAAACTTAACAACATCAAGCTTGATCTCCTACTTGAGAATCATTCCCCCTACAACTTGTAAGGTTATAATATGTTTCCCATTCAAGATCTCAATCTTAAATAACTCTCACAAGGATAAAGTGATTACAATGAAAGAAAACTTCTCTCTATGAAGTAGATAAGGTTTAACATTGAAGTACAATATGGGAGTACGATTATAGAGCTTCTATCAGGGAAGATTTAGAGTATCGGCATAATGACATTATAGGCATAGTGTCACGGTCTTAGACAAAATCCACCCAAAACCGTGCCAGCCTTAGCTTGATCACTCCCTTGATCTTGGCTAAGTCAACTGAACCCTCACAAGTAGGCAAAGAGCACAAAGAGAACTTTTAGAGAGAGAAGTAAACTTAGAGGGAGAAGCTCTGGAATGAAAGAACTTGTATTGCTTTCGAATGGTTTACAAATGAGGTGGGCACCTCTATTTATAGCCTACCACCTCCTCAATGAACGGCTAAGATTAATTACATCCGACGGTGGAGATTGGTTCTCCAGAACCTTCTCCCAAAATATCTAGATATTTACATTTACAAAGGAGTCTCTAGAATTCTCCACACAATTCTAGCTCTATGTACAAAGGTTCTACAACAATGTGGAATTCTCTAGAAACCTCTTTTGGAGTGTCTGGTGCACAAAATATCTGGCGTTCCCTGCAATCTGTGACACTCTCCCCCACCTAATCCAGTGACGTCCTCGTCACTGACTTGTCTTTGTACCGGTGTAGGTGGTCTTCGAATTGCCAAAGATCCTCCTGAGGTTCCCATGTGGCTTCGCTCTCTGGCAACCCTTTCCATTTGATTAAGTATTGGGTACTTGGTGGTACCCCTCGTCGCCGCACCACTCGATCAGCTAGCACTTCTTCTACCTCTCGATCGAATGACTTGGTCATGGTCGGTCGTGCTCTTGTCGAGATGGCTCGACAAGGATCATCCACGTCTTCATGGGACGACTTGAGCATACTTACATGGAAGACAGGATGGATCTTCAAGTTTGGGGGTAGATCCAACTTGTAGGAAACCTTTCCTACTTTCCCCACGATCTTAAGGGTCCCCTGGCGAATGATATGTCCAAGGAAGTGCACCTCCTCCTTGGCAAAAGAACATTTCTCCTTTTTAACATATAGCTCATTCTCGCGCAGAGTCTGGAACACGGCTCGCAAGTGTTCTACACGGGTCTCCAAGGTGTCACTGTAAATGACTATGTCATCCAAGTAGACCACCACGAACCGATCAAGGAAAGGATAAAAGATCTCATTCATCAATGTGCAAAATGTCGCCGGTGCGTTGGTTAGTCCAAAAGGCATCACCAGCCACTCGAAGGACCCATACCTTGTCACATAAGCGGTCTTGGGTTCATCTCCTTCGGCAATGCGAATTTGACGGTACCCCGACCTCAAGTCTAACTTGGAGAAGTACTGTGCTTTGCCCAACCTGTCAAACAAATCTGCTATTAAAGGAATAGGATACTTGTTCTTAATAGTTACCTTATTGAGGGCCCGATGGTCGATGCAAAGTCGTAATGATCCATCGTGCTTGCGTTGGAACAAGACAAGTGCCCCATAAGGTGCTTTGGAAGGCCGTATATGCCCAGCATCAATCAACCCTTTCAATTTTCTCCTTAGCTCTTCCAACTCAGGCGGTGCCATGCGATAAGGCGCCATGGCGGGTGGATGTGCTCCCGGCTCCAACTCGATCTTATGGTCCACCTCCCGTCTAGGTGGCAACCGCTTAGGAAGTTCTGGCAGCATGATGTCCTCGTTCTCTTTGAGGATGTTCTGATTGATAGGGGGAAGACTCTTACTATCCTCTTCATTGGGACTCACCTCCTTTAAGGCCGCATGGTAGGTGACATCCCCCCTCTTAAGTCCCTTTTCTACCTGCATAGCTGACAAATGAGCAACCTGATCATTGTTTGTTGCAGGTACAGTGCAAACGACCCCCTTTTCCGGAATGCACACTGAGTCGTAACAAGGCACGAGGAACGCTTTTGACTTGCGTAAGAAGTCTAGGCCAAATACCACATCAAAGTCATCCATAGGGACTACTGACAGATCCACAGTCCCATTCCAGGTGCCGAGGCATAACTCTACTCCACTGGCTATGCCATTAAGGGGTTTGGCAGGAGCGTTCACCGTCTTTAACCATCCTCCCTGTGGCTGAGTAAATGAGAGGCCGACCTGCTTGGCCTCGTTCGAAGTAATGAAATTGTGGGTAGCCCCGGTGTCCACCATCACCTTTACTGGCTTCCTGTTCAATGTTGCCTGCACATACATGAGTCCGCTACTTCTTGGAGCAGGTTGTATTGGTTTAGCCTTTAGAGCATTCAAGAGTCTAAGAGACCCTATTTGAGAGCTTGGCCCTTCCTCGTTGGGTGCATCTTGCTCTTCAACAATGGCTGACAAGGTACCGAGCTTGGGACAATTGCTCATGGGATGTGGCCCCTTGCACACGAAGCAGCTGATTGTGTAGTTCTTGTTCTTCTTCTTCTCCTCATATTGATTCTTGTGGAAGGATTTGCTAGGTCCTCCCTTGGTGGTCCCCTTGCCTTTGTCTCCCCCCACCTTTTCCTTGATTAGGTTTGAAAGACTTAGGCTTGGAAGACTCACCTTTCTCTCCCCTTTGATACTCGGTAAGGCTCTCGACAATGGCAATGGCTTCATCCACATCTGTTACACCACGCCGTTGAAGCTCGTGTTTAGCCCAGTTCTGAAGACTGTCTATGAAGTAGAACAATGTTTCTTCACCGGTCAAGTTGGGGATTTGCAATATGAGAGTAGTGAAGTCTCTTACATAGTCGGTGATTGTGGTCTTGTGTTTAAGTTCCCTCAACTTCTTCCGAGCCTCATAGACCACATTCTCTGGATAGAACTGCTTCTTCAATTCTTTCTTAAAATCTTCCCATGTTGTAATGGTGCAAAGGCCCTTTTCCATATCTGCATGCTTCCTTTGCCACCATAACATAGCATTATCAATAAGGAATAAGGAAGCAGTGCATACCTTGTCCATGTCGTTGGCCAAGTTCATGCTTTCAGCATATCGCTTCATTTGCCACAAGAAGTTCTTGACCTCTTTGGCATAACGGACACCTTTGAATTCCTTCGGCTTAGGGAGGTCCAGCCTCACCTCCCTCGCTCCACTGGTCCTAGCTCCCAACGGAGTTCTAGCTTGACTCTCCAAAGAAGCCTTAAGAGAGTTAAGCTGATCCTGCATGGCAGTGATGGCATCCATCCCCTTCGCCTCGAGTCTCCTCATGGACTCGGCCCGTTCTTCCTCGACGTTGAGGTGCGAATCAAGATCCGACCTCAGGTTGTCCAACTGTTCTAGGGTGTGGGACTCAAGAGTCACAAAGTCTCCTTCCACTTTGTCCACCCTAGAAACCACCTCTTGCAAGGCCTCCTCCAAAGCCTCCACCTTTATCGTCAAGGTGGCAACATCCGCGAGCTTGGCGAGACTTGCTTGTGCCCCGAACCTTCTTTGGTTGGTGAGGAGGTTGAACCTCCCTACCCCTCTCTTCTCCAACCACAATGTCCTCTATAGTGCCCGACATCCTTGCCTACACAATGGCTCCCACGAACCACGCTCAAAGCTTCGAACCTGGCTCTGATACCACGTTGTCACGGTCTTAGACAAAATCCACCCAAAACTGTACCGGCCTTAGCTTGATCACTCCCTTGATCTTGGCTAAGTCAGCCGAACCCTCACAAGTAGGCAAAGAGTACAAAGAGAACTTTTAGAGAGAGAAGTAAACTTAGAGAGAGAAGCTCTAGAATGAAAAAACTTGTATTGCTTTCGAATGGTTTACAAATGAGGTGGGCACCTCTATTTATAGCCTACCACCTCCTCAATGAACGGCTAAGATTAATTACATCCGATGGTGGAGATTGGTTCTCCAGAACCTTCTCCCAAAATATCTAGATATTTACATTTACAAAGGAGTCTCTAGAAATCTCCACACAATTCTAGCTCTATGTACAAAGTTTTACAACAATGTGGAATTCTCTAGAAACCTTTTTGGAGTATCCGGTGCACAAAATATCTCATGCGTTCCCTCGCGATCCGTGACAATAGGCTCTCTCTCCTCTTTCTATTTTGAATGATCTTCTATTTATAATTGATGAATAGTATTTGGTGGTTAAGTTTTTCTTCTTCCCATTGAGAATATGACTGTTAGAAGTCCATTGGAAGTAGTTGTTGAAGTTTCTTTTTGGTTGTTGAGCTCTAATCCAAATTTATCCATCTGTAATCTTTATATAAACTTGATTAGTAGTTATTAAGAATGATTAAAAGCAATATAATCAAGGTTTAAATGAGTTTGAAAGAATATTAAAGAATCTGAGACGTTGATTAAAAATCTGTGAACAATATCATTCGAGTGATCATGCTAGTGATGTCTTATCACTGGAGTGATGTATTATGAGCTTGAGTGATCTTTTATTCTTCACACTCTTTCATCAAAAGATTACTAGCTGGTGATCTTTGACTTGACTTCTTCTCTGTACATTTGATAACTTCTTTGTTCAAAAGCTTCTTAATATTCTTTTTTATCATTCTCCATAATTCAATTTGATATCTTCTAATCTTTGCTTGACTAATCTACAAGATATATTTCACATTAAACATAATATATCATGTAAACTTTTAGCTCTTAATATTTAACATCTATATTTGACACGATCAAAACAAATCATATCTAACAAATGTTAGATATTTTATGAAAATGACAATAATATATCTTTTTGTTTATTCAGATTGCATCTAGATATATTGATCATATAAATGATATACTAGTTTATTATTTTGATCAAATTAAATATTCGAGATATTATGTAATTATTCTGAATATTATCGGATTGCTTTAAATATTATGATTTTAATATATTTTGGATAAATTATCTCTTGATTATGTCCCATACATGATTTGGATAAAGATTTGATTAAAGGTTACCTACTTGGCTGGTAAGCCGTTACAAACATTGATGAGAAGTTATAAATAGCATAAGACAAGTCTTAGAGTAGTAACATATAAAATATGTACTTGCTCCCTAAGAGTTCCCTAAGGGGGTAGCGGCTATTCCCAGACCATCACTATGCCCATCTACTAGATAGAAGAGACCTTGATCCGTTTTTACTAATTGGATTATATGTTTTCAGTTTCCCATAATAGATCATCATTATATGGATTATAGCTTCAAATCATCTAAGTATGGCGAGATGTATTTATAATGTAAAGTATTCCGTTGTTATATTTGTTGCATAATTCATATAATGTATTAAGGAATTATCATTGTATTTATTCCTACACAATTAACTTAAAATTACAAATGAGATGAGACATGCCAATTTCTACTTAAAGCCTATTTAGATGGGTTTTTTTAAAAAATAAAAATAAAAATAAAAAAGGGTTTTTTTTTTCTAGAATAAAGTGGTTTTTTTCATTAATAAATGTGTTAACAAGATAAGGAGAAGATCTTCTCTTTTTAAAAAATAAAAAATAAAAAAGCTTCAATTTGTAGTTTAAAAAAAAAAAAAAAAAAACCAAGTGCGAAAGAAGAGAGAGAATGAGAAAAAAAAAAGATTGGCTTTTCTTTAGTGATTTGTTTTGACACCAATCACCCTTACTTTTCAATAAAATGACAACCTCGTCCTCATTTTAATAACTTTATCGATAAAAAAGTATCTCTCTATTTTAACATTCAAACAACTTTTTTTATTTAAAAGTTCATCTTAAATGGTGTGTATCGAAACATAAAATAGCTTTAACTTCTAATTAAAGTGTTTTAAAACAAATGTAAAAAAGTCATTTTTAAAAAAACCTATCCAAACGGACTCTTAATTTTTATAGTTCTATAATTCATTATAATTATTTACATTGTTCGAATTTTTCTTTCCTATTTCGTAGTCTAAATATTGGTGGAAACCCGAAAAGTTACATAAAAAGATCATGAAAAATCTGAAGGGCCCATATACTACCAAAATCCTTTGAGCCCAATATAGACTTAGATGGCCCGTTCCCTCTCGTTCGGCCTTCATTCAAATGGTAAGACCCACATGCTCTGATTATCCATTTTTAAATATCATGGTTTTATTCTCTATTAAAGTGTTTACTAGTCACTCGTGTGTCACTGTAATTATGATGATAAAATATAAAATTTATCATAACCATACTAGTAATATATATATATATATATATATATATTAAAATTTATCATATGTGATAAACTTTAGTTTAAATTATGGGGAAAAATTAACTTTTTTCTAAGGGAAAATCCTCATAAAATATATTTTGAACTTCATAATTCCCAAAAGGTCACGTGAATAAGCAAAAGAACATATAGGGAAAATGGTAGAAATATTTTACCGAAGAAAATGGTAGAAATCAGGGGATTTCGAAGTGTTGGTACTTTTACAAAATTACCCCTTAGATATATATTTTTTTAAATGACAATTTTACACCTGGTCAGCCAGCTACTGGAGCTTTGCTACTCACCAGTCACCAGTGTTGGACCTTCGAACACCAATACCCACCCTGTTTGCCGAGCAGCAACTAGCGCTTCAAAGAGAAATTTTTTATAATATGCAATTGACCACACTTCAATGATATTTACCATTTAATTTACGCAATTTATTACTACTTTTAACAAATTTTACATTTGAGGAATTCAATAATTGGATGGGGGTTGTGGAAAATTGACTGCACTTGTCAATTCTCACAAGAGTTTAATGTTTTAAATGTCTTTTATTGAAATGATAAGTACATTTACTAATATTTTTATTCACGTTACAAATATGGTACATGATTTAAAATATTACATTCTTACTTATAAAAATTGATAAAGTGCAGTCAACTTCTTACACCTTCACTCAATTAGTTGAATTTTTCCAAGTTTGAAACTTGTTAAAAGTAATAGTAAATGACATTTATATACTATTACAAATATTGTAAACCACATTACAAGTGTAGTATTATTTGTTTATGCTTATTATATTATATTAATTATTTTTAAATTGATTTATTGATTTTATAATTGTAAAATTGAATTATAATAATAAAAATTTATATTAAATAGAATAACATTGTAATTTATTAATTTTTATTTTTATAATTATGAATGTTGTCAACTGTGTTACAAGTATAGTAAATATCTATTGAAGTGTGAACAGTTACATTAAAAAGCTTAAGGGCCAACTTAAATTTGTTTTTGAAAAAGGTTCTTTGTAGCTCAATGGTTATCAACCTTTTGGGAACAAAAGGGTTGGGGGATCAAATTCCCCTTCAACACACCCTTGGCACCAAAATTTCTTGTCGGTGGCTGGCTTATTTACCAATACTTTAAAATTATTTATTCCTTACTTTTCTTTATCCATTCTTTTGCTTATTTACCTAATCTTTGAGGGATTTTAAAGTTTGAAAGGTATTTTATGGAGATTTTCCCTTTTAGGAAGACACAATTTTACCGAACTAATCTTTTTTTTATAAAAATTAATACTGATTTTTTGGAAAATTTATTATTGAAGTTACTTGAAATTATAATTTTAAATCTCTAGCAAAGGATTATAACTGTATATATTCTTTAATCTAATAAAGGCTAGACTTTATACTTTCGATGTTGCGTTGCTTTAACTTTTTTGCCTTGTGTCCATAAAAGCTTTTACACATTACTTTCATTGCACTTAAATGAACGACTTTAGTATCAAAAAAAATAAAAATGAATGACTTTACCCAATCAAATTTTTTGGTCGTCGGTGGCATTGTACCAGACATATTACATATTAATCATTGACGAAGACTTCGGGAAAAAAAAAAAAAAAAAAAAAAAAAAAAATCCCTGAAAGCAAATTTCTCGGGCACACAAAATTAAATAATACCAAGTTGGAACACAAATTAAAACAAGTGGGAGTAGAAATATATATACAAGGCAATAAGAAAATATTCCATAATGTCATAATGTCAACTCTGCCAACAAAATTTGGCCAAAAATTAAGAAATTAAATAAAGAATGGAGAAAAAGCCTCCACTAGATCAATCAATTCTCCATCTAAAAGATGACGCTTGTATTAGCTAAGTTACACGTATTTGGCCATCAGATTCAGTGCATATAAGCAGACAGAAAATGCATTTCTCTGGACAGAAGAAGCAGCTGTGAAATCTTAAAACCATGGGGTCTCCAAGTTCGCTATTCTTTGTGATTCTTGTGTTTTCCTTCTTTCTAGTTTCATCAGCTACTTCATTTCCAATTCAAAAAAAATTCACTCGTTGTCTTCAAGCAAAATCTCAAAATGCAATCCCATTCGCCACATCATTTTTCACTCCTGACAATTCTTCGTTCACTACAGTTCTCGAATCCACAGCTCAAAATCTAAGGTACTTGCTGCCTTCAATGCCAAAACCCGAATTCATATTCACTCCCTTGGATGATTCTCAAGTTCAAGCTGCTGTCATTTGTGCAAAAAAGCTCAAGATCCACATGAGAGTACGTAGCGGAGGTCATGATTATGAAGGTCTTTCTTTTGTTTCTCTCATAGAGAAGCCATTCATGATCTTAGATCTCGCCAAGCTTCGTGCCATCAATGTCGATATAGCACGAAACACCGCTTGGATTCAAGCAGGTGCTACCATCGGAGAAGTTTACTATAGAATTTCTGAGAAAAGTCAAGTCCATGGCTTCCCTGCTGGCCTTTGCACAAGCTTGGGCATTGGAGGTCACATTACCGGAGGTGCATATGGCTCTATGATGAGAAAGTATGGCCTTGGAGCGGACAACGTCATCGACGCGCGAATTGTGGATGCTCATGGCAACATTCTTGATAGAGCAGCCATGGGCGAGGACTTATTTTGGGCTATTAGAGGTGGAGGAGGTGGAAGCTTTGGGATTATTCTATGGTGGCAGATCAAGCTTGTTCCAGTTCCACCTACAGTGACAGTTTTTACTGTTACTAAAACCTTAGAACAAAATGCAAATAAAATTCTATATAAATGGCAGCAAGTAGCACCAAACATTGATGAGAATCTATTCATGAGAGTCCTAATTAAGGGAACAAACTCTAGTGTTGCAGGTAAAAAAACTGTTTCAACTTCTTATAATGCTCTTTATCTGGGTGGAGCCAACAAGCTTCTCCAAGTTATGAAGAAATATTTTCCAGAATTGGGCCTAACCAAGAATGATTGTTTGGAAACAAGTTGGATCAAATCTGTGCTTTACATTGGTGGCTATCCAAACAACACACCCCCAGAAATTCTTCTCCAAGGGAAATCCAGTAGTCCCAAGGCATACTTTAAGGCCAAGTCAGATTTTGTGAGGCAAGTGATTCCTGAAACTGCATTGAATTCTCTGTGGAAAGTGTTTATGCAGGAAGATGGCCCTTTGATGATTTGGAATCCTTATGGAGGAATGATGAGCAAAATCCCTGAATCTGCAAGTCCATTTCCTCATAGAAATGGAACACTTTACAAGATACAATATTTAACAGGGTGGCTAGATGGAGAAAAGAACATGGAAAAGCACATGAATTGGATTAGACGATTTTATTACACCACGAAGCCTTATGTTTCAAGCTTTCCAAGAGAAGCTTATGTGAATTACAGAGATCTTGATTTGGGTATGAATCAGTTTAATGAAACAAGCTTCCTAAGGTCAAGTCTTTGGGGATACAAATATTTCAAGGATAATTTTATAAGGTTGGTGAAGGTTAAGAGTAAGGTTGATCCAAGTAATTTCTTTAGGCATGAACAGAGTATCCCACCAATTAAAAAGAAGATATGGTCAAACTACTGAATATTTTTGTAATAACGTACGTATGGTTTTGTACTTTTGTGTTTGTTGTTTCAATGTGACAACAATGGTTAAGCCTCTTTTAATTGATTCCTATCGTGATGAAAGTATAAACGGATCTTTATATATTGTGTGCTGCTCACTCTTCTACTTATAGTAAAATTACACACATTTTTACAAATGTGCTTTATTATTCACTGCTTGTAAATTATATGGCTTACCTTGCTGTGCATGTGATATTTTACATTTTTAACTTTTTTATTGGTTTTCCATTTTGATAATTCTATAAATTTGAATCTATTTTAATAATTTAAATTTGGGTTAAGTAGCAAATCTACCTTGGAAGTATGCACCTAGGATCAATGTTTCCCTAGAATTTTTTTTTTTTTAGGTTCAATATCACCCCGACAATTTTAAAACGTAGCAATGTGGCCTGAGACTGTTAAAAGCCTAATGTTGATTATTAAAAAGTTGACCATTAACTTTTTAATAGAAAATGACAACATTGTTACGTTTTAAAACTTCCGAGGTACATTGAACTTGAAAAAACTTCCAGGGCAACATTGCTCCTAGACGTATACTTCCGGGAGCGCAGATTTGCTACTTAATCCTTTAAATTTTATATGCTAAAGTGCATATGATATTTTATATTTCTTACATTTTTATTGGTTTTAATTTCCGTTGATAATTACTTTGAAACAAATCACAGGGAACATCACTGTGGTGATTAGGTAGTGATGACATGATAAACAATCTTTGGGTAGTAAGGTAAATTGACAGACAACCATTGCATGTAGCGTTCAAGATAGGATGATAAATCCAACTTAACAACACTGTATAAAGCCTGAAGATTCACATAAAACATCTTACACATCTTTGGATTGGCAAAATGTTGTAGGAATTTCTTTGAATCTTCTAGCTTATCTGGAATCATGGATGTGCAATAAATACATGTACTTCTTCTATGTTTCTCCTTTTTCCTCACCCTCTATTTCATGTAATGCTGCTAGTTGTATAGGCACAAATGATGATTCTTCTTGAACTCTGTGTCCTTGCCTCGGTTTAGTGAAGAGTCAGCGACCATAAGCGAGGAGGACTAAGAGACAGAGTGATGGAGGCGACAAGAATGTTGAATGTGTTGGTTATGATTAGTTTTGATGATATCTTATATAGATGCCATTGTTAAAAGTAAAAAGATTGAGTAATATAGTTATCTCCTGATTTAACTAACTGTTGAATTTAATGTAGATCAATCCAAGCTAAATTAAGGAGAATAACCAAGAAGGAGTTAAGAGATGAAAGAAAGAGTTGAGTTATGGAAAATGATCAAGAGAAGAAGAAAGAAAGGAAGAACTTGATGAATGGAATGAAAATATAATTATCTAAGTTCTTATATTGAAGCTAGAAGCCTCCAAGATCATATGGAAGTTGGAATGGCTCAATTTGGAGTTAAAGTCAGCAAAAATCAGCCAGGATAAGAAAACTCGAGTTTCCAAGTCAAAACTCGAGTTTCCTACTTCCATTGCAGTGATTTGCCTCTCGGATAGGAGAAAACTCGAGTTTGGAATACAAAACTCGAGTTTGGAACTCAAAACTCGAGTTTGCAACTCAAAACTCGAGTTTGGGGGTGTCTTCAGCATCTCTCGGCCCTCTCGGACTAAAAAACTCGAGTTTCCAAGGCAAAACTCGAGTTTCCAGCGGTGATCGCTCTTAGCAACTCTGTTTCACGTTCAGCACGGGCGACTTCTGGTATTTCGATGATATCTCACAAACTAAAGATCGGATTGAGACGAAACCAAAGGCATATGAAACTAGACTCCCAATGCGTCATTTTGATATAAAATTCAAGTCTAAAGGAGTTCAGATCAAGGAGCTATGAATTGTTGAAGTTGACATAGAAATCCACGCCACACAGCAAACCAAGCTTCAATGTTTTGAGTGTAACTCACAAACTACAAATCCAATTGAGCTGAAATCGGTGGCATTTGAAAGTAGACTCACAGAGCTTTTCATTAAGAGTTGAACGGACCAAAACGGAATTCAGACCAAGGAGATATGGTCTTCGAAAGTTGACAGTTATTTCAAGAAGACTCAACAAAGTCCAGCGAGAAAGCAAAACTCGAGTTTCCAAGTCAAAACTCGAGTTTTCATTTCGCATTCAGAAAATCAGCGTTTCGAAAATCCCGATTCTTTTGATAAACATCCAGATGATTACCCAAATGATTTATAACACTTCTTAACATCATTTATATCATTTGTGTACATGTTTGAGATGAACAAAGGTGTTAAACCGAAGATCAAAGAGAAAGTAAATGCCGATGTCATAGCTAGTTCAAAAAGCAAAAGTTCTAACGGCTAGTTTCTAACGGCTATATTTCTTTATCCAACGGTCCTTGAATCTTCTCAACGGTCATATATTGATCTCTACCTATAAATAGAAGATGATTCAAGCGAAAAACGCAGAGACACAAGCTTACATCTTCAAAATGTTCATACTGTTTTTTCATAGTATTTACTCGTTTTTCAATGTTTACATAGCGAGCATAGAGAGTGAAATTATTTGTAATGCACTTCGGTGTTTATCTTATTCACTTTCGAGAGAGAAGATTCATTATAAACATTCTATCTGTTTATTTGAGAGTTACTCAAGATTGGGTGATCTTGAGAGGGAAACAGATTGTAACCTTGCTTTGTGTAAGGGGGAGTATCTCGGTGAGAGATTTGGCTTCACAAGTGCCTGAGTGAACTTGTGGGATTGTAAAGGCTTCTCTTGTGCCGGAATAAACAAGAGGATAGTGGATTGAAAATCTCAAGTGGAGCTTGGGGACTGGACGTAGGTCAAGGATTGGGCCGAACCAGTATAAATCAGTTTGCATATTCTCTTCCCTTATCTCTTATATTTCCAGCATATACATATGAATGTTCATACATGTTTGAATGATTGATTAATGCTTTATCAATTGTTATTGACATTCAAACTGCTTTCAATAAGTTTCAAAAAGATTTTCAAAGTTTCTAAAGTTTTATCAAACACCCAATTCACCCCCCTCTTGAGTGATAGCCTGTTCTTTCAGAATGAGCAAAGCACAAACCCCCTCTTATCCGTTCAGATTTTCTTTCAAATGACAAGGGCAATTTGTTAATTGCACTATCAAAATTACTCACAATTAGGTCATAGGGAATTCATAATTATTTGATTATTTTGTGAGACTTTTTTATAATTATATATTTTTTTTCCTTGGAACTCTACAGTGATTTGCCCAATATATTTATATATATAACAAAATATTTAATAAATTATAACTCAGGAGCAGTATAACTTGTTATTGTATGTAGCAAACATGCCTGGTTGGTGGTTTAATTTCTTAAATAAACAGGTAATATTTGAAAAGGAAAAAAAGAGTACAATTATTTGAGCGTAACAACCATTTAGATTCTCAACGGGAAGTATTATTAGTTATTAAGTCATTGTTGCTTGAACACACTTAAAATTTGAAGTCATCTATACGCTAAAACTTTTAGGGCAAATTTATAACATAACAAAACTAACGTAAATGACATGTGGACTGTCATAACAACATATTTAGTTAATTAATAATCAAAATTAATTGGGATAACGGTCAGGACAAAATTGCTTTATTTTAGAAATTTTTGGGGCTAAATTGCCCCCAAAAAAATTCCAAGGAAAAATTGACCCTTGTTAAAAACTTTCGGGATAAAAATAACCATTAACCCTAAATAATAACTCATTGTTGGCATGTTATTTCTCTTGCTTAAAATTACGAATGAATACAAAATTAAAAGTTCAAGGAGAAAGTCAAAATGATGGGCCATGTTGTCATTTCATAGGGTTGGTATGGTTTTCACACAAGATATGATGGAGTGTAGTGACAAGTGACAACAGAAGAAAAGAATGCCTCAACGACATCATATAATATCACGGGCTATATTTAAATATTTGGGTAAAAAATTAGGTAAAGCAGTTCTTAGTCGGAATATTATGAAAAAAGAATCGCAGTTGTTGGACAATATAGTTGGAGAATTTTTCTAATTTTTTATTTAATAAAAAAATTGTATAAGAATTTAGCATTATATATGGATCATAGATCTTAATCAGGTAATCGAATGATAAAATTTTAATCCCGATATCTATTACTCTAGTCCTTAATAGAATATCTATTTAATTTAATCAACTGTACATAGATTAAAAAATTAGTTATTTGTCAAAAATTGTGTTGATTTCCCCAAAATATCCTCTTAAATCATTTACATTGAAATTATTTGTTGATGCCAATTTCCTTAAAAGGATTGGCAAAAACAAAACAAAAAACAAAAAAAAACAAAAAAGGAACTTCCTTAACATGTGTAATCTATGGTGATAGTTTAAAAAATGTATAATATTGAAGTCTTATATTTAGAATCAAATCTAGCCCCAACCCAAATTAACTTTTATATTAAGGATATAATGTAGTATATTTTATGTACAGTTTTCTGGGAAGATGAATGAAAATTAGATGCAATGGAAATTACATGATAGCTACAACATTCCAATTCAAATTTTAAAGTATATAAAAGGACCAACTGGTATGCATAATGCTTGCATATATCTATTCTAAGGGCATATGATTGCGGTTAGCGTAATTAGTGTGTAATCCTATTCCCTAAGTAAAACTATCAACATAAAAAAAGAACCAACAACAAAAAAATACTTGCTTAAAAAATTTGTCAAATTACCCGGAAAACATTAGCGATAAAACAAGAAGACAAGACAAAGCACGCGTTAACACAAAAACAGAAAAGGCCAACAGAATAATAAAAAAAAAAAAAAAAAAAAAAAAAAAAAAAAAAAAAAAAAAAAAATCTTCTTTGCATATATAGTAATATTTAAAATGAAGAAACCTAGCAGAGAAGGACATACTTAAAGAACAAATCAAGTAGAGCTTAATGGACGAAATATTAAGAAATGTGACCACAAATCTTCTAAAATAGAAAAAATAATTGTTCTATACATTATACTCTCGTTGTGTCATTAGTAGAGCTTAAGATGGAGTCAAATTAATATATAGTATTATGAGTTGAAAGCTAACAGAAAAAAAACTTAATTAATTGACTAACATCAGTTGGATTGAGTAGAATGAAATTTATGCCCTTTAAGTATGGCCTAAGATTTGTTTCTTATGGCCGAAAAAGTTGTCATATTAGGAGAGACGCCTCAACTAGCTAGGCATCAACAATGCTTGTGTGTGTGTGTGTGTGTAAGCCGATCAACAAAAGAAGGATTAAACATTAACTATGACATTTATACAACAATCTAGTCATAATTTAGAACTCCAGAACTAATTGATACATACTTATGTTGGTCTCATACTTATTAATGCAACTCTAATCTGACAAGAGAAAAACCATATAAATTACTACAAGATAGATTTTCAGTTGTCTAACTCGCTCTTCTTTCTGGAGCTGCCGTTGTCCAGAATCCTCAAAGTAGTACGCTTTTATTGTTCGAGGATTGGAGTTGACGCCATCGTAAAACCCTCAAAGCAACTCACCACCAACGTTGCTAAGGATTTGATTGTGTGGCTCTTGGAATGACTTACGAAGATTGCGAGTAGGTTGGAGGAAGAGGATGACATTCTTGCTGAGGATTTAACTTGTGAGGTTTTTGGGACACTCGTTGAATCTATAACTAAGTAAAAGTTATATCACCAAGAAGATAAAGCAGACTCTCGGACTTAACAAGTATAGCAAATTTAGCTTTTTTTTAAACATTTTTAAGACCGATTTTTTGAAAAAAAATGGTCTTAAAAAGTATACTTTTAAGACCTGTTTTTTGAAACAACCGGTCTTAAAAGTATTTATTAGAATTCAGAGGTATCATCTCTCTGTTTGTATATATTAGATAATGAGTATTACAACCTATTTATAAGAGAAGCAAGGGAGAACATAGGAGATAATTTAGGAAATACAATAAAGCCTAATTAAGCCTAATTAAGACTAATAATGAGTAATTAGGGTCCTATAATCAGATCCTATAATCAATGCATCAATCAAGGGATCCTGATTTATTTCCTATTCTAACACTCCCCCTCAAGCTGGAGAGTATATGTCGAGCAATCCCAGCTTGCCACAAAATCCTTCAAACTTTGTTCGACCGAGTGGTTTAGTTAAGATGTCGCAATTTGTTCTTCGATCTTATGTGAGACAGGTCATAATGCCTCGCTTCAATCTTCTCTTTAACAAAATGTCGTCGATATCAACATGCTTGGTTCGGTCATGATATACTGGGTTCTTGACCATTTCAATGCTGGCCTTGTTGTCACACCAGAGTTGCATTGGTCCTTCATGTTGAATCCCCAACTCCTTCAGTAATCTAATGATCCACATTCCTTCACAAACTCCTTTGTTAACAGCTCTCGATTCCGCTCTCATACGTTTCGCTTGGTGACACCACTGTCTGTTTCTTGCTTCTCCATGTAACCAGATTTCCCCACACGTATGTACAGTACCCTGAGGTTGACCTCCTGGTCTCTCTATCCCTTGCATGGTCTGCATCAGTGTAGATTTCAATGTTTCTGGTAGTACATTTCTTAAAGAATATTCCTCTTCCAGGATTAAGCTTTAGGTAGCTCAAGATTCTATATACAGCCTCCATGTGCTCTTCTTGTGGTTGATGCATAAATTGACTTACTATTCCAACAGCATAGCTAATGTCAGGATGAGTGTGGGTTAAGTATATCAACTTCCCCACAAGTCTTCTGTATCTTTCTGAATTAGCTGGAACACCTTTTGGTTTGATCTGTAAGTGACATCCCTCTTCCATTGGTGTCCCTTCTGGTTGAGTGCCCAAGATACCTGTCTCATGTAACAGGTCTAGTGTATACTTGCGCTGAGATACATTGATGCCCTTTTTAGTTCTTGCCACTTCCATGCCTAAGAAGTACCTCATTTGGCCAAGGTCTTTTACCTGGAATTCAGTTGACAAGTCACTTTTTAGTTGAGCAATGGATTCTTCATCATTTCCGTAATGATTATGTCATCAACATAAACAATCAATATGGTGATTTTGTCATTGACATGTTTGGTAAACAACGTGTCATCTGCTCGTCCCTGAGTATACCCAAGGCCCTTCACTGCTTTGGTGAATCTACCGAACCATGCCCTCGGAGATTGTTTCAAGCCGTACAATGACTTGCTTAACTTACACACAGCGTTATTAGGAGCTAAGACTCCATCTGGAATCTCCATGTACACCTCTTCCTCTAGATTGCCATTCAGGAATGCATTTTTCACGTCCAGTTGGTATAGAGACCAATCCAAGTTTGCTGCAAGTGATAATAGTACTTGGATGGTATTGAACTTGACCACTGGGGCAAATGTCTCCTGATAGTCGATTCCATACGTCTGAGTGTATCCTTTTGCAACAAGTCTCGCCTTGTATTTGTTGATACTACCATCGGGATTGAATTTCGGAGTGAAGATCCACCTGCATCCTACTGGTTTCTTTCCTTTAGGAAGAGTCGTGATCTCCCAAGTTTTATTTTCTTTAAGTGCCCTCAATTCCTCTTGCCAGCCTTGCTTCCAATTTGGATCAGCCATAGCTTGTTGAAATGTGTTTGGAATGGTTATCTGTGCACTGTTTACAACAAAACTTTGCATTTTTGCAGAAAAATTACTATATGAGACAAATCTTTGAATTGGATGATGAGTACACGATCTTACCCCTTTTCTCAAGGCAATAGGCCAACCCGATTCTTCAGGATTTAATCCCGGATTGGATTCATGGTTGTTCCTTTGAATGGGAGAGATAGTTCTACCAATTAACTGGTTCGGTTTGAACTTGTGAGCCTGGACTCGTCTCCGTCGTGATTCTCCGTATCCATCCCCGAATCGATCTCAACATGTGTTTCCAGTTCATTGGGTTCAGGTTGGGGTGGAATGTATGGATTAGGCTGATTTGTGGGAGCAAGTGAGTCAAGAGAGACTATAAGGTTAGGTGAGTTTGAGGTATTGGAATTGGTAGTTTCCAAGATTAGCCATTCAATATCAGAATACTCCCCGAATGGGTAATTTGGGATAATAAGCCTCGCCTTCCGAGAACACCGTATCCCGAGAGATAATAAGTTTCTTGGAAGACGGGCAAGAGCATTTGTACCCTTTTTGAGTAGAGGAGTAGCCAAGGAAGATACACTTGTCTCGCTCGAGCACCGAATTTGTTGCCTTCTCTTTTGTGAACAAAGACCACATGCCCAAACACCTTGGGAGGCAAGGAATTGATGAGGGGGCAATTGGGAAAGAGTTCTAGAAGTTTTTGAATCGGAGTATCATAGTTGAGAACTTTAGAAGGCATGCGGTTAATTAGATAGGCCGCGGTGAGGATGGCATCGCCCCAGAAGATGGTCGGAACATTGCGTTCCATTAGTAAGGCACGGGTTACTTCCAACAGGTGACGGTTTTTCCGTTCGGCTACCCCATTTTGTTGAGGGGTGTAAGGGCAAGAAGTTTGGTGATGAATTCCTTGGTGATCAAGAAACTCTTTGAAGGCGTGCTCATATATTCCTTGGCATTATCACTTGAAGGACTTTAATGGATGTGTTGAACGGGTTCGGACAAAGGTATAGAAGTTCCGAAAGACTTTGGCAACATCGATTTGTCTTTCATTAAGTAAACCCATGTGGTTCGAGTGTGATCATCAATGAAAGTAACAAACCACCTAGTATGAGTGAGGGTAGTTATTCGAGCAGGGCCCCAAATATCACTATGAATCAATGTGAATGGGGAGGAAGGAGTATAGGGTTGTTTGGGATATGAAGATCGTGTCTCGTTTGGCAAATTGGCAAGTTTCACAATGAAAAGGAACAGAACTTTTATTGAATAAACTAGGAAACACATGTTTCATATAATCAAAACTAGGGTGACCTCGATCGAGTGCCACAACAACACATCATTATTCTGTGAATTCGAGCTAACTAGCGCCCGTCTTGCCTTCCACGTATCTTTACTCTTCGAGTTTGATCCTTCAAGGTAGAACAATCCATCCCATTCTCTAGAAGTCCCAATCGTCCTCCTCGTTCTTAAATCCTGAAAAACACATACACCATCATCAAAAATCACTCGACATATTTGACCTCTAGTCAACTTGCTTACGATATCGATTACAAGTAAGTTCCGTACAAATAGAACATTATGTATTGCCAACCGATCGATAATGTAATAGTGCCAATACCCTCAACCCGTGTGAATACACCATTAGCTACCTTTACTTTGAGATTTTCGGACAAAGTTTAAGGTTGTGGAATAGTGTTTTGTTACCGGCCATGTGATCCGTAGCTCCCGAGTCAACAATCCAGGTATCGTCACTAGTCATCACGGCGTTGAGAGCGATAATAGATTTACCCGATTGTACGAGGTTCACATTGGGAACGAACTAGACTTATTCTCGTTTATCAAGCATTCTACGAAACATTTGTAGTTCCTCCGTACTTAGGCGATCGTCATTCTCCACCTTTGGGTCGATGTGGTGAGGTGACTTTGGAAGTTCGATTTTCCCGGAAGGTTTGCCATGGAGTTTCCAAGATTCTTCCCTATTATGGCCCTTCCTCTTACAATAGTTGCACCATTTACTAGCTTTTCGTTCCCCGTGTGGTCCCCGAATCTGAGTGGGAGCTTTCAACGTGGCTTGGTCCACTTCGGTTCAAAAGCTTCCTACTTTCTTCAAATTGCACAAAGTTGACCACCTCAAAGAGTAGTGGGAGTGGCTTCAACCCCATGATTCTCGCCCCTTATCTCTTCGAAAGCGTCGTTTAGCCCCAAAAGGAAGTCGTGTATCCTTCCTTCTTCCACAATTTGCTTGTACAGTTGTGCATCTTTGAGACTTTCCTAGGGATGAACCTCAAACAAGTCCTTGTTGCTGCCATAATTTTAGCAACGCATTATAATATTCGATCGACATATTACCTTGTCGTAAGTCCGGAGTTGTCTCTTCGAGGTGAATCAACGCAAAGCGAAGTATTTTCAAGGGAGGAGTAGGTCCTTCTAGCGGCATCCCATATCTCCTTTGCCGTGTGTGCAAGCAAATATCCTCACCGATCTCCAAGGTCATTGAATTACACAACCACGTCATGACTTGGTTGTTTTCAAGAAACCATGTGTCAAAATTAGGGTCATCGGGGCTGGTTGAGGGGCTGCCCCATTAATGTATTTTTCCTTTCTTTTACCTCGAATATACTCAAGACGCTTTGTGACCATCGGAGATAGTTCCTACCATTAAACTTATGGCTAATAGCCATAACGTGATGGTCCGAAAATTAAAGCCATCTACGAGGTGAGGAATTTTGTTTGGTAAAAACCGGGTTGCTTTGGTTAAGGAGGAAGAAGATGAGGAATCCATGTTTCTAGAAGAAAATCAGTCGCCGGAATCTGGAAAATTTTCACCGAAGAGTCGCCGGAAAAATCCACTGTGTTATTTCTCTCTGCCTCACCGTCGCTCACTGTTTCTCTCGCTTCTCATGGCCTCGGACAGATATCCTTGGCTCTGATACCATATTAGAATTCAGAGGTATCATCTCTCTGTTTGTATATATTAGATAATGAGTATTACAACCTATTTATAAGAGAAGCAAGGGAGAACATAGGAGATAATTTAGGAAATACAATAAAGCCTAATTAAGCCTAATTAAGACTAATAATGAGTAATTAGGGTCCTATAATCAGATCCTATAATCAATGCATCAATCAAGGGATCCTGATTTATTTCCTATTCTAACAGATTTATTTCCTATTCTAACAGTATTCTATATATTTACGAAATTGCCACCGGTCATATAACACTTTTAAGACCGATTTTTTGAAACAACTAGGTTTAAAAGTATACTTTTAAGACCTATTTTTTTGAAACAACCAAGTCTTAAAAGTATTGTATATATTTACGAAATTCTCATCGGTCTTTTTTTTTTTTTTTTTTACACTTTTAAGACCGGTTGTTTTCAAACAACCGGTCTTAAAAGTGTTCTATATATTTACGAAATTGCCACCGGGCATATATTTTTTTTAACACTTTTAAGACCAGTTGTTTGAAACAACTAGTCTTAAAAATGTTCTATATATTTACGAAATTGCCACCGGTCATACTTTTAAGACTGGATCCTTTATAATCCTAAGATTAAAAGTGTTTTATATATTTACGAAATTGCCACCGGTCATGCTTTTAAGCGGATCCTTTATAATCCGGTCCAAAAAGTTCCTTATATTTATGAAAGCGCCATAAGGTTATACTTTTAAACCGAATCCTCTATAATCCGGTCTAAATGAGGCAGTCTTAAAGCCCTTTTTTGCACTAGTGCAACAACAAAAAATACTTGCTTAAAAAATTGGGGAAATTAGAATGAAGGACCGAAGAAAGAGATATTTATTGAGAAGGACTATAAAATTTGTAGTTATTTAGAAGGACCAAATGTAAGAATATAAAATTTATAATACTAATTTACCCTTAAAAAAATCTTCTTCATTTCCTCCTACATTATCTCCCACACTCTATCGTGAAAACTAACACAAAATTTTAAATTTCATTAAATTAAAAATTTTTTTTCAATTTTCGTTTTTCAGAAATTGTATAGATATCTATGAAAAAAATACACATTCTTAATTTTTTTCAAAATTATAATTTTCCAAAATAAAGAAAATTTTTAATTAAAAATATAATTATATGATCTTAATAAAAATCAATGTGTTTTGTAAAATATTATATATGTTAAAAAAATTATATGATTTATTTTTATTTTAGAAGTTGAGCAAAAAGCTTAATGGATATCAATATTGATACTTAATTATATAAATCTGAAAGCTTGATTATATCTTTGTTAATTAAATGATCTATTGATTATATGATATGGAACTTGTTGAAAAATTAAAATTAAAAAAAATGAGTTGGAACCGTAGTTGATTAAAAAAATATATTAATTTTATATGAGTTTGAAACTTAAAAAAAAGAAGGTACAATGATATTACATGTGAATAATGAGTGGTTTTACTTTTAATTTTAGTTATTTTTTAATGACTAATGCAAGAGATAACGTATAAGGTTTGATTAGGGACAATTTAGTAATTTTAAAATTATGCTATGATATTTGGTCTTTCTAAGTAATTAGAATTTTTATAGTCCTTCTCATTAAATATTTTTTCTTTCAGGTCCTCCATTTTAATTTTCTCTAAAAAATTTGTCAAATTACCCGGAAAACATTAGCGATAAAACAAAAAGACAGGACAAAACACGCGTTAACACGGAGGGAGAAAAGGCCAACAGAATAATCAATAAAAAAATAAAAATCTCCTTTGCATATATAGTAATATTTAAAATGAAGAAACCTAGCAGAAGGACATATTTAAAGAACAAATAAAGTAGAAACCAACGAAACTCAGCAGAAGAACATTATTCCACATTAAACCCATATGCATTACTTTATTCAAATTATAACAATCAGAAAATGACAACAATTTATCAAAAAAGCGAAATAAATACCTGAAAATCGGAAAGACTATGAGCACAAACACAACAACACACTGAGAACACTACATAAATAGCTTGCTAACAGGAGCAAACTTCGCAAAAGCACATATGAACAGGATCTGTATAATTTTAGATAGAAAAAGCACTTTCTATATCAATTAAAGTTGCAACCAGCGTAGAAAGTCAACAGTCTCTCATTTTATTTAAAAACTGCTATCAGTTACGCTTTGTACACCGTACCAACTTGCATAAAAGGCTGTAGAAATGTTTTTTCTTTTTTCTCCTTGTGTGTAATTAAAATCTTTTTTGAGGTGCTATAAAATGTTTCAAATTCTAACACTCGAAAATTCTATTTGAGAAGTGCAAAAAAAATTTAAAATCCTAACATTTGAAATTCTCTTGTTTAGGTTGTGCAAAAAATTTCAAATCAACATAATCAACTTTAATTTGTACTATTTTGGATTTTATTTATTAAGCAAAATATATCCTTCAGCCAAATTATGCCGCTCAATTTCGTTTGGAGAAAATTTGATAATAACTAGGGAAAAATAAATAAATAAAAGCTCAGAAGAAATGATGAACCAAATTAAAATTTTGATTTGTCGTGATAACATCAAAATTTCATACTTCTAAGCACTAAACCAGCAACAACAAGTGAGACACGGAGACCCATTTGGCAGCGAAAATCGAAGAAGAAAAGAAGTGAGGAACAACGAAGAACATGACAGAACCAACATGGAAGCAAAAATGGAGGAGAAATGCAGTAGTGAGAACGTACATTTGAAATAACTAAGTTAGATGAGTATTTGAAAATCTAAAAATTTTTAATTACAAAATTTATTTGGGATTTGGATTTAGCTCAACTACATGAATTTTTATCTATCGAAATAAGAGATTTGAGCCAAATCCAGATACCTCTTAATCCAGAAACAACATAAAAGTATATTTAATATTTTCCTAAAAGAGCTTCCAGTTACTACATTCCCCTATGACCCTCTAACCATATATCTTCACACTACCTTAGTGGATGACTCATGAGTCATGACAATGAAAACTTGACATTGGCATATATGGAATTTAAATGATATCTAAAATAAGTTGAATTATTTTCATTTAGTTTTTTCTTCTCTAATTGCTGTCACATTGATACAACATTTTAGTCATCAAAGCATAAATGGACGAAATATTAAGAAATGTGACCACAAATCTTCTAAAATAGACCAAATAATTGTTCTATACATTATGCTCTCGTTGTGTCATTAGTAGAGCTTAAGATGGAGTCAAATTAATGTATAGTATTATGAGTTGAAAGTTAACAGAAAAAACTTAATTAATTGACTAACATCAGTTGGATTGAGTAGAATGAAATTTATGCCCTTCAAGTATGGCCTAAGATTTGTTTCTTATGGCCGAAAAAGTTGTCATATTAGGAGAGACCCCTCAACTAACTAGGCATCAACAATGCTTGTGTGTGTGTGTGTGTAAGCCAATCAACAAAAGAAGGATTAAACATTACTATGACATTTATACAACAATCTAGTAATAATTTAGAACTCCAGAACTAATTGATACATACTTATGTTTGGTCTCATACTTATTAATGCAACTCTAATCTGACAAGAGAAAAACCATATAAATTACTACAAGATTTTCAGTTGTCTAATTCGCTCTTCTTTCTAATAGGCAGTGGAGGGATGCTCTGTTCATGCCTAAAGAAATTACTAGGATCAACCTTGGATTTCACCTTCACCAACCTTATAAAATTATCCTTATAGTACTTAGATCCCCAAATTCCTGACCACATGAAGCTTGTTTTATTAAACTGGTTCATCCCCAGATCAAGGTCTCTATAATTCACATATGCTTCTCTTGGAAACCTTGAAGCAGAAGGAGTCATGGAGTAATAGATTCTCCTAATCCAATTCATATGCTTTTCCATGCTCTTCTCTCCATCGAACCATGCTGTTAAATATTGTATCTTGAAAAGTGTCCCATTTCTGTGAGGAAAGGGAATTGAAGATTCTGGGATTTTGCTCATCATTCCTCCATATGGATTCCAAATCATTAAGGGGACATCTTCCTGCAAAAACCTTTTCCATAGAGAATTCAATGAAATTTTAGGAATCACTTGCCTCACAAAATCTGACTTAGCCTTGAAGTATGCCTTGCCACTTGATTTGCCTTGGAGAAGAATTTCTGGTGGTGTGGTGACTGGATAGCCAGCCATGTAAACTACAGATTTGATCCAACTAGTTTCCAAACAGTCTTTTTTGGTTAAACCCAATTCGGGAAAACTTGTCTTCATAATTTGGAGGAGGCTATCAGCTCCACCAAGAAACAAAGCATTATAAGAAGTTGATACAGTTTTTTTGCCTGCAACACTGGAATTTGTCACCTGAATCAAGACTCTAATGAATAGATTCTCATCAAGATTTGGTGCTACTTGCTGCCATTTATAGAGAATCTTGGTTGCATCTTGTTCTAAGGTTTTAGTAACAGTAAAAACTGTCACAGCGGGGGGAACCTGAACAAGCTTTATCTGCCACCATAGAATTATCCCAAAGCTTCCGCCACCTCCTCCTCTAATTGCCCAAAATAGGTCTTCTCCCATGGCTGCTCTATCAAGAATCTTGCCATCAGCATCCACGATTCGTGCATTGATGATGTTGTCAGCTCCAAGGCCATACTTTCTCATCATGGAGCCATACGCACCTCCAGTTATGTGACCACCAACGCCTAAGCTTGAGCAAATGCCTGCAGGGAACCCATGGACTTGACTTTTTTCTGAAATTCTATAGTAAACTTCTCCTATAGTTGCACCGGCTTGAATCCATGCCGTATTTTGTTCTATGTCGACATGGATGGCACGGAGCTTGGCAAGATCTAAGACCATGAACGGCTTCTCAATGAGAGAAACATAAGAAAGGCCTTCATAGTCATGACCTCCACTACGTACTCTCATGTGAACTTTGAGAATTTTCGCACAAATGACAGCGGCTTGAACATGAGAATCTTCCAATGGAGTGAATATAAAATCAGGTTTGGGCATTGAAGGCGACAAGTACCTAAGATTTTGAGCTGTGGATTCAAAGACTGAAGTGAATGAAGCATTATTTTTAGGTGTGTAAAATGATTTTGAAAATGGGATTGGATTTTGAGAATGAGCTCCAAGACAACGAATGAAGCTTTCTTGTATTGGAAACGAAGAAGTTGATGAAACTGAAAGCAACACAAACACAGAAATCACTAATTCTAGTGCCATGGTTTTATGATTCCGCACTCTCTTGCTTCTTCTGTACAGAAAAATGTATTTTGTGCGGGTTTATATACACTAAATCTAGTGCCAAAACTATTAGAGTGGCCATATACGTGTAAATGTGCAAAGCCAAGTGTCATAATAAGATATCAATAGATTTAGTGGAGGAGTTGAGATTATGACATTATGGAGCACTATGTATTGCAATGTCACAACTTTGATTTTATTGTCACCACTGATGACTTTGTGTACCAATCTCGTATTATTAGGGTGTATTTAATCTTCAAGGGCAAGAAATTAAATTGCTTTTGATGGCTTCCCCCCCCCCCCCCCCCCCCCCCCCCCCCCCAAACACCCAAACAAAAAAAAAAAAAAAAAAAAAAAAAACAATTACGCCTTTATGATATCGAAAAAAGTTATGCAGCGTAAGACTGGCCCAAGATAAAAATAAACGAACAATAATGTATAAAGACGATGACCAAAATTTTTTTATTGTGTAAAGCAATTCATTACATGAAGTGAAGTGAAAGTAAAGTAATGTAGAAAGCATATGGAACCAGGAAAACAAAAAACATAAAAACAAACAAAAAACTTAAAAAAGCCATGCTTTTTTGCAATTATAGTTGGGCCTACTTTTTAAGTTAATGTGTATCAAAAAATTATGTTTATTTTTCAGGACTAAAGCTACCACCGGGATTTCTTAAAGAGATCTAATACAAGAAAAACTATAAATTAAGATAGCTAATGTTAATCTTCTCAAAACTCTATTACAAATTTTTATCAAGATAAATAATTAAAAATTTTGGCATAATTAACCCAAAGTTTATAGATATTGACCCCAAGAATTTATTGGTTTTGATGATAACAACCTCAACATTTTATAATAATTGATTATTTCCTAAAATAGTCATATGAGAATATGAATTTATGGTTGTTTTTAATGTATGATGAATTTACTTTTGCATCTAGAAATAAATCAAGATCAGATTAAATATAACAAAGAAAAGGGAAGATTGGAGTTACAAAAGAAAAAGAGTTTTGATCATGGTTTAAGAAGAACTCTATTTGAACAATCAAATAGCTTTAAAGTATGTACGTAATAGAAGACATGTTTTATAGATTTATGATACTCTCACTAAACTTATATTGACCTACTTGAAAGATTCGTTTTGAGTGGTTTATATACATTTTTAGTCCTAAATGTAGAACTTATTTTGAACGAAGGTTGTGGTCCTGCAGTATCTTTCTTCCCCCCCCCCCCCCAATGCTATCTATATGCCCATAATCTGGTATGTAAGGCCCACGAGTATAGAGTAGGCCCAGCAAGGAGTATCCGATCCAAGAATGAATGGGGTTCATTGGAAGTAAACTCACCAGATCTTGACTTAGTCTATCAAAATATCTGGTTACTAACTGGGAGGTTTAGTAGAAAGCTGGCCTTGCCGCTTAAAGAAAGGTCTCGGTTCGAGCCTTGTGAATGCAAAAAACCCTCGCTGGGAGACTTTCCCACCATAGCTGTGCACGCGACACGGGTCGGATCCGGATTAATCGAGGCGAAGCTCTGGTGAACGGGGTGGGCAACCAAAATAAATAAATAAAATATCCAGTCCACCCACCAACCAAGAAGAGATTTGAAGATCCGAGATAATAGGAATGCAAATAGAATGCAAATACTTGCCTAGATATGAGAATATCATAACCAACAAGTCTGGATGGGTGAACATAAATCAATCAAGTACCACTTCCCTAGGGGACATTCAAACTTCTCCTCATTCGCTATTCTTCGCTTATTTCTCTCTTCCGGTTTGACGCTGTACTACTCAACTTTTCGTACCATCTTTTGACCTTTTTTATCGCTTTGGAATTACAATCAACAAACTATCAATAATATTGTCTTCTCTTGTTTTTCTTACTATCTTTTATGAAATCACATGTTGTTGGTTGCCCTCATTTAAGACTCTATAATGGCTTGACGGATCCAGATGGGCACATGGCGCAATACCGACAAGGGATGCATACTGTAGCAATTCCAACGAAGTTATGCGAGGCTTGTATGTGCAAAGGTTTTGGGTCGAGCTTGGTCAGACCAGCCCTGAGATGGTTTACCAACCTACCTACTAACTTAGTAGGTTCATTCGCGCATTTAAATGACTTGTTCGCCCACCAGTTTTTCAGCAGCTGGAAACTTGAGAAACAACCAAATGACCTTAATAAAGTTGTCCAAGGGAAACGTGAATCACTACGTGGTTTTTGTGGGTTGGTTTAATAAGGAGAATATCAACATCCCAAATTGTGACACTGTGACTGTTATTACAGCATTCAGGAAAGGCTTGCTCTTGAACTCTGATTTATACAAGGAACTAATGAAATACACATGCCAGACCATGGAAAACAATTTTGCAAAAGCCTAGGCTCAAATCAAATGGGAGGAGGATAAAGTGAATGATGACCAAACCCGCCACGAGGATGATGAACCCTGAGATAGAAGAAGCAGGAAATCGAGAGATACTAACAATAATTAGAGGGCAAAGCCATACCCAACAATGCACCAAGAGAGGAAGCAAACCAACAGAGTGATGACTCCTCCGAACCAAGCACTCCAACAAGGATAGAGGAGTACAACTTCTTGGTAAATTTTGGTGAGTTAATACAAACCCTTACAAAGACGAGTGACATGGTGAAGTGGCCCCCAAAATCTAAGAAGCTAGCGAAGCAACAAGATAGATCCAAATGTTACGAATTCCATTTCGACCATGGCCATTGACAATAGGCTTCATCACACTTAGGCAGGAAGTGGTAGAACACCTTCAGTGTAGACACCTGATGCATTTATTAACCAAGAAAGGTAAAGCTACTTGGTGAAATAACAATACTAACCATATGGGTTTGTTACCAGTGAAACCATCCAAAAATTTGAGAATCATCAACTACATAACAGGAAGCTCGAAGATCAGTAGCGTCACCTACTCGATAGCAAAGCGCCATGCTAGACTCCTGCCAAAGGATCCCAACCTAAAATGCACTAAGGATGAATGTAACAACCAAGAGGATGGTTAAATCACGTTGTTTAAGGATGATATAAATGAATTGCACCAACCACAAGACGATGCATTGGTAATCTATGTGTTAATGGGTAATTTTGATATTATTTGTATGGTGGTTGATCCAGGTAGTTCAGTCAATATCATGTACTTGGAGATGTTCAAGGAGATAGAAGTGGAATCCCACATTGTTCGCGCACCATCCATGCTAATATTTGGTATTGGAGCACTAGATAGGACTATCAAAGAAATAACCCTCTTAACCTATAGAGTAAGATTGAGCATACCATTCAAATATCACGTGATAGATTGTTTGTGTAATATCCTAAATTTTTGGCTTAGAAATGTGAGGATAACACTGAATTAGGGAGGTTTTACCATTGTATACCATTGTCTTAGGTACTTGAAGGATTGCATTCACTCACCCAATTTATCGTTCGTTGATATTTTGTCTTTTTTAAATTTAGTCCTGGGATCAAGCAACGCTTTCTCACATGATTTAGACTGCAAGAATCTTTTCCCTTGTGCACAAGAGATCCTTCTTTTCTTATTCTCCTCAAGATAGTTGAATGGTACTTCATGGTAGTCCATTCTTAAGGCATAGTGAATTCTTCTTACGGGTGTCCATTGCTTCTTATGATTTGACTTTGTAATTCCATTAATGGATGCTCTGAGAGTTCTCTTGCTTGATATAGATGCTATGATCTTCTTCCTTGGTGCATGAGAAACTCTTGGTTTCTCTTCCTCTTCACTATATGTTGGTGTCCATTGATATTCAAATCATCATGCACACATGGAGTACTAGATGGATATTTTGGTACCCACTTATACTTGGGTCCTTGACTGTTAGTATTGGACCTTGCTTGTCCTTTCAGACCCCAAATAAATGTATTTCTCACATTTGAATTTCTCCTAATATAACATGTGTTAGAAATATGACCAGATTTACCACAATAATTGCAAATAATAGAATAATGCTTATTATGAAATTTTATGCAAGTATTGTGTCGGTCGTCAGAGAGACAATTCAAATAAATCTCATTTGACTATTCTTTCTTCCCAATAAACTTTCCAGCATTATTATTGAAAACATTTTTTCTTTTCAAACTAGAATCAATGATTGGTTCAAAAACAGTTTTGTGCAAATTTTCAGAATCATTTGTCTTATCTTCAGAGGAAGGGTTGGAGTTGTTTACCACATGTACATTTTGAGCTCCGGATAATGATTTACAATATTCTCGCATGATGAGCTCTTCCGGGAATCATCTTCCTCTTGTTCCGTGGCCGATGGATCATGAAGGTATTCTATGATTTCTCCTTCTTCATACTCCAGCTTGTTCATCGTAGATGTACAACATATAGTCTCAAATGAACTCGTCAACACTTTCAACTTCAACTTATTTGTTAGAAGCATATATAGAATCAAGAGTGTCCCAGATTTCTTCAGCACTAGAGCAAAACTTGATTTTCTGAAAATCATTTTCGGTTAAAGCACTATATAAAATTTTCATTGCTCTAATGTTCAACAAAAACATTTTCTTTTCTTTTTTTGTCCAATCCTTTCTCTCTTTGAAATAAAAAATATTTATAAAAACATTTTACATATCAAAATCGCTTGCTTTGATAAAACTAGTCATTTAAGCTTTCCAAAACCAAAAATCAATATCTTTGAAAAACGGTGGAATGGTATAATCGAAACCTTCCAAAAATGAACATGACCCAAAGTCAGCCATTGACAACTCTTGAGACTGTTAAGTCTTTTAAACAAGAGACCCGCTCTGATACCAAATGAAGAACCGACTGAACTCAAGAGGAGGGGTGAATTGGGTGAAGATTAAAAACTTGAAACTTTAAAAATCTTTTTGCGTCTTTTAAATCAACAGTTAGATATTTGAATAAGCATATACTGGAAATATAAGAGATAAGGGAAGAGAATATGCAAACTGTGATTTATACTGGTTCAGCCTAATCTTTGACCTATGTCCTGTCCCCAAGCTCCACTTGAGATTTTCAATCCACTATTCTCTTGTTTAACCGACCACAAGAGAAGCCTATACAAACGCACAAGTTCACCCGGCACTTGTGAAGTCGAATCTCTCACCGAGATACACCTTTCAATCGTTACACACTTTGTACTTGAAGTTATCCTCTCACTAGGATACACTCCCCCTTACAAGTTTGATAAATCTTAATTTTAATATATTTTATCTCACCTTATCCATTTATTTTGGGGATTATTTTAGGCTAATTTGGATATATTAGATAATATTTGGATTGTTAGCCAATTTTAGGAGATAATATAAATCTGAATTAATTATAAGATATTGGGCTTAATTATTAATATTCTGATTGATATCTTGTTATTAAATAATATCTCTTAATATATGATATATCATGATTTTACCATATTAGAAGATCCTATGGTGCAGAATTTTTCAGGGAAGCTAAAAGGAAATCCAATGGTGGAATTTTATTAGGCTTCTCATATTTTAATGGGCTCAAGTTGGTACCCAAAAATCTATCTCTTTCTTCCCCATTTATTTAACCTAGCGTACCACCAAGAGAAAACTCACGCTCTCGTTGAGAGCCGCAAGAGACGCACGGGACACCGGAGACGCTGCAACACGCAACGTAGAGAAGTTTTTTGATTCTTTCATTAATTGGTTCACTGATTCATTCACAATCATGGGTCCACCTCCATCAATTACCTCAACTCACATATATCTCTCCAGTGGGTGATGCGCAGTAATCGAGGTAATTGAATTAATTACTTTTTCTCATTCTTCCCTCATGGCTGTGAGGAATTACATAAAGCTTGGTGAGGAGGAGATTTTCATGGAAGCTTAAGCTACTTGGGAGGTAACTTGGGATGAGCATGGAGGAAGCTAAAGCCTAGGAACTTACACTTGAAGATCACAAGGGAGTGTCTTTCTTTTTATCTTTATAATTCAAACTTGGGATTTTTTAGTTTTAAAGGATTTCAAGTTGTATTAATTGAGAACAATCTCGTTTTAGATTGTAAACTTATTTCTTTTGGATTAGATTGATAATTCGAAGTTTTTATGCTTATTGTTGGATTCTTGTTTGCAACCTTTGGATTGTCAATTAAATTAATAATTGAGTTTTCGTTATTAATTTAATTGTCAATTGGGTTTATCACTTTAATTGTTTAATTGAGTTGATAAATTATCTAGTTGTTTAATTGGATGATTGTAAATAAGATTCTAAAATTAATTAGAAATTAATTGTATTGGTTTTTAATGAGTTTGATTAGTCACCGCTTATTTCACTATGAGTTTTCTGGTGTAATATGTGTTATTAAACTTGAGGGTTTCCCATGTTTAATTAGGTAATTAAATTTATTACTTCCAATCTTTTATCAACCCCCCTTTGGTCTAACTAATTAATTTGGGCTAAGAAAGTTAACTCCATGTAAATCCTGAGTTGTCCCCTTCACCGTACCTGAAGTAAACCTTTTGTGTCTTTTCTTATTTGATTTTCTTAGTAGTTAGTTAATTTCTATTCTTAGGATTTTAATTATTCTCTCATAACAAAACCCCCCAAATTTGCATCTACATCTAGATTAGTTCCATTCTTATATAGGTTTTAGAGTCATTTTCAACTTGTATTTAGTTAGTTTAGTTTCATTTCATTGCATTTTTATCACCTAAATTCAACCTAAAGAGAAACCCACATATTGCTCCTTGGAAGAATGACTTAGGTTGACCCTAAACTGCATAATTAATTAAGACATAGTTTAATTGATTGCTTTAGCGACAAAAGTAGCTCATCAGTTGTAAACCGATAACCCAATCTCTAAGTCCCACGACTTGAGATTCTTACAATGATTTAATAATCAGAAATATTCTCTCCAGAAGAGAAGATGAATAAACATTAAAGTACAATACAAATCATTTCATCTCTAGTGTAAATTATATAAACATTGAGAAACATAGTGTATGAACTATCGACGGTGAAGTAGTAAATTCATTTCGTTGGCTTCGTCGATTCATTCATCAATCGTCACTTCTTCCGGTTTGAAGACTTCGCAATTTATAGGTATTTGTGGTTCGATCGTTGTGAGCATTCGACCGTTGGAGATCAGTTGGAAGTAGCCGTTGAAGCTTTTGTTGCTTTTTGCCCGTTGAGCTCTAATCCAACTTTAATCATAAAATGTTTAACATTGACTTCATTAATGCTCCATCTTGAGTATTGTATTTATGTCCGTTGTAAAGATTCAAGCTTTTTGTTGGAATATTCAAACTATTCGTTAGACTCAAAAGCTTTCCTCTATTTTCTGACGTAGCATTTAATGCTTTTGACACAACGAATTGCTTTATGCCAAGTTGTTGTTAATCCATGATCTAATCATCTGAAACTCATTAGCAAACTGATTAAAAGCAATTAGCAATAGTAATGAGTGAATATATGTAGAAATGAAATCACATATGATGATTTAGATTTTACGAAGACGGTGATTTTGAAAACATGGAATGATCATGTTCGAGCATGATTACCAATATGTTCGGGCAACCTGTAGAGGAAATACTTGAAAGAGTGGAGTAGCTTCCTATGCTCGGGCAACAAACCATGCTTGCTTGGGCAAGCTTCTTTTGCTGTAATGATAAATTGGTTTCTATCGCCGATGCTCGAGCATGAGAATCTTCATGCTTGGGCAAGATATCGCCAATGCTCAAGCAACACTGAAAGTATACTCGGGCAAGAGGAAAACAGAGGCAAAGACTTATAGTTAAAATGATGCTGCTCGAGCATGGTGCTCAAGCAAGAGTCATCCACAGGCTAAGAATGAGAAAACGATTGATGCTGCCGGGCACCCTTTTACCTCTGCTTGAGCATGTCTTTCACTCTGCTCAGGCATGACTCTTCAACATCGCAAATATTTGCTTTGGTCCGACGGTGCTCGGGTCATCCAATCTCCTTGCTCGGGCATGGTTGTAAACTTGTAATTGTCTTCTCTCTGAGCCCGATGATGCTCGGGCATTCCAAATACTTTGCTCAAGTAAGATTCTGTCTTTGAGGGTTTTGATCATGTGTGAATAAGTATAATACTCTCCAGTACAAAGCTCAACTTCTAGAATGTAGAGACTTTTAGGAAACAAAAATATTAACCGCACAATAGTCAATTTCCCGTGAGAGTAACATCTTCAATATTGCTTCAAATTTGGCAAACCACCCATTATCATAAATCTCTTCAAGTCTTCTTTCCAATACAAGAAGAATCAGCTCCAAACTCATTGTATTTCATACGTTATCATCAGATGAATGGAGGTTGTTCTTGATCAGTGTTTTTTTGGTAACATCCTGAATTGACCGTCAACTTCAAATATCATATCTCCTTCAATTGATCTTAAGTTTTCATAATCTTGATTGTTTTGGAAAGGTATATGAGTCTAGTTTCAAATGGCACTGGTTTCAGCTCATTTGGATTTGTCGTTTGTGAGATATGCTCAAAATACCGAAGCTGTGGATTATGACGTTGATTTTTGTTGCAACATTCAAAGTTCATAGCTCTCTCATCTAAACTCCTTTGGGCTTGAATTTTATGTCAAAATGACGTGTTGGGAGTCTAGTTTCAAACACAATTGGTTTCACTTCAATCCGATCTCTGGTTTGGGAGATATCATCGAATTACCAGATGTCGCCCGTGCTGAACGTGAAATAGAGCTAACAAAGTGCTAAAAACGTTGTTGCTCGAGCAAGCACAGTTCTCTGCTCGAGCATGGCAATTCTTGTGCTCGAGCATGACACTGTTCATGTGAAAATTACTGTAGCAAACTACTATTCATCCAGAAGCTTGAACTTACTTATTTTAACTCCGAATTGAGCTATTTCAACTTCTGTTTGATCACAGAGACTTGAATATTGATATTCTCATGATATTTAACAAGTTCTTCTTTCTTCAATCTCCATTCTTGATCATTCTTCATTGTATTAAACTTCACATCTACATTAACTATAAGAATTAGTCAAAGTAGAAGATAAATGTGGTATGCAAACTTTTTGCTCTGAGTAATGACATCTATATAAGACATCATCAAAACTAATCATATCCAACAATTTGTTCTCCAATAGATCCACCTATGACATTAGTTAAGGCATATCATGCATGTATTTCATGAGGTCCCTACCTTGTATCTCTATACAATTAGATGATGTCATACTAGTCTTATTAAGATTATCAATGCCTTTTCTTGGTGATTCAAGAGTAAGAACAAGTTTCAGGTCCTCAAGTCCTCATGATCATTATCCCTATCATAGATCCTTGAGTGAACACCTATTCCATTCCTAGGGCCTTTATCTTTAAACACATATTGACCTTAAAATAAAGGCGAGACATAAATATGATAAAGATAAAAGGGATAAGTATCTTTTTTGTCCCTGAAGTTTTGGCTAAGGAGCACTGGATAGACAGAAGTTTTTTTTGGAGCAAAATTGCCATGGAAGTTAACAAAATGTAGCAATTTTGTCCCCCCGTTAATTCTGACCGTTAAGTTTAACTGATGTGCACATGTGGCATGCCATCTCATTAATCAAAATAGAGTTAAGTATCATTTTTGCCCCGAAAGTTTTCTCGAGGAGCAATTTTACCCCTAATTTTACAAAATGCGGTAATTTTGCCCTTCGTCTCAATATCAAATTTGACTATTAAATTAGTCAAAGAACACACATGTCATGCCACCTCATCATCCACAGCACTTAACCCAATATGATTTCTTGTTGAACGAATCATCAGTATAGAGGGCATCACTTAGACCAATATGGCGAACGTAAAGAAATAAAAACGGAAATATATCAATCTCGTCTTGTTGAAGGAATCATTAGTATTGATGGAATTAAAGGGATAAACAAACTTAAAAAGATCAGACCAAACAATGCAAGAAATCTCGTATTCTTTGAGTTGCTAAAGGGCATAGAGCCAGGAATCGAGGGTGCAAAGGAAGAAGTCTACATTGAAAAGGATGAACTTGGATTTAGAGAGGGAGATCTTTGAGACATTGAGCTCAAGGTAGTTGGAATTTGTTAATCCAAAATGGTCAAAGGGACTGAAAGGTCTGTTGCAAAACCCAAAGGAAGCATCACTTATGATCTAGGCCACCCACCCTATTCCATAAGGTAAATCCATACAGCTCCTAAAAATTCTAGTGATTTTAAGGGAGGGTGGCCTATATCACTCTGTACAAAGGTAAATACTATCACTATTGATTTGTCTTATTGAACCAATTTTTGGGACAAATTATTTCTCCTATTTGCATTTCATTTGCTTAGATCATAAGATATGCTTCCTCTAAGTTTTGCGATAGACCTTTTAGTGCCTTTGATTAGCTCAACTTCTCAAATTTTGGCCGCCTTGAGTTCAACGTTTCAAAGATCTCCTTCTATGACTCCAAGTTCGACCTTTTCAAGGTATGACATGTATGTTCTTTAACTGATTTAAGAGTCAAATTTAGTATTAGGGGACAGAAGAGAAAAATTGCTCCTTAAGGAAAACTTATAGGGTAAAAATGACGTTTAACTGTTTTTTGTTTCTTGTATTCTCGGTTGTTGGATGAATTGAATGCTTTAGCTTATATACGGTGAAGGCATTTAATGACCGTTGAAAAGATTCAATGAAGCGTTGAAAAAAATAAATAATTGTAGGAATGCTTTCTCAGACGCTTTGACTCAACCCCAAGGTGCCCAGACGTTTGTTGATTAACATTCCTTATGATTTTCTCGTTGGATAAATTGACATTCAGATATAGAAATAAACCATAAATGCTTTTGGAATGTGCATGAAAAGATTGTCCAGATCCATGCTTTGTCTTCTGAACCCAGCATTTAATGCTCTGACGTAATCACTTGCTTTTCATTAATCTTTAGTTAATCATACATTTGATCATGTAAAACTCACTAAAAAATTGATCACTATCACCTAATCATTGTCTGAAAGGGATTGGTCAAATTTAAAGGGCTCAATCTCGAGATATGAAGGCGTAGAAAATGTAACCTCATTCAAGGTACTTTTTCTGGTCCTTACACCTTGATTTATATCCCTTATTACTTGGTCCAAATGATGATTCCTAATGAACTTCCAAGCTTTAGGTTGATATTGATTAGGATTTTCACAAGTGTTTTGAAAATTGTTTTCTAAAACATTTTCCTCGGATTTTCAAGAGATGCAGGAGTAGTTTTTGAAAAGAATTGATTTTTGTAAGTAGCTTCCTCATCATCATCCAGAGGCTTATCAGATTTAGATTCACAAAACACAACATAAATTGACTCTTCAACTAAATAAGTACACTTATTGAAAATTCTATATGCTTTACTCCTATTAGAATAACCAAGAAATATACCTTCATCAGATTTGGGATCAAACTTACCCAAATTTTCCTTACCATTGTTGTGAACGAAACATTTGTATCCAAAAATGTATAGGTGAGCGAAGTTTGGTTTCCTTCCTTTGTAAAACTCATATGGAGTTTTGTTGAGCTTCTTTCGAAGATAGGCACGGTTTGAAATATAACTGGTTGTGCTCATTGCATCTTCCCAGAAGACTTATGAAGTTTGATTTTCGTTCAACATTGCACGGGCCATTTCAGTGAGCACACGATTCTTCCTTTCAACCACACCATTCTGTTGTGGTGTCCTTAGAGCTGAGAAATTGTGATCAATGCCGTGAGCATCACAGAATTCTTCGAAAGCTTGATTCTCAAATTCACCTCCATAATCGGTCCGAATAGTTGAAATGCAAATACATTTCTCATTTTGCACCTTCTTGGCAAACACAATAAACAGATTAAATGTTTCATCTTTTGAGGATAAAAAGATAGTCCATGTAAATCGAGAGAAGTTGTCAACAATAACCAGAGTATATAAATTGCCACCAAGGCTCTTAATTCTTGCCGGTCCAACTAGATCTATATGAAGTAGTTGAAAAGGTTGATTGGTCGAGATTTCAAACTTCTTTTTAAAGGATGATTTAGTTTGTTTACCTCTTTGATAGGAGTCACAAATCATGTCATTTTTAAATCGAAGTTTAGGTAAACCAAGAACTAAATCTTTTCTTAACAACTTATCCAATTGAAACATGTTGACATGAGCTAGATGCTTATGCCACAACCAACTCTCGTCTAGGTTGCTAACAAAATATTTTTCAGAATTAACTTTAGGTAATTATAAAGTATAGCAATTACCTTCTCTAGGTGCCTTAAATAACACCTTAAGTTTACCTTTATCGATTGGGAGATCATTTTTGCTGACAATGAGGCATTCTTCTGAATCGAAGATGATCCAATTGTTCTTATCAGCACTTTGACTCATGCTTAGGAGGTTGTGACAGAGACCTTCCACAAGATATACCTCTGTAATTTGAGGTCCATCCTTTGCACCAATTTCTCCAATTCCAGTGATCTTTCCAGATTGGTTTCCTCCAAAGGTAACTTTGCCACCATCTTTTGATCTCATTGCAACGAATTTGGTTTGATCCCCCGTCATATGTCTAGAGAACCCACTATCAATGTACCACTTGTTGCTTCTTGATGCTCTCAGACAAACCTGCAAATCAGAAGATATTAAGTTTTAGGTACCCATCTTTTCTTGGGTCCTTTGGGGTTAGTTCAGGCCTTAGGAACATAGGTCCCCTTAGGTACCCACTGATAGTTGCCAACAAGTTTATCTCTTCTATCTCTCTTATGAAAACAAGATGAGGTATTGTGTCCCTTTCGGTTGCAGTAATTACAGTGAGCAAAAGGATTTGAAGTGTGAACTGATTTCTGAAAATAGTTCAAATAATATTTTCCTCCCGTTTTCTTTTTCCCTTTCTTTTTGTCAAAGACAGGATTATAACCAATGCCCGATTAATTATTTGTAAACCTTTGAGCTTTCAAAATTACATTGAGCATCTCGCTTCCTTTAGTGAACTTCTCAAGTGTTTTTGTAAGATAGAGGTTTTTCTTTTCAAGATTAGGGCACTTTTCCCAAGATGGAGGAGAATATTTATTTTCAAGTAATTTGATTTTCCTCTTAGAGGCAATAAATTCTTTTGCAAGCTTAAATTCACAATGTACCTCATTGTACTCGTAAAGTAATTCATCATAGGAAGGTTCGAATCATATACCTTTTCATCATTTTGTGTTGCTCTTCTTCTCGTAATTGGACAAACATTTGCGTTTCTTCTTCTTCCTCACTTTCTTCATTTGAGTAACCATCTCCCCATATGGCATATACGTAGGCCTTCTTCTTCAAGTGATTGAATTTCTTCTTCTTCTCCTTTTCATTGCGTTTCAGCTGAGGGCATTCTTATTTGTAATGACTCGGCTTTTTGCATTCGTAATAGATAACTTGATCCTTATCCTTGAATTCACGTCTGTTACTTGAGCTTCCTTTCTAGAATTTATTTCTCAAGCCTTGGTCCTTCTTGTAAAACTTCTTGAATCTTTGCATGAACATGCCCATCTCATCGTCGTCTTCATCGTCTTCGTCTTTATCTTCCTTCTCCTTCACAGCATTAAGAGCAATACCTTTGCTTTTACTAGTGTTGATTTCGTCTAAGCCCTTCTTGAATTTCAGTTTGCTTTCATATTCAGATAGACTTCCGAATAGAGTAGCACCCGAGGTCATTGATTCACCACATGCCTCTTTTATTGCTGTGACTTTGGCTTCCCAATCTTTCATCAAAACATTGAGAACTTTTCTAACCTAAGGACCTTGATCATATGTTTTCCCTAGAGCTGACAATTGATTGGTCAGATGAGTGTAGCGAAGTTGAAATTCGGTAATAGTTTCTCCAGACTTCATTGGAAGTAGATCATACTCGGTGGTCAGAGTATTGATACGGTTCTCCTTAATGCCGAAAGTTCCTTTATATGCTATTTCTAAAGCCTTTGACATTTCTTTTGCGGTAGACAAGTTACATATCCGAAAGTACTCCTTTTGGCTGAGAGCACTTTGAAGCATCAAAACAGCTTTGCTGTTAAGAGTAATTTTTCTTTTATCATTCTCATCAAATTCTTCTTATGTCTTAGGAATAGCGATTCTGCCTTCAATCCTTTTAGGAACGTAGTCTCCATTTTCTATTACTTGTCAGAGACCCTAATCGGTCGCTAGCACAAACACTTTGAATTTTACTTTCCAAAATGAATAGTGCTTTCGTAATACCCAAAATTTTTGTTTGTCTTAGATATAATATTTTGACAATTAAAGCCTATTTAAAATAGGTAAATATGGGTCTCAAATAATTATAATAATTTTAGGCAAATCTTATATTAAATTAACAACTAAACCTTCACTAAATTAAGTAAATTGTCCAAGGTTTCATAATTGATTAAAGAGCCTTAAATACCTATTCTCATAATTTATTGAGAGATTAAATTTTCTAACACCTTATAATTAATAAATAGCTCATGTTTAATTTATAAAAGGCCATAAAAAAATTACCAAGACACTTGAAATAATTAAGGGCAATTTTTAATAATTAATGAGCAATTAAAACTACCCTAATGAAATATTTAGATAATTATTCAGCAACTTATATTAAAATAGCCATGGATTATGGGTGTATTAGCCAAATTAAATATCAAGAGCTAATAAAGGATTGAGATTAGCACTAAATGGATTGTTAACAATCATAAACCACTTCATGGACCAATCATACAACAACAAGAGATGATTAAACATGTAATTAAGTTGTTAATCAAAATATTAATCAAGAGTTGAAAAGTCAACAATTTCAACTATGATCTAAAGGTCAAGAACTAATTCCATAAAGCTTATCTAAGGGTCCTAATTAATTCTTGCAAAGCCTAATCCATGTGACCAAGCAAACAACCAACCAAAAAGCCCCCACATGCATCTAATTAAATGCAAGAAAACACAAAAAGATGGAGCAGGGGGGGCACGGTTTGAGCAAGGAAGAGAGAGGGAGAGTGTTGCAAAAATCAAGTTGCCCACTTGCTTGAAGGGATAAGGTGGTGAGATGAAATATCAAGAGGAAATATCCAACCATTAGCCAATGAGGTGTTTACACATAGGATAATTAGGATAATCAAGAGGATTAATTCAAGAGTTAATCAAAGAGAAATCTATACAAAATAAATTATATCTTGAAATCTACTAATCATAAATCAAAGATACAAAGTGATTATGAACAAGCAAAATTCAAGCTTCAAGATGATGGTAACCCAAGCTATTTTCTCCACTTTTAAAAATTTGCCAATTGAGAAAGATAGTGATTTTGGTCTCTAATTAAAGCTAAAAAACCCAAGAGTCCAAAACCAAAAAGAAAATTTGAATCCAACTTCATTAAGACACTCAAATGAATTTTTATCTAGTGGTTATCAACTCAAAAATTGAAGAGGCAACTTGAATGAGCACATGGGATAAAGTAAAAAGCAAAAATGGAAGAGGATAAGGGAGAGAGGGGGGGACGGTTTTGCTTGTTGTAGGGCTAGGATTGAGTTTCAAAATGCCCTAGATCCAATGGCCATTATTCAACATGAGCCAAGTTGAGATAATTGCAAGTTTGCCACACCAAACTCCTATAAATAGGGCCTTTGCTCTTCATTTTTTTCTTCACACCAAATCTACCTTCAAGAGGTGATTTCTAAGAGAGAAAGTGAGAGTGAGAGCCTTGAAGAAAAGAGGAGCAAAGTTCTTGGTAAGCTTTCTAGTTCTAGCTTTAAGTTCTTTAAGTTGTAGTTCTTAAATTCTTAGAAGTAGCTTAGATCTTAAATATGCTAGGATAATTTTAGTTAGGTGTTTTCATAGTTAAAATTTCCTTTATCTCGAAAAATTGATGAAGTAGAGGTTATGGCAAAATTTCTGGAAGAGATCATGAGAGTAACGAAGTTCTGGCGAAATTTCATCGGTTTCGGATAATCTAAAATCAACCTACCAAGGGTAAAAGGGTCTTTTAGGGACTAGGATACCCTCTAGAATATTATTGAATTAATAGATGCGATATTATCGTTATAGGATCGAGCGTGATCGCGTACGTACGCCGCACCAACACCGACGACTAAGGTACGGACGCGTACCGTAACACTAACTCGATGTTCATTGTATACCTATATGTGATGAGATGTGTTTTTGAACTGAGATTCTGTTTTCAAAAGTTACCGATCGTGCACATACAGCTTTATACGGGTTATAGTCATGATAACGCCGTTAAGTTTTCCTAGCGCCGAGGACACGACCGTACATCGTGGCACCGGTGAATAGTATGCATGTAATAACATTCATATGCGCAGTGTATATGGTGTGTTATTACTTGGTATATGTGAATTTTACTGTGGTATCATGAATATCTGTCATACATAATTGTACTTGAACATGAGGTTAACGCGTTACCGGGGTTCAATGTATTTTGAACCTCGCTCTTACCATAGCTTCGGAGTTCCGGAGCGAACAGAGCGGAGACAAGGGTAAGCAAAGCAGGCTTGGGGACGGATCGTCGGGCCCCCTTTGAAATGTATTTTGAATTTAGAACCATTTGAACTATTGTACCTCTGTTAGTAGCAAAACATACAAGCTTGATGTTATTAGATACATATCTTTTGAAATACTATTTTTACTTTCGGTGCTCTACTCTGATCATGATACCGTTTTAAAAAAAAAATCGCTTCCGAAATTGGGATGTGACACTTTCCATTGAATCTAGGAGGATGATTGATTGAGGCACCGTCAAACAGTATTCCTTCCATGATCTATCTCGGGATGTTAAGCCCAACAGAGAAACCAGCGCTCTGATACCAAATGAAGATGGAATATCATCTAGAGGGGGTGAATAAGTGATTACAAAAATTCTTTCGCTAAGTAATCAAGAACTCCAAAGATAGAGATAGATAGAAGAACAGAAAGGCACAAGAGATTATCCTCATTCGGTTTAACTCTTCGACCTACGTCCAGTCCCCAGAACACCTGGGATTTCTACTATCTTTCAAAGACAAATATAATTACACACTGTACTCAGATGATCCTCTCACTAGGACTCATTCCCCCTTACAAGTTGTAATTGTACACCCACACTTAAGGTTGTACAACTTTAAGATTTAACAACTAAACAAATAATCAAATAGTGTTTAGCTCCTCACTGAGTAAGTAAATGATAATTACTGAAGTACAAGATATCCGAAGATGTTAATGAAACAGGTGAAACAGTAGATTGCAATAAGTTTGAATTGAATGCATAGAGTTTCGGTGGTTGGCGGAATTGAATGTGGTGAGCATTTATACCATTCGTCCATTAATGCCGTTGTGAAGATTTGTAGACTAGCCGTTGAGTCTCTTCGTAATTCCGTTAGGCACAGTTGAATTCCATTGAACATATTCAACCGTTGCTTTATTAAATGCATTCACCTTCGATTGTAATTGTGTAGAGAGTGACTCAGAATGATAGTCCCTCGAAGGAATGTTTTCGTCTGCCACGAGATTTAGTTTTGATTGTTAGCTCTGTTTCTGAGACGCATTTAATGCTACTGACACGACGAGCGAATTTTTGGCTAATCTCAATTTGAACAAGGTTAGTCCACTGCAAATCACTCATAGACATGATTAGAGATAATATTTATGAGATTTAAATAAAGATACGAAAGATAACTCATATTCACGATTTCATGATTACTGTGCATTCGGATAGATGATGATGTTGGAAATTATGCCCTAGGGGCAAGTCATTGTTCTCCATTAAGTTATCACTTCATACGCATGTTTATGGTGATAACTATATCCCTGGATATATCTTATAGATTATCCTAAATGTCCTCGGTCGGTCATCTACGCGGGAGCGAAGATGAGTTAAGACCAAGATGACTTTGATAAGGTATGGAGATACGAATCAAAGTCATGGGCACTTGTAAGAGTACAAGGTCTTCGGACCGACCCACTATGAGAAAGCTGCATGGATCTAGTCATAAGCTTATCTCATGTATAACCGCGTCACGACGCCCATGACTCGAGATCATCATGGATTCCTACATGATGAGTCACGACGACCTTTGACCTAGTCAAAAGTCACCTTTGACCGGGTGATGATAAAGGCTAGGATCGGGATCAGTGGTTTTCATGCGGAGGGATGTGAATGGTCAAGATGGAATTTGTCCCTCACATTTGTAGAGAGATAATACTGGGCCCCTCGATGAGTGAGTCTAAGAAATGTACGGCCGTCTTTGTGATGGAAAGGAGTTTCCATTTCACTTATTAGACTAACTCGAGAATCGAGAAAGTAATGGTCAAGAAAAGGAAGTTGACATTCTCCATGCCTCATCCTTGACCAAATTATCGCGTGACAAAAAGGGACGTGACATGGTTGTACGATAGGTGTATCGTGTCATCGATCCCCATGTGAATTGGGTAGTCGCAATGTCTTGCTAGAGGCCGCTTGCGATTTGTGGGTCGACAAGGTTGTTGGCCCACCGCCAATCTCATATGGGCTCAGGTCGCACACAAGAATAATCCAACACGGTAAAAGTGTCCAGGTTCATTGAATCTCGATTAATGAGATTAATGAATACCGAGTTTAAACTGGGGTAAATATATATATATATATATATATTTAAATTCGAAAATAATATAATGATATTATTTTAATTGAGATTAGAATATTATTATTATATTATTTGTTTTATGTTTAATTTATTTGATAAATTAAATATCTAAAACAAACCGAGATATTGTATCTCATTTAATTTTCGAATAAAGATATTATTGTCTATTTAATTTAAATTGAGATATTAGTATCTCGATTTAAATAAATAGATAGATATCATTTCTCGGATTTAATTTATTGAGATAAATTAAATCAAGGCTTTTTGAATTTGGATTAAATAAATAGGTTGGATTAAATCTATCGATAGATTTAATTAACTATTTTTTTAATCTAGATTTGAATTCGAAATTTCAGATCGGGTTTTAATTCGATTAAATAAATATTATTATATTAGATCTATCGGATAGATTTAATTAATATATATTTAATCCAGATCTAAAGTTCGAATTCAAAAAGTTAATACGATTAATTTTGTATTAAATACGCCAACAGGTTTTAGAAACCTACGGGACTTTCAATCGAGCGTATTCGAAAAGCCGCGAGAAACCCTAGAGTGAAAAAGAGAGAGAGACGCAAAAGAGGCGCTAGCATGCCGCGTAGCCGTGTACGAGGATTGTTCGTGTGGATACCGGTAGAGGAAGAGGATTCTAAGAGTCGTCTTCTCGTTGATCGAGGAGGTAGCCCACTGTTCAACGAAGAAGAAACCACGAACGAGTTCCTAAAAGGTAATATCCGGATTCCCTAGCCTTGATTTAAACGCGCCCGAGTGATCCTCGGGACGGATTCGTAGAAATTTTAATCCCCGCGTTGTACGAATCCCTACGGATGAACCATTCTCAAGTATAGGTCTAGGTTGCTTGAGCAGCCATGCATAAATGCCTTTGCAAAAGTGTGAAAGTCACTTATGCTCAAGCAAAAATGAGCCCATGTTTAAGAACCATGTTCAGGCACTGGATTTCTGTTGCTCTGGCAACATTGAATTCCTTACTGAATTAGAAGTATTTGTTGCTTTGGTGTGATGAGCACAAATTATGCCATGTTTTCCCTATATGTTATGACCGAATTGTATGGTAAATATAAGCTTAACCGCAAACAATCCAAGCAAAAAGGCATATATTCATGATATAGGGAACTGAAGGATAGAAATCATTTACATCCTGAACATGTGCTAAGAAAGGAGTAATTTACATGGTTTTTAAGAGAGAATGTATACCAGGGCTGATACGATGCTATAGCATTCTGACAGCAACTCGAAATGAAATACAAGGCATCACGAAAGCTATAGCAAAGTAGAGGATGCAATGGTATGCGGCATATTTTCTGACCTTTTTATCTAAGTGATTTCAGGAATAAAAGAGAAGGGCGAGAATGACAAGTAGATTGCTAACATAACGGAATAGAAGATGCGGAGGATCGAAACTATAAGATTTGAAGAATCTCGCAGGATCAACAGAATCAACCTACTCGGATCGAGAGATACGATAGATCTCGACAAATTAGGAAAGGCCCAACTCGCTGGAACTTGCGCCACAAGAAAGTCCAATTATAAAAGGAAACAGCAAGACAACCCTAAAGGAGTCGCACTGAGCCAGAACGAGATTTCACATTCGGCAGACTCAAGAGAAGAGTGAGAGATTCCACAAGGCACGAGATTTCCAGGACAACCCAGCATCCTTCCTTGCAGTACAACTTAGAGAAGAAGACGTGGAGTGGTGACGTGACAGGGCTTCGTCCACGCCGTCGGAACTTCGTCGAGGTTTCTGTTTTTCCCTTTTATTTAGTATTTAGATTATGGGTCATTCTATTACTATCAGTTTTGTGTTTCCCTCGTCAGTCATGAACTAATTTCCTAAGACTGAACGAGGATGATTGCTTAAATGTTAAATGAACCCAATTGCAAGTTCTTAATTTAATAGATTTGGTTTGCTTATCAGTGCATTAATTACTGGTCGATTAACGGAAGCTAAGGGCTAGATTTGTGGCCTCGCCCATCGGGCAAGGAGTTGAGGTTAGACCTCTGAGAAATAGTGTTTGCTAGGCAGCCCGTGCACGGCTTGACCTATTATTGTAGGCTTTAGGAATGAGTCCACCTCTCATAACCATGACACCCTGTGTGTAAAGCAAGTCTAACTAGAAAGTTGCCATAGGAATATGGAAGGAGTATAGTTAGTATCATATGTATCAGACGCAAAAGCTTCGGTAGATTATAGTGGTGGGTTAACTAGATAGCATTGTAGTTAGTGGCTATGCTGTAGCATTGCGGAAGCTATGCAGTATAGATGCTATAGCAATGGGTAGAGCAACTGGGGGATTGAAACACTTAAGGATGATTCTGAGTTCAGTCTAACTTCTCATTGATATCTTCTCAAAACTAAATCACTCTGTTTATTTTTGTTATTAGCATAAGTCCAAAAACCTCAACCCAATCATATTTACTTTCTGTTTGCGCAACAAGCATAGCAATCGAGCGTCACTTCTTGGTATCTCAGTCTCTGTGGGACGATACTCTACGTACACTTTATTACTTGTTCGACTGGTTCACTTGCCATCAAGGAAATCGACCAACATGGTGCTCGAGTAGCATTTATGTTATGCTTGAGTAGACTTGAGAACTTGCTTGAGCATTAGTCAGACAAAGAAGAAACAATGAAAAGAAACATGTATGCTCGAGCACCAAATTTACTATGCTCGAGAAGTATGCTGGAGCAACCCTTAGTCTTTGCTCGAGTATACCTTAGACAGAGAGCATTTAAGGTGGAGGATTGAGATTGCTCGAGTAGGCTGATAGTTTTGCTCAAGAACCATGCTTGGGCAATATAAAAACCTTGCTCGAGAATCAACCAAACAGGAGAAAGAATGTTACTTTAGCTATAGTGCTTTGAGAATGGATTTACCTTTGCTCGAGCATCATGCTTGAGCATTACTTACCTGTTGCTCGAGTGGTAGCTTGACAGAGAGTATTCTTCTTTCTAGCTCAACAATGCTCGGGCACAAAGAATGCCTTGCTCGAGTAAGCTGCTCGAGTGTTACTTATCTGATGCTTGAGTAAGCTTCTGTAAACTACTTAATACACTGTTAGATAGAGCATACTCGAGTAGAGACAGACTCCTACTCGAGAATACTTCTTACATGGGCAACAATTGCTGAATTGAAACCTTAGTATTTGTTATCATCAAAACACCGAGAACTAACAAAAATAATGTCTCAATAAATTTGAAAGTGATTATGAACATCTGTTTAAGCTTGATTACTACTTATTCATCTTCTCAATGTTACTAATCATATTTATGTATAAGTTTTAGATGATCAAACTAAGGCTTTAATTAAAAGCAACAAAAGCAATTTCGGCTATTAGATCATTAATTGTGTAGTAGAAAACAAAATAGGCCAAAGGGATTTCGTCTAAAGCATTTGTTGAATTGAAGATGAAAGTGACCAAACATTGAGATCCTTCAATAGCTCTAATCTATCTCTAACGGAAAGTTTAAATGCTCATAACGGTCATAATACAAAGAAATTAATAACAATCTTTTGATTTATTTGTGGGTTAAGTAGCAGATTTGACCCAGAAGTTTTCGCTGAGGAGAAATGTTGCCCTAGAAGTTTCAAAAGGTAGCAATGTTGTCCATTTCCATTAACAAGTTAATGGTCAACGTCAATTTTTTGACGGTCAACGTTACTTTCTTAATGGAATTGGGCAACATTGCTATGTTTTAGAACTTCTGGGGCAACATTGAGACAAAAAAAGAAAAAATTTAGGGCAACATTGCTCTTGAGCCTATACTTCCAGGACAGATTTGCTACTTAACCCTTTATTTATTGGTCAATTCATTCTCTATAATATCTTTTGATATTCTTATTGTTCATCAATATCATATATTTACTCCGAGAGAGAGTCCCGACTAAATGTTTTCATCTCTATAAAATATCAAGGTAGTAGGACCTTGAGTATGGTTGTGGGATTACAACTTGTAAGGGGGAGTGAGTCTTGTTAAAGATACTATTTGTATTGTGGTACGAAGAACCCAAGGAATCTTGGAAGAATAGTGTAACTCTCAAAGACGCTTTAAGGGCTGGACATGGGTTAGAAAGTTAAGGCCGAACTTGTACAATCCCCTGTGTACACTTCGGTGATATTCTTCTAACTCTTATCTTTATTTAATTGTAGATAAATTTTGTTTTACATTTTTAATATCACCCAATTCACCTCTTCTTGCGTAAATATTGAGACTAAAAAATTTGGTATCATAGCCTAGCCTTCGTATTTTAGGATTAACATCCTGAGAAGGATCTATGGAAGGAATTCTACCATATGGTGCCTTAATTTCCATACCTTCGGCTTTAATGGAGAATATTTTTTTCATTTTGGAATTTAGAGTCTTCGTAATGGCAATGAGAATATAGGTTATGGCAAGTAATTGAAGATGAAGTGGTAAACACTTGAGATTGCCCACGAAGGAACCTTTAGCATAAAAAAGAACAGAGTAAATACTCTGGTCATTGAGTATGACTTACTCTAAATGAAGTTCGAAGAAAGTATAACTGAGTTTGAACTCAAATATACATACCTGATAAACCAATTAGCTACCTTGGGGATAACTTATGATCAAAACTCCCAAGTTAGAAAAATAATGACCATTCTCATAAAGGAATGGGAGGCTAAGGGTATATCCATTGAAGAAACCAAAGGATAATCAATAAGGTTTGTAGCTGTGCTGTTTGGAAGTCTTTTTGAATATAAGGGAAAGATGAAATTAAAGAGAGGATTAGGCAAAATCAATGATAAAAAGAAGAAAGGTGTAGCACTTAACATTTTCAAAGAAAAATAACTTAAAGAGATGGATGAACCCAAAGAAGAGGACGAGCTTGGAATGATTGTTTGGAGATTCAAGAAATTCTACAAGAAAGATCAAGGATTCAAGAAGTTTCATAAAATTGGTTCGAGCAGCAAAAAGAAATGAAAAGACCAAATCATATGCTATGAATGAGAAAAAAGAGGACATATCAAATCTAAATGTCCACTTCTAATGAATAGAGAGAAGAAGAAAAGCAACCATTTATGACTCTACCATCTGGGCAGATAGCTCATCAAACGAGGAGGAAATGGCCAACATTTGCCTTGTGGATCATAAGGAATCAGAAAGCATTATTATCTGAATACAATGCCTTACATTCAAAATTTAGAAAGATAGCTAAAGAACTAGTAAGTTCAAAGAAAGGGGTTAAGGTTCTTGAACAACAATTAGAAAGTCCTTTGAGTTCCTGTGAAGCTTGTCCAATTTTAGAAAGAAGAAACTCTGATCTCAATAAATTCACAAGAGGTAGTGAAATGCTCAAGGTAATCTTAAAAGCTTAGAGGTTCACCAATGATAGATCTGGAATAGGATATAACCCAAACCTAGACAAATGGAAAGGGAAAAAGAAAAGGGGAGGTAATTTGTACTTAAATTATTTTCAACATTCTATTCACTCATCTAACCCATTTGCTCAATGTAATTATTGTAATAGAAAGGGGCACAACTCTTCCTTCGTTTTCATAGGAAGGAAAAACCAAAAAGTACCAACAAATGGGTACTGAAAGGATCATATGTTCCCCAATGATCTGTACTAACCATAAAGGACCTAAGAATAAAGATGGGTACTTAAAATTTGATTGTCATTTCCTGCAGGTATATCTAAGAGCATCAAAGACCAACAAATTGATAGTGGATGCTCTGAAGGATGGAATATCACCAAGAGGGGGTAAGTTGGGTGATTAAAAACTTTTTTCGATTATCCCCAGAAACTATCAGTAAAATAGAGTAGAGAAAAGAAGGATAAAAGACACAAGAAATTTATACTGGTTTGGTCTAAATCCTTGACCTACATCCAGTCCTCAGTCTTCACTAACTCACTTGAATAATTACACACTCTATAAATCTCGAGTAATCCTCTCTCTATGATTCACTCTCCTTTACAAGTTCTAATCAATACAACCACTCTCAAGTCCCTCTACCCGGAGTTTCTTACAAATACATTGATCAGAAAAATTAACTGTTACACCTCCACCAGCCTCGCCCTTTCAGGAGGCAGGTTAGAGAGATTCCTTTTATAGGTTACCATTTCCTTATTATTAGTCCATTTCATTATAAATCAGAGTACGCGTAACAAAGCACAGGATCGGTTTCAACAAACTAACGTACTAGTAAAAAAAAAGTAAAGTCAGCTGAAAGTAGAGTCCCTGGAGGGTTATGATACAGTCATCCGACAGAAAATACCAAAATAATAAGTACAGTCATCCCAAAATATAAAGCACATAACATGATAGGGTATCCCCTATCCTTGATCTGCACCGTCACCCTACCTCTACAAAAAGGCCTTTAAACACGCTCCCCTGTGCCACAAAAAGCTTTTGAGGTCCGAAAATGGCCCCCAGAGTAACCATCAATACTCGTGCACTAAATGTGTAATGCGTGTGTATGCAACCATGTATGTATACAAACACAGATAAGCATGCCAAATATACCACAATATGCAAACAAAAACATACACAATAACACGTCTTCGCACCGTCAAGCCGCCTTACCAAGGTAGGCCCTGGAATTACTGGAATCACATGCCCGTATCCATTGAGTCGCCACATAGGCAAACCCCTACAGGCACCCTCAGCGCTAGGGACACAATCTCAATCATGCTCTGTATGCATATTTGGCACAACACACACAAAAATACATATGGCAAGCAAAATATACAACAAAACACATAAAACTGAATAAAGTGATTACTACTTGATGATCTTTTACCGTCCTATCAAATTTTACTGTGTTTGGTAGCTCCTTCTGGTACACTTTTACCCTAGAGAAGACCAAAACACTTTATTTTTAACATTCACAAAAATACCCTTGCAAATTTGTGAAAATCCGAGCTCCTCATAAATTTCCAGAAAAGTCCAATGTTTTAGCCCCACTTGTACCATTTGTAATAAATTCCAAAAAACTCATTTTAACATGAAACCAACGCCATCTCAACCATTCATATGTCTATTTTTCAGGAAAAATATACCCAGACCTTGAAAGTACACATATTTTGGCGTGGAGCTAATCTTTTACTCTCTGGTCCAAATTCGCTCCCCTGGTTCCAGACCTCTTTTCAACAATTCATTTCACCCAGTATTTTTATTTGAAAGTTATCTTATTATATGTCTAAATTCATGCCCCAGATATCTAGTTTGTTCATGTAAAATTTCAGCTTAACAAAAGTTTTTTTACCCCTTTAAAAATGCGTTTGAAGCTTCGCTGCCCAGATTCCCTGAAACTGGCAGCAAGCCCTTACTTAGGGTTTTCAGTGTTTTCGACTTCGGAAATTTAAACCATGACTATACCCTATACAAAATCACGTTCCAGAGCCATTGGAGACCTCAAAAATGCAAAAATCCAACCCTAACACTCAGCTTGTACCACTTGCACGAAAATACCTTAACAAGAACTCAAGAGATGGAGTTTTCAAGCTTATCTAAAATCGGAGAACCGGTGGATGAGCTTGAGATCTTGGTCTTGGAGCTTTGGCTATGGTGGCTGACTGGTCTCCCTCCTAGCTTCTGGAATTTTTTCCCCTTAGAGTCAAAAAAATGAGTCAAATGCCTTTTAGTAAAGGTGAAATTGAAGTAAAGGTGAAATTGATCCGGTGAAATTAGAATTAACAAGTGTAAATTTCTATCCTTTATGTAATAAATGGGATCTGCTTTTTGACTTCTTTCCCAAGTCTTTACAGAATTTTCCAGGGCTCTCTAGGGTGCTGTAAAGTGGCGAAAACCCCCTCAAAATATCTGGATATTTTTCTTCTTTTGGAGCAAATTACCTGTTTTGGTCCGAAACTTTTAGAAATTACAATTGTGGCCCATAACTTTTTAAGTATTACCAAATTTTTCCAAGTGATTTTGTCTGCCCAAAAGGACATATGTGGCACCATTTAGGGGCCACACCTCTGCCCTAATTAATTTTTGCACCTTTATTCCCATTTTGCCCTTTTTTTTCTAAAATGTGGGACCCGCGGTTTGACTTTTACACTGATTTTTATTTCTTTTTCTCCAAGAAAATATTTTAGTGATTAGAGGGGCTTGTGTGGCGTATAAGGGGCCCAAAAAATCCGATCCCCTTCATTTTTTTTCCTTTTTCCTACTTAATCAGTCCAGTTCTTGGTCTACCAGTCCGTGTGGGTCTCACTGGTCGCAGGTTGTTTCCCTTTGCACTTTTCTTTATCTTTTTGGATATTTTCCCATTTGAATAGATACTCACATGTGGCGCCCTTCAAACTTCCCAGAGTGACCCCACACTTATCCTACTCAGTCCAAAAGAACCCCTAACTGGTCCCTATTGGTCCTGTTTATATCGGCCAATCGCCTGTGGGACCCGCATTTCAAGTTTGGGTCTGAATATGACTTAAATCACTTGGTTTTCTCTCCTCTCTCATGATGAACGAAATTTCAATATTATAGGGACAAAGAACTGACTGTTTTGGCCTTGCTTTTCCTCTTTTAATTTATTTCTCCAATTGAATTATTAAGATAATTAATAACAATAATCGAAAATAAAACTTCTCATTAATTGTACCATAATTACATGTACAATAGTTACAACAGTAGGGGTGTTACATTAACTCTCTTATAGAGTAGATTAAGAAACATTAAAGTTCAGATATCCAAAGATATTACACAGTAGATGAATCAAATAGTATCCGTAGTAAATTTGTTTGAGCGTAAATGTTGCCGGTAGTTGAATTGAATTGAATGCTTTTGCTTATATTTGGTGAAGGCAATTAATAAACAATGAGAAGCTTCAATGAAACCGTTGTAAGTAATGAATATAGCCGTTAGACTGTTGGTGTTCATCTATTACTCACATGCTTCGATTCTGAGAATAATCTTTGTTATTTTATCGTTGGTTATTCCTTCGGTCCTTTTGCATATTTGTGATTCATCATTTAATATGGAATGGGAATAGCAAGGATTGCTTTCTAGATGATCAGAGAATGCTTCTATGATTACGTCTCGTTTTCTGCAATAACATTTAATGCCTTTGACATATCCAATACTTTATGAGATTTGTGTGTTGATCATCCTCATAATTATCTTAAACTCATTAATATATTGATTAAAGATAGTTAGGAACAATAATGAGTGATGATAAAAAGATATGAAATCACAATCGATGATTTTAACTTTACGAACACGGTGATTTGCAGAATTAGAAAAGCCAAATCAAGTTAATTGCTAACTCAATTGAGTTCTCGACTCGAGGTGAGAATTCTTCACTCGAGTCAAAGTTTTATCTTCTCTAAAACATGTTTGGAAAACAGAAGTTAACAATGAGAAAATGTCTCTATAAGAACCTAACTCGAGCTTAAATACTCACTTCAAGTTGTTCACTCGAGTCAATATCATTTTCACAAATGTCTTTGAGTTAAGTTTGAAAAAGATTTGAACACGGAGCATACTTGAGTCATTTTGAAACTCAACGCAAGGCAATATTTTGACCGTTAGAAAATATTTGAACGCGGGACTTAGGATTTTGAAAAATAAGTTGAAGTCTACAAAAGGTCAACTCGAGCCTAAGAATGTTAACTCGAGTTTATGCTTTTTATTGAAAGCACTTCACAAACTCTTAACTCGAGTTACTTAAGCATAACTCAAGTCGAGTCAAAATCTAAAACACATTTTGATTGAAGTTTCAAAAAACTTAACTCAAGTCTTTCGGTCTTAACTCGAGTTAGATATTGAACACCTACTGATTCAAGATTTGATCAAGATAAAAGATATTTACTTGAATCATTAAGTTCATTTTATTTACAATTGTATGTTATCATCAAAACATACATAGAGAACCAACATGCTCTTGGCATATGGAGATAGGACCAAACTTTCCACAATGAACCAAAAGATGGAGGCAAAGTTAGCTTTGGAGGAAACCAATTCAACAAAATAGCCAGGATAGGTTAAATTGGCATAAAGGATGGTCGGAGCCACGCTTAATAAAAAGAACATCTCACATGTATTCTCGGGTGGATGCAATGAGCACAACTAGCTATATATCCAATAGATCCTATAATCAGAATGAAGCTCAGTAAGACACCTTACTAGTTGTATAAAGGAAGAAAGCCCAACCTTTCTCATTTGCACATATTTAGCTGTAAGTGCTTCATTCAGAACAATGGTGAGGACAATGTAGGAAAATTTGATCATAAATCTGATGACAGTATATTTCTGGGTTATTCTAACCGAAGTAAACTTATATGATTTTTAACAAGTGCACTTGTATTGTTGAAGAGTCCATTCATGTTGTGCACTAATCAATCCTTTGAAAGATGAGCCCGAGATGATTCATCAAGAGGAAAATCAAATTGTTTCGAAAACAACTTAATATTTAGAAAATAAGCCTGAAAATGATTTCAAACCATACCAACCTAGAGTTGGGAGAAATAATAAGATTCATCCCTTAGACCAAGTCATAGGTGATGTCAATAAGGGGGGAAACTAGAAACAAAGCTTATATGAAGTGAGTTTCTCTACTTTTATTTATGAATTAGAACCTTCTAATATTGAAGAAGCGCTTGAAGCCTTTTCAGATAATGATTGGGTAGCAAAAGGCTATGATGAGGAAGAGGGAATTGATTACGAGGAAGCATATGCTTCACTTGCCCGATTGGAAGCCATACGAGTACTCTTAGCCTTTCAGGCATTAAAGAATTCATAAACTTTATCAATTGGATATCAAGAACACCTTTTTAAACAACTATATTATGGAAGAAGTTTATGTCAAACAATCCCTTGGCTTTAAAGATGTGTCATAACACGGTAATGTTTTATATTAAAGAAATCTCTCTATGGTTATTAACAAGCTCTAAGAGCTTGGTATGAAAGACTAAGCAAGTTCGTTATTGATCAAGGTTTTGTTAGAGGAAAGGTAGACACAATGCTCTTAATCAAGAACAAGAAAAAAGATTTATTAATTCTTAAAATGGACATTGATGATACTATATTTGGTTCCACTAATGATTCTCTTTGTCAAGAATTTTCAAAGATCATACAGGGAGAATTTTGAAATGTCCATGATAGGAGATTTAAACTTCTTCCTTGGACCAAAAATCAAGCAGAAGAAGAATGAGATATTCATCTCACAAACCAAATACCTTAGAGGACTCTTGAATAAATATGGATTGTATCACGCCAATAGTGCTTATACTCCAATGAGTTCAATGATGTTGCTTGATACTGATATAAAGGCACCAGAATTTAGCATCACCTATATGGAAGAATAATTGCTTCTTTTTTATATCTAACTACTAGCGAGCCATATATTCAATTCAATATAGGGAAATGTGCAAGATATCAATCTACATTTAAAGAATCACATGCGAGAGATTGTAAAGTGGATATTTAGATATCTTGCCAACACAGCTTAACTTGGGATATGGTACCCAAAAGAAGGCAATGAATATCTTATTACATATTTGGATTCAGATCATGGAGGATACAAAACTGATAGGAAGAGTACCAATGGATAATATCAATTCCTAGTGGCTTTATCATATCATGGTTCAACAAGAAGCAAAACACAGCATCCTTATCATCAACTAAAGTTGAGTATGTTGCTGCCTCAAGTTGTTGTGCTCAAGTGTTTTGGTTGAAACAATGACTTCAAGATTTGGGTATCCATTTGAAGGAAATTCCAATACTCTGCGATAACACAGGCACAAGAAGATTGGTGAAAAATCCAGGTCAACATTTCAGAACCAAGCATATTGATGTGAGACATTACTTCATTAGAGATCATGTTCAGTAAAAAGATGTAAAAGTGATGTTCATTCCCACTCAACTTTGACTAGCTAATATATTCTTGAAACCATTAGCAAATTATCAATTTCTTTACATAAGAAGAGAATTGCGAATTGTAAATCCTAATGAAATTTGAGTAATTTATTTCATTCTAATTAATTTTAGTCATGTTTTGATGATTTAATTACTAATTTAAGCATCAAAGTTCCTAGTAATTTGTTTTCTAGGATCCCTTGTTCTTCTGCTTAAAACAGAGTCAAATAAAGAGAAGGAATCACTTGCAAGGGAACTTGAGTGATTGTGAAAGTGATGAGAAATCACTCAAGTGACAGGAAGGGAACTCAAATGACATCAAGAAAACTAAGTAAAATGCCATTAAGTTCAGCAATTACTCGAGTAGGACATTGAGGCATTCGGGTTGAGCACTAGTAATTCAAGTACCGGGAGAATAAAAAAGAGTCAAAATTCCAATACAGAAGGCACTCAAGTGAATGAAAGGCTAATTTGAGTGATGGACTCAAGTGAGGCACATGTAGACTGGACTACTAAAAGAAGAGAACGACAGAAAAAGGGCTCCACTCGAGTGAAAAGATGGAACTCAAGTGATATAAAGCCAACTCTCATATAGGGTCAAGTATTCACATTACAAACTCGAGTGAGGTGCCTTTATTGTTTAGCACTCAAGAGAGTTAAGACACCACTCGGTGGAGAATTATGTGTTTAGTTTATGTTTTATGAGAAGGCACTCGATTGACATAAAATTCACTTAGTGGCATCGCTTCACTAGAGTAATGTTTTAGCCTACTTAAATGGAAACTTATGAAAAGATAGATTATATCAGTACTATCACGTCTCTTCATTCCCTTTCACATCTAGTCAGTTGCAACACTTCATTCCTTCTCTTTTCAACTCCAAACTTTACAAATTTCCCACTTCCAATATGTAATCGTGAAGCCTTTACTATTCAATTAACTTCCTCAAACCCTTCATTTACTCATTTCCGATAGTTCCCCTCCATTTTATCAGAATATATTCAACCTCTCTCCCTCATTCCCCACTCGACTCGACGAACACCAACAAGCCATATAACTCTCCCATTTTCACAAAATTCTTTAATTCTCATTTCCTTCTATCCTGTCGAGTTCCTTCATCGATAATGGCTAGAACAAAGAGACCACTTGTAGATAAGGAATCGTCACAACCTCCTCATAATTTATCCGATGCAGAAAAGCAATTTCAGGATGTTGAATTTGAGTGTGGAAAAAATGACGATGTAGTAAAAGTTGGGAAAAAAGACTATTAGGACTTCTACTCTTGTACCTCAGCAATGGTGGAAGATAAGCATCTTCTTCGCTCTTTCCTATTGGAAAGATATTTTGCTTCGACACAGTCTTGACTTTTTTCACATTGAAAAATGTGTGAGACAATGTGCTATACACAATTCTTAACGAACTAGGCAAGTCAAAAGATCATCTTTAAGCGAGGACATATTTACAGGCCATGGGAGTTCGTGGAGATGCATGGTCAGATGAGCATGATAGATTTCAACTAGAAAATTCACCCTAACAAAGCCTAATAAGAAAATCTTCCTCGTGACCTTGAAGAAAATAAAAGTTCATGACGGGTATTAAAACAACACGTCATGATGTATTGATATGCAGGATCGAAAGGTTGCTGGGGTGAAGAGTCATGGCTCACATGTTCTTATGCAAAGTTACTTCTAGTGGCCATCAAAAATATGTTGCCTCTCGATGTGTTAATCATTTTGGTAAAGTTGTGTTCTTTCTTTCAAAAATTATGCTCTAAGGTTTAATCATGGAGGAGCTCGAGTAGCTGCAGTAGAAAATCATTCTTACACTGTGTCATTTGGAGATGATCTTTCCTCTGCCTTTTTTCATGGTGGTGGTTTACTTGACAATACACCTTGTTCACGAAACAAAGATGTCGGCCCAAGTCACTACCAATGGATGTTGAGAGGTACTCATTTAAAAAATCACATCAGGATTACTTGCTAGTTGTACATTTTAGCATTGATATATCAACATTTCTCCTTCTTTGCTTTATAGGTTCCATGGGAAATTGAAATCTTACGTAAGGAATAAGGTATGGGCTGAAGGTTCAATAGCTGAAGGTTATATTGGGGATGGGGTCCTGTATTTTTGTTCAAGGCACTTTGATGATATTGAGACGTCTTTCAACCGATTGTCTCCTGTAGACAATTGCCCTAAGCCTGAGCCATCATCAACAAAATTGTTAATCCCTCGTGTTGGTAAACGAATTGGTGGAAGTGAGAACTTCAAACTGATGGTAACTGAGAAGTTCCAAGCACATAGACATGTCTTGATTAATTGCACTAAAGTTGAACCCTTCCTTCAGTAAGGATTGTACACAAATATATTTTATCCTATATATTTCCTTACATTTCATACTTACATTTCATAATCGTCATCACATGCTTAATTACAGGGAATTCAGAAGTCATGTGAAGTGTCAACTGGGATTCGTTCACAAACATCCTTTGCAATTTATAGAAAGGTCCATAAATAATTCTCAGGTTGGTTTACAAGGAGAATACTAAATAACCACAATTGCACTTACTAGAATTCAGAGCTCTCGTACTCGGCCTTGATCATGCCTGAAGATTTATGGCATACAATCTCGATGGTTTCAATATTTGCACGGTTTCTCGAGATCAACGATTGCTAACCCAAAACTTGGGTGTTTATGGCATTTTTGGGACAAAGAGTTATGTGAGCAACAGTGACAGGAACATACAGTTCAGTGATGTCTCGTATTATGGAAAGCTACTTGATGTGTTCAAAAAAAGTACCAAGGTTGTTTCACCGTGATGCTTTTGAAGTGTTTGTGGGCAAATATGACAACTTCCTAGGGCTCACAACTGACGAATTAGGCATCACATCAGTAAAATTCTCCGGGCCTATTCACACTGGGCAATCTTAAGATGATGAGCCATATATTCTTGCCTTAGAGACATATTAGGTTTATTATGTCACATATAAGAGACACAAGAATTGGAGTATGGTGGTTCACTTAAAGCCCCGGGACCTTTAAGACATGGGCATTGGTGATAACGTTGCCTATGAGAGTGAGTCGTTCTTGCCAGCCATTTTCGAAAACTTCTTTCTAGATGGTGATGGCAATTTACCTATAGTTCGGTGCATTTTTTAAGATATGCTTTATGAAATAATATTAAATTAAGTTTATTTTTTTCAAATATATTATGTCACAAATGAGAGACATAGGGATTGGAATATGGTGGTTTAGTTAAAGCCCCAGGACCTTTAAGATATGGGCAATTGTGATAACGTTGCCTACGAGAGTGAGCCGTTCTAGCCAGCCAGTTTTGAAAACTTCTTCCCAGGTGGCGATGACAATTTACCTATAGTTTAGTGTGTTTTTTAAGATATGCTTTATGAAATAATATTAAATTAATTTTTTTTCCCAAACATATTAAACTCACAAGTAACATTTTCTCCACACTTTCTTTGTAGGGATGGCGACAAAGATTCGTATAAAAATTATGCTATAATAACATATTTAATTTGTGATCCTCTATTTTTTTAAAAAAAAAACATAATAGCATTTGTAGCAGTTCTATAACTACTACAAAGTAAACTGAACCACTACAAATATACCAACCGCGACAAACATAGTCACATCAACCACTATGAATAACAACCGCTTCAAAAAATGTCATATCAACCTCTACAAGTGTTACACAGATATCTCTATAAATACCCCTACCACACCTCATTTTATATACTTCACCATCTCCTTCCCACACACGGTTTCTCTTGTTTTCACTCATTTGTCAACATTTTCTGAAGAGGTTAAGTATTTGAAGAGGTTAAGTGCTAATCAAGCAGATCAAATATGACGAACATTTATTTAAAAATCCTTTTTCCCCCTTCTAACTCTATGACACTAATTTTTTTTCCACCATTTTAAGGACCTTGTTCAACATTCCGTCTACTATCATATATATTAATTTCATAATCAAATATTATTTAAAGGACAACATAATTAGTTCTTATTATCTACACATTCTCATTTTATAAATCTATATAATAACCATATATAATCAAATATCATATACTAATATCAATTATTTTTAACATTAATATCTATAATTTATATTTAAATTATTAGTTAATTACTAAAATAATCTAAAACAATTCATTCAATTTTTTTTTCTTAAGAAAAAAAGGTTATTCATTTATAACAGTTTTTTAACCGCTCTGATTCGACATATACATTTCAAAGATAAGTTTGTATTTGGAAATAAAAAATAAAAAAGGCAGCAATTTTTTTTCCAAAAGACGGTGGCAAAAGTTTGTAGTGGTTACATAACCATTAACATTAATTTGAAACATTTGGCCTTTGTTTTGAAATTTCAACCAATTTTGTAGTGGTAAATAAGCCGCTACAAAATTTTGTCGCCATTTTAAAGACTTTTCTTCGTGTATGTGGTAGCGGTTATATAACCACTACCAAGATCGTTACTTTCATGTTGTAGCTGTTACTAAATCACTACAAAGTCTTCACACACAACATCATCCCAGCCTCATCTAGTAGTGGTGATAACAAACCACTACAGTTAAGTAGGGGTTAAGTTACATGTAGTAGCAGAGTTTAAGAACTACTACAAAGTTGTATGCAATGGTGTGTTTTGTAGCAGTTTGGACAACCATAATTAATGTCTTCTGTAGCGGTCAAAACCACTACAAAAACTTCATTTTAACCACTATGGAAGGGCCTTTTTTGTAGTTCTTCTTCCTCTTTTCCCCAACCTCCATTGCAAACCATAGTTGACCTTCATTTTCTCCACAAGATCGAGGGCACAATTGACATCACCCCAACTTCCTTCTCATGTTTCCGCTACTTATTTTCCTTCAATTTTCTAGATTTGAAACTTCCCACTGTAGGCAAGCTTGGTCTTTTGCAGATCTGCAACTTTGTCCCCCTCCACCTAATTTTCTTTGATTTTGTAGAATTGTTTGAGTTTTATGTCATTTGGATTCCTACTCAATATGCGCCTCTAGGTCCTCAGATCTGGACCTCAGTTGGATGCTTCTTTTGTCTGTTGCAGTGGGTAATAACGCTATCTCAAAATGAGCTGTTTGACGACAATACTGACGGCACGACAATGATAACACTCTCTTGTCTTATCTTTTATCTCACTAATGACATAACATTTCTTCAGAGATAGATGCTTATTGTAGAGCTTGATAGATCTGGAGCCACTAATTTGTTATCAAAGTCAAGAGATTGTCTAAAGATCGAAGAAGCATGAATTAGGAACTGCAGCTAGGGTTTGTCTCGAGATTTGAACTTTAGTGGCTCCTCCTAGACATTACAAGTTTAGGTGTTTTTTAAAAAAGCGTTAAGGCATTCCTTTTGAAAAGGGGAAGCTGTAGGTCTCTTTAGGCGTCCCTTTTTTAATGACGTTGTTCCCATACTTTACTATGTTGCTCAAATAGTTGTTCTTGTAATGGGACCTAGAAAGGGCCTAAAACAAACATTAAAAGGGCTTTTATAGTAATGAGTGATCTGAGATGATCACTAGAGTGGTAGGTAATGCACTCGAGTGATGATGCTAACTTTGAGTTATTTTGCAAGTCAGTCGTTAAAAGTAGCTAAGTTAGCACTCGAGTGATCCTCCTTCACTTGGAGGAATTTCGAAAGTCACTCACAAGATTTTTGGAAGTTATGGCAAATCATTCAAGTGATAAATGCCATCACTCGAGTGATAAGCTCAAAGAACTTGAGTACTAGCTCTCACTCACAAAGATTTTGCAAGTTACTCACACATTTCTTGAAAGTTAATTGAAGCTCACTTGAGTGAGTAAGTTACCACTTAGGTTATGGTGAGCAACTCACGAAGTAACAACAAGTCACTTGCGAAGGGTCCGCAAGTTATAGACTTTCTCAGTCTAGTGAGTAGCCTACTACTCAAGTAATGGTAAGAAACTTGTGAGGTTTCAGCAAGTCACTCTCTGTTGAACCAAGAGTGCAGTGCTTCTTATAAAACTGGAGATCACTTGAGTGAACCTGAGAGTCACTCGAGAGATCCAAAGTCATTGCAATCAAGTGCAAGTAATCTAAATATGCAGTCAAGGCACTAGTAGACTATTTTCAAACAAATAAAAGATCACTTGAGTCAGGTCTCAAGCACTCGAGTAACACAATCTTTCAACATGTCACTACTAAACTCAAAGTTCATTAGGCAGTCAAGTTGGATTGCAAAGACAAGATGTATCATATAGCAGGTCTAAAAATTTAGACCTTTAAGACTGGTTTTGTGTGTTTAGTTAAATATCTAGTCTTAAAAGTCAGACTTTTAGACCGACTTTTTGATACATCTGGTCTTAAAAGTTGGATTTTTTAGACCTAACTTAAACAATGTCAAGTCTATATAGTTTGAATTTTTAAACCTAATAGTTAGTCTAAGAACAATTGTTTAAGACCGATCGCGCATCCAATCTTAAAAGTAATAGACTATTTAAACCACCTATATCGATATCGGTTCTAGATCCAGTCTAAGAGGCGTTTATTGTCCAATATAAAAAGCCTTTTCTATACTAGCACTAGCGCAAAAAAGGCTTTAAGACCGCCGCGTTTAGACTGGAGTATTGACGCTCCAGTCTTAAAAGTATGATCGGTGGTAGTTTTGTAGATATCAAGAACTTCTTGTACCAAACATTTATTCATAGTCTTAAATATATTATTCAAATAAGTTTCTAAAACAATTGGTCATAAAAATGTTTTTTTAAAAATTGAAATATCAATTACCTTTTAGAGAAATCTTATACGACCAGATTCAATATTATTTGTTCCGAAATATAAGGAAAAATTTAAATATAAAAGTGTAAAAATTTTAAGACCGGATATATTTAGAAGCTGGTCTTAAAAACTTTTAAGACCGAACTTGTGGTCAGTACAAAAGATAAGAAAAGATTAAACAAAAATTAATTACTTTTAAGTCTAGAGTTTAATAAGGACCTGTATTAAAGGTTAACTTTTAAGACCGGCTTCTAAATATGTCCGATCTTAAAATTATAGTGCCAAATATATTCTTCTTCACGCAAACCCTGTAGTTGCACTCTTTGAAGTTTGAACCTCTCTTCCTATTGTGAAACCTCTCTTCCTTGCCTACCACCACCAGCCTCTGTTACTCTTTCATTTGCTCAAGCATTCCTCTCTCGCACCACCTCTCTCAACCTCTTTTCCTGTCTCAAAAATGAACAGAGAAAACAATTCTAGTCATGTTCGTGGAACAACAGTTACTGGTGTGATTGGTGTGAGTCAGAGTGAACCCTGTTCATCTTAGAGTGAGCCTCGTAACCACCCTACACGCTGTGGTAGAAGAGGCACATGATTGAAAAAGCTTGCTCTAAGTCGGACTACCAGGGAAAAGCTTAAGATTCAGTTTGATGAAAATTTGAATCATTTTGGCCCTAATAAAAGAACATATATTAGTTATGTCGGCACGCTAGTACACAACAAGCTTAGCTTCTTGACAGATGAGTGGAAAAATGTCGATCGGGTGAAAGTAAAGGATCTTATTGAGGACTCTATCTGGTTGACATAGAATGTTCTTGACGGTCAGAAGTTGAAAGACAAGACATTGTCGTATTGTGCTGATCACTGGAGGAAGTTTAAGACCCACTAGCTAATAAATATATTTTTGTTAAGGATGCAATTGGTGAGCCTTGCCCTAATCCTTGCGGCAAGTATATATTTCTTGATGAAAAAACTTAGCAACAATTTGTTCAGATGTGGACTACTCCAGAAGCTTTGGTGAGTTTAGATTTATTTATTTTTTTGCCCTTTTTTGTTTGCTTAATAACCTGCGTGGATATGTGAATATTATTGTGTTCATCTAATCTTGTTAGTTAGACGGTTTGGTGTGTGAATAGAAGTATACATTTCCATCCTTTGTCCTATATCAAGGAGCATGTCTTAATTCTTATGTGAATATGATCGTAGATGGAGTAATATAGTAAAAGCTCGCTATTGTTCTATGTAAGTCTTGAAACTTGATGAAGTGAATTTGACTAGTGTTTGAGGTTCATATCAAGTAGAAGTTGTCTAATTTCTGTTAGTGAGATGGTCTAGAATTCATAATTAATAGTTGTTTTCAATTCTGATTCACAGAAAAGAAGAGAACAAGCACAAGAGATTACGAGAAAGAATGATTTCCCATATAGAGCTTCTTGTGGCAAATATGAAAAGGCCGTAAAAGAGTTGATGGTGGCCAAGTAAAAGAGATTGGAAGATGAAGCTGAATCCAATCCTTCTTCGATATGTGATCTGTCATCTCTAATACGTCGTGAAAAGTTATGGTTGTATATTTGCCAGAAGAGAAGCGGGGCTTACACGAGTGAACAAACTCGTATAGTTGTTGAAAGAATTATAAGTATCATTATTGTTATTTTTTAGTACCTAAACATGTTTCATTACTAAGCTTCTCGTTATCTCTATCTTACAGGAAGAACTAAAAAAGAAAGAAGCTGAGGGATCATTTTTGTGTCAAACAGGAGGAATGATATTCTGACCGTTGTGATTGGAAAGCCGAATCATGTGGGGCATGTAAGGGGAATTGGAGGATAGGTAGGCCTAAAGCAATACTTTGATAAATCCAAACACCATAAATAAAGTATGGTTACCCGGGAGGAGATGAAACGTACGCTAGCCAAAGCAAGTGAGGAAGTTGAGGCCAAAGCAGAAGAGCGAGAAGCTTCATTGACTGCAATGTTTGAAGCCCAGCTGTGGAAGATGAAGGAGGAAACGATGATGCTAGTGAGCTCTCATGCAAAAACTACTGTTCCCTTGCCATAGTCACCTACACCTATGCAGCAAAGTACTAAAGAGAGTTGTATTGTTGGACAGCTAGAGAAACATTGTGACCTTTATGTGGAGGATCTTGATAAACAATTAGTTGCACAAGGGACTGTCCACAACTTGGGATCAATTGTAGACCACCAACAAATGGCTAATGATGAAGTCAGAGTGTCAATTGAAGAGGTGATCATTGCTAATGCACTTGTCCCTCTCCCAACTGATGACATGAAGGTTGTGAGTGATTGCAAGGGAAGCTTCATCTCATGGCTAGTAAAGCTTGTACATGTTTCTACTCCTCCTAAAGCTTTAGCCCCTCCTGAAGCTCCAACCCTTGAAGTTGTTGACACAGCTAAGTTGGATGCTAAGGACAAAATTGTTGTTATGGTATTTAATGGATATTTTGGAGTTAGATCGTGGCCTGTCAATGAAGAAGTAGGTCCCCGTAATAAGCAACCGCTTTTCGTTGACCCAGATAATTTACTACCCCTATTGGTTGCCAAGCAGGAGCTTACTAATGCAATTGTGCTCTTTATTTTTAAAGTAAATATCTTCTTCTATGAGTACATAATTTAAATGCATCATTTAGACACACATACATATATACTACTTCCCTAATGTCATTATTGTACGTTTATGTGTCATGACTTAGTAGAACAGGGAAAAAGCAATGATACTAGAGTCTCGTGCCTAGACTACATAAGTACAACATCCTTAACAGAGATACAAGCATACATTGTTGGAATCCGTACAACGCAGCGGATTAAAAAACTTACGAATCCCGTCTCGAGGATCACTCAGGTGCATTTAAACCAAGGCTAGGGAATCCGAAATTACCTTTGAAGAATTCGTTCACGTCTTGTTCTTCCTTGAACAGGTGGGCTACCTCCTCGATTAGTAGAAGACGACTCATAGGATCATCTTCCTCCACCGGTATCCACACGAACAACTCCCGAACACGGCTACGGCAGCGTGCTAGCGCTTCTGTGCGTCTCTCTTAATTTTCCACTCTAGGGTTTCTCGCCTCTTTTTCAGAATATGCTCAACTGAAAGTCCCGTGGGTTTTCTCAAACCCGGTCAGCGCCTTATATAAAATTAATCTGCATTAATTTTGAATTTTGAATTTCAAATATGGATTAAAATACATTAATTAAATCTAACTGTTAGATCTAATGTAACGCATTTATTTAATCCGATTAAAACCAGATCTGAAATTCAAATTTCAAATTTGAATTAAAACATATTAATTAAATCTATCGATAGATCTAATCTAATGTATTTATTTAATTCAAATTAAAAGCCTTCGATTTAATTTATCTCCATAAATTAAATTCAAGAAATAATATCTATCTATTTAATTAAATCGAGATATAAATTGAGACAGATATACGATATCTTTATTCGAATATTAAATGAGATACAATATCTCTATTTGTTTTAGATATTTAATTTATCAAATAAATTAAATATAAAACAAATAATATATAATAATATTATAATCTCTATTTATAATATTAATATATATATATATATATATATATATTAATTTCGAATTTATACACACACACATATATATATATATATATATATATTTACCCCAGACTAAATTAAGTATTCATTAAATCTCAGATTAATCTAAGATTCAATGAACCTGGACACTTTGCTCGTGTTGAGTTATTCTTGTGTGCGACCCTGCAGGCCCATATGAGATTGGCAGTGGGCCAACACTGTGTACGCCCACAAATCGTAAGCGGCCTCTAGCAAGACATTGCGACTACCCAATTCACATGGGGATCGATTACACGATACAACCTATCGTACAACCATGTCACGTCCCTTTTGTCACGCGATAATTTGGTCAAGGATGAGGCATGGATAATGTCAACTTCCTTTTCTTGACCATTACTTTCTCGATTCTCGAGTAGTCTAATAAGTGAAATGGAAACCGCTTTCCATCACAATATGGCCATACATTTCTTAGACTCACTCATCGAGGGGCCCAGTATTATCTCTCTACAAATGTGAGGGACAAATTCCATCTTGACCATTCACATTCCTCCGCATGAAAATCACTGATCCCGATCCAGCCTTTATCATCACCCGGTCAAAGGTGACTTTTGACTAGGTCAAAGACCAGTGACTCATCATGTAGGAATCCATGATGATCTCAGGTCATAGGGCGTCGTGACGCGGTTATACATGAGATAAGCTTATGACTAGATCCATGCAGCTTTCTCATAGTGGGTCGGTCCAGCACCTTGTACTCTTACAAGTTCCCATGACTTTGATTCGTATCCCCATACCTCATCAAAGTCATATGGTCGTCTTAACTCATCTTCGCTCCGCGTAGATGACCGACCGAGGGCATTTAGGATAATCTATAAGATGTATCCAGGGATGCGATTATCAATACGAACATGTAAACGAAAATGATAACAAAAGAGAATACTTTAAATAACTCTAATATCCAAAGTACAATGAATTGCCCCTAGGGCATAATTTCCAACAGACTCCCACTTGCACTAGGTGCAATCATTAATTACTCTAATTCCCATTGCCCTAACATGACGCTCATGTGTCGCTTGTGCAAGCGGCTTAGTAAGAGGATCTGCTACATTGTCTTCTCCCGGTACTTTGCATATGCTAGTATCACCTCTCTCATTGATTTTCTCGATGAGATGAAAACGCCTCGAGTATGTGCTTGGTCCTTTGATGTGACCTAGGCTCCTTTGTACGTGCAATAACGCCGTTATTGTCACGAGAACAAGGTTATTGGATCGAGATGGTAGGAACCACTCCCAGTTCAGTGATGAACTTTCTGATCCAAACAGCTTCCTTAGCTGCATCTGATGCTGCTATATACTCAACTTCCGTTGCAGAATCAGCTACAGTGCTCTGCTTAGAGCTCTTCTAGCTCACCGTACTACCATTCAACATACATAAATAGCCTGACTGCGATCTTAAATCATCTTGGTCAGTTTGGAAACTCGCATCTGTGTAACCAGTCACACAGAGCTCATCCTCCAAGCCACCATATACTAAGAATAGGTCCTTAGTCCTTCTTAAGTATTTAAGGATATTCATGACAGCAGTCCAGTGACTCTCACCGGGATCTTGTTGATATCTGCTGGTCATACTCAAGGCAAATGACACATCTGGTCGAGTACATAACATGGCATACATGATAGATCCAATGGCGGAGGCATATGGAATCTTACTCATGCGGTCTCTTTGATCTTGTGTACTAGGACACAGATTCTTACTGAGATGGATGCCATGAGACATGGGTATGTTACCCCTTTTAGATTCCTGCATACGAACCTATGCGGTATCTTGTCTATGTATGTCTTTCGACTTAGGCCTATCAGCCTCTTGGATCTATCTCTATGGATCCTGATCCCTAGGATATAGGAGGCTTCGCCTAAATCTTTCATTGAGAAAGACTTTCCTAACCAAGACTTGACACTCTGCAAGGTAGGAATGTCATTTCCAATGAGTAGGATGTCATCAACGTAAAGCACTAGAAATACAACCGTGCTCCCACTAACCTTCTTGTAAACACAAGGTTCATCCATGTTTTGAATGAATCCAAACTCTTTGACTAAATTCCATGTAAGGATTTCTCTTTCTCCAATAATTTCTTTAGGCCATAAAATATTATCTCCAAAATATTTAAGCCAAATATTATTCCCTAACTAATTATCCTTATTTTACGAGAAAATATGCCTTAAATTCTAAATATTAGCCTTATAATTCATCCAGGCTAAATTTCTCATAAATAATTCTATCATAATATTTCCGCATCCTCGAAATACTATTTCATAATTTTCCCCTTTTTGTCCCTTGGCTGAAGATATGACCCTCTTCGGGGGTGTCACACTTCTTGGATTGGGTTTCGTCGTTTGCCTAATTTAGACTTATTCTCAATTCTCAGGGCCCAAAATTCGGGATGTTACAACAGGCCTCTCCTACGCCATCGAAACCTCCGCCAAGCTTTCTGTTTTTCTTTTATTTATTTTAGTTAATCTTTTGTCATGGGCTATGTTGTTGTGGTCTGTTTAGTGATTCCCTCGTCAGTCATGAACTAAATCTCCTGTGGCTGAGCGAGGATGAATTCTTGAGTGTAGAATGAACCCAGTTGCTAGTACTTAATTTTATAAATACGGTTTGTTTATCATTATTCTTAATTTATGTCGATTAGTGGAAGCTAAAGGCTAGATTAGTGGCCTCAGCTTACTAGAAGGGAGTCGAGGCCTTAGACATCTGATAAGTAGTGTTTGCTAGCCAAGCAGGTGCAAGGCTTGACCTACCATTATAGGCTTCAAGCATGGGTCTACCGCTCATAACCTAAACACCTTGATTTGAAAAGATAACCTTAAACTAAAAAAAAATCACCATAGGCATATGGGAGAAGTATAGCTTAGGTTGTAAGTATAGGACGTGCAAGCTTCTGTATAACGTAGTGGTGGGTTAACTGGATAACGTTGTGAAAGGCAGCTATGCTGTAGCATTGCAGAAGTTGTGCAACATAGTTGTTATAGCAATGCGTTAAGGCAACTGGGTCAAATCAGTATAATCAGCTATATGTACTTCGATGATATTCTTGTAACTCTTATCCTTTATTTAATTATTGGTAACTTTCATTTTAAATTTTTAATATCACCTAATTCACCCCCTCTTGAGTGAAACATTAAAACAAACAAAAACGAGTGGCAACTTTGATAAGATTGTTGTAAACAGTACAACACTACAGAAAATAGCTTTGATTTAAGCATAATTTCTAGTGTTATTTAATCTAAAATGAATATTTTCCACACAAGATTTTGCACATACAATTGTTTGAATAGCTTTGTGTCATACAATTGTTTTGGTCAAGGACTGTGTACCACAATCCCATTCTAAAAAGGAAAGATTTTGGTTAAACCATACAGAAAAATAACATAAGTCTAATTAAATTACTAAAAATTAATTATAATATCATCGGTCAACGGACTTTATCAACAATCAAACTAAGCTTATTTTCCCTTGGTGGGCAATTTTAACCATGCCCTGAATATAACAATGCATTTTTTGTATGGCTGTACCTTACTGTTGAAAAGAGAATTTGAAAAGGCTAAAGATGGAATTTGAAAGGTCAAGCGTGAAAAGCATGGAACACAATTTCCTTGGCTGAGTAATTCCATCTTTGAAGACTAAATCAACGAGCTTAGATTCTTTGTCTATAATGTCTTAATAACTCCTCCACTACGTCAACTTTCTCTAAGACATTTGGACATGGAAGTCAAGAGTAATATTATATTTTAATTTTTGAATTTGTTTAACTACAGGAAAGCTATTTTCTATCACTTTGTTATAAGTATTTGTATATTTTAATTTTTGAATTTGTTTAGATTTTTCTAATCCCTATATTTAGGGTGAATAGTATAACACTTTGGGAATAATTGTCACTGTAATTGATTAGGAAGACAACTCAAATTATAGAAATTAGCAACCGACGAAAGAGGGAATTTGAACCTAATGCTTTAAGTAATGGTATTTTCAACATAATTAACTCTCTTATATTTATTTCTATATATTCTAAAAAATCTCATCAATCAATTTATCTTATATATTATTATCTTAAATCATTTTATTGGTAAAAGCACAATTTCCTTATATATAACCACAACTATTTCAAACACGTTGTTGATTTAGGTGATAAGCAGGCCTACACCTCGTAAGGAGAAGAATATAAGTTCAAATACCAAGAATAAATGCACTTTTGGGGGATACAAAAATTATCTGCGCTCTAAACCTCGAAAAGGATTATATCATTTACTAAATAAATAGAAAGAAACTACGAAATACTCTGGCTTTTACTACTACGATTGCATTTGTGGTATGATCAGAGTTCTTTTCCCTTTGATAAAAAGGGAGTTCTTTTCCCTATATTATTGGCATGTTAAACTTCTTCTTTCAAGTACCAACATAGAGTTGGTCTAGCAGTATATGGCCCCGCTAGACCTCTCAAGGTCTCAAGTTGGAATCTCATATGAGACACTATCAATGGTGGAAAACAGATGTGGGAAGGGTGACAACAATCAATTGAATCATTAAAATAAAGAGTGACAACTATGAGAAGATTACTGTAAACAGTATAAGCATAATTTTTAGTATTATTTAACTTAAAAGGAATATTTTCACACAAAATATTGCACAGCATGCACAATTGTTTAGTGTCTATATGTCAAACAATTGATTTGGTCAATGGCTTTATGCCACACTTTACCTCATCCAAAAAACAAGATTTTGGTAAAATCAAACTGAAAAATAAAATAAATCAAATTAATTGACTAAACAAATTTAATATACATAATATCTTCGGAAAACGGACTTTATGAACAAGCATACTAACCTCATTTGCTCTCGGTGGGCAACTTGAACCATGCCCTGTCGGGCAACGGACTTTATCCCATGCGTAACAATGCATTTTTGCTTTTCTATACGTTACTGTTGAAAAGAGAATTTTGGAAGGCTAAAGAAAGAATTTGGAAACACCAAGGGAAAAAAGTATGGAAAACAATTTTCTTGGCTGAGCAATAACAGCTTTGAAGACTAGATCAATGAAGATAAAGTCTTGGTATATAATGTCTGAATAACTCCTCCACAAAATTTATATCTTCAAGATAACTAGTCATAGGCCAATTAGACGCGTCTATATCACCACTATTATCTGCTTCCAAATTTGTCTATATAAGCGGGCATAAAATTCTGGTTTATGCACAGAAGAAAGCACAGGTACGAGAAATACTAAAATCATGGGGTCTCCAAGATTTCTATTATTGTTGATTTCTGTGTTTGTGCTACTTTCGGTCTCCTCAACTTCCCCAGCGCTAATTCCAGAACTTTTCACTCAATGTCTTGAGGAGAACTCTCCAAATCCAATCCCATTTTCAACCACATTTTTCACTCCTCACAATTCTTCTTTCATTTCAGTCCTTGAATCCACAGCTCAAAATCTAAGGTACTTGGTGCCTTCATTGACAAAACCGGAATTCATATTCACTCCATTAGAGGACTCTCATGTTCAAGTTGCTGTTGTTTGTGCAAAAAGGCTAAAAATCCATATGAGGATACGCAGTGGAGGTCATGATTATGAAGGACTTTCTTATGTTTCTCTTATTGAGAAGCCATTCATGATCATAGATCTCGCTAAGCTTCGCGACATCCAAGTCGATATAGCACATAACACAGCTTGGGTTCAAGCTGGGGCCACCAATGGAGAGGTTTACTACAGAATTTCTGAGAAAAGTCCAGTCCATGGCTTCCCTGCAGGTGTTTGTACTACCTTAGGCATGGCTGGTCATGTTACAGGAGGTGGATATGGCGCTACACATAGAAAGTATGGACTCAGTGCTGACAACGTGATCGATGCACGGATTGTGGATGCTAAAGGAAATATTCTTGACAGACATGCCATGGGAGAGGACTTATTTTGGGCAATCAGAGGTGGAGGAGGTGGAAGCTTTGGGATTATTTTGTGGTGGCAAATCAAGCTTGTTCAGGTTCCACCAACAGTGACAGTTTTTACTGTTACTAAAACTTTGGAACAAAATGGGAACAAAATTCTTCATAAATGGCAGCAAGTGGCACCAAACATTGATGACAATCTGGCTATTTTGATTCAAACGCGGGTAACAAATTCTAGTACTCAAGGAAGGAGAACTATAACAAATTCTTATATTGGTCTCTACCTTGGTAGGGCCGATATGCTTCTTCAATTGATGAAGCAAAACTTTCCTGAGTTAGGTCTAACCAAGAAGGATTGTTTGGAAACAAGTTGGATCAAATCTATGCTTTACATGGCTGGTTTTCCAAACACCACATCACCAGAAGTTCTTCTCCATGTGACACCTGCCATTCCCAAGGGATACTTCAAGGCCAAGTCAGATTTTATTAGGCAAGTGATTCCAGAAACTGCCCTGGATTCCATATGGAAAGGGTTTATGCAGGACGATGCAGCCGTGATGGTTTGGGTCCCATATGGAGGAATGATGAGTAGAATCTCAGAATCAACAACTCCGTTTCCTCATAGAAATGGAACGCTCTTTTTGTCCCAGTACATTGTTAAGTGGTTTGAAGGAGAAAAGAGCACGAAAAAGAATATGAATTGGATTAGAAGGTTCTATGACTCCATGACTCCCTATGTTTCAAGCTTTCCAAGAGAAGCATATGTGAATTATAGAGACCTTGATTTGGGGATAAACCAATTCAACAAGACAAGTTTCTTGAGGTCAGGCACTTTGGGATTTAAATACTTTAAGGATAATTTTATAAAGTTGGTGAAGGTGAAGTCTAAGGTGGATTCGAGCAACTTTTTTAGGCATGAGCAGAGCATCCCTCCATTGCAAGTTGGAATTTAACAAGGATTAAACAAGTGAAAATTTCTATAGTAATTTGTATCGTCTGTGATTGCGAAAGTCATGATAATCATTGCGGTTTTTATATAGGGTTTCTGCATGCATCTGTTTCAGATCCAAATAAGCATGCACAATATATTAGTGGTGCTCTAAATTATGACTACTATGTTGTATCAACGTGATAGTGATTGTCAATCCATGTTTAGTTAGTTACTTTTACGATAATATTCTAAAAGGATATATATGTGTGTTTTGTGTGTGTGTATGTGTATTATTGATTGTGTCTGGCAAGCATATATGAGGTTATAGTAATACGATTTCTTAGTATTCTGGAATTTCACCTACAAGGAGGTTGTGTGTTTACTAGCTCAATTAATTAACAGTAGACAGAGAGTGCGCGCGCGCGAGAGAGAGAGAGTAAATTATTTGATGAATGAAATCTAAAAATAGGACAGTAAGCATGTGAGAATTAATTTGAGAAGAATGCAATCACTAGAACTAATGAAGTTTGAAATTCTTCTTATAAAATAGTGCTTTCTACCCTTCGTATGAATGAATTTCGAAGTGTTGTGTTTTGATTAATTATGAGAAAATTTAAATAAAACTTTTTAAAATTATGGTTTTGATAATATTTTTGGTGTTGATTTATATGACTGATTTTGGGTATATGAAAATGCATCATTGTGAAATCAAAACCATGGTTTTCTTAAAATATATATATAGGGGTTATCATTTGTCATGTCACTTGACATAAAGTTGTGGCAGGTCATTAATTCCCCCCTAACTCTAAAACGACGTCATTTTTGAAGTTAGTGGAATTAATAAAGGGTATTTTGGTATTTTTGTTTTTGTATTTATTACATGAATTTTCCCAAAACACCTTCATTAATTCCTCTCAACTCCAAAACGACGTCGTTTTGAGTTAGGAGAATTAATAATAATAATAATAATAGTGATAATGACAAACGATAACCCATATATATATATATATATATATCCAAAGTGTGATTGCTTGTGGGTTCGTAATTAATTTTGACGATTGTTTGGATATTTTTCAAGAAAACCATAGATCGGCTCTCATAATTTGTTGTTTTTGTTACTCAAGCAGACGTTTAATTAGTATTCCTACAGTGTAAGGAGGTGTTGCTTTTACTAACCCATTAACTAAAAGATGTGCGTGTGAGAGAGAGTAAATTACTATTTTACAAAAAGAAAGTGGAAAATAGAATAATTGCAAATGATAATGAACTTGAGAAGAACACAGTCGCTGGAATGATTGATATTCGAAATTGGTCCTAAAGGTTAGTAGTTCCTACACTTTGAATTAAATCTTTAATTAAACAATTGTCTCATTGAGGCTCCTTGATATATATTCGATCAACTGGCCAATATAATTAGGGATCTTATGGAGAGAGCACAAAGCATTTTGGTAGCAATACATCTATGTTTGCACTTAAGGTGTTAAAGAAATGACTGGGTTTGAGGTGAATGAAAGTTTCTCTCTGCAAAGCAGTTTATCTCTTCCGCTATTCATTCTTAATTCTCATGCTTTTGTATCAGGTTTTAGGTTACTTTTTATTCTATTTGGGTTAATATAATGTTTGATCCCTAAAGTTTGCCCCCCATTTTGGTTTTGGTCCTAAAGTTTCAAACTAGAAGTTTTGCTCCCTCAAGTTTATTCCGTTTGTAAAGCATTAGTTCCCGTAGTTTGAAAATGAATTAAAACTGATACTAACGGTGTTAAGTTTGCTTATGTGTCACTAATGCTGTTTAAAGTGATGGTGTTAGTTGCTGACTACGCAAACTCATTTACTGACTTGGATATCAAATATTTTATTTTTTAAGAAAAGAAACAACCAAATTGTAAGTATACGGTGCAAAAATAAATCAATAAGAACACTTATCATTTTGCCCTTTTCCACATAGCTCTCCCAGACTCCCACCATCAAAACTGGATTCGACAAGAACATAAAATTATTACTATAAGAAGAAAAATAAAAACAACCAATATCTATAATAATTAACAGAAGGAAATTTTATATCTAAGGAAAAAGTTAAACAAAAAACACTGACTAAAAGGAAAGACGAAGATGAAGCAAAAATCCCAACATGAATTCATCATAGGAGAAGGCGAAAATCAATCAACAACTCTTGAGTGAGAATTCATCAAGGAAGAAGACAAATCACGAGGGTGGAGAAGAAGATGAAGCAAAAATACAATGGAGAAGAAGACAACTAGCATATCTGGAGAAACTCAGGCATCAGCCTTGACGACAATTTGGAGAAGACTAGCAGATTTCATTTCAGCAGAAAATCATACATCACATTCTAGATTAAAGCGATGAAGTGATTCTCGTTGTTTAATGTTAATCCTCTCTACTGAAGCAGAAGATGAGATAAAAGGGGTTCACTAGTAACCATGGAAGACGATCAACAAAAATTCTGATGGCTATCAAGGTGCTGGGATTCTATTCTTTACAAAATGGCTAGGTCTGGGGAAATAGAGGTTAAAGAAGAAGCTTCGCACTTGCTGCTGGTGGAGTCTCACCCTATCGAGGAAAGTTAACGCCGATGGGGTTTGAATCTTACGAAGATAAAAGGTTATCACCCACGATGTCGTGGTTAATGCTGATGAAAGAAATGGTTGTAGCAGGTGTGCTCGACATAATATTAACCCTAGTCATTATCAAGTGTTCAACATCCTTTTTATTAGGTCACTAGATAGATTGAGAGTAGTTAATATAAAGTTTAAGTATATTTCAGTATTCTTAAAGATTATGCAATTAATATCTAAACATCAACTCTATGCTATAGGATGAACTTAAAGAATAGAGTCAGCAAGGTTCCTTCACATTAAGAAGAAGAATGGACATCTTAGCAACGATGCTTGGGAAGCTAGACCACCCTAGTCAAGTTAGAGGGTAGCCAAAGGGAGTTGGTTTCATGAGATATTTATGTTTTATATAAAGTAAAGCATGCAAATTATGCATCTTGGCATGTAAATAACCTAACACTAGTACAAAAAAGGGCTTTAAGACCGCCTCATTTAAAGCGGAGAATCGACACCGGTCTTAAAGGAATGACCGGTGGCGAGTTCCGTAAATATAAAGAACTTCTTGCACCGGACCAATTTCTCACCGTTCTTAAAAACATTATTGAGACCGACTAAAAAACAACCGGTCTTAAAAATTGAATTGAAATTTCAATTACTTACTAAATATATCTCATATAGCCGTACTTATATTTTCTGCGGTAAAACATAATAAGGAAAATTTTAAATATAAAAAGTCTAAATTTTTAAGACCGAACTTATCAAAAAGACGGTCTTAAAAGTTTTCTTTAAGACCGGACATATGATACTTCGGTACGAAAAAAGTTCATTAATATTAAGACCGCGTTTTACAAGGAGCGGTCTTAAAGGTTAAACTTTTAAGATCGGACTTTTAATATGACCGGGATTAATGTAAATATTAAGACCGTCTCTTTTTGCGTCCGATCTTAAAAATCAACGCAAGATATACATTTCTTCGCGAAAGCTTTTTTTACTGTGGAGAACCTATGTTCACGTTCCGAAACCCTTCCTGTTGCACTACCTCTCTTCCTCGCCCACGTACCATCAGCCCCTGTTACTCTCTCATTTGCTCAGGCATTCCTCTCTTCCTGTCTCGAAAATGGACGGTGAAAACGATTCTATTCGTGTTCCGGCAACGCCAATTCCTGGTGTGACTGGTGTGAGTGAGAACGAACCCTCTTCATCTCACAATGAGGCTCGTAATCGCCCTGCACGCCGTGGTAGAAGAGGCACACGAATGATGGATGTGACCCTAAGTCGGACTTCTCCGGGTCAAAGCTCAAGATTCAGTTTGATGAAAGGTTGGAACTGTCGGTCCTAATAAAAGCAAATATAATAGTTTTGTCGGCTGTCTAGCACGCAGCAAGGTTAGCATCTTGACATATGAATGGAAAAGTGTGGACTCTAAGAATGTAAAGGATCCTATTTGGGAGCCTATCTGGGTTACATACACTGTCCCTGACTGTCAGAAGTTGAAAGACAAGACATTGTCTTATTGTGCTGATCGGTGGAGGAAGTTTAAGACCTTTCTCGCTAACACGTATATTTTCTCCGAGGTTCCGCCAAACATCCTTGGGAAGTTTACACATATATTGATGAACGAATTTGGCGACAATTTGTTCTTGCGGACCACTCTGAAGCTCGGTGAGTTTATATTTAGTTTTGTTTTCCCTTTTGTTTGCTTATTAACTTTGTGCGGATATGTGAATGTTATTGTGTTCATCTAATCTTGTTAGTTATATAATGGTTCGGTGTGTGAATAGAAGTATACATTTCTGCCTTTGTCTATGCAAGTCGATATGTCAACCACGAAAAGGTAAATTCTTGATGAGAAGGTATTAATTGTGTAATGGTTTGTCTTGCAAAGGAGGAAATGAATAGTCTTAAAAGGGGAAAACTTTATATACCCAATTGTTACTATCTAATGGGAATTGTTGATCCCATTTGGATGCCTTAAAAAGGATCAAGTTTGTATTATTTACGTAAGCATAATTCTCTTTTGTTTCTTAACCTATCTATCTAGCTAGCACTACAAAACAAAGCTCCAATTTCTTCTACAATTCTACATCTTCCTCAAATAAAATGTTGAAACTTGATGAAGTGAAGAATTTGACTACTATTTGATTGACGTTCATATGAAGTAGAAGTTCTCTAATTTCTGTTAGTGACATGCATGGCTGGAATTCATAATTAATAGATGTTTTCAATCTTGATTCACAGAAAAGAAGGGAACAAGCACAGGAGATAGGTAGAAAGAATGATTGCCCTCATAGGGCTTCTCGCGGCGGATATCAAAAGGCCGAAAAAGATTTGATGGCGGCCAAGCGGAAGAGATTGGATGATGAAGCAGAATCCAATCCTTCTGTGATACATGCTCCTCCATCTCCAATACGTCGCAAGGAGTTGTGGTTGCATATTCGGCAAAAGCCAAGCGACGCCTACACGAGTGAACAAACTCGTCTAGTTCTTTGAAAGAATTGTAAGTATCGTTATTGTTATTTTTTAGTTACTAAACATGTTTCATTACTAAGCTTCTCGTTATACGTATCTTACAGGATGATCTTCAAAAGAAAGAAGCAGAGGGATCTTTTGTGTCGGACGGGAGGAATGATGTTCGACCGTTGCGGCCGAAAACCGGATCACCGGGCGTGTAAGGGGGATTGGAGGACGGGTAGGCATAAAACAAGTCTTTGGTACATCCAAACGCCATAGACAAAGTATGGTTACCGGGAGGAGATGGACCGTAGGCGTTGGCTACTAAAGAAGCTTCAATGACGCAATGTTTCAATCCCGAGATGAGCTAGATGAGGGAGGAAGCTGAGTCGAGATGAGGCTTCTTTTGAGCAATCGTCCGAAACCGGTGTTCCCTTCACACACTCACCGCAACTCGTGTGCGACGAGCACTAGAGGGAGCTACATTGTTGGACGGATCGAGCAACCTTGTGACCTTTATGTGGAGGATCCCGATCATCATGATGGACGATTATTGGTTGCAAAAGGGACTGTTCACAACTTGGGATCAAGCTTGTACACCACCAACAAATGCCGATGATGAAGTCGAGTGTCGGTTGAAAAGGTGATCATTGATGCACCGCTCCTCTCCAAACCGATGAGCTAAAGCTTGTGAGTGATGTCAAGGGAACCTTCATCCCTTGGCCGGTGATGCTTGTACATGTCTCTACCTGCTCGAAGCTTCAACCCCTCCTCCTCAAGTTCCATCCCCTCGTCAAGCTCCATCCCCTCCTCAAGCTCTATCCCTTACTGCTAAGTTGGCTGCTGCCAGGGAAAAAATATCCGATCTGATGAAGAGTGGATATTTTAAGGATAAATCGTGGCTTGCCAATGAAGTAGTAGGTGTCCCTCATCCTCAGCCCGTTCAAGTTGACACCGTTGATGTTGAGTCCGCTGCTTCCTCGACGGAGCTTGCGATGCGGTTGTTCAAATTTTTATGAAGTAAGTATCTTACGTCTATGAGTACATAATTTAAATGCATCGTTTAGACATACATACATATATACTAATTCCCGATCGATGTCATTATTGTAGGTTCTTGCATCATGAATTGGTTCAAAAAGGGCGGGATCAACGATTTTGGATTCTTGTGCCCTGTCTATTCAAGTCAAACATCCATGGAGGAGAGTCAGAGTACATATCAAAGAGGTTGTGTGAAGTGAGAAGAAAGTTGTACTTTTTGCCATTCTTCCACAGTACATATCAAAAATCTTGTTCGCAATTCACTTAATTCTCGCTACATATATCTTTGAGTATAGTTCTCTTTGTGAATTTTCAGCTTTTTGGTAGTTGGTCCTCATGTGCATGGAGGAGCATAAAGTTATCTTCTTATGCTCCACTCACGGTGAGCCATTGCCTACGTTGGTGCGGACCATCAACGAGGAAGCATGTCATTTTGATTCTCTTGTCCGAAATCTCTGGCGTGAATTTTCGGTGAATCATTGATAAATTTGTGATTTTGATGATAGTGCCATGAGGACCTTCCAAATAGTAGAAAAGAAAAGGCGTGGTACTCGGGACAAAGACCCCATATGGTACGAGACTGAGGTTGGTACAATATTTGTTGCACACTTGCCTTGTGAACTTGGTCATTAAGCTATATATATATATGCTCTTATATATATTTCTTGTTCTTTTTAGACCCGTCGGCAACCACCGGCGTCCAACTTATGTGGCCAGTACATCATGAAACACATGTATGATATTACCACGTGAGGGGATACTAAATTAACTGCAAAGGTAAATGTATTTGATGTTACATATTATGCAAGTTAATTCAGTTTAAACTACTTGTTACAAATGAAATATGCACGCAAGTTAATTGATTCTTTGTCTTTGATGTTACGAGATGTTTCAATGCATTGCTCCCTTTTCTCATGATGAACCGGAGCACATACGCAATGTGTTTTGTGAATATCTGTATGGTCTGATCTTAGAGTCACAAAAAGGACAATAATTAATGTCCTAAATTCATTTGTAAGTATATTACGTAGCAACAATAATCGATCTTTCGTAAATTTGTTTTTTTTTTTTAACAATTCATTTGTAAATATACATAGGCAATGTAAAATTCAATAAATAAATTTAGTTAATTTTTCGAACAATTTTCTTGTGTCCATTTTGGGTTTCGAATGTATTATTGGATGGTGGATATAGCTATTTAATTTAGTGTTTGAAATTTGAGACTTTTAGGACCGTTCATTAACAAAGCATGTCTCGGTCTTAAAGGTCCGCAAAAGTCTTCGGTGTAAAAAGTATGAGACTTTTAGGACCGTATATTGCTTTAGTGTCCGCTCCTAAAAGCTTAAAAGTCCGCATGAACTTTTAGGTCCAGACGTATTATAAAAGGTCGGTCTTAAAAGTCACTCTCAAAAGCCAGCTTAACTTTTAGGACCGTATTATTATAAATAATCGGTCTTAAAAGTCCTTTGCTTACAAGTCTGCTTAACTTTTAGGACCGTATGTTTTTATTTGTGCAATCTTAAAAGTCAATCACCTTTAAATACCTCTTTTCAGACAAATTAAATGGATAGGGTTGAAGACAACCCAGAGGTTCGCGTTTCGCTCAAGCTAGGTCCTTCATTATCGTCGTTTTTACCTTTCCATGTGTAGAAAGCATTATCGGTGTCCCTTTTATTTTGTCTTTTGTCTTTTTGTCGGAAAAAGAAGGAAGATAATAAAAAGGACACTTTGTTTCTAACATGGGGAGGTAAAACCGACGATAACGAAGGTCCCACCTTGAGAAGAATAGTCACTTTGTTTGTTCTTATCCGAATAAGGTAAAAGATCCTTTTTTTTGTATGTTCTTAACTGTATTCTGCAAATTTCTGTTGTTGGATTTACACGAGGACAATGTTTTGTTTGTTTCCTTTTTGTTGGAAAAAGAAAGACGATAATGAAAAGGACAAGAGGCAATCGGATATGGAAACCAAAGTGACAAAAATGGCGTGTTTTTAGGACCGTCGATTTACTAACTAAAGTCTTCGTTCTTTTATTTTAGGTTTTTTAGTCTACGCCATTATCCATCCTTCATAGTTGCCTTGTTTATTGCTTTCCAGGTTGAGATAATGGATAAAGTACTAAACTTCGCACGAGAACAAAATTTAAAAATATTTTATTTACTAATTAGGGCAGCGATCACAAAAAAAACAAAAAAAAAAGCAAAAAAAAAACGAATCCCTCTCGTAGTCGGAGAGGGAGGAGGCGTCGGAGTCGTCGGAGTTGTCGGAGTCGTCGGAGTCGTCTTGACGGGATCGTACTTCACGTCATTGGCATGGAGTACCATGTTCAGCTTGTTGTTCATGGTATGAGCAAGCTGAACCAATTGGCCCAAATGTCGATCGATTTGATCGCGGGCCACTGATGGATCGCACCAAGCGCTTCACGGATCGGATTTGGAGGAGGCGATGGTGGAGGGGCTGAGGTTGAAGAGGAGGAGGAGGAAACGGAGGACTGGGGGAGCAGCCATTACGTGGAAATTTGAGGTTGAAGAGGAGGAGGAGGAAATGGAGGACCGGGGGAGAAGAATGTGAAGAAAGTACAGTAACAACGGGTTTAAATAGAGAACCCATCCTGAACAATGTGAAATGCCGGAAACTTTAATGAGGAGACGCATTGTTCATCGAATACAAGGAGACGCCTAGTTGGGAAGTTTATCGGAAGCCGAAGAGACTCGCATCATTCATTTGAACGATTAGTGTGTAAGTACAGGAGTAAATGATAAAAGGTCGGTCTTAAAAGTAAGACTTTTAGGACCGGACTTATTATAAAAGATCGGTCTTAAAAAAAATAAATAATAGAATTTTATACCGCATACCTATAAGTACTTAGGGTTAATGATAAAAGGTCGGTCTTAAAAGTAATTTAGACTTTTAGGACCGAATATTTTAAAAAATGTCGGTCTTAAAATAAAATGAATTGCAAAAATATTAAATAATGGAATTTTATACCGCGTACCTATAACTCCTTATTAATTCCTCACTACCTCATAACTCCAAACTACGTACATGGCTATCGAGAACGCTCTCTCGCCTTTATTAATTAAATCCTCATACCTCTCGCCCCTAATTTGCTCAAACCATGGTTAGATACAAGAGAACCGCTCGTAGGGGTGCTCTTAGTCGTGATGCTCGTGCCTTCCGTCGATCGTTATACGGTGCGCCTCCTCCGTCGAGAGTCCGTCCTATTGTGACGAGAAGAGTCTCGGGTCATTGGACCCATTGTTATTTCTTCGGATGATGAAGAGGTTCCCGCTCCCCTCTCCAACCTCTTGGCCCCACCGCGACTACTACTGACCCCTCTCCTCTTTCCTCTAATGAAGCATTGTGGCTGATTCGAGTAAGACAGAAACTTGCTAATCTCCGACGGGAAATTAATGTTGTTCACGCCGAAATCGCCAAGGCTTTGGAGGATAATAAGCTTTAGGAGATGTTTAGTCGATTCTTGTTTTTGATAATTTTCTCGCTTGTTTTTTTTGTATTTTTTCTTGTGTACGTGCATATGCAAGTAATATATGTAATTAAAGAAACTCCAGTTTTCCTTTAATTTTTATTCATTCGATTCTTTGCGCTCGCCAAATCCTTTTTTAGAAATCACAAAAACGAGGAATTTTAGGACCGGAGTATTATAAAACGGCGGTCTTAAAAAATTTTATATATAGAACCGTCTACTTTTTAATGAACCAGTTTAATTGTCTCAATTTAGGTCCAGAGTATTATAAAACTCCGGTCTTAATAAAATCCAAAATATAAAACATGTCTCGCTCTATCGCGTGAAATATTAAATTTCTCTCTCTCGAACTTCTCTTGTCGCGCCTAAAGTGTTACTCGGAGTTACGCCGCCACTTTCGCCGGTTCGCGTTGCTCTCTCGACAATCACTTTCTCGGTTCCTTAGCTAAACGTCTATAGACCAAGCTGTAAGAGGTGTTTCGGTTATATAACTTTATGATTTTCCGCTCATCGTTCGGGTTTTTCCTGGGTTGAGCGAAATCGATCAAATGTTCTTGTGGGTTTTGTGTTGTTAATGGATATTGTATTTTGAAGATTATAATTGCACTTTAGACCTACCCAACTGACCAATAAATGTTTTTAGGTTACTCTTCTTGCACGCAACATCAACGTTCGTGGCGGGAGAAGAAAGACTAAGCAAACGCATTTGAATTTATATGCTACGAGTTGAGTCCACAAGACCTTCACGCGATGCATTTAATTTCCTCGTCATGCATTTATTTTGGTTCTTGGATTCACTGCGATACATTTATGACCAAAAGTGATTCTTCGTTCTGCATTTAATGAGCAAGTTTATCCGGAAAAAAAAGGGGAAAAAAAAGACATAACCGACATTTGAGCATATATATATGTATGTTAAATCTTTCCGTCTATATATATAGGAATTCTACTATGGATCACAGTTGGATAAATGCTAAACGGACAAGTGTTGAATATCAGAATGAGGTGAGGGACTTTATAAAATTTGCTAAACAAAATGCCCATGCTGAGGGTGGGAAGTTTTATTGCCCTTGTGTAAAATGTTTGAATGAGAGGCGACTAAGTCCCTGAAGTTATACACACACATTTAATTTGTGAAGGAATTTGTAAGACTTATACAGTATGGGTATGGCATGGTGAAAAAATACAAAGTGGGTCTCAACATAGGGAAGTGGCCTTTGATGATAATGACACGGATATGGATGATCACATAGAGGACATTATCCGTGATGTAGGAGAAGAGGCTTTTCATCAATCACATGCATATGGAAATATGTGCGGTGATGCGAGAGACCCCTCTATACCATGGGTGTAAAAAATACCAATTGTTGAATCTTTGTATTGAAATTGGTAAGCTTGAAGGCACGTCATGGATGGAGCGACAAGAGTTTTTCATAAATGCTTGAGGCTTTTAAGGACATGCTTCCGGATGATAATGTCTTGCCGCATCGATACTATGATGCTAAGAAAATACTTTGTCCACTAGGGATGGAGTACAAAAAGATCCATGCATGCCCGAATGATTGCATATTGTATAGAAAAGAGTTTGAAGAGGAGCAGAATTGTCCGAAATGTGAAACCCCAAGGTACAAGTCAAATAAGGGGCCTGCAAAAGTGTTGTGGTATCTTCCAATCATACCAAGGTTCAAGCGGTTGTTTGCGAATGAAAATGATGCAAAAAATTTGAGGTGGCGTGCGAGATGAGAGGATTTCGATGGAAAGCTTTGACATCCGGCCGATTCTTCTCAATAGAAGAAAATCGATCAATTATTTCCGAACTTCGGCGAAGAACCTAGGAACCTTAGGCTTGCCCTTAGCACGGATGGCATGAATCCATATGGAAGCCTTAAAGCATACATAGTTCATGGCCTGTACTACTGATTATTTACAACTTATCTCCAATGTTATGCATGAAACGAAAGTACATCATGTTGTCTATGTTGATTTCGGGACCGAAACAACCCGGAAATGACATTGATGTTTACCTTCAGCCCTTGATCGAAGACTTGAAGGAGTTGTGGGCGAGAAGGTGTTGATGTTTTTGACTCTTTCAAGAAGGAGGTGTTTAAAATGCGAGCCATGATATTTTGTACTATAAACGACTTCCCAAAGATATGGGAACTTGTCGGGTATAGTGTAAAAGGCCATAAAGCATGTCCGGTTTGTGAAGAAGGCACACGCTACCATCAACTTCAACATGGAAGAAAGACGGTTTATCTTGGACATAGGAGATTTCTTAGACGGGGCCACCCATATCGTCGATTAAAGAAAGTCTTTTTGGTGGCCAAGAGTATGAAGATGCTCCGGTGGCATTGTCGGGGAGCAAGTTTATGAAAAGGTGAAAAATATCAATGTCGTCTTCGGTAAGGCGCAAAGAGTAGAAAAGAAACAAATATATGGAAAAAGAGATCTGTATTCTTCGATCTTCCATATTGGCGCAATCTTGATGTGAGACACGAGTATTGATGTCATGCATGTGGAGAAAAACCTATGTGATAGTATTGTCGGCACGCTTCTCAACATACAAGGTAGTTTCAAGCATGGTGTGAAGGCAAGATTGGATCTTATAGCAATGGGAATACGCGAAGAGTTACATCCAAGGCCGAGATGGGAAGAGAACTTATTGTCCCCGGCTTCTCATACTTTGTCTAAGGATGAGAAACGAAGTTTTGTGAGTGTTTACATGGCACAAAAGTTCCCACGGGGTATTCTTCAAATTTGAAGAGGCTTGTATCGATGAAGGACTTGAAATTAGTAGGCCAAAAGTCTCATGATTGTCATGTCTTGATGCAACGGCTACTCCCAATAGCTATTCGAGGCATCGCCGAATATGATCTTCGGGTCGTTTTGACTAGACTTTGTGTCTTCTTCAATGCGCTTTGTAGTAAAGTTTTCGAGATTGAAAAGTTGGATGAATTGGAGAATGAAGGATATCTTATCTTGTGCCACCTTGAGAAGCTTTTTGTTCCTACATTTTTGACATCATGGTTCATCTAATTGTTCATCTAGTGAGGGAGATAAAGATGTGCGGCCCTATCCATTTACGGTGGATGTACCCAATTGAAAGATCTATGAAATTCCTAAAAGGGTACGTGAAGAACGCATACCGCCGAAGCATCGATTGTTCGAGAAATATGTTTGAAGAAGCCATGGAATTTTGTCAAAATTATTTGGCCAAAGTAAGACATATTGGGCTTCCAAAACGTCGGCATTTGATGGGGGTAGACGAGGGGCTTCCGTAAAGAGTGTGGATCCGATGAATTGTCACAAGTCCACTTATACATCTTGAATAATGTCGATGAAGTTCAAGCCGCATAGCTGCACATAAAGCATTTGTAAGGAAAGAAAATCATCGAATGTCGAACAAAGGTTGATTAGGGAGCATATGAACTTTTGCAAACTGGTTCAAACAAAAGGTCGAGGGAGAGGAATGTGTTTCGATACAATCAAATGGTTAGTAAGGTGGTCCCGAGGTTGATGTCATAAATTGGAATTCGTATGTGATCAATGGTTATACATTTTACACGAAGTCCCTAGATGATACGAGCACGTCGAACGGTGGTGTTATGTTAGAGGCTGAATCTATGCACTTCTCCAGATCGAAAGACAAGAGCCCTTTATTGGCGGTCATGCCATATTATGGGGTTATTGAAGAGATTTGGGAGGTGAACTATGTGAAAATTAGATTTCCCATTTTCAAATGCAAGTGGGTTAATGTCAATAATGGTGTTCGGATCGATCGGCTAGAATTTACATTAGTCGATGTCAATGGTAGAAGTTTTGGAGATGAACCTTTTATTATGGCGGACAGGCAAAACAAGTGTTCTATATCACCGATCAAGAAAATAAAATGTGGTTTGTAGCTCTCCAAGGAAAGAGGGTCATTGATATCGATGAGGAAATGAATTCAAATTATGGTATTCCTGAGAGTACTCCTTTTTCAAGGGGTCTACCGGACATGAACGAAGAAGATGAAGCGGATAATGAACCCAAAGATAAGAAGTGATCATCAAGAAGGGATATGGGAAGATATCACTTTATAAAAGAGTCAATTCATAAGGTAATATTCATATGCAGATTTCTTTGAAGACTTTAAGGCTTTAACTATATATATTATATTCCTTCTATCTATATGTTCATAGTTAATGTCACCGACTATGAATTTTGTTCTTGTTTTATTTTTGTGGCGGGATCCGATCCAAAGGGGCATGTTATATAAGAGGATGTTACGTTGTTGGGTGGGGGAATCGGATGAAGGCATGGTGAATATTATTTTGGGCGCATGTATGTTGTACTTGTAACTTATTGTATTTGTAAGTAAGTTATCTTATTGTATGAATTAATTTAGGTGTTGTAGTCATAGTAATCATTAATTAAGAGGCCAAATAGCTCATGGTGAATAATATTTGTATTCTTTTTCCAATTCAATTTATTCAAATAATTGTTCATAGCTTGTAGCTTAAAGTATCGACTTTTATGTCTTTGGATTGGGTGGTGGATTTGTGTATATATATAATCGGGAAGAACAAAGAAGGAAAATTCGGGAAAATTTAGACCGGAAATAATAAGCCGGTCTTAAATGTTCACTTGTTAAGACCGGATGTAATTATATGAGGTCTTAAAGGTCGACGACTTTTGAGTTTTGATATTAAACCCTGTCTTAAAAGTTGGTCTTTTAAGACCTAGGTATATTTAGACGTCCGGTCTTAAATCAAAATCTTTAAGACCGGATGTATTTATCATCCACTCTTGAAAGTCGGTCTTTTAAGACCGTGTATAATTAGTCGTCGGTCTTAGCGGCCGCTATTTTTCAGACCATATGTGTCTTGTCCGGTCTTATAATTACGATCTTTTAAGAGCGCCTATTTTTTGGCCGGTCTTAAAAGTTGAGCTTTAGGATCGAACAAAAAATATTTCGGCTTCATTTAGTACAACTTTTTAAGACCCAAGTTTTTAAATGTCCGGTCTTAAAAGAGTTTCTTTAAAACGGTTCGAGTCCGGTCTTAAATGGTAGACTTTTAATAATGTTGGAACAAGACCGGTCGCATATCCGGTCTTACGACCCCTCTTTTGTCCGGTCTTGAAAGCCTTTTTTGCACTAGTGTAATACTTAGTAGAGGTAGATAGCACTCCAAATTGTATGGCTTAAAAAATATTGTTAAAATTAGTTAAGAGTAATAAATAATAGGAAGTATACTTTTCTTTTCAAATATGTCCTTACTTACATGTGGATGAACAAAAGAATAATAACGAGAGAAAAATAATGAAAGAGAATGTATATATAAATTAACAAGCGCTAAAATTGGTAAAATTGCATTTAATGGCACCCACTTTTAGCAAAACAATTTTTGAGTCTGAACTTTTAGCAAAACATTATTTTTCCAACTCCAGCTTGTTTTGTAAGAACATTACACCCTACCCTTCAAAGTAAGGCATCATTAATGGCGCTAAAATCCGTAAGTCCATAACCCCCTAATTCCTTTGGTTTACATAAAAGATCCCAACTAAATGCATGGACTTCTTCTTCTCCTCTTCATGGTTCCAAATAAAATCTCTTTGGATTTATTCTAACTTCTATCTTACCCCTGCTGGTACATGTGAATGCTGCATGTGAAAAACTCCCACTTGATTTGTTACAGCCTGAACAATCGTTAACCTCCCTGCTAGTGACAGATTCTGCCTTTTCCAACCACTAAGCCTATCTTGCATTTTATCTATTAGAAACTAGAACTTTCGTTTCCTCTCTGGTTTCTCCCCTTCAGGATATATGCCCCAGAAAACCAACAAATATCATTCTGCATTACTCATTTTGTATTTTTGAGAAATAAATGCTTAATTTCTGTCCAAACAAATCCCCAAAGTTTCCAGCACCTCTAAAACATTATTCATTTGATCCACATTTGCCTCACAAAATAACAAGAGGTCACTGGCAAACATTAGATGTGATACAGCAGTACCTCTTCTTCCAAACTTAAAAGGCTTCTACTACTATTTTTCGGTGACAGTTTGGATCTAGGCCCATTACACTAACTAGAAACTATTCTGGGAGTCCCCCGCCCTAATTCATCCGTACGCAAGTATTCCATTACCTCACAGCTGGGCGGAGTTACCCATGTTACTCTTCGTTGTCCAATTGAGTGACCAAGCCTGGCAAGACAATCTGCACATTGATTGCTTTCTCTCCATGCGTGGGAGATTTTCACTTGCCAACTCCTGCTCAACAATTTTTCTACCTGCCTCACAATGGGATGCCAGTTCAGGGTTCCACAAGCTCTAAGATCATCCACAACCAGCTTTGCATCACTCTCTACCTCTATCTTCTTCAGACACAACTTCCAGCATAATTCTAGGCCTTCCAGTATACCCGTTAATTCAGCCGTATAGGCATCACAAATAGCTTTAGTGAGAAACCATGTAACCGCTCCCTTCCATCTCCTCGATCTGACGACCTCCTCACAACCAACGAGTTCCTTATAGCTAGCTTCCTTCGTGAGTACTTACACCATCTGTACACCAGCCTATAGCTGGTAGTTCCCACCTGACAATAGCTATTTTAGTGCCTCTTTCCCCAAGGGAGTCCCCTTCCCATCTTTCTTGATAACTCTTCAAGTGTTATCTAATGATCGCTGCAGCATTCCTTGGGGGTTCAAAGCTGGGATCATGTATATATTGTTTCCTCTATTTCCATATGAACCAGCAACCTATTGAGAAAATGTCAGGCCAGAACATGTCTTCTTCATCATGGTTTTTCCATCTTAATTTTTTCCCCCACCATTCCGTCAAGTTGTTGCAGTAAAACCATCTTATTATGTGACGAGGTACTAACCTTCTCATACTCCCTTTGCACATAGACAGTCCTAAAGTGCATGTAGCTGATTCTCCTCTGCGGGTAGCTATGAATTGCCAAGACCAACATGCCATTTTCGATATGTTCCCTATACAGGACGTCGATACATTATTTCAAAAATACTAATATTTCGATACATTCTAATACGTTTTAGTATTAAATAATATTTTTAATATATAGAGTATTTGACATTGACAAAATATAATAAAAGGAAAATTATAAGATGGTATATATGGCTGGAAAAATTAGATTTGGTTGGATAAACCATATACACAGTTACACACCGTGGGAACATTACATGCTATTGCTTTCTCATTCATTTCATTTGGGCTTGATATGAATTTGTGGATCTTTGAACTTCACCAATTGCCCCTAATCGGAAACAACCATAATTTTCACACTATTTACAATCTTAATCATCATCCCCTTCTGGCGTTTCCCTATTCCCATCCCGCATCCTTTTTCATTTCTTTTCATCACATCTGGACACAAGACGCTGCCAAATAATCACATTCACTCATTCTTCCCCACTTCTCTCAGCTCAAACCTGGAACGAGAGGGTTTGTGTCAGTAGTTCATCTCGGCCGAGTCGACTCAATATTGCTGGCACATCTCGGACATCGCCGACTCCGTCAGATCCAGAGGGCTTGCCGCCACGGCAACGTTACCTTCCTCTGCCTCTTCCTCACCGTTGTCGTCCTACGTGGCACCATTGGCGCCGACAACCCGAGAACTTTGGCTCCTCTTCCCAATCCAACAACTACGCCCTTCAGTTTTTGAAAAAATTATAGAACTGCCGTTGGACCGTTTGACCATTCTGATTCGCGATTTTATGTGTCATTAGCGTGTCTTTGTTATACACATATCGAATACGTTTAAATAAGAACGTGTCCGTGCTTCATAGGCGGGTAGTACTTACATTGTCCTTGTCCTTCATCCCATCAACTCGTACGGTTTTAGTGACCAATCTATCATGGCTGGTTAACCAAACAAACACCCTGATTCGCTCCAAGAGTTTAAGCTTCCGTATGCTCTTCCATTTTCCATCTATTGTAACTTCGGTGCCAGCTACTCATACGTACTGGCAGTACTAAATTGCCCATTGTGGGGCAATTTCCATGCGGTGTTGTCCCTTTGCCAGCTACCCTCTGTTGTCCCTGTGGCTAGGTTTGATACAAAGACGTCCTTTAGCTTCACTAACTCCTTCCATAGTCTAGAGTCGCTCCCTTTGGGTATCAAGTGTCCTTCTCTCATGCCATTGTACTCATATTTACCAAACAGCACACAAGCCCAGATGTCTTCCGGCTATTTGTAGAGCCTCCAAACTATTTTTAAGCAAAAAGCATCATTCATTGTTTTCAAGTTCTTGATGCCCATGCCCCTCCTCCTTCTTTTGACACATCTTGTCCCAGCTTATTGCATGCCATCTTCTTTTTACAGGTTGATCTCCCAAAATGAAACTGCTTTACTATTAAGAGGATGGAAGGCATCAAGCCTATCCCTTGCCGGACGTGCGACATTTGTCAAGTCCCAGACTAGTGCCATGACTTTGCACCCAATGCAGCATGACCACATCCCACAAGATGTATTAGAGACATGATGTAAAAAGATGTGTCAAAAGGAGTTTGAACTTGTCCCTTCTCTTTTGAGGGAATGAAATTCAGCTCCCAAGTAGCGCCCAAGGTCATATACCTACTTAAACCCACTTCGTGCACATATTGCTTGCAACATGTGAAAATTGACATTGTTGGCTGTGGAAAGAGTCTCACATCACCAATTCTTTGTGTGAAAGGGCAGCAATTCAAGCATAAAAGGAGCCCCCTCCATTGTCAATTATCCCATGAATTGTCTCATTGTAGTATTTCACTTGTAAAATATTTGGAGTAAAATTAGATTCTGATATTCCTCATATTGTTGTCTTGCTTATTATTATATAGTAATTGTAATTTATTATATTATTAAATTATGTCTAGAAACTTTATTTTTTAGTATTGTGATTTTTTTAGTATAATTGATTACGCTCTATATATCCCGCTTTTGCAACAATTGGTATCAGAGCCACGGTTATGTCTGAGTATGCTCTTTGGTTGCAGAATATTTTGAACTTCTACATTAGAAAGGAATTACTTTGGGCTTTTACATTGGCAACTATTAAATAGTATCTGGAGCATAAATGATGAACAAAAAGAATGAAGAATCTACATCAAATGTCAAAAATTTGTCGTTGGCATCTTCGCTTTTACAAGAACAAGAATTGTGTCCAATGCGAAGTTTGCAGTTGAAATATTTGACTGATTGGGACATTTAAGGATGTGGCAAAGAGAGGTTCTGGATGTCCTTTTGCAACAAGGACTAGACTTTGCTATTAAGAAAGGAAACCAGATAGCGTGGGGGAGAAAGGTTGGAGGAACATCAATTGTTTTACTTGTGGTACCATTCGATCGTACCTTTCAAGAGAACAGATGTATCCACACACAAAGGAAACTTCTACATGTAGACAATGGAAGGCACTAGAGGACAAATTTTGAAGAAAAGCAGTCAAAATAAACTCCACATGAAGAAAAGACTTTTTCACTTCACTTATGTTCCTGGTACCACAATAAATGATCATATCACCAACGTCGATAAGTTGGTGACAGATTTGCAAAATATGGACGTGACCTTTGAAAATGAAGATCTTGCCTTGATGTTGTTGGGATCGCTTCCCGATAAGTACAAGCACCTGGAGACTACTCTACTTCACGGCAAAGAGGAGGTATCTCTAAGAGAAGTTTGTTCTACCTTATACAGCTATGAACAAAGAAAGAGAGAGAAATAAAAAGGTGGAGAAGTAGAGGCACAAGTCGTTAGAGGATGACTGAAAAACCAAAAAATATCAAGGAAATGACGATCCAAATCGAGGTCCAAACCTAGCAAAGATGAATGTGCTTTTTGTCAAGAAAAAGGCTATTGGAAGAAGGACTGTCCAAAGTTGAAAAACAAGGCCAAATCTAACAATAGGAAGGTTGTTATGGAATTGAATATAGCTGATTGTGATGATAAGAATTCAGATTTCTCACTAGCTACAACAACGTCGCTAAAACCGTCAGACGTATGGTTGTTGGACTTAGCTTGTAGCCATCAAATATGTCCTGACAGAGACTGGTTCACTAACTTTCAAGAAGAAGAATGTGGAGTTGTCCACACATCAGATAACTCTTCTCTTACCGCATATGGCATTGGTTCAATTCAATTAAGGAACCATGATGGGTTGATCAGAACATTGAAAGATGTTTGATATGTACAAAATTTGAAGAAAAATCTCATTTTTGTAGGAACTCTAAATTCAAAAGGGATCAAAATCCTTTAGAAAGTGGAGTAATGAAGATACTTTCCGATGCTTTGGTGATGATGAAGGGTATTCAAAAGAAGAATAACACGTACCACTATCATGGTAGTACAGTCATTGGGACAGCAACAATGATCTAGTAATGAGAAGGATGCAGAAGTAACCAGGTTGTGGCACATGTGCTTGGGACATGCTGAAGGAAAATCTTGGAAAGCTCTATCAGATCAAGGATCGTTAAAAGGATTAAAGCTTTGCAATGTGGAGTTTTGTGAGCGTTGCGTAAAGGGGAAACAAACAAGGGTTAAGTTCGATACAGCTACCCATAATACGAAAGGTATTTTGCATTATGTTCATTCTAATGTTTGGGATCCTTCCAAAATATCTTCATTGGGAGGAAAACATTATTTTGTATACTTCGTTGATGATTTCTTCTAAAGAGTTTGGGTGTATACAATAAAGACCAAAGATGGAATGTTGGTAATTTTTCTCAAATGAAAGGTGATGATAGAAACACAAAGAAGCAAGAGGATCAAATTTCTTCGTACAGATAATGGAGGAGAATACAGGAATATCCTTTCTATAAGATTTGTGAGGATAATGGCATTGTCAAACACTTCACTTTTAGAAATACACCACAACAGAATGGAGTGGCAGGACGCATGAACCAGACTTTGCTGGAGAAGGTTCGATGTATGTTGTCCAATGCTGGCTTGGCAAAGAATTTTGGGCTGGAGTAATAACATATGCGAGTCACATCATAATCGTCTACCATCTGTTGCTAGTGGTGGTAAGACACTGTTAGAACAATGGTATGAAAAGCCTACTACAGAGTATGATGCTTTGCATGTGTTTGGCTCAAATGCATTCTATCATGTGAAAGAGTCAAAATTGGATCTGAGAGCAAAGAAAGCTATTTTTTGGGGATCACTTCTGGAGTCAAAGGATATCGTTTATGGTGTCCAGAGACAAATAAAATTGTATTCAGTAGGGATGTTACTTTGATGAGTTTGCTATGGTGAAAAAGGTAGCATCTGAAGATACCAAACAAACTTATGGTGTTTCAGATCAAGTAGAGTTTGAAGGAAAGTTGATTTTCCCAGTATAGGGAAAAAACGGGGCAAACTTTCTTATGGAAGAAGAAGAGTCAATTGATAGGGAGGTTTCAACTCATGAACCTCAACAGCAACATGAATCAATTGCAACCAGTAAGCCAAAACAAACAATAAGAAAGCCTACTCACTTCATAGATATGGTGGCTTGTGCAACTTCAATTACAACTAATGATATTCCTTCAACTTATAAATGGGTTGTCAAGAGCTCATAAAAGGATAAGTGGAGGAATGTCATGAATGAAGAAATGCAATCCCTTCATCAGAATGGTATAAGGAAATTGGTCAAACTCCCGAAGGGTTATAAAGCAACTGGTTGCAAATGTATGCGAAGAAAGAAGGATTTCCTAGCCAATGTGATGTGCGCTACAAAGCAAGATGGGTAGCTAAAGGCTATGCTCAGAAGGAGGGAATTGATCACAATGACTCATTTGAAAAGAATTGTCAATGAGGTATTGTCTCAAATGAATGAAGAATTGTCAATGAGGTATTTTATCCAATTGTGAAACATTCCTCCATTAGAATTTTATTGGCTTTGGTAGCATAGTTAGATTTGGAACTAGTTCAAATGGGTGCTAAAACTGAATTTTTAAATGGAGAGTTGGAAGAGGAAATCTACATGACTCAGCCAAAAGGATTCAAAGTTGCTAGAAAGGAAAATATGGTGCGTAAACTTGAAAAATCGGTATATAGATTGAAACAGTCTTCGAGACAATGGTATAAACGATTTGACAAGTTTATTTTGCAGCATAAGTACAGAAGAAGAAAATACGATCATTGTGTGTATTTGCAGAAGCTTAAAGATGGATCCTTTATATATCTCCTTTCATGTGTTGATGATATGTTAATAGCTTCAAGAAACCAAGCAAAAATTGAGAAGCTAAAGGGTCAACTTAAAAAGGAGTTTGAGATAAAGGATTTAAGCGAGGCAAAGAAGATATTTGGCATGGAGATAACATGAGATAAACAATCAAATAAACTCTTTTTATCTCAAAAGGAGTATTTGAAGAAAGTGCTAAATAGTTTCGGTATGAATGACAAAACGAAGGTTAGACTCAACTTGCCCCCATTTTAAGCTTAGTGTTGATATGTCGCCGAATGATGAAGATGAAAGAGAGTATATGTCAAGAGTACCATATGCAAATGTTGTTGGTAGCTTGATGTATGCTATGGTTTGTACAAGACCTGATATTAAACATTATGTTGGAGTTATGAGTCATGATCCTGGAAAGGAACATTGGCAAGCTATGAAATGGATTCTACGGTATATTTGTAATATTATAGATGTTTGATTGGTCTTTCAACAGGAAGATGATCAATGTCTAGTTGGGTATTGTGACTCAAATTTTGTAGGTGATTTAGACAAATGAAGATCAACTGCTGGTTATGTGTTTACTCTTGCAAATTCACCAGTTAGTTGGAAGTCTATTTTGCAGTCAACAGTTGCTTTGTCTAAAACAGAGGCAAAGTACATGGCAATTTGGCTTCAAGTATTGCTTGGATAGATTAGTAATGGTCAAGAAAGCATCACAAGTATTTTGTGATAGCCAAAGTGCTATTCAGTTAGCAAAGAACCAAGTCTATCATGCAAGGACAAAGCATATTGATGTCCAATATCACTTTATAAGAGAAATTTTTTTATAAGGGGGAGTCACGATACAGAAGATACAGACAAGTGATAATCCTATTGATATGCTAACGAAGGTGGTGACTTCTATCAAATTTCAACATTGTTTGACTTCTATACGGAATAGTAGCGTTGTTTATTTGCTTATAGATCATATGAGGTAAAGGAATTTTGTCAATCTTTTTTTTTTTTTTTTTTTTTTTTTGGAATAGAATATGATTTATTTTAATTTTAATCATATATTACCTCCAATCTTTAATGTAAAAGCCAACTAATTTTTTTAAGAGAGATTAAAGAAGTTAAATAAATTACTTAATCATAATATATATTGTGCATCATTAAATTATATATCATTTTATAAGTTAAGTAAATTAATTTGAAAAAAAAAACAAGATAAATATTAATGTAACTTATTTAGTTTTAGTAATCTCTCTAAAAAGGTCAACAATATCTTATATTATATTAAGGACTTGAGAGAAGGTATATTCAATTTGAATGACTTTAATTTAAATAAATATTTTATTATGAATTAAAAATACTAATTCATATTAGCTGTAAATGACATAAATTTAAAAGCTATAGAAATGATTGAGAGTGGTGGAATGTAATGTATCCTCTTGCATACAAATCGACTTCCACCTAAAAGGAGAAAAAGATGATAACATGACTATGACTGCTTATACACTAATTGATATGAACAACTAATTAATCCAAAAAAAAAAAAAAATTCTTAGACTAATAATTCTGGTATTCCTTTTATTGTTATCTTGCTTATAATTATTTATTAGTTATTATTTGATATAGTAGTTGTGATTTATTATATTATTAAATTACGTCTAGAAATTGTGTTCTCTAGTATTATGATTTTTTTAGTATAATCGATTCGCTCTATATATCCCGCTTCCACAACAGACATTTGGTGAGAAATATTTATGCTTTTTGTCCTTACTCAATTTGCATCCTGACATATCTCCAACAGCCTCAAACATTCAAGAATTACTTCCATTTGTCAGTGGTTGCCTCTACAAAAAGAACAAGATTGTCAGCAAACAATCATATGGAATATTATTGGTCCTTTTCAAGCAGCTCTCATTCCTTTCCATTTTTCGTCTCTTACATACAAGATTATGTGTGTTAGTTTTTTCAAGCCAAGCATGAATAGGTAGGGAGGAAGGGGTCCCTTTGTCTCAAGCCTCTTATGGGTTTCAGCTCCGGCCAGAAGCTTTTCCCCATGCCATAAAATCTTTGTAGATGTAATGTCCACACAAGCCATAATTCTTCTGAGCATTTCGGTTGGACATTCAATCTCAGCTAGCATTTTCTCCATGAACTTCCAACTAATTCGGTCATATGCTTTCTCCAGGTCCATCTTGATTACCATAAATCCTTGTATGATCGTGTTTGGCCACCGATGAATGTGATTATGGTGGATTGAGGACTTCAAAAAAAAAAAAATGAAGCGCCAATAGATGACTATGGCGGATTGTTAGTCTGTTTGGTAAAATAGATTATTATTTTTTTCCTTTTTGTATCATAAAAATATATGATTTTAAATAAGGATATTTACTGTATATTGACCACGTACATTTTTATATTCAATAGTCAAATTCAACGACCAAATCTTATTTTGCTTGTAACAATGCCAAAACATAAGAACAACAAAGGCAATGGGAAATCGAAGATTTGTTCATAGAACCTAATCGACAAGTGTCATAACATAATTGACAGGTTGAAACAACCAAAATAAACATTTATTAAGAAAATTATCATCAAAATGTATATTCCGATATAAGTAACAAATAGTAGTTAAATAAACGTGGAGGTAGGAATTAGTAATATAATATTGAGGAAAACACATAGGGCACAAAATATAGTTCATGCACACAATATTGTGCCATATAAACAGAATTATTTGAATGTCGGCCTTTCCATGGAACCGTTGTTTTGGTTAAGTCAATGAGACAATAAAATCAAATCAATGAGACAATAAAATCATAGTCTGTATTTACGTGAAAACTCCTCCAATAAATTTATATATTAAAGATGACTAGTCAGTCATAGCTAAATTTATAATGCCGGCTTTACTTAAATAGTTGTTTTTGTTCCGAATTTGTGTATATAAGCGGAGATAAAGTACTGCGTTTCATGCAGAGAGAAATCACTTGTACGAGAAATACTAAAATCATGAGGCTAATTCCAAGGTCGCTACTTTTGCTAACATCTGTGTTTGTGTTATTGTCAGTTTCATCAACTTCCCCAATCCTAATTCCAGAACTCTTCACTCAATGTCTTGTGGCGAATTCTCAAAAGCCAATCCCATTTTCCACCACAATTTTCACTCCTCACAATGCTTCTTTCACTTCAGTCCTTGAATCCACATCTTATAATCTCAGGTACCTGCTGCCTTCAATGCCGAAACCCGAATTCATATTTACTCCATTAGAGGAATCTCATGTTCAAGTTGCTGTTGTCTGTGCAAACAAGCTAAAAATCCACATGAGGGTGCGCAGTGGAGGTCATGATTATGAAGGGACTTCTGTTGTTTCTCTCATTGAGCAGCCATTCATGATCTTTAGACCTCGCCAGGATTCATGCCATCCAAGTCGATATAGCACATAACACTGCTTGGGTTCAAGCTGGTGCTACGCTTGGAGAAGTTTATTACAGAATTTCTGAGAAGAGTCCAATCCATGGCTTCCCTGCAGGAATTTGTCCATCCATAGGTGTCGGTGGTCACATTACAGGAGGTGGATATGGCTCTATCCACAGAAAGTATGGACTTACTGCCGACAACGTCATCGATGCACGAATTGTGGATGCTAATGGCAAGCTTCTTGATAGAGAAGCCATGGGAGAGGACTTATGTTGGGCAATTAGAGGTGGAGGAGGTGGAAGCTTTGGGATTATTTTGTCGTGGCAACTCAAGCTTGTTCAGGTTCCCCCTATAGTGACAGTTTTTACTGTTAATAAAACTTTAGAACAAAATGTAAACAATATTCTTCATAAATGGCAGCAAGTAGCACCAAACATTGATGAAAATCTGTTCATTATGGTTCACACAACAGTAACAAATTCTAGTACTCAAGGAAAAATAACTATATCAACATCTTATATTGCTCGTTTCATAGGTAGGGCTGATAGGCTTCTCCAATTGATGGAGAAGAAGTTTCCAGAGTTAGGTCTGACGAAAAAGGATTGTTTGGAAATGAGCTGGATTAAATCTGTACTCTATCTTGCTGGTTTTCCAAACACCACATCCCCAGAAGTTCTTATCCAGGGGATACTCGCCATTCCCAAACCATACTTTAAGGCCAAGGCAGATTATGTGAAGCAAGTGATTCCTAAAAATGCGTTGAATTCATTATAGAAAACGCTCGTGCAGGATGATGCGGCCTTGATGATTTGGTTTCCATATGGAGGAATGATGAGTAGAATCTCTGAATCCGCAATTCCATTTCCTCATAGAAATGGAACACTCTTCTTGTCCCAATATGGAGCTACGTGGACTGACGGAGAAAAGAGTATGGAAAAGCATATGAATTGGGTTCGGAGATTCTATGACTCCATGACTCCTTATATTTCAAGCTTTCCAAGAGAAGGATATGTGAATTACAGAGACCTTGATTTGGGGATGAACCAATTCAACGAGACAAGCTTCTTGAGGTCAAGCACTTGGGGATTCAAGTATTTTAAGGATAATTTTATAGGATTGGTGTTGGTGAAGTCTAAGGTTGATCCAAGTGATTTCTTCAGGCATGAGCAGAGCATCCCTCCCGTGCCAATTGCAAAATAACAAGGATTAAGCAAGGGAAAATTTTTATGGTAATTTGTGTCGTTTTTGTTTGAAAAAATTACAATAACAAATAAGGTAGTTTGTATGGTTTGTTCATGCATATGTACCTTATTCGAGTTCTAAATCATGAATAAGACTCTAAGCTGAAAATCCTCAAGTTATTAGCCTGTGAGTGAGTAAACTAGGAAGTGAGAGAGATTGTGGGAGAGTCCTGACTCCTGAGGAAGGGAGTATGAAATTCATTTCTTTTTATTCACCCTTTCCTATATCTCTTAGATAATTTCAGAAAATGCATATATCAAGATAAGTGAAAATTCAAGTCCCTTAGTTATACTTATAATACCCATTGAATGAGTTATAATGTTATTCTCCCAAGAAAATGAATTCAGAGAGTTTCTAATTTAAATCTGGATAAATAATATATAATAGCACTTTTACATTGTTCAACTGCATAATGGAGCTCCATTAAAATCAGCACAAGATAGGCATATAATGAACCTCCTAAACATCAACTGAGAGCAAAAATAAAAAAAACAATTGACAAGTAAAAGCAGTAAACTCTACATGTGCAGGGCCTGAACTCTGAATTCTGCTGTGAATAACCAAACAGTATCATTGAGAGTAACTTAACTACTTTTTGCACCACCTGCTAGTGATGGAGGCAGCGTCCCAAAGATCGTATCCCACAGTGGTGAAGTGATCCCAAAGCCTTTGTTCTGGATGCGATAGTGATGGTTCAGGTGGTACTTCTGCAACAAAAACAGGAGAATGCAAAACTTCCTTTTCATTGTTACTCCTTTTGGGGGCATCCAAAAATTCAAAACTTAATTTGAATGCCACACTTTGAAAACACAAAACCATCCCCCTTAATCACTTTTAAGATATATACCAATGTTCTAAGAACCAGACCAGTTGACCCAGTCCCTCATCCAGTCCAGCTACGCAAGGAAACCGGTAGGCCAGACAACTGGTCAGGAATTGGTTTAACCTGATCGTTAAACCGGTTGAACTGGTCACATTTTCTTTATTTTTTATTGCTTCAAATTTTAATCCATGTTTCTAAACTACAATTTATACATATCTGTACCTAATAAGCATTGGAAAATGAAGAAAAATGTTCAAACATACAAGAAATATGTAAGCATGATTTTTTTTTTTTTTTTTTTTTTTTTTTTTTTTTTTTTTCAAGTTAATTATAAATTATTAAAAAAGCATATACATTTTGGATGAGAGCAACAGAATATGGATGGATATTTTCTTCTTTTAATTGCATAAAATTTTGGATTTATCTATTTATTTTTATTAATATAGATATAGATAATTATTTAGTCTTCAAAATTTAAGAAGATAATTGTACATATAGCTCAAACTTGAAGTGAGCATTTGCATCCCCCACCCCCGGAGTTGTGGTACTAAAAATAAGAATCAATCTATAAATTCTTCCAATTATGGAGTAAAAGAAGAAAGCTAACATATCAAAGTTTATAAACCATCCAAAGAGCCCAGAAAATAATGGTTGAGAAGAATGTGTCTATGCCCATAGGGTCTGAACTTAGTGTTCCCGTCTCCAATCAAATGTCTAACAATGTTTTGAATGCAACTTCGAATAAACTTAACACGAGTCAAATGGTAATCTACATAAAAAATAAATAAATAAATAAATAAATAATAAAATAAAATAAAATAAAATCCCTATGTCAAAAGTAATTCTAACAGGGGAATCTTCCAATAATTTTTACTCATGAAATCCTAGCCACCAGGCATCAGCTAATACCTCATTATTCCATTAAACTCTATTATTTCAATTTTACCTTAAGATTTAAATATTTTGGATGCTATGTAACGCATCTGATATATTGTAATCTATAATAAAAACCTCCAGAGATTAAAATTATTAATATAGCAGCTTGGTGAAGATATTATGGCATTTAATTAAAATCAGTAGTTACAGGAGGAAGTGCTTTTACCTTAAGATTTTTGGGTGCATTACTCTTTGGCTGACCATGATGCAAGTAGTAATGGGTGCAGTCATACATCACATAACCCAATAAAAGACCACCAAGCAATGCGGGAGCAGTTGAAGGGGTGGATAAGAGCTTGATTAAGTTCCAGAACTGGACAAAACAAACAAATCAAATGACGCAGCTTTTTACATACAAGAAAGCTACTAAAGCAGTTATCAAGGGAAAGGAGTAATCTAATGCGAGACATGAAATGAGAAGGTAATTACATATGTAACGTCAAGGAAGATATTTGTAACAGAATAATGAATGGGGCCAGAGCGTGCAGATCATGTGAATGGGGGTTGTTTATGGTATTTCTTAGTGGCAATTAGAGTATATAACAGGACAGTAGGTTGGTGTGAAGAGGTATGGTAAATCTGGAGAGTGCATTGGTAGAGTCCTGTGCCTCTCAAACGCATAGGTAGTGTGTTTCTTTTGTTTGTATAGCTTTCCTCCATTAGTTATTCTGGAGGGTTTACTATTGAATAACACCAATTTCCTAGTTCTGTGTAACATCATATTGACATTAGTCTTGAGCATTGAATTGTGATCTTGCATTGTTATCAATATAAACTGTCATAGAAAAGGGTTTCTGATTCTTTTCACTAATCAAATTGAATAAACTCAGCACATCATTACAACAAGACATAGCATTCTGTGATTATCAGGAATGAAAAAGGCTTTACTGTTTGGCTCCAAAAACCATAGCCAGGAAGAGGTAAAAACATACTTTTAATACAGAATGGAAAGAAAGGGTCGAATTAAATTATGGGGTTATTGCAGAAAGGACATACCGGGACAAGTAATATGGCTGTTGCAGCTGGCGGAAAACAAGTCTTAAGCTATCCATGGGGTGCTTATGGTGACAACCATGAATAAGATAATGCAAGGTATTTGCCCTAGACCAAATAACCAGCCAAAGTAAATAAATAAATCAACCAAAATAGTGCCTGTGTTCTTTCAGCCGTTAAGTTTGTCCATCTATGAATCCAAATAGAAAGCACAATATCAAAACACAAGAAAAAATGGAAGGGGGCTCGCAGAGAGAGTTCTACCAATAGCTTGATGTTTTGACGTGGAAAAGGAAACGGTGTAAAGTGTATTCAGTCAATGTCCAAATGAAAAGGCCCAGGACCACCAGTAGAACTACATGAGAGGGTGCAAGGCCCTTTCTTGCAGAGACAGAGATAGAATAGCATACAACTGGCAACCAAATAGTTGGAACTGCCCACCAGACTGTGCGTGTCAAGAACTGCCCACCAAAAACCATAATATTTCGATATATTAAACAAGTCTTTATAAGTGTTTGCATATAACCTGAAGATAATTTTACTTTCCATGTATAGTTAGATGTTGTACCTCCATAAAATCACTTTTAAAAAATCGAGGTCCTTCCCTGCTAAGAATTGGCTCGTGAACCCACTCTTCATAGGCTTCTCCAAGATGACCAACCTGTAAATTTTATAGCAGTGTCAAAGTCATGTTTTCAGTCCTGTTGATTTAAATTATATATTGTTTGAGTAAATTATGTGTAATTTTGATTGCATTATACTTATCTGTGACTTCCTTTGAACATCTCAATTTTTATATTTTGACAGTGGGTTGATCTTACAATCCTATCACTCAATCTTTTTAACCCCCTGATCGATTTTAGGAAAATTCTCAATCTTAACAACCTCAGAGAAACCACTGTAATAAAGGGCATAAACATTTTCCATACCTGGAAGACAAGGGGCTTCTTAAGATCAACTTCAAAATTCTGTGCAACCATCTTGGGACTGCAGATGGAGGCAAAACAAATAAAAAAATTAGAATGCAAGCAATTTAGTAATAAAAGCAATTGTTAAGTGAATAGGTTAGGAAACTGATGAACTGTAACCAAAACGGATTCCTCCCACGGATCAAGTGACATAGATTCTGGGCTTTCAAAATTGAAGGATGTAGTTGTGTTATCAATCAAAATATTGCGTAGAAGCTTAGTACCAATGACACATAGTTGCAAATAAATAAACAAGTTAATGTGTCAAGCATAAGAGTGTGTTTGGTTTGAAGGTAGGGGAGGGAGAGAGCTTCCCTCCTTAGTGTGAAAAGTTAGATATGTGAAATGTTTGTGCGGAAAATGATGCAATTTACGATCATATCTGAATTTTCACACTAAGGAGGGAAGCTCCCCTCCCTTCAAACCAAACACAGCCTAAGAAATTCCAAAGGATTACTGAAAGGAAATATGTCATTTATATTTTTTAGAAGCAGAAATATCTACATCAACATCTACACTTTCCAGAAAATCCTAAGAATCAGAACAACCACCAAACCTCCTATTAAAATGCAATCAGATACCTAACCAAGAAGAAGAAATGAAATGGCACAAACATACCCATCATAAATACTTCGCAGCAAACCAAAGTCAGAACCAGAAAAGTTTCCCATGCACGCCACATGAGAGTTAAGAGTATAATGCTCATCACACATAATAATCATTGCAAAAATTCCAAGAACACAATTCTTTCCCCGAATAAATTTAATTAAATGAAGAGAACCCCAGATCTAGAAGCTGAAATCCGAGGACAAACAAAGAGAAAAAGGAAAAATGCGAGTTCTGTCTAGAAACTTACGAAGGTGGAGGCAGTGCGGCGAGATCGAAATCAATGGGTTGCTCTAGAAGCTGATTTGTCTCCGAAGAACAACCACACCGCCACCTTAACCACCGTGCGTTGCACAGGCGATTCTTGGATCTGCCTCCGCAAGTGGTGCAAGTGAGGGACAAAAAGTATAATACATATGAAGGAGAAAAAAGGGGAATATATAATTAGAAGGAACAAGAAGACGATGATTAGGCCCGGCAATTTGAAATTTTGAGGTTAAGAAATTGAGCCAACAGATTTATACACGTCGGATTCGAACCGTAAACAGGCTGTCTCTTTGTGAGGCCCCACGCAAGCGACCTTCCGCAAGCAAAAGGCGCCACGTCAATTTGAAATTTGAGGTTAAGAAATTGAGCCAACAGGTTTATACACGTCGGATTCGAACCGTAAACAGGCTGTCTCTTTGTGAGGCCCCACGCAAGCGACCATCTGAAAGCAAAAGGCGACACATCAAATGACATGTACCATTTTTGGAAAAATCATTGGAATATATATATATATATATTGTAAAAAGTTGGTTTTAGCCACGTAAATTTTAAATTTTGTCAATTTTTTCCCATAAATTTTTTTTGATAATTATTTTTGTATTATAAACAAAATATTCTACTTTAAAATCCTTTTAATAATTTGATCCTCACCTTTAGACACAAGAACAAGTAGTTTCTTGTGTGAAATTGTTATGTAACTTCTTTTGTAATTTGTATAAATAATTAAAATTTGTATTCTTTCATTAAAAACTGCCGCCTTAAATAAATTTTAATTATTTTTTAGCTAAATGATTAAATTAAAATTTTTAGTTATGGACAAAATTAATGATTTGGTCCTATTGTTTGCGAGAATTTTCAAATTGATGTATGAAAGTTAGTGGTTATATATTTTACTAGGTTTGTAACACATAAATGATGTAAATTACAGGGAATAAATTATTAATTTTTTTCAAATAATGTTAATTAAATTTTCACTTACAGATCAAAGAAAAAAATTAAAAATTTCAATTTTCAATCATGAAATTATTTTTAATATATTAAAATCTACTTGTTAAACTAACTTATCAAAATTTATTGTCTTGAAAAAAAAAAAAATCACAATGGTAATTCACTTTGTTTAAATTTTGTTGAGAATATGGCTTAATTTCCTATTGTAAATATCCTTTTTTCTATTGTGAATGAATATTGAATTTTTAATTGTTATTTGTAAATATGCAAACAACTTTATAGTTAACATCTCTCCACTTTGTGCATAATAATTAATTATAGTCATAATATGGGTAAGGGTAAAAAGTCCCTAATTTTTTTTATATGTGGATTTCTATTGAAAATTTTTTGTAATTTTTTATGGTCCTTAGGACCAACTGTCATTTTCCCAAAATCTTTTGAAGAACCCAATTTTTAAGAGTCATGCCATCCAATCCACCTTAAGACCGACTTTTGAAATGAACCTTGTTCATCTACTCTCTCTCTGAAGGGCTTAAGGGCATGGACATTAAGGTCATTTTTTGTATGAATTTGCGGGAAATAACAATTTTGTTCAAAGTAATATATTTTTAGTGAATAAACTTTTATTAGGGTATCAATTATGCCTTTTGCAAGAGAACAAATGAAGTTTTTGATTCTTAATATAAGGCTTATCTATTTAATTTTGGGATTTGAAAAATTAAGTACAAATAACCTTCTTTTTTATTTTGTTTTTATTTGTCATTTTTCCTAAGGCTTATCTATTTAATTTTGGGATATTGAAAAATTAGAGTAGGATACTCTAACCTTCCTTATATTTTATCTTAATTATATGGATATTTCCTCTATTTTAAAAACATACATGCAAATCTAAACCATTAACTCCGTTAAGAATTTCCTAAACATATATTTTTAATTTACTAGTTTACCCGAATTATTTATTAGTAATTCCCTAATTTTGGATAATATTATTTAAATATATTTGAGTTTTTTCCTTTTTCTCAATTTTATTTCTTACTTTTTTAAATAGTTATTTGCTAAGTTTTTATCATATTGAGATAAATTCCTAACTAATTTAATTTTAGTAGACTTAAAAACTTAACTAAAACTATTATTAATTCAACAAATAAATATACATTTAATTAAACATGTTCATAAACATTAGTAGAAAAAAATATTTTCAACATTTTAAAATCTTAAGTCTAAATAATTTACATAGCCTCTTAACTTTACATTATTTATAAAATATGATGAAATATGTTTTTATTCATTTAAAACAAAATTAACTAAATAAGTTTCAATAATTATGATAAAAAATAAAACTATATATTTTATAATATAATAAAAATTAAAAATTATAATATATTGAAAATTAAAAATATATGAATTAGAACTATTTTTTGGTTATATAAAAAAAAATTAGGCAACTATATACGTTTATTCCTGGGTTGAAAAGGAAGTATTTTGATCAAAACAAAGGTTTGACAATTAAACTTAACAGCTAACTAGCGGTTGGGTAGATGGAAATGAAATCTCAAATATATAAGGGATATTTTGGTAACATGCATTTTAATTTTAAGGAAAGTTTATATACGTTTTCATAAATAAATGGGACTGTATTTAAGTAAAATAACGGGGTAGTTAATGTATTTTACTCAAAATAAATAAATAAATTTTACTAAATTATAACACATATTACATAATTTTTCTAAGATATTTCTATATAACATTGGATTGTATATTAATTTATAAGTTAAGTAAATTAGTTTTAAAAAAAATGAAATTAAAAACAATCTTATATTTATGACCAAAATTCAACTTTTAGCTAAGTCCTACATTTACGATTGGATGAGTAACTTAGGGCCTATTTAAGTTAGCGTTCAAAAAGTATATTGCGTAAGTCGAGACAAAACTCATCTCACATATTCACCTTATACCTTCATCGTAAATCATATTCAAAAATCACTTCTACCACTAATCACAATTTTATAAGGACAATAGACTTGGCTCTTTAATGCAAACCATAGCAATAAGACTAGCACATGCAAGATTAAAATTTAAACAAATTACATTTTTCAAAAGTCACAAATTGTATTATTCATAATAGGCTACTACCTTTTTTTATGAGAAAATTATATTTAAATACCTTTTGAATTTGTAAAACCTCCAAATATCTATTAAATTTGTTAAAGGACTTAAAGGTACCAAGGACCATATTGGGATTTTCAAATTCGGGTGAATTTACATTTTTGCCCTTAGTTTTTAAATAAATTAAGAAAAATGACCCTCACATGGGAAGGCCATCGGCTAGTCATTTGGGCCCGCAACTGCCGCTGTACGCTACTGAAGTTCCAACCACTAGCGACTCGAGATCCCGGCGATGGTTTTTTTTTTTTTTTTTTTTTTGGTGGGGTTGAATCTTTTTAAAAAAAAGATTGAATGAAAGTGACGTGGGTGGGGTTCGAACCCACCTACTTTCATGGGGGCCAAGTGGCCCAACCACCGGCACTTGGTTTCTTTAATATATATATATATATATACATATATTAATAAATATATATATTCTTCTTAACTTTTTTTCATAAACAAACACTCTTGTAAATCTTATTCTTGAACTTATAAATACCATTAACGAATTGGTAATTCTCATTACAAAATTTGTTATAATTGACCGATTATTTGTTGTTTCATGAGAGACACTTGTGAAAAAAACGATTTAAAGCTACTGGTAATTACATTACTAAACTTGTAAAAGCCATTGAAGAATTGGTAATTGTCATTACAAGATTTATTATAAGTGACATTTATTTGAAAAACGCACAGGTAAATACCATTACAAAACTAGTAAATATCATTGAAGAATTGGTAATTGTCATTAAAAGATTTGTTACAATATAGCTTTATTTCTTGTTTCATTAGAGACACAAGTGGTAAACTTGAAGAACGAATTGGTAAATACCATTACGAAACTTACTAGTGATATTTACTAGCAAATAAAGGTCAATTATAACAAATCGTTTAATGACAATTATCAATTCTTCAATGATATTTATTAGTTTTGTAATGGTATTTACCAATGCGTTCTTCAAATAAATATCACTTATAACAAATCTTGTAATAGCAATTACTATGTTTTCAATGGCATTTACTAGTTTCATAATGGTATTTACCAGTTCGTTCTTCAGGTTTACCACTTGTGTCTCTGATGAAATAAGAAATAAAGGTCAATTATAACAAATCTTTTAATAACAATTCCGATACCTCAATGATATTTACTAGTTTTCATTACTAGAAAATGCAATATTTGCGACGGAACTTATTTCCGTTGCAAATTTTGGAAAATTTACGAGGGAACTATTTCCCTCGCAAAAAGGTGAATTTTGAGAGGGAAAATTAATTTCCTCGCAAAATTCACCTTTTTGAGTTCTACGCCAATTTCCCCGTTCGAGGGAACTAATTTTCCCTCACAAAAAATCACCATTTTGCGAGGAAAGAATACTTCCCACACAAAATGGGGGAAATTTCCCGCCAATTTCCCCATTTTGTGAGGGAACTAAGTTTCCCTCGCAAAAAGGTCATTTTTGCAAGGGAAAATAGGTTTCCCTCGCAAAATGGTGATTTTGCGACGGAAACCTATTTTCCCTCGCAAAAGACCTTTTTGTGAGGGAAAATTAGTTCCTCGCAAATTTACTTACTTTTGCGAGGGATAAGGGTTTTTCCTCGCAAAAATTCAGATTTGAACCCTATGCGCAGTTGATCCATGCTTCATTTACCTCACAAATATGCCGCTCTCACTCGTCTCCGTCGGTCCGCCTCAGATCTGCCGTCGCTCGTGCTCTTCTTCTCTCGCTTGTCGCTCATGCTCTTCTTCCCCTTGGTTCCGCCGTGAGTTTGGTCATCAGAACCACCGTCCTCCCCCTCGATCCGCCGCTGTTCCTTCAGATTCACCAACTTCTCCGGCGCATCAAATCCTGATTGTCACATGTGCTTTACCCTTAGGAGCGTCCAACACCATATGTTTTTTAGGTGCAAAAATACATATATGGTTATAAAAGAGGTGCAAAAGTCACACCTAAGTTTAAAAAACAAAATGTTGACTGTTAAAAATAAACACTTTGACTAACAGACGCTGACGTGGCATATATTAAGCATCTGGGGAAAAAAACTCAACGCAAACTCGCTATGGTGATCACAATCCAATCATGTAAAGCTTTCAAGTTGATTCAAGCACTCAAAATCATCGGAGAAATACAACGAAGCATGAGATACACGATGTGCTTACCATATGCACGATGGCAGCAAGTTTTTCTAAGTTTAAAACAAAATAGCAAAGTTTAGAAGGCTTCCTCTTTATTCATACATGCAGTAACATTTTTTGACAGCAAGCATCCTATTATGACAGCTAACTCCCTTCTCTCTCTCTCTCTATATATATATATATGGTCCTCTTTCAATTCCCCTTTCTTTTCTGTTTTCTTATGCGTAACAATATATACACATTTATGACAGTGTTATATGGAAACAAAGAGGAAGATCAGTTCGATATATTACCTCTGTTTTCTGAGTTAAAAATAGAGAGAGAGGGAAGCCATTCTCGTTGCTCAGAAAGTGAGCAAAAACCAGATGCTTGACTCATGATCTTCCCTGTCAGCATTGTCATGTCAGCATTGTCTCACTTCATCTACCCCTTATTTCCATATGTGCATGAATTCTAAGGTATTTCATCGAGTAAAATACATTCAAGCTTAGAATTACCATGTAAATCAATCATGACACATGGGAAATATATGACAGAAATATGACTTATCAGCCAACATTGAAATAAAAATTCATTCTGAAAAGTATTGATTTTGCTATTTATGGAGACTTTATTAAATGATTTTTGGATATTTGAAAATTGCACGCTCAATATAGTGATTTATTCAAACAATCTTACAAACTTTATGTTGCAAACTAATAATAATCACACATGTAACAATCTTATATAGATGTATCTATCAAATTTATTAAATACTTATATGGTTTACGTGCTATTTGAATAGGCCCATATATGAGTTTGATATATTTCCAGAAATAAAGAGATCCATGCCAAATCATAACTTGTGATACTCTCATAATCAAATTTCTTTGAAAACAAGAGCACATGATAATTCTTGAATTATATTATATGTTCGCTATTCATAAAGAATCTTATGGTTCTTCAAGTAGATGTCGTATGTACTTGCTCTTTTATATGTGACACGGATGATTAAACAAGTCATGCCAACAATAAATTTGTTTGGATTAGTAAACTACTGGTTTACTATGACATGTTGCTTAACCAACAAAGAACTTTTCAATTTCCATAAAATATTGATAAAGAACATCAATATGACATCCATTTTTGGGAGATCAATAGGTTTTGTGAGGAAGTGTATGAGTAAAACTTTTTAATATTAACTCACACTTGTACTCTAACAATCTCCCCATCAAGTATAAGTCATATAAATACATTTTCTTTATTTCTATATTTCAAAGACAAACTAATATATAGTAAACCAATAATCTATTTTTCATTTGAAAATTCAAGTACTCTATAACTTACATACAATCATGGATTTCAGTCCATTGGACTATTACTTATACCTTTTAATAGAGTGAAACTCTGATTTAAATCTATAGGTCATGAAATTTCATGATCAAATCTTCTTCCGCCCATAGAATTAAGAAAAATCTATTTTAGTTCTCCAAGAACTATATCGATTTTGTTACATATATATTCCTCAGGAACTAATATATATTTTGATGCATATTTAAAATATGAAATCTTTATCGCATTTTTATATTACCCTTTCGGAATGGAAAATTTCATTAACCTCACCTTATTTTTTTTTTAAAAAAAGAGAAGCCTTATGCGTATTATTTTGTACTTTAGAAAATGACACGGTGAGTTAGTTTGTTGCTTTTTGCAATGGAATCCGCACTATTTTTTTTTTTTTTTTTTTTGAAGTATAAAATTACCTCATTTCAAAAATGATAAATGTGTAAAATATTCATAAAATTTTACTTAACATGAATGAAAATGGCATATGTTTTTTGGAGATGCAAAAATACCTAACAACATTCAACATGGACATGGAAGTACCAAAAGCCCCACTATAATTATATTTATTTTTTTCAAAAATTAAAATCAAAATATTTATTGATACTTAAAATTACCCTTTCCTTTGTTTTTGGTATGTATCAAGTATTTATTTATATTACCCTTTCGGAATGGAAAATATCATAAACCTCACCCACATGTGACAATTGCTAAGCTTCAAAGGCCAGATTTACTCGCGAGGATTATAGAGTCATAGGAACATTAACGATTATTAGGTCTTTTTTTTTTTTTTAAATATATATATATATTTTAGGAAAGGGGTTGGGCTCACCCACAGTTTAAGGGCGGGGCGCTTGGATCCCAGTCCACAGGGGATACTGGCCAGAGAGTACACATGCCTCCATTTCTACCAACGTTACCACTACTTCCTGACCCCTAGGATGCCTCCCTCAACGCATTGACCAACGTAAGGATCAATCCCTCGTTTAAGGTGAGGAAGACCGACCCCTACGCGAGTTAAACTCAAAGACGAGGGATGATTATTAGGTCTTATGAATCTACATTTCTTTGCTGATTGGACCCAAAAGCGGGAATTTTTTTTTTTTAAGACCTCATATACTCCTTATTTTTCAATTTTTTTAAAAAATATATATATATCATTCTTTACAAAATTTTAAAAATATTGAGAGTACGAAATTTTATTTTCAAAGTAATAATAATAAATTTGGATCAAATTAATTATTATATTGAAGGTCAAAAAATTAATCATTATATTAATTTTAATTAAAAAAATTTAAAGGCAATGTTTTTTTTTAAATAATGTTTTTAGAAATTTCTTTTCCAAATTTGTGTGTTTGTGATAGCTTTTTGAAGGCCCAAACATGCGATTGTGTGGCCCAGACGTGCGACTGGCTCCTTTCAAGAACATGTGTTTGGATTAGTCAATGAAGATTGATACACTTGGCTAAAGTGTCGGCTTTCACCTTAAAAGGGGGGAGGTTCAATACCCATTGGTCGATGTGGAGGCTTTATTGGTAGGTGATCTGTAAGCATTTTTTAAACCCGGAGATATCTAGCTACGATAGAGTATCGGTGTCTACCATCACCTTTATAAAAAAAGAAAAAAGAAAAAAAGAAAAAAATGTGCTTGGATAACATTATTTGACCAAACTTTTAAAAGAAAAGTAACTTAAAGTCATAAATTTTATCAAACCAAAATGCACTGGAATATCTCTTCCCTCTCACATTTAGCCGGTGCCTTCACCGCCTCTTCTTCCTTACTCTATTGCCAAGTTCTTTGGCTCAATTTCTGATCCGGGTGTTGTATTTCTCAAACAAACCAGAGTTGTTGTAAATCTGGCACAATACCCTATCATCAAGCTGTCATAACATAAAAGGCAAATAAGAAATCGAAACCCAAGATTGGAACCACAAGATCGAATAGAAGTTGCAATGGGCTAGAGAGATATATACATACCTGCAAGTTGTTCATGTGAGCAGCGCGATCAACATTGATGAGGCGATATTCAGTTCTTTTGCAATTCTTCTATTACTGCCGTTAATTGGATTGAGCTTTGAATAATTATAGCAACGATCAGGCAGAGGGCATGAAAGGCTTGGCTGGTTGAGGGAGGACGAGAGAGAGAGAGAGAGAGAGAGAAGGGGTGTGCGGGAGGAGTCCACGTTAGGTGTCCAATCTAGTGTTTCTTATATGATGAGCATATTTTTTCATTTTTATTTTTATTTTTATATATTTTATATATTTATATTTAAATTATATATCGCTTTCTAAAATGTTTTTTGTATCCAGTTTTCAAATTAATTAGTTTCTAGTCTCAAGATTCGAAATATTTGTTTGTAACAGGTATTATGAAACTAATTAATTTGATATACCTGGGTACAAAAAATATTTCGAGAAAGTAGCATATCATTTAAATCTAAATAAATACAATATATAAAAAAAATTTAAAAAAAATATGTCCATCCCTCTAATAGAGATATGAGCACATAAAGGACATCTAAGGATTAGACACCTAATATAGACTCGGGAGGGAGAAGAAGGAGAAAAGCATGAGATGGGTCTATTCTTCTATGAATTTTTTTCCTAAAATATGGTTGTCACTATTTTGAAAATGAAATTTTTTTTTTTTTTTAATAATTTTAATTTTAATATTTCTTTTAAAAATATCAAAATATATACATAATATTATTTAATAAGATGGATATCTTTTTCAGTCATTTTTCATCTAAACTTGTTTTTTAAAATAATCCTCTAAATAAGTTTCAATTTTAGAAAAGTCACTTGTGTCCCTACCAATCCAAACATAAATCACATTGTCCAACTTTTACACAATCTTAAGTTTGGAAAAGTCATATTTAAAAATAGCCACTTTTTTTTCACGCCTATTCCAAATACACATGACTTTTGGGTACTTTAAAAGCATAATTGTTACTTAATGCAAATATGAAGTGATTTAAAAAAAAAAAAAAAAAAAAAACACACACACACACACAAGCACTTGCGTCCGTTTACTTATATTCATTAAATTGAATTCACAAGTCAAGATTTTTGTTGTAATATCTAGGATTTTCCCTAAAATCCTTAACCTTGTATTTTAAGGCTAAAGTATATATTTGGTTCTTTATATTTTTACCACGGTAGTGCACGTTTGGTCCTTTAATGTTAACACGTTAGTCCGACTTAATGGAAAATACTGACTCAATAGTTTTAAGCGATGACTATGTAATTAAATGTTGACCAAACATGCTTATATGTTAGTATTTTAATAAATTAATATTTTAAATCCTATTAATTGAAAAACAAAATTAATCTTTACAGACTGTTTTGTGGTTTTTCACAATTTGTGAAGATTATCTTTTTTGTTCGAAGAAAATGAAATATTTTTCAATTAATAGGATTTAAAATATTAATTTATTAAAATTGTTGAGTCAATATTTTCAATTAAGTCAAATTAACGATGTTAGCATTAAGGGACCAAACGTGCACTTTACAAACTTAAGAGACTAAAATGTTACCGAGACAAACATAAAGGACCAAATGTATACTTTAACTATATTTTAATGAATAAAATAAAGGTGAATATGTGTCTCGAATCATTATAATTTATTGATTATAATTTTAGGTAAATCTCTTCATGAAGCTTATAATAAAATGGAAGGTTTTGAGACAACAAATAAGGGCAATAAAATATGACATAAATAACACATAAAATTCACACAAATTTGAAAGACACCGAGGGCCCGTTTGGTTCGGGGAACATTTAAGGAGGAAAGGAACTTAAAGAAGAGAAAGGAATTGAAGGGAAGATTGAGAGGGAACTTTAAAAAGTTGGGGTGTTTGGTCGACATGGGAACTTAATTAAGTTGAGGGAAGATAAATTGTTTGGTATGAAGAATTGGGTGTTGGTTAAGTGGGAAGTTAATGAAAAATTCCCAGATTGCCCCTAAAAAACGCAGGAGGAAAGAAATAACTCGGAATCAATTTTTTTTTTTTTCTAAAACCATCGGAGGAAAACGAACCCTAACCAAATCGCAGTGTGCTTCAGATCGAAACTGAAATGAGACGTGGACGGGATGTTGGAATACGATAGGCATGGAACGAATTAAGAGGGGGAAAGCACCAAAGTATGAAATCTGTTGGGGAAGAGAGATTTGAAGATGTATGGGGGAAGAAAAGCGTCGAAAATTACCTAGACGTTGAATTGAAAAAAAAAATGAATAAATGGTGATTATAAGCAGGGGTAAACCTTTGGTTTGACGTAGTTGGTGAAATAAAATTACCATGTAGGCAAAGAAAAAGAGCTTGCAACTGAAATTGATGAAAGGACTGAGAATTGTTTGGTTTATGTGTGAAAATGTCAGTACAAGTGAAGGAATGTGATGCATAGGTTGAAAGCAATTCTCAATATAAATTAGAAGCTATTTAATAGGAGAACAAGAAAGATTTTTACAATTTAATGAGGGAAATTACCAACTGGCTTGTTATGCAAGATGAAGTCTTTGTAGAGGCTAGGCTAACACTCGATAAATGCAGCAATTAAAATAAATTCAGATATGACAGAGCAATTTCATATGAATTGAAACCTGTTACTTTTAAACCATGTGGCTGCTGAAAAGGTTTGATGATGAACAACAAAATTTGCAATTTACATCCAAGAAGTAGTAGTTATAGTAATTACATATATGTAGAAAACCTGAGGCATCTATGAATATAGCTTATAACTTAGGAAATTATGAGCAACCAGTGATGAATTAATCAATAATAACCATTGAAGTGTAAAATATTTATATAAGGATGATGGTTGGACAAAAGGTCTCGCAAAATTTCAAAAGCATTGACAAATTCAAATTTGGCCTTCTCAAATCTTTGTACAATAATGAAGACAACCTTTTATTGGGGCAAAGAAAACAATCACAGAAATGTTGCACAGTTGCTCATATAACATGCACAGATGTTGGTGCATGAAAGCAGGCATTACCTTAAAACCCAAATGCACATAGCATGCACAAAGTTACCATGTAGCATACCCAACCATTTGCAAGTACAAATCTACTACAAATGCAATGTCTACTCAAAAATAAAAGGTTAAAAGACATAATACCAACATAACACCTTCCAAAATACCCCCTAATTAATCAGTGAACCACTGTGACACAATTCAATAGGAAAAACTACAACAGATGTGAAAGTTCGAACTAAACATGGAAGTTCAAACTTATATACATATTGTCAAAAAACAGAGTAATGAGTTATAATTTTAGGCAACCAAGTTTGTCGAATCGGTACAAAAAACATGTAAACATCAAAAATAAACTATTGTCAATTCTTCATATTCCTCTTTCTTTGGTGACTTCCTATTAGTGGCCCGACTTGGCGATGAAGTGCGTGAAGTAGGGAGGTTCACTGGGATGTACATGGGGGTTGCAGGCCCTGTGGATGGAGGAGGAATAGGTGGTTCAGCTCAAAATATGTGGGGCAAATTCTGAGCTGCCGCGGTGCTGCTAAAACTTGAAGCAGGTATGAACCTCAAGGGAATAGCATCTATTATTTTCCTAGATGGTGCACCAGGAGGGTTGACAGGTTCAGGTAGAGTGACAAGGGAGAGTGGGGTTCTTTGGCTCCAATTCCTCATCCGTTGGACTTTCATTCGCATTGTCACCACCAACATGATCCTCTTCAATTTTCTTTTCAGCGGTGGGACCTTCGTTGACATTGTCACCACTCCCATGCTTTTGCTCACTTGTTTTTTCAGATGTATGAGTTTGGTCCCCTTGTCACCACTGCCACCATCTTCAGCCATTCCTTCTTCATGTGTATCACCCTCAGTCCCCTTGTCACCACCACCATTATGTGCCCCTCTTGATCTTCTTTGTAATCTGCATCCACCTCACTCCGTGTGGCACCACCACAAACCTCTTCATCCCCTTCTTTTTATATTTCTCCCCTCACCCCGTTGGAACCACCGTAAACCTCTTCATCCCCTTGTTTTTCCTCTGACTCACCAGTATGCTCTTCCTCCTCTTGTTTGGAATCTATCTTCCCCTCACTCCCAATGGCACCACCAGTATGCTCTTCATCCTCTTGTTTGGAATCTGTCTCCCCCTCACTCCCAATGGCACCACCAGTATGCTCTTCCTCCTCTTCTTTGGATTCTGTCTCCCCCTCACTGTCGGTGACACCTGCAGATTCCTCTTCCCCCTCTATTATTCCATATGTCTCCTCCTCACTTCCATTTGCATCACCACCCCCATCCTCTTCCTCCTCTTTCGTTGCACTCGTCTCCTCCTTACTCACATTTGCACCAACAGAGACTAAACCAAACAGAAAACATTATCAAATGACAATCATTATACCGATGAAATCCAAGTGCAGATGCATTGGAAAATTCAAATAGAAAACAACCAAAGCAAAATGTCACTGAAAAAGTAATTTGTCAAATTGTGAGTTATAACTCATGCACATAATGAGGTCTCAAGTTTTGTCTGTGAGTGTGATCGTAAATTTAAAACAACACAAAACATAACATTACTCTTTATGCTTATCTAGAGCAATGAATTTCAGCTGACCAGCCTACTATAGTTTATTTGTTCACAAATTAACACATCATGCACTTCAAAACTGAGTTGGACAAGTTGGATAACAAAACTTGTAGTTTACAAGGTTTACAAAGAAAATAAACCCTCCTAAATTCAGTTAGTTAAACAATATAGATTCAGAATAAAACGATAAACAAGTCATATAATAGTCATTTGGCCAAATGGAAACACTGTCATGATCTCTGAAAAGGGAGCCACATAATTTAGTACAAACCTTCATGATCCTGCACTGTTTTATGAGATGGTGTGCCATCACTCAACTGCACAGAAGAATCATCCTCATTGTGGGCTGATTTGTCATCTGAGTGAACTTCATCTAATGAATCACTTTCTTCATGTGTGGTGGATTGGCGACCTTGATCTTTGGGACTTATATGTGCAGCCTTTGATGACGGACCACTACAATCACCTTTACCCACCTTGAATGATGCAAATTCCCTAAACTCTGTGCCATATAGGTGGATAAACTCTTGAAGCCCCTTAAACTGAAGGGCCATCTGTGACAACCGCGACTCCAATATGCCTACATGTGATTCAATGATAGACTGTAGCTCAGCTTTCATAGCACCAAGTTTGTCATCCAAAACATTGCCAAACAGAGCTGCCATTTCCACGGCTGCATCTTCACCAACATGTGAAGGTCGACTTGGTCCAGTAGAAGGTGGGGTTGCCTCACGCTTTCTCTTAACACCCTTTTCCTCCTCAAAGTCAGACTTGCTTGAATGCTCTTTAGACTCAACAGGAATTTTCATTCGGTGCAAGGCCTCATCATCAAATTCTTGACTCCAAATTGGAGGCTCACCATCCTGCAGATACCAAATGTTGTTCTTCTCCAATATGAGGGACACAAGTAACGGATAAGGTAGGTCAATGTTCTTTTTCCCCATTGCAGCTGCTCTGAGCATTGTGTCTACTATCCTCTTGCCCATCTTAAAAAGCTTCCTCTTAATCAAACAAGTGAGGATTTGTTTGTCCTCAATGCTCAATGATGTGTAGTGCTTCCCTTTGTTGACAAAATTCCTACTGTACAAGTAGTGTAGGACCCAATACTTATATGGAAGTTGTTTCGGTCTAGTGAGACCACTACCATCCTCTGTTGTCCCACCTTCGAGGAGGATATTGTCTGTTTCATCTCCACTGAATGTGGGGTCCTTTGACTGGGGAGCCTTAACATTTAGCCACTGCAACAATATCTTGTCATTAACTTCTACTCGTTTCCCCCTGACAGTTGAAAAAACTACACCCCCTAGACATTTTTAGGTTGCTGTAGAAAACCTTAACAACAGAGTCAGAGTAAGGCAGGGATAACCTAGCAGTCCCCTGAATGGTCTAAGGATCTCAGTTAGGCCTAATGGATAACCCTCGTCAAATGTGTCCATCCTAATTGTGCTCATTTTACATAGACTTCGACCAACTAACCTGATATTGTAATCTTCAAGCTTTGATTGATTGAACTCTAGTTTTGGTTCAGGCACGACATTTGACGGCCGGTGAACTTTTTTCAGCTTCTTATACAACTTGGCCCTCCTCTTATCTTCTCCCCCATTATCCTCGTGTTCCTGGTTGTCTCCGATGATGCACCGTCTGATTCACTTGGCTGCCATGCCTTGTCCTCACCATCAGAACCATCACTGATCACCACCTTTGCTTTCCCCTGTTTCTTCTCCTCCATCTTTCGCTTTTTTTAGTGAACCAGATGATTCCGATTGGTCCGCGTCAACCTCCGTCTGGCCCTTTGTCTTCTTCGACACAGTTGCCCCGCGTTTCCTCTTCTCAGCATGTTTTCTCTTCTTCGCTTCCTTCGCCTCATTGTCACGCTTCCACCTTGCAGCTTCTTCGTACTCATCAGAAACCTCTCTCGACTTGTACTTCGACCCCCCTCCCGACCACACCGGCGGATTGTAGAGACATGCGCCCTGTACTTGAAGACATCGTCCATTGTGATTCCAAGTTCGTCCATTGTGATTCCAAGTTATTGCAGTCGATCATCCGTCATTTTCACCCTCGCCATTTTGTTAACGCAAATAGAGAGGGACTGGAAAATTTCTAGGGTTTTCAAGGAGTTTCAACCGTTCGCTTACTCAGACAAGACTTCAAAGTGTCCAGTACATTGGGTTTGCCAACTGACGGTCATAGGTATTATGGCTACTCTGCAGAAAACAGAGGAAGTGGATGACGGTTTCCAATACGAGTGGACGTGCGTTCGAACTTCCTATCATATCTTTGACACATATTTTATTCCCTTTTTAATTTTTTAAATAATGGCGGTTAGTGGGAACCGTTGGACTTCTTGGTTCATATCGAGATGTTCAAACCAAAACATTAAGTTCAAACTTCAACTCGTGATGTGTCTACGTTATGGGATACATCATTGTTTATTTGGAAGTTCGAACATAACCGTTAGGTTTGAATGCATTAATCTGATAGAGGGACATATCAGTAGAGCCATTGTGAAAATAATTCATGCACACAAACAGACCTGTTACTGTCCTGGAAACAAAAATTAAATGAAGCGGAAACAAGACAGAAAGGTAACAATATATTTATATTCAAAAGCACCATTAACTATAAATGGTGGTACACTTTACATTTGCCAACCCATGATTACAACAAAGGCATATCAGCTAGAGTAACATACACCCACATGGGACCTATATGATGCCATATATACGGATGACATGGGGACAAAAAAACTTATCCTACATGTACAGAGGCAACACCAAACTTTATCCCATGTTCAATGAACCTTATTTACCACTATGAACATGGTCCAAAGTTTGGTCTCCTACACAAAAGCCAGAGTTCAGTCCAAAATATAGTGACATAACTCGATTAACCCTGACCATCCACCAAAATACAATGCTGACTATACATAGTACCATCTATTGTTGAAGCAGGGAACGGATCCACGAGGTTTTATACATTGGAGGCATTTTTGCAAACGCCCTCAAGAGTTTCTCATTGCCAAGTATCTTGATATGAGCCTGATTCCTCTCATCCCATGATAGATCTTCAACCTCCGTGCAGATCCATGAAAAGATCATCACCCTTTGCATCAATATCAGCTTGCCTTTGTTGCCTTTGTTGAGTAGACATGTGAGTGCAAAGTTTGTCGAACGCACCATTGATTAACTTATCCAATGAGGTCACTGTGTCCCTCAATGCATCAGCCATGACTTCAAAGTGGTTCAAACGTCTCTTCTTTCGTACATTGGTCGATGGTTCAGCTCCATTAAATGCAGTTGTTGGAGTTGCATTGATTGGTTGTGTGAACACAGATTCAGCGGTACCATGTTGAGGTGTTTCAGGAAGTTCCTCGTCCTCTAGGTTAACCTCTTCCTCCATTCCAACAGGAGAGTTGCAATCCTCGCCCACAGCCCTGTCCTTACCCCATACCATGGTAAGGGACTCAAAGTTTGGAAAAGGCTTAGTGCGAAATTGTCCCGCCCTTGAATAAACCTGTGAATTCACCATATATGTGAGAACAAGTCATATAAATTAAATGACATTGTAAGTAAAGTGGCTGATGTAGGAGTGAGGAATGCAAGAACATGCCTTTATATACTCATCCCACACGTCTTTGTCAGCAGTGACACATTTTGTGTCGGGGTCCCAACCAAAGCCTGATGTGTTGTTCCCGTAGACCATGTTGTGAGCGACTTGCCACAACTTCTTCAGTGTCTTAATTCTGGATGTTATATGAGGACATGCCTTGATCCCACATCCGGGAAGTTTTTGTTCCATCATAGTCTAAAGCGCATTGGCAAATCCCGACTTGAAGCCGTTATCAGCGATGAACTTGTGGTCAACCTTCAGACTGACAAGGCAGTCAACCAAAACCTTGTCCTCCTCGGGCGTCCACATTTTTTGTTTCCCCCTTCCTGCTTGATCATTCTGCTCCATCTATAAAACTCATAGGCAAACCACAAAGTATATTAATTTGCATTAGGTGCAACATACACATCTAAAATTAGATTCAAACACATTGCAGCAAGTTTAACACAATTGTTTCATTCAATTCACAACTGAAATTAGTGTTCATATTAAGGCAACCAAACGAAATACAACATAGGCTAATGATTAACAATATTGTACATCATCAGTTATCAGTACGTGTCACAAAGGCAGCAAACATGTCATTTGCAACACTCTCCCTAAAATTATTCCACAAGTCACTAGTTTCCATTAGAATCGTGGGGGTGTTTTCGATACTGGGAGGTCTGGCGTCATATGTCTCAAGCTGCTCATCAAGAGGATCTTGAACGGGTTCACTATGAATTAGATTATGAATGAGACAACATGCGAGGATGTATCTATTTTGGATCTTCACTAGGTATTACGATGCACTCCGGAAAATTGCCCAACGTAACTTCAGTATGCCGAAGCACCTTTCAATGACATTATGGGTAGCCAAATGTCGCATATTGAAGCACTCGTGCGGAGTTTGTGGTTGGATTCCATGTCTCCACTCATTAAGGTGGTATCTTTGGCCTCTATAAGGAGCCAAAAAACCCTGGCAATTTGTGTACCCCGCACGACCAGGTAGTAGTTCCCTGTGGCAACAAATGAGCCCTCAATATTATGTTTGTTGTACATCTTAATAGGGAAATATACATACTTAATACTTTACATTGTGGTACTCGCAGACCATGTTGCCTTCGTAAAGCATCTCGCAACACCCTCTCATCCGCAGCTGACCCTTCCCATCCAGGCAAGACATATATGAATTGACCGTCCGATGAACATACACCCAACACATTGGTTGTTACCTCTCCTTTCCTGTTTCTATACCTCCCCTTTTTCTCAGCAGGGACTTGTACGCGTCTGTGCATCCTATCTAATGCACCAAGGCACCCCTGCAAACACAAGCAATTACTAGGCATGTGTTGAAACCATAATTTGTTGAACAATTCAGAAATGAACATGTCACATAAAAACACGTGCTACATACCTTAAACCACTTTCATCGATTATCATTTGAGTCCTCTGGAATAGGCTCCGGTTTCTTAAGAAGCAATGATTGCAGTCTAATGGTTGCATTCAACACAAGCCTGAAGTATCTACTGATCGTTTCACCCGACCTTCCAAACTCAAATTGGATTACTCTGTTCTTGACATGATGGCCTAGGATGTGAAGGAACATAGCCACTTGCTCGTCAACTAACATATGTTTAGTTGGTTTCAATCCACCAATTGTGTCTAACATGTGACACAATTTATCAAACGTTGCCCGATACATCCTAATTTGGTTGAAGCAAGTCGTATCACTACTGTATACCATTGCCCTCAAATTCGCTCTCTTCGCATGAAAGTCTAATCTATATGACCTATCCGGTAAGTGCCTCGGTCTACTCGATCCCACTGCAACTATCATATTGACAACCAACGTTCTCACCGCTAGAAGCAAAGCTAAGCATCCAGCCAACATTGCAACCATTTGCTCTGCCTCTTGATCCATACCTACACAATTTTTTTTCACACCGATTTGCTTTTCAATGTCATCTACTACTCCTCTTTATATACTATTATGTCTCCTTATTACATTGAAACATATGTTATTTTCTTCTTGACTCAAAACAAGTCACATGTCCAATAAATTTTTCTGACTTCGATGGTTTCCCTACCTGATTTAAATGTTAGCTATACATCATTATAAGTGAAATGTCATATTACTTAACCATATCACCACTCAACATATATAACACAAAACTATATCATCACATTATTGTTCACAACAAAGTGTAGATGGAAAGGAGACAAGTAATCACACATCTTCATCATCATTTCCCAACCCAGAGACATACACGACAATAGACAAACAATATAATACACCATACATGTTTCAACAACGACATCAAAATTTACCCATTCTAAACTAAACAGAGCATTTAAAAAAGCAAACATTCATGTGGCTTTAAACAGGTAAACCTCCTAAATAGAAGAAGAAGAAGATTTCTCTGCCACTGAAAACCCATGGCTTCGTCCTTTCCTTTCTCACCAAAACGCAACCCCCATACCCCTTACTAGGCATGAATTGCAAGGAAAAGGCACTCAAATTGGTTCCCACTCATATTTGTGCTTGCGTCCCCAACCGGCACAAGCAATCCATCGTCTTTTTTCCTCGCACACCGCACAATGAACAAACATAAGCCATTTCTCTTACCTCGAATCGATGTTCGTTGGCTACTCGTTCGATTGAAGCTTGCTATCGTCTGATGCTTCCTTCGTCCACTCCTTCCAGCTCGAAACTCGATTTGGGTTTTGCTATCTCGCAGGGGCTTTTGAGTCACAAAAATTCACCCTCCCGTGAAAATTTTCAGGATTCCGCCACAAATAGAGGGAGCTCACATTCCCACGTTTGTGGGAGCTTGCACAGTCGCCGAAAGCTAAGTTCCAGGAGCTCGACCAACCAAACGCTGTTTGAACGTGGGAACTTAATTAAGTTCCTTTCCTCAAGCATATTTCCCCGAACCAAACCGAGCCCCGAGAATTTGACCAAAGAGGAAATCCGGATCCATTTCCTCTTCCCTTCTTTTTCCTTCACAATACCATTTGGCCTTGCCTCCCATCTGTTTCTTTGTATGGATGAGCTTTGGACCGTCAAAACTTAATTTTTTTTATGTTTTTTATTTTTAAATGAAAAAACCATTTTTAAAAAAAAAATATTAGTTCAAAAATTATATTTATTTTAGATTTTTTTATCTATTAAAATTATTTTTTTAAAAAAATCGACCTTCGAAACCCGTGGGTACGGACGAGCTCTCTCGTCCATTGACGAGCCGGGGAAAGCGGGTCCCCGCCTCAAAAAGCTCCGTTTCTAAATCCCGCAGTTCAAGCGTTTCCACGATGGCTTCATCATTTTGTCCGAGTTCATCGATTTCTGCCACTCCAACTCCACTGATGGCGACTCCACCGAGCTCCGTGATGCCATGGACCTCCACGGTTGGAACAAGGATGGCCTCATCTCCGCCTCCGAGCTCCACCAAGTGTTGAATCGCTTGGGATTGAAGTGCTTTGTGGAGGAATGCAAGAACATGATAAAATCCGTTGATGCGGACGGTGATGGCTCCGTCAATCTCGAGTGGTTCAAGAAGATGATGACAAATAATCTGCTGAGTGCCACTACGAATTAGTAGAGAGAGCAGTATGATTTCTAACTCCTTTCTTAAAAAAAATACAATTTTTTTTATTACATTGATACCATCTTTATCCTTGAAATAAAGCTTTTACATTGCCAATAATCTTTGATTTCATTGACGGAAACATCTCAAACATAGATTATTTCATCGATTCAAACATATATTTTATGTTTTTGTGTTTGGCATTTCTGCCATTATTGTTATATGCCTCTGCTTGTTGGTTAATCAGTATAGTTGCGTTTCTTTTCCTTCAAATTATTTTCTTAGTGAATGAGATTCATATGGCCTGTTAATTATCATAGGGTTTGGACTGATATTAACTCCCCGTGGTGATTTTTTCTCTCAGTTTTCTTTTTTATTTGTTTCTTTTTCAAAGTTTAATGGTTGATTCCACATGCCTTCACTTTATTTTTATTTTTTTTCGACTTTAATATCTTTTCTCTTTGAAGTATATTAGATGATTCCACGGAGCTTTCAATCATGAAAGAAGCTGAGAGGAATGTGATGATGGTTGGTGGTTGATTTGCAAATATTGGGCATTTGATTAATGACATTTGGAATGCTGCTATATCATTCAAAAGATTTCATAACTCCAGCAAACACACCTGAAGAACAATTTTTCTGGGAAAAATCCGAAGTTTCGAGGCAAACCAAGAAGACCAAAGACGGTGGTAAGGCGACCACAATCGGAATCGTTGATGGCCCTCGATCTTGGTTGGCAAAGATTCAAGCGACAATCCAAGTGTTGAAGATAGGAATTGAAAACCTGGATTTTGTCAATTTCGAGGTCCGAGGCGATTTACAACAAGAAATGCTATATTTACTACAACAAATTCCTATTTTAACAAGAAGTTTTGAAACCCTGGATTTTTTCAATTCGAGGTCCAGAGGTCATTTACAACAAGAAATTCTATATTTACAACAACAAATTCTTATTTTAACAACAACTTTTGAAAACCTGGATTTTTTTTAATTCGAGGTCCGTGGGCGATTTACAAGAAGAAATTCTATATTTACAACAACAAATTCCTATTTTAACAACAACTTTTGAAAACCTGGATTTTTTTCAATTCGAGGTCCATGGGCGATTTACAACAAGAAATTTTATATTTACAACAAAATTCCTATTTTAACAACAACTTTTGAAAACCTGGATTTTTTCAATTCGAGGTCCGAGGTCATTTACAACAAAAAATTTTATATTTACAAAAACAAGTTCCTATTTTAACAACGAGTTTTGAAAGATTTTTTCAATTTCGAGGTCCGTAGGGGGCGATTTACAACAAGAAATTCTATATTTACAACAAAGAAATTCCTATTTTAACAACAAGTTTTGAAAACTGGATTTTTTCAATTTCGAGGTCCATGGGCCATTTACAACAAGAAATTCTATATTTACAACAATAAATTCCTATTTTAGCAACACCTTTTGAAAACCTGGATTTTTTCAATTTCGAGGTCCCAGGCCATTTACAACAAGAAATTCTATATTTACAACAGAAAATTCATATTTTAACAACAACTTTTGAAAACCTGAATTTTTTTCAATTCGGAGGTCAGGGCGATTTACAACGACAAATTCCTATTTTAACAACAACTTTTGAAAACTGGATTTTTTCAATTACGAGGTCAGAGGCCATTTACAACAAGAAATTCTATATTTACAAACGGTAAATTCCTATTTTAACAATATAGAATTTCTTGTTGTAAATGGTCTCGACCTCTAATTGAAAAAATCCAGTTTTCAAAAGTTGTTGTTAAAATAGGAATTTGTTGTTGTAAATATAGAATTTCTTGTTGTAAATAACCTCTGGACCTCGTAATTGAAAAAATCCAGGTTTTCAAAAGTTGTTGTTAAAATAGGAATTTGTTGTTGTAAATATAGAATTTCTTGTTGTAAATCGCCTCTGGACCTCAGAATTGACAAAATCCAGGTTTTCAATTCCTATCTTTAACACTTGAGTTGCGGTTGAATCTTTGCCAACCAAGATCGAGGGCCATCAACGATTTTGATTGTGGTCGCCTTACCATCGTCTATTTGGGCTTCTTGGTTTGCCTCGGAAACTTCGGATTTTTCCGAGAAAATTTGTTCTTCGAGGTATGTTTCTTGGAGTTAGGTGGATGTTGCGATTTCTAGTTTAGTATTTCTCAATTTCTTCCTCTTTTGGTGGTGCAGCTTGATCGGTGCGTTTGTTGAAAGAGAAGAAAATGGAAAGAGGAGAGAGCTAGGAGAAGGAAGAAGAATGTTAGATTAATAATTTTACTTTCACAAATAATTACACGGAAGTCCTTAATTTTGTCATTTGAAGGGACCTATGTGTAATTATGTCTGCTCTTGGGACATATGTGTAATTCTCCCTTTTTTTAAAGCTCCACGTGATTTGTTCTGAGATCTTAGATCAATCGTACGGATGAAATGAAAGAACGCTGAGAGAAAAGCTTCTGAGGACATCCATGGGGAATGTCTGCAGAGCAATGTGTTAGTTCAGGAAAGTCTATATATGTGGCAATTGGTGTTGCGCAGCTTTCTTGTGTTTCTTGAAAGCAAAAGATTGGTCCTATACCTATTTATCCCCATCCACTGTTAACAAAACCTAGCAGCTTTGCCTTATACGAGTTCCAAGAAAAGCTCAGAACCCAATGGGATACTTACACATTGGTCCAAATCATGACATAGAGGAATTAGATTTCATTCAAGAGCTGTGCTTATTCAATTTGATTTTGAACTTTTTTTTTAAATATATATATATATCTTATAAATAGTGGGTTAATCTTTTTTTTTTTTTTTTTTTCCTCAGAATAAATAGTGGGTTAATCCGTATGTGAGAATTTCATATACTCCTCTCTTTTATTATATTTTTTGTAAAAGTTATATGGTCAAGCATATGTCTAAGTTTAATCAATTTAAATGTTTCAGCAATTTTTTTTTTTTTTTTTTTTGGTCAGCAAAATTGAGTGATTGTCTTTAATAAGGATGTACTCGTAAGGGTATGTTTGGTTGGGGGAGGGGAGGGAAGGGAGAGGAAAAGGGAGGGAAAATATTAAAAGGGGAGAAAACTTTTGTGGGCCCACCACAAATAACTTTTCTCTCTCTCCATTTTCTTTCCCTCCCCTCCCCCCAACCAAACATACCCTAAGTGTGAAGTGTAGACCAACCAATGTATGAATACTTTCGTGACTTTGATTGTTTTTGGTGGGAGATAATTTTTGAAGGTTAAGGTGTAGATTAGCCAACGAGTTGTATTTCAAGAGCGTTAGCACAAATTTTTTTTTTAATTAGATTAAAAAGACAAAGAAACTTTTAAAAATGTAAAATTAACACAACACCGTTAGGGAAAAAAAAAAAAAATCAACGTCCGTTAAAATCACAAACTTTTAGGGTTAAGGTGCAGATTGATCAATAAAGTCTTACTCCGGGAGCACCTAGTACAAAAAGGTTTTAATCTATGAGAGCCTAGTACAAAAAAATTTTTAAATGGACCTAAAATATCTACTTGTTACATTTGTAAAAAAAAAAAAAATTATTGTATTCACTCTTTCTAATTCCAACGCACATGGTTGGCGGTTCGGTAAAGATTTGCAATAGTCGGATTTTTGATGAATTACACATGGACTTATCCGAGCATGTTCGAAAACTTACCTGGGCACCTTTACTAAAATGAAATCTACTCGTTACATTTGTGATTTTTTTTATTGCATTCACTTTTCCTAACCCCAATACATATGGTTGGGGGTCCCGACAAAGATTTGCAATTGTCGATTTTAGATGGATTGCACATGGACTTGCCGGACATGTTTGAAAACTTACCCGGGCACCCTTAAAAGGTTACATTTTCAAACGTGCCCGGGCAAGTCCATGTGCAATCCACCCAAAATTCGACTTTTGCAAATCTTTGCCTGGATCCCTCAACCATATGCATTGGGATTTGAAAGAGTGAATGCAACAAAAAAATCACAAATGTAACGAGTAGATATTTTAGGTCCACTTGAAAACTTTTTTGTCTTTGGGCACTCCTAGAATAAAAATTTTTTGTGTTGGGTGCTCTTGGAATAAATCTTTGTTGGCCAATCTACATCTTAACACTTAAAAGTTTGTGATTTTAACGGACGTTAATTTTTTTTTTTTCCTAACAAGCGTTTTTCTAACTTTACATTTAAAAAAAAAAAATTAGTAATTTTGGTCCACTTAAAACTTTTTTGTCTTGGGCATTTCCGAAATAAAATTTTATTAACCAATCTGCACCTTAACCTTTTTTTAATGTCTTTACTTGGATTTTTATTGTAAATCTTAGAACTTTATTTAACGTTGTTGGAGATGATGGGCCTGTTTGGGTTGGCGGTGGGAATGGTGGCTTAAAAGCTATCTGACTTTTATAAAAGCTCGGTAGGAAAAAAGTCAGATTATAAATGTAATTTGTGTTTGGATTGCCCGTTTGGCTTTTTGCAGAAGTGACTTTTTTTAAAATGATGTGTGTTTGGATTATTATTTTAAAAGTCAGTTGATATGAAAAATAACTGAAAAAGGCATGAATCATAGTGAATATTATATATATAACATATAATATGATTAAGTATCTTATTTTAATTCCTCAATCCCTCTAAAAAATCCACATTAGTTTGGAAAAATCTCCATATGAGATTATGTATAATATACTAAAATATAATCCCTCTAAAAATATCAACTATATCTTATATTTAGATTCAGAAAGTTTAAATATAAATTTGATAAATAAAAAAGTTAAATTGTTATTAAAAAATTGATATAACATGATTTATCTAATATAACATATTTTTGCCACATCAACGTAAATCAATTTCCAGAGCCTTCTCCTTTTTGGCCTTTTGTCTGATTCTCTCTCCCTCCACACTCATTCATGTGCAGTACTGGAGCTATGAATTTCTTCTCAACACATATAACTCCTCAGCTTTCTGGAGATCGCGATCTTGGATCCCATAGTATCCTCCTTTTGTGAAGTGGCCCACCACCTTCACCTTCCTCTCCTCCATCATCTTCATCACTTCAATCCTTCTTCTGTGGATCCACCAATGGGTACCCCCAATCTCTCCATCCTCGCCGTCCGATCTTCACCATTCTCTCCGGTCCCTTACATGAAAAAGAGCCCATCAGAGAGGCAGCTCGGCCATGGCTCACTGAGAGGCAATCAGAACCACCACCGTGCTTGACGAGGACATGCACTAAAAGCCCACTGTTGCTGGCAACAAACAGGGGCCACCTCTGTGCTTGGCAAAAAATAGGTGCTACAAAATCAGAACCACCACTGTGCTTGGTGAAAAACACTGGTAAAATAGCATAGGCCACGAACGGACGACGCGCACCAACCATTGAATCACGGAAAGGCGCCAACGCCAACGCCAACGCGTCCAACGCTCTACCTTGGAGCTTCTAGGAAAATGGGCGTAAAGAGGATATGCTCATCCCGTTCAACGCTCACCCAAACGGCACCGAGTCGCGTTTTTTCACTGTCCAGCGTTCTCTTTTAAGCTACTGGGTTTTTTCCCCTTCGACGCTCCCTTAGACGCGAACCCAAACACACCCGATAATGTTTTTCAGAAAGTACCCCCAGGATGAATATAGATGACAAATTTCATCTACATTTATGTGATAATAATTTGTGTATCATTAATTATGAATGTGTTTACATTGAAGTTAATGCATCTGGAGTAAATGCTTACTTGTATATGCGTGTGAGTAGGGGCATGCGTAGACTGTCAATATCAATCCAATCTGTATACCAACCACATCTTCACGAGAAGCTTGCTTTTATTTATGAGAAATAAAGTGATTTCTGTAAGCGATTTGAATTCATTCAGCTATTTCATTTTCACATGTAAATTTATTCAAATTTTACAATCAGTTTTTAACTTAAATATGTAAATAAATCTCACTGATACGTTTAATATAAAGACCAGAATTTCCACTTTATGTGTGTTCAGCGTCTATTTATTATCTATTTTTATGTTCTTATAACAATTTTGTCCAATAATTTTTTAGAACAAGTTTTGTGAACAAAATAATTAAGAAAATCTGTTTGAGTCATTATTTTGAAAGGCATATACCTGAATGGTGAAGAGAACAGTGGAAGTATGATTTTCTATATTTACATAATTATCCTTGATGAAAATATAATATTCTCTGTCTTTTCTCTAATTTTCTAAATAAAAAATAAAAAACAAAAAATGTTCTTTTTTTTTCAGAATAAATTTTATTTTGATTTGATTTTCAGAATATGCAACAAAAAACACATCTTCAAAAAAAAAATTTCTTGGTTGTTTTTCTGAACAAACGAAATCTTCTAGAAACAGAAAATCAAACAAACCTAAGTTTTCAAAAATTATTTTTTAGGTAGTTAGCTTCTCAGGAATTTATAATTAATGTCTTTTTTCATTCTTACAATTTCTGTGAAATTTAACCATTTTTAAAATTATTAGAGCATTTTTATTTCTTTTAATTAAATTAACTTATATAATTTATATTGATAAATTTAAAAATGTAAATAATAATAATAATAAGGAAGTAAAACTTATTTAGGTTCTTTTTTAGTCAGTTAATTGCCTGATTATTGAGAAAGTGTAAAGCTTAAGTTCTCAAAAAGTTCCATTTATAGTGAATTAAGCGGGGGAAAAAATACTATTTCTCCTAAAATTTTATTTTTCTTCCATAGTTCCTCCTTACCTCTAACCAGGCGAATGCTAAGATTAAATCGCTCAATGATAGCAATCAACATTCAACAACATAGTATGAGTTTTATGATATTAAAAAATGTTTCTGATAGAAAATGTAGTGGAACTTTTAACATTAATTTGTTTTTTGAATGCTTAGTATAACCTTTATTTCATTTTTTACTTTTTAATTTTAACTTCTGTTTAATTATCTCTAATATAACTAATTATTTTGTGTATTGACAATTTAAAAGTTGGGTTGAAATGCAAGTTTGCCCCAGAAATATTTGTGAAAGAACAATGTTGCTTAAAGAATCTTAAAACGTAACAATGTCACCGCTCTTTTAACCACCATTTGCACCTTTACCTTTTAAAAGTAATTTCCATAAGCATATGCTCCTTCTCATTAGGTTTCATAAGGCATTCTATAGATATAATCTCTTCTTCTCTATAAAATCCTACTCGAAGCTACATACCCTTTGAGCCCTTTATGGTAATGAGTTCCATTGAGCCTAGCCACAAAGTCGAGAATGTCTTGATCCATCACAAATTGCACTTGATGTATGAGCTTTTGTTCTATTATATAGTAAAATCCAAAAGCAGAAACTCTTCGTGTGTGTGATTGCACTGATGTGTGAGCTTTTGTTCTATTATATAGTAAAATCCAAAAGCAGAAAATTTGAGTATGTGTGATTGCACTTGATGTGTGGGCTTTTGTTCTATTATATAGTAAAATCCAAAAGCAAAAACTCTGTGTGTGTGTGTCATTCAAAAGCAGAAACTCTGTGTGCGCGCGCGTGCGTGCATGCGTGCATGTGTGTCATCCAAAAACGTGAAACTCTCATCTGTGTGTGTGTCATCCAAAAGCAGAAACTATGTGTGTGTGTCATCCAAAGCAGAAACTCTGTGTGTGTACACGTGTGCGTTCGTGTGTGCGTGCGTGTCATCCAAAAGTAGAAAGCGTGCGTGTCATCCAAAAGCAGAAACTCTGTGTGTGTGTGTGTGCGCGTGCGCGCATGCGTGCGTACGTGTCATCCAAAAGCAAAATGTGTGTGTGTGTGTGCGCGCGTGCGTACGTGTCATCCAAAAGTAGAATGTGTGTGTGTGTGCGCGCGCGTGCGTGCGTGTCATCCAAAAGTAGAATGTGTGTGTGTGTGTGTGGGGTGAATTAGGTGTATGATAAAACTTAGGGACTTTAAAAATATTTTCGCATCTTTGTAAAAGCAATATGTATGAAAGTAATAAATTATAAATTCATAGTCAGTTATTTAAAATATATGTGCTGGAAACATAAAAGAATATGCAAACTATCATTTATAGTGGTTTAGCCAAATCCTTGATGACCTATGTCCAATATTCAAGCTCCACTTGAGATTTTCGACTCACTATCTTTTTATTTAATATGGGCACAAGAGAGTCTCTACAATCCCACAAGTTTAGTCAAGTACTTGTGAAGCCGTTCACAAATCTCTTCCCGAGATACTTCCCTTACACATCGTAAGAATACAACATTTATGATGAATGATTACAATCAATTAGACTCTCAAAAGTAAATAAGATGAACACTAAGATATATTGCAAATAATCTAATTCTCTGTGATAAATTATATGATTACTGAGAAAACATTGAGAGAATGAGATAAACGTCAAAGTGTTGGCATTTTTATAGTGAAGGTGCAAGCAGTTGTGTTGTCGTCTCTCCATTCTAACTTGAATGATTTTCAATTTATAGTTGATATAACTCTGATGATCGTTGGAGAAATGAAATCTACTCGTTATATTTATAATTTTTTTGTTACATTCACTCTTTCTAACCTCAATGCGCATGGTTAGGGGATCCAGAAAAGGATTTGCAACAGTCGGATTTTGGGTGGATTGCATATGGACTTGCCCGGGCACATTCAAAAACTTACCACTCTTACTCAAAATGAATTCTACTCATTACATTTGTGATTTTTTTTTTTTTTGTTGCATTCATTTTTCCTAACCCCAATGCACATGGTTGGGGGTCCAGATAAGGATTTGCAATAGTCGGATTTTAGGTGGATTGCACATAGACTTTTTTGTGCTGGGCACTCCTGGAGTAAAAAAATTTTGTGCCGGGCGCTCCTGGAGTAAAAGTTCATTGACCAATATGCACCGTAACCCTTAAAAAGTTTACATTTTAACGGACGTTGGTGTTTTTCTAACGGCATTGTGCTGCCTTTATATTTTTAAAGTTTTTTGTCCTGACTTTACATTGTTACAAATTTTTTGGTATTTTGATCCATTTAAAAGTTTTTTGTGATGACGCTCTTAAAATAAAAGTTCGTTTGGTCAATCTACACCTTAACCCTTTTTTTTTTTTTTAATTAGAATGATATTGTAGTCTTTTCATATAAAAATTAGGTCTCATTTACAAGACATACCAAACATACTTTTAAACCCTATTTGATTCATCTCCATCTCCATCTCCATCTCCATCTCTATATCATTTTCCATTTTTATCAAAATCAATTTTATATATCAAACGGGCCATAAGACTGAATTAAGATTTTAAAGTTTAAGTGATATTTTTGTATCTTTTTCTTATTTAATATCCATAAAAATAAGTATATTTACTTTTATATCAATAATTAAAAGTTGATAAAGGTTCTCCCACCAAAAAAGGGTTGGAAAAGTTGCCAAAGGTGCAATAAATTAGAACTGCTATCAGTCAAATAATCTAACAGACAAGGAAGCTGCAATTATTAAAACAAATAATAATAAAACAAACAATAATGAAAGTATCTATGAATTTACATTTGAGACTGAGTATTCAATACAAGGACCGCGTTGAATAATGGATTTCCAACAAATGGTTGAAGTTACAAGAAACTTCACCATTTGTATACACATTATAACAACTACAATTAAAAAATAAAAAATAAAGATCATCTTCTTTTACCACTAGATTGATACAGAGACAAATTCAGTGTTCTCCCTCTAGTGTTCTTCACTATTTTTATCATGAAACAACAAAACACTGTAACTAAAACTGCTATGGTCCCTCCTCCTACTAGCCCAGAAAGAGCAATTAGAATTAGTATAATGCTTTCTGAATTCACAGACTTGGTGTCTGTTCTTCCTGATTCAGCAGCAATGGAACAAGAAGTTCCAAAATCAGCCTTTTCTTTTTCATCTTCTTCTATACACACCAGTTTACTTGTTTGGATCACTTTTTCTTGATCTTCTATCTCAATACTAGCTGACTTTACTCCTTCCATGGAGCTAAAAACTTCACTTTTGCTTTTACCTTTCTTCTCTTTCTTTGTGGCTCTCAACTTTCTAGGCCCAAATATCTTCATCATCTTGGATTTTAATTCAGCGCCGTGCTTACCTTTTCTTCTACCTTCAGAAATCTTACACTCATCTGCTACTTCCTTCTTTGGCTTGTCGTCTTCAATTTCTGGACAGACCAATTGCTGGTCTGTATGTGCAGAATTGAGTTCACAACGTGTATCTATCTCACCCTCTGTGGCCTGAACTACCTCGATTTCTTCAATTGACGAAGAAGCAGAGCACAATTCATTGGCGGCCCCTTCAAGAACCCTTGATTTTTGCTCTGAAACTGTATAATTCTGCATTTTCTTTGCTTGAAACCAAAATGAACATGTAACTTGTGAGACTAGAGATCTGGATGCTTTCTTTGTACTCCAACATGGCTTCAGATTCAAGTAAGAAGCCGCACGTCTTCCAACAAATTCAAAAAATAGTAAACCAAATGCGGTCAAAATAGTCCCAACAGTGAGCTTCTTGACCCAAAAGGTTAAAACCACCATCACAACCATATTCAAAATTGTAGCCAGAACCATATTTGGCTTGGATTTCCAAACCAGATTAAGAACCCGACCAGAATCACCGACGCCGGTGATGTGTTTATCAACTTCTTTTTGAACCGGCGAGCTTGGCCGAACCTCTGAGTCGCTCGTCTCAACAGAAACCTTCACAATATTTGTTGAACTCGAAGGCGCCGTCGGTGGCATCCGATCGATCACCTCAAGACATTCGCCGACGGGTATAGAACCACAACCAGAATACGGACCTCCATGAATATCTTCGCGAATGGTTTCATCAACGAATCTGACGGGAGAAACCTTCAAGCTAGTAGCCAGACTCGAGGGCGACGGCGGAGGAGCCGGAAGCAGAGGTTGAGAATCGGAGATTTCCAACGGGAGGTGTTTCTTAGAGTTCCGCTTCTGGAAACGGCTTCGATTCTTGACGATAAGGTCAATGAGGGAAGTAGGGAAACCAGTTTCAACAACAAGAGAGCCGCCATGTTTGGGAGTCTGAAGATCGGCGACGATTTGGGAGATGCGAGTGATCTTGTTCTTCTTCCATGGAAGCGGCATGTTGAAGAACAAGAAAAGAAAAAACCAAGGAATATGCAAGAACGAAATTCACAGAAGAAGAAGAAGAAGTGGCAACGAAAAGGTTCAGAAGCATACGTATAAAGAACGGCGATGAGAGAGAGGAAGAGAGAGAGAAAGTTTTGAAAGAAGAAGGCGTGAGGAAGGAGAAGGACGAAAAGGAGACCAGGCCAGGCGCGTGATAGTTGGTGTGACTTCGTGTTTTGTTGAAGTCATCATACCATTCACAAGGAAGTGGCCCATTTTGTTTTACAATATAATTAATTTTTTTGGGCATGCACGGAGTAGACAACAAATTTTTTTTTTTTTTTAAAAAAAAAAAGTAAAAATGATTATTTTTGGGCAGTAATTTAGACTTTTTTATCTTTTTTTTTTTTTTTTTAAAAAAAAAAACCTAAAAAAAAATATTTCTAGTCACTAGAGATAAGTTATCTCTAATTACCTCCAAAAACTACATCGTTTTAGATTAATGAAGGGTGTTTCCGTAATTTTACACCCTTTTATTAATGGGAAAATTAAAATAAAGGACCTAGAAAAAATAATATTTATTATAAAAGACCATAAAAATTTTAATTACTTAGAAGAACCAAACATATAAATTTAAAATCACTGAATTGCCCCTAATCAATCCTACTATATTATCTTTTGTATTCATAATTTTAAAAAATAACTAAAACTAAAACTACCCAACATGTTAGGATTGTATCTTTTTTTAAATTTTTTTAAATATATTATTAAATTAACAACAATTTAGATCATCAAGTTACCCAATTTATATTATCAATGTTGATATCCATTAAGCTTTTTCTTAATATAAAAATAAAAACTACACTCATTTCATTTTTTTTCAGAATATAATAGGTTGCTTATGTTTTTATTTTTATTAACATTAAATGAATTTTTTAACCCACATAAATTGCTTCTAAAACAAAAATAGAACATATAAACTTTCTTGGTTTAACATATATGATAAATTATAAAAAACCTTGAGTTTTATTAAAATTATATAAATTCTATTCTTAATTAAAGTTTTTATCGATTTTGACAAAAATTATAATTTTTATAAAATTGAAGATTGTGAAATTCTTTTCCATAGATATCTATTCAACTTGTGAAAAATAAAAATTAAGAAAATTATTGTATGATTTAGTGAAACTTAGAAATTTGTATTAGTTTTAAAAATAGAGTATGGAAGAGAAAATAGGAGGGAATGCAGAAAATTTTATCGAGGGGCATTTTAGTATTTTTATTTTTATTTTTGCATATGGTCCTTTTTTTTTTTTTTTGGTAGAATAGGGGGCCTTAGCCCATTCTTATTCCTTTATCGAAACAAGTCTTGGGTGAGTAACACCCATACAATCCCAGATGAGACCGCAATTTACAAACGAAGGAGGCCTATCAAAAATAATCCCGCTCTCCTCCTGTATAAGGCTATACTTGGCAAGTGCATCAGCACAGAAGTTACCTTCCCTGAACACATGTACAAAAGCAACATCTATGAATCTAGACACAGTTCTCCTAATCAGACCTAGCAATTTCGACTCAGTCTCAGCATGTGAATTAACATCATTCAACATATTAATTACAGTACAAGAATCGGACTCTACAACAATCCTACCAAACTGATAGTATTGAGCTACCTCTAAACCCGTCGAACAGCCCGGGTTTACGCGCTTGAGTCTTGAGCATATTCCCAGTCTTCTGCTGAAACCTCCCATCCACTTCCCTTGTGAATTTTGAAAGATCCCCCCACAACCTGCAGTCTTTCCTCCTCCTTGTGAGGCTCCATCAACATTCAGTTTTATCCAACCTTCCTCAGGAACTTTCCATCTAATCAGAAGCTCCTGTCTAGTACCACCACCTCTGCCAAACTCCCTTTGTGCAATCCTAATCTCTATTACATACCAGCGCACAACCCTTGCACGGTCAGCTGGTTCCACATAGTCTTCCTGGAAACACTTCCTATTGCGCCATGACCATAGTAGCCAACACGTGAGGCCAAACATGAGCCTCCAATCCTCATTCTGCTGTGCCAAGTTATGTTTCAGCCAATCTCCCTCCTGCAAGTTCCAGAAATCAGACACAGTATAATAAACAGATAGCTCTTGCCATAGCGACCGAGCTCTATGACAGTCCCTAAGCACGTGCATTATATCCTCCTCGCTGTTACAACAATGACATCCTGCATTGCCTCCCAAAAATCTACGCTTTCGAACACCCGTTAGCAATCGGTTATGCAACGCCATCCACAGAAAAATTTGCACTCTTCTTGGTCCCTTCCACCTCCGATTATGCTCCACCCTTTCTCCTCACTTTCCGTTTCATTTTTCGAGGCAATGATACATGTGCGCAACTACATACGTTCTGAAGTGCTTTCCCCATTTTATGATATCTAAACCATTCTCGGGGCGGGAGGTAAAGTGGCTCTTATTAGTTCCCTTCCCTCGTATTCACGTTATTCTCAGTGCGGGCATATCCCACTCCCCATCTTCGTTGAGATATTCCCTTACCGTCATCTGCTTCTCCACATCCGTCAGAATCCCAACACATCTGGCAGCTAGCTTGTCTCCATCCTCTACCCACTTGTCCTCCCAAAACTTCACCCTCTCACCATCCCCAACTTCCCAGAAAATCTGATCTACTATTTTTGGCCAGATTTGCACTAAGCTCCTCCACATCTCAGAATCTGTTTTCAGCCCTTTACACTTTTCAAGCAGATTGCAGTTTCTACCATATTTCCCCCTAAGCACCTTAGCACACAGGTTGTTTGGTTTTGAAATTAGATTCCACGCTACCCTACCCAATAAGGCTTCATTCATATATTTCAAATTGCGCAGACCCAAACCGCCATTCTCCTTAGTCGTGCACAACATCTCCCAACTCACCGAGTGTATCTTCCTCTTCCCTTCCTCACGGACCCAAATGAAATCCCTTTGTATTTTTTCCATTTGATTTCTCACCCCAGCTGGTAATACAGCATGTTGCATAGAATAAATTGCCATTTGATTGGTAACCGACTGTACAAGTGTTAGTCTTCCAGCAAGGGATAGAGATTGCCTCTTCCAATTGCTTAGCTTACTTTGCATCCTGTCTAGAATATGTTGAAAATTCTTGCTTTTCACCCTCTCCTTAGACAAGTAAGCCCCTAGGTATCTTCCCAACCCATCATTTTTAGCAAAACCAGAAAGTTCACAAATCTGATTCTGAGCTCTTCTGCTCACATTTCCAGAAAAATATATACTAGTCTTTTGGTTGTTCACTTTTTGCCACGACATATTACCAAAGCTCTCCAAAATTCCCATTACCATATACATTTGGTCTACATCCGCTTCACAAACTAGTAATAGGTCATCGCAAAGAGCAAGTGGGATATTTCGTCGCTCCACGCCCTAACTTTATTGGTTTCCTTTGCTTTACGCTCACACAATCGAAATTAGGTGAGTGAGTTTTTCCATGCCTAAGACAAACAAGTAGGGAGATAGCGGGTCCCCTTGTCTCAAGCCCCTAGTTGGGACTAAATCCTCTCTCCTACTACCATTCCACATCAAAGACATCCTTCGGGGTTACCACATTTGACCCCTAATTACCTTCCTTAGATGTTCATCCATTTCAATTTCCTCCAAAACTTTTTCAATATACGACCAATTCATGTGATCATATGCTTTCTCTAGATCGATTTTTATAACCATGAATCCCTTATTCCCTTGTAATTTGTTCATGGAATGCACAACTTCCTTGGCAATAATGATGTTGTCATGAATGCTTCTCGTAGGGATAAAACTTGTTTGAAATGGGGATATTAACTGATCTAGAAAAGGCTTCAATCTGTTTACTATCAGCTTAGTTAGGCCTTTGTAAATAACATTACAAAGTGCTATGGGTCTAAATTGACTAACCTCTTCCGGCTTGTTGACCTTCGGAATCAACACCACCAAAGTTTCATTAATTTCGCCAATGCATTCCTATTTGTCTCCATAGGTCTTGCGGGAAGTTAGAAACCGAAGAGCCAATAATTTCCCGAGTTTTGGTGATAGAATACAACAGGGAAACCATCTTTTCCGGGAGCTTTGTAACCTCCCATTTGGAAGAAGGCATTGCGTACCTCCCATGGGTGATTTCCTTTCCAAGCATCCTCCATAAAGCTCCATCCACCTTTCCCCAGGATTGCTTTGTTTCATACCAGCCCCTATTACAAATATTCTCACTGAACAGAGAATTGTAGAAGTCATAAAACATGGCAACAATTATGTCTTCATTATCAACCCACTCCCCCACATTATTTTTCAGCATAGAAACCTTGTTCCTCCTCCTTCTCATCAAGGTCTTAGAGTGGTAATATTTTGTGTTTCTATCTCCATCTTCTAGCCAACGTCCCCTCGATTTCTGGAACCAGAAAATTTCTTCCTGCCTTAAGGTTTGAAGTAGTTCCTCCTCTAGTTCCAATTCCAGCTTTACAAGGTAAGGATTTCTACTACTTGCAAGACTATTTTGAATCCCACCCAATCTGTCATAAAGTCTCTTCTTCCTGCCTTCTAGCTTCCCAAATACCTCCTTGTTCCACTTAATCAGCTCCAGTTGCAAAGCTGCCAGATTATGATGAGCTTCCCCCTCTCGTCTCCAGCTTTTTCCCAATACTATGTCAAACAGGTTGTGAGACTTCCACATGGCTTCATATTTGAAAAACCTCTGCCTCCTACCATTGTATTCCTTAGATAGTTGGATCATTAAAGGATGATGATCAAAACATATCCTCGACAATACCCTGATTTCTGCATCCTCAAATTTCTCATGCCAGCTGACTGAACATAGGCAACGGTCCAGCCTCTTGTAAACCCTCTCTAATCCTTCCCATTTAGGCCCCTTCCATGTGAAAAAAGGCCCCTGCGTCTCCATGTCAATTAAGCCACAATCTTCAATCCACTCATTGAACCGACGACATCCTGTTTCACTTACACGAACACCCCCTTGTTGTTCCAAAGGAGTTTTGATTTCGTTAAAGTCCCCTGCAAGGACCCATGGTTCAGCAATGTCACAAGCCAGTTTATATAATAATTCCCACAGACGACACCGCCTTGCCTCCATAGGACTTGCATAAACCGCTGTGAATAACATTTCCTCTCCACCAAAGCAGAGTTTGCAATGAATGAATTGTTCCTCTAAAATCTTCACCTCCACAACTAGCTCATCTAGATCCCACAGAATCCAGATTCCCCCAGCGAATCCCTCAGCTTCCCTCCTTACTGAATGCCTGAATCCCCAATTTTAATGACCCTAATAGCATTTCTACCACTGATTCTAGGTTCTAACAACACCACCATATCCACCTTATAACGAAATTTAACATCCCTAATGACAAATGCTACCCCCTTGCTTGCAGCATCCCTACTATTCCATACTAGAAATTTTAACATAATGACAGTTGGTATAAAAGAAACCAAAAAACAGACCCACAAAAACCTCAAACAGCCAAATCAGCTGCTGGACACACGTCCTCCATGAGCATGCTAGCTCCACCAGATAGCTTCACGGCCCCATCCTTGATGAGACAATCCACCGTACCTCCAACCTTGTTAGCATGAGTTATCTCCATACTATCTCCTGGATGAAGGTTCTCCTTATACACACCAGGAACTCCATGTCTATCATTTGCCTTCAAGTTGTTTTCCGGCGTAGTCATGAGCGTATCCTGTGCATTTAAGTTTTCAGTCAAAACCATCTTGTTGCTACCCTGATTGTTTACTACTATTCCACCCCTCATCCTCGTCTCCTTATCCTTCACACTCTCCTGCACAGCCCTTCCTTTGCTCTTTGAAGAACTCGCTACGGGCTCTTTGTTCTGTCCCTTTCCACCTTCATTGCCCCCCTTCTTGTTCTGTTTTTGAGCCGTTCCCTTTCCCATCCCTTTCTCAGGAAGCACATTTCTAAGCCCATCGCCTTGCTCTACTCCCCCACTGCGAATTGGCTCTTCAACCCCTGCTTCCTCTTGGAGAACCGAGAACCGTGAGCCTGATTGCTTTTTCTGTGAGTCCATAGCTTGTTTCCTTGGTCTCCTAGTCCTCTGTATTATTTTCCACCGTCCCATTTCATTCTCCTTCTCCCCTACATTCATCTCATTAGTCGCTGCTTCATCCACCGCCATACTTCCTACATTCATTTTTCTATGAAAAGCCTCACATCCTTCCTTCAAATGCCCCACTCTTCCACAGTTATTACAGATCTGTCCAATGCTCTCATATACTACACTTAGCTTTTGCCCCTCAACGCTAAACTCAGGGACTAAAGGCTTGTTCAGATCCAATTCCACACACATTCTTGCAAATCTTCCTCGTATCCTCTGCGCAGTATGTACATCTAATCTGATGGCCTTTCCTATAGAATTCCCCAAGTTCAGGAGGAATTTCTTGTCGAATAGAGGTGCCAGCAAGTCTGGGAGTCTCACCCAAGCCACTATAGACCCAATTCTTTCCTGCTTCGGACTAAATTCGGGCCTCCATTGCGCCACACTCAGATACGCATCCAAAATCACCCAAGGTCCCCCAGTCAAAGCCTCCATAAAGTCATCTATCATTTGGAAATTAACAAGATAAAACTCATTCTCAAGGTCGAAAATATCAATCTGACCTTTACGTTCCCAGATCTGCTTCAATTTCCTTGCCATGAACCCATACGACGGTTGTCTCCCCAATAGCTTGACCACCAACGTGCGCCTAAACGGCTTCATGAGTCTCTCCCTCTCTTTCTCTTCGAACGTGAAGCTCGGACAAAGTGGATTTGAGGAATCCACCACAATACCATCACTTGGATTCAACTGTAGGGTTCCGTACAACGCAGTTGATTAAAATTTCTACGAATCCCGTCCCGAGGATCACTCAGGTGCGTTTAAATCAAGGCTAGTGAATCCGGATATTACCTTTTAGAATTCGTCCGCGTCTCGTTCTTCCTTGAACAGGTGGGCTACCTCCTCGATCGGCGAGAAGACAACTCTTAGAATCCTCTTCCTCTTGGTATCCACACGAACAATCCTCGTTCACGGCTATGGCGGCGTGCTAGCGCCTCTTTTGCGTCTCTCTCTATTTTTCACTCTAGGGTTTCTCGCGGCCTTTTAGAATACGCTCGATTGAAAGTCCGTAGGTTTTCTAAAACTGTTCGGCGTATTTAATGCAAAATTAATCGTATTAATTTTGAATTCAAACTTTAGATCTGGATTAAATATATATTAATTAAATCTATCCGATAGATCTAATATAATAATATTTATTTAATCGAATTAAAAGCCAGATCTGAAATTTCGAATTCGAATCTAGATTAAAAAAATAATTAATTAAATCTATCGATAGATTTAATCCAACCTATTTATTTAATCCAAATTTAAAAGCTTTCCCGATTTAATTTATCTCAATAAATTAAATCGGAGAAATGATATCTATCTATTTATTTAAATCGAGATACTAATATCTCAATTTAAATTAAATAGACAATAATATCTTTATTCGAAAATTAAATGAGATACAATATCTCTGTTTGTTTTAGATATTTAATTTATCAAATAAATTAAACATAAAACAAATAATATTTTAATAATATTTTAATCTCAATTAAATAATATCATTATATTATTTTCGAATTTAAATATATATATATATATATATTTACCCAGATTAAACTCGTATTCATTAATCTCAGATTAATGCGATTCAATGAACCCGGACACTTTTACCCGTGTTGGATTATTCTTGTGTGCGACCTGCAGGCCCATGTGAGATTGGCGGTGGGCCAACACCGTGTCGACCCACAAATCGCAAGCGGCCTCTAGCAAGACATTGCGACTACCCAATTCACATGGGGATCGATGACACGATACACCTATCGTACAACCATGTCACGTCCCTTTTGTCACGCGATAATTTGGTCAAGGATGAGGCATGGATAATGTCAACTTCCTTTTCTTGACCATTACTTTCTCGATTCTCGAGTAGTCTAATAAGTGAAATGGAAATTCCTTTCCATCACGGTATGACCATACATTTCTTAGACTCACTCATCGAGGGGCCCGTTTTTATCTCTCTACGAATGTGAGGGACAAATTCCATCTTGACCATTCACGTCCCTCCGCATGAAAACCACGATCCCGATCCCGGCCTTTATCATCACCCGGTCAAAGGTGACTTTTGACTAGGTCAAAGACGATGATTCATCATGTAGGAATCCATGATGATCTCAGTCATAGGCGTTTGTGACGCGGTTATACATGAGATAAGCTTATGACTTAATCCATGCAGCTTTCTCATAGTGGGTCGGTCCCAAAGACCTTGTACTCTTACAAGTGCCCATGACTTTGATTCGTATCTCCATACCTTATCAAAGTCATGCGGTCTTAACTCATCTTCGCTCCCGCGTAGATGACCGACGAGACATTTAGGATAATCTATAAGATATATCCAGGGATATAGTTATCACCATAAACATGCGTATGAAGTGATAACTTAATGGAGAACAATGACTTGCCCCTAGGGCATAATTTCCAACATCAACACCTTTGCAAAATCTGTGTCTCCACCGTAGTCCTCGGTTTCATCGTCTTCGTCATTCTTCACCCACTCCCACCAGCATTCTCTTGAGTTCACATTTTGCAGCAGAGACTCACGATATGATTTTGACCCTTGCTCCTTTCCTCCAGCTTTCATCCAATCTTCCCCACGAGCCTTCAGCGACTCGCCTCCTGAGAATCCCTCAGAATCAGGTCGAACTCGTCTCTTGCGCCGATGTAATTCCTCTCCATCCTCCTTCGGTGTATCCTCACTTTCTCCTCCCCGCAATATGCGCGCTCATCTTCTCCGCCACAGTGGGTGACAGAGCCTCTCGGTTTTTCCCCAAATCAGAAGCCCTTATCAATGTTACGGGGCTATTTGTAGATGCCCTTATGTTTAGGAAAGTTGTTGCATATGGTCCTTTTAAATAATTACAATTTCTATAGTCATTTTCCATAAATATCTTTTCGTCTAGGTCATTCATTCTAATTTTCCCTTCATTAATTCACTTAGAATTACAAACACATCCTTCAATAATTCAAAACGACGTAGTTTTAGGAATCACTAGAGATAACTTATCTACAGTGACTGGAAAAATACTTTCTCATAGTTAATTGAATGTAATTAAGGTGATTAAAGTGGAATGACGTGTTGATGAATATTCAAAATTCAAAGCCTTTTTGGGGTGGAAAATATAAATATAAATTTCTTTTTTTATTCGCTATATAAATTTATATACACTCGCAAGTAGCAACTAATTGAGAGCCAAGTTATTCATAAACTATAAATATTACAACGTTTTTTTTAAATAAGGTTACTTTCATTAAGAGATAACAATAACATTACAATTTTAAATATTGATAAAGTATTTATAAATGTTGTCATATCAGGTTTAATTAATTTTTTAATATAAAAATGGTTAGACTAAAATATTAACATTTAAGAATTTTTTGTCGTATTTAAAATTGTCGTGTTAACATATACTGTCAATGAAAATAACGATGTTAGGCCGGTTAGAAGACTAAAAACAATTCATAAAATCAAGGAAGCAAAAGAAAATCTTAAGTGAAGTTAAAGGATGAAATTTGCACTTTGTCTTACTTTTTTAGGCACAAGAAATAAACACATTGTTCTGATATTTCAAAACAACTAAGAATATCCATATTCATTTTGCCTTGCACTCATTCATTTTGTTCAAAATTTTAATAGAAAAATATATCTTTTTATAATTTTTAAAGCAAGATAAAATAATGGTTTCATAGGTCTTTAATTATAGTAATATATGACATGACATTTCTATAATTTTATATTTAGAGATGTTTATGTATTTAAGAAAAAAGAAGAAGATATCATATTTGAAGTTTAAAACAATTTCATGGCCATAATTTATTTTATCATTTATGCTATATAATTTATTTTATATTTAATTTAGTCCCTTAATGTCATAATGTTGGAGAAAAAACAATGTTTTTCTTTGGAATTAGGGCCAAAAATATGGTATCTAACAGTATAATACTGATCAGACAGTTAATATTGGCAAGAAAAAATTATCAGAAATTTAATATATTAAATGACAGGTTAAAATGGAATTAATATAAGAGAAGGAAAACATTAAAAAGAAAGCATGAAACCAAATTATAAATAAATAAAATAGACTCACAAAAGAACCAATACATATACAACGAATATATATATATATATATATATATTTTCTTTTCAACTATATAATGTATTAACAATAAAAATAAACGATATCTCAATTAAAAGGTATAAATTTTTATAAACTATAAACATCACCTCGTGAAAGATATATCACATTATTTCTTTTAAATATACACCATATATTTATTAATTGAAAAAAAAGAAAAAGAATACAGATGCATTAATGTCACCAATGAGAGACAGGGAGCCAAGTGTGAACAAGTGAAGTTATACTATAGAGACATTGACTTTGAAGTGATATATCTCATTTTTGTATAAGCCTTGATGGTGCCTCTTCCTCCTGCTCCTGGTATACTCACCACACAATTCTTCAAAATTAAAACTCATAATTGACAATACTTGATTGGTCGATTTCATGATGATGTAACTCATCATGGGCAAAAAAATAAAAATAAAAATAAAAATAAAGATGTAGCCATGGTATTAAAATCCAACTTGAACTAACTGATTAGCCTAGTAAACCGTTAAACAGTTCTAAAGTCATCAATCAGGCCAAGAGTTTGGGATGTGTTGACCAAATTAGAATTGATACTTTACTCTCCTCACTAAACCCAGAAATATATTGTTGAGTTAAAAGAAAAAAAAAATAGTAATCCATTATATTTGTGTTATGTAACTCATTGACCCCACCCCCCCCCCCCCAAAAAAAAAAAAAAAAAAAAAAAAAGATATAGTCATGTAACATCCAATTTTACATGCATTTTGCTGTCCTTGATTGACTTGAGAAAATATATTTTATTAGTCAATAGATGATTGATTTTTCTTATTTATATTTGGTTAAATAACAACGGTCACTAGGCTTTCTTTTCTTCTACCCCATCACTATATTGCACATGAAAGTTACTAAAGACTTGCACTATGCTATAAAGAGTGGGAATTGAGCCTATGCTAGGGTTTGCGGCGAGTTACCATTGGACTCCATGACGGTGACCTGAGGGACTCCGTCGCCCACTGCGGCGGAGGTTGAAGAGTGGATCCTGGTTTGTGCTGTTCAAATCGAGATTTAGCAAGCAAATTGAGAGTGCTGGAGCATTGAACGGAGGTTGTGGAAAATCGAATTCGGAGGAGAAGTGAAAAGTAAGAGATCGGAGTAAGAGGAAGGTCAGGAAGGAAGAAGGTAATTTCTCAAGAGAGCATGGAAGATTGGATGGGGGAAGAAGTTCCAAAGTCGGGACAGTCTTAATACAAGGAGTCGTTGTTGAGGAACTTGATGCTAGCTTGGTACGATCTAGATAGTCTTAATAGATAAGAATCGTCATAAAAAGCATTTTTTGTAGTAGTAATATCATAGGTTTTTAAATATGCTTAAAAAGTTCTTTGTCCCAAAAAAAAAAAAAAAAAAAAAAAAAAAATGCTTGAAAGTTTACTTATGACCATTATTTACCTATTATATATAGCTTTAAAGACATGAGTCAAATATGTCTATTCAAAGGATTACAGTTTAAGTATGTTTTTAAAAATGTTTGAGCATATAACAGACTTTTGAAAATTTAAACTTGAGCCTAAAAAATGCATATTCAAGTTCATGTTCATGTTTAGGTTTGGGCCTATTTGACTAAAGTCTAATACATTTTCACCCTACTTACATATGTGTAATGCTGGGATGTATTTTGAACTATTTGTTTGGAGGAGGGGGATTCAATCAGTTATATTTGCAATAAAAACATATAAAGACCACCAAAATATGAGTTTAAAATGGTTCCTCGTAATGGCTTCAAGGAATATTCTGGAATTTATTTATTTTTTTGTTAAATGACCTGATTGCCCTTAGTAAAATCAGTTGCCACAACCTTAATTGTCATTATTTTATAACTTAAAGCTATTACCTGTTAAAGGAAAAATAACAAGAAAATACCTCTTGAACTTTACAATTCCAAATCAATAATTTTCTATTAAAATGAGTTGTTACTTCACTATTACAGAATTATGTCTATTTTATGCTCCATATTTAACGGTTTTCATGAAACGTTAAATATAAATAGGAAGAATAATGGGAAAGAAATACATAATAATTATTTAAAACAACTATATGACGGTTGTTTATCAAAACACTGTGAAACTTATATATTTGAAAGTTTTTCAAAATAAATCGTCAAATATATGACTTTAAAATCCCTTTATCAACTATATTCTCATGATTTCAAAATTCCTACCATTTCTCCACTCACTCGTCAAATAGCTCCAACCACTCTTTTTTGACATCCCCATTGTTATTTCCATCTCTATTGTTGTCGAAATCGTGATTTTCCTCCTTCTATGAAGATGTTTGTGGCTTGTTTTGGGTTTTGGGTTTCATGTTTTTTGAAGCTCTACAAGTTTCACGTCGATTTTCATAAAGGTGAGAAATTTTTGCCCTTTAGTAGAGTTAATAATGCGAAATTGATGCTCTATGCTTGTGGGATGGGTTGTGGGTTTAGGGTTCTTTAAAACTAAAGATTGATTTTACTATCTTTGAAACTGAAGATTGCTCTTATTAGAATTTCAATTCCTTTTCCTTTGTAATTTCCTTTGTTTGGTTTCTGTGGTTTGCTTTTGTTGCTATCTCCTGTGACATGAATCAAAGAGTAAGTAGGACATGATTGTTCATCTCCTTTTTCAGTTGTGATATTTCGTTTTGAACTTGAGAAGGAAATGGTTTGGTTTACTTTTGATTAATATGTATTATATTTACATAATGTTTCACTGGAATTTTTACATGAGGCGTGATATTGATAGGGTGCTTGGAAGTTATGTTTAGTAACTTAGGAATTAGGATGCTTGTCCTATGAATTAATTTTGAGTGCCTTTAAGGTGTGTTTGATGAAATTCTCCAATAAAGCTCCTTCAACTATGTGTTTGCATAATATTTTGAAGGTGAGAATGACTTAGATACTATTTGAATCAATTATGATTTATGCTTGTTCAAGGAAACTTTATGTAAATTATAATACAAGAGGACATGTTCTTTTTATTTATATGTTCAATGTGAAAGAAGAAGAAGAAGAGTTAAATTTTAATTTTGGAAATTTGTTATAGATTAATATGTTGGCATATGATATCAATGGTGGCTCAACTGCTCAAGTAGTGAGAGTCCTAACCAAATTTCACTATTCAAGAATGTTAGACATAGGCAATAAGGTAGATTTTGTGGAGATAAAAGTGAGGGAACTAGCAGATATGTGCATCATAAGGGCACCAAAGAAGAAGGACATTTTTTTCTTGGTGTCATACTGGTCAGGGGTAAATATACTACTTCATTAAATTGTTTGTTAATTAATTAGTTTTGTTTTCATTATGTTAATGTACTTAGGGGTCATTGGCTCCTCATCATGCTAAATCCCTTCAAGTAAAGGATTTGGTACTTTGATTCGATTCATGTAGTCGAGGTTTTCAATAAGTTGATGAATTTTAATTTGATAATTTAATTTCTTATTTTCCTGTCAAAGTTCATTATAAAATTGGTGCTTTAATTTCTTATTGTGATCTTGTCAGAGTTGTTTACTATTACACCATGGACAAAGACCTTGGCTACCAAGCGTTACATGACAAAGGCATTGCATCGGCTTACAAAAGGAAAAGACTAACGGAATTCACCAATACTTGCCGTTTTGTGTTAGACTTGTTAGAGTTGGTTTTTTGTGTTAGACTAATACATTTTATTTGTTTGTTTATAGTGTCGTGGCAACTAGATAAGAGCTCTTATTATAGGTGCTATGTCATGAAGTTAATGAGAGACATAGTCACACAGAATCCCGGCTCAATTAGTACTAAGGTATGTATATATATGCATGTATGTGTGTTAGAGTTAAATTAAAAGTCAAGTCATATATATTTTAACATACTTGTTTTTGCATGCAATACTTTGAGGATAATTATTGTGAGCAGTATTCGTCCAAAAAAATTGAAAAAGTTATAGAAGAGTTGGCCATGACTGTTTATCGTCAATGGATTGGAGCATAACAAAGTTAGCTATATAGTACTATTTTTTCAAGTGTATGTTAGGTTCTTACTTTAGCTAGTTCAGATTTGGGTTTGGCTTTTGTTTTGATTCCTGCTTTTAGTTTTTGTTTTGTTCTCTTTTGTGTAACTTGTTAAAGTAAATGAATCTATATTATTCCACCATCTAATCCAGCGTACAATGACTGTCTTATATAGGCTCAGACCACACACACCTGTATGGGCCCAATACTAACACAAGAATACAATGCTACTCCACTAATTACATTACTAACTACTAACTAGCACTAATATAACTAATTTGCTTTTAGTTGATAATTTAGATTAGCTTTTGTTTCTATAATGTATAATCTACAGGTAATTGTGTATATGTACTTTTTTTTAATGACAATTTGATATGTCTAATAAAAAAAGTACATATACACAATTACCTGTAGTGAACTTGACAATTTGATATGTCTAATTGGATTCTGTAATGTACATACTTTTTGATGACTGGAGTGAACTTATTTAATTTATGTATATGTATAGGTATATTTGTATTTAATATGCATAGGGGCTTATAAAAAATGAACCCCAATTTTTTTTATAGAAAAATTTGTCCACAATACTTCACGGTTATTCTCTAATAACCGTTATATATTGACATATATATCAAGGTTTTTTCAAACAACAATTAAGTATATACATATATTTTATGGTTAATTTTCAACAATTGTCAAATATACACCTTACTGATGACTAATACTATTGACGAATACTTAACCGTTTATCAAATGAACTGTAATGTATTTGGTGATATATTTCACGATTTTTAGTGGATAACCGTTCAATATAGTTTGTCATATGTAACATTCACTAATTAAAAACTATGAAATATAAAGCCCTATACATAACGATTGTATTTAAATAACCGTAAAATACATTACCCAATATTTAATGATTAACCCTTCATTTTTAGGTTCAACTGGCGAAGGGGTCTGACTTTCTCACCAAAAGGGAGGGGGTTCGATCCTGGAGTTGGTCATGCGCAGGGGGAGGTGTCCTAGGGGTTTAGGAAGCAGTGGAAACATTGGGAAGATATGGAGGTATATGTACTCTCTAACCCAGTATACCCTATGGACTGGAGTTCTAAACGCCCTATCCTTAGATTGTGGGTGAGCCAACCCCTTTCCTAAAATTTTAATATAAAGAAAATATTTAATGATTAAAAACTGTTAAATATAAATATTTGGCACTCAATATTTAACCGTTAAATATAGGTAAAAATAACAATAAAATATAGACAATTATGTAGTAGTGATTGCTATACTCTATCTATACTCTTATGAGCAATAAGATTGAGATTGAGGAGTCTCATGCCAGTCCTGCTCTGAATTTTAAAATAACTAGTCCATTTGGAGATCATGATTTGGAATTCACATATTTGAGGAGCCTCCATTTACTTTTTGAACGTAAGATTTTAGGTTTTTTTTTTTTTCCCCCCTCTTCTCTTTTAAATTAATAAAGGGAAGAAAAAAAGTTGGGAGACATTCCCAGGTTCCCACTAGGTCCCTACCCCATAGTGAGAAACCACATAAAAGTTCCAAAATAAAATTTTAATTATCACTCGTAATAAGTAACAATATGTACAAAATATTACAGGACGACATGTATATGGAACCTCTTAATAATTAAATTCATGAGACTTTTGTATGATTCCTTGCAAATAGTGTGATGTGATTCGAAACACATCTATCTTGTGTACTTTGTTTTAAATTCACCTTGTTTGACGCCGCCCCCCAAAAAAACAAAAGTTTGGGTCTTAATATATAAGATAGAATATACTTTTAGTCTTTTAAATTTACATGAGATATATTTTTAATCCTTTAGCTTCATAAAGTATATTTTTAGTCCTATAATTCTAACACCGCTAATTTTACTAACAAAAAATGCAACTTTAGATTTTAACGGTGTAAATTTAAGTGATAATTGTGTAATTAAATGACATTAGGCTCAAATTTAAAATATGGGTAAATTGAAGAATATATAAAATTTGTGTAATCAAATGCTATTAGTCATCCTTACGGAGTGGGTTCCAAGTATTCTACCCTTTGGATCAGTGGTGAGCTTAACTCCTCTCCTAAAATTTATGTATTAAAAATAAAAAAGATATTAGTCATCACTTGAGTTCGCTGCCTCGGTATTTTCCATTACCAACATTAACGGTGTTAGAATTTTAGGACCAAAGGTATATTTTTATGAAGTTCAGACAAAAATTATATTTAGCCCAATATATATTAGAATTCCTTTTTTTAAAAAAATAAAATAAAATAAAGAATGTGACTCATTTTTCATAATCACAATAAAGATAGCATTTTTAAAGTGTAATAACCTTTAAGTTTCTCTGCCAAAAAAAAAAAAAAAAAAAACCCTTTAAGTGTCATTTTTGTTATTTTTCCACCCCATCATTTTCCCATCACACGCATTCGAAACAAGTAGCAATGGTTGGACTAAACATGATAACCAATCGAATGGGACCCATTCCAATGAGGATCAAATGGCATATAATGACCTTTTATGCATGCTATATAAGAAAGTGACTTTTTTTCATTTTAAATTATCCTTTTGTCTGCTCCCCGTTAAATTCTTTGAATAATACCATAATCGGCAAAATTAAAGCTTTAGGAACGGCGGAAAAGTTCAGAGGAAAAAAAATAATAAGAGGACAAAAAGCAGAAGGTTTTTCCTCCTTTTTATGTTTCTTTTTATTACTTATGGTTTAATTGGGGAAACACCATTTAAAATGTTGAAAACATATTTTTAGATCTTGTATTTTTTTTTAAAAAAAAATCAATTATTATTTGTTTTCTCTTAGTTTTGTCCTTGACTTCATTTGATTTCTCTTTATATTTTTTTTATAAAACTTCTTTTTATGTTTTAAACTTCATTTCATAGTTTATTTTATCCCTAATTTTATCTGGTTTTAATTATGTTATTGGTCTCTCTTGCCCTAAATATTTGAGCTAATTAAAAGGTATTAAATGTAATATCTCACTCCATTTTACTTTTAAATTATTGATAATTTTCTCCAAACTATCTCAATTAATTACGCATATTACAAGAATTTTTCACCAAATAGTAGTCAATACAAATTATAAAATAGTGTGTTTCAGGAAAATCAACATACATTTTCTTATAAATAACTAACCTAATGAATTTTCTTAATATCTACTCCTTCAATTTTAAATGTAAAATATATTTATCTAATTTGGAAAGATTAAATAAATTCAATTAACTACTTAATTGTGTTACATGTGAGAAAGTCTTTCTATAACATTAGATCAATATATATCAATTTATAACTGAGACAATTTATTTAGAGAAAAATGAAAAATAAAAATGGAAAAAATTGCTCATTTTAGGACCAAAATTCACTTTTAAATTAATTAAGTCCTATATTTAGGATTGAGGGGTACAAATTATACACCCTCTTATTCATTTTTATAAGAGCTTGATATCCAAATTATACGGTTTAGAAAAACATATAAAATTGGTTAAAAGTAATAAATGGGTAAGAATGAACTTTTTTTTTTTTTTCAAGTATACTCTTATTTGTAAGGAACAAGAAAAAAGAGAAAAAAATAGTAATAATAGAAAGTATGAAAAAAAAGATAATTAAAATAATTTAAAAAATGATAAAAACACGTTAAATATTCAAATAATTTCAAATGTGATGTTAAATAAGATCAACTCAATTTAAATTTCAGGTTGTTTCGGGTTCTGAGTAGTTTTTGTCTTTTGTTGATAAAAAAAATTTCAAAGGAAGTTGTGATGTTAAATAAGATCTAAAGTCGTGGGTTGAATTTAAATTTTAGGTTGTTTCAGGTTCTGAGTAGTTTTTGAACCCTCCAAAACTTTTGTTATATAAAAAAAAAAAAAAGATAAAGAAAAGATGAAACGTAAAAGACAAGAGAAGATAATTCAAGTTAACCTGGGAAACGCGTGGAATCACTTCTGTGATTCTTTTTCCGGAGCTTCTTTTGACCTTTTCCTCTCATGCTTTCACTGTTTCACACTTGTCATCATTGTGGAGTTCCTTAATTAAAAATATTTTTATGGCATCATCCGCCCATCAATCTTCATATATATACTAGTATATATATATATATATATATAATAAAATGGATTGTGTACGTCTGATGAAGAATATGACTATTGAACCTCCAAATATTTGTTCTAGTGATGAAGATTATTGGGAAAATCTATATGGGGGTCCTTTTAAGATGAAGAAAATCTCAAAAAGGTCCCGGGACCCTTTTTGGCATCTAAATTGACGTCACCGACAACCTTATACGTCGACGGATGTTGAGATGCCAAAAAAAGGCCCGGGGCCTTTTCTCGAGATTTTGATGACCCTTTTTGGATTTTTTTTACTTAAAAGGGCCCCTATATAGATTTTCTCAAGATTATTTAACTATTTAAACATGAGGTACATAGGATGGAAAAAATGATTTTTGGAAAGCTGTCCTCATTTAAATTAAAAGATACTTAAATATAAGGGTGAAGGAGCGATTTTGCCAAACAACTATTAGTCCAGAAGCGCCCTAGCCAAATAACTTTTAAAGAGACCAAAAAGGCTAAAAAACAATTGAATTTCTAAAAAAAATACAACACCGTCGAGATCCCACTAACTTCCGTCTCGCCACGTGGGATTATGAAATGGGTGAAGGACCAATTTTGCCAACCAACTATTAAGCGGGAGTGGTTTTGCCAAATAACTTTTAATGAGACCAAAAAGGCCAAAAAACAATTGAATTTCTAAAAAAAATACAACACCGTCGAGATCCACTAACTTCCGTCTGCCACGTGGGATTATGAAATTCATTTGGTCGCTTATGTTTTTTGGTCAATGCCCAGTGGCTTTTTGCAATTTTTTCTTAATGAATCCCAATTTTTTATCAGGCATGGACAAAACCAGCTTATGACCTTCAGCTGGGGGCGCCGCGACAAAAATGTGCAAACCTTCACGCCTTCATCGCTGGGGCCTTCTCACCGAGACCTTCAACCCTTGAGAACGAGACCTTCTTCTTCTTCCTCCACGGTCGGAATAGCCCGGAATACAAACGGGAAATTCATGAATATTCGGGTTAAAAGGAAAATCTATTGATTTCTTCTCTCCTGGTTGTGGTGGTTGCAAAGCCCTTCATCCGCAGGTATTTTCATTCTTAATGTTCGATCCATAGATCATCCCGAGATCTTTTGATTTTCCTTTTAACCCCAATATTCATGAATTTCGTTTGTATTCGGGCTATTCCGACCGTGGAGGAAGAAGAAGAAGGTCTCGCTCTTAAGGGTCGAAGGTCTCGGTGAGAAGATCCCAGCGATGAAGGCGTGAAGGTCTGCACATTTTTCTGCGGCGCCCCCAAACCGAAGGTCATAAGCCGGTTTTGTCCATGCCTCGATAAAAAATTGGGATTCATTAAAAAAAATTGCAAAAAAGCACCGGGCATTGACCAAAAAACATAAGGGACCACCTGAATTTCATAATCCCACGTGCGCACAAGTTAGTGGGATCCGACGATTTGTTGTATTTTTTTTAGAAATTCAATTGTTTTTTGGCCTTTTTGGTCTCTTTAAAAGTTATTTGGCAAAACCGCTCCCGCTTAATAGTTGGTTGGCAAAATTGGTCCTTCACCCATTTCATAATCCCACGTGGCGCACAGGGGTTAGTGGGATATGATAGTGTTGTATTTTTTTAGAAATTCAATTGTTTTTTGGCCTTTTTGGTCTCTTTAAAAGTTATTTGGCTAGGGCGCTCCGGACTAATAGTTGTTTGGCAAAATCGCACCTTCACCCTAAATATAAATATAAGTGGATAATACTATACATCATACGCTACATCCATATATAATAGACATGCATTGGTTCTAATAAATGAGGTTTTTGACCACACTTCTCAAGTTGGAAAATGTGCAAATGCATAAAATGTCTTTAAGAGAATTACTTCTAAATGTATAATTAGACTCAATAATGGTAGAATCTAACTCATCAAGATAAGCATATCAATATATATTTATATGACCATACTCCAACAACCAAAAAAAATGTATTTAAAATTGGACAGAATAAATATTTCAAACCACAAGTGTTCCTCCCTTCCTTAGTGTAGAACATAATTATAATGGTGATATTGGCCTTAAATATAAGATCTATTTTCTATCACTACTACAAAATTATGATATATGACAGTTATTATCTATCATAAATCATGATTTCAAACCATCATATATGCTGGTGCTATATATGCTCGACGTAGATACATTACAGTTCTGAATCATGATTTATTCAGTATATATTATAATGGTTCTAATATAACGCCTATCATATAGAGGCTTGGTGAGGTAATAATATGTGCAATGTTATGAAAATAAATAACAGTTTATGTGAACAACCATCATAATATATGATAATTGTTGCGAAATATATAACAGTCCCATTTTAACAATCATTATTTATTCGGTAACATACATAACGAGTTTTATTGAAGAACCGTGACTTTTAATAATAATAAATAGCGGTCTCACATAGAACCATTATTTATTTAGTAACATAAATAGTGATTTGTAAATAAAAATTGTGAACATTTATAATACATGACGGTTTTATATAATAACTATGATGTATCGATGTAAGACTCTTCAAGTGAGAGTTTCTAAGCTAGTTGGACTCATCTATATATAATAGAATAGTAGCTCCCACGACGAGTTGCTAAGAAATTTAGGATGGCTCAAGATATCACATGCTTTGTGGGAATAATCAATAGCAATTGTTGACGTATATATATGATAATGTAATTGATGACTTATAATTGTGTCTCTTCATAAGAATTAAGCCTAGAAAGCAAATGTATATGGGAAAAAAAAATATCCTTATCAAAAAACGGCGTAGGGGTATGCAAATCCTTGAGCAACTCAAGGGTTTGCATACCTCTTGTGCCCTTTCTTATAGGGATATTCATTTTTTTTTTCAATCTACCTATTCTTTCTTAGCTTAATTACTTAAGAGATACAAGGTACAGGTGAACACTTATATAGGTTAAGAGTACGATTGATTTTAGGTACAAAGCCTAAAAAATATTGATTTGTCCCAATTTGCATGGCTACTCGATGTAGAAAGTATACTCTATTATAGATCGATACCAAGTAACTCATAAACTCTCACATAGAAAAGTCTATGACTGATTTAACATTGTCAAATTCCAGAGCTTTGACTTGTGCCACCTGCTCAATAGAAAAATAAGAGAGGAACCTTCAATCAGAGTAATAATAGGTTTACCAAAAAATATGACTTCACAAAAGCAATTTAATATAACTTTGAATGTTTTTATCGCGTCATGACTTGACAAAGCTGGTATTCGCTTTATCATGTATGACTTTTGGTACAAATAACTAGTTTATTCATTATATCCATATTGATCGTTTGGAAGTAACTTCTGCAAATATGGATATTTCCAAAAAAGGAGAGGTATTCTCTTAGGGATCCATATCTCTAGAAGTTACTTCAAAAAGAACAATAGGGTAGGAATCTTCAATCAAAGTAAGGGGTTGACAACTTCATGTAACAAGAAAGGAACCTATGATCGAGAAATAATAGGTTTTCAAAAAAAAAAAAAGCATACCTTCAAAAAAGCAATTTTATGTCACAGTGAATGCTTTTATCATCACCAAAGGAGTGGCCTTAATCGTCTACGAGTATATATGAATCATTGAGGCCAATCCCATACTTATCAAGAATAAGATTGGCCTTCCCGTTCATATTCGATAAATATTCAACCAATCTCCTCACAACATGGTTAATGAACTTTACATGACGCATTATTGCCTCCACATGAGGGAGCAAAGGATGTGGAGGCAAAGGCAGAGACAGAGGAGGAAAAGGAGGTAGAGGTTGTGGCAGAGGAGCACAAAGAGGAGAAAGAGGTGGAGGAGGAGGATGACGTCATGGATTTTCTAACAAGTTTACATTAGGGCATTTCATCTTAGCAATTGAGAGAACAGAGGAGAACAATGAAGAAATGGGACAAAAAACAATGGAAATGGAGAGTTTAAATAGATAGAAAGTGTCAAGTTTGAGCCAACATTGCATGCGTTGGAAGTTGAAGAGGAGCAATCCTGCGCAATGGTGGGTAATGACGGAGTACTTGGTTACCGTGTTTGATCATTGGAGAATGAAGAAGTATGCATGTATTACCGTCGGTGATGGGAAGGGGAAAGGTTTCGAACGTTAGTTGACGTTAGTTAAAATAAAAGGGAACTTCATTCTCGCACAGTCGAAGCATCATGACGTTTGTTGTTTCATGACATTTTTTGCATGATAACCATCATTCTCATGAGACAATATATGATAGTTACTAATTACAACATTTATGTATTTGCATGGTATTCTAATAAGTGACGGGTTTTACTTAATAACCGTAATGTATTTGACCTATTTTTTTTTTTTTTTAATTTTGGTGGTTGATTATGCAACCACAATTTTGGGAACAAAATAAAAAAAATGTAAATAAACAAACTACAAATAAAAAGTTCGAAAGATGTTTTAAGAATCTTGTGCATCATCAGATTCTTTCTTCTCTAGTAACTTGCCACTTTCTTGTTAAAAAAGCGAATAAGAGTGACTGATCCATGTGTCCTAACTCTCGCGATGATTGGATTTGCGAAACTTGTGAGTATGAGAATGAAATCGTATCATTCTCAAATGAAAAGTTTCGCAAATCCAATAATGTGAATTCCAATATTGACAAACCAGAGAGAATACCATGATGAAGGAGGAAAAGCTTGTGGACGAATGTTTAGGATTTCGCAAGTTATCGAGCAAAACATGCGTGTCCCCGTAAATTGGTCTCCATGGAATTCACAATAATTGAACTTGAAAAACATGTCATAATGAGAATGATGAAATTTCAATGAAACTGTATCATTCTCATGTGACAAGTTTTGAAAATCCAATTTTTGTGAATAGCGTATATTGATAACTAGATTAGAGACAATATCATTTTGAAGAGTGATAATTGAATATTTCATATACTACTTTTTTTCTCTTGATTTATAATTTAGGACTCTTTAGCTAATAAATAATGGCTTTTATACTTATTTGGGCTTTGGGCCTTTTATTATATTTTAGCCATTATTTAATAATAAATTCAGTTTTACATTGCTTCATCATTTTTACCATAACTCTTGAACCGGACATCGGATTTGCCTCATTTTGTCTCATATTTCAGATGATTCGAGAGCTACAATTTTTATGAAGACATGAAGAGCAAATTCGGACAAGAGGGGGTCGATTTTGGAGCTGAAGTCATATGTATTTTTGGGCTCGAATTTTATAATTAAAGCCCATTTTATTTTATTTTCCATTTTGGGCCCGAATTGTGGATTGGAGCCCCATTTCGTTTTGCCATTTTAGGTTAAGTGAGGTAGCAGCCACAAACACATTCTCATTCACGTTTTTAGACATTTTTGAATCAAATACGAAGTTTTATTTTTTCTCATCTGCTCTTCTTCCTACGTTCATCGTGTTCTTCGTGTTCATGATGAACTTCTTCATTTCTCGCTCGATTTTCGTTTCGCATAACCATGACTAGCTAAGCTACCGTGATTGACCCATGGATTGAGGATTCCACTATCCGGAGGACTCGTTCTTAATGGTAACAAATTCGTTTCGTTTTGTAATTTCGGATTCGATTTACTTTCGGATTGGGTGTTAGATTTAACGCCCGGATCGACATTTCCCAAAGACGTAGTTTGAACTAGGTTAAAGTATTATCGTGCGATCGTACGGAGATACGCCACTGATTCGAATAAATTCTGAACGATTGTTCGATTGAGGGAACTCCTCGGGCAAATGCGAGATTTCGGTTTTGAGTCGATCACGAGTTCGGTTATAAATGCTTTTTGTCCGAGGAAGGGAAGTGGTGGAATTCGAAATCCTGGGTTAATCCTCCGTTAATCTTCGTTTAATCTGTTGTTTCGTTTTGTTTCTCGCATATTTTCGTTTTTAATCTCTTGAATCAAAACCCCGATTTTCTTGTTTGTTTTATTGTTTGTTCAAATTAAACTGATGTGAATTCATTGGGAAACGACCCAGGTTACATTATACTGCAAATCCTTTTCTAATCTGGTTATTTTGGGAGATTACGGCAAATCTCTGTCAAAGAGCTTGTGGAGGGAGAGTTATCACAGGGATTTATAGGTGAGTTTAATTATAGATTGATGAAAGTGTACATTAAATCAAAGTACTTGGGGAAAAGTTAGTTGGGTGCCAGATCGTTTGAAAGTTTACATGATAGTTGTTTAGGAAGTACCTTCATTTTGTAATTCAATTAATAATTACAACTATTATGTTTTTGTTTTCGCTGATACAAGAGTAGAAGACAAATCGTTTGTAATTGTTACATGACAATTGTGTCTTAAGAACCGTCATTGTTGTATTTAAAAAGTGACAGTTATCAGCTACATTCGTTATATTTGTGTTACATGACAGGTTGTATATTCTTGTGTGACTTCCGCCTTAACATATAACGTTTATTCATTGTAACCATTATTTATTAAATGTTGTATATGGCATAAATATGAAGTAGGGCATATTTGCTAATCATTTCCTAATTTACCTCTATAGATACTCCTTCAAAATAATTAAGTAATAGTAGAGAAATAAAGAGAATCAAGGAAGATGATTTTGGTGTTTTAGGGGAAAAATGTCTTATTAACGAATTCAATTAACTTTCTTAACCTAACTAAATTAGATAAATAAGGCTTACATTAAAGACCAAAAAGAGTATTAATTGAATTATAATAAATCTTTCCAATTATAAATTATTTCTTACATCAAATGTCGTTTTCCATTGGCTTTAAAATTTAAATTTTAATATTTATTATTCATGATTTGCGAATAATATGACTCATGTACTTATTGCTACCTCTATATTGATGATATTGTTTATATTAATGTTTGATAAAAAATTTATATTAATGGTCCTAATTAGCCGAATTATTACATTTTTTTTAATGAATATGTCGTTACCTATTGGCTAAGAAATCACGTCACAGTTTCGCAGGGTCTTCCATATGTTGGTCTTGAAACTTACTCAAAAGTCACTTTGTATTTGAAAATGGGTGAAGGTGTAAATTTGTTAAATAACTATTACCCAAAGAGTGTCTGGGCCAAATAACTATTAAAGAGACTAAAATTGCCAATCAACAATTAAAAAGTGAAAAAAAAAACTAAATAACTATTAAAAGTAGAAAAAAAAAACCAAATAACTATTAAAAAAAAACAACTATCACAATTAAGTTAAAATGTGAGACACCGGCGTGGGACGGTGCGTAAATACTAGAGAAAAGAGCGGTTAAGCCTTCTTGTTGGAAAAGGAAAACATCAACGAGAGATGGGACCCATGGGAGCATGCATTGCAGAGCAGTTGTCGCTTGTGGCATCGGAGGATGGAATCGGGGTGTAAGATGTGTGCCGTCGAACATTGTGGACTACCGGATGAGTTCAAGAGGGTAAGTGGAATACCCAAAGAACAATAGAAGCTTTGGAAATGCCGACGTCACGACACTATGATACCAATGAAAGACGGAGACACCAAGACAAAATGACGGGGTAATAGTTCGTTGGCGAATCTGCTCCAAATTGTGTTTTTTTTCCACTTTTTAATTGTTGATTGTCAATTTTGGTCCCCTCAACGGTTATTTGCCCCGACGCTCCTTGGGTAATAGTTATTTGGCAAATCGCACCTTGACCCATTGAAAATTATCTTTTTTAAGACTTGAAATGTATTAAAAGATCCCCCCCCGCAAATGTAACGAGTAGATTTCGTTTTAAGTAAGGGTGGTATGCTTGGAACTTGCCGGGCGTATTTAAGTCGTCGCAAAGGATTCTACCCGCCACTCGACGGAATTTCTTCAAGGCGTCCCTCGCGGCTCGTCGCCGCGGGGGCCTCGCCGATCGGTCCCTCCCCCAACTCCGCCCGGGAGGTTCCAAAGACGGAATGAGTGTACTTCCCTAAGAGCAAAGTATATGGGCTAGCTTATCAGTCATAGGCTGAATGTTGATAGCTTCCTGACAGGTTAAAATTAAGTCAACTGTCAGGCCTATTTACTTAAATTTTATTTTGCATATTGTTTTGTATATTTTTTAAATAATAAAATGAAATATCTTTTTTTATAAATTTAAATTATAAAAATACGTTACAAACATAAAGTCATATTAAAATATCAAATTCAAAGTTTTATACATTAGCAATTAAATATAAAACACAAATCATAAGAACAATTGAAAGGGGTGGGTTAAGGGAGGGGGATCACGAGGCAGGGACTAGGAAGGAGGGTGATTTTTGTAGAATTGGTTTGTGTCTGCTACCCTTTTAGCGTCCACTATGTCATTTTCTTCAAAACGGTACAGTTTTGCATCAAAAATAGTGAAGTTTGCTTTTATTTTTTCCTCTCTAATATTTTAGTGTATTGACGGATACTAAAAAGATACTTTAGTGATACTTAATCGATATTCAAAAAATATTTTAGATACTGCTGATACTAAAAAGATACTTTAGGATATTGACTAATACTAAAAAAACTATTTTGAAAAAAAAAAAGAATACTTCAAGATATCGATCGCACTTGACAAAAAAAAAAAATTATATTAGGATTTTGAAAAAATCTTTCGCAGTATTGACTTGTACTAAAAATATACTTCAAGATTTTTTTAAGATCCTAAAATATTTTTTTCAAAATCATGAAGTATTTTGTCGATGGATCATTATCCTAAGTATCTTTTTAGTATCTATCAAGATTCTAACACACACAAAATATATATATATATATATATATATATATATAAACAAAGCTTCATATATATTTTGACGCAAAACTGCACCATTTCTGAAGAAAAGGACCGACGCTAAGGGGTAGCGGACACAAATCAATATTCAAGATCATGAAATATTTTTTCATTACCAGTCAATACTTGAAATATTTTTTCAAGATCATGAAATATTTTGTCAAGATCTTGATCAAGTATTTTGAAATACCTTTTTAATATTGTCAATACCTTGAAATATTAAGTTTTTTTTTTTTAAAAAAAAAAAAAAAAGCAAAGCATCACTATTTTTGACTTAAAACTGCACTGTTTTGAAAAAAAAAAAAAAGGGACGCAGCAGATGCATGCCAATTCCCTTTTTTGTTTGGGTTTTACATTTTAGTATTTTAGAACACGAGTTGGCGGGCTACCTGTTACGACTCTAGGTTATGTGGGTTCTGATTAAAAAGGCCCGCATTAAAACAGGTCAATTTTTCAACACCGACCCCACTAAATTTTTAAGGGTTGGTTGGTTGGGCCCCATATTACGGGCTCTAAAACAAGTTGGGCCCCATATTACGGGCTCTACAAACAAGTTGGACCCCATATTACGGGCTCCACAAACAAATGTACTCTCCCAACAAATGTATCTTTTAACCATAGGGCCTACCACAACTGACACTAAATTGTGTTTTTTAAGCGTCTAGTCAGGGGTTCAATCTCTGACGGTGTATATGGAGATGATATCATGGCCAACACCAAAGCCACTTTGGGAAGTCTATGGTATAAGGAGATTAGTCACTAGTACTAGTAATGAATATCTTAGGCCCACAAAAAAAAGAAGGTATTTTTGGGATATGTCTTATATTAAGGAGGAGAGGGAGTAAATAGTGAGGCTCAAAATTTAATTTTACTTTTCCCAAAAAATTGAAAAATACATTTTTTAATAAAAATTCCTATAATAAATTATAAAAAAGCTAGCAATCATTTTTTAAATAATAATAATTTATATTATGTTTTAATATAAATCAAATTTCATGATAAAGATACAAATAGTTAAAATATAATGTATCATATTTTAACAATATCTTAAATTTATAAGAATTTATCATATATCTTTTTCTAGTTCCTCTTTATATAAAACTGACGTATTACCCTTTCCTTGACCTTGTTTTACCAACTTTAGTCGTGTAACTATTTTCATTTTACACATATGTGATCATTTATCCAAAAAATACTTGTCCTAATTATACCAACTTTTCTTTGAAGAGATTAAGGAAGCTAAATAAGTTATTTAATCATTTCATATATTATGTTTTTTTGGATTATATATTAGTTTATTGATTAAACTAATTAGTTTGAAGAAAAAAATAAAAGTAAAAATACTATAAAGTAATTTAATTTGCTTCCTTAATCTCTCCATAAAAGTCAACTAGCTCTTATAATTAGAACCGGAGGAAGTAATACATTTAAGAAGAAGCACCAATGGTATCATTTATCCAAAAAATACGCAAAGTTTTAATATTTAAATTTGTTTAGTGAGATATAAGGAACAACTTCTTTGACAGTGGAAACTAAACAAATCTCTTTCAAGGTGCTGAACACAAATGGTATTCCTCCTGACTAGAGTATGCATATACACAAAATTTTAAAATCTTAATTGTTCTTAATATAAATGATGAATTTTGAACAATCAATTTTTAATTTCATGAAAGTTCTACAAAAATTTTAGTTTGTAGTTGTGTTGTGAGAGATTGGAATAATGAGTTATTAGTGGAATTTATTTCTTTTGTGGATATGGAAGTATTCACATGCATGACATGACTGAAGCTTTGGCTTGCTTGATAGTTTCACATTTTGAATTTTCAATGCATCTGTTGGATTTTTTTGATGTTCAATATAATATGCATGCATGTATCTTTAATAATACCTAAAGATTAAAGAAAACAAAAGGGTGTCATATGGTCTACTATTTGTTGATATGATGATAAGGATTTTTAAAAATATATAAACCAATGACATTTATCTGAGATATTGAACAAAATAATACTCGTTTCAATTTTTAATATAAAAATAAAATTAGTTAAATAAATTATTTGTAAAAATATGTATTAGTTTTTCTAAAATATCCCCTTTTACCATTTATATAAAAATATTCCTATTAATTGTACACATTAATATGTATAATTAATAGAAATAATCTTAAAAAGAATACTTTTTTCAAATATTCGCATAGATATTAGTTTTAGAATTTGGTTGGAGATCTTAGCACCAATTTTTTTTTTTTTTTTTTTTTTTTTTTTATATAGAAATTTTAGGAAAGGGGTTGGGCTCACCTACGCCCAAAAAGGCAGGCGCTGAGCTTGAGCCCAGGTTAAGTAGGGTATCTTGAGTTAGAGAATGCACATGCCTTCACCTCTTCCAAGCGTTTCCATTACTTCGTAGATCCCTAAGATGCTTCCTCTAACGCCTTGACCAACTCCACAGTTGAACCCCCTCCCTTTTGGTGAGAAAGTCTAACCCATTTGCTAGTTGAACCAAAAAACGAGAAGTATCTTAGCACCAAATTGATGCAAGGAGGTGAAGTTATAATCCGAAAACATTTGTAAAATAACGAGTTCACATAGCATGCTTATAATTACATGCTTATTACATGTTTATACCTCTAATTAGAGGTATAAGCATATTTTTTTAATTTTTTATATATATTGTATTTGTTTAGATTTAAATTATATCTTTGTTTTTCGAGATGTTTTTTGTATCCAGATTATCTCAAATTAATTAATTTCCATAATACCGGTGTTATAAACAAATACGTAAATGGAAATTAATTAATTTGAGATACTTGGGTGCCAAAATATCTCGAAAAGCAACATATAATTTATGTTAGTTCTCAATGTGTTTTGATGATGATTGGAACAATTGTAAAACCATAAAAGCCAAATTGTTCAGTTTTCTCTTGCAAAAATCGAACTCTTTACTGTCAAGGGAAAACTCGAGTTTTGGCTTGTCTGAGGAAAATATGTCCAAAGGTAAACCTGCCAGTTTTGGCGAAAACTGCCAGTTTTTCAGTTTTCATGAAAAACATGAAAACTCGAGTTTTGGGAGCAAAACTCGAGTTTTGGTTTGGCCGAGAGCCTTTGAATTTTCCAAGTCTCAAAACCTCCGGTTTTCAAATAGCACCGCCGTTTTGAACTATTCAAAGAATTTCTCATATTTTGTGAAATAGTTCAAAACTCGAGTTTTGGGGTCAAAACTCGAGTTTTGATATGTTACTCGTGCACTGATTTGCAACATATGAAAATCGCGGTTTTGAGCCAAAACCTCCAGTTTTCAGTTTTCTCAGTTTTTATTAAGTTTTCATTGAACATATGAAAACTCGAGTTTTGGGAGCAAAACTCGAGTTTTGGTCCGGGCAGAGCACTCAAGTTTTCACAATTGCAAAACCGCGCGGTTTTGATATGTTCTGTGGTTTCGAGTTTTCATGTTATAAGTGGAAACTCGAGTTTGGGAAGACAAACTCGAGTTTCGAGCAACCCGAGAGCATCGTATTTTCTTGATTTGAAAACCTCCAGTTTTGGATGAAAACCTCGGTTTTGATGTTTTGGACTAAAACTACATTTTCATATCAATAGTCCAAAACTCGAGTTTTGGGCAAAACTCGAGTTTTGAGTTTTTCATCGAAGACTGGTTTGAAGCATAAATCGCGATGTTGCTCTCGGAAGAAGCAAACTCGAGTTTGGATTTTGAAACTCGAGTTTGGTCTTGTGTGATTGAAAACTCAAGTTTTGAAGAACAAAACTCGAGTTTTGGTCGGCCGATTTTGAAATTTGATTTACACGATTTTTGAAATCATTCTTGTTTAATCTTAATACTTTCCAGGATTATTCTCTACTATTCTTAGCTATGATTAATGACTTTATTAGTGAATTTCAGATGGTTTAGAGAATGATTTTGAAGTGATAAAGCAAAAAGGTGGTTGAGAACATTAAATGCACTGATCAGAAAGTTGCACAACTTTGGCTAATCCACCGCACACGTCTACAAAGCATTTAAGAATGTTATCTACAACTAGCTACCGCATCTCCAACGGATTAATTCGCGAGGAAGGTCAACACAGATTACTTGGCCAAATTTGGTTTAAGAGAATATTGGAGAGAGAAAGTGCCTAAGCCATCTCCTAACACCTGGGAGAACATCTCCAACGGATCTATTTGGAAAGCAACGGTCATTTAATGATCTCTCGAGTATAAATAGAGTTGCATTCAAGCCTTTCCAATTGACACACCTACGAAGACGAAAATCATTCTAGTCTCATATTTATTTCTTCGGTTTTTATCTCGTGGTAGTATCTTGTGATACATTGAACTTCGAGTGATTATCATTATCGACTCTTAGAGAGAGTTTGTTTCCTTGTATATCATTCATTGTAACAATCTCGGGTCGGGGACTTGGAGATTGGGAAAATCGAAGTACAACTTGTAAAGGGGAGTGTGTCCTAGGTTGAGGAGCATCCTTGGTTTACGTAGTGTGTATCCGATTGTAATCGAAAAGTACAACTTATAAGGGGGAGTTAGTCCTAGGGAGAGGATAACTCTTGAGTACGTAGTGTGTATATCGATTGTTTACAATTACTGACTTGTAAGGGGAGTGAGTCCTAGGGAGAGGATCATCCCGAGTACGAGTGTGTAATTGTAATTGAGTGATAGTGGAAAATCAGTGTTTGGGGATTGGACGTAGGTCAAAGAGTTGGACCGAACCAAGATAAATCCTTGTGTCCAGCCTTCTTCTTCCTCACTAATTTACCTCTGTTTTCATTGCTTCAAAAAAAGCATTTTCTCGAAAAGTTTTAAAATACCCAATTCACCCCCCCTCTGGGTATATACTCCACTTACAATTTAAATCTAAACAAATACAATATATAAAAAAATTAAAAAAAATATGCTTATACCTCTAATTAGAGGTATAAGCATGTAATAAGCATGTAATTATAAGCATGCCATGTGAACCCATAACATTTGTAAAATAACATTATATAGAAAACCCAAGACATAAGAATGACTATTTTGGGGAAATTGAGAGCGGAAATATGTGCTTAATATTTGTCTCATGTGTCAACTTGGATAAGAGGGGCAATATGCAAGACCATGAAGCATTGTCAACTGAAAAGGACAACACAACCTCTTTAGTTTAATCCCAATTTGGATAGGAGGAAAAGTATAAAGGAAAGAAAACTGATGTGGACTCGATAGGAATTATTCTCAGAAAACCTAAAAATTACAAATTGGTTAGTAAATAATGAATAAAAGAAAAATAGTGATTCTGAAACTAAAAATCCAATGAGTGAGAGGAGAAAAGTGGGAGGAAGGAAAAAGAGGAGAGAAAATGAGAGGTGGGACCCATCACATTTTCCCACCAACTTTCCTCTCTAAATATGAAGAGATTTTAGAAAGACAACTTTTGGAAAAAACACTATAAGCTCCTAAGGAAAAAAAATGTAATCACTAAACAAATCTCATAATAAATTAGTAGCATGGAATAACAAGTTCTAGTGCAAAAAATGACAATAGATCTATGCACCTATTGGGATTTTTAATAACTATATTCATTTCTTAAGATTGCACAGTGATTCTCCAAAATTTTTAATGAGAATGAATAGATGAAAAATACAAGGTAGAGAAAACTTAGCGTTGTCAAAATTCATCAAGTAACATATGTCTGGTAAACTTAACACCGGTTTTATTCTTTTCTTCTTTTATAATATTTATAGTTATTTTTACACATAAAAAAAAACTGGTTACTTTTACATTTTTAATATAAGTCAATGGCTATTTAGCACCTGAACTCTATTTTTAAACATATATCATTTGAATTTTTTCTGTTCAATTTTGTTATTATTTTTTTATATTATACAAAAATGAAATATTTGTGTGTGTGTGTGTATAATTTTTATTTGTATATAATTTTCTTATAAACGACTAATAAATCAGCATATAAGGGTATTATTATCATTGTGACATTTTGCTCATTTTCTTTCTTCCATATTTTTTCTCCTCAATCCAAATAGGAAGGGTACGTAATAACATTATCTCTTTAGTTTTCTTTACTCTCTGTTTTACCTCTATCCCTTTTGTTCTTTCTTTCAAACGGAGCATAAAAGCATGACGATGAGATTATTATTTTTATTTTTATATTAAAATTTTAGAAAAGGGGTTGATTTTACCCACAATCCAAAGCAAAAGCGCTTGGAGCTCGGTCAGAAAGATATCTTTTGGGTTAGAGAAGTACACGCCTCCACCTCTTCCCAGCGTTTTCACTGCTTCCTAGACCCTTAGGATGCCTCTCCCAGCACTTTGACCAACTCCAAGATCAAACCCCCTTCCTTTTTGGTGAGAAAATCTGCCCTTTTTACCAGTTGAACTCAAGGATGAAGGGTTGACGATGAGATTTTTTTTTTTTTGATATTTTTTTTTTCTTTTGATAAAATTGAGGATGAGATGTTTTTTTTTTTTTTTTTTTTTTGGCTATAAATGATGGCTTAAAAGCCTACAAGATAGAAATAAATTACACGAAAGGGGAATTAAATCCCAAACACTCTTGGTCTACCCAAGTTCTCAAACTAGCAGGACACTCCTTCAGGATAACAGAATCAGAAATGGCCCTCTTGGCCAAGGCATCTGCAATTCTATTCAAATCCCTAGAAATAACTCTAACATTCACCTGCCACTTCAAGGCCAAAGCAATTCCCCGACCTTTAACACTAGATTACTATAGGAAGTCTAAGACAAATCCAGAATCATATTAACTACACAATTAGCATCCAACTCCAGAATAATCTTTTTGAAGCCTAAATCCCAGACAAGCTGCAACCCCTCAATAATAGCCCATTCTTCCGCCGAAATGGCGTCACAGTCACCAATAGACCTAGTAAAACCCACCATCCAGTCACCCAACCAATCAAGGACCACTCCTCCGCACCCAGCTCTCGCTGATTGGAGCGCACTAGCCCCATCAACATTCAGCTTCAACCAACCAAAAGGCGGTTTCTCCCAATTAGATCTCTCGCTGATTGACGATGAGATGTTGTCAATTAGAAAAGCATGCAACTTTGCTAGGTGGGCCAGCTTAGACGAAAATTTTCCCAATTGGAAAAACAGTGTTCAAATCAATAATAGGAAAAACAGTGGAATATTATATTGACCAAGCCCAGAAATGCTTGGATGGGATCAACCGAAGTCCGTATTTGTATCCGATCAAAAAAAAAGTCCGTATTTGTAATAGGCTGAAAATGGGCTTCAGTTTTCATGGGTCCATTACTTGAATGGGCTTTTTTCTCACAAACGTACTACTCTGTAAACACTTGAAATCTTTTGTACTAACTTGAATAAAATTACCCTAAACCCTCTTAGTTGTTAGGATTTTGCTTTGTGTTTGCCTTCTTTGTGGGTTAAAATTTTGTTTGTGTTGGAGGTCGGTTTATTTCTGCCACGATCCCTGCTCCCTTGGTGCGTTTTTTCAACTTTAGTTGGTTTTTCACGCTTTTGATAGAGGAGGAATGTTTGAAGTTGCTTCTTTTTCTACTTTTTCCTGTTCAGCATAGGTATTTTATTATTGGAGATATTTATTCATGGTACTTGTTGGACACTAAATATGGGCATCTCTCACAGCAGGGATTCGAACATTGGTTCGCCACTTTGTGATAGATTAGCCTATTATGTTAAGCCCAACCCTCGTTGGTGTTTGAAATTACTTTTGTTTTTTAAGCATTTAGCATCAAAGGGGATATGAGCATCTCTCACAACGGAAATTTAAATCTAGGTTTGTCACTTTATGATGGACTAGCCGATTCCTCCAAGCCCAACCCCTTCAAGTTACTTCTTATAACGTTCTCCACTTTACTTAACATAATGACTAATTAAGGGTTGATCAACAACTAAGTAATGCTTCATCACTTACCAAAATATACAAAATACATCAAAGTATGCAAAATGAGTCATAACGTGGCAATATACAATCATCCAACATATACCAAAGGATGGAAGCACTACTGTCAGAAAAAGTAGCCTAAGCTTCCAAAGTCTTCCCGATAGACCAAATGCGGGGAACTATCACCGAAAAATGTGGGTAACTATCAATCCAACTCATTAGGAATACTAATATGTGCTAGTGAGGTGCCATGTGGAACAATTTATATAACAAAGTATTAATAAAATATAATTCACCAATATCCACATCACAAAATTCCATATCATAAATTAGGTATTACAATTTTTCATTAATACAATTCCCAAGATACCTCCCATCAATCCAACCGAACCGCCTTGTTTCCTCTAACTAGACCAATGGGCTAAGTTACATCCATGTTCTTGGTTACTCAAAAGCTCACTGGTCATATGTGAGGACCGGGGCCAAAATCCTCATAAGACATGTCTCAGACCATGGATCTTTCCCCCTCATTGAACATGTAGGGTGTCGTAAGCCCTTTGAGCGAAGTGGATCGGTCCCTCATTGAACAAGGTGGAACAATAGAAAGCCAACCATGTGCACTAATAGAGGCTTCACCACGTGGTGGAATAACTACTCCATCTATTCCCAATTCAACCATTATCATAATTATCACAATAAATAGCTCAATAGGAATTTTCTAAGATTTTCACATTCATATCAAAAAATTCTCATATACATGTTATAATAGCTCAAATCCCAATTTCTTATATATATATATATATATATATATGCAAATATTTCACAATCCAAATCATAAGGTTCCACAAGACAATTTCTAATAAGATATTCATAATTATTTCACAAAATACTCACAAACAACAAACTAATACACAAAACAAGTGGAAAGTGGTTACCTCTCTTTGAAGCTAACTATTATCTAATCGCTCCTAATCCAAGAGCTCAAACACACGCCAAAAATCAATCTACCACAACCAATTTACTAACCATTAATAACTCTTCTAAAACTCTACATAATCAAAATTATAACTTATAATTTCATAAAATTAAAATATACAAATTTTAAATATATTTGGAATGCTTGAGGTGGGCACATTATGATGGGACAAAAAGTCGGTAAAACCATTGTAACTATTAATTCTTTCTATTTTTCTAATTTATTACTAATTAGCATTATAATATATATTATTAATAACTCACCATTTATTCCCTTTTTACTAATAATAACGATATTTACTTTTTTGTTATTAGAATTTTCTTCTTATTTATTTACAGTTATTTTAAACTTAGAGAAGTTTAAAAACTTCACTATATATATGTATATATATATATATATATATATTTATTTATTTTTAACAATAATCATGTTTATTTTTCCCAAATGCAATATTATATATACACACACACACATTGTTGCATCTAGGGGATTCGAAATTCAAAAATATAGAATTGATCCAACTTACTCCTAAATAATAGGATCTAATCTACTCATTCCTACTTTATTTCTATTATAATGTTATTTACAAAATAATATATATATATATATATTTAATAGCAAAATTTTTCCTTTTCTTCCACAAATGAGTCCTTTTTAAAAGATTTTTTTTTCTTTTAAAAAAAAAAAATTCTAGTTTCATATCTATAGGCACTCACACGTCTCAGTAAATTCTGTTTCTCTTTATATATTGAAATATACATATTTATACGCATAAGCTTCCTATTATTTCTCCTAAAGTTAATGTGTAGCATTTTATATATAAATTTACACACACACCGTAGGCCTTTTTCTAAATGCAATATATATTTATTAAGCAAGAAATAGTTCATTTTTGATAAGCACTAGCAAAGACATCCTGTGACATAGGATGACTATAAAATTCATGCAAATCTCGTTCCCCTTTATATTGTAAATACAAAGTACCATTGATAAGAACTGGAATAGATCACTAGCATTCACAACATAAAATACTTATTTTGTATCATAAAGTTATAATTGAGATTTTTGAATTCAATCCAAAGCTTCCTCGTTTGATTTGGACTTCTTATATTTAAAGGCAACCGATTACCCCATTTCCCTTAATGTTAAAAATCTCATTTCCTCATCATAAGAAAACAGTTCATCATCACGAACATCACTTTTGATAGTCTAGCTTACATATATTGGTTTTAAACGATGGCCTTCATTTATCGAGTAAATCCCCCATAATTTATCACAAGTAGATGCCATATTAATATAGGGTGGGTTTTTTTTTTTCTGATATATATATATATATATATATAGATCAGCAAAGTTCTTTTTTTGGGGGGGGTTCTGACTTATAGATATATCTATATATATTAGATAGCAAATTAATATATAGAGAGCAGATGTAAAATGCCCACACGTTCTTAGACGCAAAACAAAATTTTCAGACGCAACCCATCCCTGTTTTTCGTTCAATCTTGCAGCAACTTGTGGCTTGATTCCTATGGTTTAATACTTATCATTTGCACTGGGCAATTGACAGAAACTAGAGGGAAAGAAGCTTGGTATCTTACCTTCAGCTTCCTTCTTCTTGGATCCTCTCTCGGTCTCTTCTCTGTTCTCTGAACGTTGAGCAGGGAAGGATGAACAAGAAGAATCTCAGTTTAAATCTCTCTCAGTCCTTCCTCACCTCACTTTTGCTTGTTCTCGGCTCTGGTTGAGGCAACGCAATGAAAAAAAACAAAGGGGCATGGATATATAATGAGCCGAGGGTCTGGTCCGAGGGAGACGATGACAGACCGAAAGAGAAGGACTGATGGGAATTACACAGTGCTGGGCTCGAGAGATATGGCGTGTCTGAGCGACTTTGACCTTACTGCGTGTTTCGTAACGGCGCTGAGGTTTTTAGCTAGTTTTGCACGATCTGATCTGCCACAATCTCCTCCTATGTAAATGACGTGGTGGCCTCCAGCTAATACTCTTCCCTGCTATTGCGTTTCGTGAGAGGCTGATATGAGGTTAATGGGATGGACTTTTACAGCTTATGGGCCCAAGAGATGAAGATAAACAAGTGAAATGGGCTTACTGCTTCTGTGCGTTGGGCCTATGCATTGATTTCCTATTCTCTATTTCTTCTATGTTGTTGTGCTGAGAATGGGGGTGTTAAGTTGGAAAAGTATAGGTGTTTGACTTATATATAGGACATATAGGCCTAAATGCAATGGGCCTTTTGAAAATGCATAAGCTCTTTTTAACCCATCAAGTATACATTCTAAAATTTTAGGCCACAACTATTCCTAAAAAAAATATTCCTCAAATTCTCTTCCTCAATTAATCTAAGGAAAATAAGCATTAACTTCTAATAATTATTTTAAACCAAATTTCAAAAATCAATATACATATAATATTTAAATTTCAAATCTTAAAATTTGGGATGTTATACTTGTTTTTGAAACATTTGCCATCAAAGGGAATATGGGCATCTCTCATCTCGGGGAATTCAAACACGGTTCATCACTTTATAATAGTCTAACTCATTCCACTAAGCTCAACCCCCATCGGTGTTTGATATTGTTTCTATATTTGAAGCAATTGGCATCAAAGAGGTGGACCCAGGAGAGCATGTCTATGGACAATACCCATTTATTATGTTTCCCTTTTATCATGGCATAATGAAAGTTGGTCTCCTCAACTTCAACATACAAGGTTTTGGCCTTAGTTGCCTTTTGCCTTTTTGGCTTTGATTTGTTTCATTAGATTACTAGTTTCTATTGGCTCTTTATTTAGAGATTGATCAATCTTTGTTTTATGGTTATGATTTTAGAGTTTGTATTTTAATTTCATTTAATGAAAATCTTTCTTCCTGTAGAAAACCTAAGCTAGTAAGAGCGATATAATTTCTTTCAAAAATAAATTCCAATAATTATTATGTTAATCTTACCAATATATTCGCTTTGTGTCCTTCTTATAATATGATATAAATAATGTGTATGAAAAATAAAAATATCTTAAATAATATTGAGAAAATTAATTATTCAACCCTTATAATTTCAGTTGCAAAAAAAAAAGGTTGTCATTTTAATAATTCTTGTTAACTTCTTAAAGAAAACTCGTTAATAATACCCTTTACATATTGAATCTTATTTTCTTAATAACATGGAATAGACTTTTTAAAACCCTAACTTGTTAATTTATTCAGAAGAACTTATTAACAATATCCTTTGCAAGTTTAACTCAATTATTTATTAGTAATTAGTATTGTATAGTGTATATCCAGAATCCTTGGGCCTGATTTAAAATAAACTGTCTAGAGAGAGATCGACTAATGAAATTCTCCCACTTTACTTTTATTAAATATTAATTATCTTATTATTATCAAATTTCCAGCTAGTGTGAGACAACATGAGGAGGGTGGTTGGATTAATGGATAGGATCAAATTAAAGTGACGTCTGTGACTAGCTAGCTTGATTTATTATTATGATTATTATTTATATATAAAAAGTTTAGGTATGAGTAGACATTTGGTAAGTCACTAGGGTCAGTACACACCTTTAGGTTCAAAGAATATTTACAGATTACCCACTGATGAGGCCCTCACATCGACTAATGAGTATCAAACCTCTTCTATTTTGGGTGAGGCCGACGTCTTAGCTAACTCTACCACTCTTCATTGGCAACGAGCTTGATATTATTTTCAAAGCGAGTTAGATATTAGGGAAAATCCACCTCATGGCCCAAATAATCAAAAAAAAATTGTCAAAAAGGCTCAAGAAAAAAATCATATGTCAAAAAATACACCAGAGCCTTTTTTGATATTATTTCATAAAACGTTAGTTGTTAATGTGAACCGATATAGTTGTTAACATGTACTGATTTATTTGTTAGGATATTATGTTAACGTCTATTAATTTAGTTGTTAATGTTCTACTACTATAATTATTAACGTTTATGAAATAATATCGAAAAAAGCCTTAGACTTTTTTGACATGTGACTTTTTTTTTTGAGCTGTTTTCTAACAATTTTTCCCTATTTATTCTTCTGGCGAAAAAAAAAAGAAAAAAGAAATGATTTTCTTTGCAGGCCCCCATCCAGTACACCGATTATTCTATTCTATTCTCCTTTATATAACTGAAGCCAAAGAGCCATAGATGCCTAAAGAGTCCCGCTACAAAATCCAATCTTTAAAATTTTTATTACTAGTAAATAACAAACCCTCTTAAACTTCAACCTTTGCATGATAAACCTAAAGGAAAACTCATTTTGCAAGTATTTACTTTCTTCTCAATTTTTAATTTGATATCTGTATGTTTCTGCTTTTTTGATTTAATACTTTAATTTTATTCTTTCAGTACTATTAGCTCTGTAACTTTGCTCTGTTAGCGTCATTCTCTCATGTACGAGAATTAACGGTACTAATAGAGCAAAATTAAAATATTTAATCAATAGAGAAAAACACACAAATACTAAATTAAAAATTGAGAAAAAGTATAAGGGATTGTTTGTTTCTATTTTTTTGTTTGTTTTCAAAGCGGTTTTATAAAATTGTTTCAAAAAAACATTTTTTTTTTAAAAAAATCTATTTGAATAGTTGTTGAAAATGTTAGATCTGACTATCACCCAAGAGGGGGGTGAATTGAGTGTTTGATAGAAACTTTGGAACTTTGAGAATCTTTTCGTAACTTACTAAAAGTAGTTGGTATGACAGTAATGATTTATAAAACAATAAACATTCATTCAAACATATATCTTGAGAATTTAAGAGATAAGTGAGGAGAATATGCAAACTAAGATTTATCTTGTTCGGCCAAATCCTTGACCTACGTCCGGTCCCAAGCTCCACTTGAGATTTTCAATCCACTATCTTCTTTCAACTTGATTACATGTTCTATACTTGAAGTAATCCTCTCACTAGGATTCACTCCCCCTTACAAACTGTAATCAATACACCCACTTGATTATACACTTTGTACTTAAATTAATTCTCTCACTAGAACTTACTCCCCTTACAAGTTCTAATCAATACAATGGGTTTCTCACTCAAGATCACCCAATCTTGAGTAACTCTCAGATAGTATGGTATGATGTTTACAATAAATCTTCTCTATCAGAAGTGAATGAATAAACACTGAAGTGCAATACAAATTATCTCACTCTCTATGATAAACTATGTAAACATTGAAAAGAGAGTAAATGATATGAAGATCAAAGTATGAGCATTTTGAAGATGTAAGTTTGTGTCTTGCTTCTTTCGTCTTGAATCTGTCTTCTTTTATAGGTAGAGATCAATATATGACCGTTGAGAAGATTCAATGACTATTGGATAAAGAAATATAAGTGTTAGACTCGAGATGGAACTAGTAGTTAGCACTTTTGCACTGACTTTTGATGTTCGACACAAATCGACATTTTGAGATTTGCTTCTAATCCTTCGTTTTAATCATCCGAAACTCACTAACAAATTGATTAAATATAGTTAAGAATAGTAATGAGTGATGATAAGAAGTATCTAGATAATGCATGAAGATTTCACAAACTGGAAAATCGATTTTCAAACAGCACCGAAAACTGGAGTTTTGAAACAAACCGGAGTTTGCAATGATCCTCAAAAGCAAAACTGGAGTTTCCATCTAAAACTCGAGTTTTCTTCTTCCAGAGAGGAATGTCGCAATTTGAGCTTTGGAACATATTTTTAAATGGGAGCAATACTCGAGTTTCCATTTCCAAAACTCGAGTTTTGGACTTTTAACATGAAATATGAATTTTAGTCCAAAACATCAAAACCGGAGTTTTCATCTAAAACCTGGAGGTTTCAAAACATTGAAAAAGAACAAAGCTCTTGACTTGGCCAAAACTCGAGTTTCCAAACAAAACTCGAGTTTTCATTTAAGTATAAAAACTTTGAGAAATCTATGTATGACCAAAACTGGAGTTTTCAAAACATTGTAAAAGTGCAAAGCTCTCGGCTTGCCCAAAACTCGAGTTTCCAAAAACAAAACTCGAGTTTCCATTTAAGTATGAAAACTTAGAGAAATTTAGCTCAAGTCAAAACTGGAGTTTTCCATCAAAACTGGAGTTTTCAAAATCGAGTAAAACATGAAAACTCTGTCAACCGCAAACTCGAGTTTCCAAACCAAAACTCGAGTTTTCTCTAAACATGGAAAACTCTTGACCAATCTCAAACTCAAGTTTACATGTCCAAGCTTGAGGTAAGAATCCAATGCAAGAAGAATCAGCTCCAAACTTATTATATTATGTCCATTATGATCTGATGAATGAAGGTTGTTCTTGACCAGCGTTTTTGCAACGTCTTGAACTGAAAGTCAACTTTTGAAGGCCATATCTCCCTGGTCTGAACTCCTTTTTGATCTGTTCAAATCTTGATAGAAAGCCCTTTGAGTCTATTTTCATATGCCACTGATTTCAGCTCAATCAGATTTGTAGTTTGTGAGATTCATTCAAAACATTGAAGATTGGTTTGGTTGTGTGGTGTGGATTTCAATGTCAACTTCAACAATTTATAGCTCCTTGATATGAACTCCTTTGGGCTTTAATTTTATATCAAAATGACACATTGGGAGTCTAGTTTCATACAAAATTGGTTTCACCTCAATCCCATTTCTAGTTTAGGAGATATTGTCGAATTACCAGACGTCGCTCGATCTTGAACGTGAAACAGTAGAACATAGGTGTTGATCAGCGCTGTAAACTTGAGTTTGCACTGGAAACTCGAGTTTTCCTAGTCCAGAGATGCCAGAGACGCTGAAGACACTTGTTAACTCGAGTTTGGGTCCTAAACTCGAGTTTTCTCATACCAGAGGAGCAAATCATTGGGGTGAAGTAGGAAACTCGAAGTTTTTATATCTGAACTCGAGTTTTCTCATCCTGAAGCTAATTTTTGCTTGACTTTAATTCCTAATTGAGCTATTCCAACTTCCATATGATCTTGGGAGACTTCTAGCTTCAATATAAGAACTTGAGTAATTATATTCTCATTTCATTCAACAAGTTCTTCCTTCTTTAATCTCCCATCTTGATCATTCTTCAATATTGAACTTCACATCTACATTAAATATAAGATTTAGTCAAAGTAGAAGATAAATATAGTATGCAAACTTTTTGCTCTTAATAATTACATCTATATAAAACATCATCAAAACTAATCATATCTAACAAAAAAAGTCTATTTTTGAAATGACGTGGCAATATCAACTATACCGACATTGAAGTGGCATCCATCACCAACGTGATGGTGATGTAGCCGTGGTCAATGCCGATGGTATGGTGTCGATAGCGGACATGTGTTGGCCTCAAAAAGCAATAAATAGAAAAACAAAAATAAATAAAAAAAACTTAAAAACGATTTTGATTTTCTAGTTTTTTAAAACAACTTATTGAAAACAATTTTTCGAACAAAATAAAAAATGTTTTTATATTTTTTGTTTTTAATTCAAACAAGCCCTAGGTATCTTCATAATTGTTTTCCCTCAGTTATATATATACCATCTTAAATTATCCTTTTTGTATATATAACCATTCAAATTGAGTTATGTGGATATAAATCTCCTAAATATTATGATAGGTACATGAGTCATAAATACAACCACTAACAAAGAATTGTTATGCAAAAGTTTGAGGGATTTATAGTAAGGTTGCAAACGTTTAAAAATTATCTATAGATAACATAAATAGTGGAATTATGGTATAATTTGGACTAAATATAAATCGTCTTAATCATTTCTCTCTATTGGGAAAACATAGAGACAAGACATAGAGAGAAGAGGCTAAGCCCTGAGATATGGAGAAAGAACTTACACCAAGTTTTTATCTTTTGATTAAATTAAGAAAGTTAGTTAATATGACATTTATATTCTAACATATTCCTTAATTTTTTTAATTCCATCTCTTCCTTAGTTATTGTCGAGAAAGCATTAATGATGGTAAATTAGGAAAATATTGATAAATATTAAAAATATGTTTTATAGTTAGGATTAAAATTAATTCCCCGAATATGTTTTATATTAAATACTGAGTGGAGTATAAATAAACTTAATTCTACATAATATAATTAAAAATGGGTAAAGGACTTAAGGTACATTCATCATCCAAATATTTTAAATTTAATCCAAATTATAGAAGGCTTTATATTACACAGGTATCGAAAGTTATACCCACAGTTCATTTTCAACATAATTAAAAACCATGAAAAAAATAGTAGAATGAATATAAATATAACAATTTTACCCAAAAAAAAAAAAAAAAAAAAATCTATTGCGTTTTTATTAATCTATTTTATTTCTTTATAATACAGATTAATTAATAATTGATGCGCGGATGATTATTAAAAGTTAAAAAAAGTTGTACTATTTTATTATCTTTTATGTAAAGTTTTGTACTTTTGCCCCCGTGGAGAGCGCCATAGCTGCTGTATCTTATAATATAGATTCTTTTAATCGAACAATTGGATTCATAGGCCAATTAAGTTTTAAAAGACTTAAATGGTTTTGATATGATATAATAATCAAATGGTAAAATGGGTTTAATATAACCATTTTATATTTTTATATTTTATTTTTAAAATAATTTAAAAACTAATAAATTTTAAAATAATTAAAGTGTGTTTTTGGTTTGAAAGCATTCTTGAAAGAGTTGCATATAATTGTCAAATTCTTGAAAGCATTCTAAAAACTTGTCGAATAAAGTAGCATATAATTCTTTTAAAATTAGTAGAACATCGTCATTTCTTAGCTGTCAGTATTAAGTTAATCGTAAGGGTAAGTTGAGACTTGAGAAACTTTTTAAAACCACACGTTGACATTTAAAAATGTAATATTACACAGATTTTTAAAACTTTTATGTTGCATTATTCACTATTTTTTTAGGTAAATATACAAATTTGACAATACTCTCTGTGGTCCTTATTATAAGGCACTAACTAATAAGTTTATTTGGTCTTTTTTATAAGGCATTTGCTTGTTCCCAATGAGCATTAATTATTTGTTTTCATGTCTGCCCATAATTAATGAAGATAGTGTGTGAGAGTAATAATTAATATAATATTAGAGTTTAGGGCAATCAGTAGGGGTAATATTGGAAGTTACTTAAATTGTAGGGTAACTTTATTGACTTTAACTGTTTTTATTTGTTTGTGAGAAAAGTTAGTTGGTTCCTTATAATAGCGATTAGAGGAGTAGTTTTAAAAGATACTTGGACTCTATAAGGCTCTTTTAAGTGTAAAAATATACATATAATTTTTCAAAGGTGCAGAAACATCACTTCGCTTAACTCCTCACAAACTGTTCGTCTCATTTTATGTTTTGAGGGTCTTACTTATCGCTTCTTCAACCTCATCTTTCTTAGTCAAACCTTTCAATTAGTGGTGAAAGCTTTGCTTTTCTAACGTGATTTATTAAGTTTGTAAAAAGGGTTCGTTACGTGCTTTTACAACATCAAACATACCCGGTCTCTTTTCAACATCACCCTTCAACTCCTCTCTCCTCTCCATTCATCCCTCGCGTTGACGCACGACTCATCCCTCATTCAAGCAAATCCAATCATTCAGAAACTTCACGATGGGTTGGTCCGACGAAGGTGACTGGCCATTGACGTTGTTGTTACCGAAATCGCACATTTCTGAGAAAGATGAGGATGAGGGGGCAGCAAGTAGGACCTATGAAAAAAAGTGACGAACGTTTATGAGAAGTTAACTGAAGTGGTATCTTTGTACCATTTCGAGACTTCATGTAGGTTTGAGGGGAAAAAAACAAAGAATTCGAAAGGGGACGGGTGAGAAACCCTGTAGTGCAGGTAATCCGGTCTGATGAAAAAAAATTGGCCCGAAGTCAGACTAGATCAGATCAGTCTTTTTAAGTCGGACTGGACCTCGGATCAAAGTCTCAGACCCATTGGTTTGGTCTAGCCTAGTCCGAACATTTATTTTTATTTTTATTTTTTTTAATTCCCTATAGTCTAGCATTAGCACGAGGCGCATTATCCCATCACAATTTGAGGATATTGCAGCACAGCTTGATATGGGTGACATTACACATTTACACTCCCTGTATAATAAGCTTATTTGGTATACGGTTTTCACCTTCTTTCTTTCCCTTTTTTTATTCAGCCAGTAACAAGTATGTTTGTAGAAAATATTTCATGACAAAAAAAAAAAAAAAAAAAAAAAAAAAAAATTCAAGGAGGTCTTGGACTGGTTGAGCTTGAGCTTAGGCTAATGTTGGATTAGACCGAACCTTGAGCTGTTTTGTAAAGCCTAATATCCTATTTAGATCAAATCTCGGGTTGAGATCGAACTCGGTTTGATCATGATTAACTCTAACTTCATGTATATTCTTGCACTAAAAAAAAAAAAAAACATTATGGTGCCAAGTGCCCTTTTGACAAACCTTTATTGATAAATTTGCACCTTCACCCTATTTTTTTCTTTTATATATATATTTATATTAAAGTATATGTTTGGTTCTTCATGTTTACTTATACGGTATCATTTTAGTCCTTAAGTTTGTAAAGTGCGTTTGGTCCCTTAATGTTAACATCGTTAGTTTGACTTAACGGAAACTAACTCAACAATTTTAAGCGATGATTTGTGCAATTAAATGACGCGATTAAAAGACATGTTTATATAAGCATACTTATATATTAGTATTTTAAATCTTATTAATTGAAAAATATTAATCTTCACAGACTGTTTTACGGCTTTGAAGATTATATATATATATATATATACACATTTGTCGAAGAAGATTAAATATTTTCAATTAATAGGATTTAAAATATTAATTTATTAAAATACTAATATATAAGCATGCTTGGTAAAGATTTAATCGCACAATCATCGTTTAAAATTGTTGAAAGTGTATTTTCCGTTAAGTCAAACTAACGATGTTAATATTAAGGACATAAACGCACACTTTTAAATTTAAGGACTAAAAAATGATATAAAAAAAACACGGCGACCAAACGTATACTTTAGAATATATTTATGTTCTTATTGATTTAATGGTGTCCAAAACTCATTCAAAAATAATTCTAAAACAAAATTGAACCTTGACTATATTTTAAAATTGAACTATTTAAACGGACAGTTAATTAATTAATGAAATTACCTCAAAAGATTCAATTTGCGCTCTCCCAGTCCCAGTTGACTCTCGACAAGTGACAACGCATTTTCATCCCCATTTAAAAAATGAAGACACATATTCTGTGCATATTAATTAATAATTAAATAGCCATCAATAATTAATTAGTACATTTTTCTTTGTTTTAAAAAAAAAGCTTTTTCCGTTTCGTCTTATCTGTTTAAACGGCCAAAAGGGATTTATTTAGAAGAAACAGTAAACCACCCTCATAATTCAGACAAAAATAAACCTAAACGATGATAATAATACAAAACCACAAAAAAAGAATGCCAATCTGGCTCAGATCCTCTGTTTTCAAAATTCTTTTACAACTCATTACCACCAATAATTTCTAAAAGAATAAAAACCAACCACCACACCATTGGTCCACATTTTTCTAAATTACCCCTCAAGTTACTCTTAATTACGTAATGACCTCACCTTTAAATACTCCTCACTCCTTTCTTCCGCCATTTCAATCTCTTCCCTCCACTGAACAGAGCCCGACCTCCTCGATTCTCTCTCTTTCCCTCTCTCAGATCTTCTGTTGATTTTTCCTTACTTTCCGAGAAAATGAGAGAGATCCTTCACATCCAGGGTGGTCAGTGCGGTAACCAGATCGGCGCCAAATTCTGGGAGGTTATCTGCGATGAGCATGGCATTGACCATACCGGAAAGTACAACGGCGATTCTGAGCTCCAGCTTGAGCGCATCAATGTCTATTACAATGAGGCCAGCGGAGGCAGGTATGTTCCTCGCGCCGTTCTCTTGGATCTGGAGCCTGGTACCATGGATTCTCTTAGATCCGGCCCGTTCGGCCAGATCTTCCGCCCGGATAACTTCGTCTTTGGGCAATCTGGTGCGGGGAACAACTGGGCTAAGGGTCATTACACCGAGGGGGCTGAGCTCATCGATTCGGTTTTGGATGTTGTGAGAAAGGAAGCCGAGAATTGTGATTGCTTGCAGGGTAACGAGTTCATCGATTCATTCTGTGTTTCCGTGTTTCTTTCTCAAATAATTTTCGATCTGAGGCTGTACTGTTATAGCGGAATTAGAATAGAAGTGTTCAGATTTCATTATGGTTTTGCCGTTTGCTGGTCCTTGATTGTATTCGTGTATTTTAGGGTGTCAATACTGTGATTCATTTTGTCATTGTTGAATTCTTATTTGCGATGTATTATTATCTTGGTTTGTTGTTCATTTGCCTCTATTGGTGATAGGAATGGTATGGTAGGGTTTTGCAACCTTTTTTTTTTTTAACGTCCGATTAGGCATTGTAGGTATCCTCTTCTTTTTTTCCCCTGCACATAGGATTTTCTTTGTAGTCATTTATGATGATTTTGTATTGTGTGTTGGAAACATATCTGGTCTCAGCAGTCAACCTTTGTTGTTTGGTGTAGTTTGTACTTTTTCCAAAATACAACAAGAAAACTTGCAATCTTTCATTTCCGATTTGTTTTGTTTTTGCTGTTAATCTCAGTACTCTATAGACTTTTGAACAAGTATGATACTACAATTATGGTAATTTTCGATCTCCTCCTAAAAGCCAATCCATGCAAAATTTCAGATACTTCTTTTTAATCTAACAGAACGGAATTAATTCTAAATCTCAATATTGTGAACAGGATTTCAAGTCTGCCATTCTTTGGGAGGAGGAACCGGCTCTGGCATGGGAACGCTTCTCATTTCAAAGATCCGGGAAGAGTACCCAGATCGTATGATGTTGACCTTTTCTGTCTTTCCCTCCCCAAAGGTTTCTGACACAGTTGTAGAGCCCTACAATGCCACACTCTCTGTACATCAGCTTGTTGAAAATGCTGATGAGTGCATGGTCTTGGACAACGAGGCTCTGTATGACATCTGCTTCCGAACTCTGAAGCTTGCCACTCCAACTTGTAAGTTTTCTAATTTGTCTATCTGGTTTTTTGTGGGATAGTGCAACTTCTTCTTCTTCTTTCTCTTGTTGATGCTAAGTAATCATTTGGCATACTTTTTTATCCACTATCCAGTGAGGATTTCATACATATCCTTCCAGGTCACGTGTCTCACTCATAGTGGTTGTGGTTGTTGAGCTTATGTCATCATTTGCTTGCTAGTCACTTCCTTAGGAAGGAAGGTATTAAATTATATTCTCATTATAGATGGGAGTTCTTAATCTCATCTGTTTTATTTTCTTGTCTTGTTACAGTTGGTGACCTTAACCACCTTATTTCTGCTACCATGAGTGGTGTTACTTGCTGTTTGCGATTCCCTGGACAGCTGAATTCTGATCTTCGAAAGCTTGCTGTGAATCTTATCCCATTCCCTCGTCTCCATTTCTTTATGGTTGGATTTGCACCTTTAACCTCAAGAGGATCCCAGCAGTACCGTGCCTTGACCGTGCCCGAGTTGACCCAGCAAATGTGGGATGCCAAGAACATGATGTGTGCCGCAGATCCACGCCATGGTCGTTATTTGACTGCATCAGCAATGTTCCGTGGTAAAATGAGCACCAAGGAAGTGGATGAACAGATTATCAATGTACAAAACAAGAACTCTTCTTACTTTGTTGAGTGGATTCCTAACAATGTCAAGTCTAGCGTGTGTGACATCCCACCTAAGGGTCTTAAGATGTCTTCTACTTTTATTGGGAACTCAACATCAATTCAGGAGATGTTTAGGAGAGTCAGTGAGCAATTCACAGCTATGTTCAGGCGCAAGGCTTTCTTGCACTGGTACACCGGTGAGGGAATGGACGAGATGGAGTTCACTGAGGCTGAGAGTAACATGAACGATCTGGTTGCGGAGTACCAGCAATACCAGGATGCCATTGCCGACGAGGACGAGTACGAGGAGGAAGAAGAGGAGATTGCTGCCTAAGGTGTGTGTCTGTTAGTTCTCTCAAGGTTGTCTGTGAAGTTTCATTCTGGCTGGCTTTGAGCGGGTGATCAAGTTGTATGCTGTTGTCTAAATTGTGGGTCATTGTATAATCTTGGTTTGTTGTCTATGATTCTGCTTTTTTTTTTTTTTTTTTTTTCGCAATTCAATCTTGAATGTTTGTAGTAGCCTTAGTATAGATAATTTTACACATATTGGCAGTTTTCGTTTTTGTATCATCCTTTGTCTTTTTATATTTTAATTTGATGATTACAATTTTCTGTGAATTAAACCAACCTGTTCCATTTTCTTAGGCATATTTCCGCAAATTAAGTCGAACGTGTTTTATGGGTTTTGTCTGATTTTATTTTTTATTTGTTAATAAGTTGTGGGATGACGTAATTCTGTGTGCCAGTCTCGGATGAATCTATGCCATCGCCAGGTTAGAAAGTAAAAATTTGCCCGATAAGTAACACAGCAAGAAATTGAAATAAATGACTAAAAGCTTTTTGCCGGGCCATCAATATAATAGTTGTTGCCAGCTGAAGATATTTGAACCTCGGTATCTAATATAATAGTTTATGTTGGTCAAATATCGGTTACATCAATCATCATAAATGAAATTTGAATTCAAAGGCGCATTTACAATAAATAAAAACAAGAACAAAATATAACTGGTATATATATTTTTGATTATGATAACTGATATAATAATTAGCGCAAAATACACTGACATTTCTTCTGTTACCCAAGTTTTTCTTTTAGTATTTATATTTCACTCCGATTGGTTTGTTGATTTTTTTTTAAATTCTTTTTTTAATGCATCAGAAGAAGACGACAACAAAACAAAACTAAAAACTACTCTTTATTCTCCATGGCCAACAAATCACGCACGACATCAGAACCCATTATGCTTCGGCCATGAGATTCACCCATCGCACGTTTGGCAAGAAGGTCTGTTATGCTGTATTTGGGTTAGCGATAGGAAGCGGTGGGCTTAAAAGCCTATCTGACTTTAAAAAAGTTTAGTATGAAAAAAGTGGACTTGCTTCTGTCCTTTTCTTTTACCGTCCGCTCCCATCTTTACCCCCTTTATGATCATTGGATTAAGATCCAATGATCCACATTTAATGCTATTAATATTTTTTTCTCCTCTTTTTAAGAGGAGAGAGAAAGATGAGAAGCAAATATTAAATGTGGATCATTGGATCTTAATCCAATGATCATAAAGGGGTAAAAGATGGGAGCGGACGGTAAAAGAAAAGGACAGAAGCCAAATCCGAAAAAAGTCAAGTTATAGATAATGATTTGTGTTTGGATTGATGGCGGTAGAAGTCGTGGGGCTTATATAAAAAAGCTGAGAGCTTTTTAGAAAAAGCTCGATGGAGCTTTGTTCTTAACGGGCATTATAAGCTTTTTGAGCTTTAAATCCAGTAAATTTAAAGCTCAACCCAAACGGACCCAAAATCAGTTGGCAATGTTACTGGAGTTTTTTTTTTTTTTTTTTTTTTTTTTTTTTTTTTTTTTTTTTTTTTTAAAATTACAGCTCCTAAATGCTCCTAATGCTGCACTCCAAACAGGCCCAGTATTGCTTGTTCCTTTCAATCTCCATGAGACTCACCTTCCAATTTCGTTGAACCATTCCCTAATTTCCATGATCAATATCCGATCTTTATGAAGTTCAGAAGGGTCATTCAGCAGTAAATTTAGGGCCTCTTATGAATCCTATTTAATGATGATATCCCAGTGTCCGCCATCCTGGGCCCATTTTAGCCCAATCATACAATTCCAAAGTTCAGCAGTTAGATGATCTCCACTCTCTAGCCGGAAAAGAAATCCTTCGACTAGCTCTCCATTTCCTGTTTTTACCACTTTGACGCACACAGCTCTACCATTCCTTTGAGAGTAGGGCCCATCTACCTCAACAACCATTTGCTGGCTCTCCACATTCCCCTCAGTTTGGCTTTTGTGGTTTTGGGTATGTATTCAAATTGGCTCCCGTCTTTATATCAAAAAAAAAAAAAAAAAAAAAAGTTGGCTCCTCTCTTAGCTTGTGGTTCGCCTTCCGCATACATTCCCAGATCGCCATTGCTCTCCCCAAACCCTTAGGGCCCGTTTGGTACACAGAATCCGTGGGAAAGGAAAAGAAAATTAGGGGAGTTCCGCCGTTTGGTACGCATTTTCGACCAATCTTCCGAAACCTATCTTCCGGGCCCACCTCGAAGCCCACCAATCTTCCCTCATATGTGGGAAGATCAAATCTCTCAAAATTTGGAGGGATTTCACCCCACGTCACTTTGTTCACACTTTTGACAAATTTACCCTCAAATTCAAATATGCAGACGTTCGAACTTGGCGGGAAATTTTTTTATAGAAGTTCAAACTTTGATATATATTTATTAAAAATATATTTTAGCAAAAAAAATGATTTTTCTTTTTTATTTTGAATTAATATATTTATTAAAAATATATTTTAGTAAAAAAAATTATTTTTATTTTTTATTTTGAATTAATATATTTATTAAAAATATATTTTAGCAAAAAAATTATTTTTCTTTTTATTTTGAATTAATTACTTTTGAGGGTAAAATAGACATTTCTTGATTCTTTACCAACTACCACCCCTTCATTTTCTTCCTACCAAACAACTCATTTTTCTCAAACCATCTTCCCTCATTTTTTAAAATCTTCCATTCCCTTCCTCTAAATTCCTTTCCCTCCTTAAATTTTCCGCACCAAACGGGCCCTTATCAATCCCTATTGGGAGATTAGAATGGGCTCGTTCATTTCGATCTCTCAATATAAAACCATCATATTATGATAAAAAGCCCTTTCCAATAGTTGGCATCCTTTTCCATGGGGCATCTCGTGTTCAGTCGAAACCCATATTAAATATTACCGGAGACGAATTTGACGTAGCAAGATGTTTGATCACCGATTCTTAGAATCCCTTGATGTCTGTACAATAGGGTGGGAATAGTGACACGCTATTAGGCGCGCCTACAATCTACTGCATTTTGGGCATGGTCATGCCGACGACCTGGTTGTTAAAAAAAGGCCAGGCCTTTTTAAAGGCCTATATGTGTAAATCGGTCAGACCTATTTTTTTTAAGGCCTGGCCTATAAGTTTTCGCCTGGCCTATTTACACATTAAATAAATATATTTATATTCGTATCATATAAATAACATAATATTTATTTTTTTATTCTTATATTTATATAGATTTTGATAGGTTTAAAGTGAGTAAAGCCTACTTATGGCCTTCAAGGCCTGTAAAATGGGGCCTTTTTAAAGGCCTACATTGTAAGTAGGCCTATAAAAAGGCTTCAGGCTTGAGCCTAAAAAAAGTCTGCATTCAAGCTCAAGCCTTTTACACCCATTACAGGCTCAGGCCTATTTAGCCAAAGCCTAATCTGGCCTGGCCTATTTCCATACCTACTGCACAATCTTGAAGAGTATGTATAACGTCCTCTACACAATCGTTACATCGATCACATTTACCATAGTTTCCATTTAAGTTTATTGGTTGTTAAACGTTCATGCACCATAAGCCATGCAAATAGTTTATAGCGCTGAGGGATTTTAAGCTTCCATAGTTATGTCCAATTAACGGTCGACATTTCATCAGAATTTGGAAAAACCCGATATGCCGACTTAACAGTGAAAGCATTTCTCTTCTCCCACTTCCATCTTATTTGCTCTTCACCACTGCATTATTAACTCTTATAAATTGATAATATTTTAGCAAACTTTCTTCCCTTTTCAACTATTTTTGGATTCAAATTGTGCATAGAAAGAGTATAAAGAAGAAAATATGCAAATCCAAGAAGCAAACTAAAGTTAAAGAAATTATTGTTTAAAACCACATATTATGTGTTTTGTTTCAAACAAAAAGTGTGAACTTATAAATCCTCTCTCTTTAGGAGGATAGAGACAAATGGGGAAGCTTTTCAATGACTAAGGAACAAGGTTTGTAGTAGTAAAGATCAAATAAAGACTAGCTCATGAAGGTTGGAAGAAAGTAGTTGTGTTGTTGGCTTCAGCCAACAATACATGTGCTGAAGCAAACAATACTTAATGAGGAAGAAGCTTACTGTGTCATATGCTTCACCCAACAACACGTTAGCTGAAGCCAATGGAGATCTGAACTTACTGTGCCATCTGCTTCAGCACATGACACCTTTGCCGAAGCCAACAAGGATTTGAGCGTACTATGTCATATGCTTTAGCACTCAGCATGTGTGCTGAAGGAAATGACAAAAAGTACAACCATGCGTTTTAGTTGCTGAAACACATTTTGAGGGTTTTTATTGAAGTGTAAGGCTGAAAATTGGGCATTCTTGACTTCTAGGTCGAATTTGGAGCGATGTAAGAGCTTGTAAGGTGCTAGAGGCTTGGTTGGTGGTCTTAAGAGATTTAGGGCTCTTACTCTTGGGTTTTCTTCATTCCTTCTTCTCTTTACTCTTATTTCTATAATGAACCAATTTACTATGTTTAGTTCTTGGTTTGTACAAATTATGAGTAGCTAAACTTTCATTTCAAGGGTCACCTTGAACCTTTACATGGATTGAGACTTTGTTCTTCTCTCTTTTCTGGCATTTAATGAGTATGATGTGTTGATTTTATTATGTGCTTTATCATCACTTGATTGATGTATTAAATGAGATGATGCTTGAGAGAGATTATCTTATTTGAAGAACTTTGATAAAATCATGCCAGTCTTAAAATTCTTGCTTGAATGGATAGTTTGTTAATAGGAAAGAGATTTACCTATTGACCTAGTATTGTTATCATAAGATTAGGTCTTAATGATTGTTTTCTAACTTGTTACAAGAGATTGAATGAGTTATTCAAAACTAGATGTTGGTTTTGACTTGAGAAAGCTTTTCCAATATTTGTGAATCTTAGACAAATACTTAATTTTTTTATTTATTTATTAAAAGCTAGTTAACAGGGAATTAATTGGTCTCATGAAGTAAAAGGGAGAAGTGTTTATATAGCCTCATTTTCTTGAAGTTAGAATAAACTTTTACCTTGTTTATTCTAATTTACTTTGTTTTGAACCAAAAATTGTGTTTACAAATTGAAATATTCAAAATGACTTTGCCCAAATCAAATTAAGAGCACAATTGCATTAATTAGCACACTTTTGTTTTAGTCTTCGTGGGAACGTCAACTTTATATACTACCTGCGACCTGTATACTTGCGGTAGAAAAAAGATGAACAGGCATCTTAGACCTGTTGAATTTTTTACCACTTTGCTCCAATTTTGTTGGATTCCGTTCCATGTATTATAGCCTTTTCTGCAGGTTAATTTTGTGGTAGCAAGTAATCTCTACAACCGTATTTCCCTCGCATAACCTTCATCCGCAATGAATTTCAGTCCTTAACTAATCCCAAAATGAGTTTCGTCATAAAGGCATAATTCTGTTGCTTGAGGTGTCATATTTTGAGCCCAATATCGTTTTCCAATGTACACAATGTCCCAAGAAATTAGGTGCATTTTCCTTTGTTTATCTAATGATCCCCTTAGAAAATCATGGGCTTTTCTTTTGATAGCATCACAGGTTGGTATGGGTAAGTTGACTGTTTGCATATAGTAGGATGGCATCGCCGAAATGGCTACTTTGACTAATGTGTCTTGTCCAGCAAGAGAGATCCTGGGAATCTTCCAATTGCTCAGTTTACTTTTCACCTTGTCCACTATGAACTGATAAGTTTCTCTAGTCACTCTTTCATGGTGTAAGGGGACACTACTACAAAAAGCGGAAATGACATCCCCAAAAAACATCCCTTTTTCTAAGAGGGCAGTAAAACAAAAGGCAGTGGCATTTTTGTAATTTTGTAGAGGCTTTAGGTGTCCCAATTTGTAATTGAGACAATTTAGAAACGAGACATCAAAAGTATACTTTTGGCGTCCCAATTTTAATAAGAGATTCTAAAAGCGGGACTCCCCAATTTTAAATTGAGACACTTAAAGTGTCGTCAATTGAATGGGTCAAAACGTGATGCAGACGTTCTTTTCATCCTTCTTTTCTTTCTTACTTCATTTGCTTCAGACATTTCATCTTCCTCATCTTCTTCGCACTGGCTTTGATTTCTCGTGCCCTGACCGCCACCTCCTGCAATGTCATACTCATGTCTTACGCCTACATCGGCGGCACACGACTGCCACCCAATGTCTCCGATCCCAAGTAGCAGCCATGTAGTTTGGAGTCCACGATCACTGTGCTCAACATTGTATTTAGTGATCTCAAGTCCTGGAAGGTGTTTTTGGGCTTCTAGCATGACGAGTTCTTAGTTTTGCGTCTAATGCCATGCTCGGCGACGACACTAGCCTCCTATGCTGGTGTGGAAACATAACCAAAGATGAGCTTGAATTTGGGCTGAGATTTGTTCTGTGTTTTTGAAGGTAATTTTAGATTTGTAGATTTTTCAGTTGTTGTGGTCAAAGCTACTGCTGCGTCCTTATTTGTCGGTTGTTGTTCTAGACCTACCACTTCACGGTCTCGTAAGAGATCCCAGCTTTTCCGATGAGTCTATGCAAATGACGGATCCGGGAGAAGACGGACGAGATCGTAGTACAAACTTGAGCTCACCCGCGGGGGTTTTTCTAAGGGTATGTTTGGTTGGGGAGGAGGGGGGGGAGGGAAGGGGAGAGAAAATGGAGAGAGAGAAAAGTTATTTGTGGTGGGGCCCACAAAAATTTTCTCCCCTTTTAATATTTTCCCTCCATTTTCCTCCCCTTCCCTCCCCTCCCCCCAACCAAACATACCCTAAGAGATTCAGCCGCAAACTTGTAGCCAACATTGAAACCACCGTCTTAGCCACCAACATAAGATCTGTTCCAAGATTTGTTCAAGCTCTTTTCATGGCGATGGTTCTGTCAAACTTGCGAAACCTAATTTTCTTTTAAAAAAGAATCCTTATGCGCCCCTTTCTATGGGGGACACCGTAAGTAGACTTATGACGTCCCTTTTTACTCGAGACGCTGTAAGTCTAACTTACTATGGCACTGACATAGGCGCCCTCGTAAAGTGTTGTAGAAAGTGCAAAAAAAGGATGTTAAAGGTTTTGTTTTTGTTTTGTAGTAGTGGGACTTCCAAGTATTTTCCCAAATCATGAATTCTAGAGAAGCTTAAAGCCTCACTCACTTGAGAGGACTGAGTATGATCGACATTTCTTGAGAATAATATCTTTGTTTTGCTGATATTCAACTTTTGGCTCGAGTATTTGAGTATTTGTAGAAAGTGTCTAAGCATCTCCTACTGATCTCCACTTGATCCATACTAGCTTTTGTAAAAATCACCAGCAAAAAATGAATGAGATATAGGAGGTCCATTCTAACTTAGCTTTATTGGTTTCCATATGCCAGCAATTGTCTCTTGTTAACAGATGCGCTAGTTTCTCCATATAGATAACAAGGAGGTAGGAATAGATGGGGTCACCTTGATGAAGGCCCTAGGATGATTTAAGCTCATTTGCTTTACTTCCTTCCTAAAGAATTTGCATGGATAGATGGTGACGATATGCAAGATGTGATCACGTTGTTAGCTCTTGTGTTTTGATGATTACAATTTCTAGGCCATTGGATTAAAATAATCAAAGTTCATCTGATCTGATAAAAGCGTTTTACAGAAGGTTACTCGAGCATAGTTGTTGTATGCTCAAGCAGAATCGAATGCAAGGCAAATCACATGCTTCAGGGATGCCTTGCTCGAGTAGACTATATGGTCTTGCTCGAGCATCAACGGGCTCATGGGAAAAGGGCGCCTTGCTCGAGCACACTACAAGGGTTTACCCAAGCATCATTATATCCAAGCAGAAAGAGCAACATCAGACCTTGCTCGAGCAGGACAAATCCTTGCTCGAGCATCATCGAGTTTGCTGGGATAAAAGCAAGTCTAACATCTCTTGCTCGAGCAGTGGAACAAGGCATGCCCGAGCATCATGCTCAAGCAGAAGACCAAGGATGCTCGAGCACCATCGAGTCTAGTGAGAAAATGCAAGTTCGGAGTCTTGCTCGAGTAGAGCAAAGAGCTTGCTCGAGCATCTTGCCTGAGCAACAGAGTTTGGTTGCTCGAGCAATATCATTTTCTCCCTGCACTCATAGTTTCTGAAAAAGGTTGCCCGAGGATAAAAAAATTCATGCTCAAGCACCATGCTCGAGCAGACAAAACAGCTTGCTCGAGCATCAGCGACTCTGATGTGCTTTCTACCTGTTTTAAGTAAAGCTTGCGTGAGCATGATAAAATCATGCTCGAGCACCATGCTCGAGCAAAGACTTATGCCTGCTCGAGCATCAACATTAGAGAGTATTATTTCCATCACCATCACATCACCATAGTGCTCCATTCTGGTAATTAGTTTTGTGAAAAGTTTTCAAAGAGAAGTTTACTTGAGTAACCACACGTGATGTGTTCAATTTGCATTATCACGGTAATTTGTTCTAGTGATCAGCTTACTGAAAATATTTTGAAGTTAAGATCACTTGAGTGACCACTCAAGTGATGTGTGAAAGAAAGCATCACTATCACAACACCATGGTGATCCTGGTAGTGCTTAAATTACCTGAAAATTTTCTAAGTGTAAGATCGCTCGAGTGATATGTAAAAAGCTCATCACTACTAGAACACTACAGTGATGATATTTGGTGATCTGTTTCTTATAAAATCAAAGGAAACAAGACCACTCGAGTGATCCTGTCATTCTCATCATCACCAAATTGCCACAGTGATGTTCCTAGCTAGTGATATGTTTTCAAAAGAAACAAGATCACTTGAGTGATCATATTTTGTGCATCATCAATATCACATCACTACAGTGACCCATCTAGTGCTTTGCCTTATTTGAAAGAAGATTACTTGATTGACCCCTCGAATGATGCGTTTCTAGAAAACAGAGCATCATATTGAATATCTTGAAATTCATTCATAATCATTCATCATTTGTTCCTTTTTGCTTCCAACTACTCTAACGTTTCATTACTTTAGTGCATAAGCAATTTACAGGTGATCAATCATGAATTAATACACAAAATGTAAAAAGCACTTTATGTGTTAGAAGCTTTAAATGCTCCAAGGTTTGAAATGCTAAACATTTGCTCTGCTTCAACGGTTAATTCCGAAGACACAAAGAATGTTATGATATTCCAATGGCTAGAATCAAAGACCAAACACTCAAACGGACACTTTCAAGAGCAACATTCATTAATTATCTCGCACTATAAATAGGAGAGCATTTAAGATGAAGAAATGACTCTCTACTAAAAATTTCACTATTGCATTCATTGCTAAGTTTTGAACTCTTAAGTGTGATTTTGTACTTTACGTGATTATTCTTATGCTCTTACGAGAGTCATTTATTAAATCATTTATTACAGTAAGTTAGTCAAGATAGTGGGATCTCGAGTAGGCATTATTGTGAAGTGTAAGGGCAAGCGATTGTTCTTTGAAGAATAACTTGCTTGTATTGAGGCACCAAGAGCCCATTGAATCTTGGAAGTTAGTGGAAATCTCAGAAAGGCTTCGAGGACTGGACGTAGGTCAAGTGGTTGGACCAAACCAGTATAAATCTCCTATATCAACTTTGAGTGATATCTCTCTTAGTTTACTCTCTTCTTTAAGTTTCTAATTTAAGTGTTTAATTTTTAAACATCACCCATTTCACCCCCTCTTGGGTGAAAGGCTTGCACTAACACACACCACAATGCTTTAGATCCAACTACATTATCCAATATTCTACCAAGAAAAAACAACATTATCCAATGTCAACCATTTCAAATGATTCCATTTTTGTCAATGGCCATACTTGGTGACATTTCACATGTCATAATACTAAGATATACTACATGTACCTGGTGTAAAATTTGGTTGCTTTTTTTTTTTTGGAGAGATTAATGTAGTTAAATAAATTACTTTAGAGTATTTATATTTATATATTTTTAAAACCAAAATAATTTTGCTGACTTATAAATTGACATTTAATGAAATGGTAAACAACATACGTTTGTTAGTTCTCTAAGGGTTTTGATGATCTCCAATGATTGTAAACAAAGCAGGAAGTTTTGCTCTCAGTTGCTGTAAAACTCACTGTGAGAGCAAACCTCGAGGTTTGCACAGAAACCTCGAGGTTTGGGCCTTACAGAGGAGTACTCAAGTGTTCTGGACTGAGCAAAACTCGAGGTTTCAGAGAAACCTCAAGGTTTTATCAAACGAGAGACTTCTCGGCATTTTTCGGAAAATGAAAACTCGAGGTTTCTTGTTCAAACCTCGAGGTTTAGTCTTGAGAGAGTCTCCTAAGTTTTGGACACTTGAAAACCTCCGGGTTTATGGGAAACCTCCAGGTTTGAGCTCAAATAGTATTTCTCAAGTTTCTCAAAATTATGAGAAACCTCGAGGTTTCCGACAAACCTCGAGGTTTGCCCGTGCGAGAGAGGTTTTGTGTTTTTCCAAGTTTTCAAAACCTCCAGTTTTTCCTTAAACCTCCGGGTTTCGTTTTGGCCCAAAACTCGAATTTCAACGTTTAAGATAAAACCTCGAGTTTTCGGATCCGAGAGCAAACGACTTTCCACCGACTTTTGAAAACCTCCGGGTTTCCGGAAACCTCCGGGTTTGCTCTTGGCGCGATTTTGCAAGGTTTCACATTCAAAGTGAAACCTCGAGGTTTCTGATAAACCTCGAGGTTTTGACAGGCAGAGAGACTAACGCTTTTTGCAACCTTGTAAAACCTCCAGGTTTGAAGAACAAACCTCGAGGTTTCTGCGCGGCTTTAGAATTTCAAATTCTGCGAATTCGTGAAACTTTCTTGTTTGATCTTAATACTTCCTATGATTAATCTCTAATGTTTCTAGATATGTTTAAGCATTTTATTGGTGAGTTTTAGATAAATTAGACGTTGTTTATTGAAGGTTTAAAGCAAAAGCAAAAGTGATGTCATCACATTAATTGCAAACCCGAGAAAGTTGCATACTTTTGGTTAATCCGTCGCACACGTTTTGCAAAGGATTAAAGAATGTTTTCCACATCCATTTTTGCTATTCCAACAGATAAATTTACAGAGAGTCACCTCTGGACTTGAGCACAGCTGGATTAAGTGAAGGTTAGAGAGAGAAGAAGACCTAACTGAACCAGAACCTTGTCTAATGAAGGCAACTGTTATAATCAACATCACAACGGTCATTTAATGCTCTCTTAGTATAAATAGAGTTGCATTCAAGTCTTTTCAACCAACACAACTACTAAAAACGCATAGCATTCAAAGTTCTTCAACTACCTTTCTGTTTTCACTTGTATTGTGTCTTCTGATACATTAAGCTTCAGTGTTCATTCTTATCTACTTTAGAGAGAGATTTTATCTATAAAACATTTATTGTAAAGAATCACAAGTCGAGGACTTGGCGATTGGGTGCATTGATTACAACTTGTAAGGGGGAGTGAGTTCTAGTGAGAGAACTACGCTTGAGTGCAGAGTGTGTAATCAATTGTGATAGTGAAAAACCCAGAGAGTCTGGGACTGGACGTAGGTCAAAAGGTTAGACCGAACTAGTATAAATTCGTGTGTCTTTCTCTTCTCCTTCTTACTCTGTTCATCTCTATTTTCGCTGGTATATACAGAGCAGTTTTAAAAAGATTTTAAAATCCCCAATTCACCCCCCTCTTGGTGATTTAACTCCACTTTCAATGTTATGATTAATTAACTAATTTATATAGCTTCCTTAACTTCTCTAAAAAAAGTCAGTTGAGTCTTATATTAAGAACTAGAGGGAGTTTTGACAAAAAAAAAAAAAAAAAAAAAAAAAAGGAACCAGAGGGAGTAAGTACTTTCACATCTCAAGGCATTAGGTCCAAATACATATATAGTTTCCAAAAGTTATAAACATATAAGTTTTACTTAAATCTATGATCAGTTATTCCAAAATGCCAATAATGAGTCAACATGCTTAGTGATATTAAAAAAAGTTTAAGTCCAGTGAGCACATGACTACACTAGAGTGGCATAGCAGCAGTAACACATTAGGCCTAAGCCTTAGGAGTTTCTCCCTTATCTCTGCTTGATCTCTAATTTCTTATAAAATAGAGTAGTAATCACGGGGGTTGAGACTAAGCCCCAGTAACACATGAGCAATTCACATAATAATGCATGCACATTAAAGTTTAGTTATAACTTATAATTTTGCTAGCAAAGTGGGTTCATAAATGTAGTTCTTAGAGTAATATTCGCAAAATACCTTTTATTGCCCGAAGACCAATCATTATTTTCCAACTCTATAGTTTAATTAAATGGTATATTTACAAATATAATATATTTTCCGAACAGTATAATTTATCCAAACAGCATCTATATTTCCCAAAAGGTTGTAAAATTTGATAAACAAAATATATTTATAAACATTTCCCCGAAATATTTTTACTATCCAAACATTTCTTACCTTCCCCACCCCCACCCCCCCCCCCCCAAAAAAAAAAACACACACACACACACATAATTTATGTTTCTTTTCCAAACACAATAGCATGCCATAAAAGAAATAGCATATATTTCCAAAAAGATAATTTATCCAAACCCATAGCATGCCATCCAAACACAGTTTCTCTAGACACCTGGTTTTCCGAATACAATTTATCCCATACACACTAGTATGCATGTTCAATAAATATCAGATTTGTTTTTATTTTTAACATTAAAAAAATCTTGCTGACATGATAGGACATCTAGAAGGCTTCAAAAATTATTCTTATTCTTAATATCTTAAAGTTTATAAGATTTTCAAAATTTCATATTCTGCCTGATCTCTACATATGTGTGTTTGTATATATCTTGTTTGATTTTATCTTCTTTAAGGATATGATTTGATTATCCAATAAATATTTACGGTTGTTACTGTTATTTACTTTACTTATTTTAAATTTTATTATTTTTAAGGATTTGCTGGAATACTAGACAGATCTTGATATATATATTATTTTTTCAAACATTCAAAATTCAACATTTTTTTTAATAATTGAACTTTACTCTCAATGTTGTCCCAATATTTGGGTTATCATATGCTTACATGCAAGGTTGTCAAACTCACGAGTTTAAGCATACTCGTGACAATGATGTAAAATTATATCTTAGACTCAAATAGTAAGCTCATAAGAGTTTACTTTTATCAATAACTAGGTATTTGTAGTGTATAATTAATGACAAAAATTTGATTTAAATATATTTTAATAATTAAAATTATATCCATTAACATTCATAATTTATCATACTCAACAAATAATTATTTGTTAAATTCATAAATAAAGCCACTAAGCATAATCAAATCTAAAAAGTTAGCACGAGTTTAAGAGCGATTTAACATAATTGTTTAAGCTAGAAACAAAAAAATAGTAAACTTGGTGTGTGAACTCATGAGTTTGATTGAATTTACAATTATCACGAATTTAAGAGTGACTCCATATGATTTTGTTAGGTAGAAATGTAGAAACAGTAAATTTGAAGAGTCAATTCGCGAGTTTGACAACAATATGCATGTGCATTTGAATATGATTGTGGAAAATATAATTTAATGTGGCCCCCATTTTAATATATGTATTAGGTGTAAAAATTATGATGTGTAAGGAATTGATACTAACATTAAGATTTAATTATTCCTTCATTTGTCTTCCATTTTCGTTGAATTAAATATGACCATTTCATTTGGTCTCAATTTCCATTTCATTCGGATGATTATTGGAGTATATGTGCAAAGAAAATAAATAAATAAATAAATGGCAATAAGTACAGTGGTTAATCCATAAATAGGTATGTAAGCTTATTATAGCATGAATTAATAATTTATAAAATGAGTTGGTATGCGTGTGAAACGTTTTCAAGCACCCTAGTGGCAAAGCCAATGGGAATGGACATGGCGGTTCATTAGCAAATTACTCCCTCCAGTCCTTTTCGTAAGGCACTTTTGTTTACCAGACTGTTGATAAGCCACTTGAACGAGGGGGTTTGTGGTCTTTTTCTTATAAGCCACCACATTGATTATTTATTAAAAATTTCACATCATACCTATTATATTTTATTTTATTTTGATATAGGAAAGTACGTGGGAATTTTTTTTAAGGATATATTCAATATGGGAAAACTAGAAAACTTTTTAATTTATATGTAGTGTTAATAAAATTTGAGATTTTCCTTAGTTTCAATTGAATATATTCGAAGTGACTTATAAATAAAATGACGGGGAGTAAGATAAAATGAAAAATAATTTGTTTAGTAATCGACCTATCTTTCTTACATGGAGTTTTCTTTTATATATCCTTTCTTGCGTATGAATCCATGGGTGATAGCCTGATTTATGTATTGAATGGTGGTTTATATTGCATTAATTAAAATATACATCCGAATAGCAACCCGATAATAAAGGAAGGTGTTTGACATGAACCAATTGAACGAAATGCATAAAAATCAAGACTCCAATACATTTCTTCAAATTTTGTAAAAATCAAAAAGTTCTTTCTCAAGCAAAAGTTATATTATCGATCTATAGGAGAATTATTGGAAAAAAATGATGTGGACCTCGTTAAATAAATCAACAAATAACGCATATTTAAGCATTGTTGGTTTCATATACCAAGTGCTCCTTCGAAGTGTCATATAGTCATTGAAAATTATTGATAAAATAAAGTTAGTTTTGGTGACTCTAGACCAATGGAATAAGCTGCCCTAACCTATATATTCCCTTTTATCTTTGATATTAAGGGATCTTTCACAGTAAGTCAACTGCCTAACCCATATAACCCTTACTCTGGCGTGATGATTAAGCTTCTTTTATTTTTGTGACAGAGACATATAATCAGAAGCTAAAATTCACTTTAAGAGAATGGAATCTTAGAAATGAGCCTCCCCGAGGCCATATTTTTTGTTGTTGTACAAAGCTCCGAGGGCCATATAAGGCCACTGATATTCTGAGTTTTCTCATAGCTAGGGCAATGAGGCATATCACACATTATCTGTCAAAGCCTTGAGCTGTGAGATATGTTTCTCAGATTCATAAGAGGCTTACAATATTGTGGCCTTGGGCTTCTTTGTTGAAGCCTCTTTTGAATTTTGAGAAGCTTTTGAAGTAATCAGAGACTAGTAAGTATGTATATTTTCATTGGCGAATTCTTTACATTTTATATATATATAAAATAGAAACTTGGCTTTAAATTTGATTTTATAATCAGCATTATGAGAGTTCAAATAGACCCATATAATATATAATCGTTTAATTATTTTACTGTGTTCTAGTGTTAATTTACTTAAGTTTTAGCACCCGATTTTTAGTTTATGTTCTTAAGCTTTTTCTTTTCCATGTTATCTATTTTTTTTTTTTTAAAACAGCATTATTATCTATTAATCAAAGTATAATTTTCATTGCACTTTCAAATCCTAATAAAGCATCAAACCATTATATTGATACGTATAGTACTGTAGTGTTATATTTCAAATCAACACATGCAATTCGGATATATCTTGGTGAATTGATATCATTTTACATGTTGTATCTTTTTGTAATCATACAAACCTCTTTTAGGCTTGTTATTCACCAATGTTGTTCCCGCATCATTTTTTAAAAACCATAGTAAATTAGTAGGACAGTTAGACAGTGATTGTTTTATTTATTTATTTTTCACTAAATCATTATTTTGAAAAAAAAAAATATAAGAGCATCATCACAAGAAAGTATGTTATTATTTTTTAAAGGAAAAATCTATAAATTTATATAATATTTCAAAAGAAACTATAGAAACAAGAAGTAAATAACGATATTCTGTTATAAAAAGTACAAAAAAAGAATGCATTTGTCAATCGTTATGGTAATGTTATGAGATATATATTTGGCTTCAATTTCATGTAATCTTAAGCAATGATAACTCCTACTACTTAAGCTTGATAAAATAAAGTAGAGAGAGATGTAGGAGAATGAGATAATATTTTTCTTCATCAAATGAAGCCTTTGAATAGGCAAAGTTACAAACAAATTTACATGAAAATAATAAAAAAACCACTACTTAAATACCACCAAAAACATATATTATAACTGCCGGTGTGTGAAACGTTCCTCTTCTAGCGTGCAAAGAGTTCATAGAGTGTGGTAGTGAAACTCATGCCATGAAACTAAAATGGGACTATAACTTATCCCAACGTCCATAAGTGGGTAACTGGTTTGGAGTGGCCATCCAGCTAAGACATGCAACAACAAAATGAATTTTCCAACAATAACAACATAAGTTGGTAAATCTGAAATACTTCAAAAAAAATTAAACAAAACTCTCAAGAACTAATATATTTTTCCTTATGAAAATTAAAGTCTCCATATAAAATCCTCCTCTCTAATCTTAATAAGATTTAGGTATGGAGTTGTCTTCCCTAAAATTTCATCAAGTTCTTTAGATTTTCAAGTCACTAGCATAAGATGCCACGTGTCTTTTAATAATCTAATGTGAAAAAGGGATAAGGTCGTCCCTTTTTATCCTAAAAGTTTTCATCTAGAAGCATTGGATACCCGGAAGTTTTGTTTGGCTCAATATTTTTTGGAAGTTTTAAATTTGTAGCAATGTTGCTTCACAGTTTGAAAATGTTAACTTTGACTGTTAAATGTGTGTTTGACTATTCGATGCATGTGGCACTCCACGTGTCATCCCATACCCCCAAGTCATACGCCTGCTATCCAAAAAAAAAAAAAAAAAAAAAAAAAACTCTCTCTCTTCCTCTTCCGTGAACTCCGCTGTCTCTGGTCTTCAATGAAGCCCTCTCTCCTTTCTCCATTGATTCCATTAGATCCGTGAAGATAATAGCTTAGTCAAATGTATGCCTTCTTTTGAGAGCTCGGCCCTTTCTGGTCCTCAACAAAACCCCCTTTCCTCCCTCTTTCTCTCACGAACTCAACCCTCTTTAGATTCCATCAGATCAGCCCCTTCAGTCAGATGCCGACAACAAAAGTCATGTGATAAACCCAAATTTAATATATTTTATCTCACATTATCCATTTATTTTGGGGATTATTTTAGGCTAATTTGGATATATTAGATAATATTTGGATTGTTAGCCAATTTTAGGAAATAATATAAATTTGAATTAATTATGAGATTACTATGCTTAAATTATTAATATCCTGATTATTATCTTGTGATTACATAATATTTCTAAATTTATGATAGATCATGATTTTATCATGTTAGAAGATCCTATGGGCAGAACTTTTCAGGAAAACTGAAAAGAAATCCAATGGTGAAATTTTATTGGGCTACTTGAATTTTATTGGGCCCAAGTTGATACCCAAAAACCCTATTTTCTTCCTATAAAATTAACCTAGCTGCCTATTGATGATTCACGTTGAGAGCCGCAACATTCACGCACGAAACAGATTCACGCTGAGAGGAGAAACACAGAGAGGCAACATACGCACAGGGATTTTAATTCATTTATCCATTCATTCAATTAAGGGCGGGACCCACGTTGCTTTCCTTGATTCAATTGAATCATCAATTCATCAATTCAAATGGCTGGGGAGCTACGTGATGTTTGGTGAAGAACTTGAATTCATGGAAGCTTAAGCTTCTTTGGGAGACAATTTGGGAAGAGGATGGAGAAAGCTAGAGCCTAGGGTTTTACACTTGAAGACCACAAGGGAGTGTCTTTCTTTTTATCTTTTTAATTCAAACTTGAGATTATTTAGTTTTAAAGAATTTTGAGTTGTATCAATTGAGAACAATCTAGTTTTAGATTGTAAACTTATTTCTTTTGGATTAGACTGATTTGAAGTTTTTATGCTTATTTTTGGATTCTTGTTTGCAACCTTTGGATTGTCGATTAAACTAGTAATTGAGTTTTCGTTATTAATTTAATTGTTAATTTGGTTTATCACCTTAATTGTTTAATTGGGTTGATAAATTATTTAGTTGTTCAATTAGATAATTGTAAACGAGATTTTTAAGATTATTTTATGATTGGTTTTTAATGGGTTTAATTAACCACCGCTTATTTCATTATGAGTTTTCTAGTGGAATATGTGTTATTGAGCTAGAGGGTTTCCCATGTTCAATTGGGTAACAAAATTCATTAATCTCCTTTTTGGTCTAATTAATTGGTTTGGGTTAAGAAAGTTAACTCCATGCAATTCTTAAGTTGTCCCCCTCATCATCATAACTTGGTTGATTTGCTTTTATTTAATTCTTTTCTTAGGATTTTAATATTCTCTCATAACAAAACCCCCCAAATTTGCATCCGCATCTAGATTAGTTCCATTCTCATTTAGGTTTTAGACTCAATTTTCATCATGCATTTAGTTAGTTTAATTTCATTTCTTTGCATTTTTTTCACCTAAATTCAACTTAAAGGAAAACCCACAGCTTGCTCCTTGGGAGAATGACCTAGGTTGACCCTATATTGCATAATTAATTAGGACCTAGTTTAATTGACTGCTTTAGCGACAAAAAGTAGGAACATCATCATGATCAATGCAAAGAGGGGTATGTGCTATCTCGACCCTGATTGCTTGCCGTTGACTGAATTGGTAGCTTTTTTGGGCTGCAGATATGCTGGAAAATATATGGAAAAGAAAGATAAAAAAATCAGAACCAATTTAGGCAGCTTATCTGAGGAAAAGACGCGAGAAATAGAGGGCTAGTATAAGTAAATCAAAGCATTCATTATCTGATAATGATATTACTGACAGTGATCAAGATACAGCTGTGTAAGAAAATGATTTCTTCATGGAGGAACCTCCCATCAAGAAGAGAAAGGAGGAAAAAAGTACAAAAGAACGGAAACATCACCAAGTCATCGATGGGGGAAGGGTTACAATTTGTTTTTGCCTCTAAATATTTGATTTTTTGATGTTGCTCTTCCTAATCCCTCTTCTTCTTTCTTCTCCTCCAGTCCTTCCCTATTCTCATTTACGTCACTGTTGAACATCTTCCAGCTCTAACAATGATTTTTTTTTTTGATGTTGCTGTAGTTTTAAATTTTGGATTTTGCTGCTAGAAAACTTCCATGCCCAACGTTGGGGAGGGATGAAGAAGATGAGGGTTACCCCCCCCCCTCTTTTTTTAAATTTTTTCCTACTCATAAATATGACATGGAAAACAAAAGTGAGGTGGATGCCATGTGGGCATGACATATCAATATAATGAAGTCAACTAACATTTGACGGTTTAGCTTGTTAACTTGGGGCAACATTGCTAAATTTGTCATATTTTTGGGGTAGTATTGCTTCTAAAAAACTTCCAGATACCTAGTGCTCCTAAGTTAAAAATTCCGCGCTAAAAATGGATCCCAACCTTGTGAAAATTTCCATTAAAAATGCAATGGTAAGTTAAACATTAGGGGCCTTATAATAATAATAAAAAAAAAGGTTGGAGGGTTAAATTTAAATTTAAAATATTAGAGGGATGTATGAAACTGAATCAAAGTTAAGAGGGGCTTTTATATAATTTAGCCTACTTCTTTTAGTTGAACTCTCCTTGTATCAGTGAACTCCTAATCTCATCCACTTCACCAACAACTAAATTTAGTTTATCAGACATATGGGTGGAAATAAGCTAGGCTAGGTTAGGCTTTACATAAATAGGCCAAGACCTGCAATGGAAGCCTGAGCCTATATATAGACTTTTTTTAGGCATGAGCCTTGGCCTTCAAAAGGCCTAAAAAATTCAAGGCCTATTTAATATGTAGACATTTAAATAGCCTTTAAAGCCTATACCTCCAGATTCATATATAATCATTCAAGCCTATTTACTATCCTACATTGTATTAAAAGCCTAACATTCTTTCTCATCATAATATAAGGACTTAGTAAAGAAAATAAAAGAATGCCTAGTGACAATAGTTGTTTGAGAAAATTGGAATTTTTTTTTTTAAAAAAATCAATCGTCGTTGACTAATGAGATGAATTTTCTAAAATTGACCAAACATAACAAGCCATATGTAAAATAGGATTTTACCTCTTTTACTTTTCCCATATAAATTGGGACAAACTTCTCATACTGAGATTATAATATTTCATTTGGCATTAAAATATATCATAGTAATTATTATGTTTTAGTGAACAACACAAAATTAAGGGAGATGAAATGAGTTAGCATTGCCATTTTGGGCGATTGAAGAGAAGAGAGGTAGATGTGAATGATTGGTGTCAATGCTAAAAGATGGAATATCACCAAAGAAAAAAGGCCGGGGGGGGAGGGGTGAATTGGGTGATTTTTTATTAAAATACTCTGAAACACACTCCCTAAAAGAGCTAAATAGAGAGGAAGAGAGAAAGATTGGACACAAGAAATTTATACTAGTTCGGTCCAAATACTTGACCTACATCCAGTTCCCAGACACTTTGGGATTTCACTATCTCGGAACTTGATTACACACTCTGTAACTCTCGAGTAATTCTCTCACTAGAACTTACTCCCCCTTACAAGTTGTAATAAAATAAACCCAATCTCAAAGGTTCCACAACCTTGAGATACTTACAAGAATGAATAGTTTAAAGCTCTTTAAAAGAGCAAATAGATAAACACTAAAGATTATACATATATTGCTTAAGTGAATGAAATAGTAATTGCTAATGCTTTGAATTGAATGCGCAGAGTTTCGTTAGTTGGAGAAATGAATGCTTATGACTTTTATAGTTAATTACTTGCAATGATGACCGTTGAAGACTATTCAAATAGCTGTTGTGAGCAAGAATATAGCTGTTGAAGAACGTTACTCGGACTCTTCTGATTCTCCAGATGTTTTCCGTTATCCTTCACTGACATTCCTTATTCCATTTGACTATTGAGATTCAGCAATAAGAGTGGAATGGAAATGGCCGGAAAGCTTTATGTATACTCAGAGGATTGTTTTCACTTTTTTGCTTCGTTTCTGCTAAGCATTCTGACATAGATTTGCTTTAATGAAATTTGGCGTTTAAACCATGTTAAAATCATCTGAAACTTATTAGCAAACTGATTAAACATTGTTAGGAGTAGCAATGAATGATAATATGAAGTATCCAAATCATGATTAAAGAAATGGGAATTACGAAACGATGATTTCATATTTTTAGAAGGCTAACTTGAGTCATATACACTTCACTCGAGTCCACATTTTCAAGGCAATTGAAAAGATGTCTCTGTAACACAATGAGTTGAGCCATTCAAGACATAACTCGAGTCCCATCAATTTTCATAAGACAGAGGCTATCGGGTTTGGACTTGAAAATGATTTGGAACAAGCAAGTGACTTGAGTCATTAAGTGACTTAACTTGAGTCACTTTTGAACATTAGGAAATTATTTGTAAAAGCTAAATTTGAATTACATTCCATTAACTCAAGTCACACATGTTTGACTTGAGTCAAAACCCTTTCAAAAGTTATTTTGCAAACACTATAACTCGAGTCATACGAGATTAACTCGAGTCATTACGTTCAAAGCTTACTTTGGCTTTGACATAGGGAAATTTGACTCGAGTCATATAAACTCTAACTCAAGTCATTACTACACAGAGACTTATACAATTACTGAACCAAGTTATTTTTAAAGAGTAAACACTTTGGCTTGCATCAATAACAATCTTTTGGATTTACAATTGTCAGTTATCATTAAAACACATAGATAACTAAAATTCTCCCCCTTTTTGAAGATGATGACAACACTTGTAAATCAAAGAGAAAAGAGTTTTTGCAAATCAACAATAAAGTAAGAACCATGTAGGCAAAAACTCATATTACTCATTCATTTCAAAATATATATAAAGTACATGACAAAGTAAATGAGATACATATGTTAAACTAACATGAGAATGCAACAAAAATTTTAGAGCTACAAATTCAAATTAACTACTGCTACTCATCATTTTTTCAAAATATCTTCATTCTTCACATTTCCACTTTTCTCTTTCTCTCTCCTTTTGTCATCAGGCAAAATGGGAGAATCAGAGGCCATGTAAGCACACAAAGCCTGAAGAATAGGTAAGGGAGAATAAATGGTGAGAGAGAGAGATAGAGGGGCAGAAGGGGAAGTCACAGGTAAGAGTGGGGTAGGTTTGGGTGGAGAGGAATGAGAGCTGGAAGAGATCTCATCAAACAATTCTTTGGTGGAGATAGAGGAATCAGAGAGAGCAATGGTAGAAGAGAGAGATGGAGGAACAATGACAATGGCTGGAGTGGAATCTGAGATAGGAATGGTAGGAGGAGCAGTGTCTATTGTGGAGTGGTGAAAGAGGGAGTAGGTAAGGGTGAAGATAAGATAGGTGTGGATGAAGGAAGTGGTGGAGAAATATGAGGAGGAAAAGGTAAGGGAGAGTGCTTAGGAGAAGGAATCACCCCAGAAGAGGTAGGAGCAAAGATAGGTTCCTCAGCTTTCAGTAACTTAGACATCTTGGAGTCCAAAAGCAAATAGAGATCATGCATACTCTCAAATCTAGCTCCAAGGTCTTCAAAATGACCTTTAATATTCTCCATTCTCTCATCTAAGGTATCAATCTTCTCACCTTGAGCATCCTAAACCTCGATGAGCTTGTATGGCTTGAGGTGACTTTATCAACCAGTTTACCAACCTTTGACTCTTATCGGTCAACTCATAGTATTGTGCTGTCAGGGTTGTTTGAAGAATCCTAAAAGTCTCCTGCATTGCCTTTTCCACAATAGCCTTGATAAACACATTTAAACTTGAAGATTGTGGGATCGGCTGAGACTGAGAGTGAGGAGTAGGTGAAGATTGAGCTTCAATAGGTCTGGACACAGAGGCTCTAGACTTGGAAGGGGCTCTGGACTGCCCTAACCTTCCATGAAGGAAATCTTCATAAAATTGAGATGAACTTTACCAAATAACAAGGGTTTCACAAGCTTTTGATAAAGGTCAAGAAACCAAATTTTGTTGCTGAAAAGAATGAGTGAAACCAAAGTTTGGGAAAGGGACAGTGGCAGAAGGTGAAGATTGAAACTTGAATTTCTTCATCTCTTGATAGACCCAGTGACCAATATTGAAAGGTATTTTGTCTGTTAGAGAAGCAAAGAGGCCATAATTCCTAGAAGAGAAGAGAGTGAAACTCTTCCCTTTTTGAACAAGGTTTCTGGAATAAATATACCAGAGAGCCTTGTATAGTGGAGGCATAGACACAGGGGTGAACTTTAGAGGCCCTAATGGCTTGCCTGGTTTGAGGGCCTTTTCTCGGTTATACGCTATGGACAATGTCGACTAAAATGACCCGACTTCCAGTAGGTAAAGCAAGTCATTTATCTATAACAAATTCTACTAGGGTGAAATTTACCACACTCAGAACATAATTGGGATGCTGGGAATCTTTTGGAAACATGTGGTCCAAACTGAGAGGGCCTTTTATTATTCCCTCGAGGTTTAAACCTTTGCTCTTTTCTTTTCTTAGAGGAATTTTCCCGACTATAATCATTATGACTCATGTTACCCTTAGTTACACGTAGATCATTCAAGTGCTTTCAACAATCCGGCATCCTTTAACTACCGTTAAACTCTTGGAATTGCTGGGAAACTAGTTTCTTTTTTTATCTCATGTCTCAATCTTTGGATTAACATATTACCACTCTATCTTTCATCATCCCGGTATCAAGGATTATGACGGAACGAGGAAAATATTTCTCATTTAACTTTCCTTGAAATATTTCCCAAGTGACTGGAATATTTCTGGCTTACAAAGTCATTTCAGTGTTTTTCCACCATCTATTAGCATCCCTTTTCAGCTTATACATGGCTAGCTGTGTATTTTTGTCAGCCGGGCACTCAAGAACTTGGAATATTTTCTCTATGCTCATCATTCAGTCCTTGGCCGCTTGAGGGTCATACTTGCCATGAAATACAGGTGGTTTATGTTTGCAGAACTTGGCTACCTAGTATTGAGTCGTTTCTTCCACCTTGTTATTGTTATTCTACTGCTCTTGTTGTTGAGTTCTAGATTGGGAGGATCTTTCGCTGTGGTCCTCCTCACCAGTTGTTGCTCGTTCCCTATCCTCATTTTGTTTAGCTCTTAACTCATGTACTTCCACCTGGAGTTCATTTATAGCCCTAATATCTGTTGCATAGGGTTTTGTTTTGGCGGATTTTGATCTAGGGGATTCTATTCAGGTGGATTTTGTTTAAGTGCCAGATCATGTCTAGCATGTCGACCTGTGGGTCCACCTTTACCTCTAGGTCTATCTCTACCTCGGGTGGATCCATCTTTAAATTTTCACTAAAATATGACAAGAAAGAGCATATGTTAACACAAGGGTATTTTGGTCATTTTACATATCTCAAATATCCATATACATTAAAACATCATATATTCATATATACAACATTTACAAATAGTTATTATTAGTCATCCAGCTACATATTTACATATCATGCTCAAGATACAACATTATACTACTTTTGCAAAAATTTCCCAGGGAGGTCACTCATTCTATTATTTCCCTGGCCCGAGCACGATTAACTTAATTATACCACAACAAAATGAGTTTTGGGTACTAACCACTATTGTCCTCAACCCTAAGAATGTGCACCATACAACACTAATGACAAAATACAGGGTTCAACCAACTGCTATCATTCATATTTGGTATACATATATTTGTCCATAAATGCTAGATATGCCTGATGAAAATGTGAAATTCATCATTGGAACCATCCTCTATGATTTGATTTTCTTCCGGTTCCAAAATGAAGTATATGAAAATAAGTTTATAGCAATGCAAATCCATATATGGTTCAGATAGGGCAAGTCCCAATCTTTCCTATTCGAGTATAAAGCTTTTACGGCCTTCAAATAGTGTCGGTACTGGGCTATGAGAGTACTCTTTTCTGAACATAGCATATCGACATAGGTTCTTGATAATCTCCCACAGCTCTTGGTGTGGAGATATATCAAATCTTATCGGTCTAGTTATAGTTAAAGAGTTGGATGTAGCTTTAGGAACTGAAGTGAAGGTGGAATATCACCTAGAGGGGGTGAATGGGTGATTTAAAAAATCTTTCACTAAAGCTCATAAATGAATAGACAACAAAGATACAGAAAGAAGAATAATGGACACGAGAGATTATACTGGTTCGGTCCAACTCTTGACTTACATCCAGTCCTCAGAAACACTCGGAGATTTCCACTATCTTTCAAACACAAATACAATTACACTGTACTTGGATGATCCCCTCATTAGGACTCACTCCCCCTTACAAGCTGTAATTGTACATACACACTTAAGGTTCCACAACCTTAAGATTTAAACAACTAAGATAATCAAATAGTGTTTAACTCCTCACTGAGTAGATAAATAATGAACACTAAAGTACAATGAGAATATCCTAAGATATTAGATCAGTTAATGAAACAGTAAGAAGTAGTTGAGTCGAATTGATTGCACAACGTTTCGGTAGTTGGTGAATTCAAAGCTTCAAGTATTTATAGTGTTAACATTTATGATCGTTGAGAAGCTTGATGAAATATCCATTAAGACTCTTTAAAATGTCCGTTATAGATGAAGTGCGAGAGGTCTGTATGATCGCCGTCACAATATTCTTTAATTCTTTTATTTAGCGATTATGACCGTTGGAGAGCCTAGCAAAAGGAATGAAATAATCTTGCCCAAAACGTCTTTTGGATGCACAGAGGTATGTCTGTTGGTTGAGTGTCTTGAACAAGTAAGCACAATAGATGCTTTGACACGTCGGATTGCTTTATTCAAAATCCAGAGGTAATCCATATTGTAATAATATGGAACTCATTAACAAACTGATTAAACACATTTAAGAACATTTATGATAGATGATGTGAAGAATCCAAAACATACTTAGACATTCTTAGAATGTTGTTAAGCATTTTCAAAAAAAAAAAAAAACAGCGACATAATTGGCTCAAGTCAAAATTATCATATGCTTGAGTCTATTCAACGTTCAAGACATAGAGAAGATTTGAAAATACTGTTTGACTCGAGGCAGATAAAACATTGACTCGAGTCTAGGCTTAGGCTCGGGTCACCCAAAAACATGGATCGAGTCCATGACAGATGATCATTCAAAAATATAGAAGAGTTTTAACTTGAGGCAAAATAACGAGGCTCGAGTCAACCTCTAGACTCGAGGTTGGAAATTAGGCTCGAGTCCATCGTGAAGGAAAACATTTAAAACCCAATAAAAGAGTCTTTGGCTTGAGGCATTAAGTGTAGGCTTGAGTCAATCTTGACTTTTAAATATAATGGTCAAGATTTTGACTAGAGTCAACGCTCACTGGCTCGAGGCAAGAGAACCATGATTTTGAAAAGCATTTTAAAATCAAAGACCATTGGCTTGAGTCTCAGAATATCCTGGCTCGAGTCTAGGCAAAAACTCGAGGTAGACTTCTCACAGGCTTGAGGCAACAAGTCAATTTGGCAATAGATGCGAAGGGATTGACTCGAGCTGCAACATTAGCTCGAGCCAATCCGGCGGTAAAAAGATTTTAATAATAAAACCACATTTTTGACTAAGTTCAAATTATTTTGCTTAGATCTTTGTACATGCATTGTTTCCAAAGTTAATAATCATCAAAACATAAATAGGGAACTAACATGAAGGTCGGTCGCTCGCTATCTCTAGCTAAGGAGGTCTTTGACAGTGTATAAGGACCAAATACAAGCTTTGGGGTATCACCCTTTTTTCTGGCTGTCTGACTCATCTTAGGGCCTTTGGGTGGATCTATTATTTGTGGCTATCTTGTCACAGATCGATTAACTAAGGCAAATGATAGATTTCTCTAAGGACGACGTCTATACAACCTTATCCTTGTGAACTCATCTCCTGTCATCACATAACCAAGACTATATCAGTATACTATTCTAATATTGCCCAAAACCATTGCTTTGATACCAAACTATCACACCCCTTCGATAATATGACATAGATAAGGGCATATAGCGTAATATAATGGACAAAACCGTTTAGGCATAGGATACTGATAATAACTTACATGTCTTGGTTATACAACAAGAGTTACCCCACAGAGTTCATAATACAGTAATCCAAATATATATCAGTTCCATACCAACTAAAATCCTCATACATCTTGAACTTTTTGGGATGTCTGGGTTTCGAGTGAATCATAGAGTAACAATTAACCTCACATACATAGTATAAATATCACATGATAATTAACCATATACAGAAAATAATCCACAACAACATGTAAAAAATAAGGGATCACTTAAGGATCATATATCACAAGTTATATGCATTAACAATTGTGTCTAGAGCACAAGTCAAATGCAGTAACAACTCCAACTATATCACATATCACAAATCATATGCATCAAGAGCTGCAAATACTAGATCCATCTTATTCGAAACCACAACGTTGGGCATTCAATTGGGCAACAACCCATGTCATATGGGCAATAACGCGTGTCATTGGGCTACAAGCCCTTTCATTTGAGAAACAACCCCCTTACCTAGCCCCATATAGGCAGGGCTTTTCACAAATGGGTTTCAAACATACATACAAAATCGTATACAACCATACACAGTATGTGAGAGTTAGAGTTACTACATGGTTGCTTATTAAGCTTCCAACTTGATTCCAGGTTCTTTGATGGCTCTAGGCAAACGTCAATTCCTATAATTAAACATTTGCAGACAATGAGTCATCATCACATCAACTCTTGACATTCTTAGATATCATTTAGCATATTATGCTCAATCACTTAGCAAATATGCTTAATTTATGACTAAGAATCCATTTTATACTTAATCATTAAGTTAGTCATTTTGAACCATATTACATTATTTTCACCCCCTTTTGACAAAAATTCCAGAATTTTACCATAAATTTGAAAAATTATATCTCTTAGCAAAAGTGTCCAAATGGGGTGATTTCAAAGCCTGTATATGGACTCTTTATTAAGTCTAGTTTCAAGGAAAAATGGTTCTAGCAGCTAAGCATACGCATACTATTTCTAGTTCAATAAAACAATGGCCTCTATCCAGATTTCAGTACAAAATTGTAGGTCACATTCAAAAATTCCTAACTTAGTGTACACAGATCCAAAAATTACAAATGACCTATCAAATTAAAGCTAATTATATCTACTTTAATCCTAACAATTTCATTGCAATTGGACACCATTTACTAGCCCAAACACTTATTGACATTATGCTTCTTGGACAGGAACTTTTGAAGGCAATTTTTAGGGTTTTAATACAATTCAATCCCAAAGCTTCCAAATTCACTACCTAACCTCTACCCTACACAATTTTCATTTTGGACACTTTGGAACTATTAAAATGATCAAAATCACACTCCACATGCTTGTCCTGGTTCTTACCGAAATCAAGGTTTATAAGAACCAAAATTGTTTTGCAAATTTTGCCCTCAAGAACACCCTATCTTGGTTCCTAAACTCTTTCCATCTTGTTATTTAGGCCATAGACACATTATGGCTCATCTTAGGTCAATTGGAAAGCACCTCCTCTTAGGGTTTTGGCCTTCCAAATTTTCAAGAAATTAAAGAAACACCACCAAAAGTACCAAGACACATCAAGAAGCTACGAAATCACTTACCTTGCCTTTGTTTTTATGCTTCTTACAAAATTTCTTCCTCCTTGGCTCTCCAAATGTTTCGGCTAATACCACTGCAACACCATTCAAGGATGTTTCATTAGATTAGAGAGTAGGAGGAGGGAAGAACTAGGAGAGACAAGGCCTTTACATAAGAAAACTTACCTTCGTTTTCTCAAGTTTCTTCTTCCTCCGACTTCACAAGCTCAAACTTTCGGTCACTTGAAGTTTTTGGCTAACATATGAGGGATGAAAAGGAGATTTAATGACTATTAGGAGGTCAAAGTCGGTTTGAGCATGGATGATATCATTTGGACTTAATATTTCATTTATTTACATTGAGGCCATTTAGTCACATTAATTCCAATGCTTCTTGTTGACCGAAGATGTGATGGAAAAGGATGATGGTGTGTTTAACTACTTGGAGTTATTATATCTTTGCACTCCCATTTGTTGGACCAAAAAGGTTTAAGTCGGTCTGGGCAAGAAAAATGGAGGAATTTGGTTTGACTTTAACACTTCATATATTTACAATTACAATCCATCATTAAAATTTCTCATTTTGTCCTCTTTTCTCCTATTGTCCACATGGCCGAAATTCATGGCCCTCTTGGATAGTTTGATGATCTCATATTGACTTAGGATCATGTACCCATGCGTGTTAGAAAATATTCAAATAAAAGTAACACATGGCACAATTTTATATAAGATGATATACTTAATTTTCCTTGGACCATTAGCATGATCTTAAATGAAATTTCATGTGGCATCCTTATTTTCCCTTTTTGGTCAAATTTAATGAACTAAAATGAAACGAAGAAATGTTAATTCCATTTATCTCATTTTGTGGCAACATGTCTCAAAATTTTCAGTTTCGGAAAATCGGGTATTTCGGGTGGAATTGAACATTCACTTACAATTCGCAATTTCATTCCACCAAATACACTTATATCATACAAGGAATTTGTTAGAGCGAATTTAGGATATTACACTATTGAGGAAACATAGAAGGATGTATATCTCTTTGCCTTAGGAGAAACAAAGATTGCTATTTGCCTTATATAGAGACTAGAAAGAATCTCATATTTTAGAACGTACTTGATTATTGATGATCATAGGTTCGCTTATATGCTAGGGTTGATCATGGATCAAACCAGACCAAGGTTGGCCTCAACCCGAGTTCTGGTCTTAATAGGACCTCGGGCTGGTTGGTCAAGCATTTGCCCGAGCTTAGGCTAGACCAGACTGGTCCAATGGACTACTTGGACTGGTCTAGGCAGTCCATGACCTTTTTTTTTTTTCTGTCTTAACCAGTTTAGGGTTGACAGTTGAGACTTGAGTAGATTCCAGGACTTATCTAGCGCTTCAATTCCTATCTCTGTGTAATCACCTTTTCCGCTCTCCCTGCCTAATCGCCGTCTTCCCCCCCAACTCACCCATTCAAATCCTTTTCCTCCTCCCAACCTATCTCACTCTCCTCTCTTCCTTTTTTCTCTTCTCATCCATGTCTTTCTAGTTTTCCCCTCCCGTCCCTCCTTATTTCCCACTTTATACCATTCCTTCTTTCACCATATCATCCCTCATCAGAGCCAACTATACCTTCTTTTCCTGTGGCTTCTCTTCGACGTCTTCCTTCTCCTTCTTAGATTCACTTACTTTATCACCATCACTAGCGAGTCTTGCGGTGTCGCTGCCTTCTATTTATTGTTACCTAACTAGAGTGTCCATTTTGTGGTCTCTACTTTTGTTTACAATGCCATCGGTGCTTAGGCTGTTTCGTCCAAAAAAGCCATCTGTTCCTTGCTGCGGCTAGAGCAATATAATGCTAGGCTTAATAGGGTTCCCTTTTGGCTTCTAGGTGTCTTCAAATGAAGTTGGTTTGGTGCCGGCGCCTCATGTAGACAAGACATGAGTGTAGGGGTGCAGCCTAAGAAGCTGGGCGTGTCAGTGAAGGGGTGATGATGATCAGTTCACTTAGGCTGATAGTGTGTGCGTGTGTGGCTGTGGCATTTGTACTGTGTATGTGTAGTGTGGATTAAGAAAAAGAAATTTTTGGGCCAAACGGCCTTGGTCAGTTTGATCTGATCTACCTAATATTGTTTCAAACCAATTTTTTTCTTATCAAATCGGGTCTGGTTGGTCCAAACTACCTGGACCAATGGGTTTTTTGCTCATCTCTACTATCCGCAATCCTTGATTAATTTTTGATTGTGGACTTCAAAGCTAACATACAAAAGGCCCTCATCACACGACTCTTGACTCTATCTTCTTTACTAATGCCAAATACAAATGCATATCTTCTTTAGATCAATGCCAAATACAAATGCATAAAGGTAAGATCATATGCTCTAACGATAAGAAATACTTAGGATCGAGTTCCGGTTATTGATAAAAATTCCACCTCCTAAAACTCTCTCATTAACAAATATACACATTAACACTTAACAATGCCCAAATTAATCAGTTTTCCGTACAAAAGCCTAGGGGTAATCATTAAAGGATATATAAATATCAAGCTCTATCAATACCTAATTAAATCTCAAGGGTTCAACCCAATTGTGACAAAACTAAACAAAGAGGGAAACCATTTTAAGATCAACAGAACTCGAGATCCCGAAAGAAAAACCCTATAACAAAATTCAATAGATTGAGGTGAAATTCTTTCGTGCACAGATTTGAAAAAGATAATCAAAAGAGACATAAATGAATATCAATACTTGCTGATGATCTGACCCAAGAAGTAAGGTCTTCATGCTAACAAAAGCTTCTCTAGTTTCAGGAATGACCCCAATATGTGGGGTCATGGGCCCACAATATTGGAAGCCATTGATGAAACATTGAAGCTTCTACCAATTGCATTATATTAAAATCTAATGGAGGTTTTGAGTGTGGACTTGTGACTCATTGCCGTATGACTTGTGATGAGAAACGATGACTGCTAATGGATTTATATAGAGACTATAAACCATGATTTTTGACAGACGAATATAATGTTTTGCTGCATTAGACAATAATGTTAGAAACACAATTCTGGTAAAGATTAACTATTCTTTTTTCAGATTCGGTTATGCTTATCATGTAATTAATGTCAGTTCGTGATCTGTCTTTGTCATAAATATAAACAAAGTTGATGACAATAGAATATTTTCTGTTGTGGAAAGAATATATCTAATCAATGAGTTTACTTGGTATGAATTCCCAGTAAATGCAAGAAAGAAAGAAGATATTAGTTTGATTTATTCTCTGTTGTTAAATGAATTATTTCAAGGAAAAAAATATTGAAATATGTATTCTAAAACAACATTTTATATAATTGTAAGACGTATTAGAAAAATGTCTCATCATTTTTATGATAAGAAATTATTAAAAAGAAATAAGTGGCACTTTGAAAAAAGACTGTTAATGATTATACTTCTAATTTGAATTCTTTTCCCCCAAAGGATTAAAATCTTGATTGGATATACAGACGAGAATGTTGAAAATGTTGTTATATTCTGTCCAAATAATTTTTTTTTTTAAAATCAATAAATCATAACGGTTTTATAAAACCATGTGCCATTAATTGAATCTATAGTCAATTCTGGTTTACCTAACATTCGAATTCAACCTTTTTTCCCCAATATTTTTAAATCCATACTAGTGTGAAAAGAAAAGAATACTACTCTATGTTGTTCAAGAACAGTAGAACTGAGATTCTTGACCCTTTAGCCTCAGGTATAGACAATTCTGTTTTTTGATAATATATGTGCGCATGTGGACAAAGAATATGAAGAAGAAAGCTAGAATCTGTTCTACGTACAACTTTGACAGTATATTGGTTTTCGTCCATATAGATTTAGACATTCTTTCAAGGGATTAGAAACATCTTACTTTTCACTATTTTTCTGTCGTCTTATTATTATTTTATTAATTCGCTGAACTTGTGTATGTTATTATGTTAACAAGACCAAATTATCCATATTTCGTTTGACATGGACATTAATAATATCTTTGATAATGAAGGAAAAGCATGTAAATATTCTCAGCCATCATTTCATTGTCAACTGCAGAGAATAAAACTAGCAAAAGATAGCATTAATCTGTTTATGTTGGTTAAATTCTGATACCGTAGAAGCATCAAGTATGCACTATGTCAACGGCTGGTTTGGATTCCCTTAGAATCATTTGTCTCCTTTTCTTCTCAAAGTCTCATCTCTATCTTTAGATGAAAAATAGATGATTCAGATTTAATATTTTATAAAACTATTATTTTAAACATAAATTAGTAAATTTAAATTGTTAAAATCTAATCTATACAATTCATATCTATAACACACACAAAATTTTAAAAATTAAATTTTAAAATACTATAATAATAGTTTTTGAAAATATTAAATATGAACCATTCATTTTTTAATCTAAGGTGGTGATCAGATTCTGAAAAGAAAAGAATAAAAATGATTTTGAGAGCATCCTCTTCCATCAACAGCCACTTGGATGAGGCTCATTTGATTTAAAAATTATAGAAATTAATCAAGAAAAATCATTATCCTAAAAAAACCAAAATATCATAATATCATAAATTTCATATTTTCTTCTTATATACATATCATATTTAATGGAAATTGGATTTCATTCTGTATAGACATGATGATTACTTTCATATTTAGCATGTGCGTACTATGATGGTTTTTCTATGCTTTTGGTATTTCAGTGAAATATTTCATATACATTTATTAAAAAATTAATTCGTTACTTCTTATAGTTGGACTTTACTTTTAATAAACTCCTTGTGGTGTTTTTATTGAATCCTTACAGTTTCCTCATTTACAAGCATTAATCCTTATACAGTTATACTCATTACGTTAATTATAATTGATATGGGTATTAACTAAGTGACATATAAATTGTCACAAATATACAAAATGAAAGAGATTTTATAGAAATAACATGATGAAATAAAATTTATTTGTTATCAACTTAAAAATAAAAAATCATTATGTTTGTAACATTCCTGTTCTATCTAAATATAATTTGCAATTTGGTTGGTTTTTGACTTTCTTTGTATTTATCTGACAAAATTAACCCAAGTGAATTTTGAGTGACAGTCACCTCATTATCAGCTACCAACATGGTTTCTCTTACAAATTAACAAAGTAAAAGAATAAGGACCAATGCCTAGAATTGAAGAAGTTAAAAGGACCCAACAATAATAATAATAATAATAAAACTACAAGGACCTAATAAAAAAAGGTAAAATTATAGAGATTTGCATTTCGTCAACAGGGATGAGATTCGATTTGTTTGTGATAACAAGGAGTAACAGTCTCTCTTTATATCTGTCTATATATAGCCACTCATGATCAGTTTCTTGTATCTCAAAATGCAATGATAGCGTGTATTAATAGGATATGTTTCCAAGTGTCATCATAGGCTTCCGATATTGTGGCTCTACAATATCGTTTGCCTCTTATGATACTTGAGAAGCTTATGATCTGAAATAACTGGAGAACTTATTTCTGTTTCGTATCAATCATGCATTAACAGCACAACATAACAATAAATTTGTGTTTTTGTTTTTTTTTTAACATGTTTTACGATAAAAAATTCATGACAAAATGTTAATTTCGTTGCAGAAAATAGGGATAGAGTTATTATTAATCCATACTAGTGTAAAATGTCATTTTTACATAATCTCATCCACATCATCTGTTGCCATGATGGTGGAGAAAAGGAAAAGCTTGTTGCATTTTGATAACTATGGTATGTGACTTTCAACTTCCCCTACCGGTTCAGTATGGAATCCGAGTGATAAACTCTTACTCCAATTATCATATAACAATGAATATAGGTAACAATTTGAAACGCCTTTTAATGACTTAAATTTCAAAATTCAATAATTTTGTACACTAATTTCATATATAATCAGTGTAATAGATGCCTTCTACACCGTATTTCTTTAATAACCTGTGTAGATAACAATTTGAAACATCTTTATAATCATTGCTCATATATAGTCGTTTTTATTCATTTGCGTGCCAACCTCGCCCTTATTACTCGACAACTGCACATGTGTGCTCTCCTCTTCCATTGGTATCGGCTTCGTCTAAGCTGTCGCCTTTGATGTCACACTATTCCAATATACTACAATTTGGTTCTTATTATGGCAATTTATTTGGTCCTTTTTATAAGACACTTGCTTGTTTCCGAAGCACATTAATTCTTTTTTCAATATATGTCTATAATTAATAAAGGTAGTAGGTGAGAGTAATAATTAATATAATATTAGAATTTAGTGCAATTAGTAGAGGTAATATTGAAAGTTATTTAAACATTAGGATAACTTTATTAACTTTAATTGTTTTTATTGGTTTGCGAAAATTGTTGGTTGATACCTTATAATAAGGACCAGAGGAAGTATATAGCTAACATTGTGCAGTTGTAAGCTCCCAATGACGTCACACTAGGTCATCATTTTTTTCTTCTTTGATATACACATAGAGGTGGGTAAACATGCCCGCCCTTGATGGGTTTGGACCTAAAAAAGCCCACTTTCACAAACTATGCCTAAAAATGAAGCCCAACCCTTGAACTTGTAGGCTTGGGCTTGACCGGTTGGCTTTAGTCCATTTTAGCTTTTTTAATATTTGTTCTACTTTTTTTATTTTTATATAAAAATATTTTTTATTTATTTTAAAATGAATAAATAAAAAAGATATATTTCAGAAATTTCTGATTCAAATTCTAAATAATAGCAAATTAAAGTGTCAAAGTAAATCCAAACAACTATAACTAAATCAAACTGTTATCCTGAGCTCTAACAGAAAAATGATCTATAATCAAATAAATATCTGGATATTTTTGTATCTTGGTTGATCATTTAATTTATAATAAAAGAGTAAAACAATTTCAAATAAATATGAGATTTTTTAAAAAAAAAAATAAATATGAGAATAATAAAAAAATGAAAAAAATAATTGTCAAATCACTGAAATACCTCAAATGGAAAATATAATGTTATGGGAGCTTAAACGAGTTAGCCCTTGATGAGTTTGAGTTTAAAAGGGCTAGGCCGGAAAGCCTAATTACCCTAAAATCATGTTTTTAAAACCGTTTGTCCCTTGATTTAAATGGTTTACAAGGGCCGGCTCCCTAGCCCTACTAAAACATCATAACAACAAACAAACCATCCTTGTGAAAACAAAATTACAACAGATAGGTAGGAAAACTTTACTTGAAAAGGAGGACAATATTAAAAATATAGACTGTTAGATTTGAGGAAAGTAAATCACATTCTATTTTATCTGTATAGCATACAAGCAAGCGTGGTTTCAAAGCATTTATGCTCAGAGAGTTAGTCACAGATTCAATCTTATCCAGAACCTTATGATTTAAAGGACAAGAACAACGCAAATTTGAATTGGAACAACATACTCAATTGGAATTAAGTGTTTGAATAAGAAAAGAAAAATTCCAAGAACAATATATCAGAGTCGTGAAGCTTTCTTTTTAAAATGTGATCTTATGGTGTTTCAATTTTCTCTTTTTCCCTCCTTCTAAAAAGTGTGTTTATATATAGGTGTAATATTTTTTTTAGCTTCTCATAATTTATGTATTCAATTTACTAATTTAATCTCCACCTTTTTCATAATTGAATCTGGCTCTTCCCTTCCTTTGAAATATGCAAACAAAAAAAACAAAAAACAAACAAGAGTGATGTGCTGAACCATCATATTCTTGCTTCCCTGGGGTATATAATTCATCAAAAAGTCAACTACACGATATTTATATTTGCGACAAAGACAAATTAGACTGATGGAGAATCGAATTAGGAAAGTGAGTCAATAATTTTAATTTGTTGAACCATAATATTCTTGCTTCCAAGGGGTGTATATAGTTAAATGAGATTCGATCTACGACACCCCTTCATCTCTTTCTCGCCGGCGACTTGTGGCACCATCACAAGCCGCCGGCGAGTATCATTCTATGCCACAGCGGTGTTAGAATGGTAGATCGGTTCCCAGATCATTGATCTATGACCTTCTCCCTCTGATTTCTAGCGGTTGTGGACTTCTCTCGTCCTTGTGGTGATTTTTTTCCTCTCCTTCAAATTTGTTCTACGGTGGTGAGATATATCTATCTTTTGTTTCTTTTTTTGTGATGCTGGGTTTTGTGGTGGTGTTCTTGTTTTCTCAAGAAATAAACAGATTTGTGAGATCTGAGTATAAATTCTCTTGGTTGGATGATTGTTTGAATGTTATTAGATTCGACTATCACCTGGTGGCTCAGATCTACGTTCTTGGGGGAAGATTTCAAGAGGTGTTATTTGGTGTGTGGTCAAGGTCACCATATTTGCTTGAACGGAGGAGTAGAAGTGTTATTTAGGATATCATGGGTTTTCTTCTTTCTGAGGTTGAGTTTTCTTTGATCATTACCCCAAGTCGGGGTATTTGTGCAGCTGCTCTAATTGCAGCTAATGCTCATAAGGAGGTGTGCCCGTTAGGGTGGATTTTACAACCAACACTTTCTTTCACGTCACTTCTAACCTTGGATATCGAGGAGGCCGGTTTTGTCCATGCTTCTACTTCTACTCTTAGATCTTTAATGTATGGTGATTTGATGTTCTTGTATTTAGCTTATCTTGTTGTATTTGATTTGGCTTTATTTTATTCCATCTTCAGTTTGTTTTCATGTAGTGTATTGGTTTGCAGTAATAATATAAATAGCTTTTGACCAAAAAAAAGAAAAAGAGATTCGATCTCTTAGTGAGACATGATCGAGCAGTTATAGTGCGACAGTGATCTCTCTTTCTATATAAAGCAAGTCATAGGGAAAGGAATGAGAGATAACAATTTGAGACGCCTTTTTATAATTTAAATTTCAAAATTCAATAATTTTGTACACGAATTTCATATATAATCAGTGTAGTAGATGCTTTCTACAATGTATTTAATAAAGAGTGAAGATAACAATTTGAACATCTTTATAATCATGCTCATAGTCGTTTTTATTCATTTGCATGCCAACCTCGCATCTTATTGCTCGACAACTGCTCGTATGTGTGCTCCCCTCTTCCATTGGTATCGGCATCGTCTGAACCGTCGCCTTTGAAGTCACTCTATTCCTATATATTACTTATATAGCTAACGTTGTGCAGTTATAGTATAATACCCTAAAATTCTCACTTATTCTAGATGTCATATTTTGACAAATAAAACATATTAGAAATAGGTGAATATGTGGTCTCAAACATTGGAAGCTTACTAATTATTATTTTAAGAAATTTTCCCTTGAAATTAAATAAGCCAAGGGTTAAATTTTCTAAATTCTTTTAGGGATCAGAAAATACCATAACATTATCATAATTAAGCCTAGTTCTTAATGTAATCATAAGAGACAATTAAATGACATAGAAATACCTAAACAAATTAGAGAAAATTACCAACAATTAATGGACAATTGAATTTACAATAATTAAGAAAATTGTATTAATTTTTGAAATAAATGAATAACCTAAATCCTCATAAAATCTAATGGACCAATAAGAGACTTTCACCATGAATAAATGGGGAGGAATAAATCTAAACAAACACAAATGAATCCAAAGGCTTTAATTAACCCTCATAAAGCATAATCCTTGTGAAACAAAAATCAAACAATTAGAGGATTTCCTCTTTGATTATGTGAGATAAATGAAAAACAAGTGGAATAGTCAATGAGGAAGGGAATACACCGTTCACTTAGCTTGTTCGAGAAGAATTGGATTGTTTAATATAAATCAAACTCACACATGTAAATTAAAGCACATGCAAGTCATTAATAGGGGAGAGAAATTGGCAAAGTGTTAAGAGTACTTTGTGATAAGGAATTTATTAATATCACATGGGCTCATTAAATGTAAAAATGGAAGAGTATAATATGGAATTAAAATTGTGATAATATTTGGGAAAAATAAGAGCACATGGGCTCATTAGTGTAGAAATAAAAATTTGCTGAAGAATGAGAGGGAAGGGGCACGGTTTTTGAGTGTGTGTGTATGTGTATGTGTGTGTGTGTGTGTAGGAGAATTATGAGGTGTAATTCAATCTTGAGTAAAATCCACCAATAGGAAAATTAAGCATAAATCTTATGTAAATTAAATTAACCAATGGGAAAATTCAAGACACAAATAATCTAAATCCCTAGTTAATTAATTGGATCAATGAGAGATTTAAATCCTAGATTAATGATAAGGATTAATCTTAAATAGATATACATATTAAGCTTGGGATAAAATATCACCATGATTTTTACCCAACTTATACATTTAATCTTAAGATGATAAAGGGCGAGTAGAGACTTCTAATGAAGCCATGATTTTCGAAATTAAGAGCTAAATGAAAGACTTAGATAAACTTTATATATAACCCCTAAATGTATTCTTACTTAGTTAGTAACCAACTATCATTTTACATCTAGTTACAAAGGACACTTGGAGTAACTAATAATTGAAATCAACCAATGAGAACGTTTTTTTTAGCATAAAATGAGTCTTCAAAAAAGAAAACTCCCATGAACCATTGATATAAAAATGATCATCCAAAGGTTCTAATTAAATCATGTAAATCCATGTGAAACTTGTAGAACCAATAGGAAGTTTGGAGTGTTATTAGAGACTTAAGGAAAACACAAATTGAAGAGTGGGGGGGGGGGGGGGGGGGGGGGAGGTAGTCCACGGTTCACATTGCTTGAAGAAGAAGAATTCAAATTGTTTAATATAAACCTATGCTCACATGTTAGATAAAGGCACATGGGATCATTTATGTATGAGACAAATTGGAAAGAAGGTGGAGTACTTGATAAGGCTTTAATTAAAATTGGAAGAGGATAGAAGGGAGAGAGAAGAGGGAGGCACAGTTTGGGGGAGGTTTGAAGAGTGAAAAAGATGAAGCAAAGGGTGAGATGCAATCTTCTCATTTAACCTAGATCCTATGGTTCAAAATCAAGATGAGAAAGTTCAAAGAATTTACCAAGAGTGCCATGACATTTTAGTATAAATAGGAGGGCTTAGTCTTCATTATTCTTCACACTTCACAAGCAAGAGCAAGCATAGTATCTGATTATAGAGAAAAGAGAGTGAGAGTGGGAAGCTAGAAGGAGAAGGAGAAACTTCAAGGTAAGTTCTTGAGCTATAGTATTTAAGTTTATAGTTAAATTGTTGTTTTGATCTTTAATCTTCCAAAATTATTTTGCTTACATTTTTTTATGGTTAAAATTAGATTTATTTTGAAAGATGATGAAACAACTGTTGGAGCAAAATTTTTTGGAAGTTGAAGATCAAAGTAGCGAAACTCTGGCAAAATTTTATCGGTTAGCGATTTCTGGAGTTAGTAATAAAAACACGAGTATTTTATGAAGAAGAAGAAGTTATTTAATTCTGGGGAAATTCATGGTTAAATTAGACATATAGTGATTTTCAAATATACCTAGAGTGTATCATTTTGAGTTTTGTGCTAGGAGATAAAAATTTCCAAAGTTGGGCTACGTTTTCTGAAAAATTCTGGGCAGAGGTTGGAAACATTGAAACCTGGGAATGTCTCACGTAATCTGGGAAGAAATGGGTATTTTTCCTAAAACATATACATCCTAAGGATTCCGAGGAATTTTACAGATCCTCATTTCGAGTTTTGTAGAATTAATTATGATTTTTCAAAGTTAGGAAAAAAATCAGTCCGAAATGCTGAAATCAGCATTTTTCACGAAATTAGGGGTTATAATTAGAATAACAAATCCACCAGGGGTAAAAAGGTCAATAGTGGCTATAATATCTCTTAAAATATTATTTATGAGGTAATAATGTGATGGTAATATTATAGGCTATCCGGAACACGTATTGACACAAACGGGCGTACCCGCTATCTACACGGACTAAGAATGCGTTTGACGTCTTGTAACACGAACTCTAATGCTTATAGTATGTTTATATATGATAGACGTATTCATTAAACTAAGATGCTGTCTTAGTTTATTACTTACACATTCAGCTTTACGCGGGTTATAGTCTTGTTAATACTGTAAGTTTTACTAGTGCTGAGGACACGACATGCTATTGTGGGACTGGTGAATAGTGCAGACCAGGATAACGAACATATGCAGTGGCTGTGTATCGTTATTTCAACAAATCATACATCTGTTATGGGCTTTTGTATTGATTAATGCTGTAATGTCATGAATATCTGTCATACATTGTTTACATAAGCATAAGGTTAACCGTTACCTGAGGTCCGATGGGCATTGGACCTCAGCTCTTATAGCTTCGAGTGCCGGAGAAAACCGAGGGCTGGAGATAAGAAACAAGGGTAAGCAGGACGCGTGAGGACTCTGCTGGAGCCTCTTTTTAGAGACGTACTTTCATCGCTAGAAATTTTTGTATTCTCAAATAAATGTATTGATATTGTTAAGAAACGCCACAGACAATATTGTACCACAGGTTTATCAGTTACTCAATATTTTAAATTGCTCCGATGCTTTTCTCGATGAAAAAATTTCTTACGCATTTGGAAAATGAGATGTTACATTTTTGGTATCAGAGCATTTTACCTGGGATGAATCTAACGAAGTTATAACAAACCATTGGTGCCGAAGGTAGGGCTAGTCTATGTGGATCAGTCAATCAGTCGCCGTGAACTCGGTGAGACTCCAACGATAGACACCTACCTGGCCAATCGGTTTGATTAACGGAGTTAGGCTCTAAGCCTTTTAACATTAGAGCATATTTTGAAAATGAGTACTGATTTAACCCTGTGTATTGTTATAGATGGACAGAGACGAAACCCCTTATGTAGATTATCTTGGAAGGAAAAGGCATACCGCCCAAGAATCCGTAAATCCTGAGTTGGTCGAACATAGACGTAACCCTGATTCAGTCTACCCACCTCCCGAACCTGTAGCTGATCCAAAACCTGAGTACCATTTTGAACCAGAATATTTCAACGAACACATATACAACCCTAGATCGGTGTATCATTCCGAACCGGTATATCAATCTGAACCAGTGTACCACCTTGAGTCGGTATATCACCCAAACCCTGAAAGACCCTTTGTACCTATTCATGACCATGAACCTTTGAACATATGCCAACTTGAGCCGGTATACAATTCTGAACCTGTACTTCAACCTGATCTGTTATATCCCACTCCAGAACTTAACCTTGAGCCAGTATATCTTCCTGCCCCTGAACATTATATCGCCCCGATAATTGATCCCGAACCTGAATACCACCCTGGACCAGAATATCCTTATAAGATCATATATGACCAAGGACCTTTTCATTCAGCATCTTTGAACATAGTGTACCCAGAACCAATGGCTAGCATACCCTCTGAGCCAGAGAGACCTATAGGATCAGATCATTCATCCGTCGATGATAATCGTGAGTATATCCAGCTGTTAAGCTACCATGATGACTCTGAAAGTGAATCTTTTTACAAACCAAATACCTTGCAACATGACTTAAATGCAAACAAAGAGCTGATAGGCGCTCTACGAACGGATTATCTAATGGCGGAGTATTACAGTTCAACTATGAAAGAAACATATTCACAATGGCTAGGGCAAATCAAGATAACCTACGAACAGAGAAAACACAATAAAACTTCCCTACCCACTAGATGAATGGGTGATATCAACACTATACCTTTTTCCTCAAGACCGCTTCGGATGGAAAAGACGAATGAACTCTTGGAAGGAGAACATATAACTGATTGTCATTCCTTTCTGAATTATCTTTAAGGACTAGTTTTAGACAACATGTAAACGAGTAGCTATTAGTACGACAATACAGAGATGTTAGATATGACTGCTGGTGTTAAAGCCGGTTAGCTGATATGACATGTTTTACCATGTATATTATATCTTATGAGGAGTATATGTTTGTTTAAAAGATTAAATTATTTCTTAATATTTGTCATTCTTAATAGAAAGATAGGATGACAAATTTGCGAGGAATTGGAGTTCCTAAAGACCGAGGTAGAGATAGAGATAGACAACCACGAATGATACCAATACTAGTACACGAACCTGAACAACAAGAACCACAAACAAAGCAAAGTAAGTTGTAGAAAATGCGGAGGATCTGCAGGAACAAAAGACTCTTATTGATGAACTCCTGACTAAAAGACATGAGAGATAAGTTGAAAGACAAGAAGAATCTTGCCGGTTGATCAAATGTAATATAAAGGAACTGCATAAAGCTAGAAATTTCAGCGGCAGTAGAGCAAGTCATGGCAGGTTTAGCCGCAGAAACTCCTCACAGAAGAGGAAGGCTCCCGATGTACTCCCTGCTGTAGAGTTGATCTTAATACTAAATATAAGACTTATTTTTCTTACTTTTCAACATTTTCCTAATTTAATTTACCCTCATTGATGTCCCTCTACAATATTCAAGAAGCAGAAAGAATGAGAGAATAAAGGAAGATAAATAGGATATTTTTTAAAAAAATACATGTTATATAAAATAATCTAACTAATTTCATTCCTTAATCTAATTAAGTTAGACAAATATGTCTTATATTAAGTATCGGAAGGAGTAATAATGTTAACCAATGCATTAAACTTTGATTTAATAGTTTAGAAATTCCCGTGATATAGACGTTTACTTTGTTTTATATGGTCGTGGAAATAAACTCTAATTGTCCAAAAAAAATTATTCATAAAAAAATTCAGTAACCATTTTAGTGGAAACACGTGAAACTTTAAGAATCAATCTTGGTCTTGAATTGAATTATTTTCGTTAACTAAAGCAACATGTGCCTCACGAAACTTATATAGTGACTAATCAAATACATTTGGTATCTGTCGGTTCCTGTTCCATTTTCAAAGCTTTGATTCACATTGGTTATATTGGAACCCTTCAAGTAATATTATAACACATAAATCTTCCCATGTCAAATAGAATATATATATGTGTGTGTGTCTTGTTAGTATTTAGGTGTCCTAGAGACAATTTGTAAGGACAGATCAACACCTTATTCTACGTTGTAGTATTTCATTATTAATAAATGAGCATATTTTATCTTTATCATCTTTATGTCTCACCTTTATTTTAAAGTAAATATGTGTTTGAAGATAAAAGCCCTAGGAATATAATATATGTTAATCTCGAGGATCAATGATAGATCATGAGAACTCGAGAACACTATATATCTATTGCCTAAAACTTGTTCCTAGTCTTGAATCACCAAGAAAGGGCATTGATGATCTTAATAAGACTAGTACAACATCATCTACTTGTATAGAGATACAAGGTAGGGACCTCATGGAATACAGGCACATAGAGATGGCTTAGCTGATGTGGTGGGTAGAACTGTTAGAGAACATGTAGTACCGAATAGAGTCCCGAGAGACTCCACAAAGATTCATTGTAGAGAGCATCGTTGGATATGTAAAGTCTCTCATCGTTTGGTAGTGCGGATCGTCTTGGACTTAAGGATGTCATCGAACACTATGTCTTAGGGTTATACTTTGATTGTACAACTCTATCCACCTGAAATGGGGAGAACAGTGTACTATTGGGTGTAACTCGAACACGAGTATAGATGGACATGCTGAGATGACTCACAGTCCCCTACAAGGGATTAGTCATTCACATGACCGGTAGAGCTTGGATAGCTTCTAATTAAATGAGCATATTTTAAGTAGTTCTCAAAACATGACATTCTCAACTATATATAATTGCTCTCGAGTATTATCAAAGAGATGCATCTACCAAGTTTTTCTATTAAGGAATTCTCGAGAATGATTCAAGCAATTCTCAAGAATGTGTTCTTATCATCTCTGTCATTTTCCAATGACACTAATCAATTTCATAAAATCAATGGGTCATTATTTATTCTCTCTTAATCATATCTGAACTTATTTATATCATGTTTAATCATCTTTTCTGAACGAGCATTTAATGCGTCTACCACGTTGGATTGCCTTTCATTCAAAAACTCAGATTAACACGATTAATCAACTGAAACTCATTCAAAAAGATGATTAAACATTATATAAATAAGTTTAGATATGATTAAGAGAGAATAAATAATGACCCATTGATTTTATGAAATAGATTAGCGTCATTGGAAAGTGACAGAGATGATAAGAACACATTCTCGAGAATTGCTTGAATCATTCTCGAGAATTCCTTAATAGAAAAACTTGGTAGATGCATCTCTTTGATAATACTCAAAGCAATTATATATACTTGAGAATGTCATATTTCGAGAACCACTTAAACGAAATGAAGTGACCATACTCGAGAATCATGTTGTTATTCTCAAGAATCAGTGACAGAGATTTGCCGTAATCTCCCAAAATAACCAGATTAGAAAAGGATTTGCAGTATAATGTAACCTGGGTCGTTTCCCAATGAATTCGTGATCGGTTCAATTCGCACACTGACAATAAAACGGTAAAGAAAGCGATAAATGGGGGTTTTTTTTGATTCAGAATAATATTAAAGGCGAAGTAACGAGAGACAAAACAAAATAACGAATTGAGCGAAGCTTGAGAGGATTAAAGGATCAACCCATGATTTCGGATTCACCCACTACCCTTCCTCGAACGAAACAGATTTATAACCGAACTCGTAATCGACTCTAGACAAACCGAAATCTTTGCATTTGTCTAGAAATTCCCTCAACTGAACAATCGTTCAGAATTTGTTCGAATCAGTGGCGCACCTCTGTACGATCGCACGAAATACTTTAACCCGGTCAAACTTCGTCCTTGGGAAATATCGATTTGGATTTTTAATCAAAAACCCAATCCGAACCAAAAATCAAATCGATTAAGGGATACGAAACGAGTTAGACGGTTACCGATTAGGTGCGAATCCTCGGATAGTGGATGGAACCCTCATCGTGGATCAATCTCGAAATTTAGCCGAACATAATTAAGAAAGACGAAAAACGAGATGAAGAACGCGAAAAACACGAAGAACATTGCGAGAGAATTTGAAAAACTACTATTTTGATCATCTGAATTCTAAAAACGTGAATGAGAATGTGTTTGTGGCTGCTTCCTCACTTAACCTAAAATGGCAAAACGAAATGGGGCTTCAATCCACAATTCGGGCCCGAACGAAAATAAAATAAAATAGGCTTTAATTACAAAATTCGAGCCCAAAAATACATATGACTTCGGCTCCAAAATCGACCGGCCTCTTGTCCGAATTTGCTCTTCATGTCTTCATAACAATTGTAGCTCTCTAAATCATCTGAAATATGAGATAAAAATGAGGCAAATCCGATGTCTGGTTCAAGAGTTATGGTAAAAATAGTGAAGCAATGTAAAACTGGAATTTATTATTAAATAATGGCTAAAATATAATAAAAGGCCCAAAGCCCAAAAAAGTATAAAAGCCATTTTTTGTTAGCTAAAGAGTCTTAAATTATTAATCAAGAGACAAAAAGTAGTGTATGAAATATTCAATTATCAATCAGAAAAGTGAAACTATTTGAGATTAATGAGATCAGTGAACGTTTACCTCTCATTCTTGAGAATTGATTTAGCATTCTCGAGAATTGTCCCTCTATTCTCGAGAATCTCTCTGATGGATATGAAAGTGATTAATCACTTATATTCTCGAGAATTGAAGTTCCATTCTCGAGAATTGCAGGCACATACTCGAGAATTAGAGTTCCATTCTCAAGAATCATAACCATGTGAGAACTTGTCTGAAGTTGATATGTCATTCTCGAGAACCATTTCTCCATTCTCTGATGGATATGAAAGTGATTAATCACTTATATTCTCGAGAATTGAAGTTCCATTCTCGAGAATTGCAGGAACATACTCGAGAATCAGAGTTCCATTCTCGAGAATCATAACCATATGAGAACTTGTCTGAAGTTGATATGTCATTCTTGAGAACCATTTCATAATACTTGAGTACCATTAATTCAAAACCTTAAAGAAAAATTTCAGGTATTGTTATCATCAAAACACTGGGAGCTAGCATTTTCCCCTTTTGATGATGACAACACTTATGTAAAAATGAGTTGAATGAAAGTTTTGGTTTTTGAAAAAAATAACAACCAGATATCAGAGGAAAAAGCAAATGTGGTATAATTGCCAAAGGTTCCAACTAATCTAAGCATTAGCAAAGTATAAAAGTACAAGCAACATGAACAACAAGCAACAACAAAACACAAAAACATGAAACATGTCATTCTTCTACAATTTCTTCTTCAACAATCTCTCCCCTTTGTCATCAATCAAAGAAGAGGGAGGAAAAGGAGGGTCAGAGTGAACATGACCAGATGATTGTGAAGGATCAGTGGGATAAAGAGGTGCAGAGATAGGAGCAGAAGTAGGTGCAGCAGGCTAAGGGTACGTCTTGAAGGCCAAGGCATCTATAGATTGATCCATTTGATGAATGTGATCCTTGAGAAATCGAATCTCCTCTTTTAAGTGAGCTGTGGATTCTTGTTGAGCCTGAAAGCTAGTTGAGATTTGTTTGGCTAGCTTCTCAAACTCAGCTCCAATAGCATGTACAAGGTTGGCAGAGACTATTTGAAGTTTGTCTGCTAGCCCAGTAACTCTGTCTGCGTTATCAAACAATGGAGAGATCGCATCTGAAATACCTTTTGCCATACCATTTGTAACTGCCTGTTCGACAGTGTGTTGAATAGTAGCTTGAGCAAATGAGGGAGCGAGGAGCAAGGCGCGCACTGAGAAGATTGTGCTTCCTCGGGTGGTTTGGAGGATGAAGGCATTGGATCTTTTGGATCCTTATCTTTCTTCTTCCCAGTAGCCTCGGTGAAGGAAATTTTCATATACAAGAGATGAGACTTGCCAAATTGCTTGGGAAAGACAGTTTTATCACTCTCTAGAAGATACCATATATTGTTGAAGCCAAGAATATGAGAAACCAGATTTGGATGAGGGATGGTATTCTTTTTGGAAGTGCCAGCGGTAGAGAGAAAAGTAGACATTTCAGAGATGACCAACTTGCCCAAGTTTCTTGGTTCCTTAGCAATGATATAAGCCAGTAATTGATAGTCCTTGAGCACAAAATGGGTAAAGCTTTGGCCTTTATTGATTAAGTTACGGCTATAAAGATACCAAAGGACTTTATGAGTATCGAGGCCGTAAAACCTAAAATTCCTATTTATTATAAATATTATATTTTGATAAATAACATATGTGGAATGAAGGTGAATATGTGTCTCAAAATTTTTGTAAATTATTGATTAAAATTTTCGGCAAATTCCCTTGAAATTAAACAAACAGAGAGCCAATTTTGAGATTACATATAAGGACTATAAAATATGATATAATTATCATATTAAATCATGGTTCTTTTATAACCAAAAGAGATAAAGAAAATGTTATGAAAACACTTAAATTAATCAAAGGGAATTAGCAACAATTGATGAGCAATTAAGCTTACACTAATTAAAATAATTTGTGTAATTCTACAAATTTTTCAAGAGACGAATTAAAAAGCATAAATTGAGGGATGTCTCAATTTAAAAATCAAGGGCCTAAAGAGATGAAATTAAGTTTGCTAATAATGCTCTAATAGCCTTGATTAAATAGCAAATCAATTAACCTATCACATTTGCAATAAAAGGACAATTAAGCACATAATTAAGGGAATGATTAGGCTTAATTAAATCAGCCCCTAAAGTCATGGGAGAGATTAAGAAATAGAAGGCCAAGATTAAGTTTAATAAAGTGAAATCTAATGGTTCTAATTAATTATAAAATTAAAGCTAAATCCATGTGAAATTTAAGGAACCAATAGGAGGCTTGGATTATTGATTATGAGACACATAAGAAACACATATTCATGAACCAAGTGAGAGAGAGGGCCACGGTTTTGCTTGAGGAAGAAGAAGGAAGAATAATATTATATTACATTAATCAACACATGGGATAAACAATGCACATGGGATCATTAAATGCAAATCGATGAAGGAGAGAGGGGAGAGAGAGAACACGGTTGAAGAGGGAAGAGAGGGTGAGATTAAAACTTCTTCATTAAGTTTAGATCCAATGGTTTAGGAAGAAGGCTTCTCCTCTTCATTTCTTCACACCAAACTCAAACCAAATTGGTGAGTTTAAGAGAAGGATGAAGATCTTGGAGCAAGGAGGAGGAAGAAGTAAGAACTTCAAGAGGTAAGTTCTTGATGTCTAGCTTTTTAAGTTTTTTTAGTTTTAGTAAAATTGTAGTTTTAATCTAGGAAATTGTTAGAAATACTCCTTTTCATGTTTGGAAGTCTCCATTGCTTTGAAGTTTCCGAAATGGAGTGGAAAACATGTTAGGGCATAAGTTTTGAAATCAATTGATCAATGTTGTGAAAATTGTAGGATTTTTGGTATTTAAGCTTTGTGCAGCCAGTGAAATTCATGCTATTATTTTATGTATAAGATGAAGCCCATAAATCATGAAATCTTACATGAATAAAGTAGACATGTAGGGATTTCCAAATATATAAAATATGTAACGTTTTGATCTCCGGTCAAGGAGATATGAGTTTTTGAAGTTAAGCCATTTTTCTGGGATTAAAACTGGATAGCGTTGTAAAATGTTAGAACTGGGAATGATGCTTGATGTTCTAGGTTATTGGAATATTTTTCCTTAAAAATAGACATGTCAAGGGTCATGAGAAATTTTACAGAACCTTGTGTCGATTTTTCTAGAATTAATTATGATTTTTCAAAGTTACCGAAAAATCTGCCCAGAAAATCCAGTACTGCGTTTTTAATAAATCAAAGGGCAAAAATTGGAATAATTTATCCACCGAGGGTAGGAGGGTAAATTAAACCTTTAGGATATTATTCTAAGAACATGATATTTATCACAATATCATATAATAATCCGACGATAATGTATAGGATATCGGGAAGTCCGGAGTCGGATTCAAAGGTCGGGCATATTGCTAACTACGCAGAAGGAAGGTACGTTCACGTACTGTAACTTTAACTCTGATGTGTTTTGTATGCTTATATGTGATACATGATTTCATTAAGTCATGGACAAGACTTGGTCTTGGGTCATGCACCATAGTTAAGACTCTGTCGTAAGTCACTATTTATACGTTCAGCTATATATGGGTTATAGTCTTGATAATGCCATGAGATTGTTTTCCTAGCGCTGAGGACACGACAGGCCATCGTGGCATTGGTTAGTGCAAACGTGGATAAATTTACATGTGCTGTGTGCTATGTACTGTTTTTGTGTTAACATTATATCTGCTGTGTGCTTATGTACTGTTGTAACCTTACATCTGCTGTGTGCTATGCATTGGTTAATGCTGTAATGTAATGAATATCTGTCATACATATACTGTTCATACTTTTCATATGAGGTTAACTGTTACATAAGGTCCGATGGGTATTGGACCTTAGATTTGACTACTGTTTAGGAAAGGAACCTAGATCAGAGAAGGCATCACTAGTCGAGACAAGAGACTGAAGAAGTCTAATAGGACTAGTTTCTGGTATGAATATGATAGAGTTGTTTCAAACCATTTGGTGCTTAAACTAAGAAAGGGTCGTCTATGTGGTTCAGTCATAAGTCACCGTGAAAGACGGGGAGACTTCCACTAGACCTTACCCGGCCTGGCCAAATGGGTTTGATTAACTCTATTGGGTTCTAAGCCACAAGCCTAGTTAAGGCTTGGTTTAAGAATGTATAGTTACTCTGTAAGATTTGTAATTATACAAGTCCTGTAATATTGTATCCATGAATATTCCTTTGGGATAATTTTTAATATAACCAGCATATGTCGAGACATCAGCATATGCCTGGGCATTCTATATCAGTTACTCATTGTCCAAATGTAAGCGCATGCTCTCTGTTCTGCATTACTTTGAGTGGTAGCACCTCAAACTCTGTCCATTTTTATAAAACTAAGTGTTAACCAACACAATTTGAAGTATGGAATTTGGGATGTTACATGGGCATCTGAGTAGTCTTGAACATCAGTGGATTTCAATCATATTGCTAATGCGGTAAAAGAATCCTAAAACATTTAGATTCAGATAAGGTGGGGGGATCGTCAGGCACATTAGTAAATCCATAAAATTTGTTAAGTATTTAAGCAGTAATCGTGATTTGCTTTCCTCTAACCAAAGTAGTGAGCAAAATCTCATCATTGTTATCCTTTTCCTTAATCATATTATAATAGAATACTTTCACAACTTGAGGGGAGTAGGGAGTTGTAATACTCAGCAACGGCATATATGGTGTTAACCAGGGAGAAAGGTCCAAATTGCAGTCTTGTTTGAAAGTTTCTAAATCTAGATAAATAGTAAGACAACGGACGACTCGATAATCAATCGCAAAAGTTGGTTCGAGATGGTATTACCAAGACATCCTTGCAGAAGCTCGGAGGACAATGAAGAGAACTTTTTTGGCCAATTAGATCGGAGGCAAAAGGAGGAAGAGTACCACTGATTGAAGGTTGGTTCTGTCGTCCAGAGCGTCTGTCTTCAATGCTCTTTGATCATCTCTCGTGAAATCCCTCTGCCGAATCTGCATATAGGTCGGACGATCAAGTGGCTTCAGGCTGTACTGACTGAGATTTGCTCTTCCCTTTTCTGGATGGCAGCGAGTCAGTTTGAAATCGAGTGACTGGCGAAGAAGGTTTGTTTATAGATACGCCTGTGGATTTCGACTCGAGTGGCCCAGATATTTGACCTTAGGTCGATAGGATGATCTGGGTTTCTTTGGATGAGGCTTGTTGGAAGGTTCCTGAGAGGATTTACCCATTGCGAAGAAGATTGGGTTTGACGAAATAGGAAATGGGATGAGAATGAGGTAAAAGATAATACCCAGTCGACGATTATGAGGAAAAAGAAAAGCCCAGTGGTCGGAAAGAAGAGATGAATAAGAGAAGAAAATGGGATGAAATAGAGACCCACTCGATGATGATGAGAAATAGAAAGGACCCGGTGGAAGACGATGAAGAAATAATGGAGGGTCTCAACGTTTGGGCGAAACTCGAGAGTTGAGAGAAAACTTATTGATTGGGTTTTAAGAAGTGAGGAAAATAATCTTATGATTTTAACAAGAAAGCGAAACGACATAACCTTCTCTCTCTAAGACATTTGACAATTCTTGAGAATACGGGGTTAGAGCATTTGGTTCAGATGACGCCCATTCTCGAGAATCTCAAGGCAATTCTTAAGAATGTGTAGTGATGGTTCGCCAATTCTCGAGAATTCCTTGATGATTCTCGAGAATGCAATGGGGAGAGAGATATACAATGAGAGAAACAATGTAATAAGTCTGACGATTCTCGAGAATGCCCATGTTGATTCTCGAGAGTCCTAAGTTAAATCTCTTCCATACTTCTCCAATTCTCGAGAATGTAATGATGGTTCTCAAGAATGCGATGGAGGTTTGGTATTACAATGGGAAGAAAAATAATGAACCAAGCATGACGATTCTCGAGAATTATATCATGATTCTCGAGAATGGCCCCGATTCTCGAGAGTTTCCAAATGGATTCTCGAGAAACCTAAGATGGAGAGAAAGTTTCTTTGTCGGACTTCTTCAATGCTTGAGAATGCAGTGATAATTCTCAAGAATGCGTAGTTTTAAGGTGGTCTCTGTGTCACCAATTCTCGAGAATTCCTTAGTGATTCTTGAGAATAATGATTTTAATTTGAACAGCGAATTCCTGCGACACTTAGAAAAATTATCCAATCCTGATATTCTCGAGAATTCATTGTCAATTCTCGAGAATGCTTAGAAATTGCAATGAATTGAAGGAAAAATGATACATCAATTCTCGAGAATGATAGGATCATTCTTGAGAATTTTCATACTCTATATGTCTTTGTTTTCTAGTCACGAGAACAAAGCATCCTGCAAAACATGATTTAGAAACTCTTATGCTTAAGTTAGTATCTATTAATCATCAAAACATAATTATCAACATTAATCTAACATTACTTACAGTTCATTGGGATTCACCATTCCCAATTCGCTTCGGATGAAATTGAATTGCTCTTTGGCTAAGGGCTTCGTGAAGATGTCAGCAAGTTGCAAGTGTGTGGGAATGAACATCACTTTGACACCTTTCTTTTGCACATGGTCTCTGTAAAAGTGATGTCTCACATCAATATGCTTGGTCCTTGTATGTTGCACCAGATTTTTCGCCAAGCTTATTGTGCTTTTGTTGTCACAAAGAATTGGAACTTCTTTTAGATGAACTCCCAAGTCGGATAATTGTTGCTTTAGCCACGGGACTTGAGCACGAGCTTGAGGCATCAACATATTCAGCTTCAATGGAGGATACAACTACAATGGTTTGCTTTTTGCTGAACCACGATACGAGTGAACCTCCGAGAAACTCACATTGTCCACTAGTGCTTTTTCCGTCAGTTTTATATCCAGCGTGATCTGAATCAGAATATGTAACCAAGTACTCTGGTTGACCTTTAGGAAACCAGAGACCCAATTCCTTTGTATCCGAAAGATATTGGAAAATTCTCTTAACATGCTCGGCATGTGATTCTTTAGGAGCTGATTGGAATCTCGCGCACATTCCCACACTGACTTGTATGTCAGGCCGACTTGCAGTTAAGTATAGCAATGATCCGATCATTCCCCTATACTTGGTTATGTTGAAGTCTTTGCCTTTTTCTTCATCGACATCTAGAGAAGCAGTTGAACTCATTGGGGTGTCAGAACCATTGCAATGGTCCAGCCCAAACTTCTTGAGCAAATCGTGAAGATACTTCGTTTGTGAGATGAATATCCCCTTCTTCCGTTGTTTGATTTGCAAGCCGAGGAAGTAGTTCAATTCACCCATCAAAGACATCTCGAATTCACCCTGCATTTTCTTAGAAAATTCCTCATAGAAAGAATCATTAGTAGCACCGAAAATTATGTCATCCATGTATATTTGCACAATCAGGATTTCATGAAGCTTATTACTTTTAATGAAGAGTGTTGTGTCAGCTTTTCCTCTAACAAAGCCTTGATCCAAAAGAAATTTACATAATCGCTCATACCAAGCTCTAGGAGCTTGCTTAAGGCCATATAAATCTTTCTTGAGGCGATACACGTGATCTGGATGATGATCATTTTCAAAGCCAGGAGGTTGTTCAACGTAAACTTCCTTCTGAATAAAACCATTTAAAAAGGAACTCTTAACATCCATTTGATAGAGTTTAAATCCTTTGATACACGCAAAGGCTAAGAGTACACGTATTGCTTCTAATCTAGCTACTGGAGCATATGTTTCCTCATAATCAATTCATTCTTCCTGATTATAGCCTTTGGCAACCAATCTACCCTTGTTACGGACTATGATTGCGGATTCATCACGTTTGTTCTCGAATACCCATTTAGTGCCAATGACCGGATGGTCTTTAGGCCTAGGTACCAAATCCCAAACTTGATTTCTATCAAATTGATGTAATTCCTCTTGCATTGCTATCACCCAATCATTGTCTGAAAGGGCTTCGTCAATCTTAGAGGGTTCAATCTCAGATATGAACGCAGAAAATGCAACCTCATTCAAAGTACTTTTTTTCTGTTCTTACACCTTGATTTATATCTCCTATCACTTGGTTTAAAGGATGATTCCTAAGAAACTTCCAAGCTTTAGGCCGAGATTGATCGGGATTTTCAAGAGAGTTTTGATAATTGTTTTCAAAAACATTTTCTGGATTTTCAAGAGAGGCAAGGGTAGTTTTTGAAAAGAATTCATTTTTGTAAGATGCTTCCTCGTCATCATCCAGAGGCTCATTAGTTTTGGATTCCCAAAACACAACATGGATTGATTCTTCAACTAGACGAGTACGCTTATTGAAAATTCTATAAGCCTTACTTCTATTAGAATAGCCAAGAAATATACCTTCGTCGGATTTGGGATCAAACTTACCCAAATTATCCTTACCATTATTGTGAACGAAGCATTTGTAGCCAAAAATATGAAGGTGAGCCAAGTTTGATTTCCTTCCTTTTTAGAGCTCATATAGAGTTCTGTTGAGATTCTTTTTGAGATAGGCTCGGTTTGAGATATAATTGGCGTAGTCATTACATCTTCCCCGAAGACTTGTGAAGTTTGATTTTCGTTCAACATTGTACGAGCCATTTCAGTGAGCACACGATTCTTCCTTTCAACGATGCCATTTTGTTGTGGTGTTCTTGGAGCCGAGAAATTGTGATCAATGTCATGAGCATCACAAAACTCTTCGAAGGCGTGATTCTCGAATTCACCTCCATGATCTGTTCGAATTGCTGAAATGCAAATACCTTTCTCGTTTTGCACCTTTTTGGCAAACACAACAAATAGATCAAATGTTTCATCCTTAGAAGATAAAAGGATAGTCCAGATGAACTGAGAGAAATCATCGACAATGACTAGAGTATATAAATTTCCACCTAGGCTCTTTACTCTTGCGGGTCCAACTAAGTCCATAAGAAATAATTGAAGAGGCCAGTTTGTCAAGATTTCAAGCTTGTTTTTGAAAGATGATTTAGTTTGTTTACCTCTTTGACATGAATCACAAATCATGTCATTTTTTAAACGAAGTTTAGGTAAACCAATCACTAAATCTTTTCTTAACAACTTATCTAGTTATAGCATGTTGACATGAGCCAATCGCTTATGCCACAGCCAACTGTCATCTAAGTTGCTAACAAAATATTTTTTAGAATTAACTTTAGGTAAATCCAAATTATAATAATTTCCTTCACGAGGAGCTTTAAATAATACCTTAAGTTTACTTTATCAATTGAGAGATCATTTTTGTTAACAATGAGGCATTCTTCTGAATCAAAGATGATCCAGTTGTTCTTGTCTGCACTTTGGCTCACTCTCAAGAGGTTGTGACAAAGCCTTCCACAAGATAGACATCTTTGACCTGAGGTCATCCTTTGCACCAATCTCACCAATGCCAGTGATTTTCCCTAATTGATTACCTCCAAAAGTGACTTTGCCACCATCTTTTGATCTTATTGCAACAAATTTTTCTGCATCCCCCATTATGTGTCTATAGCATCCACTGTCAATATACCATTTGTTGATTCTTGATGCTCTCAAACACACCTGCAAATCAGACAAGATTAAGTTTTAGGTACCCATCTTTTCTTGTGTCCTTTGGGGTTAGTTCGGGCCTTAGGAACATAGGTTCCCTTGGGTACCCACTGATAGTTGCCAATAGGTTTATCTCTTCTATCTTTCTTATGGAAACAAGATGAGGTACTATGTCCCTTTTGGTTGCAGTAATTACAATGAGCAAAAGGATTTGACGTATGAACGGTTTTCTGAAAATAATTCAAATAGGATTTTCTACCAGTTTTCTTCTTGCCTTTCTTTTTGTCAAAAATAGGATTGTATCCTATGCCTGATCATTCATTTGTAAACCTTTGAGCTTTCAAAATTACGTTGAGCATTTCTCTACCGTTAGTGAATCTCTCAAACGTTTTTGTGAGGTACACATTCCTTTTATCTAAATCCAGGCATTCTTCACAGACAAGGTTTTCACAAGAAAGATTTTCAACTTGTTAATTAAGAGTTATGTTCTTCTTTCTCAAGAGTACACATTCCTCAACAACTTTTTCAATTCAAATTGTATCTCATTATACTCATCAAATAATTCATCATATGTGGGTTACGAGTCATATACCTCATTGTCATTTTTAGGTTGCTCTTCTTCTGCAACTAGAAAAACATTTGTAGTTTCTTTTTCCTCTTCACTTTCTTCATCTGAGGAACCATCTCCGCATATGGTAGATACGTAGGCCTTCTTCTTGAATTGATTGAACTTCTTCTTCTTCACCTTATCATTGTCTTTCAGTTGAGGACTTTCTGATTTGTAATGACCCAAATTTTCACATTCGTAACAGATAATTTGATCCTTATCCTTGAATTCACGTCTGTTACTCGAGCTTCCTCTCTGAAATCTATTTCTAAAGCCTTGGTCCTTTTTGTAGAACTTGTTGAATCTTGGCACAAACATGCCCATCTCATCATCGTCTTCATCATCTTCATCTTTGTCTTCTTTTTCTTTCACAACATTGACGACGATACCTTTACTTCTGCTATTGTTGACTTCATCCAGGTCCTTCTTGAATTTAAGCTTGCTTTTATATTCAAATAAGCTTCCAAACAGAGCAGCAACTGAGGCCATTGATTCTCCACGGGCTTCTTCTATTGCCATGACTTTGGCCTCCCAGTCTTTTGTCAACATGTTGAGAATCTTTTGGACCTGAGGACCTTGTTCATAGATTTTGCCCAAGGCCGCCAATTGATTCGTCAGATGACTGTAGCAAAGTTGAAATTCAGCAATAGTTTCTCCAGACTTCATCCGAAGTAAATCATACTCGGTGGTCAGAGTATTGATACGGTTCTCCTTAATGCCCAAAGTTCCTTCATACGCTATCTACAAAGCCTCCCACATCTCCTTTGTGATTGACAAATTGCATATCCGAAAGTACTCTTTTTGACTGAGAGCACTTTGTAGCATTAAGATAGCTTTATTGTTGAGAGTGATGTTCTTCTTGTCATTCTCATTGAACTCAGCTTCCGTCTTTGGAATAGGGATTCCTCTTTCAATCTTTGTAGGAATGTAATGTCCAGTTTCTATTACTCGTCAGAGGCCGACTAGGTAGCTAGCACGAACACTCTGAATTTTTCTTTCCAAAATGAATAGTGTTCGCCATTGAATCCTGGAGGTCGATTGATTAAAACACCATCAGGCAATGTTCCTTCCATGATCTTTCTCGTGATGTTAAGCCCAACTAAGAAACCAATGCTTTGACACCAAATGAAGATGGAATATCACCTAGAAGGGGAGTGAATAGGTGATCTCAAAAAATTTTCGCCAGACACACACAAGCACAAGTAAAACAGAGACAAAAGGAAAATAGACACGAGCAATTTATACCGGTTCGGTCTAACACTTCGACCTACTTCCAGTCTCCAAGCACACCTTGGGATTTCCACTAACTTTTTGAATGTAATTACACACTCTGTAACTTAGGATCATCCTTTCGCACTCGGATTCACTCCCACTTACAAGTTGTAATCGTACACCTATACTTAAGGTTCCATAACCTTAAGATTTAAACCGAAAATGAAATACATGTTTAATGACTCCTCATGAGTAGATAGTATATGAACACTGAAGTACAGGCAATATCCGAAGATATTAAATGAAGTTAATGAAACAATTGATTGCAATAATACAGAATTGATGTGCAGAGTTTTCGTAGTGGCGGAATTGAATGAGGTGAGATTTTATAGCGTTCGCCATTAATGCCGTTGTGAAGCTTCGCAAACTATCCATTGAGACTCTTCATATCTTCCGTTAGGCACATGTGAACTCCATTTGTAAATAGTTGACCGTTGCTTCATTAAATACGTTCGTCAACGTACCTGTGCAGAGACTGATTCAGAGTAATAGCTGGAATAGGTATGCCTTGAAGGAATGTCTTCGATTGCAACGAGAATCTTATTCTGATTGTAGCTCTGCTTTTTTGAACGAGCATTTCATGCGTCTGCCGTGTTGGATTTCCTTTCGTTTAAAAACTAAGATTAACACGATTAATCAACTGAAACTCATTCAACATATACCATTCTTCCGCGTAATTAGTGATATGCTCTTCCTTTGAATCCAACCTTGGACTTTTCAAATATCCTAACATATTATCATCACATTATTTTCTTTTTCATATTGTATGTGATATTGTAATTAATATCATATCACTTACCCAAAAGGATATTTTCATCACTTTTTACTTTTTTGCCCTTAGTGGATAAGTTATTCCATTTTACCCTTACTTTTCCTTAAATTTAAATTTCTAGATTTTTTGTCAGGACTTTTCAGTTACTTTGAAAACTCATAATTAATTGTACACAATTTCAATTGATGTCTTCAAAAATATACATGACCCTTGATATGTCTATTTTCATGGAAAAATATTTCCATAATCTCGAAACCTCTGAGTCATTCCCATGTTTATTATTTTTCAACACTGTTTTGATCACATGTCCAGAAACATGGATCAAATTGAAAAATTCATTTCTATTTGTACAAAACTCTAAAAATTATGTGTTATACATAAAAAGAAGGCCCTTAATGCCCACTACATTTCTAGACAATTTCAATATTTTTAGAGATTATTTTCTACATAAAATGTGGTTGAGAAGGTGACTGACTCCAAAAAACTGAAATCTTGAAATTTTCTCAACCTTCACCATTTTGATCTTTTCACTCCACAAATCATTTTCCACCATGTTTTCACTCTATTTTTCGTTTTAAACTTGTTGGTGACCTTAAAAACATGAAAACATTTTACTTTATATTTTCCTTGGTTAGGCCAAAATTTTTCCAAGAACAAGAACTCAACTTTTGCATGTACCTTTTGAACTTTGATGTTCTTGAATCATATTCTTAGGTTCTTGGATATCATGTCCCCTTAGGGTCCCATGCTTCCAAATACCAAGACAACAAGATCCAACAATTTTACAAAATCACAAAGCTTGAGCTAGGAATTTTACCTTTGGCTTTGAAACTCTCGGTCCCTCCTTCTCTTCAAGATTTTCGCCCCTCTCACTCTCACTTATAGAATCAGATGTGTTTTGAGTTGTGAAGAAATGAAGAGGGGACCATGTGTATTGATAGAGGGAGAACAAGTCCTTGTGGGCCCCACATGTTAATTGACCCATTTACCCTTGCAAAATATCCTCCTTCCTTGCCTTAATCAACAAGTTTTCAACCTTTATCTCCTCCCTCTAATGCTAGACAAAATTGAGGGACTCTTTTAGGACCCTTGGATTGTTTTTACATTTTTCAATTCCCTATGGCTTCTAGTCCCCCATTGGCTCATGCAATTACAAGAGCATTAAAGCTTTGATTCCATGGGATAATATTTTGAAAACTTGGCTATTAAATAACCACCAATGCTCAGCTGATATTGTTGACTTTTGGGGCTGATTGTGAAGTCATTTTGATGACATAATCAAGGGCTTAGGTGTCCTTAAACACCACATGTCCATGGCTAATGGGTTTCCAATTAATCAAGAGTATTTGTGTATGACTTATTAAGCTTTCTAATGTCTTCTATGGCCTTATTTGTTTCAAAAAATTATAGTCTTAAAGAAGAAGTTTATTGCCTTTTACAACTTGTAAATACATGCACAAGTTGGACAAAAATCAAGTAGGTGTTTTTCCCTAGTGTTACACCCCTACCAGCCTCGCCCTTTCGGGTGGCGGGTTAGAGGATTCCTTTTATTGGTTACCTTGCCATCATTATTAAGTCCATTTAATACATATTAGAGTTATCATCACAGAGCATTTGACCGGTTTGGACTACCTACTATACTGGTGAAGGTAAAATAAATAGAAAATAAAAGTCCCCAAAGGGTTAAGGGTACAGTTATCCAAAGTAAGTACCAAAATATAAATATAGTCATCCCCAAAAATATAAGTACAAAATGCAATAGGGCATCCCCTATTCTTCACTGCACTGCCATGCATTACCTTTCCAAAAAGGTTCTTCTATCTCAGGCACATCCCCCTGTGTCTACAAAAGCGTCTGGAGTCCGAAAACGGCCCCTAGAGTAACCATCAATACTCATGCACTAAATGTGTAATGCGTATGTATGCAACCATGTATGTATATGAACACAGATAAGTATGCCAAATATACCACAATATGCAAACAGAAACATACACCATGACACATCTTCACAACGTCGAGCCGCCTTACCAAGGCAGGCCCCGGAATTACTGGAATCACAAGCCAGACACGTTGAGCCGCCACGCAGGCAGACCCCGGCAGGCACCGCCTGTTTCCTTTGAGTCGCCACATAAGAAGACCCCAGCAGGCACCCTCAGCACTAGGGACACAATCACAAACCTATTCTGTATGCATATTTGGCCAAACACAAGCAAAAACACATATGGCAAGCAAAACATACAACAAACACATAAAAGTGCCGGAGTAAAGTGGTTACTACTTGGTAGGGTATGTACTGTCTTAATATTTTATCATGCCTGATCACTTTTAAAAATATGCCCTTGATGTAAATAAAACCAAAATCCCTTAATTTTTGTATTGACGAAAATACCCTTGCATTATTTCTCAAAACCGAGCCCTTTACTTATTTTCCAGAAAATCTAGTGTTTCTGGCCCAACTTCAAGGATTTTTAATAAATTCCAAAAAAATCATATTTGTCTCAAACCAATGCCATTTGAACCATTACGATGTATTTTGTCAGGAAAAATACTTCCAGAGACCCAAAGTACATATAGTTTGGCGTGTAGCCCATATTTAACTCTCTGGTCAGATTTCGCCCTAATGCTTTGAGAGCCAACTTTAATAATTTTTATCGCTTAGAATAAAAATCCAAATAACATAAAATTATACATCATGGTGAACCTTAGGATGTTTAATTTAGCCCTGTAAAAGTTTAACTTAATCCAAGTTCATTTACTATTTTTAAAACCTAGTTGAAGGTTCGCTGCCAGAATTTCCAGAATCAACAATAAGCTTGTTCTTAGGAGTTTTCGATGTTTTTGAGTTCAGAAAATTAAACCATAGGTTAACCCCATACAAAATCATGTTTTGAACACTTTGAGAACATAAAAAACCCCAAAATCAGATTGCAACACCACACCCAAGCCCCTTGCACGAAAATTACAAGTTCAAGTTGCAAAGGTTCGAGTTTTCAGTGTTTACCTGAATCAGAAGTTTGATTGATGATCCTTGAAGCTTGTGTAACACCCCAAATTCCATACTTCAAAATGTGTCAGTTGACACTTAGTTTTAAAAAACTTAATAGAGTTTGAGGTGCTACCACTTAGAGTAATGCGGAAACGGAGAGCATGCGCTAACGTTTGGACGATGAGTAACTGATACAAAATGCTTAGGCATATGCTGATGGCCTAACATATGCTGATATATTAAAAATTTCTCGAAGGAATATTCATGTGATACATTAGTATAGAGCTTTGTATAATTACAAATCTTTATGGTAATCATACAATCTTCAACCAAGCAGTAGCTAGACTTGGGGCAATGAACCTAACTCAGTTAATCAAACAATTTCGCTAGGTAGGTGTCTATCGTGGAAGTCTCACAGAGTTCACGGTGACTTATTGACTGATCCACATAGACTAGCCCTGCCTTCGGCACCAAACTGTTTGAGTAACGTCGTTAAATCCGTGCTAGAAAGAATGCTCTGTTGACGCCCTCCCGGCATTTGCTTTGACCGGTGCCTCTTATCGGCTCCTCCCTTCGGTGCCTTTTCATGGCTCCATCTACCGGTGCCTTTTCACGGCTCCATCTACCGGTGCCTCCTTTGATCCTGGTTCCTTTCCTGAACCTTAGACAAATATGAGGTCCAATACCCATCAGACCTCAAGTAACAGTTAACCTCATATGAAAAGTATAAACAATGTATGTATGACAGATGTTCATTATATTACAGCAATAACCAACACATAAGCACACAACAGATGTAAGGTTAACAACACAACAATACATAGCACACAACACATGTAATGTCATCCACGTTTGCACTAACCAGTGCCACGATGGCCCCTCGTGTCCTCAGCTCTAGGAAAACTCAACGGTATTATCAAGACTATAACCCATATAAAGCTGAATGTATAAACAGGTGATCTAAGCCCCATAAACTTAGTCATAGTGCCTGGTCCAAGACCTAGTCTTGTCCATCACTTCATGAATCATTCTATCACATACATGCATACAAGACACATCAGAGTTAAAGTTACTAGTATGCGAACATACCTTTCACTGTGTAATGGCCAACATGCTTGACCTTTGAACCCGACTCTGGACTTCCCGGATATCCTATACATTATCGTCGGATTATTATATGATATTGTGATAAATATCATATTTCTTAGAATAATATATTAAAGGTATAATTTACCTTTCTACCCTCAAATGGATTTGTTATTACAATTTTTCCCGTATATTTTCTTAAAAACGCATTGCTGATTTTTGGGTAGATTTTCCAGCAACTTTGAAAAATCATAATTAATTCTACAAAAATCATTTTGAGGTGCTGCAAAATTCCTCATGACCCTTGACATGTCTATTGTTAAGAAAAATATTCCCATAAGCCATCAAGAATCATTCCCAGTTTAATATTTCCTCAACGCTGCCCAGATTTAATCCCAGAAAAATGGCTTAACTTCAACAAATTGTATCTCCTTGTGTAGAGCTCAAAACGATACGTATTTTATATATTTGGAAAGCTCTACATGTCTAATTTATTCATGTAAAATTTCATGACTTAAAGACTTCATTTTCTATATAAATTAATAGCATTAATTTCGCTGACTCCAGAAAACAGCAAACCAAACTTTTACCAACAATTTGCTACTTTGATCTTCAACTTCCGAGAATTTGGTTCCACCATATTTTCCATCAAATTTTTGAAATAAACTCCTTTTTAACTTCAAAAACATGAAAAAAAAACTACTTGGGAAGGTTCAAGATCAAAACATAACTTAACTATAACTTTAAAGACTAAAACTCAAGAACTCACCTTGATCTTGCTTCTCCTCCTTCAAGCTTCTCCGCACCCACTCTCTACTCACTATATTCAGATGTTATTGCTTGTTTTGGTGTGAAGAATGAAGATGAGAGATTCTCTATTTATAGGGAAAATCCAAGCCCTTACTTACCTTGCAAGTTGTCTCTACTTCTTCAACAAGTTTTCTCCCTTCTTCAACAAATTTTCTTCCTTCCTCAACAAGGCTTCTCCTACTTCTTTGACAAGTTGATGATGTCATTGATGACTTTTAGAGCAGCCTTGATTAAGCTTAATTACCCCCTTAATCAAGTTTCTTATATGCTTTTTCATTGCATTTGTCATTGGTTAATTGATTTGTTAACTAACCATGGAAATTAGTGCTTTATTAGATAAGCTCATTCTTCATTTTTGGCCCTTATATATTTCAAAATAATCAGCCCCTCTTTGATACATTTAATTTGTCTTTAATTAAATTGAAGAATTATGCCACTAATCTCAATTAGTTCAAGCTTATTGCCCATTAATTTTTGTTAATTTCCTTTAATTAATTTAAGTGTTTTCATAACACTTTTTTGTTTATTTTAGCCATAAATAATTATCATTTTATGAGTTAATTTTATCACATTTTATGATCCCTAATATTGCTCTTATATCTAGCCCTTTTGTTAATTTAATCTCAAGGAAATTTGTCTAGAATTATAATTAACAAATTACCCAAATGTGACATACAACTTCATTTTAATATGTATTATTTATCAAAATATAGTATTTATGATAAAAATGAATTTTTAGGGTATTACAACTTGGACCTTGCTTTGGCTATGGAAACTTGGCTAAAACATTCTCTCTTCCCTCTGCAATTTCGTGCTCCTCATGATTTAGGGGAGAGAGAGCTTTTGTCCTTTTAAATAATTAAAACAATCTAAGTAGTCTGAAATAACTGGTCTAAATTCCTATCCAGTAATTAATGAATTTCATTTGGCTTTTTGACTTAATTCCCAAGAATTTCTAGAGAATTCCAGGGGTGTCTAGGAAGATGACATGTGGCATAATCCCCTCCAAAATATCTAGATATTTTTGTTCTCTTGGAGCAAATTACCTGTTTTGGCCCGAAACTTTTATAAATTACAATTGTGGCTCAGAACTTACCAATAATTGCTGAATTTTCCCCACATGTTTTACCTACCCAAAGGGGACATATGTGGTGCCATTTAGGGTCCACATGTCTGCCCTAATTAATTTTTGCTCATTTATCCCCATTTGCCTTTTTTCTCTGAATGTGCGACCCGCGATTTGACTTTTACACTGATTTTTCTCCCTTTTTCTCCAAGCAAATATTTTTAATAATTAGAGAGGGTATGTGGCGCCTAAGGGGCCCACATATCTAATCCTTGTATTTAATTCCCTTTTTTCCACTTTATCAGTCCAATTCTCGATCTACCGGTCCGTGTGGATCCCGCTAGTCAACAGGGTGTTACCCTTTGCACTTTTCTTCATCTTTTTTAGATATTTTCCCCTAAATGGACATTCATGTGTGACGCCTTCTTAACTTCCCAAAGTGGCCCCACATTTGTCCCATTCAGTCCAAAAGAAGCCCCTAGTTGGCCTCTGTCGGTTAATCACCTGTGGGACCCGCATTTTGTGTTTGGGCCTGAGTATGGGTAAAATCATCTAAATTTTCTTTCTCTCTCCTGGGTGGACGAATTTGATGAGTTAATGGGAAAGGATTTGACTATTTTTCCCCTGTAATCATTACTTACTTTTTACTTTTTAATCCCGTAGTGACATGTGTCCTCAGGTAATTATTATAGCTGACTTTTCTTCCCTATCTCTTCAAAAATGTAGCAAATCCTTACCTTACCAGGAAATGTCATGTGCACACTTATGTTAGCACATTTTTGCTTAGCTAATCATCCCATACCTTAGGGCATAGCTAAGTATCATTTTTACTATCTGGTTAACACCGTATAGGTCTTCTGTTCCCCTTTTTCCATTGGCCCTTTAATTCCACAGCTTAGACTTACTAGGTCTACTAACCCGTATAGTCGAGTTATTTAGTCCTTAAAGACTTACTATCTCTCGACATCCTTGCAAATCTTCCCAAATTAGGCTTAGTCGTCCGCCTACTTTAGGCTTATTCATAATTCTCAGGGTCCAAAAATTCAGGATATTACACCTAGCTTGACAAGTGTAATTTTGGAACCAATTGCACTAAATATTATGTGTTTTATCCCCTTTTATAACTACTATTTTTATTATCTTCTACCTCTTGTATTTAGGCCAAAAATATAGCCTAATTAGGTAGTTACAAGTGTTTGCCACTAATCTCAATTAATGGGAATTCATTAGTCAAGAATTTGTTGTTAAGAGACAATAGTTTGACTAAGTGTCATTGCTTCCCTTTTTATGTGTCATTTGGTTTGTAAACAATCATTATTTTATGTGATTCTTATATCACATTAATAGCCACTAAATATAATCATATATTTAGTGGCTATCAATTCATTCCGAAGTGGAATTCGGGTAGAAAAATAATCAATAGATTAAAATTATTTGAGACACATATCCACCTTCCTATTTTGCTAATTATTCCACAAAATACAAGTTTTATGATAATAGGGAAATCTAGGTATTACATTTCTTCCTCTCGTTAATTTAATTTTCGTCCGTCAAAATTTGAACGTTTAACTTTGTGGAATTATTCTAGACATCCAGTTTATTCCTTTCCTATGCATGCTAACTAGCACGCACCTTAATATTCAAATAGTCTCATTCATCTTGTACCTGTAATATCCTAAATTTTGGGCCTAGAGACTTGAGAATAAGCCTATATCAGGCAGACGATTAGACCCAGTTCAAGAAGTGTGATATTAAATTTTAGAAATATCATATGGGATTATGAAATATGGATACTCTATGAATATTATGATTTTTGAAATAATAAGGAAGGAAAAGGAGAATAATGAATCTATTAATTAATGAGTCAAGAAGCTTGTTTGAAAAGTTAACTTGTGAAGGAAGCTATGGAGAAGAAAGTCAACAAGCTTATAAAAGAAGCTATGTGAGAGGAAATAAATGAAAAGGCAATTTAGTCAATTGGTTCGAGAGACATATAGGCATGTGTTTATGCCATAAAGATGAGTCATAAGGTTCTTTAATAACCCTCAAATTTGTGCAAAACAAGGGTAGAGAGAAAAGTGAACAAAGCTTGCAAAATAAGCCAAGTTAAGAAGATATTTTGTAAGGGCACTTTGGTAATTTGATTTTGGGAATTTTTAAGTGCCTTATTGACATATTTTAAGACATTTTGCAGTCCTTTGCATGAGTATTTTGACCAAGAACTCAAGGGCCATTGAAGTTAAAGTGTCAATGCAGAAGGGCACAAAAACACTTATACATTGTTAATCAATTGGTAAAAATGTCATTTAGCTATGCCCTAGGGTATGGGATAATTAGCTGGGCAAGAATGTGCTAAAATAGATATGCACATGACATTTCCTAGACTGATAAGGATTCCTTGCGGTTTTGGAGGAAATAAGAAAGGAATAGTATTCAAGAAGACTCATACATGTTTAACTCCGAAAAGCCTACATAAGAAGATAACAAGAGGTTTGCTAGAGAAGCCATATGAGATTATCTAGAAACATAAGCTAACTTATGGTGCAAGAGTCAAAGAGGCATAATTAAGGCACAAAATTCTTCCCCAAGAAGCATGAAACGCACCGGCCAAGGGGAAAGAAAAGGGAAACCACGCACAAAAATCACATGCTTAAAGCATGGTAAAAGATAATAACCCTGGTTGGACAAGTGGCATCTTAGGGATTAAGTTTGAATTTGAGTAAGACACTTATACAAGGTAATTAAGAGGCAAAGGGAAGTCAATTAATCTTCCTCAACAAGCCCCAAATTTGAATCAGCCAACGACAAGGGGAAAGAAGAGGAATTCAAGTCAATGTGAAAGCCAAAATGACGAAGTGAAGACTAGGAAAAATTAACCAATGAAAAAGGGCCAATAAGGGACAAATAAATGCTTCTTTTTGAAGAAATTAGATACCAAAAATTTGACCCCTTTTTTGGCCGAAACACGTTCAACTAAAAGGACAAGAAAGAAAGTCAAGTTAAGCAATGATGATAAGAGCCAAAAGGTCAAAAACTTGGGAGCTAGGTTTGACTTTTGTGTAGGAAAGTACAAGGGCAATTAAAATCCATCAAAAAGTCAAATCTTATTGCCCTCCAAGAAAGAATTTCGTTCATCTATAGAGAATCCAAGAAAAGTCAAGAAAGATCTAGAGAAAATGAGAGAAAAACATGTCAAAAAGGCAAACACTGGAGATATTTTGTGGGATGAAAGTCTTTATTTAAGGACTCTTATACCCTCATTTTGGCTACCCAATTCGTCCATTTAGAGAGGGAAGAGAGAAAAGGAAAACTCATACACAAAGTGGAAGAGAAGGCATACATTGGAGCTTGTGCATGAATATCCTCCAAGTTCTCATGAACAATTCTTGCATGGTGTTGTTAGGATGAAAAGTCTTTATTTAAGGACTCTTATACCCTCATTTTGGCTGCCCAATTCGTCCATTTAGAGAGGGAAGAGAGCAAAGGAAAACTCATACACAAAGTAGAAGAGAAGGCATATACTGGAGCTTGTGCATGAATATCCTCCAAGTTCTCATGAACAATTCTTGCATGGTGTTGTTGGAGTTTAGGCCGAAATCACAAGGGAGTAGCAAGAGGGAGGAATTCACAAAGAAGCATGTCACAAGTGAACTTCTTGTGGCTTTGAACTCTGAGTTCTTTGGTAACTTCTGGCCAGTTGGGTATACATGAGTTTATGATGTGTTTTTGATTTTTTTAATGATGCCAATGAGCTTTGGTTGAAATTTCACGTGGGAACAAATGAAGGTGGAACATCACCTAGAGGGGGGTGAATAGGTGATCTTTAAAATTTTAAAACTTCTTTCTTGAATAAACAAAATAGAGACCAATAAGATAAAAGAACACAAGACAATTTATCCGGTTTGGTCTAATACTCGACCTACGTCCAGCCCCCATAACACCTGAGATTTTACTATTCCTCAAGAACGATTACAAACTCTGTAAACGAAGGATTGTCCTCTCACTCTCGGACTACACTCCCCCTTACAAGTTGTAATCAATGCACCCTCACTTAAGGTTCCTCAACCTTAAGATACAAATTTAACAATGAAATAAGTGTTTAAATACTCCTCATGAGTTGATAAAAGAATGAACACTGAATTGCAATTAATGATACAAATGAAACAGCGAATGATGTTAAACTCGAATTGATTGCGCAGCGTTTCGGTAGGTGGTGAATTGAATGCTTCATGTATTTATAGTCGTTTCCATTAATGACCATTGTTGAAGCTTCATAAATTAGCCGTTGAGTCTCCTGAATAAGTCCGTTAGACAGATGAATCGTTCGTTGAGAATTTTGCTGGTTTGAATAGTACAGTAGGAATTTTTCAGCCCGACATTCTCTTTCATTCCTTTTGTTTTTCATATTTGTTTTTCCGTTGTGAGATGGCATTTAATGCGAGAACGAAGAATATCAGAGTTGGCTTTACTTTGTTCAGAATATCGGTGTCCGAGAATATCATGGTTTAGGTAGTGGCATTTAATGCTTCTGACAGACGATAGCTTTATACCATACTTAAGTAGCCTGAAACTTATGAGCACACAGGTTAAAAGTATTTTGGAATTTGTATTGAATAATAATCAAGAGTGGTAAAATGATATAACATGAATCATGATTTTCGGAGTTGGAGATTTGAGAAACAGAGTCTTTGTATTTGGTTCAACATTCTCGAAAATTAGTCAAGGCATTCTCGAGAATTATCAAGTGCAATTGAATCATTCTCAATAATTATTGAAGGCACTCTCTAGAGCTTCATTCCGTGAAGACCGAGAAATATTGATCATTGCTATACTCGAGAATCTCCTGACCATACTCGAGAACTTGAGAATTATATCCGTAGTCTGAAGGGAATTCTTGAGAATTGAGTTGAGATTCTCGAGAATCATCACACAAGGTTTCAATGAAACAGTAAGCCTGAATTCTCGAGAGATATATTGAACATTCTCGAGAATTGTGTGAACTCTTTGATCTTTACAATACTCAAGAGCCATCTTGTTATACTCGAGAATTAACTCATAGAACATATCCTAGTTCTCGAGAATTACATGAGTTGTGAAATCTTGATTAATTCTGACCAGAGGGATTCTCGAGAACTATACACTTATACTCGAGAATTAGAGTTTTAGTTCTTATGAGTTCACTAATCTCCTGTATGTCTATTATACTCGAGAATGCTAGATCAATATTCAAGAATTGTAAATTTACCAATATGTACTATTTCATATTACTTCAAAAATCTTAAAACCATTCAAATAATCAATTTTTGTTATCATCAAAACACTTGCAGCCAACACAAGTGATAAACATGATATTGGAACTAAAACCCTAAATTACAAAGTTAAGAGAATCGCCACTTCTATGAAATGGGAAGTCGTGTTTGGTAAATAGTTTTAAAATAGTAATATAATTTTATGTGCTTAAAGTAGACATCTTGGGCTTCAATTTGGTATACAATTTTGTAATTTTTTGAGGTTCCTACTAGGAGAAATGAATTTTTGAAAAAAGCCAAGAAATAGGATTTTTGCGTCTGTCTAGCAAGTAAAGTTTTGACATAGAAAAAGGATGGGAATCTTTGTGTCCTCTGGAATTATTTTTAATAAAAACTAGACACAGCAAAGGTTCAATGGCCGCTATAATCGCGTTAATCAAAATTTTCTAGAATTAATTATGAATTTTTGAAGTTAGGCATAATTTCTAGAATTTCTAGAATTATGGTCTAATTTCCTAAAAGTATTCGAAGATTTTATATAAGTGATGAAAATAAAGTATATTTTCTTTGTCTAGGGTAAGATCATATCCGAGGAGACATCCGAACATCAGGAAAATTTTACTGATTTTTGAACAGCTGTGAGGTAGTAACTGTTTACTCGCATACTCTATGTTACTTTGTATGTTTGTTGTACCATGATTGAGGAACATGTCTCGTGAGTGGGACTTACGATTGGGTTGTAGGGCCTAGTGGACTGTGTATCCTTGGGTCGCTACTGGAGGGCCTAGTGGACTGTGTGTCCTTGGGTACCTACTGAGACGATGATGCATTCAATGTAGTTAGGTTTTGAGGACCTTGGCTACTGTATTTTCCTAGCACTGAGGATCCGGGGGCTTATCCTATTAGGCGATCCTGCAGTTGTTAAGGATTGGGTCCTTACGCAGTGAACATGTGCATATGTGGGATGTTGTTTTATGTTACTGCGTGTGATGTGTACTGAATGCATGTGGTATGTGTTACTATTGTTGATTTGTGATTTCCTGGTTATGGTTGCATACATGCATTGCATACATATTGTATATGAGTTTAATAGTTACTCTGGAATCCCAGACCATCCTAAAGATACAGGTGATCGTATTGAGCTGTTTAGGAGTATGGAGGCAAGGGCATGGAGTTGATGATTGAAGAAATGGGGAATGCCCTATCATCTTTTTACTGTATATTTAGACTATGGATGACTGTATATTTACTTTGGATCATTGTACCCAACCCTCCAGGGATTATGTACTTTTGATTATCATACTTTTACCAGTATTACGTATTCGTCCAAACCGATCATTGATAATTGAATATTATTTCACTTATTTGTATCTCTTGGTTAATAATTTACGAACGTTTAATTAATAAATAATGGATTTTATTACTTAATTGGGCTTTGGGCTTTTAATTGGATTTAATTCATTTTTATGATTAAATTCCACATTTATAGTGATTTAATATTTTCGCCATAACTTTTGATCTAGATATCCTGTTAGCCTGATTCTTCTTTCATGTTTTAGATGATTCAGAGAGCTACAATTGTTATGAAGACTCGGAAGGATGATTCGGACAAGAAGATGGACAAAATTGGAGCTAAAGACAGACACATTTTTCTGAATTTTTATTGAAGCCGAATTTTGTAATAAAAGACCAATTATGACTAGAAGTTTCCTATTACTAGAAGTTTCCTATTATTAGAGGTTTCCTATTATTAGTTATCTTTTCTATATAAGGAAAATTAGATGGTGGCTACAAACATATTCTCAATTACGCTTTATGGGTTTTCGGATTAAATTAGAAATTTTTTATTTTCTCTGAGTTGTTCATCATGTTCTTCACATTCTTCATCTATTCTTTTGCGTTCTGCCTAGCCATGCTTGGCTAAGCTTCTTTGGTTGACCCATGGATTGAGGGTTCCGTGAATCTAGAGGGCCCGCGCTTCAATCGGTAATGTAATTTGTTTATGTTTATTTTAATCGGATCCGATTATGATTGCGGATTGGGTATTAGATTTAATACCCAGATTGATATCCCAAGGACATAGGTCGGACCGGGTTCCAGAGAGCGTTGTGCGATTGCACAGAGAGCTCTCCATGTGTTGGATGAGATGCTAGGCGATCGTCTAGTCGAGGGAGTTTCTGGACAAACGCAGAGATTTCGGTTTTTTTCAGAATCAATCATGAGTTTGGTTATTATGTTTTTGTTCGATGAAGGTTATGGTATCCCAATTTTGGGTTAATCATTTTTAATTTGATTAGTCTCATTTTCTTATATTCTGTTTTAGCTTTGCTTCATTTAAATTGCATTGAAAAACTCCCCCATTTTGGTTACTGTTGATTTTAAACCCACTGTTAATTCCTTTAGAGAAACGATCCAGGTTTCCTATACTACAAATATTTGAATCCTTGTTATTTTGAGAGGGCCTGACAAAATCTCATCAATCATATGCTCTGCTGCGTAACGCTATGACATATGTCAATATAGGATAATTAACTAAGGAAAGGTAATAAGTAAAATGGATCCCTCTAACCTGCTACCCGAAAGGGCGAGGAGGCCGGTAGGGGTGTAACAGTACCCATGTATAATACTCAAATACTCACTATTACAAAATATAGATATTACTTCCCAAAAGGACGTCCTTATTTTAAAAAAGGAAGTAAAAAGTATAGGCTGATTTTTGACGTCCCGAAAAACTTTTAGGATGTCAAAAATAAATTTAAGGCGCCCTCAACTTTCGTGGCGCCAAAAATGTTATTTTAGGCGCCCGAAATAAGTTTGGACGCAAGATTGCCCCGATTTATTTCTCTCACACACTTCACACTCGCCTTCTTCAAGAAATACGGCTCTGTCATTTCCCTCATTGTGTTGCACCTACGTCTCCTCCTTCTTCCCTCTTGCACTTCGTCTCCTCCATCCTTTTTGAAATCCGGCCCTGATTTAAAGGTGTTCTTAAGAAGATTTTTCAAAAGACAATTTTCTAACATGTTTTTCTTTTTCTTTTTCTTTTGTTTTTTGGGAATGAGAAAACCCCCGCAAAAACTAGTTCCTTTACTTCCTATACCCTAAAACGTTCCCTACCATTCCCGCGACCACCGAGCTCGGTCACCTCTCGTCGGTCCTAACCTTCCATCGATCACCGGTAAGTACCGCTTCTTCGTCTTCTTCGAAATTTTTGTTTAAACTTTATTTCGAAGAATCGCGAACTAGGAAGATTTATGCGAGAAAGAACAAAGAGAGATCAACTTTTTGAAAGATTTAAGACATTTTAGTTTGGAAAGGGGAATTCCTATTACAATCGCACATGAGATCGTAGGGGACTCGGGCGAAGCATTCTCTCGCCTAAAGATCTTGTAAATATCTCTTTTGGTATCTTAGCATGATGTGTTCGGGGTTTAGTAAACACCGGAGAGATGCTACTTCATTGGAAGGAGAGAGTAAAATAAATTTCCTTAGCGCTTTCTTCTAGCTCTCTTTTGAAATTCCATATTTCCCGATGGAGAAAATGCGCCGATCGCTTTGAGTCGTAATCAAATGAGGACCTTTTGCATTCGATATCTTTGTAGTTGAGGGGAATAAAAGAATGATAATTGGCATTAACTTCATAGGTTATAGATGCAAAATTCATTCGGGCATGTGAACAACTAGGAATTTCTTTTTCTGCTCATTTTTGCTTGTCTGTTTCACTTTTCCTCTAATTAGATACCAAAATTTAGTTACGAATGGCTATTGGTAGTTAAATATAAACTTTGCATTTGGTTTCTCCTCATTGATCATTTCGATCACCGACAATGAAAATATTCACTCGCATCAAGTCTTATCTTTCACAAAATCAAAGACAAAAAATAGAGAGGGTAGCTATCCTTGTCTTCTTATTTGCTTTGCTTCTAGCGTTGCTCGTCTTTGCTTTCCTTACCTAAAATGAAGCTTGTAAGGTGATTCTCTATCCATCTTTCTAATTCTTCCATTGGTTTAGTAATATTCTCTTATCTTAATCTTATTTTCTTTTGTCTGTCATTTCCCTCATTGTGTTGCGCCTATGTCTCCTCCTTCTTCCTCTTGCGCTCCGTCTCCTCCATCCTTTTCAAATCCGGCCCCTGATTTATTTGATTATTATTGGGCTTGTTTAAGATAAATAACATTTGAGATTTGGCTAAATGCTTTGAACTGGATGATGATCCTCATGGCATGAGTGGTCGGAACTCGTGGCGAGGTTTGCAAGAGTCTTAAAACTCGATTGCGAAAATGTCCTTAACAATTATGTTCTCATACTAAATTCAGTTCCATATTTCCTAACTTATGATGCGGGCTTGCTCGAGATGGTTATGCCAATGTCTAGTAGCGAGGAGTCCAAGATGTTTCCAACATATGACTTTAACTATTCTTCTTTTCAAGAAAAATGCTTGAAGGATAATGGAGTGAAACCTAGGCCAAATTGGATTACTGCAGAATTTGGTGGCCATGTAAGTGAAGGGCACATTATAGTTAGATCCTAACTCCAACAACTCCAAACAAAAATATTTCTCTTTCTCAATATGGTTATCTGGATTGGTGATACATTTTTTTTAATGTGTCTGTTATTTCATTTTCTTGTTTTGGAAGAGATGGATTGGTAGTTGGTTGAGCAATGGCTTGAAAATTATGAATGAACAAAAGGGGCTAGAAATGATTGATATGCAACCGTGGTTTTGGGTGGCCCATTGGACTTACTAATAATTAGAAAATTATCTAAATTTCGTTATAAGGGAAGCGGAGATATCATTTTAATAAAACCACTTTGTACTTTCAAACTTAAAGACAGATAGCTGATGGTTTAAAATGAAATCTTCCCTTCCCTTATAATGCCATTTAAATAATTAGATTATATAAAGCACAAGCTTGCACCCCTTCTTAAAAGCTTCATTCTGATGTTTTTGTGATTTTGCCTCCTTTTTTCTTTGTTTTTGGCGTGTGTTTTGAAGGATATTCATGTTGCATTGAAGAAATTTGGAAGTAATATAATTTCTCAAATGGCCTATTGGATCCATGGAAAGGTGGCAGGTGACAAATTCACTCGATGATATCTTTATTCTTATTTTTATATTTTAAAAAATAAAAATTTTCGGTGTGGTTGAATTTTGAGGATACAAGTTGTTCCTTTTGCAGTGTTCTACAAAACATATCTGAAAGTGTTGTTTCTCTTGTCACTAAAGAAGGTAAAGAATTTGGAATTTCTTAATTTAAGCGATCTCTTTGTATGGACCATATGACAAGCCAAAGATGCAACATATTCTTGATCTTATTTCTTAAGGCTTACTTTCATTTTTGTTCCTCTTTTATATAACATCTCTAATAAGGACTCAGTTTGATTCATCTACAACTTGGGACAACCTTCCTCCTATTCTATGTAATCTTGGAAAGGTAAAAAGCAACTTCTTACTGAATTATGTAAGATACCTATTTTTAGATTTTTAGTGGATATGTTTCTTCTCCTTTCATTAAAGGAAGAAAATGAAATTTGAGCATTTGATATTTTGATGAATTTCTTCTAGTATTATTCCATAAAGAAGAGTGTGCTAGAGTGGAAGTCTTTGCATCTAGCTAAACAGTAGCATTTAAAAAGATTTTATTTGAGATATATATGAGGCTACATGTGGGACATTGATTTCAGATTTTTTATTTTCAAAAGCTAAGGTATTTTTCATATTCCTTTTGTCATACAATTCTTCTCTCTCATATGTTAGTTAGAATAATACTAATGTTCTCTTTGTTGTTGTCGTTAGGGTTGAGTAGATAAAATAAATTTTAAGAATCGGAATTTATAGTTGAGGTAATTATTCTTGATTCATCAACTCTTGCTTTGAGAACTTATATTTTCTCATATGATATGGCTAATTTATTGTGGATTCAGCAAGTTGCTGTTTATTGTGGATTCATGGGTTAATTGCCTGTAGATTAATAGAAATGGTAGTTCTAGTTGCTAAAATGGATATGAGGTTTCAGATGCATTAGATCTAATGCTATTACTTATTAGCTATATGAGAGATGTAAGAAAACAAATATATATATATATATATATATATATATTTAAATAAAGCACTTACGGCGTCCTGAATTTAAATTTGGGGCGCCGAAAGTAGGACTTCCAGCATCCTTATTTTATATTTAGGATGCCTTAAATAGTACATACGGCGTCCTAAATTAAAATTTAGGACGCCGCAAGTACCACTTGTGACATCCCTTTTTTTGTGAGGACGCCGTAAGTATAACGTCCCCCAGATAGACGTCCTTAGAAAAAAGGACGTTAATTGGGCCAAATTTAGGTTATTAAAAGCATTTTTTGTAGTAGTGACTGGACCGCTGGTCTATTCTACCTCACTACCTGACTCACTCTGCCTCTCCGCTTATTACCTATTGGCCTTCCGGCTAATCTTGTTACCACAACACTGTAAATCCTAGCCTTACCACCTATTGAATAAATTCTAAAACTCAAAACAATTTCTATTTCAATGTATATAATCAAAGAAAGATCAAGAAATTTGTCTTCCATCCTATTTCGAAGCCTGTTCTTGATTATCTTCAAAGTAGAGAAGGATCTTTCAGTAGTTATTGAAGAAACTGGAAGAGTGGGTACAAGTCTAATCACTTTATCAACAAGAGGGTAAATGATGGACTTTCCAGTTCTTGCTAGCACTTGACATAATTCAGATGTAGTTGATAAATTAATGAAATATGGATGTTTAGGGATGTCAATCTCAAAATGTTGTAACTCCATCTTCAAATGAATTTTTTGTGTGAAATCTCTAGAATAAAATTTATCAACAAGTTTGCAAATATCATCACTATTAAATGACTTGTACCTATTTCTTGGATCTAAAGACATGCTCAAAGCAAGTAATTTAATAGTATTACCCATTGAACCTGCTATTTAATTCTTACAATTGATGATTAATTATAGCACAAAATATATTTACCCTATAAAATTTTTCAGTAGAAAAATCACCTTGTTCATTTCGAGCACGACCTCGGACTTCCAATATATTTTGCACTCATATCTGGAACATGTTTTATGCAAAATTCTTGAACATGAACCAAGAAATCATCCCAACTATCTCAATTTTTGAAGTAACTCTTTTGTAGTTGAAGCTAGATGTAAAACATTTGAAATATCATGAGACACTTCTTGACAAAAGACTTTAGTAATATCCATAATTTCTTTCATAAGAAGCAATATTTTGACAAAATCAAAGGATGTCAATTATGAGTATGCATTATCTGGCCCAGAAAAATGATAATTTTGAAGCTTGCATTGAAATAGACCAATTTTAAGATAAGAACAACAAATTTCATCTTGTTGATTTACAGGATATTTCCATATTTGGGGGGCGTAGTGTAGGATCTCTTTCCAATGAAGCAAGATCAACTTCTTTAATTACCTCTTTATTTTCAATTCTAGGAGATTTTAAAGAAGGAGTCTCAATATTTAACAATTCAATATTAGAAGTAGATGAGTGCAAAGACTCACTATTCTTTCTCTTAGAATAAATATCAATGGTATCAATCTTCCCCATAATAATCACTCACAAAGTGCATGAATTAATTCACAAAATTCCATATCACACATTCTAGTTCACATAGAGATATAATTCACAAAATTTTATATCACACATTCCATTTGGCAAATTGCATATCACAAACTCAATATCATAAATCACAAATTTTCTAACTAAACCCTAACTTTATTTTCTTCAAATGAAGCACTCAAGTAAAAATATAAATCATACAACTTTTACTCAAGCCTTATTAACTCCGTTAAAAGCAAAATAATCACCTAAAAGCCTCAAAATTTCAAAATCTAACAAATCCCTGAATTTTTTATAAAACAAATTTCATCCAACTAAAAGATAAGATACTAGAAAGATAAACTATATCACTTACCTACACACCCAAATAAATCTTTCGTGCAAACTTTGAGGAATGAATTAAAAGGGGCATATGTGAACCTTAAATCTTATTATGTTCTTTGCAGCAATTGCTTCTTTTGTGCTGAGTGCTGACTGTGTGTGAGCCACGAGGAATGAACCATCAACCATATATGATATATGAGGGGTGGGGGCCATGGGTACTTATTGGGTCACTTGCTGCAAGAGGCCCATTAAATTTCAACCCACAAGACAAGCAAGGTTCTGCCACTACCAATAATTTGACCCCATTTCTCATTTTTTTTTTTAAAAAAAATAAAGGGGCCTAGGGTGGGTTCCGCCATTGTTTATGTTATATATAGAGAGGGAAAAAGAGAGATAGAGAGAGTCTACATGCTTCTATTCTATATATTGATTATAGTTACATTTAAGTTTTGTACGTGAAAGAAATATCTTTTTAGTGCTTAACTATGACACTCCGTCTGATCTTTTTCTTTATTGGGTTTTATTTTAAAGATTTTATTTTTTTTCCCCCTTTTTTAGGGTGTTATTCAAACTATTAACAAACATTAATTATCACTACAAAAAAAGGGACTTTTAGTGGCGACATTTGGTGGCAACTTAAAATGTCGCCACTGAAAGTCATACTATGCATTGACATTTGACATGCATTGTTTACTATGTTGTTGCCGCTGAAAGTATGACTTTCAGTGGCGACAATTTGTGTCGTTGCTGAAAGTGATAGTTTTCAGTGGTGACTCTCATATATCGCCGCAGAAAGCATGGAGTCGTCGCCAAAACTTTTTTTTTTTTTTTTATTTTTAAATTTTTTTTTTTTAATTTTTAACTTGTGATATTTATACAATAAATATTTTTATTGGTGTAATTTCTTATGAAAAAATAAATTAATTTTTTGGATTATTGTGAAATAAAGAGAGTTTGAGAGATATTGTGTTTTGCATGAGAGATTGGGAGGAAAGAAGTTGGAAGAGAGTGATATAGTGTTGCTACTTCTTAGAAATTGATAATATTCCAATACATTTTATTTTTAAAAAAATTATTTTTGAAATCAAAATGTACATAAAAAGAAGTTTATAGAAGAAAATGTGCATGTCAAAGTATCAAGTAAAAGGTCAAGGAAATTTTTTTTTTATCATGTATATTTGTTGGTAAAATAGAGATATATTTACTTATGTGGGTCCCATTATTTTCATGTGTGTACAGGAATCTTTTTCTTTCTCATGTAATATAGAAAGTTTAAACCCCAAAAACTAATTTTGAGTTTTTTCCATAAATAAAATTTTATTCAAAATTTTAATAAAAATATTTAATTGATAATGGTGTCGACATTTGGTGCTGAAAGTAAAACCTTCAGCGGCGACAAAGGTTCTATTTGTCGCCACAGAAAGCGTATTTCTGTGGCGACAAGCCTAAATCGCTAAAACTAGTTCCAGCGCCCCTTTTTCAGTCCTGCGCCCTTGGTCCAGCATGATTTTCCGTTTCCCTCCCATTCCTTGCCAAAAATTCTGCAGCCTTTTCCTCTCAGCGTCTCCCTCTCGACCTTGCATCCTTGTCTACTCAACCTCGCTTTCCTCTTCGGCTCTTTCAGACGCTTCTCCTCACCGGTGACGTCTCAGTCCGTTGATGGTCACCGCGAGTTTCGATCACTGTTGAGGTAAGTTTTCTTTTCTATTAGGTTTTCCACGGCCAGTTTCGAATCTCTTGCTCTGTGTATGAATCGTTTTTATTGGCTTTCTCTTTTTAGATTCCACAACAGGGGCGTTCAAAATAAGGGTTTTTCTCTTTGGTAGACAGTGCTCGAATCTCTTGCACCAAATTTGTTTCGCGCTTCGTAGCAAGAGGAACCGCGCAAGACAAAGCCATTTTTGTTGGTTGTATTTCTGCGTCTTCTGTTGAAGGAGGTACTGAAACTTCTCTGGATTGGATTATAGATCCATTTGCCGTTTCTTAAATTCTCGGTATCATGCTTGTCTGGGTTCATATTTAAGTTCAATGTTAATTCTTCTGACCAAAATTAGAAATGGGCTTTTCTATCTCTGTTTAGATTCTTTCTAGTGATTTCATTTGGGAAATATGATATTGCTAACTTGCCATTGGGTTTCATACTTCAGTCTGATTTCTTTCTGGGTTATACTTAAGTTCGATGTGACTTCTTTTGTTCCAGAAAATGTCATCAAATAAAGATATTTAGTCGATGTAGATGAGAAATTTCCCTCCCAGATCGTAGAGTTTGAGTTGCATGGTTCTTTTTCTATTTCACTTCAAACTCTTTCTGGTAGGGGCCACTACCTTCAAATCTGATTACCCATTTCCAAAATGATGATTCTCTTGTCTCTGATTTATACATAATGTGTGGTCTTTGGTTCAATTATATGACTGTTTTTAAATTTGATTGCTCATGAGAACATTGACATCCCTAATCTGGTAGGCATTCGGAATCTCCAAAGGTGCCAGTGTTTCAACTTTGATGCACAGCTTCTAACCGAAGAATATTTGGAGTTTAAAAGCACTTCTTTATTTTGAAAATGATCCTCATGAATTTGAGTCTATCTGTTATTTTCTACTCATCAGCCATAATCTTGAATCAAAAGTTCCAGGACGTTGCCTGAACAGTTCAATGGAGCAACCACTGGTGGAGGAACTTACTTTTACTGAAGCTCCATTCAAGAGTTGCCATGCTTCTACCATTGTTGAGGTCAGGGAATAATTAAAAAGAAAAAGACACTAGCGAGTAGCATTTTTCTCAAACAAGTTATGGAATCTGGTGACCAAATGAATTGAATTATATCATGTTTGATTTTATAGGTTGAGAAGGATCATTTCTTGGTTGCCTATTTTGGGGGCACGTCAGAGGGGGCGCTTGATGTCAAAATATGGTTGCAGACTTACAAGGTAATTATAGATGGAGCTCCTTCTATCTTTGTTTTATGATTATTCCCTTACTTAAGTCACAATCCAGCATCACCAAGCTCTGCAAGCTTCTTCCATCTTTAAATTCATAGGAATTGATTATTCCCATGCAACCATGCTAATTTTGGTTCCTAACTTGTTATTCTTTTAATAAATCATAAAACCTTCTCTTTCTATCTTAGAGAGTAAAACTTCAGGAAATTTATAGATCCTCAACTTCAGAGGATCCATTCCCAATGTGTTTGTCATGTCATACTATCAGAATTTCTGGTGTAGTTTTCTTTTCCTTCTCTTTTTCCCCTTTTTACATTGCTCAAACGTCTATCTGCTTTGCTAACTATGTATGATATATATGGGAGGTTTAATCTGAATGATAGCCATTGAATTCATCTTCATTTTACAAGTAAATTCAATGTTCTTTTGTGTCTGTTTTGTGTGCCATTGGACCTTTTAGAGAAAGGATACTGCTTTTTGACTGGATAATTAACTTTCTAAATGCAATTTTATTGTGCAAAATGGCAGATGGCATCCACCTGTAATTGCAGACGACAACCAAATATTTCTATATTACTTTAATACAGAAATTTTTTCCATTTATATACTGCTGGTTAGCATTTGTGGAGTGCATTTATATACTACTTGGTGCAACTTGTTCTGTTTAGCATTTGTATACTGCTGGTTATTGAGGGTTGAAGTAAATGATTTAGTTTGTCAGGCAACCTGAAACACTATTTGTTGCCACCGTTGGAATTTTGCCATTTATTTTTTTTTTAAATGTGACTTTTAGCGGTGACTTTTGTTGCCACTGATGTTAATATTTTTTTAACAAAAATTGTGACTTTCGGTGGTGACTTTTGCCGCCGCTGATACATGTTTCGACGGCGACAAACATGTTGCCACTGAAAAATGTTTCAACAGTGACAATTCTGTCGCCATAGAAAACAGTATTAGTGGCAACAAAAAGTCGTCACCAAAATCCTACTTTCAGTCGCGACACCAAGTTTTGTGGCTTTTTATGAACTTTCAGTGGCGACAAAATGTCACCACTGATTGTCTACTTTCGACGGTGACTCTAGAATGTCGCCGCCAAAAGTATCAGCGATAGCTGTTTCAGCGGCAACAAAAGAAACACTTTCAGCGGTGACTTTTTGACTTTTAGCGGTGACTTTTGTCACCGCCAAAAGTCATTTTTTTGTAGTGTATGTTCTTCCCCAAATCACACAATTTCAGAAAAAGAGGCACCGCTCCCACATTTCTTCATAAATGTTAGTTTGGTAATTATAGTTATACTACCTCCGATTTTATAGGTAGGAGCTTGACAAAGAGTTCATTTTTGTCCTAAATATAAGATCTCAGTCATTTTGTCTACCAATCTATAATCCCCAAAAATATACTTTATAATTGCACATAGTAAGGGATTTTTATCAAATGGTAATTACAATACACATTATAAGAAAGGATGTTTTAAGAAAAGCAAAATACATTTGTCACAAAAAACTAATAACTAACTAATTTTTTAATATCTGTGAATTAGTTATAGAACTGTTATAAATAATAAGGACTGGAGGCATGTGTAATATTTTTGGATAAAATTAAACATGTGTTACATCCTTTTTACTAAATTTCTTAATATGTTTGGTTTAAAAAAAAAAACCAGCTTTAGCCCTTATAGTTTACGTCATTTTAGTTTCGGGGAAGAGGAAGAAGAACAGTACAATTACCATACCAGAAAATAAGCTTGTATTGAAGTTGAAGTAAACGGGCTGTAAGATTCTTAATCGTTTTTCTCATTGAAGACCTGCTAGTAAAAGCACTAGACCTCAGTAGGAATTCTTGCGAAGATTCAAATATGGAAACATGAACAAGAGAATTTATGTGGGTATCAAGGTAGAAATCGGAGGATTTCAGGGTGGGGAGAAGATTGAAGGTTGAATCTAGATGGAATCAGGCAGGAGATTATGTCGTAAAATCAAGAGAATTTATTTTTCTGCCTTAGCTTGTTCCCTAGTATCCACATAAGCACGTTTAATGGTGTTAATGCCATATAAGCTTAATTAACGGTATTAACCCTTAAAAAAAATATGGTATTAACCCTGAAAAAAATTCTTGTACAAAAAACCAGAGGGAGTATATTTTAATATGGAAGTGTCAAAGTACTCTTCAACTCTCACCAATTGATTGTTTTAATTAAGATATATTACTATACTCTTATTCCAATCTTGATAATTAATTTTCATCCGTTTAGAAGTTACTGTATATGATCTGGAAAGAATATATATAGATACACATACATAAATACATATATATATATATAATATATATATATGTGACTGCGCGCACGCGCCATAGACTGTTATAGCTCACCTACATATATAGGCGGCTATTCTAGTATGCATGTTGTTTAAACATTTATTAACAGGAATAAGTGAAATTAGAATATGCTCATCATTCCTATGTTTCAAATCCTTGCCCGTTTTCACAAGCTTCTTCTACTTACCAGCACTTGTTTAAGCTGCATTACTTGTTAGAAAATAAATTGATGGTCAGAAAGAACATACCAAAGTTAGATATGCAGCAATCTATCTAGGGTTGAATACCTAATTTCCCACGGAAGTATTGGTAAGGATGCACTCAGCACTCAGAAGTTTTTTGGGTACTAAATGTTCCTTAGAAGTATGAAAAATGTAGCAAATTTGCCTAAAACTCACGGAAGTGCCAATGGACTCTTAAATTTACACATAGCGTTGGATGGAATACCACACAAGATTGCAATGCTGACACATAATTAAACTCTCCATCTCATCATCTTATTTTTGTTCCTTCCTTCCATATTCATCGCCTTCACCATCAAGACCCCTAGAAACTTCAACCTCTTGGCCACTTAAGTGTTATCGCCGGCATCACCACCACTAGCCCCTTCATCCTCACTTAGTTCGCTGACATAAATGATCCTTTGAGGCCGAGGTGGAACAAGTGTTAGGTTAGATCATTCATCTCTCTCCTCCCTCTCTCTATCTACACACTGTGTCACTGGAATCTCGGGGAAGCAACTGTAGGTGGGTTGCCAAAATTTCTTCCTCTGTTAAATTTCTGATTTCACTTCCTTCTCTACTACTTATTGTGCATATATGTGCAAGAAGAATTGATTTGAAATCAAAGAAGGAGGATCTAAGATTTCCGTTAAATTTCATTCTCTAGCAAAGATAAAGATAGCGAGGGCAGAGCATGCAAGAAAAATATTTTATAAAATCCTCTACTCTTAACCCTTAAAATCATTAATCAAAGAAAGGAAGGAAGGAAGATAAGGCGCAGAAGCACAGTTGGCACATACATGTCATCGGGCTAAATAAAATGTTGTGTTTTCACAAAAAGGTTACCAATTACCAGCCATTTCAACTATGAATTAGGAATTGGCAAAATAGAAAATATGTGCAAGAAGTATTGATTTCAAAGGTACTCCCCCACCGACCCAGCATTGATTTGGCTAAGATGCATCATTCCAGAAAAAGGGAGGAAAGGAAGGAGTAACAAACATAATATATTTACAATTTGCAAGCTGTAAGAAGATTACAGAGAATGTCGATGATCTGACGAAAACCTTAGTCGCCTCAGGGTCAAATCACTATTTACCACGAATTAAAATGCAATATAGTGCAAATAACTCGGGATCATTCTTTTTTCAAGGAGCCAATTTATTTTGAATTCCCTAGGTTAAACTAAGTGCTAAAAATATGGTTAGAAAAAGGGTTTTGAAATTGATTTTCTCTAAACTAAGATTCATAAAAAATATATAAAGAAACTAATTCTATTCTTTTTGGTATTTTTTTTGTAAAATTGTAAAAATTGCTTTGGATTAAAAGGGATTAATGATGGATGCTCTTGGTAATGAAGAGGATCGCTATCATTGCTTTAAAAAAAATATATGGGAATTAATTTTCATTAAGTCTAAAGAACAACCTCAAGATAACACTTGAGTCCGATAATCTCAATTAATAGTAGCTCCTACAAACATAGCAAACTACTACCTTTTGAGAAATTGTTAAAATCCACTTAATGTGTAATTAAAATTGGGATGATATAAATTGTTCTTCTAAATTGGAATGTTCTAACGAACCATTCAAAAGCTAAAATCAACTATGATTACTAATCACCAACATGACAGCAAGCACAATTTCATCAAGCATATAAAGTAATTTGGAAATTTCAACATCAAAATAATCATCCAATTAAAACTACAACATTCAATCCACATGGACACATAACAGTCATCCAAGTCTCACAACTAAATAATGATAATCCTAAACAAGGAAATCAAATAAATAGTCTAAGCAAAATATTAAATTAAATAACTCCCCTATTGAATTCCCAATTCTCAAGCCATTTATCTTCACCACCAAGAAGCAAGGATTTAGCTACACATAGCAATTGGACACTCCATCACAAGCAGCAAAAGTGAACCAGACATAGGAATTATTTCCCTGGAAAATCACCGAGAGAGGATTGAACGAGAGTGAAGAAGGTTGAAGGTGATGGCTAATGTTTTAGGGAGTGAAGTGAGGTGTAGGAAGATGATGCTGGAGAAGGAGAGTGATGGAGGTGGAGTGAAGAAGACGATGAAGGTAGTGGTGAATGGAGGTGCTGAGCGAGAGTGAAGGAGATTGAAAGGGGCGAGAATGGCGTGAGGTTCAAGTGTGTGTGTGTGGTTCAGCGTGAATCATCCCTCAGCTCCTGTGAATCATCCCTCAACTCCTGTGTGAATCGACGAGCAAAGGGATTTTCCCCAGGTGTCAAATCCCTCAGCTTGTGTGTGTAGGCGAAGGTTGATTCGAGAAAGGTGTGAACGCGCCGCTAGCTTTCCAATTAATTCCCCTCAGCTTTCACGGGTCTCCCATGTCGGGTTTCAGGTTTGCTCCATGAATAAAGCTCAGCTGCCCTAGGTTTAATCAAAACGCAGAGTTTTATGCTGATAGGGACTGAGCTGCAAAGATTAAAACTTCTGAAAAGGGACTTAAGTGCAAAGTTTAAAAGTTTTCTCGTAACTCAAATGAAACTTTTGCAACTTGAATTAAAACTTTCATTTTCAAATTTGTTCTAATCTTTTTAGGCATTTACAATCCAAAATAATTAATCCAATATTAAATATTCTCAGAAAAATCAATGATTAAGAGTAATTACATTTTTTTTTGACAATTTTGCCATTTTTAGCCTTAATTTAATATATTTACTCTTAATCCCAATTTATCACAAGAAAGGCATTTTGAGCTCAATAACTATGATAAAATGCATTAAAAATCCCAATTTAATTATCAAAAATCATGTAAAAATATGCTTCAATCAGTCGACTAGAAGAAAAATATAGGCGGATGACAACATCGAAGTTGTCGTCGGGGAGGAAGAAATTTTGGCAACCCACTTTCTCAGATCCTCCTTCTTTCTCTCACATTTTTCCTTTCGCATTCATCCCCATTGCTCAAATCTACATATACATGGAAGCAACCAAGGAGAATCCGCACTCACCGATGAAGAAGCCGAGAAGGAGAGGGTAGGGGGATTGGGGAGCGACGATGCTGATGTTCACGGTGAGGGAGAACAACCGTAAGAATGGCGGCAGAGAATTGAGCTCGTAGTGACACCACATAGATTGGTTTTGACCAGAATTTGGGTCCTAGCGCCTTTTAACGTGGATGAGGGTAAGCTCACGTGGCATTTCTTCTGACGTGGCAAACATCCGTTTGAGCTTCCGTGAGTTTTGGGCAAATTTGCTAACTTTTTCATACTTCAGGGGCACATTTGGTACCAAAAAAACTTATACTTGGGTCCTTCACCGTTAGTATTGGACCTTACTTGTCCTTTTGAAACCCAAACAAATTTATTTCTCACATTAGAATTTCTCCTAATATAGCATGTATGAGAAATATGCCCAGATTTTCCACAATAATTGCAAATAATATGATGATGCTTATTATGAACATTTTTGCAAGTATTGTATTGGTGATGAGAGTAAGACTTCAAATAACCTTTATTTGAATATTCATTCTTCCCAGATGATTCTCCAGCATCATTTTCAAAAAATGTTCGTTTTTCAAAATAGAATCAGTAAATGGTTGAAAAACACTTCTATGCGATTGTTCAAAAATATTTTCCTTATCTATATAAGAAGAATTAGAATTGTTTACCTCATGTGCATCTAGAGCTCCAGATAGTGATTGATCACAATTGTCCATGAGCTCTTCTTGGGAATCCTCTTCCTCTTGTTCTTTTGTATTGACTGGATTATGGGAGTATTCAATGATTTCTCCTTCTTCAATCTCTAGTTGTTCATCAGTCATAGATATGCAGCTTATAATTTCGGATGAACTATCAACACTATCAACTTCAACACACTTGTTAGAAGCATATATAAAATCAAGAGTATCCCAAATTTCTTTAGCACTAGAGCAAAACTTGATTTTCTGAAAATCATTTTCGGTTAAAGCACAGTGAAGGATTTTCATTGCTCTAATATTCAATGAAAATATTTTCTCTTCCTTTTCTGTCCAATCCTTTCTTGGTTTGAAATCAAAGACATTTATAAAAACATTCCACATGTCAAAATCAGTTGCTTTGATAAAACTAGTCATTCTAGCTTTCCAAAACCAAAAATCAATATCTTTGAAAAACGGTGGAATGGTATAATCGAAACCTTCTGAAAACGATGAACACCCAAAATCAGCCATTGAAACTCTTGAGACGGTTAAGTCCTTTAAACAAGAGACTCGCTTCCGATACCAAATGTAAGAACCTGAACCCAAGAGGGGGTGAATTGGGTGAAGTATAAAAATTTAGGAACTTTAAAAATCTTTTTGTAATTCAGTAAAACCAGTTTGTATGATAGTAAAGAGTTATAAAGCAATAAGCAGTCATTCAAACATATGTGCTGGAAGGGAAAAGGATATGCAAACTGAGATTTATCCTGGTTCGGTCCAATCCTTGACCTACATCCAGTCCTCAAGCTCCACTTGAGATTTTCAATCCACTATCTTCTTTCAACTTGATTACACGTTCTGTACTTGGAGTAATCCTCTCACTAGGATTCACTCCCCCTTATAAACTGTAATCAATACACTGCTTGATTACACACTCTGTACTTGAAGTAATCCTCTCACTAGGATTCACTCCCTCTTACAAGTTGTAATCAACACAATGTGTTTCCCACTCAAGATCACCCAATCTTGAGTAACTCTCAGAAGAATAGAATGATTACAATAAATCTTCTCTCTTAGAAGTGAATGAATAAACACTGAAGAGCAATACAAATCACTTCACTCTCTAAGCTTTCTAGACATGAAAAACAGAGAGTAAATGATGTGAAAAACAGAGTATTAGCATGTTGAAGATGTAAGCTTGTATCTCTTCATTTTTCTACTTGAATTTGTCTTCTTTTATAGGTAGAGATCAATATATGATCGTTGTAATCTTCAATATAACCGTTGCCTTCATTAGACAAGGTTTTGGTTAAGCTTTGGTCCTCTTCTCTCTCTAATCTTCACTTAATCTAGCTGTACAGAAGTTCAGAGTTGACTCTCTGCAAATTAGTCCGTTGGAGTAGCAGCTGCTGGATGTGTAAATCATTCTTTAATTCTTTGTAAGCGTGTGCAGACGGATTACCCAAAAGAATGCAACTTTCTGGGTTTGCATTTAATGTGCTGACATCACTTTTGTTCACTTTTGCTTTTGCTTTAAACCTTCAATGAATATTCTCTAATTTATCTGAAACTCACCAATAAAGTGGTTAAACATATCTAGGAACATTAGAGATTAATCATAGGAAGTATTAAGATCAAACAAGAAGGTATTAGAAATTCACAGAATTTGAAATTCTAAAGACGCCCATAAACCTCGAGGTTTGTTCTTCAAACCTGGAGGTTTTACAAGGTTGTAGAAAGCGTTAGTCTCTCTGCCTGTCAAAACCTCGAGGTTTATCAGAAACCTCGAGGTTTCACTTTGAATATGAAACCTTGCAAAATCGCGCCAAGAGCAAACCCGAAGGTTTTCTCGGAAACCCGGAGGTTTTCAAAATCAGTGAAAAGTTGTTTGATCTCGTATGCCGAAACCTCGAGGTTTTCTCCAATACTCAAGGTTTGTCCTAAATTTTCAAAATTCTCGCCTTGCGACAAAACAGAAACCTGGAGGTTTTAGAGAAACCTGGAGGTTTTGAAAACTTGGAAAAATGCAGAACCTCTCTCGCCTTGACAAACCTCGAGGTTTTTCGTAAACCTCGAGGTTTCTCATAATTTTGAGAAACTTGAGAAAATACTATTTGAGCTCAAACCTGGAGGTTTCCCATAAACCTGGAGGTTTTCAAGTATCCAAAACTTAGGAGACTCTCTGTCTATCCAAAACTCGAGGTTTTGGTTCCAAATCTCGAGGTTTGAAGATACTCAGAAGTTCGTTGCTCTTGTCTGATGAAAACTGGAGGTTTCCATTGAAAACTCGAGGTTTTGTCTTTGTTCAGCTTTCTTGAAATAACTGTCAACTTTCGAAGACCATATCTCCTTGGTCTGAACTCCGTTTTGGTCTATTCAACTCTTGATGGAAAGCTCTGTAAGTCTACTTTCATATTCCACCAATTTCAACTCAATTGTATTTTTAGTTTGGGAGATACACTGAAAACACTAAAGCTTGGTTTTCTGTGTGGCGTGGATTTCACTGTCAACTTCCACAATTCATAGCTCCTTAATCTGAACTCCTTTGGGCTTGAATTTTATATCCAAACGACGAATTAGGAGTCTATTTTCATATGCCACTGGTTTCACCTCAATCGGATCTCTGGTTTGGGAGATATCATCGAATTACCAGACCTCGCCCAAGCTGAACGTGAAACAGAGTATACCAGAGTTGCTGATCAGTGCTGAAACCTCGAGTTTTGATGTTAAACCTCGAGGTTTCCTAGTCCAGAGATGCCAGAGATGCTGAAGACAGTCAAACCTCGAGGTTTGTACTCAAACCTCGAGTTTTCTCGTCCTAAACCTTATATTTTCTTGTTTTAACTCTGAATTGAGCCATTCGAACTTCTATATAATGTTGGAGCCTTCTAGCATCAATATAAGAACTTGAATAATTATATTATCATTCCATTCAACAAGTTCTTCCTTCTTTAATCTCCCATCTTGATTATTCTTCATAATCCAACTCTTTCTTTCTTCTCTTCTCTTGATCATTCTTTGTCATTCAACTTGGACTCATCATTCTTAGCAAGTTATACCTTCTTCAATATCTCCTCTTCTTCTTGATTATTCTGCATGATTCAACTTGGACTAATCTACATTAAACATAGTAGTTAGTCAATGTAGGAGATAACTATATTACTCAATCTTTTTGCTTTTAATAATGGCATCTATATAAGACATCATCAAAACTAATCATAACCAACACATAGCATCTAAATAACTTTACAAACGTTTGCCAATTCTTTTTAAAATCATGAACTAATGTCTTCTTGATTTTTTTTTTTACCAAATACTTTTCTTTTCTTTTTTTCAATACTCTTTTTTTTTACCCTATTTTTTACTTCTTTTTCATTCCTTTTTATATACATGGCATTTCAATATATACATTGTTCAACTTTTTATTGGCAATTCACTTTTGATTTTTAGAAAAATATGAACACTAAATAATGACATGCATACAACATAGAAACGGCTCAAAATGGGTAGCAAATGGTAGATGTATGAGGTTTGTGTTTCGGCGAATGGTTTAGAATCGAATGCCTCTTTCATTTTCATCACATTAATGCAAATGTTGTTTCAAAAAAAGAGTTGAAACAAGTTCTGGAAGGTGAAAAACTGAGTGAACATACATGCATGAAAAGAATTGAAGGCTCAAATATCCTTCCAACAAGGTTTTTCTCCAATGCTCACTCCAACAATTGCATAGTGAGCTAACCACAAAACATCTACTTAACTATTCCAAGTGTTAACCTTACAAAACACAACCAATCAAAAACATTGTAATCAATTAAAATAATGCTCAACTCCTAAATGCACAAATGATATATAAACTCTCTCTTTTTTTTTTCAAAATGAGGAGTAAGAAAAAATCAAATTGTGGGTTCATTTATTTTCCCATTCACTTGAAAAACAAGACATGGTTTTATAAAGTTGCCAAAACACTAGATCTGATGAAAGCTCAAAGAATTTCTCACAAATTATACACTTCCAAAATGGCAAATGCGACCCTTCACCACTTAGGGCATGCATTAATGCAAGTCATTCTTGAAAATTTTTCTAGTTTTAGGCATTTTCTCATTTAAAAACAACCAATTAATTGGGATTCAAAATGTATTCCCCTCCCCCACACTTAATCAACACATTGTCCATAATGTTTGTAAAGCACTGCTATCATTCTAACTTGTTCCTTCATGAAGTGGAAAGTTGTGAAGTCCAATTACAATTGAAGCACAACACATCACATCATGATAAGAGAGAAGAGAAAAGAAACAAGCCAAAATAACAGAGAAAATTAGAATGAAAGGCACAATGGTAATTAAGCAAGGTATTGGCTAAGATGCAAAGCATAGATTGGGAGTTCTTATTCTAATTACTAAACTATACTACTTCTACTTTTCTATTGAGATAGTCCCTCCCCCACACTTATTTCAAACATTCAGAATCACAAATGAATTTAGCAATTCAAATCAGAGAATGTAAGTGAAGGAAAGAGACAACCTGGCCTCAAGGAGGCTTTGATGATGAATCATAGTAGAGCTTGAGGAGGTGTCCATTGACTTTAAATGCCTTGCCAGTAGTCTCGTCAAGCAGCTCTACCATGCCAAATGAATGCACTTTGGTGACAGTGAATGGGCCATACCATTTATCTTTAAGCTTCCCATCAAACAACTTAAATCGAGCCCTAAATAGCAAAACCTGATCACCAACTTTGAAATCCTTTCGGATAATCTTCTTATCATGAAGTAGCTTGGTCTTTTCTTTTTAAATGTGGGAGCTCTCATAAGCTTCTAGTCGCATTTCCTCAAATTCTTGCATTTGTAACTTCCTTTCCAAGCTAGCTTCTTCCACATCCATATTGCACATTTTCACAGCCCAATAGGTTTTGTGCTCCAACTCTACCGGAATATGACATGCTTTACCAAAGATAAGCCGGTAAGGAGACATTCCTATTGGTGTCTTGAAAGCAGTTCTATAGGCCCATAGTGCTTCCTCCAACCTTGAGCTCCAATCCTTTCTTGAAGGCTTGACAATATTTTGCAATATGTGTTTGATCTCTCGGTTGGAGACTTCCGCTTGCCCATTCGTCGTGGATGATAAGGGGTGGACATTTTGTGGGTTACCCCAAGCTTAACAAGTAAGTTATCAATAACCTTATTGCAAAAATGGGTACCTCTATCACTCACTATAGCCCTCGGTACTCCAAATCTATAGAAGATGTTAGACTTAAGAAACTTGGAAACCGTGTGGGCATCATCTTTCCTAATAGGAATGGCTTCTACCCACCTAGAGAGGTAATCCACAGCTAAGAGAATGTAGGTAAAGCCAGATGATGGTGGAAAAGGGCCCATGAAATCGATACCCTAAACATCAAATACCTCACAAAAGAGCATGAGTTGTTATGGCATCTCGTGCCGTTTACCTAACCACCCAAACTGTTGGCATGTATCACATGCCTTACAATACAAATATGCATCCTTAAACAAGGTAGGCCAATAAAACCCAAAATCTAACACTTTCCTAGAGGTCTTATGAGCACTAAAGTGTCCACCACAAATCATTGAATGGCAAGCAGAAAGTATGTCCTTGGACTCGGTCTCTGAAATGCACCTCCTGATAACTTGGTCATTGCATAGTCTCCATAAATAGGGCTCATCCCACATGTAGTGTTCAGCTTCTCGTTTAAGTTTTTGAGCCTGAAAGGAAGACATATGCTCAGGTATGAGACTGGTCACAATATAATTCACTAGATTAGCAAACCAAGGAACATAAAGAGAGATAGACATAAGGGACGCATCAGGGAAATCCTCACAAATAAAGTCAGAGTCAAGTACTCCCCTTGTACCATCTGGTAGTCTACTCAGGTGGTCTCGCTACAAGGTTTGCGCTTCCGGCCTATCCTTAATGCTTATATCAAACTCTTGTAGCAAAAGCATCCACCTGATAAGCCTTGGTTTGGATTGAGGCTTAGTGAAGAGAAATTTCACCGCTGCATGATCTGTGTACACCACCACTTGAGAATTGATTAGATATTGCCGAAACTTATCTAATGCAAATATGACAGCAAAAAGTTCTTTTTCGATGGTTGTGTAATTGTTTTGTGCACTATCCAAAGTTTTTGATGCATAAGCAATCACATGAGATAACTTGCTATGCTTTTGTCCTAGCATGAACCCCATAGCAGAATTGGAGGCATCACATGCTAGTTCAAAAGGCAAAGTCCAATCTGGTGCATGCAAAATAGGAGGAGATATCAAGTGTGCTTTCAATTCATCAAATGCTTGTTTGCAAGAAGTATCAAAGACAAAATCAACATCTTTTTGCAATAATTTGGATAACGGTGGAGCTATCTTACTGAAATCTTTTATGAATCCCTGGTAAAAACCCACATGCCCCAAGAAAGAACGAAGTGTTTTAATATTAGTGGGGTAGGGCAATGAGGAAATCACCTCAATTTTAGCTCTATCAACTTCAATGCCCTTGTTAAATATCAAATGACCAAGTACTATCCCATGATCAACCATGAAATGGCACTTCTCATAATTCAAAACCAAATTTTTCTCAATGCATCTAGCAAGAACATGGTCCAAACTATCTAAACAAGCATCAAATGAATTAGCATACACTGTAAAATCGTCCATAAAAACTTCCATCCAATTTTCAAGAAAATTGAAGAATAGTGACATCATGCAACGTTGGAAAGTGCTAAGTGCATTGCACAATCCGAATGGCATTCTCCTATAGGTATAGGTACCAAATGGACAAGTGAAAGTGGTCTTTTCCTGATCTTCGGGAGCTAACGGGATTTGGAAATACCCTGAATAACCAACTAGGAAACAATACTGATTCTTACCCGCCAACCTTTCAAGCATCTGATCTATGAAGGGTAAGGGAAAATGATCTTTCCTAGATGCTTCATTCAATTTCCTATAATCTATGCACACTCTCCAAGCAGTTTGCACCCTAGTAGGTATCAACTCATCATTTTCATTCTTGATCACAGTTATCCCACTCTTCTTAGGCACTACATGCACCGGACTAACCCACTCACTATCTGAAATTGGGTAAATGATACCCGCACTCAATAGCTTGGTTACTTCTTTCTTAACCACATCTAATATTAGGGGGTTGAGTCTCCTTTGGGGTTGCCTAAGGGGTTTGGATTCCTCATGCAAAAGGATCCTATGGGTACAAACAGCCAGACTAATCCCAGGAATGTCAGCTAAAGTCCAACCAAGAGCCTTTCTATTTCTACTCAAAACATTAAGCAATCTCTCCTCCTCACTCACAGACAAAGAATTTGAAATAATAACAGGCAATTTTCCATCAGCAGCAAGGAAAGCGTATTTCAAATTAGAGGGGAGAGGCTTAAGCTCTAAATCAGGAGGTTGGACAATAAAGGAAATTAGCATCGGAAGATCAAGGGCAGTAGAAATACTCCCTTAAGATCAAAATTAAGCCTCTCCCCTCTAATCTTTTCATTGATCAAGATTAAAAGAATGATCAGATCCCCCCTCAAATAGATCAGACATATAAAGTTGTCAAGCAAGCAATGAAACAGTGGAGTACCAAAACTGTCTTGCACACAAATTCGAAAAAGTAAATGTGCAAAGTGGAAGGAGGAGGAGTGTTTGTGAGTATGTATGATGTGTATGGACAAGTAAAACTGCTATGATGCAAATGAAAATGCAAAAACAAAGAAAATCAAGATATTTGGTTGGTTTTTCTCAAAAATTTTGATGCAAGAAAACAAATTTTGAAAATTATAAAAAAAATGAAAGACAACCTAACAGGCTCGTAAATGGCAAACCCCGGTCAATCTAACCAATTGACACTTAGTAAACCAAGGGAGTCAAAATTGACTCTCCGGCAACGGCGCCATTGATTTGATGAAAACCTTAGTCGCCTCAGGGTCAAATCACTATTTACCACGAATTAAAATGCAATATAGTGCAAACAACTCGAGATCGTTCTCTTATCAAGGAGCCAATTTTTTTTTTGAATTCCCTAGGTTAAACTAAGTGCTAAAAGCATGGTTAGAAAAAGGGTTTTGAAATTTATTTTCTCTAAACTAAGATTCATAAAAAAAATATAAAGAAACTAACCCTATTCTTTTTGGCATTTTTTTTGTAAAATTATAAAAATTGCTTTGGATTAAAAGGGATTAATGATGGATGCTCTTGGTAATGAAGAGGATGGCTATCATTGCTTTAAAAAAATATATGGGAATTAATTTTCATTAAATCTAAAGAACAACCTCAAAATAACACTTGAGTCCAATAATCTCAATTAATAGTAGCTCCTACAAACATAGCAAACTACTACCTTTTGAGAAAATTGTTAAAATCCACTTAATGTGTAATTAAAATTGGGATGATATAAATTGTTCTTCTAAATTGGAATGTTCTAACGAACCATTTAAAAGCTAAAATCAACTATGATTACTAATCACCAACATGACAGCAAGCACAATTTCATCAAGCATATAAAGTAATTTGGAAATTTCAACATCAAAATAATCATCCAATTAAAACTACAACATTCAATCTACATGGACACATAATGAGTCATCCAAGTCTCACAACTAAATAATGATAATCCTAAACAAGGAAATCAAATAAATAGTCTAAGCAAAAGATTAAATTAAATAACTCACCTATTGAAGTCCCAATGCTCAAGCCATTTATCTTCACCACTAAGAAGCAAGGATTTAGCTACACATAGAAATTGGATACTCCATCACAAGCAGCAAAAGTGAACCAGACATAGGAATTATTTCCCTGGAAAATCACCGAGAGAGGATTGAACAAGAGTGAAGAAGGTTGAAGGTGATGGCTAATGATGAAGGGAGTGAAATGAGGTTTAGGAAGATGATGCTGGAGAAGGAGAGTGATGGAGGTGGAGTGAAGAAGACGATGAAGGGAGTGGTGAATGGAGGTGCTGAGCGAGAGTGAAGGAGATTGAAAGGGGCGAGAATGGCGTGAGGTTCAAGTGTGTGTGTGTGGTTCAGCGTGAATCATCCCTCAGCTCCTGTGAATCATTCCTCAACTCCTGTGTGAATCGACGAGCAAAGGGATTTTTCCCCATGTGTCAAATCCCTCAGCTTGTGTGGAAGACGACCCTCCGCTCGTGTGTGTAGGCGAAGGTTGATTCAAGAAAGGTGTGAACGCGCCGCTAGCTTTCCAATTAATTCCCCTCAGCTTTCACGGGTCTCCCATGTCGGGTTTCAGGTCGCTCCATGAATAAAGCTCAGCTGCCCTAGGTTTAATCAAAACGCAGAGTTTTATGCTGATAGGGACCGAGCTGCAAAGATTAAAACTTCTGAAAAGGGACTTAAGTGCAAAGTTTAAAAGTTTTCTCAGAACTCAAATGAAACTTTTGCAACTTGAATTAAAACTTTCATTTTCAAATTTGTTCTAATCTTTTTAGGCATTTACAATCCAAAATAATTAATCCAATATTAAATATTCTCAGAAAAATCAATGATTAAGAGTAATTACATTTTTTTTGACAATTTTGCCATTTTTAGCCTTAATTTAATATATTTACTCTTAATCCCAATTTATCACAAGAAAGGCATTTTGAGCTCAATAACTATGATAAAATGCATTAAAAATCCCAATTTAATTATCAAAAATCATGTAAAAATATGCTTCAATCGGTCGACTAGAAGAAAAATATAGGCGGATGACAACATCGAAGTCGTCGTCGGGGAGGAAGAAATTTTGGCAACCCACTTTCTCAGATCCTCCTTCTTTCTCTCACGATTTTTCCTTTCACATTCATCCCCATTGCTCAAATCTACATATGCATGGAAGCAACCAAGGAGAATCCGCACTCACCGATGAAGAAGCCGGGTAGGAGAGGGTAGGGGGATTGGTGAGCGACGATGCTGATGTTAACGGTGAGGGAGAACAACCGTAAGAATGGTGGCAGAGAACTGAGCTCGTAGCGACGCCACATAGACTGGTTTTGACCAGAATTTGGGTCCTAGCGCCTTTTAACGTGGATGAGGGTAAGCTTGCGTGGCATTTCTTCTGACGTGGCAAACATCCCTTTGAGCTTCCGTGAGTTTTGGGCAAATTTGCTAACTTTTTCATACTTCCAGGGCACATTTGGTACCAAAAAAACTTTCGGGTGCTGAGTGCCCCGTTACCAATACTTCCGTGGCAAATTAGATATTTAACCCATCTATCTATCACCGAGAAATTTCCTAGTGTAAATATCTGACCCATCTACATTATAAATAGGGAGAACTAACACGTTGAGTTGGAACCTATTGCAAAATAAAATTTGAAGCAGTACTTTTGATTCTTAATATAGGATCTTGTTCGTAGTCCAATACAAATGAGATTTTATATTAAGGATTGGAGGTTACATGGGATTTTTTGTCCCCAAGAAGCCTTTCTTGAAATACATTTATCAGTAACAACATAAGTGTTAATTCAAAATGAAGGATTTGTTCTGGAGAATTTTGAGCCGATTTAGCTAGATCAATAGGTATATGTTGGATTTCGGATTGCCATTAGGATGAAATATATTTAATGAGGCCATGATCCATCCAAGACAATATGCGATGACATGCCTAGATTTCAAGGATTAATTCTATAGCACGATCCTATAGATGTCTGGTGCATGTCCTCATATTTTTCATATAAAATACCAGTATTACTCTAAATTGAACGGAATTATGATTTATTTGAGTTCTGTTTCGACTAGTTTTACGTATATTATATCTCCTGATTTGGTACATGAATTATAGAAATTCAAAAAGATAGGAGATAAAATTTATTGTTACAATCAACTCTGAGTAATTACTCATACGTATACTAGTAAGATCAATGCACTAACCAATTATGTCTTTACAAAACTCTAGTTACAAAAAACGTATTTTTTTTAAAATATAAATCACATAATAACTTATAAACAACATGTTAAGAATAGCAATTAGAGGAACATAATGGAGAAGATGAAGAATCTTTTGTTAACCACGTAAGAGCAACATGCTCATATAAACTTTAACTCACTTGGGTTTAACGATATTCATTGTCACGCCCTGAAAATTAAGGGGTGACCGGCTTGGAATATGAGAAAATTTCACATTCCTTTAGCCTATGACATATAAAATATCTTGCATCCGCCAATAGATTCACATACCCTATGGAATATAGATTCCTTGGACATATAGTTTTTATATGATTGTTCTAACAATACTTACAAGTTTCGTATTAAATTGGAGCTCCACTCCGAATCAAAATATATACAATTGTACAATATTTAAATACTAAATATAGTCCAACATAAAAACTCTGGCTGAGTCTTCACACGTGCTACTTTCCCTTTGTGCCGGCTCTTGATCCTCCAGATCCTGAAGCTAGGGATATGTCTGAGATTCAATACCCAATGAATCTCAGGTAACAGTTAACCTCATGCTCAAGTAATAACAATATATATAACTGATATTCATTACATTTCAGCATCAACCATACTTAGCACACAACATATATAAGGTTACAACAATATATAGCACACAACAATTGTAATGTCAACAACACAACAATACATAGCACACAACAAATAAAATGTTCACAATGTTTGCACTCCCCAGTGTCACGAATCCATGTGTCCTCAGTGCTTGGAAAACAACCGTACGGCATTATCATGACTATAACCCGCACCAAGTTGAATGTATATAAATAGGTGACCTAAGACCGAGTCTTAGCCACGGTGCATGACCCAAGACCTAGTCTTGTTCATCACTCTATAAATCATTATATCACATATAGACATACAAGACAACAAAAGAGTTAGAGTTACAATACGTGTCTGTACCTTAGTTTGGTATTTTTCTCCTTTCGGTACCGATCCCTGATTTCCCCGGATATCCCATAATAGTATCACCGCAATATTTCCTTTGTAAATAATATCCTAAGAGATATATTTGTCAATATTGACCTTTTTAACCTTGGTGGATTTTTATATATTTCATAATACCCTTACATTTCCTTAAAAACGGAATTTCAACATTTCTGCCTAGAATTTTCGATAACTTTGAAAAATCATAACTAATTCTGAAAAAAAAGAGGTGCTCCAAAATTATAGATAACTCTTAACATGTCTATTTTTAAGGAAAAATAACGCCTCAAACTTGAAATGCGCAGATGATTCCCAGTTTTCATTTCTTTCACCGTTGTTCCAGTTTAACTTCCAGAAACATGGATTAACTTCAAAAATTTGTAACCCCTTGTACAGAACTCAAACTATTACAAACTTTATATCAATGGAAATACCTACATGTCTACATTACTCCTATAAAATTTCATGATTTTAGGACTTCATTTGATACATAAAATAAGGTCCTTAATCTGATTGACTCCAACAGCCTAGAAATTTTCACAATATTGACCCCAAAAATTTATTTCCCAACATGTTTTCCACTCCATTTTGCATTTTAAAAGCAATGGAGACTTCAAAACATGTAAAGGAATTTTCTTCTTATTTTTATGAATTAAACTACAACTTTACTAAAAATATAAAGACTAAAGCTCAAGAATTAAAGAACTTATTCTTGAAGAACCTTGTTCCTTCTCCTCCTACTCTTGAATTTTTCCCTCACTCTCACTTTTACTTATAATCAGATGCTTTGAGCTCATTTGGTGTGAAGAATGAAGAGGGAGCCTTCATCCAAAGTCCCTTCTATGATAAGTTTCCCCACTTCCTTGGAAAGTTTCCTCCTTTACTCTGGCTCCAAGTTTTTCATTCTTAATCTCTTCCTTTCCTTCCCATCCGTCCCCCCTCTTCTCATTTTGGACCCTTGGATTATTCCTTTAGCTTTTTAGAAACTTATTGCCCAAGTTGCATGTGCTTCAAATCAAGAAACTTGGCCACTACTCTTCCCACATGTGCTATCTGCAACTCACATTTTGAGCTGATTTAATGAGCTCCTTTGATGCCAAAAATAATAGCTTAGGTGTCCCAAAGTTTCTACAAACAATTGGCTTAAGACATGTGCTCTTATCTCATCCAAACTTGCTCCCTAAGCTAGGCGAAATTGTTGACTTAAGGGGCATATTCGTGGACCTTTTTTAACCCTTTAATCAAGTGCTTAGATATCCTTTAATTACTCTTGTCATTGGTTAATTAAATTACATGGAGGTTTAGGCTTAACACTTTAGATAATATCTTAAAATTACTTGGCCCACATTTCTCCAACATGGCCAGCGAAAATATGGACTCTTGGGGTTTATTCATTAGGCTTTAATTAACCTCCTAAACATGTGCTTAAATGTCCCCTGATTATATGTGCCATTGTGTAATTGGTTTGTCACTCAACCAAGGTCATTAGTGTTTTATTATTAAAGCTTAATTCTTCATCTTTTGGCCTCTTAATTTTCGAATTAACAGCCCTCTTCTTGATGTATTTAACTGTCACTAATTAATTTGAAGAATTATGCAATTGATCCAAATTAATGCAAGCTAATTTACCCATTAGTTTTGATAATTTTCTTAAGTGTTTTCATATTACTTTCTTGCCTCTTTTGGTTGAAAATAACCATTATTTTAGGTGTTAATTATGTCACATTTTATAGCTCTTAGTAGTCTTATAATCAGCCTTTTTGTTAACTTAATTCAAAGTGAAATTTGCCTAAAATTATACTTAATAAATTATAATAACTTGAGACACATATTCACCTTCCTTTTATGCTAATTATTCATCAAAATACAATATTTATGATAAATAGGAATTTTAGGGCATCACAAATGAAGAGAATTAATGAGCTTCAAATGGTGAAAGAATCCTTCATATAAATTGTATGGTTACATATTTAAAAAGGGGAAGGTTTAATTTGGCGATGATACCATTTATATTGTATTACTTTAGGTCTATAATTCCTACTAAGTTACTGGGAATTGGTTATCTAACTGGTTAGCTATTTTCAGGTAGTAACCCTAATCTCGTATGCTTTGTATGTCTTTGTATGTATGATTTACCATGATTATGTATGCATTCGGTGTTGTTATTTTCCAAGCACTTTGGTACCGGAACGACTAGGGCCTTGCTGTATGCTGTGCCCTGCAGTCTGTGATGTATGTGTTGGTTATGATTAGTTTTGATGATGTCTTATATAGATGTCATTATTAAAAGCAAAAAGATTGAGTAATATAGTTGTCTCCTACATTGACTAACCACTGCATTTAATGTAGTTTAATCCAAGTTGCATTATAGAGATTGATCAAGAAAGTAGATTGAAGAAAGAAGTTCTTGCACGCAATATAATGGGAATATCAAAATGTCAAGGAAGCAAGAAGTTATCAAATGATTTTGGGAATAGTCAAGAGGAAGAGGAAATATTGAAGAAAGTATGACTTGTAGAGAATGATGGGTCCAAGTTGAACGACGGAGAACGATCAACAAGAAGGTCAATAAAGAAGTATTGAATTAGAGAAATATATTGAATCAAAGAAGAAAAGAATGATCAAGAGAAGAGAAGAAAGAAAGAGTTGAGTTATGGAGAATGATCAAGAGAAGAAGAAAGAAAGAAGAACTTGTTGAATGGAATGATTATATCATTATTCAAGTTCTAGAAGTCTCCACGATAAAATAGAAGTTGGAATGGCTCAATTCGGAGTTAAAGTCAGCAAAAATCAGCTTCAGGATGAGAAAACTCGAGTTCACAACTCAAAACTCGAGTTTCCTACTTCGCTACAATGATTTGCTCCTCTGGTACAAGAAAACTCAAGTTAAGAACTCAAAACTCGAGTTTAGGACTCAAAACTCGAGTTTGTAGTGTCTTCATCACCTCTGGCATCTCTGGACTAGGAAAACTCAAGTTTACAAGTGAAAACTCGAGTTTACAGTGGTCTTCAGCAACTCTGTTTCACATTCAACTCGGGCGAGGTCTGGCAATTCGACGATATCTCCCAAACCAGAGATCGGATTGAGGTGGTGGCATATGAAACTAGACTCCAAATGCGTCATTTTGATATAAAATTCAAGCCCAAAGGAGTTCAGATCAAGGAGCTATGAATTGTGGAAGTTGACAGTGAAATCCACGCCACACAGCAAACCAAGCTTCAATGTTTTGAGTGTATCTCACAAACTACAAATCCCATTGAGCTGAAATCGGTGGTCTATGAAAGTAGACTCACAAAGCTTTCCATCAAGAGTTGAAGGGACCAAAATAGAGTTCAGACTAGGGAGATATGACCTTCGAAAGTTGATAGTTAGTTCAAGAAGGCTCAACAAAGTCAAAACTCGAGTTTGTAAGTACAAAACTCGAGTTTTCGGAGTTACTAGAGCGAGGAACTTGAGCATCTTCCAAACTTGAGTTTTTGAAATCAAAACTCGAGTTTTGATCGACAGAGAGGAATCTAGAGTAACACAACAACCTCAAAACTCGAGTTTTCAAATGCAAACTCAAGTTTTCATCTCTGCGTCAGAAAATCACCGTTTCGAAAATCCTGATTCTTCCGATAAATATCTAGATGATTACCCAAATGATTTATAACACTTCTTAACATTATTTATATCATTTGTGTACATGTTTCAGATGATCAAAGGTTGTTAAACTGAAGATCAAGAGTAAAGTAAATGTTGATGTCATAGCTGGTTCAGAAAACGAAGTTCTAACGGCTAGTTCCATCTGAGTCTAACGGCTATATTTCTTTATCCAAAAGTCATTGAATCTTCTCAACGGTCATATATTGATCTGTACCTATAAAAGAAGAAGCATTCAAGGTTGATAAGAGAGAGCTTGGACTGTTAAGATGCCAACATTTTGAATCCAACACTTATCTCTCACACACTCTGTTTTCAATGTTTACATAGCTTATCATAGAGAGTGAAATGATTTGTATTGTACTTCAGTATTTATTCATTCACTTCTGAGAGAGAAGATTTGTTGTAATCATCTTATCATTCTATTTGAGAGTTACTCAAGATTGGGTGATCTTGAGTGGGAAACCCATTGTATTGATTACAACTTGTAAGGGGAGTGAATCCTATTGAGAGGATTACTTCGAGTACAAAGTGTGTAATCAAGTGGGTGTATTGATTATAGTTTGTAAGGGGGAGTGAATCCTAGTGAGAGGATTACTTCAAGTACAGAACTTGTAATCAAGTTGAAAGAAGATAGTGGATTGAAAATCTCAAGTGGAGCTTGGGGATTGGACGTAGGTCAAGGATTGGGTCGAACCAGTATAAATCATAGTTTGCATATTCTCTTCCCTTATCTCTTATATTTCTAGTATATATTTATTTGAATATCTAACTGTTGATTTAGAAAACGCAAAAGATTTTCAAAGTATCAAGTTTTTAATCAGACACCCAATTCACCCCCCTCTTGGGTGATAGCCAGGTTTTTTAGTATGCTATACAGACTGCTTGTTCTGGATTAAGATTTGTGCCTTTACGGTTACATACTGTGAATATGAGATTAACGGTTACTCTGGGATTCATCTATGAATCCCAGGCCATAATAAGAGTATAGGTAGTGCATCTCGGGTGGAACAGGAGGCTAAAGGTAAGAAGGTGGAGCATAATTGAAGATTTATAGAAGTATCTGGAGATGACTTTTTGTTATTATCTTGGGTGAAGGTGCAAATTTGCCAAACAACTATTACCCAAAGAGCGTCTGGGCCAAATAACTATTGAAGGGACCAAAATTGCCAATCAACAATTACAAAGTGAAAAAAAAAAAACCAAATAACTATTAAAAGTGGAAAAAAACACCAAATAACTATTAGAAAAAAAAACAACTATCACAATTAAGTTAAAATGTGAGACACTGGCGTAGGACGGTGGCAGAAACGCTGGAGAAAAGAGCGGTTAAGCCTTCTTGTTGGAAAAGGAAAACACCAACAGAGATGGGACCCATGGGAGCATGCATTGCAGCGGCAGCGGTTCTTTGCTTGTGGCATCGGAGGGATGGAACCAGGGTGTAAGGTGTGTGCCGGTCGAACGTTGTGGACTACTGGATGAGTTCAAGAGGGTAAGTGGAACACCCAGCAACAATAGAAGCTTTGGAAATGCCAACATCACCGACACTATGACAAAGTCAATGGAAGACGGAGACACCAAGACGTGGTGACGAGGTAATAGTTCGTTGGCGAATCTGCTCCAAATTGTGTTTTTTTCCACTTTTTAATTGTTGATTGGCAATTTTGGTCCCCTCAATAGTTATTTGGCCCAGACGCTCCTTGGGTAATAGTTGTTTGGCAAATTTGCACCTTGACCCTATTATCTTTTATACCCCAGTTGGTTGTATAACACTTTTGATTATTTTTGGTACTTTACTCGGGATAACTGTATATTAACCCTTCAGGGAACTTATTCTTTTCGGGTACTTATTTATTATATTGTCCAAATTGTTATATGCTCTGCTGCGTAATTACTCTGATACATTCCTATATATAAATTTAACTGATAAGAAGGAAAAGATCACACTACCCGCTACCTCTAAAGGCGAGAGCCAGTAGTGGTGTAACAGTTTAGGGGGTTTATTGTAAAACTTTAAAGGTTATGAAGATTATCTGTACATGATCCAAAGTTTAGGCAGATTAATGTGAAATTTAGTCAACAAAAAATGAGAAATGTCTTTCACGTATATTTGCAACATTCGAAACATTGGTGTGGTGGGATTGAAATTCATTATCACAAGTAAACATTTGTGAGACCTATTTATCTAATTTGAAGATATTAAAGAAGTTAAATAAATTACTTAATTATAACATACATGACATGATTTCTCTGAAATATTTATATGTAATATTAGGTTATATATCAAATTATAAATTTGGCAAATTAGTTTGGAAAAAATATAGATATGACATATGAAATAAGTCTTACATATAGAACGAAATCCATTTCCAATCTAGATCCTACATTAGAAATGGAGAAGTATAATTTAAAAGGAGCAGCATACATATGTTAAATATTCTTGTTTCTGCTAAACTTCTGATCAGTTTTGGACATGATTAAATTAATGACAAACAAAAAATTTAATATCCTTAATAATTAACTAAGGAAAAGCATTTAAATATTCTCACGCATTAACTGATTAATGTCATCTGCGGAGAATAAAACTGGCAAAAGACAGCTTACATCTTTTCATTTTCGTTACATTATTCTGATACTGAGAAAGCGAAAGAGTAAGCACTATAATGACCACTTGGAGTGACCTCGTGCTGGGTTGAATAAATCTGAATTGTAATATACAAGGAAGATTTTTTAGTGAATAATTTGATCAATTATTAGTTCTGATAATCAGAGAGCATCAATTCCCACAATTTGAGTTTGGGGTAAACATACAGAGTACTTTAAATGTCTCGGATAATTTTGTTAGGTCTCTGTCATACTCATTAACGTCAAAAGTTAATCAATATATAAAATGTATCGAAATTTTATGCCAATTCCGTGAAAAAATAAATTGATATCCAGGTCCCTATATTTTCATCTCATTTTAATTCAGTAAGTATAGTGCCCTTTTCCTTTTGATTGGGTCCTTGTAGTTTCCTCAATTATAAGTACTTGTTACCTATATTCAGAATTTGTTAGTTTGTATGGCTATTCATAATTTGTTGGTTTAAATTGTACGGTGTTACTAGTGGATGACTTGTCACTCAGCATTCTTCTGAACTGATTTTATCTGATCAATCCAAATAAAATAAAATCAACCTAATTACAATTTATATAAATACAAGGAGACAATTTAATAATAATTAATTGTTTTTTATTTTCATGTTGATAACGAATTTTATTGCGTCACTTTATATATACTTGGTTTAAAAAATTAAAAGAAAAGTTATATGGCCATTAAATTAAGCTAAAAAACAATAAAATACAATGCTATAAGCGAAATATTCCAACTCATAACACCATTCACATGTTGTATTAGCCAAATTTTCTTCCGAAGGTTCGAATGCTTGCTATGAGAGATGTCAGCATCTAGTGGCCAATCAACAATGCCTCAAATATGATTGCCTCCAATAGTGTAATATACCGGTGCCTAGCATAAAAATTGGCTCCATATAAGTGTTATATATATTAGATTAAAGTAAAGTAAAACATTAATATATTATTCCATTGGAATTGTAAATCACTAGGTGCGATTTCTAAGCATTTATGCTTAATTAATCATAGAATCTATCCTGTCCTTAGCCTTTGTCTTTACTTTGAAGGACCGTGAAATTGAATGGCGCCAACTTACTCAAATCGAACAAGTGTTTTTGAAGATGAAAAAGATACAAATTCCAAAAAGTATATTAGATTCACGAAGCTTTTTTGTTTCTTGTCTTTTTTTAACTTGTGATACTGTGATGGTTGTTCAATGTTGTGTTTTCACAAATTTTTTTAGTTGATTGCTGCCTATAAATTTTCGAATTAGGCATAAAAAGGACTAAACAAATCAAGTGGTATATATTTCACCGAAAAGCCAACTAGTTCATTTAATAAAAATTTAATTCGGTGGAGAATCAAATATAGAAAGTGACTCAATAATATATAGCACTATTTTAATTGTTTTTGTAACTTTTCGTGGTGTTGGGGGACAAAAAAGAGAGATTCGATCTCCTAGTGAGGTCAACGAGTGATATACTGTTACTCTCTATATAAAGCCACCAATAGTCTTGGTTTTTCACAAGAGATCAACGAGTGAGATAACATATTAACACTCAAATTCTATGTCGATGAGAAATGCTGTGTTTCAAAATCTCATCAAAGTCTTCCAATATTGTGGCTCTACAATATTGGATGACTGGGATGAAGTTTGAGAAGCTTATTATTATGAAGTGATTGGGGAGCTTAGCTTCAACAGGTTCAGATCAATCTATTTTGCCAGCAAAATTTATATTTTTTTTTTTCAAGTTATTCCAATTGATTACATATATTAATGGCAAGGTTTTAATCAATGGGGATAATGATTATAGTGGTATTTACATAAAAAAATCAACACACACTCGTTAGAAATAAATAATTTCTTTAATAACTATAAATTTGTTATCTATCTGCTATTTTTAATACTGGAGGGAATATTATTTGGTAGTTATAACTTCTTTTTTAAGTTTTCTATGTGAAAGAAACTCCGTTTCTCAATATTTTAACTGAGATTATTTTAGTATGCAGGTTGTTGTAATCTTTGTTCATGTGGTAGTGAAATCACAAAATTCCCCCGGTGTTTAATACATGACATGTTTATCTAATTTGATTAGATTAAGGGGACCTAGTTAAGGTAGTTAATATGACATATATTTTTTCTAAAAGACCCTAGTTATATTCTGTAAGAATTTCAAGCGTGCCTGGATCCGATTGACTCCCTAAAGTGCCCACATGAAATTAAACCACTGATATGGTCTCTGATTAGGTTATACAGCAAATATACCTAAAAGTGGAGGAGAAGAGAACGTTTATTTAAGGGAACCTTTTTTGAAAGGAAAGTAGCATTATTTTGTGCGTTACTCTTCAGATCACTCACTCCCTCAAACTCATATCCTTTATATAGCGTACATATTGTCACATAAGAATATACGTAACTCTTAAGCATACGGTTGAATGAGAATAGACATAACTATTAAACCATAAAGGAATTATTCTCTTAATGAACCCATGTGTTTTATGATAGCCCCTTTTGAATTGGGTTTGTGCTCTAATGCCCCATGGATAGACTAGTATATTCCAACATCTTAATCCCTCCATACCTCTTTTATTTGATTATGGTTAAGGGAGTATCAACATATATAAACTAGGAAAATATTAACAAATATGAGAAATATACAGGTATTATTTAGGACCAAGGTTAACTCTACAATTAGGTCCTATATTATGGATTGAAGGGAGTAATATTCTTCATTCTAGTATTGTTTCCGATGATATGGGCAAGGTCTTCATTAGTTTCTTTTGGCAAGATTTAAGTAAGTTACGAGGTACGTACCAAATCGAACATGAATTGTGCCCATCATTGATAGCATTATAATTGTCAAGGCGCGAGACCATTAATAAATGGTTACAAATATATCAGAGTTGTGTGTGTTTATATATATATATATATATATATGTATATATATATATATATATAATAATCCTATAGCATATAGTACATATTTAGAAGGTATGATCAACTTAATAATATTCAGGCTAAAATATACAAAATTGTCCTCAATTTGAGCCAAATTGCATATAATACCCTCACCATTATTGAAAATCACGCCTTCATCTTTCATTTTAATGAGGACACCATTTGGCACAAAAGAGACGCTCTCTGTTACACACACCTACGGCCTTGCCTTTTCGGGTGGCGTGCAATGTGATCCTTTACTTTTATTTAATTTTAACTTATTATTCTCAAGTTAAGTTATGTCACACATCAAAGTATAAGCAGCAGAACATTGGTTTGGACAAAAATATACTGATAAAGATACGGAAAGATAATTTTTTTTCCCAAAGGGGATCAAAATATACAATCATCCAGATAATGGTGCCTGACCGGCCAGAATAACATAATACAGTCATCTAGTAATCAAAACAAATACCTAAAAATAACAGTCACCTCCACACTACTCCAGCTTCGAAGCCTTACCCCTGTCTCCCTGCTCCGGTCTCGAAGAAGCGCGGATGGCTTAAAAAGGAGCTAGGATTCAAAATTGAATCCCGAGTAACCGTTAATTTCATATAAAATGTATAACAAAGCATGTAAGCAAACCACAAATAAAAAATAATTCAAACCACATCTCATTCAATATCATGCACATAGCAAGGCACATAGCCAATTCGGAACTAGCAGTCCTAATAGCACACAGCATAGACTGCAGTGGTCCTGATAGCACACAGCATAGACCACCAGGCACGGCACACAACAAGGCCCATTTATGCACACAACATGTTCCAGTTCCATAGCGCTTGGAAAATGAATGATAACCGAATGTATGCAATATACATGGAAAAAAACATACATACACAAGTCACACAGAGTATATGAAGATTAAGGTTACTACCGGTAGTCGACTACGATAAAAATAACATTCTCGGTGCAAAATATCACAATTACCCTAAAATAATAAAATGTAAATATAATTTAATACCCTTCAATAAATATTCCTTTGATAATTTAAAATAAACCCAATTCATGTGTCCTTTTATTCTAAATTCCTTTTCTTTTTAAGGAATTTAATATGGGCCTATATTCTCTTAATTTTCGTCCTTATTCTGAAATTTTCAGAAATAAAGGCCCAAATTCAAATATTCATAATTAAATATAGAAAAATAATTTTGGGTTGATTCCAAAGCTAAAATGACCCTTAATATGTCTATGTTCAACAAAAAATACCAATTTAGGCCATAACAAGTCGAAAATTCATCCATAGCCCAAAATACCCCTGCTGTCCGAAATAATTCCCAGTTTTCAGGGGCTATTGTGAAACATTTATTCCTCTTAGCAAAAAATTCAGAAAAATACGAATTATATACCAAATTAATTCTTGAGATGACTACTGTCTCCCTGTAAAATTTCATAATTGTTCAAGTCCATTTACTAGGTCAAAAATCATGAAGAATGTGACTGACTCCACAGGAAATTTCCAGAAACAACACCTAATGATTTCCAAACTTCCATTTATACTTCCAAAATTATGATCCAAGTTCAACCTCATACAAAATCTCATTTTACACACTTTAAAGCCATCAAAAACACCAAAATCCATTCCAAAACACTAGTATTTCCAGCTGGACGAAAATAATTGTCTAACCCACCAACTGTCAAATTCCATTCTAACACCATAATCTAGTCTATAATCATTTCTAATTTGTTGTTTGAACCCTTAATCATACTCTAATCCTATTTAATAATTTGGACAGCCACTCCCCAACATTTAGGGTTTCCAAAATTTCAAGAATACAGGAGAATACCACCACACGAGGCGGAGGCACACTAGTGCCTATATGGGCAAGTGAACCCATAAAAAATTTAAAAAATATATATTTTGTGAAGGACTTTTATTACAACTTAGCTGATTGGAGTAATTGGTTAAAACCTTTCACATCCATGTACAAGGTCCCGGGTTCGAACGGCACATTTATCCTTTTGTTTTTGTTTTTTTTCCAATTTCAGTTCTCACTCACCGTTCTCAGTTCTCCCATCTCTCTCACTTTTGAATTGATAGTCCCCCTTTCTTTCCCCTTTCCATCGTTCTTTGCCCTCTCTCGTCACCAAATTTTTTTCCCCTTTCGATTCTGTCTCAAGGTTATTTTCCAGATCCCGTGGTTGTCTCTTATCGTGAGGTACTGAGGTTGAAGGAAACCATAACAACCTGGAGATCGACAATCTTGCTCGCTTCGCCGTCGACAAACACAACAAAAAGTTAAATCGGAGGGGAAAATTTAAATTTGAGGTGTAAAATTTTATTTTATATGTTCATTTTGTTTCGGATCGACTACTAACCTGTTTCCGCCTTTTGATTTGCTGATGTTAATGGCTATTTTCAGCGTTTTTGAACTTGAATCAGGTTCCAATATTAGCTTGCATTTATCGTAATGTATTATTGAATTTTGGATATCTAATATTTGAGACTAGGTAATTTCAATTGTAAATTTTCTATCCTTTCCTAATTGATTTTTTTTTCCAATTAAATTTTCCGTATTTATGTACAACGCTCTTCTGGAGTTTGGGAAGGTGATAAACACAAAACAGCAGGTGGTTGCTGGTACCTTGTACCACATCACGCTGGAGAGTTGTATCCTCCCTGATTCGGGTTAGTTCACTCATGCGAATTCTAAATTTCAAGCTTCTCTTCTTTGATTTTCTTCTTGTCTATCTATTTTTTCGGTTGGCAATCATTTCGATTTTATTAGTTTATTTTTCAAGTTTAGACATCAAGTTGAAATTTGGAATAGTTACTGTCATATGTGGTTTGATTTTGCCATTAAACCTACTGCATTTGATTTTTATTAAGTTGCTCTCATTCACTTTAGCATTAGAGAATTGTTAAATTCTATCTGCTAGAACCTTGAAATTCTGTTGAGATTTGTGTGCAAAAGTCATGGCTGCTATATATTTTCCTCTTAACGCATATTGGTGTTATTGGCAATTGAAGGGAATGTTAATGCTATCTTATTACTGCATTAAATTGTGAAAGCTGCTGTGAAATTTTGGAGATTAATTACCTCCAAATGTGAGAAAAAATTTGCTATTATACTGGTGTTTTGTTTACTGTTTTGGGCTAGTTTCAGTAACCTAAATCTAATTCAAACTTGCTGAAATTTTGTTGCTAAAGAATATGTTTCACTTTAGTGATAGCTGTCTGATTTGTTAAAACTTTCCTTAAAAAAAAATTTCGGGGGCAACCCCCAATCTCACCACTAATTGTGCACCCATAAACCTAAAATCCTAGCTCCGCCATTGCCACCACAAATCAATTCACTAACTCAAATCCACTATAAGGAGGTTCAAGAATCACTAACCTTAGTTTGACCTTTGATGTTCTTGTAATTTCTTATTCCTTGTTTACCAAAATTTTCGACCTCCCCTTCATGAACACCAGAAGAAGACAGATTTTTGGGTCAAGAAGAGTTGCATAAGGAAGCTTAGAAGAGATGGAAGAGATTACATGAGATTTACCTATTGGATTCTTGAGTTTTTCTTTCTTCCTTTTCTCCTAGAAATATTCAACTCTTCCTCTTTTCTCTATTCCTGCGTGCTGGCCAAAATGGGTTTAATGTCAATTGCAAGGGTCAAATTCTGCTGATTTAATGAAGGGAAACATTGACCTCCAACTAGCCCCATATTTAGTAGTTTGCCATTGTGTTAAAATCCAACTATTAATTAGCATGTGTTTGGCCATCTTTCCTCTCTTTTTTTCCCCTTAGTTTGGGCCAAAAATTTAAGCTTCCATAGGATGATTTTAGCCCACTTTGATAACTTATAACTCATGCTCATGTACCCATAAATTCTAAATAATTATGAGACATACGGCACAATTTCATGGAAATTAAAATTTTAATCGTGCTTCAATTTTTCTCTTAATCCCTAATAATACTCATGCAACGTCTTCTCATTCCTTTTGGTCAAATTTAATACCCATAAACAAGTAATTCCACGACCACATCTTATTCTAAATATTTCACGCAATGACCTATATTCATCAACACATAACTTCATAAAAATTCATACATACAAATAACTTCACATTAATGCACATAAAAAATGAGGATGTTACACTCTCATGTCATACTACACCTCCTGTCTTAATTATAAGACTTAGAGAAAAAGTTTACTTTAATCCTAAGTACAATACTTTGATCCCCTTTGTCTAAAAAATTTGTGATCCGCACCCTCCTCACCCCCCCCCCCCCCCCAAAAAAAAAAAAAAAAAAAAAAAAAGTATTGATATTGATTTTGGGTTTTTATCAAGAGGTAGCTATAACGTACATGATTATAAATGATATTTAGGGAAACCAATATACATTCACTACAAAGAACTAACTTCACTAAATTTCTTTATATTAAAAAAAAAAAAATTGTCTATCTCTTATATTAAGGACTGGAGGTAGTAAATTTTTTTATTATTATTATTTTTTTAAAAAAAGACTCACTGGAATAAAAGGACCCTTCTGTCTCCGCAGGCAGGTTCTTGTGCCTCCCCAATGGGAAGATGTTTCGTGGTGTACCCGGCAACGATTGTGGGGGCAGTGGGCGGCGGAGATCTGAGACATGTTTCCACGATATTGAAAGTAGCCTGGCACGTTTGACACGGAGGAGGAAGCGGCTTTGATGTACAACATGCAGAAGCCATTCGTTTAAGTGCAGACGACCGGTACTGATACTAATTTAATTGAATTGCCAGAGAAACAGCAAACTCTAATGCTGCCATTAAGCAATCACGAGGCCCAAGGATCAGCGAATTGTCCTGTGAAGAAGAAGAGCAATTGGTTGGAGTGTAACTGTCATAGGAAGTATCTATATCAAAATTTATAAATAGTAATTTTGACAAGTAATAATAGCCAAATAACAAGAACCCATATCAAATAACAAGTAAGTTTAGAAAATAGTAATTTCAAACAGTGCCTCCCCAATGGGAAGATGTTTTGTGGTGTACCTGGCAACGATTGTGCCAATTGAACATTATTCTTCCAATGAACAAAAATCTCCCAATTGAGCACGTAGCTAAACACGACAGAAGGACTGGAAGTAGTTTCTCTTCCAGGGTTGAACTCAATGGTTAAAGCAAGCTAATTAACAAAGAGGGAAAACATTTTAATATCAATGAAAAGAAAAAACCTACGATAAAATTCAAAAGATTGAGGTGAAATTTCTTTTGGGCATAAAATATAATTAAAAGAGACATAAATGAATATCAATACTTCCTGGTGATCTGATCCAAGAAGTAAGGTCTTCATGTTGACAAAAAGCTTCTCAAGTTTCAGAAATGACCCCAATTTTGCGGGGTCATGGGCTCACAATATTGGAAGCCATTGATGAAACACAGAAGATTTTCTACCAATTTCATTATTGAGGTTTTGAGTGTTCATGTGTATATCTTATTGCCGTATGACCTGTGAGAAACGAAGACTACTAAGGGCTTTATTTAGAGACTATCACTAGACAACGTCAGAAACAAAATTCTGCTAAATATTTTGACTATTTCTTTTTTCAGATTCGATTATATACGCTTATAATATGAATGCCAGTTCATAATTCATCTGTCTTAAATACGAATAAAGTTGATGAAATAGAATATTTCCTTTTTAGTTGGAAAGAAAATATTTAGTAAATTAAAGGAGTTGACATCCTATAAATTCCCAGTAGATACAAGTAAGAATAAAGATGATTGGTTTAATTTGATTGGTTTAATTTTTTTTTCTCTGTTGTAAAACGAACTATTTAAAGGAAAAATTCCTGAAAAATGTATCCTATAAAATCTTTTTATTGTAAGATTTATCAGAAAAATATTTCAATCGGGAAATTATTAAAAAGAATTTCTTACAAAAATTTAATATAAAGTGGCAACACTAGGAAGTAGGTATTAGTATGTACTTGAGATGGCAATAGTAGAACTATATCGTTAAAAAGAAATAAGTGGCAACTAGGTACTTGAGATTTTTACTCTATCGTTAAAAAAAGACTAGGTTTTTTTAAAAAAAAAAAAAAGGCTAGGTTAATTCTAACTAAGGATTAAAAGCTTCATTGGATACAAAATATGGCTGATACGAGAATCTTGAGAATGTTGTTATATTCTATCGAAATAAATTTTTTTTCATCTAATTAATCTGATCCTAAAAATATAAGACTTTTTTTTTTGTTCCATATTTGTCAACATTTTCCTAATTTAATTTACCCTCATTGATAGCCCATCGACCATAATCAATAAGGAGAAAGGAGTGAATTAAAGAAAATAAACAGGATGTTAAAAAAAGTACATGTCATATTAAATAAGCTAACTAACTTAATTCCTTAATCTAATAAAGTTAGAAAAATAAATCTTTTATTAAGGACTGGAGGGAGTAATAAGGTTAATGAACGCATTAAACTCTGATTTAATAGTTTAGAAATTCCCATGATATAGACGTTTACTTTGTTTTATATAGTCATGGAAATAAACTCTGGTTTGTCCAAAAAAAATATTCGTTAAAGAAATTAAGTAACCATTTTAGTAGAAACACGTGGAACATTGAGAATCAAACTTGGTCTTGAATTGAATTATTTTCCTTACTAAAGCGACATGTGGCTCACGAAACTTATATAGTGACTAATCAAATACATTTGGCATCTGTCGGTTCCTTTTCCATTTTCAAAGCCTTTGATTCGCATTGGTTATACTGGAACCGTTCAAGTAATATTATAGCACATAAATCATCACATGTTAAATAGAAAAAATATATATATGTGTGCGCGCGACGAATCTTCTTCATGTAAAACCTACTTATTTAGGTCAATAGAATCATACCGATTTTGTAAAACCATGTGCCATTATTTGAGTCTGTTTCACTTGACAATCGAATCTAGCTTTTTTCTCAATATTTCTGTATACATAATAATGTGGAAAGGGAAGAAGTCAATAACAATGGCACTGAGATTCTTGATCCTTTAACCTCAGGATTGAACAATTATATTTCTTGATTATATATATGAGCATCTTATGTCAAGACTCTGTGGGTGTGTGTCAGTCTAACGAATCAATCATCATTCTCCACACTTGCATGTCAACGGAATATGTGCATGTAAGAGATTATATGCCTACAGTGTTTCAAGCATAAGCCTTGAACTTTACATTCATTTATAGTTTCAAAACCTCCTCTTATATATGTATCTTATTTTATCATTGATTAAATTATTAACATGTAAATTGTAATTTTACGACTTCGTATGTTATTCTATTTATTATCAATAGTGAAATATCAAATATAAGCTAATTGAAAATCCAAGAACATATAAGCCAACTTCTTGAGCATATAGCTTAGGAGTTTGACCCTGTTTTGAATTGCCTTTGTTTTCACAAACAGTTTTCATACATACAAACATACATAGTAAATTAGTTTATCATTAATTTTAAATTTGAATTCATCAGTTGCAATTCAATACAAATGTTAAGGAAATGACAATTGAATCCCATTTAAAGGACAATTTGATTGGACTATGTCTAACGGATTTAACTGATTAATTTTGTGCACACCTAAGGGGCTTTAGTGTCCATTTCTTTTTTTAAAATGAAAATGACAAAAATGCCCTTTACCCAACCTCCTTTTGACCACCAGCATCAACAATAGGTCCATCGTTGGCTAGTCTCTGACAACGCAGTTGAGTTATTAAGAAATTATAATTATTTTATAATATTTTATTAAGATATTATTATTTAGAAGTCCTCTTCCACTTTAAAAAACAAAAAAAAAGGACCAACAATAAGTTTCACTTGTGACTGTGAGTTGTAAATTGTGGAATTTATAGGTGATTTATTTTTCTTAAACACAACCATTAATTAAATCAACAATAAAAAAAATATTGAAAGCGTGATCTTTTAATTAAAAAAAAATAAAGCAAAAAAATAGCTCTTGTAACATGGTTAGAGTTATTTCTTCAACTTTTGTTTCTTGAAAATTGATTAATGTTGTAAATTGCTAGATTTTGAGACTTTAGACAACACAAATATTAATTTAGGACATCTAAAAGTTTTTTATGATGTCTTAAATATATTTTAGGACACCTAAAATGTAATATTTGGCACAATTTAGGATTTTTTTTTTTGTCAAAAGTAGATTTTAGGTGTCCTAAAATAAAAATCAGGACGCCTAAATTAAAATTTTAAACATCATAGAATAAAAGTAGGATGCCTAAATTGAGATTTTAAACGTCCTAAAATAAAAATCAGGACGCCTAATTTCAGTTTCAATTTTCAAGTTCCACGCACGCGTGGCTCAACAAAAACGTTTCAATCTTCATTTTTCATTTTCGCACCGTGAACCTTTGCCTTCACTTCTTCCTTTGCACATCTCTCTACCCTCTACCTCTATTCTTTTTCATTTTTCACAGATCTCGCTTGCTCGCCGCGTCGGACACCACTCTCATACGTCGCGTTGCCCATGGCGCTTGCTCGCCTCATCGCCCACCGTGCTTGCTCGCCGTATCGACCACATCGCCCACGCCTATCGTTCATTTGCCATCCAAGATCTGCGATGTCTACTCGCCGTCCTAGATCTACGATTTCTACTCGCTATGCCAGATTTGTGATTTCTACTCGCAGTCCTAGATCTGTGATTTCTACAATGTAACTCTTCAATCTGCGATTCCTTTTATTTCTTTGTTTGATTTCTAGTTATTTATTTATTTGATTTGGTTTGAAGAAATTGATGAAGCACTGAAACGGTTTAAGGTTTTAGATCTTCACTCTGATTTTTGGCTTGTGATTTTTGCTATAAATGTTTGTAGATTTGATTTCCGTGCTAGGAGGAGTTGATTTGATTTTTGGCTTGTGATCTAAAATTCCTTTTATTTCTTTGTGATTTCTAGTTATTCTCATTATTATTACCTGGCTTGAAAGTGGAGAAAATTGTAACTTCAAAATTGTGTGTTATTCCTTTAGTTTATCCTTGTAATTTCTAGGTTCATTCTTCCTTCTAAAGAAACTTTCATCATCCAACCAAGCATCTTCACCTTTGGTTTGGGTTTTTTTTTTTTTTTTTTTTTTTTTTTTTTAAAAAGAAAAAAATCATAAAAATAAAAATAAGGATGTCTTAAATTGAATGAAAATAAGGACGTCTTAAATAAGATGTCCGATTTAATTTCGGGACGCCAAAAAGCATGAATTTTTAACTTCCCCCGTCGAGACATCTCTCTGAAAAGGGTCGTTAATTGGGTCTTATTTAGGTCGTTTTTCGGGTTTTTTGTAATAGTGAGTCTAGCGTTGTTTTTAACCACTACAAAGTGTCATTAACTTTGTAGCCGTTATGACCCCTCGTCCTTGGGTTCAATTGGCGTGGGGGTCGGTCTTCCTCACTTTAAGGGAGGGGGTTCGATCCTGCGGTTGTTAAGGACATTGGGGGAGGCATCCTAGGGGTCTAGGAAGTAGTGGTAACGCTGGTAGAGGTGAAGGCATGTTACTCTCTGGCTAGTATTCCCTGTGGATTGGGCTCCAAGCGCCCTGCCCTTGGACTGTGGGTGAACCCAACCCCTTTCCTAAATTTTTTTACCAAAAAAAAAAAATTTCTAGCCGTTATGGTAGCCATTTTATAATTGCTACAAATATTCAATGTCGCATTTAAGAGTCTCAACACACGTCATTAAGAGAACTAAAAATTCTCTCTTTACTCATCATCTCTACTAACTTTGTTCACTATATATGGATAAGTCATGGATCAAGTTGGCACGCAATTATCTAGCATATTTGGCCAAATTGAAAAATTTCTTGGATTTTACATTCTCTCAGTTAGCTGTAATGGTAAGATTTTGTGTCCATGTTGTAGATGCATGTTTAGAAGTGTCATACACAAGAAGTTGCTAAGGAACATTTGTTTATGATGCCTTTTCCGGAAGACTATACGTTTTGGGGAGTTCATGGTGAGAAACCCCATATGAAAAATGATGATCATCTTCCTCAAAGTTCACAAGTAGGAGTTCAAGTAGATCAAGATGATCCTGTAATGATGTTGTTCGTGATGCGTTTATTTTTCAAGACGACTACTTCACCGCAGAAGTTCAGGGTGCAGACCCTATTTTCTTGAGGAATGAGGCAACTCAAAAATTTTACAGCCTCATGGATGAGGCAGATCATCTTTTGCATCAAGGCTATCCAAAATATCTTTATTGATCAAATTGTATCATATCAAGTGCTGGTGTGAGATCATTGATAAGGGAATGTCGATGTTGCTGGAATTATTACAAGATGCAATCCCTGATGCAAAGATGCCAACAAGGCCAAGAAGATTATTAACATATTAAGCTTGATCTACGGAAAAAAAATTGATACATGCCCCAAGGATTGTATGCTATATTGAGGAGATGATGCTTGAAGGGAGAATTGTAAGTGATGTTACAGTTTGAGTTAGGGGACAATTCGGAAGAGGAAAAAGCAAAAGAAAAACGTGCAAGAAAAAGGCACACCAAAATCAGCACTTTTAAGAGTCTAACCCTAATTTAAGTGCTTACAAGAAAGACTCAATCCATGCTTCAATTGGAAAATCCAAATCACAATGAATTAAATTCATATCTTGATTGATTGATTGCATTTAAGATGATGAATCACATTCATATCTTGATTGATTGATTGAAGCAATCATTTAAGATGATGAATCACATTTATTTCTTGATTGATTGATTGAGTCAACCATTTAAGATGATTGATCAAATAACCAAAAACTTGTCAAAAAAGGCCCCAAAAAAGTCACATGTTCAAAACGGCAATAGGGCCTTTTCTGATATTATTTTATAAAACGTTAGTTGTTAACATATACTGATATAGTTGTTAACAGGTATTGACTTAATTTTAATATTCTACGATATAGTTGTTAACGTTTATGAAATAATACCAGAAAAGGTCTTGGGGCTTTTTTTGACATGTAACTTTTTCTTGGGCATCTTTTGACAATTGTTTGCTAATTTGGGCCTTGAAGGTGATTTTTCCAATTTAATATCCTTAATAACCAACTAAGAAAAGCATTCAAATATTCTCAGCCATTAACTGAGTAATGTCAACTGCGGAGAATAAAATAGGCAAAAGACAGCATGCATCTTTCCATTTTGGTTACATTTTTCTGATACAGAGAAAGCCGAAGAGTGAGCACAATAATGACCACTTGGAGTGGCCACGTGTTGGGATGAATAGATCTGAATTTCACTGTAGATGGAAGATTTTTTAGTGAATAATTTGATCAATTATTAGTTCTGATATTCACAGAGCATCAATTCCCACAATTTGAGTTTGGGGTAAACAAACAGAGTACTTTGAATGTCGGATAATTTTGTTAGGTCTCTGTCATTCTCATTAATGTCAAAAGTTAATTAACATAAAATATAGTATGGAAATTTTATGCAAATCCTGGGGAAAAAAAAATTGATATCCAAGTCCCTATATTTTCATCTCACTTTTAATTAAGTCATTATAGTGTTTTTTCCTTTTGATTGGGTCCTTGTTGTTTCCTCAATTATAGGTACTTGGTCCCCATATTCAATATTTGTCAGTTTAATTTGTATGACTATCCATAATAATTTCCTCAATTATGGGTTCTTGGTCCCTATATTCATTATTTGTTGGTTTGTGTGAGTCATATGACTACTCATAATTTGTTGGTTTCACTTGTACGGTGTTAGTAGTGGATGACGTGATTGTCACTCAGAATACATCTGAACTAATTTTATCTAATGAATCCAAATAAAATCAAAATCAACCAAATTACAATTTATATGAATATACAAGGAGACAACTATGAACATTATAATTATTTTTAAAAAAATTATATGTTGATAATAAATTTTATTCCGTCATTTTATATATGCATGGTTTAAAAAAATTAAAAGAACAGTTATATGGCCATTAAATTAAGCTAAACAACAATAAAATACAATGCTATAAGTGAAATATTCCAACTTATAACACCATCCACAATTAGTTAAATTGCCTTCCTAAGGTTCGAATCCTGTTAGGAGAGATGCCAACATCTAGTGCCCAATTAACAATGCCTCGAATAAGATTTCCTCCAAAAGGAGGATGTACTTGTGCCTGGTATAAAAATTGGCTCCCAATAAATGTTATATAAAATAAGATAATAGGTTAGATTAAAGTAAAGTAAAACATTAATATATTATTCATTTGAATTGTAAATCACTAGGTGTGATTTCTAAGCATATATGCTTAATTAATCATAGAGTCAATCATGTCCTTAGCCTTTGTCTTTACTTTGAAGGACTGGGAAATTGAATGGCGCCAACCAGAGACAGAGCTTAGTTGATCCAGAGGGGGGCATCCCCCAAAAAAAAAAAAAAAAAAAAATTGTTTAGAAATTTTTCTTTTAAGTAAAATTTAATGTTTTTTTTTTTTTTTTTTTTTTTTTTTTTTTTTTTGCATAGATAAATATTTATCTCAAGGCCATGGCGTCCCAAAAAAATTTGTTCATAAAATTTTTAATTACTTAATGAGTATACATTTGGCCCCTCTAAATATTTATCTCAAGTTCCGTCCCTGGTGCCAACTTACTCAAATCGAACAAGTGTTTTTGAAGATGAAAAAGATAAACATTCCGAAAAGTATATTAGATTCACGAAGCCTTTTTGTTTCTTTTTTTTTTCTTAACTTGTGATACTGTGATGGTTGTTCAATGCCGTGGTGCACAACTGTTTTTAGTTGATTGCCGCCTATAAGTTTTGGAATTATGCATAAAAAAGACTAAACAAATCAAAGGGTATATATTTCACCGGAAAGCCAACTAGTTCATTTATTAAAAATTTAGTTCGGTGTAGAATCAAATATAGAAAGTGACTCAATAATATATAGCACTATTTTATTTGTTTTTGTAACTTTTTGTGGTGTTGGGAAAAAAACAAAAGAGATTCGATCTCCTAGTGAAATCAACGAGTGAGATAATTTATTAACACTAAAATTCTATGTTGATGAGAAATGCTATGTTCAAAATCTCTCAAATTTTCCAATATTGTGGCTCTACAATATTGGTTGTGTAACACCCCAAATTCCATACTTCTAAGTGTGTCGGTTGACACTTAGTTTTAGAAAAAAATCGACAGAGTTTGAGGTGCTACAGCTCAGGGTAACGCGGAAGGAGAGCAAGCACTTACGTTTGGACAATGAGTGACTGATATAAAATGCCCAGACATATGCTAATATCTCGACATGAGCTGATATATTAAAAATTTCCCGAAGGAATATTCGTGTGATACAATTACAGAACTTGTATAATTACATTTCTTACATGGTAACTATACAACCTTAAACCAAGCCTTAACTAGACTTGGGACAATGAACCTAACTCAGTTAATCAAACAATTTGGCTACGCCGGTGTCTAGTGGAAGTCTCCCCGAATTCATGGCGACTTATCGGCTGAACCACATAGACGAACCCTTTCTAGACACCAAACAGTTTGAAATAACTTTATTAGATTTATGCCAGAACTAGTCCATGTTAAGCTTTTTTCTAACTTTTGTCTCGGCTGATGCCTCTTCACGGCTCCGTTCATCAGTGCCTCTCTTCGGCTCCGTCCTTCGGTGCCTCTTCTTGGCTCCGAATCCTTTCCTGAACCTTTAGTCAGGGCTGAGATTCAATCGAATTGAATCTTAGGTAACAGTTAACCTCTATAGCAGATATAACAATATATGACAGATATTCATTACATATCAGCATCAACCATACATAGCAAACAACAAATGTAAGGTTACAACAATACATAAGCACACAGCAGATGTAATGTCAACAACACAACAGTACATAGCACACAACACATGTAAAGTTTGCAACGTTTGCACTAACCAGTGCCACGATGGTCCCTCGTGTCCTCAGCGATAGAAAAACTCAACGGCATTATGAAGACTATAACTCGTATAAAGGTGAATCTATAAATAGGTGATCTAAGCCCCATATACTTGGTCATAGTGTATGACCCAAGACCTAGTCTTGTCCATCACTTCATGAATCAATCAATCATATATGATCATACAAGTTATATGCGATTAAAGTTACTAGTACGCGAACGTACCTTCCTTCTACGTAGTTAGCAATATGCCCGACCTTTGAATCCGGCCCCAGACTTTTCGGATATCCTAACATATCACCATATCACTTAGAATAATATCCTAAGAGATATTTCCACCTCTATTTACCTCTCTACCCTTGGTGGATTTGTTATTTACAATTTTGCCTTACATTTATTTAAAAACGCAGTAATGGATTTTCTAGGCAGTTTTTGCTGTAACTTTGAAAAATCATAGATAATTCCAAAAAAATAAAAATGAGGTTTTGTAAAATTCCTCATGACCCTTGACATGTCTATTTTCAAGAAAAAATATTCCCAGAAGCTAGAACATCAAGAATCATTCCCAGTTTAATGTTTTCTCAACACTGCCCAGATTTTCGTCCAGAAAATAGCTTAATTTCAAAAATATGTTACTCCTTGCATAGAACTCAAAATGCTACATATTATATATATATTTAGAAAGTCCTACATGTCTACTTTATTTCTGAAAAATTTCGTGATTTAATGACTTCATTTGCTATATAAAATAATAGCCTCAATGTGACTTACTTTAACAGCCCAATTTTTACAACATTTATCTTAATGATTATTGATTCTATAAATTATTCACTAACATGTTTTCCACTCCATTTTGCATTTTAAAAGCAATGGAGACTTCCAAACATGAAAGGAAATATTTCTAACAATTTCCTAGATTAAATTATATTTATATTAAGAATTAAAATGCTAAAGACTAGAAAAAAAAAGTAAAAGCAAGCTTACCTCTTGAAGACTCTTGCTACACCTTTCTCCTTCTTGCTTCACTCTCTACTCTTTTAGAAATCACCACTTGGGGTTAATTTGGTGTGAAGAAAGAGGAGAGGCAAGACCTCTATTTATAGGAAAAGTCTAAGGATTTCCACCATTGGATCATTTTCCATAATCAATGGCTTTGGTTGATTTGTGTTTTCATGAAGATACAAATTATGCATGGAAGATTCTCATTGGTCAATATTAATTACATAGGATTTAGCTAATTATTTTTATTTCCTTTTCTAATTCAACATGTGCTCTAGAAAAATTATATTTTAATCATTCTCTCTCTCTCTCTCTCTCTCTCTCTCTCTTTCTCTCTCCCTTGTGCAAATCTAACACTTCTTTCCTCTCCCATTGGTGTATTTAATTTTCAGAAGGATTAAGCTTATTTCTTTGATTTTCCATTGGCTAATTCAATTACATAAGGATTAAGGTTAATTATAGAATTGATTAGGACCATTGGATTCCATTTGTGTTTGTTCAAGTTTAATCCTCACCATTAATCTATGGCTCAAGTCTCCTATTGGTCCATTTAATTTCATGAGGATTAAGATCATTTTCTTGATTTATCATTGGCTAATCAATTTACAAGAGGATTAAGATTTATTTATAGGATTAATTAGCCCTTAATTGCATTTGCTATTCGTTAATTGATTTATTAACAAATCATGAAAATTAGTGCTTAATTAGACAAGCTTAATTCTTCACTTTTGGCCCTTAATTATTTTGAAATAATAAGCCCTTTCTTTTATGAGCATAACTTGCCTCCAATCATCTTGAAGAATTATGCAACTAATCTCAATTAGTGCAAGCTTATTTTGTTAATTAAGGATAATTGTCAATTAAACTAAGTGTTTCCCTAAACCCTTTTCTTGTTTTATGATCCTTTAAAATAGCTATTATTTCATGTGATTTAATGTCACATTTTATAGCCCATAATATGTAGTCTCATAATTAACCATTGGTTAATTAATTCCAAGGTGAAATTTGCACAAAAATATAATCAATAGATTATAACTCTTTGAGACACATATTCACCTTTATATTTTAGTAATTATTTTTGAAAATACAATGTTTATAAGAGTTATGAAAATTAGGGTATTACAGGTTGACTGGGATGAAGTTTGAGAAGCTTATTACTGTGAAGTGATTGGGGTGCATAGCTTTAGCAGGTTCAAATCAATCTGTTTTATCGGCCATTTTTTTCCAAGTTATCCCTATTGATTACATATATTAAAGGCGAGGTTTTAATCTATGTGGATAATGACTTCAGAGGTATTTACAAATATATATATATATAAAATCAACACACATTTGTTAATAACTAATTTCTTTAATATCTATAAATTTATTATCTAACTGCTATATTTAATACTGGAGGGAATATTATTTATTAATTACAGCTTCTTTTTTAAGTTTTCTATGTTAAAGAAACTCTATTTCTGAATACTTTAACTGGGATTATTTTAGTATGCAAGTTGTTGTAATCTTTGTTCATGTGGTTGTGAAATCACATAATCTTTCTGATGTTTAATGTAAGATAGATTTATATAATCTTAGATTAAGAAACTCGATTAAGATAGTTAATATAACATATTTTTTCTTAAAAACCCTAATTATATTCTGTAAGAATTTCAGGCGTACATGGAGTTTGATTGACTCACTAAAGTATCCACACGGAACTAAAGACCCGATGTGGACTTTGATTATGTTACACATCAAATACGCCTAAGAGAGAAGAGAGGAAGCAGATCATCTCATCCTTTTTTCTTATTATCTCTCATCAGTTCATCTAAGCCGTTAATTGAGAAGATGAGAGAAAAGTCAAAATAGTATTATGACCTTTTAAATCGATCAGGTGAATATGATTTAGAGATAATAAAGGATGATGAGAGAAACCCAATCCGATACAAGAACATTTATGCAAGAGAACCTTTTATGGAGGGAAAAGAGCATTATTCTATGCATTTCTCTTCAGATCACTTACTCTCTCAATCTCACATAGGATGTGAGACCATTCATAAATGGCTAAAAATATACCAAAGTTGTGTTCTTTTTTCCTTTTTTTTTTTTTTTTTTTCTTTGTAATATCATAATCCTATAGTATAGTATATATTTAGAAGGTATCATCAAGTTAATAATATTCAGGCTAAACTATACAAAATTCTCCTCAATTTTAGCCCAATTGCACTTAAAGTGATAAAGCCCTCACGTTTATTGAAAATCATGCCCTCATCTTTCCATATACTGAGGACACCGTTTGGAACAGAAGAGACGCTCTCTAATGTCATACTACACCTCCTGTCTTAATTATAAGAGTTAGATAAAAATTTACTTTCATCCTAAGTACAATACTAAATCCACTTTGTTTCAAAAATTCGTGATTTCCCCCCAAATTATTTCATATTGATTTGGGGTTTCTATCAAGAGGTATAATGTTCATGATTATAAATGATATTTTAGGGAAACTAATATACATTTATTAAAAATAAATAACTCAACTAATTTCCTTATTATTCCAAATAGAAAGGAGATCTGGGACGCTTCCGCGAGATCCAAAGTGGCCTGGCACGTTTGACACAGAGAAGGAAGTGGCTTTGATGGACAACATGTAGAAGCCATTCGTTCAAGAGGAGACGACCGGTGGTGATACAAATTTAATTAAATTGCCAGAGAAACAGCAAACTATAATGCTACCATTAAGCAATCACGAGGCCCAAGGATCAGCGAATTGTCCTGTGAAGAAAAAGAGCAATTGGTTGGAAAGTAAGTGTCATAGGAATGATCTATATCAAAATTTATAAACAGTAATCTACAGTATGGACTTTTATGAAAAGGGAGAGAAGAAGGCCGAAGAAAACATTTGACAAAGTTAATGGGTGGGACCTTTTGAGCAACAATTTATCAAAAGATTAGCTAGTGAGATAAGGCTTGTTGTTGTTATTGTTGGTGGTGGCAGCAGTGGCGGTGGTGGTGTTTGTTACACTCCTACCGGCCTCGCCTTTTCAGGTGGCGGGTAGCATGATCTTTACCTTTTGAAAATAAGTTAAGTATCAGAGTGTTCATGCAGCAGAGCATAAGAATAATTTGGACAATAAGATACTGTATAGTAAATCGTATCCTAAAAGCAATAAGTTTTCCCCGAGGAGTTAATATACAATCATCCAAATAAATTTCAAAATAACTAATAATATACAGTCATCCAAAATAAAGATTTAATGACAAAATCTGTCTCCCTCCTCCATGAAACCTCAGTCATGCTCTCTCGCCTTACCTCAGTCTCCTGCTCGGTCCTAGATGTACTTCCTGGATTCTTATAATAGCCTGGGATTCATAGATGAATCCCAGCGTGACTATTAATTTCATATCCGGTGTATGAACAAAGTGTGCAAGAAGACCATAAAATCATACAGCATCCAATAGGTCACACACAACGAGGCATACAACTTAAACAGGAACAAGAAATCACACATAAGCTCAATAAGGCATATAACCATGCCAGGGGTCGCACACAGTGGTTCCGGTACCCAAAGCGCTTGGAACACATAAAGTCACACAAAGTATATAAAAGTAAGGTTACTTATCTGTAAGTAGCTGTTAATAGAAGAACAAACACCCGACTATTGTAACACCCCAAAATTCCATACTTCAAAATGTGTCGGTTGACATGGTTTTATAAAAATCAGCAGAGTTTGAGGTACTACCACTCAGAGTATAGCGGAAACGGAGAGCATGTACTAACAATTGGACAATGAGTATCGATATAAAATGCCCGGACATATGATGATGTCCCGACATAAACCGATATATAAAAATAAACCCGAAGGAATATTCATGTGATACAATATTACGGGACTTGTATAATTACAACTCTTCAATAGTAACTATACAATCTTAAACCAAGCCTTACGTAGACTTGGGGCAATGAACCTAACTCGTTAATCAACCAATTTGGCCAGGCCGGTGTCTAGTGGAAGTCTCCCCGAATTCACGACGACTCATCGTCGAACCACATACACGAACCCTTTCTAGACACCAAACGGTTTGAAATAACTTTATTAGATTCATGCGAACTAGTCTCTCATCTCGACCGTGTCTCTTTACGGCTCCGTCTCATCGTTGCCTTTTCACGGCTCCATCTCTGTTGTCATCTTAGACCTGGTTCCTTCTTTGATCCTTAGTCAAAGCTGAGATTCAATCGAATTGAATCTCAGGTAACAGTTAACTTCTATAGCAGATATAACAATATATGACAGATATTCATGGCGTTTCAACAACAATACATAAGCACACAGTAGATGTATCTCAACCGTACATAAGCACACATAAGATGTTTCCCAACAGTACATAAGCACACAGCAGATGTTTCCCAATAGTACATAAGCACACAGCAGATGTAAATTTATCTATCACATATACGCATATAAGATATAGATGATTAAAGTTACTAGTACGCAAACATACCTTTCACTGGGTAAAACGCCCGACCTTTGAATCCGGCCAGGACTTCCCGGATATCCTAACATATCACCGTATCACTTAGAATAATATCCTAAGAGATATTTCCATCTCTATTTACCTCTCTACCCTTGGCGGATTCGCTATTTACAATTTTGCCCTTACATTTATTTAAAAACGTAGTGCAGTATTTTTTGGACAGATTTTGCATCAACTTTGAAAAATCATAATTAATTCTATAAAAATCGAAACGAGGATCCGTAAAATTCCCAAGAATCCTTAGGATGTATATTTTCAAGAAAAAAAATACTTGTATATACCCAGAATTTATGAACAATTCTCAGTTTTCATTTTCCACAACGTTGCCCAGAATTTTGTCCAGAAAATTGGCCTAACTTCAACCGGTTGTATCTCTTTGTACAAGAATCAAAATGCTACATATTATATATATTCGGAAAACCCTATATATATACTTTATTTCTGGAAAGTTTCGTGATTTATGGGCTTCATTTTCAACATAACATATTATCATTGCTTTTGCTGTTTGCCCAGAAATTTTACTGAAAATTTTGCCATAACTTCACTACTTTGATCTTCAACTTTCAAGAATTTTGCTCCACAATATTTTCCACCATATTTTCTAAAAAGACATTTTTAATCATAAAAACATGAAATCAAAACTTCTTGGAAGATTTAAAGATCAAACTAACCTTTATACTAAAAACTACTAAGAACTACTAAGAACTATAAAACTAAAGACTAGAAACTAAAAACAAGCTTACCTCTTGAAGACTCTTGCTACTCCCTCCTCCACTCTTGCTTCACTCCACTCTTGCTTAGAATGGTTTTTTTGGTGTGAAGAGAATGAAGAGGGAAGCCCTTATTTATAGTGAAATGTCATGGCATTCTTGCAATTATTTTGAACTTCCTCTTCCTCAATTTCCACCATAGGATCTAAACTTAGTTAAGAAGTTTTAATCTTAACCATTGACGCATACTTAATGAAGAAGTTTCTTCCAACTGAGTCTTCGGTTTTACTTTAACGAAATTCATTTTTGGTTGTCTCGATCAATCACTAATACTTTTAAATTCTGAGTATGCTTTTTGATTAGTAGTTGGATATCCAGATCTATGGTCTAATGAGATTCCCCTGGTTGTACTAAGCATATTCTTCAACGTTTGCAAAAATAGCTTTTACTACGCTTACTTTCGAGGTTATATTATGTGGGTTCAAGATAAGTCTTTATATTTTCTCCGGGGTTCCTACTTCTTCACAACTTTTTAAATTTGCATAAATTCTCACTTTATTTGTTGTTTTGAGTTTTTACTGTGTACATCGGATATTTCTTGGATTTCAAACCATTATCCATTTACTATAGGATTTCAAACTTTATCAAATTTGCTTTAATTTTTTTTTCTCTCTCTCATTGGTCAAAACCTTTTCTCATGGATTAAGCTTTATGTAGTTAATTTAGAGCATTAGATTTTATCTTTATTAAATCTAATCTTGACCTTCCATTTATGCTAATCTCTCATTGGTCCAATCAATTTCATGAGGATTAAGAATATTTTCTTGATTTATCATTGGTCAATTCAATTTCACAATGATTTGGCTTTATGAGGCTTAATTAAAGCCTTTGGATTTAGTTTTATCAAATTTAATCTTAGCCCTCCATACCTAATCTTAATTAGCATCCCTAATAAAGTAGTTAAGTGTAATTGTCAAAATATGATTGGTTCTAAGATTAATTATGATCATTAGAAACTACTGATATCCTAATCTTAGTCCTTTATTAGCCATTGGTTCTTAATTAAGGTCATATATCCCTAACTATGCCTTCAACACATGTTATCAAATTAATTATGAAAGTTTATGAAATTAATTCAATTAATGTAGATTTAATTATCTACTAATTGTTGGCAATTTTCTTTAATTGGATTAATTATTTTCTCACAACTTTTGGGTTTACTCTGGTCATTTATGCACCATGCATTACTTTAATAATCATAGGGCAATTTATGGTCCCTAAAATAACATTGGATTTTTGCCTCTTTAAATTCCAAGGAAAATAAACAAATAAATTACTAAAATTAGAGATAACATACTTTCCTATTTTAAATAGGTATTATTTTGTCAAACTATAATATTCAAGAGAAATATGAATTTTGGGGTATTATACCATTATTTTAATTAGTGCAAATTTAATTGCCTCCTAATTGTGGTTAATTCCCTTTAATTAATTCAAGTGGTTTCATAACACTTCCTTGATTATTTTGATTACCTTAATTCTTAGAAAAATTCCCTAAATTAACATAAATATGTTACTCAATTTTGAGACCACATATTCACCTATTTTTAATAGGCACTATTTATCAAAATATAATATTTATGATAAATATGAATTTTAGGGTATTACGACTACTAACTAAGAATGATAGACCAAAAATAAAATAATATAGTGATGTCACTGTCAATATAACTCCTTCCTTTAAGTTATACACTTGCATAAAGGGTCTTTCCACTTTTGAAACTGATTAATTTTCTTTGTTAATAAATATTTCTTCTATGGTAAATTTTCTTTTATTTTCACACAAAGTGCTGGAAATTTTTTAAATTTGACTCAACTTCAAAAATTCATAATTAATTCTAAAAAATCCGATTGGGGTGTTCCAAAAATCTATGTGACCTTTGACGTGTCTATTTTTTACTAAAAATACTTGCCAAGGCAAAAAACACGTGAATCATTCCCAGTTTTCGAAAATGCCCCTGTTGGTTATTTAGCTTTTCAATTTGCATATATTCATACTTTTATATTTCCAAAATTATTCTCCATGCTTTTTCCTATACAAATTTCCTTTTAAAACACTTTTAAACTATCAAAATCACCAAAATAAAATCATATCACCAAGTTCTAGCTATTGACCAAAATTTTCTTAAACTTTTGCAATATTACAAGAAGTTAGAGAAGAGAAATTACTTGCTCAAAGTTCTAACTTCTTTGTCACTTCTCCTTGATTGCCTTTGTGATTGTAGCTAGAACTTCCATAATATTATACAAGATTACTAATTGGAGACTTAAACATACTTGTACGAATTTGAAAGAAATAAAATAATTCTCATAACTTCCTTACCTGTTCTCTTCTTAAAATTCTCCATTGCTTATGATTCACAACACTCTCCTATCTCTCTTTTCTTTAGTGCGGGTGGTGTATCTTGCTGCTTGCCAAAATGAGGGAGAATGGGGTCTTATTTATAGAGGCAAGGCACCAAGAATATTCCCTTGTGCTTTTACTATTTTGCCTTGATAGTTGTCCCTTGATTTCTCTATATTCTTCTCATTTTCTTTTTGCAAATCTGATTTTTCCCTTTCCCTCTCATATGACACGCCACTTGCCCCCTTTTTTGCCCAAAATTATCCTTTAATCACTTGCCCATTTTGTGGTGGAAATAATTTGGTTAATAGGTAAGATAATTAGGTGTCATGAATTAGCAATAAAATATGTACATGTGTCCCTTTCCTTTCCTCTTCAAATGTTATGTTGACACCTTGATAGCTTAGGTGTCCTCTTTAATTAATTAATTGTGCATATGTGTCCTCCACTTTTCTTCTTTAATTATTATATTGCCACATGGTGCTTAGGTGTCCCTTACATAATTACCTACCTTTCCACTTAGGTGTCCACCTTTTAATTTTTTGGTTGATGAAGGTGCCCAAGTATCCCCTTCTAGCAAATCTTTAATTAATATGAGAACATGTGTACATGTTCTTGTATTTTCTATTGCCTTTCACATGCCACTTCATATTGATAATCCCTTATTAGCCAATGAGATAGAAATAAATATCTCTTGCCTTAGATTTAATGAAAATTCCATATATCTCAATGATATAATATTAATTAGCTTCATACAATAATTTACATGAAAATGGGATTATTACAGTGTTGTTGTTCATAGGTGAATTTGCAAGAGTACATATGCATTTTAGCGACAAATAATAAAATAAAAAATGTGATTAAAGAACTTGACATAATGGATATAAGTAACTTGACATAAGTTTTCTCCATTAGTAAAATATGAAAAATTATACATCATTTTCCAGGTAAGCTTTATTCATCTGATGTGGCGTATGCTTTGTTAGGTTTAGCAATAATTTAAAGAGGAGGAGCGCTTAATGGTCAAAATATGAAAGTTGATGGTAGAAGAAGGTATTTTTCAAGTAGTTAGCTTATATTTTATTTTCTTGGATTTTCAATATGCTAATGATTAACATTTCACTGTCGATAAGAAATGGACTAACATTAATGTAAAATTAGAAAATACATGTTAGTAATTTAATCATTGATAAAATAAGATGCACAAGAGAGAAGGTTTGAAACTATAATGAATGAAAGGTCGAAGGCTTATACTTGAACATTATTGTAGACATATAATCTTTTACATGCACATATTCCATTTGACATGTGGAGCATGATGATTGATTCGTTGGATTGATTTTATATTTATGTTTGTGTGTACACACACATATACGTACACATACACATACATAAATTTACATATATACAAACTTATACATATATATGTATATGTGTATATGTGTATACACACACACACACAAATTTACAAACATACATACATACACATACATATATTTATAGAGAGAGAGACACACACACATACACACATATATATTCTCTTGACATACAAATGCGAATATGTATAATCTAGAAATATAATTGACTAGTCTAAAAGGCAAAAGGATCAAGAATCTCAATGACACTATTCTTGAACACTTATAGTGGAGATGTATAGAAAATATTGATTCGGCGGTTTTTCTTTTACATGATTCATGGACTTTGGTCCATACATGCCTCCAACTTCTTTGAACAAATTGCGAGATAGTTTCTTTTACATGATTTATGAACTCGTCCATACATGTTATGCCCGACTTCCGAATACGGGTACTAATGCCCGTCCTTTTGATTCATTCAATGCAGCTTTACATCAACGATTCGATTCCTTGAGGAATTTGATTTTAAAGTTAATGGGAAAATACTTAAATTCACCGAAAACAAAACATTGAAAATTTTTATAGTAAGCCTTGAGTTTGTCGGCATTCCAAGTCCTTTGATTGCTTCCCCTTTTCGGTGATTCTAACACATAAGCACCGTTTCCAATTTCATTAAGGACCTTCCCAATTTGCCGCGTAGCTTCCCATCTCGGGCATATCGGCCTTCGCAGCACCAAGTCATCCTTGTTGAAGGAACGGGATTAATTTTCTTATTGAATCGAGTCATGACGAGTTGCTGTTGCTAAATCTCGCAAGTGAGCCGGGTTCTAAGTCAATCGAGATCTAGCACCCCGCGATAGCCTCGTCAGTTTTTTCCATGTAGACTCAATTTCTCGGAATCACTGTATGTCACCGAACGAGCGTTTCTCCCTGTGGATTTGAACCGTGGTACAAGATCGCAGAGATGTTCCACCCAACTTTCCCGCTCCTCGCTCATTCGCTTTAAGCCCAGCCGACGATGACACTTGTCCGTTGGATTGTGGATGTTCCATATAAATGAATGGGGCGGACATCAGAAGCCTCTTGTCCATGAATTGTGTTCCATTGTCCGTGACTATTTCGCACGGATCCCAAATCGCGATATAATATTCCTCAGGGAATGACTCTAGCCGAAGATCCACTTTACCCACTTCAATTGGCTCGGACGGTTTAACGGTCCAACAAGTCCATGCCCATTTGTAGAATGGCCATGGCCAACTCCTGGACGTGGAACCCACAATATTGCCGTGCTTCTCGGCAACTACCGCATCTCGAACATGGTATTTAGCATGCGCCATTGTAGGCCAATATACGGGCCAAAGCTTTGCCCCTGCACGCCAGTTGTCCATTTATTCGTGGATTTCCACAAAAAGCCTGATCTTCGTTGGAGACATTTAGCCATGGGAGAATGGACGCCTTTGCGATACGGATGATCATTGACCATTACATGCGACAGAGTCCTTGATTCGCCGCATCCTCCGGGTGATCCCCTTTGATGCAATCGGTTTTCTGAAATCCTTATTATATTTTTACTCGAGGAATAGTCAAAATATGTCACAACTTGATAGGTCCTTGGATTTGATGGACACGTGCACTTGCGAGCTCCGTTTCAACCGCAATGAGGGCCTCATATTCCACCTGATTATTCGACATCGGAAATCAAGTCGTAGAGATAATTCCATTGCCACGCTTCGGCTTTCAAGCCCACAATAACTTTCCACCAATGTGTTAGACGATCCATATTTCCATGGCTCCGTCCCTTCTCATTCGAACCGAGGTTAGCTCCACTATCGGCCAAGGCTTGTGACTTGCCCGCCGGCCTCATAAGTGATATCAAACTCTGACAATTCAATTGCCCAAGCTATCATATCGATTTATGTAAAACTTGTCGGATGGGTTGATTCGTTCTTACCACGATCGAATGGCCAAGGAAATAATGGCGAAGTCGTCTTGCCGTCGTTAATAGTGCAGGCGGTTTCTCCCGATTCCCGCCTCAACTCGGAACTTTGCAGAGTCCGACTTACGAAGCATACCGGTTTTCGCCCGTCCCCGTATTCGAACTAAAACCGCGCATCGTTTTTCCCTAACCGATAAATACAAGAATAATTTCTCCCCGACTTTCCGGGATGCACTTGAAGGAGATGCTAAGCATTGGACAAACGCTTCTTCACAGAGTTCCATCCTTCCCGAGCTTCCTTCTTCAAGAGCTTAAAGAATGGGAGGGATTTTTCTCCTTCCCGTTGTAATTCTTTCTTGCTTTCGGGGCACTTTCTTCGGGTTAGCTTCAATGCCTCGGTTAGCCAAGAGAAACTCAAGAATTTTCCGACGGAACTCCGAAAGCACATTTTGTCGGATTCAACCGAATTCGATGCTTCCTCAATTTTTTGAAAGTTTGTTGTAGATCATGAACATGGTCGTTCGGCTCTTTAGATTTAACTATCATATCATCAATGTAGACTTCCCACGTTTTTCCCAAATTGATCCGAAAAGACTTTTGTCATCATTCTCTCGATAAGTCGCCCGCATTCTGGAGGCCAAAAGGCATCACATTATATAATATGATGTCCGTGATAAATGCCGTTTTCTCTTGATCATCGGGATGCATGGCGATTCGATTGTATAGTATGCATCCATGAATGACAAAAGTTGAAAGCCGCTGATTGGTCAACCAATTGGTCAATGTTGGGCATGGGAAATGCATCCTGGGGCAAACCTTGTTTAAATCTTTGTAGTCCGTACACACGCGCCATTTGCGTCGGCTTTTTGACCACCATGACCATAGACAACCACGCTCGTGTATTGCACTTCCCTAATAAATCTGTGAGTAACTCCCGGACATGCGCTCCAAGGCTTTACCTCGGTCCGATTTCCTCTTTTTCCGAGCTACCGGGTTTGACCCATGGTGGATGGCCAATTTGTGACAACAAAACTCGGGGTCAATTCCGGGGAATTTCGATGATGCGTCCATGCAAATACATTAGGAACAACTCCAATTTTGCTCGTATCTGAATCCAATGTCTTTCCGACTTTGGTGGTCTGCTCGGTTCATCTCCCGGATGAACTCGTTTCTTCAACCTTGCATCTTGTCCTCTTAGTCTAACTCTACCACAAAGTCTCTTTGAATTCTCTCCCTGGTCATAAAAATCTCAACTTCTTGTGGAGATACCAACATGTTCCAGTCATGGATAGTCGGTCGTCCGAGGATAATATTGTAAGGGAGACGGAAGTCGGCCACAACGAAACGAACTATCCCGACTTGAATGCCTCTTTCGTAAAAAGTTGGATTTGATTGTTAAGTGCTCATATTGATCGGAAACAGAATGGACCATAGATTCAAGCAACAGACATGGTTTTACAAAATCACTACGATTTTACACACATACATATATACACACATATATATAATATATAGATAGAATTATATGAGATGTGAAGAACTAAAGGCATTAATTTCACTCCAATATCAATGCAAATCAAAGGCTTTGAAAGAGGAAAAAGAAACGATAGATGCCAAATGTATTTGATGAGTCACAATTTGCTTATTCAATGAAAATTCAGTCCAAGACAAAGTTTGATTCTCGATGTTTCACGGAGCTTCCACGACTTCGCTTAGTTAATTTTTATTTATTTTTATTTATAAATTTTATAGGACAATATATCATACCACTCTAGTCCTTATTATAAGTCCACTTATAGAAAGAATTTTTTGTCTTAAATATAAGTTCAATTGGAGGTTATTAATAACTATTTTCCACTCTTACCATTATTTAATCCTCATCAGAAAAATAGAGAAAAGAGAGGTGAGAATGATTTATAATTGTATAGAGAGAAAATTTTAGTAAGAGTAAAATTTTCAGATTTATTATTAGTTTAAGGCATATTTAATTATTAAATTGTAATTTTTTGATATGTGAAAATTATTTAAAATGGACTTATAATAACGACCACAGTCGTAAGCATTTAAGATTGGCAACCAATACAAAGTAGACACATGAAACCTAAAAAAGACAACCGTTTAAGAAAGTCAACCGTTTATTAAATATTTTCTTTCCACCTAAAAAAGACATTCCATTGCGATCAACTTAATTTGTTCGTTTTTAAGACAGACGAATCATGAGCTGGCATTCAGGATATAAGCATATATAATCGAATCTTAAGAGAAGAATAGACAATATATTTACCAGAATTTTGTTTCCAACATTGCCCAGTGACAGTCTCTATATAAAGCCATTAGTAGTCTTCGTTTCTCACAAGGCAATGAGATGCACATCAACAACACTCAAAACCTCTATTATATTTGAATGATGGAATTGGTAGAAGCTTCTGTGTTTCATTAATGGCTTCCAATATTGTGGGCCCGTGGCCCCAGTTTGGGGTCATTCCTGAAACGATAGAAGCTTTTGTAAATATGAAGACCTTATTTTTGTAAGTATTGATATTCAGTTATATCTCTTTAATATTATGTTTTTTTTAAATAAAAAAAATGCTGTGCGCAAAAGAAATTTCACAATCTCAATATATCTATTTCGAGTTTTTACAATTTTTCCGAGCACAACAAGCAGGTTGAAATCAGTTTTGAAATCAATTTTTCCGATTCAGTTTATAGCATCACTAGACCCGACATTGCCGACCTGATAGTCCTCTTTTTTTGCCCTAAGCTCGCAACTCCTCTGCTCTCCTCCTCTGTTAGCGACTACTCTGAGGTCGCGATTGCTCTCTTTTTCTTCTTTTCTCAGGCCGCTGCCTCCTTCACAACTGCTCTTACCCAAGCTCGCTAACGTCACTCCTCCGAGTCTCTCATTGTTGTTTTGCACCACCGCCTGTGTGATTTCAGTTAGGATTTTGCTCAGATCTGAGTCCCTTGGAGAACTTCATCTGATTTTAGTCGCGATTTTGTAACTTCGTCTCCCTTTCTCTGTTTCCCACAACGATACTCTTGGACATTTAGGTATAGTGACTCTATTTATCAGCCTCATGTCCTTATATTTAGTGGTTGGTCGCTTTCATTGCTTGGAATCCCTTTCCTACAGAAAATTACGGTGGAGTGAAGATTAATATGGAAAAGAGTTTGGAATTTTAAGAGATTTCAATGCTTAAAAGCTTATTGTTTGATGGTAGAGTATGCATTTGGATGTTTGTTTTTGAGTTATTATAAATGCTCATAAGGTTCTTGATGAAATGAGTGATTGAGAAATTACAGGTTTTAGCGGAATTGAGGTTTATAATCATATCTTCTGTTATTGAAAATTGTTGCTAAATGACTTGAGGGAGTTTGGGAGAGTAAATAAATTTCTTAAAGGTGTAGTTATTGATATGTTGGTAGAGGGTATAACTTTCAAAAGTTGGTGGGTGAAAAAGTTGAAGAAAAGAAATTGGTTTAATGAATGAATTTCAATTTCTTCTATGCATGATAGGTGTTAGATAATATGTTTGAGAGGGAAATCCCAATTAAAATGAGTAGCTAGATACGACTAAAATGATGAATTATGAAACAATCCCAATTGTGAAATACTAAGACGTATATGTGTTTGGATGATGGTTTGATTGTTTAAGTTGAATCTTGAGATTTGATTGAAAATGGAAATCTTATGACTTCATGATGATGATGAAAAGATGTCTATTTGAGATTTTAAAGATTAAGTAGTACAAAATTTGAAATATCTATGAAATGTTTGATGAATTTTGTTGTTATTAAAAAAATTGTGATGTCTTAATTTTAAGGGGAAATGCTTTTGAAATTTTTAAAAAATGAGTAAGGCAACCTCTTCCTTCACACATATTCATATATATGCCCTTATGACAATTGTTATAAACTTGAGTCTTATTTAAATTTTAAGGGGAAAATGGATAATTGTTTGGTGTATGTAGAACTAGTGAAGAATATGAGAATGAGGTGGAAAAGTTTATCAAATTTGCTAAAAGGAATGCACATAGTAATAATGGGATGTATTTTTGTCCTTGTTTCTAGTGTTTAAATAAGAGTTGATGGGATATTGATGATATAAGGGATATCCTACTTTGTGATGAAATAAATCTTCAATACACAAAGTGGATATGGCATGGTGATGAAGTAACTACTTATGTCTCCTAGAAGAAGGAAATTGTGATGAATGTACTTGATGATAGAATGAAGGATATGGTTCATGATGTTGAGTTGTAATCCCTTGGCATGCATGTGTATATGACAGCTTGTGAAGTGATGCAAAGACACCTTTGTACTCTGGGTGTAATAAGTATACTCGTTTGTTAGGTATTTTGCATTCGGTCAACTTAAAGGCAACTTGTGGGTAAGCGAATAGTAGTTTCGTATTGTTGTGTGATATGTTTCTCGATGATAATGTACTTTCAAATGGCATGTATAAGGCCAAGAAAATCTTGTCTAAGATGAGTATGAAGTTTAAAAAGATATATACTTGCCCTAATGACTGCATATTGTATAGAAAATAGTATGAAGGAATAAAGGAGTGTCTGAGATGTAAAAATGCATGAAACAAAATGAAGAAAGATGGTAGCTGTAATAACCCCATTTCCATGTAAATTGTTGTATAAATTGAAATAGTATCATATTATTAGAATATATGATTTTTTCACTAAATTCATGGCAATGGTATTTATTTTTAAACTAATTGGCTAATAAAGGAATTATGCCATGAATATGATTATATAAAGGATAAAGACAAGGATGGGGAATTGTTTCTGGAAACTTGGCTAAATATATATAATTTTGGACACTCAAAAGGAGAGGATGACAATGGAAGTCAAGTGACACAAATATTCTTTTCCTTTCTACCTAAAAATTTCGAACCAAGAAGAGACAAAGGGAGAAAGGAAAGTGTCCAAAATCATAAGTGGATATTTATCTTGACCAAATGACTAAGCAAAAGTATGAGAGAAATTGATTCAACTAGAGATTAAATTGGAGTCTAGAAAGGACCATGTATGCGCCTAAAAGGAAGATGAATAAGATAATAATAGAAAAATCATGAATATGTACATATGGCAAAGTTAAGAGGAGTTTCAACAAAATATCATTAGTTTGGAAAATAATAGCTCTATGCTTAGGTCATTGGTGATGTCATCATAAATTGACAAATGCACATGAATTCATAACAGATAAAAAAGGCACAAAATATCCCATGACTCATGAAAATGAGGCATGGCTAGAAGGAAAGAATGAAGACAAAGCAATTTACATCAAGTTGAAGATAAGAACCATGTAGAAAAACCTAGAACACTACTATAAAAAAACTTCAACAACGTCCTAAAATAGAGCCAATTTACGTCCCTTATTTCAGGGACGTCTGCAGGGGGGATGCAGAAAAAGTTACACTTTTGGCGTCCCTAAGTAGTTTGGGACGCCTTAAGCATAATTTAAGTTTGGGACGGCAAAAATACGTGCAAAATGTCAAAAATAACAACAAACTTTGGCGTCGCAAATAAGGCGTCCCAAGAGTTATTTTGGGACGCCAAAAATATTTAAGGCGTCCTAAAACATATTTTGGGACGCCATGTGATTTTTTTTTTAAAAAAAAAAAAACATAATGCTACATATGTTTCACAACCCAGCACTTAAACCCTAAAAAAACCATCAAAACATATATAACCATGAACATTACCAACATGTTTAGATAATTATAGACCAATTTTAAACATTTTCTTTGCTTTCTCATCACTGATGACACTAGCTTGTTCCAAAAAGAAGAGCACAATCTCTCAGATGAATTCAATCCATTCTTTGACCATGAAACTCATCCCTTAGGCGATTGCAAGCTAATATCTTATAAACCACATACACAATAAGGAAAAGACTATACCACCCATTAAGATTAAGCAGTGAGGCTACCCATCATATGGCGAGCAATGGTAACTACTATACTATATAACAATCGCCACAAAGTGTCAAAATATAATATTAATGTTGATGTCTACACAGATACTAATAAGAAATATTCAAAGTAAACTTTACATATCTATGTGTTGTAGAAGAAATATTCAAAATATAATAACTACTGTTGCTATTTCATTGATCTATAAATATTCAATTGGAGGATATTTCAATTTTACTTTGTCCAGGTTCCATCAGATCAAAGGTTTTGAAAATAAGCAAAATATTAGCAGCATATTTTTACCACCTTCTATACATGCATATATTTGCTAGTGTGTAGTACGTTTGCAGCTCTTACCCACCCGCAAGAGAGGAAAAAGACAATTGGCTCATTATCTTCCAATTAGTAGTTATTTTATCATAAGTGTATTTAGTGCAATTTGACCAGCCAATCAGAAAATTATTATTTAAGATAATATTATGCAGCACTAATTTTATCAGATAACTCATATCCATCTCTTAATAGATCTAGAAACAACAACACTCACTTCATCAAGTAGTTAATATTTCATAGGGGAAACAACTTAAAATTTCGGGCAGAGAATAATCTGATGAAGAGCACAATCAAAGAAGAAATCACTACAATGGCGGTTGCTAACAAAGGGGCCTATCAAACAGTAGAATGAATTAAAGAAAACTGCTTAAGGTAACAAACTATAAGGCTGCAAGCACACTCGAGAAGGCTTTCAAGATTAAGAAATAACAATGAAAACCCAAAAAAGGGAAAAAGATTAGAAGAAAATGAAGAAGGAGAGTAAGACAAACGATGCAAAGGACCAGCAACAAAAGAAGACTTCAAGAACCATGATCGACAAAATATTAATGAAAAATGGGGTTAGATAATCTCAAGAATAGCACAATGCTTTCAATGATTCTGCGCTAACTAAACACTCCCCCTGAGGTTCATCTTCGTTGAATATAAAATCAGTCTGAAGCCATTAAGAAACAGAACATAGCCCTAAATATTCTACTTATGCATTTATATATATCCTCAACACCATCAAAATAGACTATGTCTCTACTGCAAATCAGAACAAAAATGGCACGAAAGCTATCCAGTATACTTTAACAAACAAAAAGGTAGGATCAAAATCGTGGAAGCATTTCAACCTCGCATTACCCAAACATGAAGATAGAGAACAAACCTCCAAGGAGGAAAAGCCGATGACTATGGCTCAAGAAGAAGACGATTAGACGGCAATAGTTCAGAGATAACCAGCGAAAGGAGCCAGAAGAAGGGGGATGCGTGACAACGAGCTATTGAAAAATAACTAGGGCTTGGACTGCTTCGCAAGAGATCAGAGAAGGAGGGGAGGCACTGGAAGCAAGGCATGCAAGCCGAAGGATGACGTGAAGAGGGAAGACGGAGGAGACGGAGCTGATGCGATGGCAACAAAGACAGAGGAGACGGATCTGATGGGTGGCAACAAAGTGAGGGAAAATGAAATTGAAAGGGTGATTGTGGAGAGGCAAGAGGCGGTGAGTGTGAGTGTGAGTGAATGTGGCGGCAACAAAGTAGGTTAATTAGGACCCTGGATTTAGAATTTTGGCGTCCTGAAAATTATTTCAAGACGTCATATTTTCAATTTTTGCGTCTTGAGTAATTATTTAGGACGCCGAAATTCACAAAAATTCTTAAAAAATTCCTACCTCGCGCCTTAAACCTAAAAATGTTTCCCAAATGCGGGAAATAATTGATTTTAGGTGTCTTGAAATAATTTCCGGATGCCAAAAATTTTACTTTTTGACATCCCTAAAAAAAATAAATTTTAGGCAGTACACGGAAAAAAATTTTACTTTTGACATCCCAAAACTAATTTAGGAAATTAATATTTAGGACGTCTAAAGTCTCAAACTCAAGTAAATAACTATAACAATGTCACCGCCTTCACTTTTTAATACCTTTTTTTTAAAAAAAAAAATGGACATCTTTTAGGGTAGTAGTATCCATATTTTGTAGTAGTGGAAAGACAAGTGTCATAATATGAGATTATTTAGTTTCATGGAGAAAGACACTTATCTACTTATAATTAATATAAGTTGGAAAACATCATTATCTCCCATAAAGGCCTATAATTTGAATTAAGCAAGGCAAGAGGGAAAATAAATGAATTTATTACATGATTAACAAGAAGGCATCTAGAACATGGCCACTTGTCTTCTTATAAATTAAAGATTTGTTAGAAGGGACACTTGAGACACCTTCATCTACTAAAGAATTAAAGAGAAGGACACGTGGAAAGGTAAGCAATTAAAGGAAGGGACACCTAAGTACCAAATGTTAAGATAATATTTAAAGAAGATTACTTGAGGACACTTGTACACATTTGAATAATTATATGAGACACCTAATCATCTTCTTCATTAAGCAAAGAATTACAACCACAAGAGGCATATAATTGAAAGATATTTTGTGCCCAAAGGTGATACATGGCATGACAAGGAGGAGGAGGAGGAGAAAACAAGATTTCTCTAGAAAATAAAAGAAGAACCTAGAAAAATTACTATGGATAATTATGAGGGTAAAATGGTAAAGTTGCAAGGGGATATTTTATGGCCAAGGACATCTATAAATAGGACTTCATCCTCCCTCATTTTGGCAAGCAAGAGGCACCACATATATAAAAGAAAGGCGAGAAAGAAGAGAGTTGGGAGAATCACAAGCAAGAAGAATTTCAAAAGAAGAAGAGTTCTAGCTACAATCCCAAAGGAGTTGAAGAAGTAGTAGTAGAAGAAGTTAGAACCTTGAGCAAGTAAGCCCTTTTTCTCTAACTTCTTGTAATTTTGCAAAAGTTTAAGGAAATTTTGGCCAATAGCTAGAACTTGATGATTTAATTTTATTTTGATGATTTTGATAGTTTAAAAGTGTTTAAAATATAATTTTGTATAAGAAAGAGTAAGGATATAATTTTGAAAGTATTAAAGTTAAAGTATAAACATATGCAAATTGAGAAGCTGAAAAACCAGTAAGGGCACTTTCATAAAATAGGAATGATTTACGTGTCCCTGGACTTGACAAGTATTTTTAGTCAAAAATAAACATGTCAAGGGTCATGTAGATTTTTGGAACACCCCAATCAGATTTTTCTATAATTAGTTATGAATTTTTGAAGTTTGGTCAAATTTCTAGAATTTTCAGGGCTTTATGCGAAAATGAATGATAAGTGACCAATAAAAGGATACTCATTAATAAAGAGAACTAATGAGTTTCAAATAGTGAAAAGACCCTTCATAGAAGTATATAGTTACATATTTTAAAGGAAAAGATTATATTGGCAATGACGCCATTTATATTACATTACTTTAGGTCTATCATTTTTATTTAGTAGTCGGGAGTTGGTTATTGGTTATCCTACCATTCAACTACTTGTAGGTAAGTAACCTTATTCTCATATGCTTTGTATAACTTTGTATGTATGTTTTACCATGATTGTGCATGCATTTGGTGATATTGTGTTTTTCAAGCGCTTTGGTACTAGAACCCGTTGTGTGCGACCCTTGGCATTGATGTGTACCTTACTGAGCAGTTCGTGTTATGTGTTATAAAGAGTGCTTGTTCTGGATTAGGCTTTGTGGCTCGCTGTGTGCGACATACTGAATGCTCTATGGTTTATGTTTGTGGTTTTTCTTACATACTCTGAATATGAGATTAGTGGTTACGTTGGGATCCTTCGGGATTCCAACTTATTCTAAGAGCACAGGTAGATCTTCAAAAGCTGATCGAGGGTCAAGACGACGTAAGAATGCTGACCAGGATTGAAGAGTTGGTAGAGGATGTTGTTGGTGAATTTTGGTTAATAATTTATTCTTGGGATGACTGTATAATATTTAATTGTGTTGGTATCATATTTGGATGACTGTATATTAACTCTTCGGGGAACTTATTCTTTTTGGATACTTATTTACGACTATTATATTGTCCAAATTGTTACATGCTCAGCTGTGAAATCACTCTGATACATATCTATTTATAAATATAACTGATAAAGAAGGAAAAGATCACACCCGCCACCTGAAAAGGTGAGGCCAGTAGGGGTGTAATAGTAGCTGTTTTATTAAGATAATTTTAGAAGGCAAACTCCAAAACTGTTGTGATATCTTCCAATGACACTGTAGTTTAAGCATTTGTTTCCTAATACAATAGGAGCAAAGAAGTTGAGATGACATTCTGATGAGAGAATATTTTATGGAAACTATATTTGGCTCTCGGCTAACTCTCCACAATGGAATAAAATAGATAAAATGTTTCTTGTATTTGTTAGTGAGCCAAGAAACCTTTGGCTTGGACTTTGTCTAGATGGAATCAATCCATATAGAACTCTTAGTAGAACATATAGTCATGGTTAGTTCTCCTAGTAATTTACAACTTACCTCCCTAATTGTGTACTTGCATATTATGCTTTCTATGATGATTTCTAAACCAAAACAACCATGGTACAATATCAATGTCTATTTCGCTCCTTTGTTTGAGGACTTGAAGAAGTTGTGGGAGGAAGATGTAGATGTGTTAGATGCGTATACGTAGGAGTCTTTTGAGCTATGTACAATGATTTTCACCATGATAAATGACTTTCTCCTACCTATGGAAATTTGTCCAGATACAGTGCGAAGGGGCACAAAGCATGTTCGATATGTGAAATAGACACACACTCCCATCAACTTAAGCACATAAGAAAAATTGTCTACCTTGGTCATAAGAGGTTTCTTCATTGATTGAACTCATATTGTAGCTTTAAAAAGAGTTTTTAAAGCTTACCAAAGAATGGAATGGCTTCAAAGGAATTAATTGGAGAGAAAGTTAATAATCAGGTAGAACAAATCAATGTCATCTTTGGTAACAATTAGAGAACTACGGATGAGAATAACATATGGAATAAGAGGTCAATTTTCTTTGTGACAAGCCATGTTGTGTGGGCTACTAAATTAAAACTAGATTAACACTACTACAAAAATTGGATATCACTACCCCAAAAAACGTCTTTATTTAAAAATAGGAAGTAAAAAATGAAGGTAGTGGCATTCTTTTAAATATATGGAAGGAAAACGAGGCTTCAGCGTCCTGAATAAAAGTTTAGGACTTGTAAAATTGATTTTTGGCGTTCTAACAATTTTTTCAGGACGCTTTAAGTAGTTTCGGGCGAGAATTTTTTGTTTGGCGCCATGGTATTTAATGTTCTCTAAAGTAAAAAATCATTTTTGGCGTCCTGAATTATAGTTTAGGACTTATAAAATTGGTTTTTATTGTCCTAAATTTGATTCAGGACGCCTAATAGCAAGAATTTTTTGTTTGGCGCCATGGGATTTTTCTTGGAATAAAATTTCATTAGGCGACCTGAATTGAATTCAGGTCGCCCAAATTCCAATAAATTTTGGCGCCATGGGATATTTTTTGTTTGGCGCCATGGGATTTTTCTTGGGATAAAATTTCATTAGGCGACCTAAATTGAATTCAGTTCGCCCAAATTGCAATAAATTTTGGCGCCATGGGTTTTTTTTTAAATAAAATTTATTTGTTTGGCGCCTAACATTGGCGACCTGAAAGACTTCAGGTAGTCTATTTTGGATTTTAGGCGACCTGATTTTATTCAGGTTGCCCAAATTGGAACATAGGCGATCTGAATAAAATTCAGGTCGCCAAATATAATAAAAACAACGACACCCATCCAGACGTCCCTCTGAAAAGGGACGTTAATTGGGTCTTATTTAGGTCATTTTTTAGGTATTTTGTAGTAGTATAATATGCACTATAGTGATGCTAACCTAAGTCGATCTCTTAAGAAGCCGATTATTTAGTCCTTAGCTAACTAAGTATTAATTAACAAATTAACCAAAGAGTATACTAAAATTAGTTAACTATTCTAAACTAAGCTAAGGTACTTTTTATAGGTTTTTCCAAATTTAATAAATGAAATGGGGTGAAGTAAGATATTAAAATGAGATACCTTCATGAGGGAATCTATACTAGCTTTCGTTGTACAAAATTAATTTTAATTCAATTCCTTTATTAAGTACTTAGTGCTAAACCCACCTAGCCACGAGATTAAGCTTTGTTCACGAGAGACATATCAATGGCACTTTACTTGTATTGGCTTTGCAAAAGGCATTCTCAACTCCTAATTAACATTGCTAGAAACCTAGCTGGCCAAAAGGCTAACAATTAGACTAACAAGCATTCTACTAAATCATCAAAATAGAAAATCCAATATAAATTTCAGTCTTAATATGCAACAATCAAAACACATCTTAGTACAACCACAAATTACAATCCTAGAAACTTAGGTATCACAACTCATAATCATAAATGAGTGAAACTGAAAAATACTTAAGGTTGAAGAACTCCCTAATAGCACAAGGAACTCAAGCTAGCTTCAGGTGTACTGGACTTCAAAGGGAATTGGGATCAATATCTCCCATTGGCAGAGTTTGCATATAATAACAGCTATCATTCGAGCATCCAGATGGCTCCGTTTGAAGTGTTATATGGCATAAAGTGTCAATAACCTATTTGTTGGACATAGTTGTCTGAGAGAAGGCTAATTGGGCCAGGTATAGTTGACAAGACCTCCGAACGCATTGATTTAATCAAGAAGAGGCTCCTAGTAGCGTAAAGTAGACAGAAAAGCTATACAGATAAAAGGAGAAGACCTCTAGAGTTTGAAGTAGGAGATCCTGTTTTTCTGAAGATATCTCCAATTACAAGAGTTGGTAGAACATTAAAGAGGAAAAAGTTAATTAAGTCCTCGATATGTTGGTCCATTTGAAATATTAGCGAAACGTAGACCAGTATTCTACCAGCTAGCCTTACCCCCAAACATGTGTAAACTTCATGATGTATTCCATGTTTCTTAGCCAAAGAAGTATCAACCGGACCCTAAGCATGTCATAGAGTATGAGGATGTAGAACTTCGACATGATAATACTTTCGTGGTTGAGCCGGTACGGATCATTGACCAAAAGGAAAAGTTGCTTCGGCACAAGAGTATCCTGTTTGTAAAAGTGGTTTGGAAAGGTTTATCTCCCGAAGAGGCAACATGGGAAACCGAGGAAAGTATGAAGGAGAAGTACCTGGAATTTATAGCTCAGAGTTTACAAAGTGTGTAGCAAATTTCGGGGACGAAATTTAAATTAACGGGGGGAGAAATGTAACATCCCAAATTTTGGGATTTGGAATTTAAATATTTTATGGGAAATTAAATTTGTGAGATAATTGTGAAATTAATTATTAGGATTTAAGGCATATTTTCCTATGAATTAAGGACAAATAATTAGGGAATAAAGTTGGCCTAAATATTTTGGAAATAATATTTTAAGGTCAAAAGAAAATTAATTGGAAAAGAAAAATATCCTTATATGAAATTAAGGATTTAATCTTAATAATTATTCAATATCTAACTTTCATTGGGATAAATAAGTAGAGCCCATAAGCAGTATACTTATTCCTTATTATTTCACGCATGGTGTGCAAATAAGCTCACAAAGGATTTAGGTGAACAAGCCCAATACTCCCTCTTTGTCCAATAAAACCTTTAGCCCAAAAACCATATAATTGTTATTCTCCTTTCATAACCCAGCACGTAATAAGCTACCTGACAACAATACATACATATATATCTAATAATTCCTTATCAATCAATGGTACAGGACAAAAAAAAAAAAAAAAAAGCCAGCTATTAAAAGGCTTTTTTTTTTTTTTTTTTTTGCTCAGAAGCTATTAAACCACTCCATTCTATCCTAAACACGCAACAGTAAACACGTCAAAATGCAGCAAAAAGACACCACAGCGCAATAAAATAAACACAGTTTAAACACGTTAAACCAGCTGCGTCAAACACGTAAGCCAGGTCACTTTCGGCTCTCATCAATTCACGCCATACCTCTCGAGCCCGGTGCTGTGTAATTTCCATTGGTTTCCATCTCAGACGGGACCCTTTATATGCTATATGTTCAATGCTCTTCGTGTCTCTATCATTCACGTTGCCTTAACCGAGAAAGAAAAAGAGAGAGAGGGAGCGTTGGGACTCTGTGTGTGTGTGTGTTTTGTTTTGAAAACACAGTGAAGCCGAGAAGAGTCGAGGAAGGAGAGGGAGTGGAACGGTGATCATCTCATTCATCCTTGCCAACGTAAGTTTTTAATATCCTATAACCACTAATACTCTGCTAAATGTATGCAAAACAGAGGAGTTTTGTTTAGCGTGCCTCACATTGGAAAATTTAAAACAGCCACACAAACCATATTGAAAACAATAAGAAAAAGCTTAACTCATATATATAGGCAACGTTGCACATTGAAACCAAGCCGTTGCTGATATATTTTGTGTGCTGTCACAAGTATAGGATATTGTTGGCTGTCATATATAGCGCTGGATATGTAAGGAAAAGAAGAGAAAAGCAAATAATAGGGTACTATATACATGCACCCCATTGCATTGGCTTGTTGTCAAAACATGGTTGTCTTATGTTTTATATATATGTATAAATATCAACGCTTTTGGAAAATACAAGAAAAGTTGTGGTTGTGCGTGTGACTTCATATATATATTATTGGAACTAAGCTAAAAATGTAGGTATATATATATATATTCGCATTAGAATAGTACATATACATCAAAAAACCAGAACCTTTGGTGTCATATTTTCTTTATATGCCGCTGCACACCATACATAAATATACATATATTTTGGTGCTATAGATATATAATAGAGAAGAGAAAATAAACCAAAGCTTTATTAATTGTTATTTAAATATATGGGACGCTGCTTTTATATATAATAAGGGAAGGAAAAATCTCTAGTGATATACTCTTGCTACACCTATATATATGTTCGCTGCTCTTGGAATGAGAAAGAAGAAAAAACTCCTACTGTCATATGCATTAAAAGGTAGAAAAAGAGTTTGATTATGTGGTGAGTGGGACCATATAAATTTGTGCGCTGCGTGTATGTATATAATTATGGCACAAACACTATTTCCCTTGTTTTGTTTTTGTTTTTCTTTTTGGCTCCTGGATGGGATTATGTAAGATTTATCTTTATCAAACTGTCAGGCACTGTTTGTTCTATTTTCCCTTTCAGTCCCTTTTGTTTTATTTAAAACTAAATCTTACAATTTTAGTATTCCTGTGATCACTGAAAACTTGTGGGTCTCTAGGAACCATCTGTCTTGACTCTTAGTTATTTTATTTGATTAAAGTTACTGATGTTGGAACGATTTTTGTGCTTTAAGTTATCAGACTCTTGACAACGATGAGAGGATTTTACTAGTAGTGTTGTTTGATAATAGAAAAAATGTACTACAAATATTGAATGTAAAGAGATGGCGGTTTTATTTCATTTTACAGAGCAACATGAAGCTGGTTTGGGCTTTTGGAATTCAATTTTATGCTTTACACCTTTCAACTAATTTGAGGTTATTTTGTGGGCTAAAGAAACTAATTTGGGCGAAACATTTCTTTTTAACACAAATGCAGTATGTCTTAGCCTTCTACCTCTCTTTGAGTTAACTTATTATTTTTGGTTAAAGTATACATTTGATCCTTTATGTTTACTTCTGATATCATTTTAGTCCATTAAGTTTGTAAAGTGCACGTTTGGTCCCTTAATGCTAACACTGTTAGTCTAACTTAATGGAAAATACTGACTCAACCATTTTAAGCGATGACTATACAATTAAATGCTGACCAAACATGCTTATATGTTAGTATTTTAATCAATTAATATTTTAAATCCTATTAATTGAAAAAAAATCTTTACATAATCGTTTTGTGGTTTTTCACAATTTGTAAAGATTAAATATTTTTTTTTGTCGAAGAAAATTAAATATTTTCAATTAATAATAAGATTTAAAATATTAATTTATTAAAATACTAACATATAAGCATGCTTAGTCAAGCATTTAATTGCATTGGTCATCGCTTAAAATTGTTGAGTCAGTATTTTCTATTAAGTTAGACTAACGGTGTTAACATTAAGGGACCAAACATGCACTTTACAAACTTAAGGGACTAAAATAATACCAGAGACAAACATAAAGGACCAAATGTATACTTTAGCCATTATTTTTTTTCTGTCATCATTTATTGAAGCTGTAAATGTAAGTTACTTAGTTTGAATTTTCTAAAAAGATGCATTTAATGATAGAAGAAAATAGAAAAAAAAATATAATAAATAGGAGGAAGTTGCTGTCAATTCTTATTTTAACTTAAAATTTCATGAAACATACTTTATGTAGTGGCAATATTTATTAAACTACTATGATAAATAATAATAATTAATTAGTAAAAAAATAATAATAATAGAATAAATAAATATTATTATTATTAGTAGTAGTAGTAGTAGTAGTAGTAGTAATAGTAGTAGGAAAGGGATCAAGTAATAAAAGAGATAAATAAATAATGGTGAATAATATTATTATGAGTATTATTATTAAGGAAATTTTTAGGGGTTAATAATTATTTTTAATCCTCTAAAAAATTAATTCGCATAGTTAGTTACTTTGCGACGCAAGAAGTGGCTAATGACAATGATAAACATTTATAGGCATATCTTGACACCTCTACCGATCCCAAACCCTCGAACAAAGTTAAGGATTCAAGTTTGAGATGGGTAACTGTTATCTTATTAGCTTGTATCTATGTATTTCATGTATGACTAATCATGGTTGCTAGATAATTTGCATATGTGTATCCTAGTTATGGATTGAGGCTGCGTGTCTCATAGGGCTACGGTCCTTGGCCGATAACTGCGGTTACGGTTCGACTTGTTTACCGTAAATTATTCTATGCTTACACATGTGTTATACTGTCATCTACATTTCATACCTGCATATAAGATTAACTGTTACCCCTGTGGTTCATTCATTTGAACTCCAGACCACATAAAAGAAACAAGCAGTGGATCGGGATCGAGAGGGAAGACGCAGGTGTAAGGATTACAGCTAAGCGAGCTTTTTGGGAAATTATGAATAGTTGGACTATATTAATTAGTTTATCATTTGTCAATTATTTTGGATTACTGTATTAACATCCCACTATGGGATCGATATCGCTCGCGAAAAATTTATCCATGTGTTTTCAATGTTTTAAACTAAGATACTTTATGAAAGTTTTATTCCGCAATTAAGTCGTCCAAATCATTTCGATGCGTGTACGCTATAACTCTAATAAGTAAAGGCGCATTTAGGGCGGGTGTTACACTTGGTGGTGTGTAGTTAGTTTTCTAATTGATTATTTCCTTCCTACCAAATATATTTTAGCTTCCTTCTGGATTGTAGAACCTACAGGCAGCTGCATTGATTCATGATTCGATTAAATCAATTGAAGAGGATGAGACAGTTTTGCCAATCTGGAGATTAATGAAAGAAGCAATTTTGACAAGAGGTTTATTGTAGGACTCTCAGATTTTAACAGGGGTTAAGTGGTTATGCAAATGTTCTAGGCTACCTGTACCTAATGGACTTAATCAACTTGATCTAAGTTTTTGTGATTTAAGAAATCCTTCATTGCTCCTTGCACATCCCATTTAGAAATATTTCCTTTGGAGAAATAAGTAGATGATATTGATGGTAATTGGTTTGTAATTGAGATTGATGGTGATTGTGATTGAATTTTGAAAAATGCTTGTCATTAATAGTGATTGTTGAGGTTTGGGGAAATCTTTCGTTAATAAATGGCAACAATAGCAAATTTCAAAATAATACATGTCATTAATGCTGATTGACATCCGGATATAGGGTGTTGAGCAAGGAGAAAACGTTAAAGGGGGAAATAAAAATAAGAGTAAAAGTCTTTCCCATTTTTCATGATTAGCTCTCTAAAGTAGGAAATTGATTTTCAGTCATTATGGAGAAGAAAAAATATAAATTATAAATTATAAAAATCTCTTATTTACATTGATTGGATTCAAGTTAGGAAATTTAATTTAATCAAGGAAAATTAATTAAAAAGGAAATTAATCAACTTAAAATTAGCAAATAAATTAAACATGAGCCAATAAAAAATAATGTGAGGGGAAAATATCTTGCAATTTCACACGCATCCTTAATTGGAAAATAAAAAAGAGAAAGATTCCTTTTGTGTTGAAAAAGAAAAACGACCTATACCCAAAAATAAGAAAAGGAAACGAGTCAGAGTAATTAATTAAGATTTGCAGAAAGATATGAATTTGTAATTAAAACAAAGGAGGATCTTTCACATTCAATGGTTCATATCTCACACGTTGGCCTATATAAACCCAACTATGGGTACTTATTTAGGCAATATATAACCATAGACATTGTCTGTGCCTTATAATTCCATAGTTATTATAGTAGTGGAGCTTGCTGAACTCCAATATTTGAGAGGAGGTGAGGGGTGGACTTGACTGCTTGTTCATGGATACCTATGGCCTTCGCAAATCAAATGAAAGCTTAAATATATGCGTAGCTCAAGGGTCTGCATGAACTTGGAGATAGGGTCACCTTGATCCTTTTTTATATTGGAGTGAAGCAAGCTCCACAATCATATTTTATCCCAATTAAAAGGTTTCATCATCTATGCAATAAGGGTGCCCATGGAGGTTAAGTCAACTCCTCATAATATGGTGAGTCAAAGTTTGAATCCGTGCAAAAAGATATGTTCAAATTTAGTGTCCACTGACAGGTGATAGTGCCTCAAATGGGCTTCAAAAAGAATAATAAATGTATTTATCAAAACAATCATCTGTAATAATTTTTGAGATAATGGATATATATGACCTAATATTGTTTGGTAATGAAGACTCAAGTCGTATGTATATCTTTTCTAAGACATATATGAGATAGAGTTTTGTTGGGGAACAAAAGAAATTTGTTAAGATTTTTTTTTTTTTAAAAAAATTAATATAATGTAAATTTTAATTCCCCCCCCCGCCAATTTTTTTTTTTATAACAATTTTCCCTCTCCTTTTTTTTTTTTTTTTTTAAGTCAGCCTTTTATATCTTTGGGGCCTATAATTCAATGTTTGTCCCATGTGGTATGTTATGTTAATCTTGTCATTTTTTTTTTTTTTTTAATATTCCAATCTAATTGCCTACAATTTTTAGCTTATCAATGAAATTTACTTTTGTGGTGTATTATTTACTATACTTTTACCCATTCTACACTACACCTATGGATGAAGTTAATTGAATTTTCATTCTAAACCTCAACCTCCGAAGTATAAGTATAGTATATGCTGTAACTAATCTGGGAAAAAGACATTGCCAGCAAATGATGTTGTTGAATCAGAGTGAAGTACAAAAATTCCATTATAGAGTTTTCAATTACCTTCAGTGCATCATCATAGTTATAATACAGAAGGTAGAAAGTTTCTCTACATATGGCTTTTAATTTATAAAGTTTCTTTCCTTTGTGTTTTCTCTAGTCCATCCAAACATAGGCGGTGGAGGTTGGAGATAAGGGGGCAAGTGTCCACCCTTCAATTATGATGGAATTCCAAAAAAATAAGGGAATTAAAATTATGATGTATTTGATAACATTGATAATAAGACAATTATGATGAAATTCCAAAAAAAAAAAAAAAATGCCTAGAAGGATGACATTGTAATTATTTTTATTGTAATATACTTTTGCGATTAAAATAATGTATTTGAACTTATTGAGTGTCCACCTTTCATTATAATTTATGTACCTGCATTAAATCAATGCGTCTCTTATTACATCATCAGTATTCACTTGATTTTATAATTTTTTTTTATATATTCTTTTCTTTTCTTGTTTATATTCTTTTGTTTTTTAATACATTTAAAACTTTCCTTATAAAAAACCCAAATTCCCCCACTAATTATGTAGACATGAACAAAAAACTAAAAATGTGCCCACTCTTCATTAATTTCATGGATGCCACCGCATCCAAATATAGGGAGTAATACTGTAATGTTAGTTCTTTGATTTTATCTTCTCCCTATTTTTTCTCTTCCCAACTTTTATTATAAATCTGAATATTTTAAAAATGTTATATAATCGTAAAATAAAATTTTTTAATTAGTTGATGAGTATAAATTTGGCCCCCCCAAATTTTTGTCCCAAGCTCCACCCCTCACCTTAAGTATGGGTCCACAATATTTTAGGTTCGATCGTCTATATTCCGTATGGCTAATTCTTGTTAATTAGGTAGTTGGGTGGTGTGCTGGACCATGATCTTTCATAATATATGTTTGTGAACTTGCTGATGATTAATTATACAATTATTGTTTACATTCTTTTATAGCAGGAGACCAGTTCGTCTGTATGTATATGAATACTCACAATATTGCCTTGATCTATGGGATTTAGATTAGGATTGTGTAATACCAACTTTTCACGTTTGGTATTGAGAAATCGGATTGGCTAATGAACATTTTAAGACTAAATTGGATTTACTTTTGATCTTCTGGTGAGGTCCGATCCAACCAAATCAAGACTGTTGTTTCATGCCTAGCTTTTTTCTCTTCAGTTGTTCATTTGAAGCGTCGACATTGGCTAAGACTTTAGCATCACGAATGAAAGAAGACAACGGCAATTTTCTGTTCGTTTTTAAACCTTAATTATGTAATATTAATAAAATATTTTTCAGCTTCTTTTTTGGTCGAAACCTTTTCAGCTTCGTTCCTTATTTATAAAATATAGTGTAAAATACTCTAGTCACCATCTTATTTTGCCTTAACTACACAAATCTCTCATGTACTTTGAAAACATACATTTAACTCAAAACCGTTAATTATATTGAGAATATTTTAAAAAGATATTTTTAATTAAAATTTATATAAAAAATAAAATTCATTTCCTTATTTAACCTAAATACTAAACCTTAAATTTTATTGACCGTTTTTAAATATCACAAACTTTTAAAAATTTGAGTAAGTTTTTTTAAATGTTTGTCCTTAAATTTTATGACATTATGAATTTTGACTTATACAATCTTTAAAATTTGAGTATAGTTTTTTAAATGTTTGTGGAAAAAATTGACATTATGAATTACTTTATACAATCTCTCAAACCTATATATATCTTTCATATATATATATATATATATATATATCATTTAAGAAACTATAAATAAATAAATTTTAATAAATAAGATGAAATGTTAAAATTATATATATATATATATATATAGATATATATCATTTAAGGATTTTTTTTCCCGCTCATATAAATATGTGTGTGTGAATAATTCTAAAATTAAATTGGGGCATTTTGGTCAAACAAAATTTAAAGGCAAACATAACATTCAACTAATGGTTTGGGTGGATGAAAATAAAATATCAAAATATAAATGAGATTTTTGTTACGTGAATTTTAATTTTAACAGTATTTTACTCTAAAATATATCATCTAAATAATATAAATTATGAACAGTTCATTTCAGATTTATGCAAAACATAAAACTAATGTTCTAAATCCCCCCCCCAACCAAAAAAAAAAAACACAGATTGCGCTCTCATGGCTTTTTAAATTTATAATGTATTTATTCTCTAAGTAAAAAATGAATTAAAAAAATCATAAATGAAATATGAACCTAAGTAAATTGGTGCTTCTTACCTAATTAACTAATTTGAGTATATTAAGCATGTCAGTTAAGTTTGTTATAAAATGTTTTTTTTTTTAAAAAAAAAAAAACTCAGTAATCGTATCTTCCTTAATTCCCTCACTCTCCTAATTGACTATTGTTGATCAATTATCAATAAGGTTAATATGGGAAAAAATTGATAAACATGTGAAACATTAGAATAGAACATACATTTATGACCAAAATTGAGATATATATAATCCTAAAGTATGGGTTGATTATAATCCTAAAATTTCACTAAATTGAGCTTGAAAGTCCGTTCACATTTATGTATCCCAGATAATTATGTAGTGGGTAAATTTAGATTTAGCCAGGAGTAGGTTAAGGAAGATTATCCTCTCATTTTCTTAATATCTCATCTCTGCCCTTAAATAAAAAATAGATGGTTCAAATTTAATATTTTATAAAAGTCTTATTATAATATTTTTTATATTTTTTATTTTCTTAATATTGTAAATTATGACTTGTGTATATCATATTTTCCCTCATCGATCACCTCATCTCTTTCAGATCTTCCCTTGCTTATCTGCATCTGGTTTTACCCAAAACCAACCAAGTTATGAAAGTGGAGAAAAGGCTAAATGAATATATTTGGGTTAAGGAGCAATTTGGCCAAGGAACTATTACCTCAGGAGCGCCCAGCACAAATAACTTTTAAGTGAACCAAAAATACCAAAAATCTTTTAACAATATGCAGTTAGCACAAAAATAGAGTAACATTTTTTTTGTGTGCTGAGTGCTCCTAGAGTAAACCTTTTTTGTGTTGTGGGTGCTCTTGGAGTAAAAGTTTTTTATGTTGATTGCACATTTTTAAAAGTGTTTTTTGTATTTTTGGTCAACTTAAAAGTTATTTGTGCCGAGTGCTCCTGAGGTAATAATTTGTTGGCCAAATTGCTTCTTAACCCAATATATTTTTATACTCATCCCAACAATCTCTCACTTGCATACTTCAAAAAGATAAAAGATAAAAAGCTATTAATATAGTACTATGTATAAAATACAGTATTCACTACCAAAAGAAAAAGATTATGGTCGCGACAAAAGTCGGCGCTGAAAGTCTAAATGTCACCGCTAAGGGGTTTTTAGCGACAACTCAGCGGTGACAAATATACGACCGTCGCAAATACTTTGATATAGAGAAACCCAACAAGTAAGCACAATAAGGGCCAGTTGGAGTGACCATGGACGTACTGGGATGAGTTAATTTGAATTGTATATGTGAACAGGAAATATTTTTATGAATAAACATATAATTAATTAATTAGTAATTCTTGATATTCAGACAGCATCTATTCTCATAATTTTAGTTTGAGATATACATACAGACTATTTTGTAAATCGTTTAGTGCGATTTCTAAGCATTTACGCTCACTAGCATTAACCCTAGACTCAGTCCTATCCTTAACATTTGGCTTTATTTGAAGGACAATGCAATTGAATAGAGCAAGCTTGCTCAAATGGAATTAGTGTATTTTGAAGATGAAAAGGGGAAAAACATGCAAAAAACGAGATTCGATTCAGAAAGCTTTCTTTCTAGCATGTGATCCTTTTCGATGCATCAATGTTTTAACTGGATTTTAGATAAATATGAATAAAATAAATAGACTAACAAAATAGTTGACATACATTGAGTGAAATGCGTTGATTCATTATATTTTCATATATACTCTTTCTTCCAAAGGGTGTATTTCACCCAAAAGTCAACTATATAAGCTTCATTTTTATATATTTGTTACAAACAAAACATGGACTAAAATTTAGATTGATTGGTAGAGAATCAAATATAGAGAATGATTCAATAATCGTTAGCACTATTATCTTAATTTGTTTGTAACTTTTTGTGGTGTAGGGACAAGATGAGATTCGATATATAATTAGTAAGATTAAGGTGAGACACACAGAGAGTGAGTCTCTCTCCCCCCCTCTCTCTATGTATATATATAGCCACTGATAGTCTTGTTTTTCTCACTAGACAATGAGTGAGATAACATATTATTCACACTCAAACTCTTTGTCAATTAATACAAATGGAAGATGTTTCAAAATTTGTTCACAGGCTTCCAATATTGTGGCTCCACAATGTTGGTTCCCTGCAAAGAAGTTTGAGAAGTTTATTATTATGGAGTTATTGAAGAGCTTACTTCTGATGAGTGAGTGAGAAAGAGGGAGGGAGGGAGATATTGGGGGGGTGGTGGTTTGTTAGTTATACCCTTTCCTTCTAAGTTTCTGTTCGAAAGAAACTCCATTTCTCAGTATGTTGACTTGGGGAGAAAATACTCATCTCATTCATATATCGATCTCTTCATTCATTTAGAATGTCTCCAATTCTTTTCCCTATCTAGAAAAAAAGTGACCAAATATATGATTTCACTACTATAAAAATTGGATATTACTACCCTAAAAAATGTCCTAATTAAAAAAAGGTAGTAAAAAATGAAGGCAAAGTGGCATTCTTGTAATTATATATAAGGAAAGTGAGTCTTCAACGTCCCGAATAAGAGTTTAGGACTTCTAAAATTGTTTTTTTGCGATCTAACATTTTTTAAGGACGCTTTAATTGCTTCCCGCCATAAGAAATATGAGAATTTTTTCTTTGGCGCCATGGTATTTAATTTTTTTTGGAATAAAATTTATTTTTGGCGTCCCGAATATATTTCAAGACGCCTAAAATCGACTAATTACTTGGCGCCAAGGAAAAATATGGAAAATATTTGTTTGGCGGCAAAAAGTTTATCAAAATAGGCGACTCGAACTATATTCGGGTTGCCAATGTTTTGAAAATTGGTGACCTAATTGTATTTGTGTCGCCTATTTGCATTACTTTTTTAAATTTAATTAAATTTAATTTAAATTTTTCCCTTCTATTCCTTCGCCGTTCGTGCCCCTCCATTATCTGTCCTCAGTGTGTTGAAAATTGGTGACCTGATTGTATTTCAAGTCGCCTATTTTATAAAAATTGGCGACGATTATATTTCAGTCGCCTTTTTTTTAAAAGGGCGACCCGATTATATTTCGGTCGCCTATATTTTTAAAGTGGCAACGATTGTGTTTCAGTTGCCTATTTTCGCAAAGGGGCGACCTGATTATATTTCAGGTCGCCTATATTGTTAAAATTGGCGACCTGATTGTGTTTCAGGTCGCCTATTTTCGCAAAGTGGCGACCTGAATCAATTTTCAGGTCGCCTATTACTTTTTTTTAATTTTATTTTAATTTTTCCCTTCTATGCCTTCGCCAGTTCGCGCCCCTCCATTATCCGTCCTCAATCAATATAAGGCTCACTCTTCTCCTTCCCTCTTTTCGACCTAGTGAGCGAAGCTCGGACAATCGACGCACCCACGGCTCGGACCCGAAGCTCACTTTGCTCCTTCCTCCTTCCATTATCGGCACCACCCACCTCCGTCATCCTTCGGCTGTTTAGCATGACCCGAACTCCAGAAGCTTAGACGCACACAAGCTCGGAGTCGGACCTAGAAACTCTTCTTGTTCCCTCTTTTTCGACCTAGCGAGACAAAAGCTCGGACAATTGGACGCACCCATGGCTCGGACCCGACTCAAGCTCATTCCTCCTTCCTCCTTCCTCCTTCCATTATCGCCGCCACCCACCTCCGTCGTCCTTTGGTTGTTCAGCACGACCCAGAACTCCAGAAGCTCAGACGCACACAAGCTCGGAGTTGGACCTAGAAGCTAAGGGAGGTCTTGGCTTTTCCTTTCCATGACTCTGCTGCTATTCCAAACCGTTGCTTCAAGTCAGTTTAATCTTCCCACGGCTTCCATTATTCCAAATTTCCAATCCATGGCTTCGTTGTTTCGAACTCATTAAAATCGTGGTTTGTCGATCGATTTTGTGCTCAAATCTAGCCACATTTCGCCTTGATTTAGTGCTAATAGGTTAATTTAACATGGCTTCTCCGATTTTGTGTTAAATTCTTCCGGTGTTGCTTTCTCGATTTTGGTCGACATTTTATTTGTCTTGTAATGTTGCCCATTTCTAGAAAAAAAAATCTTCATCTTGCTTTTTCTCGCTCACCTTCTTTTGAAAGCCTTTAGTATGATTTCAATTTGATCTTTGGTTGACTCAATGTCTTATCTTATGGAATTTGAATGTTCTTGAAATTGGATCCCCTGAAAATCTAATTCTCAAAATGAATCAAATTCTAGTAGTTTTATTTTTGTATTGGCTGTTTTTTTATGAGGAAAGCCTATCATATTGTTGATCATCTCATTTCTTTATTCTTGAATTATTCAGACTGAATTGGTTCTTTTGTCTTTCTTTGAGTTTTAATTTTCCCTAGAAAATGTAAAGAAGACTTAGTGCCTATTGGTTTTCGAACATGGAAAATAAAAGAAAGTCTCTTATAGTTATATGATATCTATGTTAGATTTGCTTTGAGGATTAGATGGGATACCAAAAGATCAATGTATTATGGTTATAGACCCATTGGAAGATATAAAATTATAAACATTATGAGTGTTGGGAATGTCATGGCGAAGTCGACGGTACACCGACATCGAAAGTGGTTATTACAAGTCATCAAGACAACCTTAATCAATATGAGTAGTTGGTTATGGCGGACCGTCGATCGGGGATATTTCGATCCGTTACTCATACTCGAACCGTCATACATGGGAGAGGAGACCAATACACATAGTCAACCATCTTACATGGGAGAGGATCCTCATCCTGGGAAGCCGATAGTTCTATAAAATGCTCCAAGAAGCGCAACGTCTTATGGGAAGGTTGCGAACACTTTGAAAAATAGTGAATATTCATCGCTATCGGCTACCCTAGCAACACTAAGCTTGAAGACTGATCACCATATGAGTGAGAGGAACTACAACGAAATGATTAGATCATAAGCAAGGTTGTTCCCAAAGACAATAATTTGCCGAAGGATTTTACCAAGCAAAAAAAAAGGTTAAAGAGCTTGGGCTTGGATGTGAAAAATCCATTGCTGCGCCTAGAGGATGTATGTTGTATTACAAGGATGATCCGAGTGACGAGTTGTAAATTTTGTGGACATGATAGATATAAAGTTGTGGGGAAAGGAAGGAAAATGACCCGTCAAGCATTAAGCAAGATGTGGTACTTTCCTCTGGTTACTAGACTTCAGAGATTGTATGTGTCAGAACAAACAGCTACTCACATGAGATGGCATCGGAAGCATCACAGGGATGAAAACTTTATGACGCATCCATCCGAGGCCGAAGCGTGGCTTAAATTTGACAAGGTGAATCCTTCCTTTGCTATGGATCCCCGTAATGTCTGTCTTGGTCTATGTTCGGATGGGTTCGCTCCTTTTGACAATACGGCAGGAATTATTCCCGTTGGCCCGTCATTGTGACACCGTACAACCTCCCACCTTCTATGTGCATGAGAAGAGAGTTTTTGTTCCTTAACGCGTTAATCCGGGCCATCCAACCCAAAAAGAAGATAGATGTGTACCTCGGCCTTTGATAGACGAGTTGAAGATGTTGTGGAGTGAAGGGATTCGACGTATGATATATCATTAAGCCGAATTTCAAAATGTGTGTTGCCTTAATGTGGACGATAAATGACTTCCCCGCATATGGTATGTTGAGTGGGCCGGCAAACGTTCGGAAAAGTGGCATGCCCAAGATGTGTCTTGAACAGAACATGGGTTTTAGCTTGCAACACATCCACAAAGTCGGTTGGTTTGACAGCACCGACGAAATAGAAAAGACTTTACGCGAAATGTTGTCGAACAAGCGAGATCAACCTCGTCGTTTAAGTGGCCAAGAAATATGGGACGGGGTCAAGTACATTCAAAGTGTCGGGAAGTGGGGGCTGCTTCCCGCCTAGCGAACCCGAGGGATATGGCGTTGATCATCATTGGAACAAACGGCATCTTACGGGGAACTACCATATTGGAAAGATCAATTGTTAAGACACAACCTCGATGTCATGCATATCAAGAGGAATGTGTTTTACAATATTCTGTACACTGTGATGGACACCAAAGGCAAGACGAAGGACACAGTCAATGCAAGACTAGACATAGAAGCGATTTGCAAAAGGCCTGCTTTGCATTTGATGCAGAATGGCACGGGACGGATTTCCAAACCTAGAGCGCCTTACACATTCAACAAAGAGCAGAATTTAGAATTGTTGCAATGGGTTAAAGATCTGAAACTCCCGGAAGGTTATGCGGGATGAAGAGTCATGATCGTCATGTTTTTTCGAGAGATTGTTGCCGTGGGCCTTCAAAGCACTACCGAATCATATATGGTCTATTTTGACTGAATTTTCCATGTTCTTTAGAGAAATCGTAGCCGAGCTTAATGTTGAAAAGTTACGACACCGGAGACGAGCATGCCCATAATGCTATGCAAGCTAGAGATGGTGTTTCCTCCTAGCATGTTTGACTCAATGGAACACTTGCACGTTCACTTGGCCTTGCAAGGGTAGGAGGGCCACAACAATATAGGTGGGATGTATCCGTTTGAGAGGTAATACATATATTTCTTTTATTTGTTATTAATTGACCGACATGGTGCTTTAATTTATAAATACCCTCGATATTCCATTGTAGGTTTTTACGCATACTTAAACACAAGATCAAAAATCCAAGGTACGTTGAAGGATCTATCGCTTGAAGCATATCTAGTCGAAGAGGCCGCAAAATTTGCGTCATACTATTATCCCCCGAAATGATGACAAGATGGAGAGGGGTACCTCGCAACGATCTTTGCGGTGATACGAAAGTGATCAAATATCAATATTTAATTATCCAGGGCGAAGTCGTGGAAAACATTGGAGGTCAACTCTTGACGGAAGAGATAAGCAAGTGGTACATTCTAAACAAGCGTGAAGAGGTGCCCGCATTTAAAGTAAGATTTTTTTTTTTACTATTACGGTAAGTATTAAAGTATTAACTTCAGTTCTTTGTTGCGTTTACTCTAATTGGGTCCGATCGACAATCCTTCAATGTCGGTGTCACAAGTTGATCAATTTAACTTAAACTAAATCATTAGATGGTCCCAATAAAGTAGCGTGGAGTTTATCTTATGGAGATGCAATTAGTGTTACCCGATGCAACAAATATATAATCAATGGGTATTGATTTTTAACCGTTGACGACGGACGCAGTACACTATGTTGCAATTACGGTGTATGTTATCGAGGTGACCAAGTTGGCGGGGTGAAGACTCAACTACTACGGGAAGTTAGTTGACATAATTCAGGCGAAGTTGGTGGGACAAGGTGGTTACCCTTTTTTAATGTGAGTGGTTTGATAACAGTCCGCGTGGGACAAAAGTGGACAAACATGGAAATATTGAGATCCATTTGGACAAGGAGATATACGGTTAGTTATGACCCATTCATCCTTGCTCAACAGCGAGAACAAGTTTACTATACATCATACCCCCATCACCAAGGGTGGGTGTGAGTTATCAAAACCAAAGCCGGAATATTATACCTAAGTCGAGAAGGTCGGAAGCAAATGACGGCATGAAGGAACCGTTCCAAGCTGATGTGGAACATGTATTGCCCATAAACATCTTCGACGACGAAGTACCAAGGAATCTTTTTGATTCTAAGTGGATTTAGAATTGATTCCTATACAAATTGACGAATGAATCGGCATGAAAAATGATTACTCGATAGTGAATCTGAGTTCGATGAACTATGAGACTTCCGAGGAAGCGTGCAAGCAGATGTCGATGAATGGAATCATCTAGGTTGATTTGTGTTAGTTCTTTGTTTCGATGATCTGTTATACTACATACATTGGAACTATAATATTAACCAAATATCTTTTTTTTTAATATATTTTTTGACATTATGTCTATAAGTGTTCAGAAATGGAGCATCTAGGAGGACGTTCGTATGGACGTGGTCGTGGTCGTGAATCGAGCCCGACCCCCTTCCTATAAGAGGGGTAGGGCGACGATCCCTCGGAGGTAGAGGGTCAGTACACTTCCCGCAGGTGCCATTTGATATGTCATCTTCATCGTCGGTTATATTTCATCTTCACCGTCGATGCTTCATATGTCGTCGTCACCATCTACCCACACCGATGTCAAAGGAGACAACGGGTTTACTTTACCATTTCGATTGATTTAGTTCTTTGTTTAGTTTTTGAAATCATCTATGTACAAATATCTTTTTTCAATATTTCACATTCCTTCCTTAGCACCCGACGTCACCTCATATGTCATCTTCATCGTCGGGTTATATTTCATCTTCACCGTCGGGAAGAATGTAGTTCCTCCGATACACCAATATGGGGCACGATACACCAAATGGGGTGCATCCTTCGGGGAAGCTTTGGATGTCTTGACGGCGATGAGTAAGTCATGCCAAGTTACCAATAATGTTACAAATTTCTTCTCTAATTGATTTGTATGCTAATATTTGCATGATGTCCTCTGTCTTGACATTGTGCCTCATAATCCGTGGGGGATTTCATCTCGGCCCAATTATTCCGTAATTACAATCATCCTCGGACCAAGTGGAAAGAGATTCCTAAGGACAATCGAAATGCTTGGTTCAATGAGTTCTTGGTAAGTTATTTGTTTTATGGTTATTAATTAAGTACTTTTAAAATTTGGAGCACTAATTGTTCGTTATTGATTTTCAGGATAAGCATATGTCGTTGTCTGAACATCGTGAAGATCTCGAAAAAAGCTTATAACCACGGGGCAGTCATCGGTTGTCTCAAAAGCTTTATTCATGAGACAGAAAGAGGCAAGAAAGATTGGATTCCACCTTGACCAATTATTTGAGAGTTGGGCCACCGATGTGAAGTTTCATAACACAAGTACGAAAATAAGGAAAATAGGGCTAAAATGGAAGGACCGTCATATGTTGGCGGCTCCATTCCAATTAGTGAGCATCGACGAAAAGTTGTAAGTACACGTTATTTTCTATTTAGGTATCCAATATTTTGTACTTTGAAGTGATTAATTAATGTCATCATTTGCGTTTGGTTAGAGTCCGGGAAGTTCTGTAGGATCGATTGAGTGGGTTACCTTTGAGCGCACCCATTCCGGCGATCTGAAGGGAGCGAGAGGCGTGGGTTAACCCAAAGGCGCAAAGCAAGTAGCGGTTAGACATTTATTGCCTTTATTACTTATTTTATGCACCACCATATTTATTTCATTTTATATGTCTTATTTGTTATGTATTTTTGTACTTGTAGGAAACCTTTCGAAGTTGTCACGGAGAGAGACCCCACATCCTCCCGATAACGAGTCTTGAGTGTTCTTTGAGGCTACAGCGAATTTAACAAGAAAGGGAGAGTCTCTTTGGATCTGGTGCCTCTTGTGATTTGAAGCAAACAAAGCGCTCCTTATGCGACATTGAAGGTGTTTCTTCGGGTAAATGTAATACATTTAATATTGATAATTTCCATTCTCTTTGTCCATTCAAATGAAGTTCAAATAATAAATGTACTTCATAATGTTTTGCAGATGAGTTGAAGAAGATGAAGGCTTTGGTGCGGGAGCAAGCAACCCCGAGATGACTCAAGAACGAGGAGATGATGAGGCAAAGCGACTCAAGAACAGGAGATAATGAGGCAACAGATGATTAGAACGAGAGATGATGCGGCGACGAGATGACCCAACAAGCGGAGATGATTTATATGATTTTGAATGAGAGATGATGCAGCAGATGACTCGGCAAGCGGAGATGATGATACATATGCGGCTTCAACTCAAGTCCCTAATGAAAGACAAGGGTTCGGGGTCGGCTCCTGGTGATGATGACCATGTCTTGGTGATGATGATGATCACAATGCCTACTTTTGTTTAGGATACTTTTTACTATTTGCTATTTGCAACATTATTATATATATTTTGTTTTCTCTATGTAAACTCTTTGTAATTATTTGCTTGGATTATTCCTCCTCCTTTTTTAGTGTTCTTAAACTAAATAAATTAAAAGTTAACCACATTTGATATGATATTGAATGCCACTCTTCTTGGATTTCGAGCAAAAAAAAAATGCTAGTATTGAATGGGGTTTGTTGCATAAATTCCCTAATGTCATTGTACTTTGTCCGAGACAAATTCACCCTATAAGTCATTAACGAGAGATACCGATGTGACCTTATAGCTTTAAATATAAGTATTTTTTTATTATTAAAGGCAATCCTTAAAGCACAATTCATGTTGTCAAGAACTGATGCCTTTCATTAGATTTAAACTTACAGTTGATTAATGACTTCTTCAATTGCAAATGTCATAAATGTTAGATATGATCAGTTTTGATGATGTCTTATATAGATGCTATTATTAAAAGCAAAAAGATTGAGTAATATATTTGTCTCATACATTGACTAACTACTATATTTAATGTAGATTCGTCCAAGTTGAACTATAGATCAAGAAGGAGATAAGAGTTCACAGCAAGAAGAACTTGCAGAAAATGTCAAGTTCAAGAAGAAGAAGAATGAATCCAAGTTAGATTATGAAGAATGATCAAGATGGGAGATGGAAGAAGGAAGAAATTGATGAATGAAATGAGAATATCATTATACAAGTTCCAAGATTGATTCTAGAAGTCTCCACGATCAAATGGAAGTTGGAATGGCTCAATTCGGAGTTAAAATAAGCAAAAGGGAGCTTCAGGATGATATAACTCGAGTTATGAACTCACAACTCGAGTTAATAAAGTTGCTATAGTGTTTTCCCTCTTCTGGAATGAGTTAACTCAAGTTATGTATGAGTAACTCGAGTTAAAATGTGCTCTCGACGTTTCTGGATAAGAGTAACTCGAGTTACCACTTAGTAACTCGAGTTATACCAGTGATTTTCAGCACCTCTGTTCTACTCTGTTTCACGTTTTCAGCTGGCGAGGTCTGGTATTTGGATGATATCTCTCAAACCAAAAATTGGATTGCAACGAAACCAGTGGAATATGAAACTAGACTCCCAATGCGTCATTTTTATATAAAATTCAAGTCAGAAGGAGTTCAGATCAAGGAGCTATGAATTGTATAAGTTGGGACTGAAATTCACGCCACACTGCTGACCAAGCCTTAATGTTTTGAGTGTAACTCACAAACTATAAATCCAATTGAGTTGAAATCAGTGGCATATGAAAGTAGACTCAAACTTCTTTCCATCAATATTTGAACAGACCAAAACAAAGTTGATATCAAGGAGATATGGCCTTTAAAAGTTTCAGTCAGTTCAAGGTTGTTCAAAAGAGCTCAACATACAATGAGTTTGGATTGAGTTTTTAACTCGGCATGGATAACTAAAGATTAGGACTGGAAACTTGATTCAACAACAATCATAGAGGCAAACAAAAGAAGAATGAATATTGAGAAGAGATTACAACTTGAATCAACAAAGTAGCGAGCCTTTGTTCACAACGTCTTCGAGAATTCTCGAACTTGTTGCTATCAATTGATTACTACTTGTTATACTCTTCAATGTTATTAATAATCTTCATGATCAAGTTTCAGTTGATCAAAAGCTTAGATTGAGGATCAATGTCAACTATCAGATGAACTGATTTAACTTGAGTCAAGGCATGGCAACTCGAGTCAACCTCTATTAGAAAGAATTCAGAATTCTGGAATTCAGCAGCAACTCGAGTCATGACCACCAACCCGAGTTATTCAAGAAGATAGAAAGTAATTGGAGCACTTGGCAACTCGAGTTATGAAGGGTAACTCGAGTTACTCGCAGATAGAAGAGAATTGACACTTTGGCAACTCGAGTTACCGAAGACAACTCGAGTTAGAATTTAATTAGAAAGCTTCTAGCATTTAAAACAACTCAAGTTACATGGGACAACTCGAGTTACCATCCTTGCATCAGAAAATCACCATGTCCGAAATCACAAAATCATTGATTGTGATTTCATTACTTCTTATCATCACTCATTACTACTCCTAATCATGTTTAATCAGTTTGTTAATGAGTTTCAGATGATTATATGAAGGATTAACATCAGATTACAAAAAAAGCAGATGATTACGTCAGAAGCTTCAACGGTAATATTTCTCCAACGGTCGAATAGTTCCAACGGTCATATATGCTCACAACGGTCATATTCAAACCTGGAAGAATTGCTCTATGTTCTTCATTGACTATAAAAGGAGAACCATTCAAAAATGGAGATGATGATGATGAGAGCTTGCCTTTGTCAAGATGCCAACATTCGAATTCAACGGTTATCTCACACACACTTTGTTTTCAATGTTTGTATAGTTTACACTAGAGAGTGAAATGATTTGATTGTACTTCAGTGTTTATTCATCTTCTCTTTCGGAGAGAACATTTCGATTATTAAATCATTGTAAGAATCTCAAGTCGTGGGACTTGGAGATTGGGTTATCGGTTTACAACTTGTAAGGGGGAGTGTATCCTAGTGAGAGGATAACTTTGAGTACAAAGTGTGTAAGCGATTGAAAGGTGTATCTCGGTGAGAGATTCGGCTTCACAAGTGCCAGGTGAACTTGTGCGTTTGTATAGGCTTCTCTTGTGCCCCGTTAAACAAGAGGATAGTGGATTGAAAATCTCAAGTGGAGCTTGGGATTTGGACGTAGGTCAAGGATTGGGTCGAACCAAGTATAAATCTTTGTTTGCATATTCTCTTCCCTTATCTCTTATATTTCCAGCATATATATCTAAATGTCATACATGCATGAATGATGAGTATTGTTTTATCAATCATTATTGTCATTCAAACTTTTTTTAGTAAGTTGCGAAAAGATTTTCAAAGTTCCTAAAGTTTTATCAAACACCCAATTCACCCCCCTCTTGGGTGATAGCCAGGTCTTTCAATAAAACTATGTTAGATTTAAATTCATGGGTAATTAATGACTTCTTCAAGTGCAAATATCATATTGAATAACTTTGATAAATTTAGTTGGCGAGAAAAGAGATTTGATGTGTTTAATTTCAATTAGAATGAGTTCATTGCTTTATTATCACAAGATTCTTCTCTTCATAATATCGAAGGTTGATTTCTTATGTATCTTATCTTTCAAACCATGTTGTGGAAGTGTTGATTAAATTTTTGAAACTTAATATTCCTTCCTCCCGATTTTTCTTGTGTTTGTGATCTTTTTCATTATTTGGCGAGGCCTTTGATAAGGCAATTTTGAACTTGACACGTTGGGTGAAGAGTCATACAAAGATAGTACATTGATCTTGGTCAAAGGTTTGAAACAAACGGTTGCTCTCCCAAATTAGGTCAGTTGCTTTTATTTTATTGACACACACATATATTGTCCTTATATGATACCTTCTTCCTATGAGAGAACAACACTTTTGTCTTATGGCTTCATGGTTTACCATTATTGATTGAAGTATATGTCGTAGGAATAATTCCAATGTTCTCTTAGTTGATGAAATTGTTGCATTTAATAGTTGATATTGTTCTGAATTGCTTTAGTTATAAGTTTTTGTTGAATTATCTTTGAAATTGCTTGTTATTGAAATTTTGGGATGTCTTACTTTTAAGGGGAAATGCTGCCAAATTTTTTAAAAAGAAATTAAAGCATGTCAAATATGAACTTGATTTGTTGTTGGAAATGTCTTAGGTGATAATAAAATGGGTCATAGTTGGATGAATGCTTTGAGAACTAGTGAAGAATATGAGAATGGGGTGGAAGAGTTTATTGAATTTGCTAGAAGGAATGTGGCTACAAAAAATGGGATGTATTATTGTCCATGTGTTAATTGTTTAAATGGGATTCGAAGGGATATTGCTGATATAAGGGATCACCTAATTTGTGATGGAATAAACCTTCGATACACAACATGGATATGGCATGGTGAAGAGGTAACTACCAGTGCGTCCCACGAAAATGAAGTTGAGGTAGATGACGATGGAATGGAGAGAATGATTCATGATGTTGAGGTCGAATCTTTTGCACAACCGCATGAATATGATAGCGTGCGGAGTGATGTAGAGACACCTTTGTTCCCTGGGTGTACTAAGTATACACGGTTGATCGGGACCTTACATTTAGTGAACTTAAAGGCAACTTGTGGGTGGACCGATAGCAGTTTCACGTCGTTGCTTGAATTTTTGTGTGATATGTTTCCATATGATAATGTACTTCCAAATCGTATGTATGAGGCCAAGAAAATCTTATCTACGATGGGTATGGAGTATAAAAAGATACATAGATGCCCTAATGACTGCATATTATACAGAAACGAGTACGAAGGCCTCAGTAATTGTCCGAAGTGTAAAACTTCACGATACAAAGTGAAGAAATGTATTGTTTCTGGAGAGCAGACAACAAAAAGGCAACCCTTGAAGGCATTGTGGTATCTTCCAATAATTCCGCGGTTTAAGCGTCTGTTTACTAGTGAAGCAACGACGAAGAAGTTGAGATGACATTTTGATGAGAGAATTTCCGATGGAAAATATCTTCGACACCCTGCTGACTCTCTGCAATGAAGAAAATAGACGAAATGTTCCCTCAATTTGGCAGTGAGCCAAGAAACCTTCGGCTAGGGCTTTGTACAGATGGCTTCAATCTATATCAAACTCTTAGCAGTACCCATAGTGCATGGCCGGTTCTCCTTGTAATATACAACTTACCTCCCTGGTTATGTATGAAATGCAAGTATGTGATGCTCTCTATGATGATTTCTGGACCAAAACAGCCCGGCAACAATATCGATGTGTACTTGGCACCTTTGGTTGAGGATTTGAAGAAGTTGTGGGAGGAAGACGTAGATGTGTTTGATGCATATAAGAAGGAGTCCTTCAAGTTGCGTGCCACGATCAACGACTTTCCTGCATACGAAAATTTGTCTGGGTACAGTGTGAAGGGGCATAAAGCATGTCCAATATGTGAAGCTGACACAAACTTCCATCAACTAAAGCATGGGAAAAAAAGGCCTACCTCGGTCACAGGAGGTTTCTTGATCAGTTCCACCCATATCGTAAGTTGAGAAAGCGTTTTAACGGCTTACTTTGGAGCATAGAACGGCTCCAAAGGCATTAACTTAGGAGAGGAAGTCTATAGTCGGGTGAAGCATATCAATGTCATATTGGGTAAGCAGTGAAGGATTGTAGGTGAGAAGAATATATGGAAGAAGAGATCAATTTTCTTTGATTTTACATATTGGCGTAGTCTTGATGTGAGACACGATCTTGATGTGATGCATGTGGAAAAAAATGTTTGCGATAGCCTTGTCAAGTACTCTTTTGCACATACCGGGGAGACTAAGGATGGAATTAGTGCGAGACTAGACCTGGTTGATATGGGAATAAGAGAACGGTTACATCCACGAGTAATGGAAGATGGTAAGAGGGCATACATGGAGCCAACAGCTCATACACTATCAAAAGCGGAGAAAAAAAGTTTGTGCGGGTGTCTATATGACATTAAGGTTCCACAAGGATATTTTTCTAATTTGACAAGGTGTGTTTCAATGGACGATTTGAAGTTAGTGGGAATGAAGTCCCATGATTATAATGTGTTGATGCAACAACTATTACCAGTAGCTATTAGGGGCATTATGAAAGATGAAGTGCGGACCACTATAACAAAATTGTGTATTTTCTTTAATTCTATATGTAACAAAGTCATTGACATTGAAAAGTTGGATGAATTGGAAAATGAGGGTTACATTATTTTGTCCCAACTAGAGATGCATTTTCCTCCCGCATTTTTTGATATAATGGTGCATCGATAGTGCACTTGGTAAGGGAGATAAGGCTTTGCGGTCCAGTTTACCTAAGGTGGATGTATCCTTTCAAGCGATACATGAAGATCTTAAAAGGGTATTCTAAAAATCCTTATCGACCAGAAGCCTCAATTGTTGAAAGATATGTAGTTGAAGAGGCTATGAAGTTCTGTAAAGATTATCTATCAGGGGCGACATTACAATCTCAGCATGATAAGGGGATAAGTGAGGGAACTCGAGGAATCAAACGAAGAATATGTTTCGTGAAGAGGTCTTGCAAGCACACTTGTACATCTTGAATAATACGGAAGAAGTTCAACCATACATTGACGAACACAGGAAGAGTTTGAAGAATATGAATCCAAGGAAGAATCACATGCAGATAGCTAATGAGCAAAAGAAGACATTCATAAAGTGGTTTGAGGAGAAGGTATTGCACGAGACCCGGTGTGTCGGCTACAATCGAGTGGTTAGCTTGGGGGCCTTCTTTTCGGGTCATCACTTGGAGATGTTATGATATAAACGGATATTCTTTCTACACAAAAGACCAAGATGACGAAGTTTAAGTGCAAAATAGTGGGGTGATGGTTGAAGCTGAATCCATGCACTTTTGAGTTCGAAAGACAAAAACCCGGTGTTAGCATCAATGGTCTATTATGGTGTTATTGAAGAAATATGGGAGATGAGCTACAACAAGTTCAAAGTTGCTTTATTTAAATGTAAGTGGGTTAGCAATAATCTTGTTGTAATAGATCTAAATTTGGATTTGTCTCAGTTGATCTTCAAAGAGTTGGTCATAGAGATGATCCATTCATTCTAGCAAGCCAGGCGAAACAAGTGTTTTATGTTACAGACCCTGCAAATAACAAAATGTCCATTGTACTTCAAAGTAAAAAAAGACGTATGGTGAAGAATCCTTGAACTGGACGATACACTCCCTTTCACAACAAATCCACCGACAACACGTGAAGTAGAATTGGTAGATGATGAAGAATATGCTCCAAGAAAGGATCATTCGAAGGAATATGGGAAACCATATAAAGTAAGATCTGAAGTTATGAAAAAGTCCTATGTTATTTTTGTACTTGGTTTAACATGTTAGTTCATTTTATTCATTTTTTATTATTTAATAATAACCCTATCTAACATTATTCATTTGTCTTTAATGAATAGGAATATGTCTAGCTACGACGAGTCATCGGGTGATGGTGGAAATGATTTACCGGTGGTGAGAAGGGGTAGAGGTAGCACACATATGGATGCGTTAATTGCACATCGTGGCGGTTAGAAAAAGAGGCTGCATGTGAAGTTCGATGCCAATATGAATCCAATTGGTCAAGAGGAAGACAATTTCATTAGCTACGTAGGCTATCTGGCTTGAAGCAAAGTTTGCATTGTATTCTCTTATTGGAAGTTGGTTCCTTCTAAAACGAAGGAGTTGATCTGGGCAAAACTTTTGGTATCTCACTTTTGATATCTTCTCGCATTTGTATCTTTAGTTTTATTACTTGATTTCTTTCATATCTTCTCTTTTACCTTGCAGCAAACGTATGATGTGCCTAACAATACAGCCATGTACAACCATTGGATGGGCGAGGTTCGTCTACGTTGGAAAGACTTTAAGAACAAGCTCACTAAAAAGTATATTCGAGGGGCAAAAAGGGACAAGCACCTATGTCAGGACTATGATTAGATTTCTCCAGAGGACTGGAGGGAGTTTGTGGCGTCACGCCAGAATCCTGAATTTCTTGTAAAATTTCTTTCATATCTTATCTTTTAGTTGAATCTATTTGACATCTTAGGCTCAGTTTTATTTGTTTTCGTGTCACGGGAAAAAAGTCGAGGCCAATAGAGAGAGGCAAGCGAGAAATAAGTATCCGCATTGCATGTCTAGAGGTGGCTATAAGAAGCTTGAACGGAAGCGATGGAAGAAGAGTTGCGAGAGAATGAAGGAAGCTGCCCAATCCGATCCTTCCACTTGTTATCCAGGCTTCGAGCATCCTCCTCGTCACAAAAAATGGATAGATGCGAGGAAGAAGGGTGACAAATACGTAAATGAAGATGTGGTGAAGTTGCCTTAAAGATTGTAAGTAGGTAAATTAGAAGTATTAAATATAGCCTCTGTTGTTTCATATTTTTTGAGTTTAGTTACTATTTAAGAAATATCCTATGATACAGGATGCACTTGAGCAGCAGAGTAGCCAAGGTTCATTCACGTCGGGTACATGGATGGACATTTTGTCCACGGCGATTGGGAAGCCAGATTACCTTGATGCTGTTCGAGGGAAGCCTAGGGGAGTTAGCGTCGCGGAATATTTTGGACGGCGTTCTAGTTGTTCGCATGACGATGACAACCCTAGTCCTCAGCTTGTAGCCAAAATTCGAGTGTCCCTTGTAGATGAGGTTATGACACAACTACGGGGTGAAATGAGGGTTATGATACAAGAGAAGGCAAATACGCAACCCACAGACCAGGAATCCTCGGCCTTCCCAAGCAGCAAAGAAAGTTTTCATGCTCTAGATGTACCTATATTGGCGAACCTTCTCATCACTCTCCAAATGTACTTATTGGCGAGTCTTCTCACACACCACAGGGGGGACAACCCTGCACTCTATATTTGGATGACCCACACCGGCGTATTATTGCCGATGGTCTTGTTTACCAAGAACAAACCACACACCACAATATGCAAATTCTACAAGACCAACGTAGAGTGACTCTGAAAAGTGTGCGAGAGGGGGAAGAAAAGACAGTCATCCCAATTGATGATGAGGAGGTTCCCATGCTAGACGCTGCCACCACATTGTTCATCCTTTGGCCGCATCATCTTATTGAGATAGGGACGACACCTCCAATGGTAGGAAATACATTACTGATTGATAATGAGTAGGGTTTAGGATTGATTTTCATTGCTAACCCACTCATAATCTGTTTATTATGTTTTCATAGCATGAACAAGCTGCGAGCATATTTCTATACTTAGCACAGCTGCGAGAGCTCTACAAGGACATCATCTTTATAGGCTTGCAGATGCCTCCGGGCATTGTCGGTGCAGACAAGACATATTCGATCAATGTTGACAAGAAATATTTGTGAGTTTATGCATATGGACTGTTTAGATATACGGTGGCTTCAACTTGCAATATTGTAAGTTTTTTTACCCTTTAATTATGTTAGTACTCTTTTTTTGTTTAATATATTTAACAACATTTATCATTTTATTTTGATCATAGTCTCTTCCACGACTTATGCAAAAAGGGAAACCGATTGGGTTCGTATGGATTCTTATGTCCTAGATCCACGGCTTCGGCTCGCAATATCTTAGCCAGGAGGGCCATTTATGTTGGTTTAAGAATGGACGACATAAAATCGTCTTGTTATCTAGCGCCAATACATGAAAGGTGTGTATTTTTTTTGTCTATATAAGATTTTTAAGAATAAAATGCTTTTTATCTTAGTTTAATATTAATATGTATATGTTGTAGTGGTCATTGGACCCTTGTGTTGTTTGTCCCGCCAAGAACACATGTTATTGGTTCGATTCCATAGGTGGCGTGCCAATCGATGATATCAAAAACATGTTTGTCGAGTAAGTAAATTTTTGTCTAAATCATCGATTTTTTTAAATGAATTGTTTTCATGTCTATTAATTTCCATTTTAATGATAGGGGTCTTAGGACATATAGGCAGATTCCGGAGCACGAGAGCAGGGTGGACCGAAGTGGTTTTATCCGAAGGTAAGTAGTTTCAATTCAAGTTTTTTCTGAGACACAGTAGCTTTCGTTTTAACAATTTCTTTTTGATTTATAGTGCCATCGACAACCAGGGAACATCGAGTGCGAATACTACGTTATCAGTTGGATGCAATCTATTGTTTCCACTGGACGTACTACTGGCTTTCAAAACGTATGTAATGCTCTGTGATCCTCAAATGATGATATTTTTTGTTGTGGTACTTCAGTTGTTAATTATTTCATTCACTTAATTGGTTTATCTTATACCTTGTTTTCCAATTTCCAATTATTTCATCCTCAAAGGATGACATCGATTCGAATCGAGACTTGTTGGCTAGATATCTTCTTGAACATGGCTCAATGTGAAACGGCAAGTCATTACTTGTTAGGGTGATTGTCAATGTGAATAGGCAAGTTATAGGGTTGATTAAAGTAGCTCAAACTCAATGTTGAAATTTAGAGAAAAAAAGGTTAAATGTTAATTTCATATATGTGTATAGAGTTGTCTTTGGGTTTGCTAGCAATGCATATTTATTAACTTGAGTTGAACTATATTTTGAGCAATATGTCTGGGCTTGTATTCAGTTTTGTAGCAAATTGGCTAAACATACAGCAAACATATTTTTTTGGCTAAAAAAAAAAACTAATATAAGGTGTCTTGAAAGCTAATTCAGTTTGTATGGGTTACTTGTCTTCTTGGTCGTGTGTTGCAAAACTTATTAAGCTGTGCTGATTTCGGTTTCTAGAATTTTATAATATGAAATTTGACATCTACTTGTTTAATTTCGTAAATTATTGGTGCTCTTGAATTTGCCACTTTAAGCGCTATGAATATTGGGAAATAGATCTTGTCATATGAGGTTTGATTTTGTCATTATGCCTACTGCATTTGATTTTCCAATAACCAAGACTTGAGAAGTTTGTTGAATCATACCATCATAAATGATTTGCTGAAAGTTTTATGTATGCTTCTTGCTTGTGTGGTACTGTGATTATTACTAGGTGGCTCTCTGCACTTTATTAGCATTAGAGAATTGCTAAATTCTATATCTTTGAAACCTTGAAATTCTATTGAGCTTTGTGTGCAAAAGTCATTTTTGCTATATATATTTGCCTCTTGTCGCATATCAGTGTTATTGCCAATTGAAGGGAATGAATGTTGATGCTACGTTTTGCAGTAAATTGGTCAAACATACAGCAAGCATACTTTTTTTAAAAAAAACTAATATAAGGCGTCCTGAAATCTATTTAGGATGTCTCATATGCATAATAGGCGACTGAATACAATTCGGGTCGCCTCTTATGATTAAATAGGCGACTGAATTGGATAGAGGTCGCCTATTATGATCAAATAAGCGAGGTCGAATTGGATAAGAGGCGCCTAAATAGTATGAATACCAGTCGCCTCATAAGAGGTGACCTAAAACGATATTTAGGTCAATTCGGGTCACCTCTTATGAGGCGACCTTAATTTTATTCAGATCGCCTATTATGAGGTGACCTGAATAAAATTCAGGTCGCTAAATATAACCAAAACAACTACGCTCTCCCAGACGTCCCTCAGAAAAGGGACGTTAATTGGGTCTTATTTAGGTCATTTTTTAGGTATTTTGTAGTAGTGTTTATTTGTGCGTTTGCAATAAATTTGATTTGATGATATGGTTATATATAATATAATAGTCTGTGATGCTTAACAATCACTAGCTTAATCCTCTTGAGTCTAGTAAACTAATCTAAGCTGGCTTTTTTGTTAAATTTTTAAACAGATGTCTAATTTAGCTGCCCAATGAGGTTGATCCTTCAGATCTTTTAAAAGAAAAAGAAAATAAAAAAGGGTGATCACGATTATAATTTAATTTGGCAAATTTGTTGTTAATTGTCTATCTAATTATGGCCTTTTTGCTCCTTCAAAAGCCAACTAAATTGTGCAATACACAAGTTATTTGAGTTGTAATATGCTCGACTAAAAAGGTGACCAGATAGATAAAAAAAATCATTACACACACACGTGCATATTGATGATTGTTCTAGTTTGCAAGTTGTTGAAACCTTTGTTCACAATATTCAATCTTCAAGTGTCCAGTGGTCTGGTCCAGTTTGGTCTAACCCGAGATCCCCTAGTCTAGTTTGGTCCAGTCCAAATAAGCAACATAATGAAATCGGACAGCCGGTGTTGGTCAAGGTTGACCAGGTTCCGGACCAAGGGACCAGACCACTTGGATTGGTCTAGGTCAATTTTTTTAAAAACTATTTTTGTATTTTAGGCCTTACTTTTTATTTTTAATTTAATGTTGTTGGAGTTTTTTATAATTTAATTGAAAGTACATATATGACTGGAAAAATATTTTCAACCAACCTATGTATTTAAAAGATTATATCACAAGTTTTAATAAATAAATGAGATTAAACATTTAACTTTATTATAAAATAAAATATTATAATTATGAAATTAATTAAATTTTTAATACATAAATCAATTTAATAGTATAACAAAAAATATTAAAATATTTGTTGACATTATTTTTTAAAATTTCAGATTAAGATATGTCCTAGCTATAATTGGGGCAACACTGTGATTTAACATTCAAGTAACAGTTGGGTGAATGGAAGTTGAATCTCAAAACAAAAAGGTAAGTTTGTGAAACATCTATTTTAATTTTAAGGGACCGTTTGGTATGACAGGAAGGAATGGAAAGTGGGTGGAGAGAAAATATTTTGGAGTCATATTTAAGAAAATTAGAGAAATAGGGATATAAAATTTTAATAAAGAGGAGATGTAAGATAAGCAAAAGTAAGAAAAATTAATTAAAAACTTTTAACCACACTTCTCTAATTTTTCTAAATCCAATTCATAAAAATTTCCCTCCCCACCCCTCCAAATTCCTCATACCAAACAATCCTTAAGGGACTTCTATATATAGGTTTTAAAATAAATGGAAGGTCTAATAATCTAGATAGAGGTAAGGTTAATGTATTTTACTAAAACAACTTTGTATATGTATTTATTGGATTAATTAAATTAGTTGGTTCATAAATTATATTTGATAACTAAATAAGGAAAAGCGTGCATGTGTGTGTGTTTATATATTCTCAGCGATTAATTGATTATGAACTGCAGAGAATAAATCAGGTGAAAGACAGCTTGGAGTGACCATGCTCATACTAGGATGAGTTAATTTGAATTGTATATGTGAACAGGAAAGATTTTTATGAGTGAACAAAATAATTAATTAGTAATTCTTGATATTCAGACAGCATCTATTCTCACAATTTGAGTTGGAGATATACATACAGACGACGGAGTATTTTGTAAATCGTTTAGTACGATTTCTAAGCATTTATGCTCAATAGCATTAACCATAGAATAGAGCCGGCTTGCTCAAATGAAATAAGTGTATTTTGAAGATTTGTGTGTGTTTGTGTGTTTTTTTTTTTTTTTTTTTTTTGGGGGGGGGGGGGGGGGATGCGAAAAACTAGATTAGATTCAGAAAGCCTTCTTTCTAGCATGTGATCCTTTGTGATTCATCAATTTTTTAACTGTATTTTATATAAATATGTATAAAATAAATAGACTAACAAAATAGTTGACATACATTGAGTGAAATGCGTTGATTCATTTTCTTATGTACTCTTTCTTCCAAAGGGTTTATATTTCACCCAAAAGTCAACTATATAAGCTTCATTTTAATATATTTATGACAAACAAATCAAGGACTAAAAATTTAGATTTTTTTTTTTTAAAAACTAAAAAGTTAAATTGAATCAAATATTTAACACTATTATCTTAATTTGTTTGTAGCTTTTGGTGGTGTAGGGACAATATGAGATTCGATCTATTAGTAAGATCAAGGAGTGACACACACACAGTGATGGTTTTTCTCTCTCTCTCTCTCTACGCACGCACATATATAGCCACTGATAGTCTTGTTTTTGTCACTACACAGTGAGATAACATATTATTAACGTGCAAACTCTTTGTCAATTAATTCTCATGGAAGATGTTTCCAAATATCATCAAAGTCTTCCAATATTGTGGCTCTACAATATTGGTTGATTGGGATGAAGTTTGAGAAGCTTATTATTATGGAGTTATTGAAGAGCTTACTTCTGACCGATAAAGAGGGGGAGGGGTGTTGTTAGTTATAGCCTTTTCTTTTAAGTTTCTGTTTGAAAGAAACTCCTTTTCTCAGTATATTGATTTTGGGAAAAAAATTGACCAAATGTATGATTTATTTGTGCGTTTGCAATAAATTTAGTTTGGTGATATGGTTATATACAATACTCTGTGATGCTTAACAATCACTAGCTTAATCTTTTTTATTTAATGTTGCTGGAGTTTTTTTTAAGCATTTATATTTTTTTTTTTGCTCGAAAAAGTCAATTTTATAAATAACAAAACAAAGTTACAATCACTAATAGCCGAAGCCAAGAAAAGCTCAAAAAAAAGCCTAACATATAACCTAACACACCCTTACCAATTACAGCCTACAAACAAAACCAGCAAATGAAAGAAAGAGAAATCCTATCAGCTATATCAGAATACATCAGCAAAATCAACCTATACCTTCCCTGTCGTGACCACTATACAAATCAGACCTGATTTCTCTGGGTATCACCGAGTCAAGGAACAGAAACTTACTTAGAGGAGATGGAACACAAGACAGCCAAGAAGGTTGATTCATCTATTCTTTTGCACCAGCTGCAAGACAATAATCAGCAGCTTTATTTCCCTGCCGCGAAACAAGGGTCAAGGACACATTAACCATGAACTCAAATGACCCAAATATTTCCAATAACAGATTGACACCTCCAGTCACTCCCAACAATAGACCTATTTACCACCAATCTATAAAGAGACTCACAGTCCGTTTCAAAAATCACCACTGAACCATGAAACTTTTCTCGGCAAGTCAAGGCCTCCTTAAAAGCCAAGCACTCGGCCATAAAACCAGATGACGTAGCTACCAGTTTCCCCAGCCCACCAACGAATTCACCCCTTTCATTTCTGCAAACCACTCCAACCCCTGACTTCATCGTATTTTCCTTGAAAGAGCCATCGAAATTAATCTTGATAGCACTAGGGGGAGGTCTCAACCAGCGCTGGCTCCTCTCCACAACCTCCACATAGATTTTCTTTTTCATAGCATCCCCTCTTACCTTGTATTTCCAGAATTCATCCACCTGGGAATTTACAAGACTAACCACCTCCTTAGCATTAGGTCTTTCCTCTCTAAAAACCCAATTACACCGCTTTTTCCAAATCCACCAGCACATTGTGGTGAACACAGATTTACCATATTCATCTAGACCAGACTTCCCATACAAGAGATCACACAGCCACTCCTCACACCTTTTCATAGACCACTTGCTAAATCTTAGCCCCAATGGACAACCAAACCAACAAAGCTTAGTCCAAGGACAAAGAAACAATAGATGTTCGATGGTCTCTCTATCAGACAAGCAAACAGGGCAGCAAGGATTACTAGAACATTTTCGCTTAAAAAGTGCATCTTTGGTTGCAATGGCCCCCACCCCTAATCTCCACAGGAAATATTGGATTTTAGGGGGAACCACAACAAGCCAGATATTTTTCCACAAGGAGTCAGGGACAGTAAAGGATGTACCTGGATCTTTGGTCTGCACCTCGCTCACGCCTCTACCATGTACCCTGACTTCACGATATAACAACCATCTTTGTTTGCCAACCAGATTAACTGATCCGACACTGCATTAGGGAAAATAGGAACTTTCAAAATTTTTCCTCTGATTCTGGACTGATATCTGCACTAATCAGGTTAAGGTTCCAGCCACTATTAGCTATGAGCTCTGCAACTTTACATCTGTCAGGAACAACAGCTGATCTTTCCTTCTACAATTGAAATCCCTGCAGACCTTGCACCCATGGGTCACCCCAGATTTGGATTGAAGTACCATCCTTTATTTTCCAGCATAACTCTTTCATTAGGAGATCTCTTCCTTCTAACAAACTAATCCAGCCCCACGACGCACGATGCCATTTCTTTGCTCTAAGGAAGTGCTCCTTGGGAAAGTAGATGCCTTTAAGAATTTTACACCAAGGATCATTATGTTGTTGCAGAATCCTCCAGGCAGTCTTGGCAAGCAAAGCTCTATTGAAAAGAGCAAATCTCTAAAGCCCATGCCTCCTTCATCTTTTCTCAAAGTCATCTTCTTCCAGCTCCGCCAGTGTATTGAGCCGGTTTCACCTGACTGTCCACACCAAAAATTAGATATCAGTCGGTCTAACTCCACACAAGACTTATTTGGGAATAAAAAACACGACATCGGATATGTAGGTATAGAGTTAGCCAGATTTATTGCTTTAGATGTCTAAAACCATGTGCAACACCTTGCAATTCATTTCATCATCTTTTAGAAAGAGAACTGCGTCATTCGCGAAGAAGCAATGTGATAGAGTAGGAGCTCCCCTAGCCAACTTTATCCCCTTTAGATCAGCCCTATCAATGTGAGTCTACAGCATCAATGAAAGTCAATAGAATATTTTGCTTCCAACCTTGCAATTTCAAAAAAATCATGCACCATACCACAAACCTCCTTGCTCATTGTTTGTCATACGCCTTGTTCATTGATCAAAGCAAAATTTATTATTGCCCGAGCCAAGATTATCTTGGATCATGCGGTCGCCGATAAATGCTCTCGTGCTTTAGTAAGAGACATTCCGGGCGGAAATGTTGCGCACCTTCCAGCTTTGTCTATCTTTGGAATCAAGACAAACTATACTGCCATCAAAAAAATCATGCACCGTACCACAATCTTGCCAAGGTGATTGATATAAAAAATCCCGGAGTGCTTTAGTAGCTCCAAGCTAAAACTATACTTCCTCAATCTCCTGGTTGTATAAGTTAGTATTGTCTTTAATCGAAACTACCTCTTTGACATACAATAATGCTTGTTCCATCGATCTGATCCCCCCAGAGCTAAAAAGCTCGTTATAAAAGTCGTTGAAGACCAGATTAATATCCTTTCTATCTTCCAGCCAGACCCCATTAGTATTCTTCAGTCTCAAAATTTTGTTTCGTTGCCTCCTTTGGATAACACTATTGTGGAAAAAAATGGTGTTTCGATCTCCACACCTTAGCAAAGAAATTCTAGAACGTTGCCACCAATATGTCTCCTCCCTCTCCCAAGCTTCCTCGATCTGATGCACCAAGTTTTCAGCTACCAGCAACTTCTCAGCATTAAAAGACCCCAAGTAGCAGTAATTTAACTATCTATGAAGGTGTTCAATTACTTTCTTAAAATTTGGAAAAGCTCTATGGCGCCATTCAATTAATTTCTTTCTACAAGCCTCCAATCTGTGAATCAGGTCCAGAACTCTATCACTGACAGACCCATCAACACTATTCCAGCCCGCTTCCACTATACGATTGAAGTCATCGTGTTGGGCCCTAGTTTGCCTCAAATTTGAACACTTTTGGTGCTTTCTCATCCCTGTAACAACAGTCCACCATTAAAGCATGATGATCTGAACCCACCGGATCCACATGAAAAACAATGGCATGATCAAAAGTGTTTATGAAGTCCACATTTCCTAGGGCACGATCCAATTGCTCTCGAACAATAGCCCCACTCCGTTCATTACACCAAGTAAACAACGAACCTTTAAACTCGAGGTCTAACAAGCCACAATCAGACAGCAAACTTTGGAAAATTAATATCTTCCACATAGATCTCGGATTTCCCCCCTCTTTTTTCATTTTGAGGAGGAGATCGTTGAAATCCCCAAATGCCAGCTAAGAGCCAACCACGTTTGACGCCAAACTTCTTAAAATATTCCACACAATTCTTCTATCACCCTCCTTGGGGGGTCCATAAACAAAGGAAATGTAATTAGGCAGCCCTAAACCATCAGAATCAACAACCACATAAATAATGTTCCTAGACTTGTAAAGCACAGTCAAGGAAATATTAGCACTCCACCAAACCGCCAAGCCCCCAGATAGGCCTCTTGGTTCCACATACAAGTCATGATTAAAACCACACTTCAATCTAAGACGCTTAATTCTTTCCGAACTGATTTTTGTTTCCATTAGGAAGATTAAAGAAGGATGATCTTTCTTCACCATGTCCTTCAAATTCTTCATTGTCAAGGGTCTTCCTAGGCCTTGACAGTTCCATGATAATAGTTTCATGGCGCTTGGGTGGCTGCTAGAGGCCAGCCACCAACACCTTCAGCAACACTCTTCTTCTTCCTACCTCTTTTCGCCTTGAACACAAAGGTTGTCCCCACCGTATTGGAGAGCACATGATCATCCATTTCCTCATTTAATTCAAGGTCCTCATCCATCAGGTTTTCCTTCTCACCACGTATCCTCCTCCTACTAGTGTTCCTTGCTTTATACTTAGCCTTCTTTAAACTATCAGCATAAGCAAGACACAACAGAAATAGGGTTGTCAACATGTATGGTGGCCATTCCCCTCTTCTTAACCACCGAGGATGCCAACTCTTCTTCTGCATTCCTTTTCAACCCGAGGCCATCCAACACGTTAATCACCTCATTCAAGACTTTACCATTCAAAGGAATAATGGCCAATTGATTTTCCTCCTGTACAGGCATAACAGGGGAAAAATCCACTTCTAAGCCTTGGCCTAGAGGAATAGATGAAGACCTTGAGGTAGCGTCAATGTCCTCCAATGGAGCCTTAGTAACCTCCCTTGATTTACTCAGATCTTCCATTCCCTTGCAGTAATCCGTCGTACTCTTGACTCCTTTTCCATCTCTACAGGGCACACCGTTGAGGCATTAATTTCCTCTTTGAGACCAGACTTCATCGAAAACTTACTTCCTAAATCATTAACAGGATCCTAACCCTGGCTCCAATTGCAAGGCTTATTCACTCTAATGGTAAATAAATCTTCCTCCGCAACCATTGGCTCTGTGCTTGGCTTCTGATCAAATCCTCTTTTCTCCCGACGCAAGACCTCCTCGTGTTTCAACTGCACATGCTTCGCCTCTATCCACTCTTTCTGTATAACTACTGTCACTTCCTCCCAGCTATGGCACACAATCGTGGATAACCAAGGACCGAATCGCGGCTCTGTATTATCTGTCGTTGACATCAATCTCTCCAACTTGCAAATCCGATTATCGTGCCCTACCTTACCACAGTGATAGCATAAGTTTGGGAGTTTTTTTATATCCATTCGAGATCCAGATTCTATTACCATCAGGTTTCGGCAACCAAAAACCAGAGGCTAAAGGTTTTCTTAGGTCAAGTATTACTCTAGCTCGCACGAAATTACGTAAGTACTTGCCATTATATTGAGGATCTTCCTGTAATACCCAAAAAAATTATTATTTAATTTAAATGCAATATTTTGTTAAATAAAGCCTATTTAAAGTAGGTGAATATGTGGTCTCGAATTTTGTGATATGTTTATTCTATTCTTTTCTTAGGATTAAGGTAGCCAATGACTTAATTTTGTTAGGCATCTTAAAATATCATAAAATACAAATAAATGTCATATTAACCTATGGTTCATGTAGAATCAAAAAGAGCAAGAAAGTGTCATACTTAGGCATCAATTTTCATAATTTGATAAGAGACTAAATTTTCTAATACTCTATAATTAATACCTAGTTCATGTTTAGTTCATAAATGGCCAGAAAGAATTACCAAAACTACTTATATCAAACAAAGAGAAAATTTGCCAACAATTAAGGGGCAATGGATTTGCAATAGTTAAGGAAATTGTATTAGATGTTCATTACTAATTAAATCTACTAATAAAAAATATTTATTGAGATAAGTGATGGAGGGCTAAGATTAAAGTGTATAAAGCTTGTCTATTAAAACACTAATAACCATGATTAATTAGTAAACCAATCAACCAATAAAAGATGTAATAAAAGGGAAATTAAGAACATGATTAAGGAGACAATTAAGATTAAGAAATCAGCCCAAAAGGAGTAACAATTTCAGCTAGCCTTGTTGAAGCAATGGGAGCCAAGTATCCTAAGATAATATCTCAAGTAATTAAGCCTAAAACTTCACAAAATTGGATTAACCAGTAAAAAGTATAATTAAAAGGAATCTAACCAATCATTAGGAAGCTAATTAAAGGTTAAGTAATATGCCCCAAAAGTCAAAGAAGGTGGCTGCACATGCTTTTATTTTAATTAGATGATTAAATCAATTAAATATTTAATTAAAGAAAGATTTAAAAAAAAAAACAACAACAACAACAACACACACACGTTATTGCTGATGGCATGTCGGCACACAAGCAATGGTTAGGATTTTGTTCTTTTGCTTTCGTTAAATAATTAATATGTGTTGCTAATAATAATAATAACAAGAAACAAAAACAAAACACCAACACACATTGAATTGGCTGATATAAAGGAGCATGTCGGCACACTAAAGTAGGGGATAGGATTTGGTTTCATAAAGTGTAAAATGATCCAATAGATAGGGTGAGTTTTTGGCAAATTAAATTGCCATTTGTGTCCTCAATTTTTTCCTATAAATAGACCCCCAACCTCTTCATAATTCTTCACCAATTCACAAAGGTATTAACCATATTTGAGAGAGTAAGGAAGAGTGTGAAGAGCTTCTTGAAGGAGTAGCAAGGTTCTTGGTAAGTTCTCTAGCTCTAGCTTTAAGTTCTTTAAGTTTTAGTTCTTAAATTCTTAGATAGAAGTAGCTTAGATCTTAAATATCCTAGAGTAGTTTTATATACATGTTTTTATGGTCAAAATTAGCTTTATTTCAAAAAATGATGAGGGAAGTTATTTAGCAAAAATTTTGGAAGAGAAACATCAAAGTAACGAAGTTACGGCAAAATTTCATCAGTTTTGAAAATTCTGGAATCGGTGATGAAAATGCCAAAATTTCATATTGAAAATATAGTCACAAAATTCTGAGAAAATTCATGGTTAAATTAGACATATAGAGAATTTTTAAATATACCAAGAACATGTTAAAATGAGCTCTGTACAGTGAGATAAAAATTCTCAAAGTTAGGCTATGAATTTCTGAAAAAATTCTGGGCAGAGGTTCAAAACTTAAAACCTGGGAGTGATTCGTGTAATCTGGGAAAAGGTGATTATTTTTACTTGAAAATAGACATTCTAAGGATTTCAAGGAATTTTACGGATCCTCATTTCGATTTTTCTAGAATTAATTATGATTTTTCAAAGTTAGACAAAAATCTGTCCAGGATTCTGGACCATCGTTTTTGAAGAATTAAAGGTGATAAATTGAGAGATAATCCTACCAAGGGTAAAAAGATCATTAGTGACTAGGATATCTTCTAAAATATTATTTGTAAAATAATAAATGCGATATTACCATTATAGGATAAACGTGATCACGGACCGAACGGCGGCGTACCGATATCGCCGACAAAGGTACGGGCGTCTTTATGTAACACTAACTCGATGTTCTTGTATACCTATATGTGATAGATGTGTTCATAGGCTGAGACTCTGGTTTAAAAAGTTATACACATACAGCTGTACACGGGTTATGATTTTGATAATACCGTTGAGTTTTCCTAGCGCTGAGGACACGGATGTACACCGTGGCACTGGTGGATAGTGCAGACTATAATAACGTTCATATGCGGTGGCTATGTTCAATTATTATCTTTCATATGTGAATATTGATGTTGTATTATGAATATCTGTCATACATAATTATTACATAAACACGAGGTTAACCATTACTTGAGGTTCAATGGGTATTGAACCTCGGCTCTTACCTTAAGCCGAGGATCCGGAGTGAACGGGATCGAAGACGGGGTAAAGCGGCGAGATATAGGAACATTTGGAGGAAGCCCTTTTATTTTGTACTTAATGATGACATTTGAAATTTTGTAACGCTGTTAAAAGCTAACACATACATTACAGTGGATATTTATCAGTTACTTTTCAATACCATTTACTTCCAATGCTCTACTCTGATCAAGTTACCATGAAAACGCTTTCGAGAAATGGGATGTTACACTTCCACCATAACCACCTCTTCTACATATCCTCCAATCATTACAGCATTCTCCAGGCAAAGAGCTTCTAGCGGGACATTATGTACCTGAATCCAGATAAGGCAACGGCTAAAGTCAAATTCCTCGTGTGACTTATACTTCGATCGCTCCATCAAATTCAACAAACTTCCATTAATTGACCATGGACGACCTCGAAGAATCGTATTATATTCTTCCACTTTCTCGAATTTGAATAAGAAGGCATTTCCCCCGATTTTGAGAACATCAAAGTTGGAATGGAGATTCCAAGCTTTTTGTAGAATTGATACAATCGCCACCCTCGTGTATGCCCTAGATGACAAGATTTTACCAATAAGTATCATCTCTGCATCGATTTCCTTCCAGATAATCGGCGCTGATATTTGAGAATCTTCCATGAGAATATACCAGCAACAAATCAAAGGAATTAACACCGATCAACCACACCACATGAACCCCCAACGACGACGCCGACTCCCACCGTACCTCCGAGGACCACCCACTCTCACGTTTGGCGGAGAGAACAGAGCTCCCACACGATGTGTGGGGAGAAAAATACTTGACAGGTTTCTTTTAAGCATTTATAATTAAGCTTTATTTTTTACGATGATTTTTATATGATTATATGTACTTTTATTATCTTAATTGTATTTATCATGTTTAAATCTTTTTTCCAACATAATTTTTTATTTTATTTATTGTTGTTTGATATTCTTTTATCGTTTTTTTATGTTTTGAATTAAGGTATTATTTTAAGACCTAATTTACTAATTTCAATATGTTAAGGTTATTAGTTAAGTTAGTTAACATAATGTCTTTTTTCCAAAACTCCCTAACATCTTCCTTAATTTGTTAATTACCTCTCTCACACCCCAAAAGAAGTGTTTGGATTAATTACATGCTAATAGAGTTTCCTTAAAAAAAAAAAAAAAAAAAAAAAATTTGAAAGAAAAAGAAAGCGAGAATTTCTTTCCAATTCAAAATAATTCTTTTCTTAATGAAGGAGACAAAACTGCTACACAAGGTGTATATATCTTATAGAATTTGTCCTCGAGCTTGGGACTGAATAGCGTCTTGGATCGATGGGCCAAAAATTATTAAATAAGCCAGCAAGAAGTACCAAGCCATTTATTTATTTTATGAGAGTTACACAGAAAAAAAATTTATAAAAAATAAGTTTTTTAGAAAGGACAAAACTTAAGTCAAATTTATTAGGTCCATTTAGTACAGGTAGCCAATAACATTAAGACAATTATGGTTGAAAATAATTTAATGCATCAGAACTTAACCCTTTTTAAGCACCATTGAAAACTGAATGGTTGAAATGTACGTAACGCCCCTAATTTTTATGTCTATTATGATGTTCAATTATGTTCCTACATATCTTACTAATCTAATTAGTATGTATTTATTAGAGTCTTGGCGTTGACTAGATTTGGGAATTAGGACCGGCCTTTGAAGGGCCAAGGCCTATCGGGGCTAGCCCCACGGGGCCCTAGGTAAGAAAAAGATCTATTTTTCAAAGCTCGGCTCGAGAGCACTAAGGCGGAAGCCGCCCTACGGGGCCCAAAAGTTACTATTCCAAATTCTAATTATTTTTCCTTTGTTTTTTTCAAAGAAATATAATTAGTAAATTAGAACAATTAAAGTTCTAATTTATTAAATAAATGTTATCAACATTAATATGCAAACAACACGAATCATCCAACAAATAAACACATTCACTAATTCATAATCAAAAGGAAACTATTGTCCGCAAATAACTCACATAAAACACAAGAAGCATACCTATGTTTTCAATTTAAACTATTATATAATATTTCTATAGCAAGATTGACTTTATGACTTGTGATGAGAACGTTGCCAATATAAGGAGCAAGTTGACTTTCACTTTCAATGAATATTCGAATGTGGAGACATCTCTTACAACTCCTTATCAAATGAAAAAAACTTAATAGGGCCTAACGGGCCCACCCGACGCCCTATAGGGTCAGCCCTTTGAAGCCCGAGGCCCTGCAAGGAAATTTCATTTAACTCTTCTAATTTTCAAGCCCGTCCTTGAAGAGTCAGGGCTTAAAAGAGCGGCTTCAGCTGACCGGGTCGGCCCAATTTCCCGACTCTAGCGTTAAAAGATCAGAGTAATTCACAACAGAGAGCATGCATAACATTTGGACGATGAGTAACTGATAACATATCTCAGACATATGTTGATTAATTTAATTCATGGAGGAATATTCATGTGATATGATTTAAAATTTGGAAATAGTCATGGTTAATCCCGTTGGAGAATGTTAATTATACAGTCATCTCAATAGTTAGTCACTTAGCCAGTAAATGTACAATCCCAAAATAAGAGTGAAAGATGAATTATGGCCTAAAAAGGGGGTGAATTGGGTGATTTAAAAACTTTTGCGAAATACCCTGAAACACACTCCATTAAATGAGAGCAAAACAAAGAGATAGAGAGAGAGATTGAACATAGGGGATTTAGGGCCCATTTGGATGGGCTTTTATGAAAAAAAACCACTTTGTTAATGCAAAAAAAAAAAAAAAAAAAAAAAAAAAAAGCCTTTTTAATTAATTTATGTGTTTAGATGATATTTTTTCGAAAAGTAAAAGTCATAAAAAAAGCTAAAGTCTTTGCTTTTTTTAAAGCTCCAATTTGGAGCTTAAAAAAATAAGCACTTAAAAAAAAGCACTTTTTTTAAAAGCCCATCCAAATGGGCCCTTATATTGGTTTGGCCTAAAACCTTGACCTACGTCCAGTCCCCAGACACTCCAGGACTTTCACTGTCTCAAGACTTGATTACACACTCTGTAACTCTCGAGTAATCCAGAAAGAGACAGATGAACTCGAGTTAGACTTTTATAGCTTGAGTTGAGAATAAGATTGGAAATGAACAATAAAGTCTCTGAAAGACATTGACTCGAGTCACGAAACTTAGCTTGAGTTGAGCTACACTTGAGTCATATATCACGAGACTTGAGTTCTTCTTCTTTGAAACGTTAACTTTGAAAGAGCATAGAACATATCTCAGTGAAACTCAAATCCGAGTCACAGATTGTAGCTCAAGTTTAGCAAGAAACTCGAGTCACATAATTCTAGCTCGAGTCTCAATCCGTTTTCAAAAAATTTATTGAGAGAAGCTTTTGTAAAAGGTTTGAAAACACTCCTAAGTCGAGTCATTAAGTGATGGCTTGAGTTAAAAGGATTTATTTGAATATAACGTTCAAATCTAGGGCTCGACTCACTGATCACTAACTCAAGTGATTTAACCTTGTATTTTGAAAATACTTTAGGTTTGGAAGGCTTGACTGGAGTCACCTAGTATAGGCTCGAGTTCACATCATAACCTTAATCGGCAATGTGTAACCCTGAGTCTAGAAATCATTCAGGCTCAAGTCACTTAAGGCTTGACTCAAGTTTGACATCCCAAACTCGGGTCAATCTGACAGCAAGTATGATAGACTGATATTATCCAAGTTTGAACAAGTGAAAATCATTTTGGCTTGAATCATAAACCTCATTTTGTTTACAATAGTCAATTATCATCAAAACATATAGAGAACTAATAAAGAGAATATAACAATTCACATAAATTAATCCTCTCTTTTGGGATCTTCATCAGCTACCCCAGCTGCACCGCCTTACTTCCCAATCCGAACATTTTCCTGAATCTTTAAGCATAACTGAGATTCAATGATCGGTTAAATCTCATATTCAAAGTGCAAATCATACATGACAAATATTTCATATATTGTGAAATAAAAGAAAGCATTCAGCAAACACACCGCAACCAGACTACATAGCACATAGCACATAGCACATGTATCATTATCAGTGAAAGAACACCCAAGTGCTACGTGTCCCAGACACGAATCCTCAATGCTAAGAAAACGAGCATGCAACATTATCATTTAAAAACAATAATCCATGCTAACTGAATAAAACACACCGACTCGGGCATACAAACCTGGCCAAGAATCTATAAGACATGAACATACAAGTCATATATAAAAACACAAGGAATCGAGATTAAGTTACCAACCTTAACTTCGTGTATTTAATATTAATTCCTGGCCCTTAAGACTCGGACTTCCTTTAATATCTTAAAGTAAGACCATTATAAATATTAATTTCATATTTATTTTTTAAGGTATTATATTAAATACCATCACTTAAAATATTAAAATGGTTTTCCATGTCCCTTAAGTCACTCTTTAGTTCATATAGGCTAGTTCTTACATCAGCGACGACTTTTAATGTCACCACTAAAAATCTAACTTTCATAGTCGCCACCAAATGTGGTCGCTAAAAGTCAAATTTTTTGTACTGTAAGATTTGTCCTTCATTTCTCTATGTGCATGAATTCTCAGACATTCTATCATATTGTAAACGATAAAGCTCAAATTCAGCATTCAAAACAATAGGGAAAACATGGCATAAATACTACTCATCGGTCATGAACAAGTTTTCTCTCACACCAGGCCTCCAAATGATGATTCCACCATTGAAAAGGATGAACCATATGTCTTGAACCTATTGACAAAATTGTAGCTCGATCCAAAGGTTAAAGAATGAGAAAATGCCGATTTACCAATACTGGCCTATGAACTTGGGTTTTTTTGCTTTCTCTCTTCTTTTCTCTCATATTACTGTATCATTAGACCTCCTTGGCCTACCTGGCCTCATTGGCCTGTCCAACCTACCTGGCATCACCGACCTCTCCAAGGCTTTCTGACCCTAACAACCTAATATGCCCCCTCTCTATTTAAATAAGTGAGACACAAAACTCAAACTAGAAAGCTTCGAGAGAATATTCTTTCCCACAAAGAACCAACAAGAAAATTTTCTTTTCTTTTGTTTTTTCATTCTCTCACTCTTTTCCTTCTTTCCTATTTTTTCCTTTCCTCTCCTTTCTTTTTTTTTTTTTCCTTTCATAAAATAAGAAGGGATAGATGAACAATTAGTGGAAAAGTGGTAGTGACATTGGTACTGACCAAAATTAGTAGTACAATATCCTATCCCAAATAAGAAATACATAAAATTGAACAATTCAAACAAAGGTTTTTCTCCACAAAGGAAGGGAGCCCAAAACCCAATAGGTATCAACACAAGACAGCGAAGAGGATTGGCATTGGGTGAATTGCTTGAACCTGAAGAGAACGAATGGAATCATAGGTTATGCTGCATATAGTTTATGGTAGGGGGGCGAGTTGGTGGAGTCCGAAGTTGTTTCTATCTTAGAGCTACAAATATCAAAGTTGATGTGAAACCCAAGGTTTGTGTTTATTTAGCTCTTTTTTTTTTTTTAATTAATCCACAGGTATCCGACTCTCCTAGTAGTCGACTAATCCAGTTCACAAGAATGTAGGCCCACAATGGGGGAATATCACTACCACAAAGCAATTATCGCTGCTACATATCCAGGGCTCAAACACGAGACTATTGATTAAGCTGAAACAATCCACAACAAGTTGATCCAAGCACTTGGTGGTGTGTAGTTAGTTTTCTAATTGATTATTTCCTTCCTACCAAATATATTTTAGCTTCCTTCTGGATTGTAGAACCTACAGGAAGCTGCATTGATTCATGATTCGATTAAATCAATTGAAGAGGATGAGACAGTTTTGCGAATCTGGAGATTAATGAAAGAAGCAATTTTGACAAGAGGTTTATTGTAGGACTCTCAGATTTTAACAGGGGTTAACTGCTTATGCAGTAAATTAATCCAGTTGCTTGATGTTCTAGGCTACCTGTACCTAATGGACTTAATCAACTTGATCTAAGTTTTGTGATTTAAGAAATCCTTCATTGCTCCTTGCACATCCCATTTAGAAATATCTCATTTGGAGAAATAAGTAGATGATATTGATGGTAATTGGTTTGTAATTGAGATTGATGGTGATTGTGATTGAATTTTGAAAAATGATTGTCATTAATAGTGATTGTTGAGGTTTGGGAAAATCTTTCGTTAATAAATGGCAACAATAGCAAATTTCAAAATAATACATGTCACTAATGCTGATTGACATCCGGATATAGGGTTGGTGTTGAGCAAGGAGAAAACGTAAAAGGGGGAATAAAAATAAAAGTAAAAGTCTTTCCCATTTATGATGATTAGCTCTCTAAAGTAGGAAATTGATTTTCAGTCATTATGGAGAAGAAAAAGTATAAATTATAAATTATAAAAATCTCTTATTTACATTGATTGGATTCAAGTTAGGAAAATTAATAAAGGAAAATTAATTAAAAAGGAAATTAATCAACATAAAATTAGCAAATAAATTAAACATGAGCCAATAAAAAATAATGTGAGGTGAAAATATCTTGCAATTTCACACGCATCCTTAATTGGAAAATCAAAAAGAGAAAGATTCCTTTTGTGTCTCGAAAGGAAAAACGACCTATTTACCCAAAAATAAGAAAAGGAAACGAATCAAAGTAATTAATTAAGATTTGCAGAAAGATATGAATTTGTAATTAAAACAAAGGAGGATCTTTCACATTCAATGGTTCAGATCTCACACGTTGGCCTATATAAACCCAACTATGGGTACTGATATAGGCAATATATAACCATAGACATTGTCTATGCCTTATAATTCCATACTTATTATAGTAGTGGAGCTTGCTGAACTCCAATATTTGAGAGGAGGTGAGGGGTGGACTTGACTGCTTGTTCATGGATACCTATGGCCTTCGCAAATCAAATGAAAGCTTAAATATATGCGTAGCTCAAGGGTCTACATGAACTTGGAGATAGGGTCACCTTGATCCTTTTTTATATTGGAGTGAAGCAAGCTCCACAATCATATTTTATCCCAATTAAAAGGTTTCGTCATGTATGCAATAAGGGTGCCCATGGAGGTTAAGTCAACTCCTCGCAATATGGCGAGCCAAAGTTTGAATCCTTGCAGAAAGATCAAAGATATATATGTTCAAATTTAGTGTCCACTGAGGTGATAGTGCCTCAAATGGGCTTCCAAAAGAAGAATACATTTATTTATCAAAACAATCATCTGTAATAAGTTTTGAGATAATGGATATATATGACCTAATATTGTTTGGTAATGAAGACTCAAGTCATATGTATATCTTTTCTAAGACATATATGAGACAGAGTTTCATTGGGGAAAAAAAGAAATTTGTTAAGAATTTTTTTTTTGAAAAAAATTAATATAATGTAAATTTTAATTCACCCCCTCCCAATTTTTTTTTTTAATAACAATTTTCCCCTCTCTCTCTCTTTTTTTTTTTTTTTTTACATTTGCAGGTCAGCCTTTTATATCTTTGGGGCTTATAATTCAATGTTTGTCCCATGTGGTATGTTGTCATTTTTTTTTAATATTCCAATCTAATTGCCTAAAATTTTTAGATTATCAATTAAATTTACTTTTGTGGTGTATTATTTACTATGCTTTTACCCATTCTACACCACTTGTGGATAAAGTTAATTGAATTTTCATTCTAAACCTCAACCTCAACCTCCGAAGTAGAAGTATATGCTGTAAATTTAACTGATCTGCATTGCCAGTAGATGATGTTGCTGAATCGTAGTTTTCCAGTTTCTTTAGATGTTGCTTTGAATCGAGTGAAGTACAACAATACCATTATAGAGTAGTTTTCCAGTTTCTTTAGATGTTGATGATAATAAGGCAATTATAATGAAATTTAAAAAAAAAAAAAAAAAAAAAAAAAAAAGGCCAAGAAGGATGACATTGTAATTATTTTTATTGTAATATACTTTTGCTATTACAATATATGTATTTGAACTTATTGATTGTCCACCTTTCATTATAATTTATGTAGCTGCATTTCTAACAGCACTTAGCCTTGCTTTTCTAAATAACAAGTTTGTAAAATCAATGCCACTCTTATTACATCATCAGTATTCACTTAATTTAAAACTTTCCTTATAAAAAACCCAAATTCCCCCACTAATTATGTAGACATGAACAAAAAATCCTAGCTCCACCACGGGTGCCCACTCTTCATTAATTTCCTCGATCTGCCACGGCATCCAAATATAGGGAGTAATACTGTAATGTTAGTTCTTTGATTTTATCTTCTCCCTATTTTTTCTCTTCCCAACTTCTATTATAAATCTGAATATTTTAAAAATGTTATATAATCATAAAATAAAAATTTTTAATTAGTTGATGAGTATAGATTTGGCCCCCCAAATTTTTGTTCCAAGCTCCACCCCTCACCTTAAGTATGGGTCCGCAATATTTTAGGTTCGATCGTCTATATTCCGTATGGCTAATTCTTGTTAATTAGTTAGTTGGATGGTATGCTGGACCATGATCTTTCATAATATATGTTTGTGAACTTGCTGATGATTAATTATACAATTATTGTTTACATTCTTTTATAGCAGGAGACCGGTTCGTCTGTATGTATATGAATACTTACAATATTGCCTTGATCTGTACGCCCTATTGGCTATATAAGTGGGATTTAGATTAGGATTGTGTAATACCAACTTTTCAGGATTGGTATTGAGAAATCGGATTGTCTAATGAACATTTGAAGACTAAATTGGATTTAGTTTTGATCTTCTGTTGAGGTCCGATCCAACCAAATCATGACTGTTGTGTAATGCCTAGCTTTTTTCTCTTCAGTTCTTCATTTGAAGCGTCGACATTGGCTAAGACTTTAGCATCACGAATGAAAGAAGACAGGGGCAATTTTGTCTTTTCGTTTTTAAATCTTAATTATGTAATATTAATAAAATGTTTTTCAGCTGCTTTTCTGGTTGAAACCTTTTCAGCTTCGTTCCTTATTTATAAAATATAGTGTAAAATACTCTAGTTACCATCTTATTTTGCCTTAACTACACAAACAAATCTCTCATCTATTTTGGAAACATACATTTAACTCAAAACCGTTAATTCTATTGAGAATATTCTAAAAAAATATTTTTAATTAAAATTTATATAAAAAATAAAATTCATTTCCTAATTTAACCTAAATACTAAACCTTAAATTTTATTGACCGTTTGTAAATATCACAAACTTTTGAAAATTCGAGTAAGTTTTTTTAAATGTTTGTGGAAAAAATATGATATTATGAATTACTTGACTTATACAATCTCTAAAACCTATATAGTTTCTTATCTTTCATGAAAAAAATTATGTATGTGTGTGTACGCACACAAAGATATATATATATACACACACACGCATACATACATACGTATATACATATATATACATATATTTTAAGTCATTTAAGAAACTATAAATAAATTTTAAAAAATAAGATGTTAAGTTAAAATCATATATTTTATAATCTAAAAATAATAAATTTTTAACATATTAGAGAGTTAAAAAAATATGTTAGAATAAACTTTTGGCGGGATAAGTTTTTTTTTTCGCTCATATAAAATGTGTGCGTGAATAATTCTAAAATTAAATTGGGGCATTTTGGTCAAACAAAATTTAAAGGCAAACATAACATTCAGCTAATAGTTTGGGTGGATGAAAATAAAAAATATAAATGTAAATGAGATTTTTGTAGAATAGAAAACAAAGCAGCTAAAAATACCAGAAAAAATGTCCCTGATCATGAATAAGTTTTCTATCACACCAGGCCTCCAAATGACAATTCCACCTTTGAAAAGGATGAACCATATGTTTTGAACTTGCTGATAAAATTGTAGTTCTATCCAAAGGTTAACGAATGAGAAAATGCCGATTTACCAATACTGACTTGTGAACCTCGGTTTTTCGCTTTCTCTCTTCTTTTCTCTTATGTGGCTGTATAATTAGACCTCTCTAGCCTACCTGGCATCACCACCCTCTCCAGGGCTCTCTGACCCCAAAACCTAATATACCCCCACTCTACTTAAATATGTGAGACACAAACCTCAAACTAGAAACTTTGAGAAAATATTCTTTCACACAAAGAACCATCAAGAAACTTTTCTTTTCTTTTTATTTTTTTCATTCTCTCACTCTTTTCCTTCTTTCCTATTTTTTTCCTTTCCATTCATTTCTTTTTTTTTTCTCTCTCATAAAATAAGAAATACATAAAATTGAACAATTCAAACAAGGGAGCCCAAAACCCAATAGGTATCAACACATTGGACGACGAAGAGGATTGGCATTGGGTGAATTGCTCGAACCTGAAGAGAACGAATGGAATCAAAGTTTATGCTAATGATATAGGAAAGAGAATGGCAGAGGGGTGAGTTGGTGGAGTCCGAACTTGTTTCTGTCTCAAAGCTACAAATATCAAAGTCGATGTGAAATCCAAGGTTTGTGTTTATTTTTTTTTTTTTTTAAAATTAATCCACAGATATCCAGCTCTCCTAGCAGCCCACTAATCAGATTCACAATAATGTAGGCCCATAGGGGGGGGGGGGGGCAATATCATTGCGACAAAGTAATTATCATTGCTACATACCCAGGGCTCGAACACAAGACTATTGGTTAAGCTGAAACAATCCACAACAAGTTGATCCAAGCAATTGGTGGTGTGTAGTTAGTTTTCTAATTGATTATTTCCTTCCTACCAAATGGCAATAATTTTAGCTTCCTTTCTGGCTTCTAGAACCTACACGGAAGCTGCACTGATGCATGATTCGATTAAATCAATTGAAGAGGATGAGCCAGTTTTGCGAATCTGGAGATTAATGAAAGAAGCAATTTTGACAAGAGGTTTATTGTAGGACTCTCAGATTTTAACATGGGTTAAGTGCTTATGCAATAAATTAATCCAGTTGGCTTAATGTTCTAGGCACCTGTACGGCTGTACCTAATGGACTTACTCAACTTGATCTAAGTTTTGTGATTTAAAAAATCCTTCATTGATCCTTGCACATCCAATTTAGAAATATCTCATTTGGAGAAATAAGTAGATGATATTGATGAAAATTGGTTTGTAATTGAGATTGATGGTGAATGGATTGTAATTGAATTTTGAAAAATGATTGTCATTAATAGTGATTGTTGAGGTTTGGGAAAATCTTTCGTTAATAAATGGCAACAATAGCAAATTTCAAAGTAATACATGTGATTAATGCTGATTGACATCCGGATATAGGTTGGTGTTGAGCAAGGAGAAAACGTAAAAGTGGAAAATAAAAATAAAAGTAAAAGCAAGTCTTTCCCATTTATGATAATTAGCTCTAAAGTTAGGAAATTGATTTTCAGTCATTATGGAGAAAAAATAAAAAATAAAAAATATAAATTATAAAAATATCTTATTTACATCAATTGGATTCAAGTTAGGAAATTTAATCAAGGAAAATAATCAACTTAAAATTAGCAAATAAATTAAACATGAGTCAATAAAAAATGATGTGAGGGGAAAATATTTTGCAATACACGCTTCCTTAATTGGAAAATAAAAAAGAAAAAGATTCCTTTTGTGTCTGAAAAAGAAAAACGATCCTATTTACCCAAAAATAAGAAAAGGAAACGAATCAAAGTAATTAATTAAGATTGGCAGAAAGATGTGAATTTGAAATTTTTTAATAAAAAAAAAAAAAGAAAAAAAGTGGAGGATCTTTCACATTCAATGGTTCAAATCTCACACGTTGGCCTATATAAACCCAACTATGGGTATTGATTTAGACAATATATAACCATAGACATTGTCTGTGTCTTATAATTCCATAGTTGTTATAGTAGTGGAGCTTCCTGAACTCCAATATCTGAGAGGAGGTGAGGGGTAGACTTGACTGCTTGTTCATGGATACCTATGGCCTTCGCAAATCAAATGAAAGCTTAAATATGCGTAGCTCAAGGGTCTACATGAACTTGGAGATAGGTCACCTTGATCCTTTTTTATATTGGAGTGAAGAAAGCTCCACAATCATATTTTATCCCAATTAAAAGGTTTAATTATCTATGCAATAAGGGTGCCAATGGAGGTTAAGTCTAGTGAAAGGGATTAGCTTCTCACAACATGGTGAGTCAAAGTTTGAATCCCTACAGAAAGAGGTGTTCAAATTTAGTGTCCCCTGCTAGGTGATAGTGCCTCAAACAGGCTTCCAAAAGAAAAATACATGTATTTATCAAAGCAATCATCTGTAATAAGTTTTGAGATAATGGATGTGTATATATATATATATATATATGACCGAATATTGTGTGGTAATGAAGACTCAAGTCGTTTGTATATCTTTTCTAAGACATATATGACCTTAAGTATGGGTCCACAATATTTTTAGGTTCGATAGTTTATATTCCGTCTGGCTAATTCTTGTTAATTAGTTAGTTGGGTGGTGTGCTGGATCATGATCTTTCATAATATATGTTTGTGGACTTGCTGATGATTAATTATACAATTATTGTTTACATTCTTTTATAGCAGGAGACCAGTTCGTCTGTATGTATATGAATACTTACATTATTGCCTTGATCTATACGCCCTATTGGCTATGTGGGATTTAGATTAGGATTGTGCAGTACCAACTTTTCACGTTTGGTATTAAGAAATCGGATTGGGTAATGAATATTTTAAGACTAAATTGGATTTAGTTTTGATCTTCTGGTGGGTCCGATCCAAGAAAATCATGACTGTTATTTCATGCCTAACTTTTCTCTTCAGCGCTTCATTTGAAGCGCCGACATTGGCTAAGACTTTAGCATCACGAATGAAAGAAGACAAGGGAAATTGTGTCTTTTCGTTTTTAAATCTTATTTGTGTAATATTAATAAAATGTTTTTCAGCTGTTTTTTTTTTTTTTTGGTCGAAAGCTTTTCAGCTTCGTTCCTTATTTATAAATATAGTGTAAAATACTCTAGTCACCATCTTATTTTCCCTTAATTACACAAATCTCTCATCTATTTTGAAAGCATACATTTAAGTCCAAACCCTTATTTTGCCTACCCCTTTCGATACCATTAAATTATAATCTCATCCAACGACGGAGATTTGAGTGATCAAAAAAACCTTTTTACTCTTCCTCTCTTCCGCCACCTCCCACCCGCTCCCCCCCCCCTCCACTGGAACCCTAGATTACAATTTTCCATTTACAGTTCAATATACCTAATCTCTGAGTTGGAACCCTAGATTCTCTTCTTCTCTCTTCAATGATCTTGTGAAGGTGAATTTCCTACAATTTTGAGCTTAATGTTGCTTACAAATCTGTCATACTACTTCTGTAGATCTATGGTTGATGGGTTTATGATTTCGGAAGCGAGATTTTTTCTTTACTTGTTTCAGTGCTTCTATATGGATTGTATAATTTCTTTAATTCATTTTTCTGGTGCCGATCTTGTGCAGGCAAACAGTTTCATGGAAGGTGTGTCACACAAGGTCAGGCGATAGATTGAAAAGAGGCAATAGAGACGGCTCAGGAAGATAATAATAGTTTATTATATTATCGGTTTAGCCTATTTTTAATCTGTTCCTCCACAGCGGTGAAGGTTTGTGGGGTTTGAAAGCATTTCGTTTAATATTTTTCCCGGGTAAAGGATGGGTTCAAACGGATGATTTGGTTCATTTTGAAACTAGGAATTCAAAAGCTATAATTTGAGCCAATGAAAGTATTTGTCTTACTTATTTCAATTTTAAATGTAAATTAGATGGATGATCTACTCTCATGATCATAAAAAATCATCTCTTATCTTCTCCTTTTTTAAAATTTTAATTTTAATCAAATATTAAATATTTACGATTCAATTTTACCCAGATGGATGATACAGTGACCAATTTTACATAACTTAGAGATATTGATGATGATCCAACAGATTACATTGACTTTAGCAATGAGATTGAGTATGTCTTTTGCGACCTTGCTACAAGGATGGAAATGATGTGCTAAGTAAAGGAGTTGGCTATGGTCCACTTCTCTTACCATCCACTTCCCATCCTCTTCCTCATCTCGGCCATTGGATTAAAATGCGAACGGTTGATTTAATGTTTTATAAAAATATTATTTTTATATTAATAAAATATTAAATTATTAAAAAAATATAAAAATAATATTTTTACAAAACATTAAATCTGAACGGTTAAGATTTCAATCCTACGGTGAAGATGAGGAAGAGGATGGGAAGTGGATGGCAAGAGAAGTGAACCGTAGCCAACCCCCTAAGTAAAGACAGAGAAATGTGTCTTCTTAATAGAGATGGATTGGTTCACAACCTTCATCTAAGCTCTAAATGTCAAAGACTTATTGAGCTTGCACATAGGTCAGATGAAGCATTTAAATTTATTGAAATGTTTCCAACATATAGAGAGAGTACACAAAATGGGGATATTGACATTTAGAACTTGAATTCTCAATTCGAAGAGTCTTCTATGATGAACTTGAAAGATCCCAACATTTCCCAGACGAAAGGCTGAAAAAGGATCCGTAGCGGAATTGAAGAAGCATCAAAGCAAACCAATATTTGCGGAAATTGCAAAAAACAAGGACATAATAAGTTCACCTGCAAAGAAATAAATATGCATTTATTATATATTTCTTTTTTTTTTTGTGTTGATTAAGTTCTTTATTTATAAAATTTGTGTTGCGGTTTCTATTATTTATCAAGTACTTTCAAATGGTTCTTGTCATTTCCTGTTGTTTTGAATTCTTGTCACGAAGATTTGTTAGTGCCAAGAGACTGTGGTTGAAGATTACGTGCTTTTCATATGATTTTTTTTTTTTTTGAAAGAATACAATTATTGAAAGAAAATAATCAATTTTATTGATATGGCAATTGCTCTATTACAAGCCTGTAAGCTTGGGATTATTACAATGAGATATATACATTGAACTAAAGGAAAATTTACAAGTGATTCCTGTAACCAAAAGCTTCACCATCCTAATCTTGCTTCCTAGAACAAGCTCCCCCCATTGGAAAAATATCTTGCAATCAATATATGTCATAAAAATTGCAGGAGAACACTAGTGTAATCCATTCAATAACCAAACATGAATATATGCACTCTACTTCACCCTGTAAAAATACTAAAAGGGAAGAGCGCTGCTGAATAAGTAGTCAGCAGACTTGATCAACATGAATTGACATCTTTAAGACAATTCTAAAAAACATTAAAATTATGAGCAGCATGAACATTTATATTTGCAACATTAACACCATTTACTAAAGCCCAGAGAACATAAAACTGCTAAATCAGTTTAAGAATATGAGCATCGATGCATAAAATCACATTTAACATCACAATTTTAAGTAACCTTTCCAAAGCATATTCATAGTAAAATATAACTAACAGCTCACCGTGTTACACCCCTACCGGCCTCGCCTTTTCGGGTGGCGGGTTAGAGGGATTCCTTTTACTTGTTACCTTTCCTTCATTATTGGGTCCATTTAACTTATGTCAGAGTGAGTGAGCATTTAACCGTTTGGACAAAATAGCGTAAAAGTAAAATAACGAAATTCCTCTAAAAGGGTTAAGGGTGCAGTTATCCAAAATAAATACCAAAATAATACAGTCATCCCGAATATATGTACAAAACATAATAGGGCATTCCCTTTTGTTCAATATGCACCGATAAGCCCTTACCTTTCCAACAAAGTTCTTCACTGCAGGCAGGTACCCCTGTATCGATAGAAAAAACTGGAGTCCAATAATGGCCCTAGAGTAACCATCAATACTCATGCACTAAATGTGTAAGGCATATGCATGCGACCATGTCATATATGTAAACACGGATAATATGCCAAATATACCACATATGCAAACAGAAACATATACAACAACACGTCTTCGAACCGTTGGGCCGCCTTACCAAGATAGGCCCCGAAATTACCAGAATCACAAGCCCGACTCCGTTGAGCCGCCATATATATAGGCAAACCTCGGCAGGCATCCTCAGTGCTAGGAACACAATCAATAACATCCTCTGTATGCATATTTGGTAAACACATACAAAAATACATATGGCAAGCAACACATACAACAAAACACATAAAAGTGTTTGAGTAAAGTGGTTACTACCTGGTAGGGGATCTCCCGTCTTAATATTTTATCGTGCCTGATCACTTTTCCAAATATGCCCATGACCTAAATAACACCAAAATACCTTATTTTTAGTATTTCCAAAAACACCCTTGTATTTTTAATTAAATTCGAGCTACTTATTTTCCAAAAAATCCAGTAAATCTGGCCCAACTTCAAATATTTGTAATAAATTCCACAAAATTCATATTCATAGAAAATCAATGGGGTTTAAACCATTAGGGTGTATATGTTCCAGTAAAAATATTTCCAGAGTCCAAAAGATTCCATATTTTGGCGTGGGGTTCAATCTTTAGCCTTTGGTTCGAAACCTCCTAGTGCTTCTAGAGTCCTTTTCAAAAATTATTTTCTCTCAGTTGGTAAATCAAAAGTATGTTGAATTATATATCAAAATGATGCCCCAGATGTCTAATTTTCATCTATAAAATTTTAGCTCAAACAACATTGTTTAATATTTTGAAAACATATTTGAAGCTTCACTGCCCAGAATCCCAGAATGCACTGGCAACAAGCTTCTTCTTTGTGTTTTCGGGGTTTTCAAGTTCGGAAACTTAAACCATAACTTCACCCCATAAAAAAAACACTTTGAGACCATCAAAAACACCAAAATCAGATTGTAACACCATACTCTAACCCTTTGCACAAAAATCACAAGTTCAAGTTGCAAAGGTTCGGGTTTTCGATGTTTACCTGAATTGGAAGTTTGTTGATGATCTTGGTACCTTAGACCTTGTTCTTGGTTATGGAGACTCAGCTAAAACCTCTATCTTCTCTGAAAATTCCATGCCTTATGGTTAGGAGAGAGAGAACTTATGTCCTTTTAAATAATTAAAATAATCCAAGCGATCTAAAATAACTGGTGTAAATTCTATCCAGTAATTGGTAAAATTCATCTGGCATTTTGAATTATTTTCCAAGAAAAACCAGAAGCTTCTAAGGTCTGGGCAAGTGGCACCTTCCCCTGCAAAATATCTAGATTTTTACTTTTCATTTGGAGAAAATTACCTACTTTGGCCCGGAATTTATGAAAATTACCAATTTTGGCCCGGAACTTACTTATCATTCTTTTCTTTTTTCCCCAAGCTCTCTAGACTTCTTAGGGCTAGGTGGCACCATCTTGGGGCCACAAATCAGATCCCATGATTTTTATTTTATTTTTCCCAATTTATCTGATTCATTCCCTTTTTATCTAGAAAGTGAGACCCACATTTTGACTTTTGATCGATTTTGCTTCTCTTCAACTCTTCGATATTTTCCCTTGATTATCCATACGTATGTGGTGCCATTTCTCTTTCCAATATGGCCCGACATTTGTCTCATTCAGTCCAAAACAAGCCCTAACTGGTCTCTATCGGTCCCCTTTCTACTGGTTAGCATCCCGTGGGACCCGTATTTTGTGTTTGGACCTCGGTACGGATAAAATAATTTGATTTTATCTTCTCCCTCCTGGTTGGATGAAATTGAATGCTTAAGGGTAAGGATTTGACTATTTTTCCCCGTAATCATTACTTACTTTTTACTTTTTAATGTAGTAGTGACATGTGTCCTCCGATAATTATTATAGTTGACTTTTCATTCTCATCTCTTCAAAAAACAAAGGAAATCCTTACCCGACTAGGAAATGTCATGTGCACACTTATTTTACCACATTTTTTCTTAGCTAATTATCTCATACCTTAGGGCATAGCTAAAAGACATTTTTTCCAACTAATTAACACCGTATAGGTCTTCTGTGCCCCTTTTTAATTTCCATTGGCACTTTAATTCTACGGTTTATACACATTAGGTCCACTGATCTGCATAGCCAAGTTACTTAGTCCCTGAGAGACTTCCTATCTCTCGTCATACTTGGGACTCTTCCCAAACCGGGCTTAGTCGTCTACCTACTTTAGGCTCATTCTCAATCCTTAGGGTCCAAAAATCAGGATATTACACACCCCACATGCCTGATAAAAAGCAGATGAGCGGAGGACATAATAGTGTTCATGAGAGGATTCAAACAGTGCATATTAAGACCAAACATCTATATGTAATGATTATATCAACACCATCCTTCAAAAATTCTAAGCAAGACCCAATAAAATTTCAATGTACAAGAATAACTAATTGCATATTTTTTCTGATAAATACCAACTAATTTTCAACACCATCCCTAGTTAAAATTTCTAATTCTGATTTCTGATATTACTGTCGACTTTAAACACAATAAAACAAGCAGCCTTTCTCCCGAACAAGTCATCTATATATGATTTTTCTTTAAAACATGCATAAAACCAATATATTGCCTTTATGCCTCTTTAATATAGCTTGAAGTAACAAACTTCTAACAAGATTGGAACACCATCACTGAAAATTACAGTTAAAGAAGTTAGCGCCCGTTATCATAATCAAACGACATCAAACTAAACTAAGATTAAAAGCCATGATCGAACCGCAAGGCTCCAAACTCTACTGATATTCTTCAAGCAACAGCCACCGATATATACACAATAAATTAACCACACAAAAAAAAAGAAAGAAGAAGATAGTATTCAAAATTCTGGTATCTACAAGGCATCAGTTACTCGCATCAGGATGAAGAACATCAGAAGAACAGAGTGATCATCAGAAAAGCGACCGAAAATCTAAAAAATTTAAAAAATATATTGGGGCTATTGCTCTCACTCTTATAATCCAGAACATACAATCCAAAATCCAAGGGAGAATGCAAAGAAGAAAAGCAATCCGCTTTAGAGTTGAGACAAGCAAAACATAACTAGAGAACAAAGACTCGAAGAGTGAGAAAAAAAATGAAATTAGAACCTTACCTCCGGAAAGCCGATGGCATTAACGTCCGATGGCATCACGAAGACGCTGAAATCACAACCCCAAAACTGAGCAAAAAGAGTGAGCAAAGAACAGAGAACATGTGAGCCAAGGAAAAAAAAATAAAAAACTTGACGGTGAAGGTGAGTCCCCAAGGCCGACGACAACATTTAAAGGGCAAATGGAGTGGAGAGAAACGACAGAGAGAGAGAAAAGATCGATTTCGGAGGGAGAGAGAGGGTGGGAGGTGGGGGAGAGAGGAAGGGGTAAAAGAGTTTATTTTATCTCTCAAATCTCCACCATTTGATGAAATTATAATCTAATGGCATTGAAAGAGGTAGGTAAAGGTAGGCGAATAGCATTTCCCAAATACTAAACCCCTCATTTTACTTGATCGTTTGTAAATATCATAAACTTTTGAAAATTCAAGTAAGTTTTTTAAATGTTTGTTGAAAAAATGTGACTATGAATTACTTGACTTGTACAATCTCTCAAAACTATATAGTTTCTTATATTTCATGAAAAAAAATATGTGTTTGAGATCTATATATATATATATATAGTGATTTAAAAAACTAAAAATAAATCAATCTTAATAAATACAATGAAATTTTATGATCTCAAAATTAATAAATTTTTAACATATTTGAAAGTAAAAAAAAAAAATATGTTAGAATTAATTTCTTGCGGGATAAGTTTTTTTTTTTTTTTTTTTTTTGGCTCATATAAATATGTTTGTGTGTGAATAATTCTAAAATTAAATTGGGGCATTTTGGGCAAACAAAGTTTAAAGGCAAACTTAACATTTAACTGATAGTTTAGTGGATGAAAATAAAATCTGAAAATATAAAGGAGATTTGTGCTACTTACATTTTAATTTTAATAGAGGTCTATATAAGTTCTCAAGATAAAGGGGATGTCCGTGTAATTAAGACAAAATAGAGGGGTGTGTAGTTAGAGTATTTTACTCTAAAACATATCTAAATAATATAAATTATGAACATTTAATTTCATATTTATCCAAACCATAAAACCGATGTTCTAATCCCCCCCCCCAAAAAAAAAAAAAAATAGATTGTGCTCTCATGGCTATTAAATTTATAATGTATTTATTCTCTAAATAAAAAATGAATTAAGAAATCATAAATGAAATATGAACCTAAGTAACTTTGTGCTTTTTACCGTACTCCTATACTCCTTGATGTAAAACCTAATTAACTAATCTGAGTAAATTAAGGATGTCAATTAAGTTTGTTAATATAATATACTTTTTCTAAAACTCTGTAATCATCTTCTTTAATTCCTTCATTCTCGCTAATTGATTATTGTTGATTGATTATCAATAAGGTTAATTTGGGAAAACTTGATAAACATGTGAAACATTAGAATAGAACATGCATTTAGGACCAACATTGATTCATATATAATCCTAAAGTATGGGTTGATTAGAATCCTAAAATTTCGCCAAATTGGGCTTGAAAGTCCATTCACATTTATATATCCTAGATAATTATGTAGTGGGTAAATTTAATTTAGCCAAGAGTAGGTTAAGGAAGATTATCCTCTCATTTTTTTTCTTAATATTTCATCTCTACCCTTAAATAAAAAATTGATGATTCAAATTTAATATTTCATAAAATTCTTATTATAATATTTTATGAATTAATTCGTTTATTTTCTTAGTATTGCAAATTATGACGTGTGTATATCATATTTTCCCTCATCGATCACCTCATCCCTTTCAGATTTTCCCTCGCTTATCTGCATATGGTTTTACCCAAAACCAACCAAGTTATGAAAGTGGAGGAAAGGCCAAGTGAATATATAAACTCATCCCAACAATCTCTCACTTGCATATTTCAAAAAGATAAAAGAGAAAAAACAATTAAAAGAGTACTATGTGTAAAATATAATATTGTACGTTAAATCAATTGGATTTGATCCAAATTAACTCATTTTTAATTATATCATGCACAAAATGAACTTATATCAGTCCATCAACTTATTTATCCATAGGTAAACGAATCAGGTCAAGATTAGCTTGTTTGAATATGGACTGCTTTTTCCCCCAGCCCTGCTCACTTTACCTCTCCACCAACTCTTTGCCTCTCGATTTGCAGATATTTTCAAAAAAAAATAAAAATAAAAAATATGAAACATGAATTTCTTAGAATATCAGTACTTCATACATAATTTTGATATTTGGGTAATTTGAAACCTTGGTGTGTGGTCGGATGCGAAAGGATTATTCATCAATATATTTATAAAGATTGGGTATATATATTAGTTGTAATTTTGTATGCCACACATAGAAATAGTATAACTTATCATGAGCTCCAGACAAACATTGATGACACTTTTTAATAAAACATCAGTTATATATATTTTAAAAAAAACTAATAAAATAACGAAAATTATACAATTTACAATGGGACTAATAGAGTCAATAGATGGAACTGAGAATTAATAAAGCATCTAATTAATGATATAAAAAAAAAAGAATTGATATCTTTCAGCGAAAAAAGACAAGAAAATACCATTTAAACTACAAAATCTTAAATTAGTCTTCTTACCTACAAGAATATAGATATTAACTATAAGAATATAGCAATTAATAACTCATTTTAGTAAAAAAATTGCTTATTAAATATTTTAAAGTTTAAGTGGCATTTTGTTTTCTTTTTCACTATCTTTCATATTTGACGAAAGTTGTAAAATAAAATTGTATGTCATTAATTGATTGTCAGTAGAGGAGAAGAAAGTAGATAAATTAAAAGATCGCTTGCATCTTTTCATTTTAGGTCTATGATGTGTCTGTTTTAATCACTACTATAGATTTGTCTATATTTGACAATCCATATTTAACCGTTTTAATGAAACCTTTAAATAAGTAGGGGCAGAGTTTCGGGAGTGACGTACATAACGGTTTTTTTTAAAAAAAAAAATCATTAAGTATCTGAGAACATATTTAAGGGTTTTATACTCCAACCATTATATATTTGTTTGCTTTTTTGGAAAAAAAAAATGGTATTTTTTATTTGACGGTTGTTTGTAAAAAATTGTCAAATATAGATTATGTATATTTGACGGGTATTCAAAAGCAACCATCTAATATAATATACTTAACGGTTGCTTAATAACGACCATTAAGTATACTCTTTTGAAAACCCCTCCTAGACTCATTTTCATTCAACATTTGAAACTTACAAAGTTATAAAGAGCTCGCTCCTAACACCTTTGATGACCCCATTATGATTCCCTTGGTGGTTTTACTTCTTTTTCCTCCATCGTTCTCCTCCATAGCTAACCTTCGCCTCGTTTGTGGGTTAGTGGGTTTTGTGCATTCGTGCGTTTTTGGAGTGGGTTCATGATTTCTTCTTATGGGTTTTGTGGGTAAGGGCTTTGAGCTCATCTCTTCTTGCTAAAGGTGTGTTCAATTCATTTTCTCATGCTAGTAGTTTTTTATCTCGGTTTTTGGATATTTATTTGGTAAAGACTATCTAAAGAGTGTTTTCTAAGTGATTTTGTATTGCATAGGGCTTTTTCATTGATTTTGAGTGTTTGTTTTTACTTAAGTTGTTATTTGTTAGTATCGATTAGGATAAAGAGTATGTAAATATTATATATATATATATATATATATATATATATAGTGGTTTGTATGTGCTTAGGTTTTGCCATTGATTTAAAGTGTTTGTTGTTGCTAAAGTTATTATTTGTTAGTCTTGATTTGAGTAAAGAGTATGTAAAGTTTTTTTTTTTTTTTTTTTTTTTTTTTTTTTTTTTTTTTTTTTTTTTTTTTTGTATATCCTCTAAATGAAGATTCCAAATAAATAATGGATGTCTTCCAATCATCTATCGAAGGAGTACGGGATTGGGTGGGAAATTTCATAAGGTTTGGGATTCGTAATAATACTGACGAATGCAGTTTGATTATTTGTCCTTGCATCAAGTGTGGCGTTGGGAAGCGTGATTCAAACAATTGTGAGTCACACTTGGGGATGTATGGAATTGATCAGACTTATACATATTGAACAAAACATGGGGAGAAGGATGTGGGCAACAGTGCTAGTTGGTCTAATTTGGAAAGGTATAAATCACCTAACTTCAACACAAGTAGATTTGAGGCCAATCGTCTTCAAGATATGGCATATGCAATTAAAGCAAAATTCAATAAATGCTTAGAAAAGTTTGAGAGGATGAAGAGGAATGCAGAAAAGCCTTTGTATGAGAATTGTATTAAGTTCACATTATTATTTGTAGTGTTGAACTTATGCAACTAAAAAGCAAAATATGGCTTGAGTGACTTAGGCTTCACACAATTGCTTGCGCTTTTGAGAAAATGCTACCACCAAGAAGCAATATGCCAACTGTTCTGTATGAGAACACAGATGTCTAGCCTGCTGGGCTAGTGAGTTGATATCAGGTTGTTCAATCTGGGTATCTATGAGGTAGATAGCCAGAAGAACATGGGGTCACTATACACAGACTAGGCTTTCGCCAAAGGGGGTGGTGTGTGTGCACAGTGATGACAGTATGTAAATAGTTTAGGGTTACAACCTTTGTACCTTAGGATTTTACCTCCTTATTTATAGAGTATACCTTAGGTTGAGTTTTATGGGCCCTGTGTGTCTCGTGGCCCAAGTATCCTAACTACCTGATTTAGATTGAGATCTTCCTTGATTATAGGTGGGTTAAGATCCTCCTTTATTATAGGTGGATCCTGATGTGCAGGATATTCCTAGTTGGGCCGTCCCTTGAATGGGCCTAATATAAGTCCGTAACAGTCACTACTACAAAAAACCATATTAACGTCCTGAATTAGAGGCAATTAACGTCCTTTTTGAGAAGGACGTCTGACCAGGGGTAGTTGTAAAATAATCTATAAGGCGTCCTCGGTTTAATACATGACGCCTTAAAAAAGGCGTCCTATAGTTAATTTAGGACGCCTTTTTTAAGGCGTCCTATATTTAATTCAGGACGCCTTTTTGAAGACGTCCTGCATTAACCATAGGACGCCTTAAAAAAGGCGTCCTGTATTAACCATAGGACGCCTTTTTTAAGGCGTCCTGTATTAAACCTAGGATGCCTGATTTCCACCAAAAACCAGTTGATTAGTAGGGCGTATGATAAGGTGTCCTAGACGTAAATATAGGACGCCTTATATTAATTTTTTTTTTTTAAAAAAATGTCCCCTGCTATTTCTTAGTGTTCATTGATTACAAAGAATAAACTGAAACCACATATAGCGATGATAGAACAATTAAAATACAAAAAGCACTTCCTAGTTCCTAGCTAGCACTAAACAAATCCTCAAGTATTGCACATGTAAGAAGACTTGGTAACCATTTGGACTATATAGTCTGTACTAACAGCTAGCAAATGTTTCACACATACTCTGTACTAACAGCAAGGATTGATGCAGCAGTATTTCACAATGCAAGATCAGCCTTTCAAAACTTGCACTTCACAAATAAGATAGATGCAATCCGATTTCAAATCTAAACAAGTGCAGCAAAACCACTGTGATTTGAGACAGCAAAACTATTTCAAATATGTAGAAATTCATGTACAGATCAGTTTAGACCAAAACGGACTTGGCAACCGAGGTAAATTTCCAAAATGGAGCGAAAAAAGTTTCGGGGTAAAAATTTGACAATTTAAGACCACAAAAACCATGTTTCAATTCCAATACAAAACAAGGATCAAACTTCAACAACAAACTATTACTTAAAGCGACCAAAAATTCAACTTTGACTCCAAGTTTCAATTCCAATACAAAACAAGGATCACAGCAACAGCAAAACTCTAAATGATTGATATGATTTACAGGGCTATTAACATATCAATTCCGCAGAAACCAAGAGTATTAAAGGCGAACAAGGCAACACATGATGTACATATCTATATGCGTTGAAGAAAATTTGCAGCCAAAGCGTCTCGAACTGTATCGATCTCTTCCTCCGAGCACGGATCCAGACTATCAAAAAGCTATAAATTCGAAAACAAGGTATAAGTTAAACCAATGAAGTTAATGAAATAATTAACTCAAGTAGAACAAACAATATTATCATTTGAGAAACACAGAGCGATCATGTACGTTTTCAAAACCTGTAATACGTCCGCTTGGAACGATGGTATGCATATAAAACATAACGTAGTATCCGCACTCAGAGTTCCCTGGTTGTCGAGGGCACTATAAATCAAAAGCAAATTGTTAAAATGAATAAAGGCATATCGAAAGCTACCATTGTGTCAATGAAATAACTTGAATTGAAACTACTTACTTTCGGATAAAACCACTTCGGTCCACCTTGCTCGGTGCTCCAAAAATCGATCTAGTGGCCATGAATGCACTATCATTAAAATGGAAATTAACGAGACATGATAACAAATCATATAAATGAAGAATCAATGATTTAGACAAAAATTTACTTACTTGGAAAACATGGATTTGATTTCATCGTTTGGCCTACCACCACTTAAGGGATCAAACCAATAACATGCGTTCTTGGAGGGACAAACAACACACAGGGTCCAATGACCACTAAAACATATACGTTTTAATATTAATTAAGATAAGAAAGAAATTTATTCTTAAAAATCTTAAATAGACAAAACTAAAATACCTACCCTTCAAGTATCGGGGCTAGATAACAACGATCATCTTCCTCGGCAATTGTAGCACCAACATAAAGCGTCCTTTTGGCTAACTTATGCGAGTCTATGTTTATTGGACTTAAGAATCCATACAAACCCGTTCGGCCTTTTTGGATGCATATGTCATTGTAGACACTATGATCGAAATAAAATGATAAGCGTTGTTGAGTATAGAAAACAAAAAAGATCAATGCAATAATTAAAGGGGAAAAAAATTACATTATCGCAACTTAAAGAACAACTAAATCTAAACACTCAATATGCATAAATTCGACAAGATTTTTTTTGTCAACCGTAAAATCATATGTCTTGTCTATGCCGAAAATGCCCAGTTGCATCTTGAAGGAGAGATAGCTAATGTCCTTGTACATGTCTCGCAAGTAGTGCTAAGTGTGGAAAGTTGCCCGCATCTTGTTCATTCTATGAAAACATAAACAAACATATTATGAGTGAGTTACCAATAAAAAGCAAGTTATAGTAATGTATTTCCTACCATTGGAGGTGTCGCCGCCGCCATCTGAATAAGATGATTCGTCCAAAGGATGAACGATCCTATGGCCCGGCCTAAATTAGGAACCTCGTCATCTTCAATCGGGATGTCTGTTTTGTCTTCCCCCCTCTCGAACACATTTCACGGTCACCTACGTAGGTCTTTTGGAATTTCAATATTATGGTGGGTGGTGTGATCTGTGTAAATAAGAGCATCGGCAACAATACACCGATGTGGGACATCCAAATAGAGAGTGCAAGGTTGTCCTCCCTGTGGAATGTGAGAAGGTTCACCGAGATCAACATCTGGAGGGTTAAAACTCTCTTTACTCCTGGGGAAGGCTGGGGATTCACGAGTTGTATGTTCCGTATTGTCCCTCGAATCTATCATAGTTTTCACTTCGAATCGTACTTGTTGCATGATTTCGTCAAATAGTCCCGCCCGAATTTTGGCTACAAGCTAAGGACTAGGGTTGTTATCGTCATAGAACCGTGAACGCCATCCAAAATATTTTGTGGTAGTAACTCCCCTAGGCTCCCCTTGAATGTTGTCAAGGTAATCCGGCTTCCCAATCGCCGTTGACAAAATGTCCATCCGTGAACCCAGCGTAAATGAACCTTGGGAACTCTTCTCCTCAAGTGCATCCTGTATCATAAGATGTTTCATAAATAACAAATAAACCCTATAATATGAAACAACTGAGGATATTTAAAACGTCTAATTTAACTACTTACAATCTTTGAGGCAACCTCAGCAACATCTGCATTTATGTATTCGTCGCCTCTCATCCTTGCAGCTTTCCATTTCTTGTGACGAGGAGGAGGTTCAGGGGGCTGGACAATAGTAGAAGGATCGGATTCGGCAGTTTCGTTCATTCTCTCTAACTGCTCTTCCATCATTCTCCGTTCAAGCTTTCTATACCCACCACGAGACATACAATGCGGATACTTATTTGCCGCTTGCCTCTCTTTGTTGGCTTGACTTATTTCCTGTGACACAAAAACAAATAAAACTGAGCCTAAGTTGTCAAATAAAAGAAATGATATGAAAGAAATGTTACAATAAATTGTGGATTTTTCCGCAACGCCACAAACTCCCTCCAGTCCTCGGGAGAAATATAAGGATATTTCTGACATGGATCTTCGTTCCTCCTTTCCCCTCGAATAAGCTTTTTAGTCAGCTTATTCTTGAAGTCTTTCCAACGTATAAGGACTTCCCCCATCCAATGCTTGTACATTGCCCTATTGTTAGGGATGCCGTACGTTTGCTGCAAGGTAAAAGGAAAGATAATTAAATTTCAAGTAATAAGCCAAATGATACAAATGCAGATATATCGAAAGTGACGAACCAAAATTTGTGCCCAAATCAACTGCTTCATTTTCTCCGGAACGAACTTCCAAGCGAGATCACAATGCGAACTTTGCTTCAAGCCAGAGAGCCTAAATAGCTAATGAAATTGTCTTCCTCCGGACCAATTGGATTCAACTTATCATCAAAGTCCACATGCAGCCTCTTTTTTTGATTATCACGACGGGCCACTAGTGCATTCATTTGTGTGCAACCTCTACCCCTTCTCACAATGGGCTCGTCAAGTCTATCACCTCCTGACTCATCAGAGCTAGAGCTAGACATGTTCATGTTCATCAAGGACAAATCAATGTTATATAGGTTATTAAATAGTAAACAGATTAATAAAATGAACTAAAATGTTAAACCACCACAAAAATAACATATTACTATTTCATAACTTAAGATCTTACTCTATATGGTTTCCCATATTCCTTCACAATGATCTTTTCTTGCAGCATCTTCTTCATCATCTACCAATTCCACTTCACGTGTTGTAGGGGGATTTGTTGTGAAAGGGGTGTATCATCAAGGTCGAAGGATTCTTCACCATACTTGTTTTTTTCCTTTGAAGTACAATGGACATTTTTTTATTTGTAGGATCACGTAACATAAAACACTTGTTTCGCCTGGCTTGCTAGAATGAACGATTCATCTCTATGACCAACTCTTTGAAGATCAACTAAGACAACTCCAAATTGTGGATGTATTACAACAACATTATTGCTAACCCACTTACATTTCAATAGAGCAACTTTGAACTTGTTGTAGCTCATCTCCCATATTTCTTAAATAACTCCATAATAAGCCATTGATGCTAATACGGGTTTTTGTCTTTCGTTCTCTCAAAGTGCATGGATTCAGCTTCAACCATCACCCCACTATTTTGCCTGAGAACTTGTCATCTTGGTCTTTTGTGTAGAAGGTATACCTATTTATTTCATAACCGCTCCAAGTGATGACCTGAAAAGAAGGCCCCCAGGCCAACCACTCGATTGTATCCGACACTCCGGTCTCGTACATACCTTCTCCTCGAACCACTTTATGAATGTCTTCTTTTGCTCATGAGCTATTTGCATGTCATTCTTCCTTGGATTCTTATTCTTCAAACTCTTTCGTGTTCATCAATGTATGGTTGAACTTCTTCCATATTATTCAAGATGTACGGGTGTGCTTGCAACACCTCTTCATGAGGCTTATTCTTCAGTTTGATTCCTCGAGTTCCCTCGGTTATTCCCTCGTCATGCTGAGATTGTATCATCGTCTCTAATAGATAATCTTTGCAAAAGTCCATAGCCTCTTCAACTACATATCTCTCAACTATTGAGGCTTTTGGTCGATAAGGATTTTTAGAATACCCTTTTAAGATCTTCATGTATCGCTCGAAAGGGTACATCCACCTTAGGTAAACTGGACCGCAGAGCCTTACCTCCCTTACCAAGTGCACTATCAGATGCACCATTATATCAAAAAATGCAGGAGGAAAATAAATCTCTAGTTGGGACAAAATAATATAACCCTCATTTTCCAATTCATCCAACTTTTCAATGTCAATGACTTTGTTACAGATAGCATTAAAGAAAATACACAATTTCGTTATAGTGGTTCGCACTTCATCTTTCATAATGTCCCTAATAGCTACTGGCAATAGTTGTTGCATCAACACATGATAATCATGTGCCTTCATTCCCACTAACTCCAAATTGTCCATTGAAACACACCTTCTCAAATTAGAAGAATATTCTTGTGGAACCTTAATGTCATATAAACACCCACACAAACTTTTTTTCTCCGCTTTTTATAGTGTATAAGCTGCTGGCTCCATGTATGCCTTCTTACCATCTTCTTTTACTTGTGGATGTAACCGTTCTCTTATTCCCATATCAACCATGTCTAGTCTCGCACTAATTCCATCCTTAGTCTTTACTGGTATGTGCAAGAGAGTACTGACTAGGCTATCACAAACGTTTTTCTCCACATGTATCACATCAAGACTGTGTCTCACATCAAGACTACGCCAATATGGAATATCAAAGAAAATTGATCTCTTCTTCCATATATTCTTCTCACCCACAATCTTTCGCTGCTTACCCAATATGACATTGATATGTTTCACCCGACTATAAACATCCTCTCCGGTTAATGCCTTTGGAGCCGTTCTATGCTCCGATAAGCCATTAAAACGCTTTCTTAACTTACGATATGGGTGGAACCGATCAAGAAACCTCCTGTGACCGAGGTAGACCATTTTTTTTCTGTGCTTTAGTTGATGGAAGTTTGTGTCTACTTCACATATTGGACATGCTTTATGCCCCTTGACACTGTGCCCTGACAAATTTCTGTATGCGGGAAAGTCATTTATCGTGGTAAAAATCATTGCACGCATCTTGAAGGACTCCTTCTTATATGCATCAAACACATTTACGCCTTCCTCCCACAATTTCTTCAAATCTTCAACCAAAGGCGCCAAGTACACATCGATATTGTTCCCGGGCTATTTCGGTCCAGAAATCATCATAAAGAGCATCATATACTTGCGTTTCATACATAGTCAGGGAGGTAAGTTGTATATTACAAGGAGAACCGGCCATGCACTATGGGTGCCGCTAAGAGTTCGATACGGATTGAAGCCATCTATACAAAGCCCAGACGAAGGTTTCTTGGCTCTTTGCCAAATTGAGGGAACATTTCGTCTATTTTCTTCCATTGCAGAGAGTCAGCTGGGTGCCGAATATATTTTCCATCGGATATTCTCTCATCAGAATGTCATCTCAACTTCTTCACCGTTGCTTCACTAGTAAAGAGACGCTTAAACCGCGATATCATTGGAAGATACCACAATGCCTTCAAAGGTTGCTTTTTTGTTGTCTGATCTCCAGAACCACCACCTTTCTTCACTTTGTATAGTGAAGTTTTACACTTCAGACAATTACTCAGGCCTTCATACTCATTTCTGTACAATATGCGAGTCATTAGAACAACTGTGTATCTTTTTATACTCCATACCCATTGAAGACAAGATTTTCTTGGCCTCATACATACGATTTGGAAGTACATTATCGTCTAGCAACATATTAGACAACAATTCAAGCAGTGACGTGAAACTACTATCGGTCCACCCACACGTTGCCTTTAAGTTGACCAAATGTAAGGTCCCAGTCAACTGTGTATACTTAGTACACCTAGGGAACAAAGGTGTCTCTGCATCACTCCGCATGCTATCATATTCATGCGGCTGTGCAAAAGATTCGACCTCAACATCATGAATCATTCTCTCCATTCCATCGTCATCTACCTCAACGTCATTTTTGTGGGACACACTAGTAGTTACATCCTCACCATGCCATATCCACATAGTGTATCGAAGGTTTATTTCATCATAAATTAGGTGATCCCTTATATCAGCAATATCCCGTCGAACCCCATTTAAACAATTAACACATGGACAATAATACATCCCATTTTTTGCAGCCACATTCCTTCTGGTTAGAACAAAAAACTTTGGCAGTCATCCAACTATGCCCCATTTTAATACCACCTAAGATATTTCCAACAACACTCAAGTTTAGAACAAAAAACTTAAACGACATGCTTTTCTCTCTATCTTTTTAAAAAATTTTGGCAGCATTTCCCCTTAAAAGTAAGACATCCCAAAATTTCAACAACAAACAATTTCAGCTTAATTCAACAAAACTTACTAACTAAGGCAATTTAGAACAATATCATCTATTAAATGCATCAATTTCTTCATTAGAAAATATAAACATATAGCATACTATAAATTATGGACTTCTAAGCATCATGATTCATACTAAGAAGAATATCCTAGTTCAATACACATCAACAAAAAAACAACAATATTTAACTATAATTACCTCAACTTTAAATTCCGATGCTTGAAATTTATTTGCTCCATTCAACCTAAAGACAACAACAATAAAGAAAACATTAGGTTGATTTTGAACCTTGAAAGTGTTGCTTCGGTTCTACATATGTATAAGCCACCAAAAAGTTGGTTAAAATTAGTTAATGCAATAAATGTATGTTTTTAAAATGATAAGGTTCAAAATGGAAGTCATACCTACTGATTTGTCCTTTGCAGAAAATAAAGTTTAGTCAACCAATTCTTTAACATTGGCCACAACCACCTAAGCAACAAAAGCACAAACCATAAATCAAAGTAGCTTCAAATTAGAAAGCAATATGAAACAAGAGTTTTAAGGAGTTCAGACAATAAATGATTGTTCATACACTCTCAAGGATGAGATAAATGTATTCCACAGTGATCGTAATACTTCTAGAGTGGACAACATATTGAAACACAATGTACAAGAGAACAATTAGTGAAGGAAGAAATCAAATAGGAAGATTATCATACTTGTGAACCTTCCGGATCACTTAGAAGAGTGTCCCAAATGAAAAGCGGTTGACAAAATTGAATTCCCGAGTCAAGAGGACAAGTAATCCACCTAAACGCATAGAATTGGGGATTGACGACAATTGGTACAAGAAAAATAAGGCACCTCGATCAACCACACAATGGCCCAAACAAAAACTTAGAACACTCTACTACTAGAACAAAGATGCGGCTACAAAGCATACTTTTTATGTTTATTTAATACTAATTCTTAATGGAAATAGGAGGGACATAACATTGAAACACATGTAATTACCCATGAGTTCTATGACATTTGCACTTGAAGAAGTCATTAATCAACTGTAAGATATAGTTTACAGCTCAGCACCACATAAACAAGTCTTCGAAAAACTTTAACTTACATATGCTTTTATATAGAGAAACTAGAGCAAAGTCCTGTAGAACTTAATTGAAGTCCTGTCCTTAATAAAAACCTTCATGAAGGAAAAACCACAACCAAAACCAAAATGGAAGTAGACAACATTGGAAATAAATATATATCGTAATATATGTGGAGAGAAAATGGGGAAGGGGAGGAAGAGAGCTTTTTTCAAATATATCATATCAGCTCTCTGATTACTAAGATTGAAAAGGATAAGCCATTGCATTAATCATGGATTCAAAGAAAGTGGTTGATTTGTCGATCTAGATTGCAGAATAAAAAGAGATCAGGACACAGCAGGGTTCACATATATATAAAGCTTTCAACAGCAATTTAATGACTAGTTTGCTTGTGTCAAGGTTAGATGACAAACTAAATAAATTTAAAATTTGACAATCTTAGAGAGCTGCTTATAGTGACAAGCAATCTAAAACTTTTAAGTATATCATTTAAGGACTAAAAAAAGAAGGTTATAATTTAATAAGTATATCAAATTTGGACGCCAATAATTTAATAAGGTTATTAATACAGGACGCCAATAATTTTTTAATGCATCCTGAACTTCTATCAGGACGCCAATAAAAAACAAAATAGCTATTAGCACCCAAAAAAATCACGAAATGGCGCCAAAACATTAATTTTTGGCGCAAAAAAGTTCAAATTAGGGCGTCCCGATATTAATTCAGGTCGCCAATAATTTTTTTAAGGCATCATGAACTTCTATTAGGACACTAATAAATAAAAATTATTCCTCGAGACTAGCTGGCGCCAAAAAAATCACGAAATGGCGCCAAAACATTAATTTTTGGCGCAACAAAGTTCAAATTAGGCGTCCTTAAATATTTTTAGGATGCCTTAATTTATTTTAGACGTTCTGAAACTTACTTTAGGACGCCAAATTTGAGAATATCGGTATTTATTTTACAAGAATGCCACTACGTTCAATTTTAACTTCCTTTTTAAAAATAAGGACGTCTCTTAGAGAAGTAGTTCCCTTTTTTTGTAGTAGTGAGTTGCCCCCAGCCAGGTAGTTCAAGCTTCTAAGCTTCCGGGATGCATTTTGCCCCCGAACGTATGATCTGAGATATCGATCCTTGGACCTTGTTCTCTCGCTTACCTATCGAACATTATCCAAGTTTATCTTGGCTCTTGATGTTATATACTCAAAGATTCAGGGTAGTGTTAGGAAGTTCACGTAACTCTGAGGTCAGGCTCCTTCCACAAGCGTCATCATGGCCAGCTGACACCTGGCAGCCCTTTATTAGCAAAGGACTTCAACCAACACGCCTAGTCGCCTGCGGTTATTGCGCGCATTTAATGCACCCATCACATATCATACGTCTCCCTTGCTTTTTGGGTTAATGGCCTCTTTTGCCCTTGACTCTCTGGTGTCGTAACACCCATATTCATATGTCCCTCCAATCTCCACACTTCACCCATTCACTGCATTCTCTTTCTTCCCAGAAACCTCTTGCCTTCTTCCAACAATTGTCTCTCTGCAACCCTCGGATCTTGCCACTTCATACTCCTCTGACCTTCGTAAAGTCAGGTATTTCCGCGACTTCTCACCATTCCTTTCACTTTTATTTTGAAGTTCGTCATTTCCGTCGTTTTTTATTCTTGCTTTTTCATCCGTACATTGACAAGAGATTGGTTTTTGCATTTTCTAGGTAGGTTTCGATAGGAGTTTTCTGGGTAGCCTATGGTTTCTGGCTTCATCCATATGAACGCAAACCCCTATTCTTGGGTTTAAACGTCATACTGTTATGTCCTCTTTTTCCCCTTCCTTACCAAGCCTTTTATGCCTCTTTAGGTTTGGACCCCTGGTGGCAATGGATAGGATTAACCCTTTGCCCTCTTTGAATCAAAATGTCATAACTCCAGAAGAGGATAAGTCCTTTCGTAGAACTCATCCTAGAACCTGACTTTGGTTATAGGGCACTCCCCTTACTGAAGCGCAAAGACAAGCTGCCTTGCTTCGTGGGGGATGGGGTAAAGGGAGTGCAAGGGGATCTCGAGGTACCGTGGATAGGGTCCGGAGTGAGGGTTTGTCTCAAGTTGTATTGTCTACCGAGGTCCTTGGTAAGACTAATGTTATCCCTACCTAACCCATTTCCCTGTATGAGGGTACTTCTAGTTTGATGCCAAGTTTCATTCTGGAGGTGTATGTCAAACCTTGCTGGGAATGTATTGCCTTGAGTTCCTAGTATATTGCAGTTGGTCAAGATACCTTAGCCGATAACCTCCTAAGCTCATGTCGTCATAACTTAGCCTTTGCATCAGTTCCGACCTCTACAAGCCGGAGTCGTCCTGACCCAATGATTTTTTCTTCTTCACCGTATAGCTTTTATGAACCATTGTCTTCATCCCATAACGCCCGATCTGATGCCGGGAAGTTAGGTTCTTTCAGTCCCCCAAAATTTTTGACTGACAAATTCCCCTGGGTAACCCATGAAGTATTTTGAACTCATTCACTGATGACTACGGCCGATATTGACAAATTGGGTTTGGAGGAGTTAGACGGCTGCAGCATATGCCTACCCGATGATAACGATTAGATTTGCTCTATTCGGGAGGAAGGATACAACAATTTTTTCTTTTTCTATAGGGACTATGTGTCCCGAGTTGGTATTCACTTTCCGTTTACCGAGTTCCAAATAATTGTTCTAAACTATCTCCATCTGGACCCTTCTCAACTTCATCCCAACAAGTGGACCTACCTAATAGCTTTCGAACGTCTATGTGATTCCTTTCCAGAGCCCATACCTTGCACAGCTACCCTTTTCTTTTATTTCTTTTCTCCTTTTTTTGCTCACTCCAGTAAGGAGACAACCAAGAGGAAAGGGTGGACTTCCATTCGAGGTACTCCCAATAGGAAAATTTTTACCGCTTTCTCCGAGTCCTTCAAACATTTCAAAACTAGCTTCTTCAAGATTGTGGCCAATCCTGGGCAACAACCTTGGTTTCTTCAAGGGGCTGAGTTGAAGACCGTGGAGTGGAGGTTCCCCTTGTATTGGACTTATGACCATCACAAATTGACCTCGATTTCCTACCATATTGAGTCTGACGATCTCCCGACTGAAGAGGTTAACTCTGTGGACCAGTTGATGTCTTATGTCAAAGAGCACGGTTGTAAAAGCACGGCCTCGTTCATGTCCTACACTCAGGTCGATTTGGGGTCAGTTGCGAGTATGATTCCTTTTATTATCTGCTATTAGTTGTCTTTCATATTTAGCCTAAGCTGTATAGTTTCTTACCTTTGTTTATTTGATTTGCAGCTCAAAGCAAGGAGTTACCTCGCTACCTCACTATTATGAACTCGGATGTGGGGCGTCCGAGTAAGAAAGAAAGCAAGAAACATTCTTCCCTCGAGTTCCGGAAGGGAAGGGCCGGGCGGGATCTCAAGCGGCGAGGCAAAGAAGATGAAGGCCTCGGCCCAACACAGAACCTTCTCCTCTCCTTCCACTGGTCAAATTCCTCGTCCTGCTAGCTTGGGTCTGAAAGGCAAGGAGGTCTCCCATTCGGATGTTGATAGGGCAAAATTTAAAGCCTATAGACTCCGCAAGTATACGGGCCGTATCAAGTAATAAAGTGATAAGTAAGAAAAATATCGTTCCCACAAGGACTCAATCAAACTAGTGATTAGATATTAAATTCCCTTATTTCGTTTAAGTTGAGCGAGACAAAATTGTTTTCAATAAAAGGAAAATTAATAAGAAAACTAATAGTAGCAAAAGGCGAATTCCAATTCGAGAAGTACAACCTAGAGTCGCTAATCCCTTGTTGGTTTCTTAGAATTAATCCCCACTAAATTAATTTTGACTTAATTTACTCGGCTAACCTGGAGTATTAATGTTTATAAATGCCTTCCGGTCCATTTATAAACCTATCTTAATTAATTATGTAATGCCTTACACAACTAACTAAAATGCGTTTTAGATCGAACTCACCCTAATTTGATTATGCGGAGCTTCTAGGTATATTCCTATCCTAGACGCAAATTAGATTAAACCTAATTCCTTATTAAATTTAAACCTAATTCCACATTATTTAATCCCAAGGTCAATTTAGGATTGCCTCTTCCAAGTTCAACCCTAAATCCCCAAAACATGCCTACTAGTGGCCAATTAATAAGCAATAGCAAGAAAAGCAAGAATAAATAAACTGATTGAAATTAATCAAAATTAATAATGGGAAATAATATCTAGAACCCAAACAAGTTCATAGTTCTCTAGGTTGAAAAGGAAATTAGCCACACATGGCTATACTAAAATCCATAAAATAAATAAAATCCAGATTCAAGTAAGACGGAAAAGAAAAGAAAAGAGAAATCAAGAGTCAAAGAATCTCTCAATACTCCTTGCTTCTATCACGGCTCCTTGTGCATCCCGTATGCGTTCCTCGCTCGATGTGCGTCCCCTCTCTATTTCTTGAATTGTCGTTCCCGTGCGGTGCGTCTCTCCCCTCACTTTAATAGATATTAGTTAGTCCGGCCGGGGCCCACGCTTCTCCATCTTTTTTTTTTAAATAAAGGATATGATATATCCTTTTGCTTGTGCGTCATTGTAGCATCTCGCACGTGGCTATCCATGATATATTCCCTTCATTCAAATATGTTCCGTGTGCACACAATTGTGAATTTCCTAGCTTGTGGGGTCTACCTCCTTTTAACATAATATCACCATATAATATATTATATTATGTTCTTTTCAATTCAATTTGTTCCCTCCCTTAGATCACATAATATCTCCTTTATAATAAAATAGGATATTAATAGATTTTCTGTTATAATATTCTTTTATCCTATATTTAATTAAAAGATAGATAAGCATATAAAAGATAATTAAATGAGTATAATATTAATAAATTTAATCCAATATATCTCAAAATCTATACTTATTTAATTATAAAATATATATTTACCAGACGTTCTAGCTCCTCCTTCAACCATTCGCTCCTCCTCCCGCTTTCAAGATCCCTCATGGACTCGTATGGGATAAGGGGGTAATGGAAGCGCTTAGCTTCGTCTCCCCCCAGGTCTCTATTTAGATGCCATCCCATTTTTTGATGCCGAGGAACGTGTGATTCACAATGTTGAGAATAATGCACTGAGGGTCGTCGAGTTGGCCCAGGCTATGCTTTATTTGAAGCATAAGTATGTCGGTGCTACAGCTAAGATACGACGTATGAAGTTGGAAAGGGATGAAGCCATTGCCGGGAAGAAGAAAGTGAAGAAGAGAGCAACGTTGCCAAAGGCACTGCGGGAAAGTGATCGAGGAGCTTTTGATGAAGAAGGATGCTCTGGAGAAGACGAATTCGAACCTTGTCAATGTGCAAGTAGCTCATTCCCAAAGCATCCAAGTTGTGAAGGCTCTGCAGACATAAAGCAACGAACTGGCCTAAGAACTAGGTATAACGAATGCCGCCCTTGTCGATGAGAAGAAAGCCCATATTGATTGCGTGGAAACGCTGAAGGAGGCTGCTACGGATTGCTTTGTCATGGCTCTTGCACAAATTCGTCATCTGAACCCCGAGGTGAACCTAAACACCTCTGGATATCATTATCGAGCCTTTGTCAAGGACGGTGTAATGGTCCCGCCCCCTTCATCTCCTGGAGACGACTAAATATCCCTCCAAGGTGGAGATCAGGTTGGTGATGGGGAAAAGAGGCTTCTACCACTGTCCATCCCAAAGGAGAGGATGTTCCACCTGAAGAAGCAGCCCCTCCTAACTGAGTATCCAAGTAGGCGGTTTTAGGGCACTGAGGTCTCTTAATTTTGCAATGGTGTATTATCCCGGTTTTGTTTTCCAATCCATCTAAAGCTTTCTCATTATGATAAATTAATTACATGAATTTGAATCTTATATTCCGAATTCTATTTGAATCTACTCAATCCAATAATTTCACTGTATGGCCAGCCAAGGCCAAAGAATGTGTTATGCAGAGTCGACTAAGATATTCTTCTGGCATTAAAGTCTGGGTATATGAGTGAAGATTTTCAATTTTTCAATTAAACCTCCGTACTGCATTCCGGTTCCGTTGTCCGGTATTTAATCTAGGATAAGGGTAAATTGTCACATGTTTCAGCATCGGTATAGAAACACAACACTTAAACAATTTGACCTGATCAGGGTCTGGATGACAATTCACCTTCTTACCAAGGAGCGAGTTTTGATGCATCAAAATTGCGAGTGGTTGTAACAGCGGCTTCGCGTAATCGGGATACCGGGCTCAATGGCCCTGGTGTTTGTCTTTAAATCACGCGTCTTTGTGACCGAGTTCAATGACCCAGGCCTGTTATTCGTTCCTTTGTTTTTGGAGAGTCTAGAACTTGAATCTCAACTGAGAAATTCTTTATTAATTTGAAAGGTAACTTGCTCCAACGAGCCAACGACCTCGAAAAAGGAAATTACACAAACAGAAATGGAAAATTAAAATTAAAATGACAAAATCAAAATGAACTAACGTAGACGTAGCCTATCCGCAAGCATCGTGGACGTGGAGTTTGGGTCTAGCTATAATAGACACTTAGTTTATCTGCGTTCCACGTTCTCTTAATTAGCTTTCTTTCCAGGGTCTCCAGCAAGTAAGCTCCCTTGTTGAGTTTCTCTCTGATCTAGTAAGGACCTTCCCAATTTGCAGCCATCTTTCCATCTTTAACATTTTTGTTTCCGACGTTGACTCTTCTAAGAACCAAGTCGCCTTTGTCGAATGACTAGGGTCTCACCTTTCGATTATATTTGGCCACAATGAGTTGTTGGTGGCCATATCTCGGCAGTGTACTGTGATTCTGACCTCGTCAATCAAATCTAATTCCATTTCCAGCGCTTCATTGTTCATCTCTTTACTTTCCGGACAATTTTTAACCTCCTCTATGATGGCTAGCCTATCTCGATTGGGATCATCATCTCACATCTGTAGATCATCCGAAAGGGAATTTCTTGGGTTGATGTTTAAACGCTGGTCCTGTAGCCCCATAACACACTATAGAGTTGTTCAACCCAGCCGGAATTTGAGTCCTCCATCCGCTTCCTTAAACCATCGACGATTATCTTGTTTGCTGCTTTGGCTTGACCATTCGACTGAGGATGTTCCACGGAAGCAAAGTTGTGTTTTACGTTGAGACTTGACATCATATCTTGGAAGCCTTTATCGAAGAATTGGGTTCCATTATCTATCACTACCTCGACAGGGTTTTTGAACCGGGAAACGATGTTGTGCTTGAAAAATCTCTGTACGCGAGCAGAAGTGATTGTAGTTAAGAGCTCGGCTTCTATCCACTTCGTAAAGTAATCGACAACTACAACTCACCATCGTAACTATCCAAGAGCCATCTTGAATGGTCACAAGAGATCCATCCCCTACTTATAAAAGAGCCATGGAGCTGAAATACATTTCAACTATGCCAAAGGGAGCCAGATGATTCTTGCATGCTTCTGGCAACTAGCACACTTCTTGATGAGCTCCTTTGAATCAGCCTCCATGGTAGGCCAGTAATAGCCAGCCCATAAAGTCTTCCTAGCCAGAGCTTTTGCTCCCATGTGTTGGCCATTGGTTCCTTCGTGTATCTCCGCCAAAAAATACTTGGCCTCATTTAAGTTTAAGCACCTCAACATCAGAGAATGTAAGCCTTTTCGATATAGCTGATCTTCTACCATCGTGTATATGGTGGCACCTCAAACCAACCGCTTTGCTTTGATAGAATCATCGGGGAGGATTCCTCGTTCTAAGTAATCTTTGATTGGTTTTCTCCAATCAGTTGATGCCGATAGCTCGATTCTGCTAGATTTTGTTGGACCACAGTTCGATGGTTCCCCTGGCCCTTCATACTTACCATCTTTGATAGGATCTCGGCTCTGGTGTTCTCTCCTCTGGGAAGGTGAGTGACCAGTTACTTCTTTAAATCTTGAAATCACCCCCTTCGCTTTATTCAGGTACTTTGCCATCAAAGGGGCCTTTGCTTGGTATGTCCCTTCGATCTGTGCTGGCACGAGCTGAGAGTCAGTTAAGACCTTAACTCTCTGGGCTCTATGCTATTTTCCTGCTGCAGCCCAGCTAGTAGCGCTTCGTACTTAGCTTGATTGTTTGATGTTGGGAAGTTTAACTGAAGAGCGTGTTCAATTGTAATCCCTTCCGGGCTCTCAATAATAATTTTGGCTCTACTTCCCTTGGCATTTGACGAGCCATCCACATATACTTTCCACATCTCGAAGTCATTGTTTCCTTCTTTAGTTGCCAGGATCAGTTCCCGCACAAAATCTACCAATGCTTGCAATTTAATGTCATGCCAAGCTTCGTAAGTGATATTGAACTCGGTTAGTTCTATTGCCCAGCTAAGCATCCTACCGGCCAAGTCTGGCTTGTGCAACACCTGACGTATTGGCTAACTTGTTCAAACGACAATTTGGTGTCCTTGGAAATAAGGACGGAGCCTTCTCACTACCGTGAGTAAGGCAAAAGCCAGTTTTTCTAACTTTTGATACCTTAGCTCCTAGCTCTACAAGGCTTTGCTTACAAAGTATATCGTACTCGGCCATTCTCTATCTCCCGCCAAGCCCGCACTTATGCTTCTTCACCCACCGACAAGTAAAGGAACAACGACTGTCAAGGTTCAAGTTTGGATAAGCTGGCGGGGTTGCCGGACATTGCTTGATCTTCTCGAATCTGCCTTCACAATCCGGGTTCCATCCTCTTTGTGCTTCTTTTTTCGACAACTTGAAAGGAAGGGCATTTTACGCCGTTCTTGGTAAAAATCTTGTCAATGTAGCCGGTCTTCCAGTCAACTATTGGACTTCTTTCTTATTCCTTGGGGCTTTCATTTCTAGCATGGCTCTACACTTATTCGGGTTAGCTTCAATTCCGCAGTTCGTTAGCAAAAAATCGAGGAATTTCCCAGCTGGGACTCCAAATGCACATTTGGCCAAGTTCAATCGAATTTGGTATTTCCTTAATTTGTCAAAGGCTTGTTCTAAATCATGGATATGGTTTTTCGGGTCCTTTGACTTGACAATCATGTCGTCAATGTAAACCTTTATGTTTCGACCGAGCTGATCTTCAAAGACTTTGTTCATCATTCTCTGGTATGTGGCCCCGGCTTTCTTTAATCCAAAAGGCGTCACGTTATAGCAATAGTTAGCCTTTTTGGTGATAAAGGTTGTCTTCTCTTGATCCTCCGGGTGCATAGCTATTTGGTTTTATCCTAAATAGGCATCCATAAAGGATAACAATTGGAAACCGGATGAATTGTCGACTAGCTCATCGATGTTGGGCATTGTATACATATCTTTTGGGCACGCCTTATTCAAGTTGGTGTAGTCTATACACACCCTCCATTTCACATTTGGTTTTAAAACCATAACCACGTTAGATAGCCACGTGGTGTATTGTATTTCTCGGATGAATCCAGCATTCAACAGTTCTTTGGCATGCTTTTCAAGGGCCTGCTGCCTGTCCGGTCCAATTTTTCTCTTTTTCTGGCCAATGGTGATGATCTCGGTCGGATAGTGATAATTTAATATTTCATACACTTCTTTTTATCTCTTGATTAATAATTTAGGACTCTTTAGTTAATAAATAATGGCTTTTATACTTATTTGGGCTTTAGACCTTTTATTATGTTTTAGCCATTTTTAATAATAAAATTCAGTTTTATATTGCTTCACTATTTTTACCATAACTCTTGAACCGGACATCGGATTTGCCTCATTTTTGTTTCATATTTCAGATGATTCAGAGAGCTACAATTTTATGAAGACATGAAGGGCAAATTCGGACAAGAGGGCGGTCGATTTTGGAGCCTAAGTTAGATGAATATTTCGGATTTTATTTGGGCTCGAATTTTATAACTAAAGCGCACTTTTATTTTATTTTTGTTTTGGGTTGAACCATTAGAACCCATTTCCATTTTAGGTTAACTTTAAGTTAGATGGCAGCCACAAACATTCATTCATTCACGTTTTTAGATTTTGGTGGATCAAAATAGGAGTTTTTAAATTCTCTCAAATTTCTTCGTGTTCTTCGTGTTCTTCGTTTTCCCAGTCATGTTAGGCTAAATTTCTGTGATTAACCCAACGATGAGGATTCCATGATTCATCCGAGAGCTTGTGCTTAATCGGTAACGTTACTCGTTTTGTTTTCATCTTATCGGATTCGATTTCGAAAATAGTTCGAATATTAGATTTAATATTCGGTTTGGTTCATCCCAAGGACTGAGTTCGAACTAGGTTTAAAGTTTTGCTATGCGATTGCACAGTGGGACGCCACTATTCGGACATATTCTAGGCGATCATCTAGTCGAGGGATTTTCTGGATGAACGCAGAGATTTCGGTTCATCTAGAACCAAACGCAAGTTCGTTCAATGATGGAAGTCTCTGGAATCTGAATGTTGGGTTGACCATTTTTAATCTGTTTCTGCATATTTCGTTATGTTTCTGTTTACTTTTGTTTTTAATCTGTTTGAATCAACAAAACCCCCATTTTTTGTTTACGTTTTTATTTGTTCGAATTGAACCGATTGTGAATTCGTTGGGAAACGACCCGGGTTACATTATATCGCAAATCCTTTTCTAATCTGGTTATTTTGGGAGACCATGACAAATCTCTGTCAAAATATGGCGCCGTTGCTGGGGAATTTGCATCGGTTTGATTAGTAACAGTAGTGTAAATAGCTTCGTTTCGGTAGTTTAGGTGGTTTGGGTGGCTGGACAGAAATTTTTCTGACCCAGATCACTCAACCCAGGTCTTATTCACAAGGAATTGGGCATTCTAAGAAGGAATCACTCTCAAGTAGAGAGTGAGGTCTACCCTATTTTGTCCAAATTCCAACGTTTAGACCACTTTTTTTGCTGTTTTAAGTTTCAATTTTGTGATTTCTACTAGGGTAATTTTTTTGGAGTATCTCTAATTTGGATGAAATTTAGTACAGTGATAGAAAATCTCGATTTGCCATGTGGTCTTCAGATTTTAGCCAAATTCCATCGTTTAGACCACTTTTTCAATATTTTGAAGTTTTTTTTATTCCATTTTTGGGTTCCCAAATGGTCTAGGAGTTGTTCTGTCCAAGTCCCATAAATTTTAAAAATCATTTGATAGTGTTTCTGGACTTCTTTTGGTCAATTTCTACCATAGGTTTTTGCTTTTGTGTTGTCTTAGTGTTTTTCTACTTTTTACCACTTTTAGTGGCATTTTCATAATTCTGATTGTCTAGTGGCATTTTTGTAATTCTGAGTATCCGCAAATTCTGCCTTGAGTTCTTGTTGCATGAGTACTAGGAGTACTACTAATCCAGAAGACTTGTTGCCATTTGATCCTGAAATAGAAAGAATAATTCTTACTGCTAGAAGAGTTGTTAGGCTAAGTCATAGGATTAATACTGAACTGGACACCTGAACTTGAGTCTGGTTGTGGTCATTCTGATTTTGTCCATTCTGTTGATCTTTCCAATTGTGTTTCTGATAGTACTTCTGATAGTCTTGTTGTTTTCACTAATTAAAGTAGCAATTTTGCCAACTCAGAAATTATGGCAGAAGAACAAGAAAATCGTCCTACTTTAAAGGAATTTAATGAACCTGATGTTAATTATCAACCTTTATGTATCCAATATCCTGCCCTTGCGGCTAACTATGAGCTTAAATCTGGTCTAATACACTTGTTGCCTAAGTTTCATGGTCTTTCAGGTGAGTGTGCCATTAAGCATTTGAAGGAATTCCATCTAGTGTGCAGTGATGAGCACAATTTGTACCATGTTTTCCCTATACTTATTGACTGAATTAAATGTTAAATACAAGCTTAACTGCAGATAATCTAAGCAAAAAGACATACATTCATGGTATATGGACTAAAGAGGAGGAATCATTTGCATGTGCTAAGAATGGAACAATTTACTTTGTTTTTAAGGGAAATCGTATAGCAGGGCTGATACGATACTATAGCATTCTGACAGCGATTCGAAGTGCAATACAAGGCATCCTGAATGATATAGTAAAGTAAAGGATGCAATGCTATGCGGCATATTTTCCTACTGTTTACCTAGATGATTTCAGGAATAAATAAAGAGCGATATTAACAGATAGGTTGCTGATATAATGGAATAGAAGATGCAGAAGATCGGAACTAAAAGATTTAAAGAATCCCGCAGAATCAACAGAAGCAATCTACTCGGAGCAGAAGATATGATAGATCCCGACGGATTAGGAAAGACCCCCTCGCGTAACTTACGCCGTAAGAAAAGCCTGATTATAAAAGGAAACAACAGCGCCAACCCTAGGAGAGTCGGAGAGCCCTAGAACAAGATTCTAACTTTCGGCAGACTCAAGAGAAAAGTGAGAGAATTCACAAGAGCACGAGATTTCCAGACAACCTAGCATCCTTCCCTGCAGTACGACGGAACGAAGAAGACGTGGAGTGGTGACGTGAGGACCTCAACCACGCCATCGAAATTCCATCAAGCTTTCTGTTTTCCTTTCTTTTTATCTTTGTTTTCTCAATCATGGGTCATTACGTTAGTGTATACATTTTTTTGTGTGTCCCTCGTCGGTCATGGACTAAACTTTATATTTGGACGAGGATGAGTCTTTAAGTGTTGAATGAACCCAGTTGCAGTTTCTTAATTCAATAAATTTGGTTTGCGTATCGGTGTTCTAATTACTAGTCGATTAACGGAAGTTAAGGGCTAGATTTGTGGCCTCTGCTTACTGGAAAGGAGTTGGGGTTAGACCTCTAAAAAACAGTGTTTGCTAGGCGGCCCGTGCACGGCTAGACCTATTATTGTAGGCTTTAGGAATGGGTCTACCTCTCATAACCATAACACCCTGAGCGTAGCACGGATCTTCTGACTAGAAAGTTGCCATAGGAATATGGAAGGAGTATAGTTAGCATCATAAGTATCAAACGCGGAAGCTTCGGTGGACTATAGAGGTGGGTTAACCAAATAGCTTTGCAAATGGTAGCTATGCTATAGCAATTGCGGAAGCTGTACAGTATAGATGCTATAGTATTGGGTAGAGCAACTGGGGGATTGATGCACCTAAGGATGATTCTTTGTCCAGCCTAACTTCTCACTGATATCTTCTCTCGTTACAGTTATTTTGTTTACGTTTGCTAGTAGCATAAGCACACAACCCTCACAGCCATTATATTTACTTCATGCTTTCCCAATTGTCATAGCAATTGCGCGTCACTCCTCGGTATCTCAGTCTCTGTGGGACAATACTCTACTTACTCTTTATAACTTGTTCGACTGGTTCACTTGCCATCAAGGAATTCTACCAACAAGTTTTTGGCGCCGTTGCCGGGGATTGCTGATACGCTTTGTGATGACACCCCTTTGCTTAATAGTTGTGATTTACTTAGTAAAAAGAGCTCACTTTCTCTGCTCTTGATTTTCAGGTACCTTCTGTAGTGTATGCACAACTCGCCTCCAGCCAACTTAGAGCCTTACGATCCTGAGATAGAACGTACCTACAAGCACAGGCGCAGAAGGCAGAAGCAGTGAAGTCAATCTTTTGACCACACAAACATGGCGGAAATACCTGTCAACCACGAGCGGGAGCAACGAGAGCGCCCAATAATAAACAGGGATAACCAGGTCCCTCCACCTCCAAACCCAGATGTGAATAAGGCCATCGTGGAATTCAGGATTCCAGATCTAAACAAGCTGAACTCGGTCATCACACAACCAACCCTCAATGCTGGACACTTTGAAATTAAAGGTGTCATGGGCAATTTGGAGGACTCCCTTCCGAAGATCCGCACCTTCACCTCAAGACCTTCATGGAGGTGTGTGATTCTCTTGTGATCCCTGGTATACCTCCCGACGCCATCCGGATTAAGTTGTTTACCTTCTCACTACGGGACAAAGCTCAGACGTGGCTCAACAACCTACCTGTTAATTCCATCACTACATGGAATGATCTGGGAAGTAAGTTCTTGCTCAAGTTCTTTCCACCTACCAAGAATGCTCAACTCAGAGGAGACATCACCAACTTCCAATAGAAACCTAGTGAATCCACTTACGAAGCCTGGGACAGATTCAAAGACCTCTTGAGACAATGCCCCCAGTACGAGCTGTGTGAATGGGTCCAGATAGAAACATTCTACAGAGGTCTCGATGGGCAAATAAGATCAATTGTAGATGCCTCATCCGGAGGATCCATCCGATGAAGTCTTATGAAGAGGCCCACAATTTACTTGGAACGCATGGCCATGAAGAGTCATCGGTGGCCTAGCGAGACGAGCTACATCCTCCCGAACTATTGCAGGGATACATGAACTAGATGCCATGACTGCTCTCACTGCTCAAGTTTCATCTCTGACCAACATGGTAAAAGGACTAACTGTTCCATCAAGCAACACATCGCTGCAACCATCTCAAGTAGCTTGCGTGTATTATGGCGGAGAGCACTCTTACTCTCAGTGCTCCGCCAACCCTGAAGCGGTAAACTTTGTCAACAACTTCAACAGGGGCAGCAACACCAATAATTCATATTCAAAAACATACAACCCCGGATGGAGGCAGCATCCTAACTTCTCATGGAGTTCACAAGGTTCACAAGCAACAGGACAATCGTCAGGCCCACAATACTCAAACCGAACATCAAACCCACCAGGGTTTACCCAGCAAGCAAGGCAACAGGGCGGTGAATCGACCTTTGCAAAGACTCTATGTTTTCCCTTCGAAGGATTATATGGTAAAAAACGATGCAATCATCCAGAATCGGCAAGTGACCTTGAGGAATCTTGAAACTCAAGTGGGACAACTAGCAACCGCTCTTAATAACAAAGCCTCGGGATCCTACCCGGTGACACCGAAGTCCCCAGGATCCAGGGAAGAGAAGAAGTCAAAATGATAGAGCTCATAATTGGTAAAAGCCTAGAACCCATGAAAGCAACCAAGCAACCTATGGTCGTCGCTGATCCAAGGCCAGAGAAACTTAAGGAAGGGCAAGAAGGTACTGAACAAACTTTTGAAGACGAATGGAGGCAACCAAGACTATCACAATCGGAATACGATCTAAGCACCGCAACATTGCCTCCACGTGCAGCATTGGATGATCACATACAGTACCCAACAAGGAATGCTACCGCTTTATCGTGAAAGCATAATCCTGACCTCGGGCATCCAGCAAAGCCAAAGCCACCACCGCCTTTCCCACAAAGGCTAAAGAAGCAAGGACAGGATAAACAATTCAAGCAATTCCTTGATATGCTATGATAATTACACATTAATATTCCACTCGTAGAAGCTTTGGAACAAATGCCCAGCTACGTGAAGTTTATGAAGGAAATTCTGTCTGAGAAGAGGCGACTGGACAGTTCGAAACAGTAGCATTGACACAAGACTGCAGTTCCATGTTAACCAATCGACTACCTCCGAAATTGAAGGATCCTGGCAGTTTTACAATTTCGTGTGCAATCGGACCCCATTACTCTGGTAAAGCTCTGTTCGACCTAGGTGCTAGCATAAACATCATGCCAATGTCGATCTTTAAACAGTTGGCAGTAGGGGAAGCCAGGCCCATGACAGTCACATTACAACTGGCTGATCGCTCTATAGTGCTACCTGAAGGCAAGATCGAAGACGTTCTGGTACAAGTAGATAAGTTCATCTTCCCTGTGGATTTCATTGTCCTGGATTTTGAGGCAGATCATGATGTCCCAATTCTGCTGGAAAGACCTTTAATGGCAACTGGTTGTATACTGATCGATGTGGAAAAAGGAGAACTCACTATGCGTGTAAATGATGATCAGGTCACCTTCTCAATACTCAAACCAGCGAGATTCAAAGACCCAATTGAGAAGTACCTAACTGTTGCAGATGACTGCCAGAGCACTAAAGAAGCAGGGGATTCTCCTGCGCTACTATAGCATTAAACTGCTAAAGCAAAGTCAGGCTGAAGACTTTAAACCAAGCGCTACTGAGAGGTAGCCCAGCATCATGCTTTAAATTACTGTTTGAGAATAGAGGCTATGCTATCTGAAAACCAAATCAACTGAGGACCAAGGCATTAAGATGGCTGTAGAAATTCATCTGCACTAGTCGCACACAAAGGCGGGCTTATGGGTGGGCCACACAAGATTGGGCCCAGCAGATTTGAAAATTAAATGACAATTAAAGTGGGAACCGCCATCTGCCACACCAAGCGTCAGCTGCACGGTTCGCCCCTGAAATTTCAGACGGATTGCACGCAACCCACTCAAAGTATATGCCCATGGTCACTCCTCCTGAGCCCTAGTTAAATCAGAACTCAACTTTCAACTGGTTCCCGCGTGCTCATTCACTCTGTACAAAGCTACAATACTTTCCCTTCCACCTACAACCCCGGAGTCTTCCAATGGCACGCACCAAGGGTTCCGCCAAAAGCACCGCCGAAGCTCCAGACACTATGCCATTCGCCACTCGGGAGGCCGAATCCCGCTTCAACTCCTTAAAGGCGGACAAAACCCTAGCACCAGAACGAGGATTCGACGGATATGCATTCGAGCAGGGCGTTTACCTAGAATACATTATAGGGATCATACGCCAGCACCTATGGGAAAGATTCCGCCTTCACCCCGCCGAGGTAGTAACCCCCCTTGTTTTTGAATTTGGTGCAAATTATCCAGGATGTTCTCCCTATTTCATCACAGTCTGAAGGAAAAATGTACAATGCAGCCCCAGCGCCATCCGCAAGGTTTACGACCTAGAGCCTACGGACGATGCGTACAACGAGCTTTTCTAGCAAGCGGAAAACCCTGAGACCCTTGCTAGCGTAGTCGCTCGTCTCTCATTGCCAAACACTGAGTGGAAAATTTCCAAGGAAGGATCATACAACTTAAAGTGTAGCGGCTTGACAGCTGAAGCACATATATGGTTCCACTTCCTCTGCCACAGATTAATGCCCACACTACACCCATCCCATTTCACGAGAGCGTGTGTTCCTTCTCTACTGCATCTTAGAGGGCAAACACATTGATGTCGACGCACTCATCTACCAAGAGCTATTAGAATACTTGAAGACCACTACAGGAAACCTATGGTTCCCTGCACTTATTACCGAGCTCTGTCAAAATGCAGGGGTAATCTTTGATGCCAGCGAAGAGAGAACAGGACTTCTGCAACCTCTTACCATGGTAGCTGTGCAGCGCATTCTGCAAAAATGTTAGCCGCGAATCACCCAGGCCAACGTGACCAACTCCTCGGTCGAACCCTCAGCCGACACGACACTGATTTCTGCAGCAGCGTTTCACGCTTTGGTTGCCCAGGTGACTACCCTACAGCGTTCAGTAAGCACCCTGCTCCTCCAGCAGCAGATGTGGTGGCAATATGTAGCCGAAAAAGGGATCGCAGCCTGGCAGCAAATCTCATGGCAAATGCCCCAAAATACACTCCACTGCCGGCTTTCCCTGAGGCAACTTTTGATATGCACAATGGGCCAACACAACAGGAACGCACAAGCTCGCGCAAGCGGCACCGGAGCAAAAGCCCACAGGAAGGTGAGCCCACCAACACACACTCGATTGACACTGATGATGAAGAAGTGTCAAACTCTCAGGGACCTACTGCCGGACCTTCCACAGGAAAGGGTTAAGCTCTGATAAGTTGTATCTTTGCTGTTAACTTCGGGTACTAGATTTTTTTCGTTTATTTTACTATTTATTTTCATGTTTTTAATCCCAACACACAAAAAATAAATATTTTCAGGCTTTTTTCTGTTCCTCTCCCGTTATTATCTCGTCTATCTCCCGTCTAACTCCGCCGTTGCAATGGGGGCATTGCATCGTTTCAGTGTGGGGGGGCTGATTGGATATATGATATAATCTGCCGATTTACCCTCCATATAGCTTTTTGCACATACTGAAATTTTTTCAAATTGCATGATAGAGCATGAATAGAATATTGTAGCATTGGAATGAATGTCTGTATAACTGAGCATAGCACAAAGGCCTAAGGAAACCGAACCTTTAGGCTTGGGAAATTGACGGTGCTAGCCAATCTGAGGCGGGGTAGGGTGACAATGAGGAGTTCAAAGGGAAGAACCCCCAATGGAAGGATTGAATTGAGCCTAATTGTTTTATTCTGTGTGCATGTCTGCTAGCCTATGTTTGATCCTTGATTTGTCTTAGTTCTCCGATAGCTATCTGGCATCTACGTTTGAAGTTCGTAGGAAAAAGGCATTCCTGTCATACCCATTATCCCTATACACAACCCATTGATCATCATCTCCACATTGTTACCCCCTTGAGCCACACAAGTATGCTATAGCATAATAGGGTAGATAAGAGAACTAAAGAAGACTGTGAAAAATGCTACGGCAGAGTGCTCCCGTGAAAAGCTGCAGAAAGAACTGAAGAGCTGTTGGTTTGCTTTGCCTAAAAAAAGAGAGAGAAAACCCAAGAAAAGACTTGGAGTGAAGAACAGCATGAAGTACAAGGTTCAAGGAGAAGCACTACCGAGGCCAAAAGAATTATCTCACAGATCTGCTATAGCATCTACCTTCCTTTTCCATCTCACAAACACTAGGTCATCCTCGCATTACAACCCAAGAAGTCCTTTGGACGAACGAATACTCAGAATGCTAGGGAGTAATCTTAGAACTTTGACAAGGCTATGGATCTTCTGGGCCCATTTGACAAGAGAGAAACAAAAATCCATGGGTGAGCGAGTGTAAACACCGAACTTGAGAGCCCCTGGAGACTTCTTTATCTAAACAATATCACACTTCATGAGCGGTTGGCACTGGGCAGTGGGATTGCCGAATAAGGGATATTGAAAGCAAGCGTGCAAGCAAAGTTATACAGGTAGAAGTACTGCAGCTATGAGTTTTTGTTCGCTTCATCTTATTTTTCCCAGGAGTGAAAAAAGCTAAATGTGGGGGTATTCGATGAGCACAATTCATACCATGTTTTCCCTATACTTATTGACTGAATTAAATGTTAAATACAAGCTTAACTGCAGATAATCTAAGCAAAAAGGCATACATTCATGGTATAGGGACTAAAGAGGAGGAATCATTTGCATGTGCTAAGAATGGAACAATTTACTTTATTTTTAAGGGAAATCGTATAGCAGGGCTGATACGATGCTATAGCATTCTGACAGCGATTCGAAGTGCAATACAAGGCATCCCAAATGCTATAGCAAAGTAAAGGACGCAATGCTATGCGGCATATTTTCCTACTGTTTACCTAGATGATTTCAGGAATAAATAAAGAGTGATATTAACAGATAGGTTGCTGATATAACGGAATATAAGATGCGGAGGATCAGAACTAAAAGATTTAAAGAATCCTGCAGAATCAACAGAAGCAATCTACTTGGAGCAGAAGATATGATAGATCCCGACGGATTAGGAAAGGCCCAGCTCGCTGTAACTTACGCCATAAGAAAAGCTTGATTATAAAAGGAAACAGCAGCGCCAACCCTAGGAGAGTCGGAGAGCCCTAGAACAATATTCTAACTTTCAGCTGACTCAAGAGAAGAGTTAGAGAATTCACAAGAGCACGAGATTTTCAGACAACCTAGTATCCTTCCCTGCAGTACGACGGAACGAAGAAGACGTGGAGTGGTGACGTGACAGGACCTCGATCACGCCATAGGAAATTCCATCAAGCTTTCTGTTTTCCTTTCTTTTTATCTTTGTTTTCTCAATCACAGGTCATTCTGTTAGTGTCTATTTTGTGTCCTTCGTCAGTCATGAACTAAACTTTATATGGCTGGACGAGGATGAGTCTTTAAGTGTTGAATGAACCCAATTGCAGTTTCTCAATTCAATAAATTTGGTTTGCGTACCGGTGTTCTAATTACTAGTCGGTTAACAAAAGTTAAGGGCTAGATTTGTGGCCTCCGCCTATCGGGGGCAAGGAGTTGGGGTTAGACCTCGAAAAAAAGTGTTTGCTAGGTGGCCGTGCATGGCTAGACCTATTACTGTAGGCTACAGGAATGGGTCTACCTCTCATAACCATAACACCCTGAGCATAGCACGGATCTTCTGACTAGAAAGTTGCCATAGGAATATGGAAGGAGTATAGTTAGCATCATAAGTATCGAACGCGGAAGCTTCGGTAGACTATAGAGGTAGGTTAACCAAATAGCTTTGCAAATGGTAGCTATGCTGTAGCAATTGCAGAAGCTGTACAGTATAGATGCTATAGCATTGGGTAGAGCAACTAGGGGATTGATGCACTTAAGGATGATTCTGCGTCTAGCCTAACTTCTCACTGATATCTTCTCTCGTTACAGTTATTTTGTTTACGTTTGCTAGTAGCATAAGCACACAACCCTCACAACCATTATATTTACTTTATGCTTTCACAACTGTCATAGCAATTGCGCGTCACTCCTCGGTATCTCAGTCTCTGTGGGACGATACTCTACTTACTCTTTATTACTTGTTCGACTGGTTCACTTGTCATCAAGGAATTCGACCAACAAGAACCAAGAAACCTCCGCCTAGCATTGGCTAGTAATGGGATTAACCTGTTTGGGAAGCAGAGTAGTTTCCATAGCACATGCCTGGTTATGTTGTTTATAGATAAACTCCCTCCAAGGCTCTTGCAAAACAAAAGTATATGATATGTTCAATTCAAATCTCAAGGCCAACGTAACCAGTGATTGACATAGATATATACCTTGCACCACTAATTGAAGGCTTGAAGAAGCTATGGGACAAAAGGGAGGCTGTATATGATGCTCACTAGAAAGAAACATTCAATATGAAGGTCATGTTGTTTGGTACTGTTGGTCGATTTCCTTGATGGCAAGTGAACTAGTCGAACAAGTAATAAAGAGTAAGTAGAGTATCGTCCCACAGAGACTGAGATACCAGGAAGTGACGCTCCAATGCTAAGATAGTTGTGCAAACCGAAAATAAGTATGATTGGTTTGAGAGGTTTTTGTGGTTATGCGAAATAACAAACAAAGCAAACGGAATATCATAGTCGTAAGAAGGTATCGGTAGGAAGTTAGGCTGAACTTGTGATCATTCTTAAGTATCTCAATCCCCCAGTTGCTTTACCCATTGCTATAGCATCTATACTGCACAGCTTCTGCAATGATACCGCATAGCTACTAACTACAACGCTATTCAGTTAACCACCACTATAGTCTATCGAAGCTTTTGCGTCCGATACGTATGACACTAACTTTACTCCTTCCATATGCCTATGGTAATTTTCTAGTTAGATCTGCACTATAGAACAAGGTGTATGGTTATGAGCTGTAGACCCATTCTTGAAGCCTACAATAATAGGTCAAGCCTTGCACTAGCCTGCCTATCAATCACTGTTTCTCATAAGTCTAACCCCGACTCCTTACCAGTAAGCCGATGCCACAAATCTAGCCCTTATCTTTCACTAATCGACTGGTAATTAATGCACTGATAAGCAAACTAAATTTATTGAATTAAGAACTTGCAACTAGGTTCATTTAACACTTAAGAAATCATCTTCGTTCAGCCATAGGAAAATCAGTTCATGACTGACTAGGGACACACAAAACAGATAATAACAGAATGACCCATGATCAAAAGATTAAAACAAAAATAGAAGGTTCGACGAAGTTCTGATGGCGTAGAAGAAGCCCTGTCACGTCACCACTCCATGTCTTCTTTCTCTCTGTCTTACTGCAAGGAAGGATGCTGGGTGCTCCTGGAGTTCTCGTGCCTTGTGAATTCTCTCTCTCTTCTTTCAAGTCTGGTCAAATGTGAGTTTCGATTGGACTCTCTATGACTCGACCTCCTTAAGGTTAGCTTGTTGTTTCCTTATATAATTAGACTTTTTTGCGGTGTAAGTTCCAGCGAGCTAGGCCTTTCCTAATCTGTCGAGATCTATCGTATCTCTCGATCGAAGTATATTGATTCTGCTGATCCTGTGAGATTCTTCAAATCTTTTAGTTTCGATCCTCCGCATCTTCTATTCCGCTACATCAGCAATCTACTTGTCTTTCCCTGACCTTCGCAATATTTCCTGAAATAACTTGACAAAAGATTAGAACATATGCCACATAGCATCACGTCCTTTACTTTGCTATAGCTTCAGAGATGCTTTGTATTGCACTTCGATATGCTGTCAGAATGCTATAGCATAGTATCAGCGGTGCTATATGTCTTTCTCATAAAACCTCGTACTTTGTCCTCTTCTTAGCACATGTTTAGGATGTAAATGGTTTTTATCCTTTAGTTCCCTACATTCATGAATTTATGTCTTTTTGCTTATATTGATTGCAATTAAGCTTATATTTACCATACAATTCAGTCATAAAGTATAGTGAAAACATGGCATAAATTGTGCTCATCAGGTACTGAAAAGACCCTTCCTTACTAAACATTGATTAACCATAATGTTTTCATTAAACCAAACCAACAAGTGATAAAGGAAAACCTCTTCTTCTTTTTTTCAAAAATAAGCACATCAGAGTCTAGGGCACAAACTCTACCCACAAACTCACTACAGGAAATTTATAACTCCGGACACAATTATCGAACAAAAGAATACACAGACCCACAAGTCTTACAATACCAAACCACAACAAAGGGTCTTCACAAAAACATTTCCACCCAAGTTTTGAATGTGGATCCACCATAATATTATAATGTATAAAATAAAACATTTGATCTCACAAAGTGTATAAACAAAGTCATACCAAAATAGTTAATATAGTATTTTAAACATAAGGGCCCTAAAATGACAATATATAAATCCATACAACACCAATACCAAAAGATGCTTACAAAGTTAGCAACTCTTATGCCTCTAGCTGCTTCCCTTGGCTTCTAGTAATATTAAAGGTCTACCCCGAAAAATATTTATGATGACCCGGATGAGACATAAAGTCCCAAGAACCCAAAATTAATTTACCAAATATGCAAGAAATGATTGCAAGTCAGAGAAGCAGGTTTGCTAACATGATTATGAAATCAACAGCTAATAATTAATTAATACATAATAATTAACAATAATTAGAACCATTCCCCACTCAACCATCCTACTCCTCCTTATATCTTCTGGACGTGGTACAGCCCCTATCAGTGCTAGTACACCTAGCCAAGCTTAGCTAATCACTTCAAAAATATTGTCCCCTCCATGCTACCACCAATATATCGAAACAGAGAGGTGTCCGCCCAAAATACTCAGCTTTCCGGGCCAGGAATGAGAGAGCCAATTGGCACAACTTCACCCTAAATCTCTTCCACACAATCCAACATATCCCATAGCAAACAAACAATATATCACTATAACTTTCAAAAACATTGTGCAAAACATTATTCCATATAGAACATTCCATAACAACATCATAACAGCAATATCTTACAAAATTCATTATTCCATATACAACATTTCACGATAAACATCATACCTATCACAACATTCACAATCTCAACAACAATATTCACTTCAATATAATAGAAAATACACTGCTCCACTAAAACAATTTCATATTCAGATATACACATAATTGTTCAAAACACATGCCAGTAGTTCATTTGAAAGTAAGGTTTAAAAAACACCTTACAATCCAAAACAAGCATATAAAATAAATTAACCCCGATTACCTCAACTCCAAGTTAAATCTTATCTTGAGGAGTAAGAAGCGAACAATCACGGTCACAGGTAAACTCTACAATATCACAATTATAACTTATATAACTCAAGATACATCTACAATAATAATAATAATATATTATAGTAATAAAAACTAGAAATAACAATTTAATCCTTCAAATTTTGAAACCAAATCGATTAAAATTTCGTAATTCCGCATTAACCCAAAATAAAATTTATACAACTTTTAATTGGTAGAAATATCCTATATCATATAAATTCTAAACTTCTTCAATAGAAAAATTAATTTAAATTCCTACAAAAATCAATCGATAAATCTAAACCGATTAAAACTAGTTATTAATCGTTCTATAAATATATACAATTATCTATTGTCAAAACTCAACTTTTCCAAAATCATAACCTCAACATTTTCACTAACAAACACAATATTACCTTCATTTAAAAGAGAAAATATATAGAACAACTTTAATGAAGGAAGTTTATTGAAAAGAAGTTAATTTAACTACCAAAATGATCTTATAAGATAAATAACATACATCGAAAACCCGAATATTCTCTCTTCTTGTTCTTTTCTCTTCTTTCTCACTCTCTCGGCACACTCACTCTCAAGCCCTATTTGTTAGACTGAACTTGGGCGATGGAAAGGGAATTAACAAGGTTCCCTCGAAACAAATGTGGTTGGGGCGCGTGTCTTCTGGTCGACTACATTTCCCACGAGTGTGAAAGTTCCCCCAACCATTGGATGGTTGATTCCCTTTGAAATAGGCGGCAAGGTTGAAAAGTTCCCAGGAGAGTGAAAATGTAAGACAAAAAGGCCCCTTGAAAACAATGTACTGCTTTAAAACCATGAGGAAGCCGCGAACTGGACGAAGCTGCCGGTGAAGAAACTTGGAACTAGAGTGGGTGTTTTTCGACGAAGGAAAAGTTGAACCCATGGAGAACATATCTGCATTTGAGGTCAGTATTCATTTGAAATCAATTTATTTGTGATTTACCGGTATGTGTGTGACCTTCGAGAAGGCTTGTTGCATCGAGCAGGGGGAGACACACACTGATGAGTACTATTTATGCCAAGTTTTCCCTATACTGTGTGACTATTTTGTGAGTTGAATATGAGCATAAAAGCATGTTATCTGAGCAAATATGTCATAATTCACTCATGTAGGGAAGTATCGGATACATCTAATAAGTTACGATGAACGCATAAATATCCTGTACATGTGCATAAAAAGAAGGCAAGCTTAAGGGTTTATTATAAACGCACATAGCACTGCCGATATAATGCTATAGCATCGGGTCAGCCATATCAAGCTGCAATACAATGCAACTCGTATGCTATAGCAGAGTAAAGGAAGCAATGTTGTGAGCCATATGTTCTAACTTTTCCTTGAGGCTTTTTCAAGAATTAAGTACAAGTTGATGGACGGACGTTAGTTCACGATTAGATTGTCAACAAACTGAACTAGAAGATGTGGAGGATCAAAGATTTAGATTTAGAGAATCTCACAGAATCAACAAAAGCAATCTACCGATTTGGAAAGTTAGATCAGTTGGACCTGACAGATTTTGAAAGGCCCAACTCATTGGACATACACCACAAGTAAACCTGACTATAAAAGGAAAGGATAGTTAACCCTAAAGGTGGTCAAGTCGTGAAGAGCCAAAGAACATTCCTATTCGGCCAGGCTCGAAAGAAGAGGGAGAGAAGCACTAAGCACGAGAACTCCAGGAGAACCCAATTCCTTTCTTGCAGTGAGATGGAGACAATAAGACGTGAAGTTGTCAAGTGACAGGCCTCTCTTATGCCGTCGAAACCTCCGCCAAGCTTTCTGTTTTTCTTTTATTAATTTTAGTTAATCTTTTGTCATGGGCTATTCTGTTGTGGTCTGTTTAGTGATTCACTTGTCAGTCATGAACTAAACCTCTTGTGGTTGAGCGAGGATGAATTCTTGAGTGTAAAATGAACCTAATTGCTAGTACTTAATTTTATAAATTCAATTTGTTTATCATTATTCTTAATTTCTGTCGGTTAGCGGAAGCTAAGGGCTAGATCAGTGGCCTCGGCTTACTGGAAGGGAGTCGAGGTTAGACATCTGATAAGTAGTGTTTGCTGGGCAAGCTGGTGCAAGGCTTGACCTATCATTGTAGGCTTTAGGCATAGGTCAAACGCTCATAACCTTAACACCTTGATTTGAAAGATAATCTTAACTAGAAAATCGTCATAGGCATATGGGAGAAGTATAGCTTAGGTTGTATGTATCAGATGCAGAAGCTTCTGTATAACGTAGTGGTGGGTTAACTGGATAATGTTGTGAAAGGAAGCTATGTAGTAGAATTACGGAAGTTGTGCAGTATAATTGCTATAGCAATGCATTAAGGCAACTGGGGGATTAATGCACTTATAATGAAATCTGATGCTCAGCCTATCTTTTTCTGATATCTTCTTACGACTATGATCCTTGTTATTTTCTGTCTTATTAGTTATAATCACAAAAATCTCAACTCAATCATATTTATTTTACTTTCTTTACACAATTGTTCACATGAACCTGTGTCATCATCGGTGTCTCAGTCTCTGTGGGACGATACTCTACTCACTCTTTATTACTTGTTTGACTGGTTCACTTGCTAATAAGGAAATCGACCAATACACACAGTTGAAGGCATTATTAGCAATTTGCAGACACAGACACAGTTTATATGCTTCCAGCTAGGGGACACAGACACAGACAAAGACGAATGTTAATGCTTTTTATATGCTTGTGTGTTAATGAGACACAGACACAATTTAATGATTTACATAATTGGATGCATTGTCAATCAATGAAAATAAGTTGTTTGTTTGTGTACAATGTATTTGTGGTTTTGTGAATGATAAATGTGGGCATAATGTGAAGTCTGTTTAGATATGAAATTGAATGTTGGCTTGTGATATGCGGACTAAAAGTGAAAAGTTGTTTGTTTGTTTGTGTTTAATGCTACCATTAGACTTCAATCATTGCTTTTGAAGAAACCAGAGCCAATTCCGGAGGCCTCAAATGATCATCGTTGGAAGTGGTTCAAGGTATGTACATTATGTAATTGTGTGACAACTTTAATTGAGTATTAAAAGTGTGGTTTGACCTTAAGCGTTATAATGTTTTTGTCATTTTAAGGGTGCCTTGGGGCATGGATGGTACACACATACATGTTCAAGTCCCCACAAAACACAAGGGGAGGTACCGAAATAGAAAAGGAGAGATAACAACAAATATCCTTAGGGTATGCTCGTCGGATGGGCAATTCATATTTGTTTTGCCTAGGTGGGAAGGCTTAGCTGCAGATGGGAGGGTGTTGAGAGATGCTATAAGGAGACCACATGGGCTAAGAGCACCGCTAGGTACGGTGTGAGGGTGTGCTATTTGGTTACAATTAAGTTTTAAATTTGTTTATTAACTTGTATTTTGTTTGTGCCGGGAACTACAACTTGGTAGATGTAGAGTACAGTAATTGCCAGGATTTTTTGGCTCCTATTAGAGGTCAAAGGTACCACCTTAATGAGTGGAGACAAGGATATCAACCCTAAACTTCCCTTGAGTGTTTCAAAATGCAACATTCTGTAGCCCGAACTGTAACAGAAAGGTGCTTTGGCATACTCAAGTTACGGTGGGCAATAATGAGGAGCCCATCATTTTACCCTGTGAAGCTTCAAAATAGATACATTGTTGCATGCTATTTTCTCCATAATCTAATTGATTGGGAGAGTGTTAAGATCCCCTTAATAAGCGACTTGAGTCCTTTCAGACTGGACCTGGAACGATTGACAACACACCCTGAGTTCCTATGGAAACCAATGATGCCTGGAATAATTATAGGGAACAAGTTGCAAATGAAATGTTTGCTGCCTTGGTGGCACTTAGAGATAACTGATAATGTTGTACACAAGTATTGCTTGGTTTAAGGACATTTTGTTCTGTCTACTTATGTTAAAAACAACAACCATGTTGTATGTCAATCTAAATTTCAATTAACGTTATCTTTTCCTTTTATGGATAGTGTGGTTTGCTTATTTGTTACTATATTGTTAGGTTAAAATTAAGGGTACATGCAATATATAGTCTCGATGTGTGTTTTTTTAGATGGATCCATTTAAACAGGAAAGCAGGACGAAGATCAAAATATGGACTACAGTTGAGGACAGGGTCTTGGTCGAATGCCTTCTTAGTTTGAAAATGGACCAAAAGTTCATGGCCGACAACGGGTTCAAGGCCAGATATGCAAATGCCTTGCAGTCCATGATGGAGGACAAGCTACCTGGATGTGGCATCAAAACAACTCCTTACATCACTTCCATACTACAGACGTTGGAGCAACTATAACAGGTGGCATATGACATTGTTTACGGCCCTAACACTTCTATATTTGGTTGGGATCTGGAGATAAAACTTGTTACTGCATATAAAGAGGTGTGGGATGAGTATCTGAAGGTATTTCAACCTAAATATGTGTTCAAATTAGTTATCTTCTGTATTACACATGACTTCCATTTCAAGAACTTACCTACTAATTTTATGTGAAGGCTCATCTAAAGGCAAAGGAATTTCGTACCAAAGCCTTACCAAACTTTGACTCTCTATGCATGGTTTGGGGAATGGAGGAAGAAGTGAATCTTGAAGATGAGGACCACCTGGAAATACTGCAACATGTTGCTAATGAATCTGAGTTGTCACAAACAAATCATGAAACTGTTCCCACTATAATCAATCCAACTTATGCATCTTTTGGTCCAAAGAAGAAGCACAAACTAAACAATGTAGAAGTCATGGATGAGGCCTTACAAGATACAGTCACACAATTGGACAAGACCATCGTTACTGTGTTTGACAAGCTAGGAAATATGATATCAACGAAGGATAGGGAAACTGAACTTGCTGCCAAAGGAGATGACATGTTCATAGAGATACTGCAAGTTGAGGACTTCACTTGGAATGAGAGAAAATTTGAACATATAAAGATCCTAGTGTGTGACAGACTGCTGACTGCATTTGGAAAGATTCCTCTACAGTTAAGCCTTCATAGATTCGTACCTTGCTGAATCAATAGAAACTATATCAGCACTACGTAGTAGTGTAGTCTTATAGTGTGGAGTACATAGCTGGCCTTTTTGTTTTTGTTTTTTTTATTGGCTATGGGTAATTTAGATGTGTCACTCATTTTTGGACATTAATCTGTCTTTTGTATATGCATTACCGCACAAGCATCAGTTCATATCTGTGTTTTATATAGGCTAGGGTTATATGCATTAGCACAAACTTTGGACCATATTCGATTAGGTTCAGGAAAACTGAACATAGCATAAAGTTTGTGTGTAGCATCCTATTAAAGTTGAAATCTGTCAATGTATTGTCATTCAGGCCATTTGTACTTTTGCTGGTACAGGGCATGTACTCACAAAGCTTCACCTGGATTCAATGTTCAGTGATCATCTTCCGTGTTCCTTGTCATATTCAATTCCACAGCTGGTTTCATTCTTTCTTGTTGTCCCCCTGTAATTACTCCATCTTCGTTGTCTTTGTCACCTGTAGAAGCTAGTCCTCATTGCAATTTCATATCCATCGACGTTTGCTTCGATTTTGCATCTCAATCATCACATGATTTCATTTAGGATTCGTTAATGTCTGGATTTGTTCTAACAAAATAAAGCACTAATCCATTTTTTCCTTTCTTTATTTAAGGGGCATTGTGGGAATTTTACCTAACCTTCCCACTTAACCAACACCTAATTCTTCATACCAAACATTTTATTTTCCCTAAACTAAGTTACATTCCCTAGTATACCAAACAGCCCACATTATTAAAGTTCTCACCTAATCTTCACTTTCTTTCCTTGCAATTTTATTCCTTTCCTTTCCTTCCTCAAATCTTCCCTGTAACAAACAGGGCCTAAGTTTCCATCGCCAAGAAGACTCACCACGCACACATAAATATATAATTGCAAAAAGAGGGGTGGGGAGTCACCCCCCTAATTAATGAGGCGGTGTGATTCTTTTTTTCTTTTTTTTTCCTTTTTGTTTTTCTCTCCTTCCTCCGCACAACTTGATCAAGTTTCTTTTTTAAATGGGGAAAATTACCACAAAGCCCCAAACTTTATCTTATTATTATTATTTAATTAATGTTTTCTCACAATTACAATTTAATTACAATAATCATATATAATTATTTTATTATAGAGTAAATAATTTTCTGGTCCCTGACAAAAAACACGGACCCCATTTTGGTCCCTTACAAAAAAATCAACCCTTATTCGTCCTTTTTAAGGGACTAAAAATGACCTTTTGGAAATTTGTGAGGGATCAAAATGTCAACCAATCGACCCTTATTCATCCTTTTTATGGACTAAAAAGGACCTTTTTTTTTGTAAGGGACCAAAATGGGGATCTCATTTTTTGTCAGGGACTAGAAAGGGTATTTACTCATTTTATAATTACAATTAAATCCTACAAATAAAATTAGGATGTTACAGTACAATCAATGACTTTCCCGCATAGGGTAATTTGTCAAGGTGAAACATTAAACGCCAACTTGGATGCCTGATTGTGAAGAGGGTACACAATCGATCAGGTTGAAGCATGGTATGAAGAATTCCTATATAGGACGTCGTAAATGGTTGCAAAAGGTTCATCTATATCATCGTATGAGAATATACTTCAATATGGGGAATTAGATGAAAGGATAGAACCTAAACCTTTGATTAGTGAGGCGGTTTTTGAATATATATATATATGTATGTATGTATGTATGTATGTATGTAAGGAAGCCATTTGGGAAATATGTTGGGACAAGTGGGTGGAAGAAAAGGTCTATTTTCTTCCATCAGCCATATTGGAGTTCCCTTAATGTTAGACATTTAGGAAATATGTTGGGACAAGTAGGTATTCATATGGATGACCTTAGGAGGGAAAATGCTAACAGAGTACAAAGTTGGTATGCCAAAATATATAATAAACAATTCACAACATGGTTGAAACAACACGTAAATAACAAGTACAATGTTGATCATAATTCAGTTTCAGAAAAATTAAAGTAAGGTTTTTGGCACGTGGTCCGAACAGATATGTGCTTTCTTTCTCAAGCTACGCCATCAATGGATACCCCTTCTACACTAATGAGTAGGATGCCTGAAGAAAAATGCTAAATAGTGGGTTAACTGTTATTGCTAATTGTTGGTCGATTTCCTTCATGGCAAGTGAACCAGTCGAACAAGTAATAAAGAGTAAGTAGAGTATCATCCCACAGAGACTGAGATATCGAATGATGACGCCAAATTGCAGAATTGGTTGTGTAAAAAAGAAAATAAAGTCTAATTGGTTTGGGAGTTTTTATGATTATACTAATAAACAGGAAAGTAAACAAATGATCATAGTCGTAAGAAGATATCAGTAAAAGATAGGCTGAGCTCTCAGAATCCTTTCTAAACATATCAATCCCCCAGTTGTCTAAACGCATTACTATAGCATTTATGTTGCACATCTCTCGCAAATGCTACAGCATAAACACTCTTTACAATGTTATTCAGTTAACCCACCACTCTAATCTGCCGAAGCTCTCACGTCCGATACGTACAATCCTAACTTACTTCTCCCATATGTCTATGGCGATTTTCTAGTTAGGTTATCATTACAAATCAAGGTGTTATGGTTATAAGTGGTAGACCCATTCCTGAAGCCTATAATAATAGGTCAATCCCTGCACAAGCCTGCTTAGCAATCACTGTTTCTCAAATGTCCAACCCCGACTCCCTCTCAGTAAGCCGAAACCACTGATCTAGCCCTTAGCTCTCGCTAACCGACCAGAAATTAAATCACTGATAAGCAAACTGAATATATTAAATTAAGAACTAGCAACTGGGTTCATTCTATACTTAGGAAATCATCCTCACTCAGCCAAAGGAGGTTTAGTTCATCACTAACGAGGGAATCACTAAACAGATTACTACAGAATACCCATGGCAAAAAGATTAACTAGAATTAAAATAAAGAAAAAAACAAAAGCTTGATGGAGATTTTGATGGCGTGGGAGAAGCCTTGTCACGTCACAACTCCATGTCTTCTTGTCTCCATCTTGCTGCAAGGAAGGATGCTGGGTTCTCTTGGAGTTCTCTTGCCTTGTAACTTCTCTCACTCTTCTTTCGAGTCTGGCTGTATATCATTAGTCTTCGACTCTTGACGACTTTGACCCTTTTAGGGTTGGCTGTTGTTTCCTTTTATAATCCGATCTACTTGCGGCATACGTCCAGCGAACTAGGACTTTCCAAATCTGTCGAGATGCAATCATAATCTCTCTTTCCAATCTCGGTAGATTGATTCTGCTGATCCTGCAGGATTCTTCAAATCTTAGTTTTGATCCTCCGCATCTTCTATTCCAATACGTCAGCAATTTAACCATTGTTCTCGACTTGCACTAAATTTTCTGAAACAACCTTGACAGAAGATCAGAACATATGCCACATAGCATTACGTCACTTACTCTGCTATAGCTTCAGGGATGCACTGTATTGCACTTCGATAAAACTGTCCTGATGCTATAGTATCGTATCGGCTATGGTATGCATCTTTCTCATAAAAGCTCAAAACTTGTTCTTTTCTCAGCACATGTTTAGGATGTATGCGGAATTTATCCTTAAATTCCCTGTATAATGAATTAATGCCTTTTTACTTAGATTAAATGCAGTTAAGCTCATATTCACCATGCAATTCAGTCATATAATACAGGGAAAACATGGCATAAATAGAACTCATCACTAATGCCATCATATCTATGCAAATATGTCATACTTTAGGGTGGTTGAGCACATTTGGAAGTTGGATTACGTAAGATTTCAAGTTTCGATTTTTGATCGGGTGCTAGTAGGTTGATAATAATAATGATTTGAAAATGGATGAGTTAGAGTGGATACAATTGAATTTGAACAAACAGGGCATAGAGAAAAGTCTTTCATGTTGGCTTCTCAAGCCAAACGGGCTTCTCAAGCCAAACAAGTGTTCTATGTTCCGATCCTACTAATAAAGAATGGTCTATTGTTTTGTTATCAAACAAAATAAATGAGGATGCGCAGAGGTGAATTCAATAAGGATGATCCAAGGGTTGTTACTTGAAACACAATTCAATGACGATGATGCTTTGTATGTTAGGCATGACCACAATGAAGGAATTTGGGTATCGGGAGGGTTGCTTCGCAAGTTAAAGAAAACAACTGTAACTAAAAAGAGCATTAAAATTACTAAAACTAGGAAAGGAAAAAGGGGCACTTGATCATATGTATATTCCCTTATCTTTGATGTATTAATAATTGTATAGATAGAATTTAATGATTTGTTTTAATTTGTTGGCACTTGTGGCCCAAATTAGTTATTTTGTATATATTTAGATACATCCAAATTTAACTAGATCTGTTTGGGTGTTTGGTGTGTGTGTGTGTTGTTTACGTAAGTTATTTTGTAGGGGGCTGATCAAAGATGAGCTCCCCAATTTTTTTTAAAAGATTGTTGAATGTACTTAACGGTTATTCCCAAAAACTATCAAATTTATACATATATAACGGTTTTTCCACATAACTGTCAAATAAACTCCTTCCTCTGGTGACAACTACATTACCATTCATCATTTTAACTGTTTAGTATTGTACAAAATATTTCACAGTTATTATTCAACAACCATTAAATATGGTAGCTATATTTTTGTTATGGTCTTACAATGTTAAATATAATATCCTATACATAACAATTACTTTTGAAAAAACTAAAAAATATGGTGTCCAATATTTAACGGTTATCAGCCCAAAAAAAAAACAATTAAATATAGACAAATTTGTAGTACTACCTCCTGAAAGTGGAGCTATATACCCAAGAGGGGGTGAATTGGGTATTTTAAAAACTTTTGTAAGTAGCTCTGTTTTTAGACAACAAAAACGAGAGATGAACAGTAAAGGGAAGAACAGTGAACACGAGAGATTTATCTTGGTTCGGTCTTAACAACTTGACCTACATCCAAGGTCCCGGACTCACCGGGATTTTCCACTATCACAAAGATTGCACACTCGTACTCAAAGAGTAGTTTCTCTCTAGAACTCACTCCCCCTTACAAGTTGTAATCAATGAACACCCAAATCACCAAGTCCCCTTGACTTGTGATTCTTTTCAATAAATGATTTGAGATAAAAACTCTCTCTAAGAGTGGATAATAATAAACACTAAAGCTTATAATGTCAAAAAGAGAATACAAGTGAAAACCGAAAGGTAGTTGAGAAACTTGAATGCTTGTGCATTTTCAGTTGTTGTAGTTCTTGGGAAGACTTGAATGCAGTCCTATTTATACTCAGAGATCATTAAATGACCGTTGCTATCCCAACAGATTCGTTGGAGAAATTCTGCCAAGGTTAGGAAGTGGATTTTGGCTTCTTCTCTCTCTAATCTCAGCTTAATCCATTTGGCCAAGTAGTCTATGTTGACCTTCTCGCAAATTAATCCGTTGGAAATGCAGTTGCTTGTTGTAGAAAACATTCTTTAAAGCTTTGCAGCCGTGTGCAAATGGATTAGCCAAAGTAATGCAACTCTCTGAACAGTGCATTTAATGTTCTGAACCACTTTTTGCTTTTTGCTTTTTGACTCCAAAATCATTCTCTAAATCACCTGAAACTTACTAATAAGGTCATTAAACATAGCTAGGTATAGTTGAGAATATTCCTGGAAAGTATTAAGATCAAACAAGAATACTTTGTAAAATCGTAGAAATCGAATTTAAAATCGGCGTTAGAAACTCGAGTTTGTTCATCAAAACTTGAGTTTGTTCATCAAAACTTGAGTTTGCAAATGTGCACTTAAGTCTAAACTCGAGTTTCAAAATCTAAACTTGAGTTTTCATCTTCCAGAGAGCAAAGTCGTGTTTTGAGCTTTTGGACCAAAGTTCAAGTGAATCTCAAAACTCGAGTTTCCAAAACCAAACTCGAGTCTTGACTTGTTAATGAAAATAATATGTTGTAGTCCAAAACTCCAAAACTTGAGTTTCAAAACAAAACTTGAGTTTTCAAACATTTAGAAAAGTGAGTTGTTCTCTGTTTGAACAAAACTCGAGTTTTGAAATCAAAACTCGGGTTTTCATATTATCATGAAAACTTTGAAAACTTCTAATGCTCTCGGGTTGGCCAAAACTCGAGTTTTGAATTCAAAACTCGAGTTTTCACTTTACTCGGTGAAAACGGAATAAATCAAATTCCTAGTGTTAAGGCGCGAGACCGAGTTTGAAAATTTAAAAGTCTTTGTTTGTCAAAACTCGAGTTTTACAAGCTAAACTCAAGTTTTGACTTGAGTGAAGAACTAGGTACTCTCTCGTAGGTCACAAAACTCGAGTTTTCTTCTCAAAACTCAAGTTTTGCTCGATCATGAAGTCGAGCATTTCTCTGCCAAGATCAAAACTCGAGTTTTAAAAATAAAACTCGAGTTTTGTCTTGACAGTAAGTTTTTCAACTTACTAAGACAAAACTCCTAGCTTGTTTGCAATTGTCACTCATCATCAAAACACATAGAGAACTAACACCTCCGATCGTAAATATAGGACAAAGTTTGTAGTGCAATTTGTACTATAAACTTTATCCTATATTTAGGACTGGAGGAGTAGTAAGTATTACGTAATAACTTTTGTAATGTTTTAATTGCTCAAATTGGTTTCTTCTTGCTTTTTCTCATTACATTATACACAAAAATAAATGACATTTTAATATCCTTACGGTGATGAAATGGTGCAGTTTGAATATTTTACTAGTTTTTTATTTTCTTTTTCTTTTTTTGAAATTGTGTTTGTGTTCTTTTATTGTCGTCGAGGTATTATAAAAAAATTAAGAATACATCATTTTATCACTATAAAATATTAAAACGTCACTCATTTTATATAAAATCTAATGATCAAAATAAACAAGAGTTATATTAGAGGCCCTAATTAACACCCCCCCCCCCAAAAATGGATTGACCAAGTACTGGGATGGGTTGATTAATATTTTGAAATTGTGATGTGTTCATTTATTTTCTTTGGGAAATTATAAAAAGATTAAGAATACACCACTTTATGTAATACCCAAGAATTTATAATTCTCATAAATAATATTTTTTGGGCAAATAATACCTATTAGAAATAGGTGAATATGTGGTCTCAAAATTTAGTAGCTTAATTTAGGGAATTTTGTTCTAGAAGTAAATAAACCAAAGACCCAAATTTTCTAATTTGGTTTAGATATCATAAAATACCCTAAGATTATTATATTACAATATAGTTTTATTTAATTATAGAAAGTCATAGAATGTTATGAAAATACCTAAATCAATTAAAGGAAATTACCAATAAATAAATGACAATTAAATTTACGTTAATTAAAATAATTTTATAAATGTCCATAATAAATTTAGTGGCAATTAAAAGTCATCAATTAGGGATATTTTAACTTAATGAAGAATCAAGGGCCAATTTTGAAATTATATTTAAGGATCATAAAATATGATATAAATACCATATTAAACTATAGTTCTCATATGAACAAATGAGCAAGAAAATATTATGAAAACACTTAAGCTAATTAATGAGAATTAGCAACAAGTAAATAAACAAGTTAGCTTGCACTAATTGGGATTAGTTGCAAAATAATCAAGATGCAAAATAAAAGTATAAACTGAGGGTCAAATAATACTTTCCTAATTAAGCACTAATTTTCATGATTAGTTAAATCAATTAATCAAGGGAGAAGATTTAATCTAAATAAACACAATAAAATCCAATGGTTGTGATTAAACCAATAATTAATATTAATCCTTGTGAAATTGAATTGGCCAATGATAAATCAAGAAAATATTCTTAATCCTCATGAAACTAATTGGACCAATAAGAGATTAGCATAAATTAAAGGTCAAGATTAAACCTCATAAAGCTAATCTAAGGGTTTTACAATTAATTTAATAAAGCATAATCCATGTGAAATTAAATCCACCAATAAGAAAAAGAGTTATGAGTGTGTGTCTAGTATATGAGAGAGAGAAAAAGAAAATTAAAGCAAATTTGATAAAGTTTGAAATCCTAGAGTAAATTGAATAATGGTTTGAAATTCAGTAAATATCTGATGTACACAGTAAAAACTCAAAACAACAAATAAAGTGAGAATTTATACAAATTTAAATAGTTGTGAAGAAGTACGAACCCTAGAGAAAATATAAGGACTTATCTTGAACCCACGTAATTTAACCTCGAAAGTAAGCCTAGTAAAGGCTATTTTTGCAAACGTTGAAGAATAAGCTTAGTACAACCAGGGGAATCTGATTAGACCATAAATCTAGATATCCAACTACTAATCAAAAAGCATACTCAGAATTTAAAAGTATTAGTGATTGATCAGGCAACCAAAAATAAATTTCGTTAAAGCAAGGAAAAATAAATTTAATTTTAATCTAGTAAATAGGTAAAGTAATTTCCCATAATTGTTTTCAAGCCTTATTGCATCGAAAGATGCGACAAGGTGGAAACTTGTTGGGGAGTGACTTCTAGGATTAATAAAACAAGTTAGAGTAAGATGAGAATTGTGGGGTGTTGCTGGGCAATGGGAGTCAGGCAGTTAGATAGTGATAGTTTATATGCAAAATCATCTTCATAAATTCTGGAATACTTCATGAGTGTAGTAGACATATATAGCTTTCTATTGATATAAAATATGTATCAATTAGAGGTCTGTAGAGGGAGATAAAAATTCTGGAGATAAAGCTACGTTTTTCTGGAAAATTCTGGGCAGAGGATGAACATCATCAAACTGGGAATGAATCACAAATTCTGGGTGTAAACCAATATTTTTTCTCAAACATAGACATGCTGAGGTTTCCAGAAAATTTTACGGATCCTCGTTTCGATTTTTCTAGAATTAATTATAATTTTTCAAAGTTAGACGAAAATCTGCCCAGAAATACTGTACCAGCGTTTTTCTACGAAATTTTGGAACTAAGTTGAAAAATAATCCCACCAAGAGTAAAAAGGTCATTAGGGACTAAGATATCTACTAGAATATTATTGGTGAATTAATAAATGCGATATTACCTTTATAGGATATACGTGATCATACACCGACCGACGAACGTACCGATATCACCAAACGAAGGTACGGACGCGTACTGTAACACTAACTCTGATGCTTATTGTATGCTTATATGTGATAGATACTTTCATAAAGACATGGACGAGACTCTGTCTCAGGTCATGCACCGTGACTAAGTTTATGGGGCTTAGATCACTACTTATACATTCAGCTGTATACACGGGTTATGGTTTTGATAATACCGTTGAGTTTTCCTAGCGCTGAGGACACGACCGTACATCGTGGGTGCACTAGTGAATAGTGCAGACTAGAGATAACGGACATATGCAGTGGCTGTGTACCGTTATCCGGAAAAATCTGTTATGAGTTTTTATGTTGATTATTGTTGTAATGTCATGAATATCTGCCATACATAACTGTTACATAAGCATGAGGTTAACCGTTACCGGGTCCGATGGTATTGGACCTCGGCTCTTACCATAGCTTGAGGCCCGGAATCAAGGACAAAGAGACGGGGAGTAGCGAGACAAAGACACGTAAAGACCTTTGTAGATCCTGTTTCTAGACTTGTACCGTGATGACATCACTCGGATAAATGTATGTACATTATGAAGAGATGGATACGCCACGTTAATGATATATCGCTTACTCACTCTCTAACTTTCTTCGATGCTCTACTCTGATGGAAAAAAAAATTATTCCGCTTTTGAAAAATGAGATGTTACACTTTATCACTATAAGATATTAAAATGTCACTCATTTTATATAGAATATAATGATCAAAATAAATAAGAAAGAATCATATTAGAGGCCCTAAACCCCCACTTGGAGTGACCAGGTATTTGGATGAGTTGATTTTGATTGCTGCTGAACAAGGAGTATTTTTTTATCCAAAATTAATTTGAATATTTTTGAGTGAATAGTTTGATTAATTATTAAGTATTGATATGCTGAGAGCATCAATTCTCACAATTTGAGTTAGATAAATATACAGAGTACTTTGTGGCTCTACAATATTGGTTGACTGGGATGAACTTTCAGAAGCTTATTATTAAGTGGTTGAGGATCTTAGCTTCTGGTTCAGATCAATAAGCAATGGTTTGTGTTGTTTTGTGTTGATAAAGTGGAAGGAATCTCATTGGACCGTATGTAATACCCTAAAATTCATATTTGTCATAAATATTATATTTTGATAAATAGTGCCTATTAAAAATAGGTGAATATGTGGTCTCAAAATTGAGTAACATATTTATGTTAATTTAGGAATTTTCTCTAAGAATTAAGGTAATCAAAATAATCAAGGAAGTGTTATGAAACCACTTGAATTAATTAAAGGGAATTAACCACAATTAGGAGGCAATTAAATTTGCACTAATTAAAATAATGGTATAATACCCCAAAATTCATATTTCTCTTGAATATTATAGTTTGGCAAAATAATACCTATTTAAAATAGGAAAGTATGTTGTCTCTAATTTTAGTAATTTATTTGTTTATTTTCCTTGGAATTTAAAGAGGCAAAAATCCAATTTTATTTTAGGGATCATAAATTGCCCTATAATTATTGAATTAATACATGGTGCATAAATGGCCATGAAAAGCTAAAAAGTTGTGAGGAAATAATTAAACCAATTAGAGAAAATTGCCAACAATTAGTGGATAATTCAAATCTATGTTAATTGAATTATTTTCATAAACATTCACAATTAATTTAGTGGCATATGTTAAAGGCATAATTAAGGATGTGTTACCTTAATTAAGAAACAAGGGTTAGTGAAGGGCTAGGATTAGCATAGAAGTGGTTTCTAATTAATCTTAGAACCAATCATATTTTGACAATTACACTTAACTACTTTATTAGGGATGCTAATTAAGATTAGGTATGGAGGGCTAAGATTAAATTTGATAAAACTAAATCCAAAGGCTTTAATTAAGCCTCATAAAGCCAAATTCTTGTGAAATTGAATTGACCAATGATAAATCAAGAAAATATCCTTAATCCTCATGAAATTGATTGGACCAATGAGATATTAGCATAAATGGAAGGTCAAGATTAGATTTAATAAAGCTAAAATCTAATGGTCTAAATTAACTACATAAAGCTTAATCCATGAGAAAAGGTTTTGACCAATGAGAGAGAAAAAAATTAAAGCAAATTTGATAAAGTTTGAAATCATAGAGTAAATTGGATAATGGTTTGAAATCCAAGAAATATCTCGATGTGCAAGTAAAAACTCAAAACAACAAATAAAGTGAGAATTTATGCAAATTTAAATAGTTGTGAAGAAGTAGGAATCTCAGATAAAATATAAAGACTTATCTTGAACCCACATAATTTAACCTCGAAAGTAAGCCTAGTAAAGGCTATTTTTGTAAACGTTGAAGAATAAGCTTAGTACAACCAGGGGAATCTCATTAGACCATAGATCTAGATATCCAACTACTAATCAAAAAGCATACTCAGAATTTAAAAGTATTAGTGATTGATCAGACAACCAAAAATGAATTTCGTTAAAGTAAAACCGAAGACTCAGTTGGAAGAAACTTCTTCATTAAGTATGGGTCCAACGGTTAAGATTAAAACTTCTTAACTAAGTTTAGATCCTATGGTGGAAATTGAGGAAGAGGAAGTTCAAAATAATTGCAAGAATGCCATGACATTTCACTATAAATAGAGGGCTTCCCTCTTCATTCTCTTCACACCAAAAAACCATTCTAAGCAAGAGCGGAGTGAAGCAAGAAGGAGGAGGGAGTAGCGAGAGTCTTCAAGAGGTAAGCTTGTTTTTAGTTTCTAGTCTTTAGTTTTATAGTTCTTAGTTGTTCTTAGTAGTTTTTAGTATAAAGGTTAGTTTGATCTTTAAATCTTCCAAGAAGTTTTGATTTCATGTTTTTATGATTAAAAATGTCTTTTTCGAAAATATGATGGAAAATATTGTGGAGCAAAATTCTTGGAAGTTGAAGATCAAAGTAGCGAAGTTCGGCAAAATTTTCGGTAAAATTTCTGGGCAAACAGCAAAAGAAATGATAATATGTTATGTTGAAAATGAAGCCCATAAATAACAAAAATTTCCAGAAATAAAGTAGATATGTACGGCTTTCCGAATATATATATTATGTAGCGTTTTGATTCTTGTACAAAGAGATACAACCGGTTGAAGTTAGGCCATTTTATGGACGAAATTCTGGGCAACGTTGTGAAAAATGAAAACTGGGAATTTTTCATAAATTCTGGGTATATACAAGTATTTTTTATTGAAAATAGACATTCTAAGGATCCTGGGGAATTTTACGGATCCTCGTTTCGATGTTTCTAGAATTAATTATGATTTTTCAAAGTTGATGCAAAATCTGCCCAGAAAATTCAGTATTGCGTTTTAAAATAAATGTAAGGGCAAAATTGTAATTAACAAATCCACCAAGGGTAGAGAGGTCAATAGAGGTGAAAATATCCCTTAGAATATTATTCTAAGTATTATGGTGATATGTTAGGGTATCCGGGAAGTCCGGGGCTAGGTTCAAAGGTCGGGCATGTGGCCATTACACGGTGAAAGGTACGTTCGCGTCATCGTAACACTAACTCGATGCTTATTGTATGCTTATATGTGATAGACTATTTCATAGAGTCATGGACAGGACTTTGTCTTGGGTCATGCATCGTGTCTAAGACTCTGTCTTAGTTCACTGTTTATACATTCAGCTTTATTTATACGGGTTACAAGTTTTAGTAATGCCGTTGAGTTTTCCTAGTGCTGAGGACACGATGAGCTGTCGTGGCGCTGGTTAGTGCAAACTTGGTTGACTGTGCATATGCTGTGTGCTATGTACTGTTGTTGTGACTGACATTACATCTGTTGTGTGCTTATGTATTGTTGTAACCTTACATCAGCTATGTATTGGTTAATGCTGTAATGTTATGAATATCTGTCATACATAAGCATGAGGTTAACCGTTACCTGAGGTTCAATGGGTATTGAACCTCAGCTCTTACTTTAGCTTCAGGATCCGGAGTGAACAGGATCGAGGACAAGGGTAAGCAGCAGGCATAGGGACTGGCTGGAGAAAGTGCTTTTGATATGTACTTAACGTTGTAGTCATTTGAAATTTTTGTATCACAATGGAAGCAAACATATACAATACAGTAGATGTTTATCAGTTACTCTTCAATTTAAATACTTCCGATGCTCTACTCGATCAAATATTTCAAAAAAAAAAAAAAAAAAAAAAAAAAAAAAAAACGCTTCCGAATATTGGGATGTTACACCGCATGGTGGTTGAAGAGGAGGAATCACTGGTCAAAGTCCTTTGATACCGCCTCTAATCCTAAATATAAGAGTTTGGTAACAAATTAAAGAAGATTAGTTTTGTTATTTTTTTTTTTTTTTGGTAAAAAATGTTGGTTTCCCTAAAGTATCCCTTCGAGGATTTGTATGGGAAACTACTCTCTTGAGGGAAAACCTCTTTAATCTGCAATTAATAGTTGGAATTTGGGGGGGGGGGGGGAATTAACTATAAATTTGGAAGAGGGTGGATTGAGATCTTACATTAGGATCAGAAGAAGTGACATATTAATCAAGTGAGAGGAGTGACATTTCCTATCTTACTAGTAAGGTAAGAAACAAACTATAAACCCTTAAATTGTACTCTCACTAGTCCTAAATATAAGACTCAACTGACTTTTTTGGAGAGATTAAGGAAGCTAAATAAATTACTAAATCATAGTATTTATTGTATATCATTAGATTATATATCAATTTATAACTTTCTTAATCTCTACAAAGAAACAAAAACAAAATAGTCAAAGATTCAACATGAAAGGCAAAGGGCTTTATAAGAATTTTGAGCAGATTCAATTCATTTCCCTAAGACATTCCCGTTGTGGCACTCAGATTCTGCAATGGACTGTTGGAAAAGAGCACTCAATTCTGCTAAGAAATCAGAGATGAAAACTCTTGGAAGTCCTAGCGACTATATATATATTTACTTAACTTCCCTTGTTTATGCCTCTTTGTTTTTTTTTTTTTTTTTTTAATTCACTAGTGCAATGATAACAAACTAATTTTCCGCATGTTTTCTTATCATTTTCAGCATAAGGATTAACTTGAAGAATTTACAGAAACCGTACTAGGTCCTACCTAATCTCGATTAAGTCAGTGGAACTATATAGCATAAAACTCTCAACTATAACTTTTTTCCAATATCTTCCATATATGAAAGGCTAAATCAGATTAATAATAATAATAACAATGCAGAGGGGTTAGGATTTAGAAACTTCTAATTCCCCTTTATCGCTAAACCAGATACGCTTCATTACCCAAACTTTAATATTCAATACAAAGCTAGCTAGTTATAACTGAAACTAATTATAAATAATCCAATCCAAATACAAAATAGTTTATGGCAATAAAACCGAAAGAGAGTTTCCTGAGGAGTTTGGGAATACTATTCCAGTTCAAAATGCGAAGATGACTGAAGTGCTTAGTCTTATTTTCTCAAAACCAGATTTCACAAAAGCAGCTGTGTTGTCAATTTCATCAGTGACTCAAAATTTGAGGACATTCATAGGATGAGTTCCTAGATTGCTGGAATTAAGCCTATCAGAGGATTTGTGATAAGAACAACCCCTTCGGAAAAAGACATCCCCAAAAGAAGAATGAAGAAACATAAACAACATTCATAGTAAATCTTTCAGCAAAAATTGTTAATTAACTTATTAATGATATTATTGTATTCACATGATTTCAGTGGTTAATGAAGTTTTTCATACTTGATTCTTGTGTACTAAATTGAGTTTATCAAAATGAATGTATATGTTTGTGACTATCGCATTTTGTATCACATGTGATTGACAGGTGTAAGAAAATGCACTAATGAGTGTAAGGGCATCCATTTGCATATCTGATTCTTGACTAGAGTGAGTTTGATGGGGAAAGGCTATATATGCAAGTGATTGAGCAAGTGACTGTTTTCAGTGATGTGGGCTTAAATTTGTAGTTGTTTAAAAATAGTAAGCCCTCTCCATATTCTCCTTGTCCAGTTTTTGAAAAGTCTATGTCTATATTTGTTGGCAAGTTCATGTCTCGGTTTTGACAAGTCCATCTCTACGTTTTAAAAACTTCATCTCTAGGTTTTGACAACTCCAATTTTCCAGGTTTTGACAACTCCATCTCCACATTTTAACAACTCCATCTTTGGTTTGACAACTCCATCTCCACATTTTCACAACTCATTCTCCAAGTGTTGATAACTCCATCTCTACGTTTTAACAACTTCATCTCCAAGTTTTGATAGCTCCATCTTCACGTTTTCACAACTCCTCCTCCAAGTTTTGGCAACTCGTTGAGGCTTTTCACCAATTTTCATTTTCTCTAAAATGATTAAAATTAAATTAAAAATATAATAATTATATAAATATTAATATCGATATAAGTCTTTTTTTTCTCTCGTTAATATCAATCTAAATTTTTAAAAAAAAAAAATTATTACTCATCAGTTATTTTATTTTATATTTATGACTTATTTAATTATTTAGTGATGATCTATTTCAGTCCAAAGCAAAATAAGTTTAATAATATTTTTCCATTGAACTCAATTATTGTCATGATTTTTATTTTGTTAGTAACATGAATTGACTTGGGAAAAAAAGGGTTAAATGCTTAATTTGCCACGGAAGTTTTGCTAAGGGAGAGGCCAAGCACCGGAAGTATTTTGGCTATCATTTTTGCCCCGGAAGTTTACAAAATGGAGCAAATATGCCCCGGAAGTTTTTTTTAGGAGCAAATTTTCCCTGGAAGTTTTGTTTAGGAGCAAATTTTTGTAAACTTCCGGGACAAAAATGATACCAATCCAATAGTCAAGATTAACCGATGGGCAAAATTGCGATGTTTGTAAACTTCTGGGGCAAAAATGATACTCAAAATACTTCGGGTGTTAGTCACTCCCTTAGCAAAACTTCCATATAGCAAATTAGGCCTTTAACCCCAAAAAAAAAAAAAAAAAAAAAAAAAAAAAAAAAAAAATTGCACATGAAAAGCAGACATCTGTAAAGTAGATTAGATTTAAAATTCCATACCACGTGTGAGGCTGTGAAATCCAATGAATAGTAATGATACTTGTTTCTGCTGGACATCTGATTCAACACGATTAAATTAAAGATAAACATAAAAGTATAATATCTTTTAAATTGATTAGGGGAAAACTTGTAAATATTCTCAGTCATTCATTAATTGTCAACTGGAGAGTAGGCATGTCCATGGACCAGACCAGACCGGGTTGGGGGTCAGCCCGGGGTCTGGTCCAGGAGGACCTCGGACTGGAATATCCAGTCCGAGGTCTGGTCTGGTCCAGCTCGGCTGGACAGACCAGGGGACTCTGGACCGATCCAGCAGATCCCAGACTAGTTTTTTTTTTTTAAAAAAAAAAATTGTCACTTCCAAAACAATAATTAAATCAATGAACCACCTGTGGGATAATAAATAAACATGAAAATATCTTAAATCCAATCCTAAACCCATAATAATCTCCAATAACATGTCATTGAACAATAATACAATATAAAATATAGGTAGTGGTTTTTTTTAAAAAAAAAAAATTAAAAAACATTTTCGGGCCGGACCGGACCAGTCCATAGGATCTGAATCCCTGGACCGAAGTCCAGTCCAGCCCGACAGACCAGACCAGACCGGTCTGGGTGAATGGTTTCGGACCGGGTCGGGTCAGACCGGACCGGGCCGGGCTACCTGGACTGCCGGGTTTTTTGGACATCCCTACTGGAGAGAATAAAGAAGGCAAAAGACAAGACGCATTTTTCCATTTTGGTTATATTATTCTCATACCGTATTGATTTGAATTGTTACTGAATAAGGAAGATTTTCTAGCAAAAATTTAATTTGATTATTTTTTTAGCAAATAATTAATTTAATTCTTGATTTCCAGAGAGCATCAATGATCACAATTTGATTTTGAGATAAACATACACAGAGTACTTTGTAATAAATCAAATGGTCAGGCCAAAAAAAAAATAAAAAAATCAAGTGCCAGTTTGGTTCACGTAATAAGAACTAATGTAATGAAATGAAATGCAATGAGGATTATATGAATTTGTTTGTTTCGTTATTAAGGAAAAATGATGCATATGTATAAAAACGTTTCATTGGATTACACTGAATATGAGAATATATAAGAATATTATAGTAAGAAACAAAATTACCCCTATCTACACATATATGTATAATATATTCGTTAGGCTCATAATAATTTTTTTAAAATATTTAATGGTGAGAATATTATTTAATGGGATACTTTAATATTTCTAGTGGTGGAATATATTTTTTAAGTGGGGGAATATTTTTTTTAAATTTTTTTATATATAATTAACTAATTATGTTAAATATTTAATAGTGGTAATTATTTAATATTTAACAGCATTTATGAATGGGCACTTTTGTCAAATAAAGAAATTATAATGGCAATAATGACTTTTTCACTTGATTATAAGATGTATGTATCCCCATTCATCATTCCTAGTAGTATAATCCTGATTACATCAAATGATATAATCATGATTACAAAATGTAAACCTTTTTATATTGAATAATCTCAACCAAACGCTATAATCGGGTCGTTGCATCGGGATCAAGGTTATAAACTTGGACGGGCCACCGAACTAGCCGAGGTACTAGGTCGGGTTAATGGGTCGAGGAGGTAAACTGGAGCTAACATGGGGCCGAACCGGTGAGAAAGTGAATATTTCAGGGTTATTAATATGAAATTATAAAGAAAATAAAAAAATCAATTTAAGAAAAAACATAAATTGGCTTGATGCCTGGTGTAATATCCCCAATTTTCATGTAAATTAATTAATGGAATTTTTCACCAAGTAGGGGTCAATGACATATTATTTTTCTCGACAAGATAAATTAATTATTGGGAAAATGATGAGGAATTATTTAAAAATGTGGTTAATGAATTGGGTTATAAACAAATTGAGGTAAATAATGTCAAAGAAGCTAAATATGTATTTTAGCTCAATATTAGGGAAATATGACACCATGTCATAGTACAATATAAGGACTTAATAAGAAATAAAAGTGTATTAAAAGATATTAGGAGAGCACACAAATTATTTCTTCAACAGTTCCTATGTGCTGGACAGGTGAGAGAGGCTCAAAGCAAATTTAAAAAAAAAAAAAATTGAAAATGATGATCTTTCTCCAAGATTTGTTGCTGGACGTGGGAAAAATAAGGGAGTGATAGAAAAGACAATGCAATATTGATTAAATAAAGAAGTAGTGGAGCATGTGATTTGGAGATAGAAGAAATACAAAACATTTCTCATATTTCTCTTGGCATCAGATGAGTAGGAAGGAAAAAGGGTAGGTGATAATGATCTAAAGCTAGGCTTGTGAGAGCATCTATAACCTATGGACTTGGTAGATAAGACAACACAAAATTAATGGAATGAAGGGAGAGTTGAGCATGGGAAAGGCGAAAAATAATAATATAATATACAATGTTTCTTATGTTTTTCTTGTATCCGGATGTGAGAGGGAGTAAGGGAGTAGGTCAAATATGATTGATTGGACAACAAGTATTAATGGAAGAAAGACACTGTACGAGTAAGAGAAGGAATATATCAAAGCTTTCTTTATTATTTTTGGGTCAACTGGTATGGGGTCGGACTTTCTCATCTTAAGGGGGGTTCGATTCCTGCGTTGGTCAAGGCACTGGGGGAGGTAGCATCCTAGGGGTCTAGGAAGCAGTGGAAACACTGGTAGAGGTGGAAGCATGTGTACCCTCCGCCGTATATCCCGTGGATTGTGCTCCAAGTGCCCTGCCCTTAGACTATGGGTGAGTCTAACCCCTTTCTTAAAAATTTGTTATAAAAAAAAAAAAAAAAAAATCCCAACATACCTGAATAGGTATTAATGGAAGAAGGACACTGTACGAGCAAGAGAAGGAATATATCAAAGCTTTCTTTAATTCCCAACATACCTGACGTGATGAAAGCCAAAGGAAATGGAAAATATATATATACTTCTTATTCCTTTAAAACCCGCCACATGAGAGAAAGAAGAAGGATTTGATGGACGTTTGATGTGATAAAATTCAATTAATGGAGTCTCAACGTGTCTGACATAAGAAAAGCCAAAGGAAATAATTTCTTTTAAAAAAATGAATATTGGCCCATAGTTCCTAAAGCCGCCGGTTGTGTGAAGGAGAAACAATAGATAATTGTAATATGATCTTGGAAGTGACAAGTATAATTAATGAAATATCAGAGGAGCTGTGTATGTCGGTTTAAGCAAAGACAATTTGAATCACAAATTCTTTTTCCTTCAATCCTCCCAACGTGCCTGACACGAAGAGAAGGAAAAAAAAAAAACTTGAAATTGGAGATTTCCCCTAGGCATCCGGATCTGCGAGAGAGAGAAAGAGTGGATTATGCGACATTTATTCTTCCCAAATTTCTTCACGTTGGACTTAAGAGACTAAGAGTCTGTTTCACAACCTTGAAAACCTAGATTTTGGAAATAAAATCTAAGTTTTGTTAAAGTTTTGACACACAACTTCATTTTTCTTTAAAATCATTTTCCACCAAAAACTTAAGTTTTGGGTTCAAAACCTAGTTTTTGTGAAATCTAACTTTTTTTCACTTTTAACTTTTCAAAACTCATTTTGCAGATTGTGGGTCCCACTAAACACCAAAATACCCTCAATTTTAATCCTTCAAACCTACCTCATCTCTCCTGTAACAATTCACGTTCTCACCATTTTTTTTTGGTCGAAGACATTCTCACCATTTTACTGTTTCACTCTTGTATGTTGATTTTTTTTTTCTGAGTAAAAAGGTATGTTGAATTTTTTTACAAATATTTTTTCTATACAATTTATTAATACATATATATTTGATCTAATTTTTATCATGTTACATAATTCACTAATGATAGAAATTTATTTTTCTAACAATTTTATGTAATTTTTAGTATTTATTATGGAATATAATGTTTATGATATTTTAAATACCACTTTATCCTTTAAATGCAATTATACAAAAAGCTAATGTCCTTTTTAGTAAATTTGATCCCTTAAAAGCTATTCGATAAAAACATCCAAACACTATCAGTTTTTTCCAAAACCATTCTCCAAAAATCATTCTCCAAAATCATTCTTCAAAACCTAAGTTTTGCCTCGTAAATGGTGAAAATCATTTTCTAAAAGTAACTCTCAGAAGAAATATTTTTTTTTTCTCTTCAAACCTCAACAGAGGCGTCGACCAACTGAGATTAGTGGAAATAAAAAAAAAAAAGTATTTTTCCTCTAGAACGGTGAAGAAAAATCTAGACGCACAAGTTGGATCCAGAACCACCTATGGGAGTCAATTTAAGGAACTTATCTTTTTTCCTTTGGATTGCTGGAGGCATCTGGTGAAGCAGAAGAGAAGAAGGTGATCAAAGAAGAAAAAAAGACTACTTGAAGACACTAGAAGCATCACACAAAAAGTCCAAGAGGAAGGTAAGGATTCTGAACACTTATTCCACCTCCCACTATCTACTTCTACGTGAGTTAGAGATTTCTAAGGGAAACTTATTTCTTGCTACATTGAAGGATAAGTCTGGAGTTAATGAGGAAAGAAGAGGCGTGAAGGATAAAAGTTTCAAGTGAACAGGTAAGTTATAGTTTAACTACTTTATAAATTCATGATTTGCTAAGTTAAAAATGGTAGTATTCTGGGTATGCGTTTATGAAAGATGGGTCTGAATATGTACAGAATTGATGAATGAAGGAAGAATCAATCTGAAGATCTAAAGCTTAGGTAGAAGGATTATCATGATATAAGAGTAATTTGTAGAAGAAAATGATTAATGGAAAATGGGAGCTTGTTGTTTGTTAGCATTGAGGACGTGAAAACAAAACTGATTCCTTATGGGTGCTTTAAATGTTTTCAACGTGCTCATAATAAGATTCTAGTATATGAACTTAAAAGATTTTGGTTTGACTGAGGAAGACTTATTTTTAAGTCAACAAATAAATATTTTTAGAGAAGAGTCACTCATACTTATATTTTAATTATTTTAGAGTCACCTTGATTTTTTTGCGTTCCGGGGAAAATATACTAATAAATTTTGGTCAACTACCAGGTAGTAACCTTAATCCTCATATGTCTTGTGTTGCCTTGTATGTTTGTTTTTCCATGATTGTGGACCCGTGTCTCCTGAAAAGGGACATACATTTGTATGCATTCGGTGTTGTTTGGATTTGGAGCCCGACTACGTGTCTTTCCTAGCGCTATGGATCCGGGGCTTACTTTGTTTAGCAGGCCCCTGCGTTTGTTTCTAGGACATGTAGTCCTTCCCAGTTGACACAAGATATACTTGGTATGTTGTATTTGTGTTACTGGGCGTTTGTTATTGAATGCTATTATTTGGTGTTTTCCTAATTATGGTTACATACATACACTATTTATGCATTACATATGAGATTAACGGTTACTCTGGGATCCATTTATAAATCCCAGATTTTTGTAGAGCCTCTGGAAGTTCTTTAAGGACAGATTCTGGAAAAAAGGGTAAGAATGCGGAGCTGGAGTAGATGGTGGCAGAGGAAGATTTATTTTTGATTTTATTTTTGTGATGGGATAATTATATATTTTTTTGGCCTCATAAGCACCGGTGGATGACTATATATTTAACCCTTCGGGGACTATATTTTGTTACTTACTTTTAATTATACCAGTATTGTCTGAGATCCAACCGGGAATGCTCTGCCGCGATAAAACTCTGATGCATGTAAATAAATAGTAATTAAATGATATATGGTAATTATTAAAAGAAATCCCTCTATCCGCTACCCGGAAGGGCGAGGCTGGTAGGGGTTTTACACTGGACCAAACCAGTTTATCAACCGATTCACCGGTTTTCGGGCCAAACTCAGGCGATCCGGTACAAGTTTAATAACACTGATCGGGATTACATGTAATCATTTTCCATGAAATAAAACCAAATAGGATATAAGGGTCAATTTGGTTTGAGGGGATGGAAGGATTTTGCTCCCCTCCCCTTGTTTAGCATTTGAAAAATTCCCTCCCTCCCCTATAGCGCCCCCACTCCCCCCAAAAAAAAAAAAAAAAAAAAAAAAAAAAAAGGAAAAAAAAACTGGAGGGATTTGGTGAAGAGGAATAATATTTTACCATGTGTTGACTATGATACCCCTTGCATTTAAAAAATATTTAATGGTGATAATTATTTAACATTTAACAAGTATTTATGAAGGGGCACTTTTGTCAATTTTTTTTTAAAAAAATGGAAGTAATTTCTTTTTCTTTTGATTCCAGGATGTATGCATCCCATTTATCATTCCTAGCAATGTAGTCTTGATTACATCAAATGTGTAGTCATGATTGCAAAATATAATCCTCTTTATATTGTATAAGCTCAACCAAATCATGTAATCGGTCTGTTGTATGACAATCAATGTTATTAAAAACTCATTTTCTACCAATGGGGGTTGGCACAAGTGGTAAGCGGCTTGGTGTCGCTTAAGCAAGGTCTCGAGTTCGAGCCTTGTGGATGCAAAAAACCCCCGCTGGGAGACTCTCCCACCAAAGCTAGGTGTGCGACCGGTCGATCCGGACTAATCGGGCGAAGCCCGTGAACCGAGAGGGCAACCAAAAAAAAAAAAAAAAAACTCATTTTCTAGCAACCTTCTAACCACAACATTCACCGTCACTTACATCAACCTCCCCATGTTTGTGGACAAGCAACAGCACCCCAACAATCTTTTTCACACACACACACAAAAAGAAGCCCCATAAAATAGAAAGTTTCGATCTCCTTTTTTTTAAAAAAAAAAAAAAAAAGAAAAAAAGGAAAAGTTTCGATCTTAGCTCCTCTGGTAACGCCTCTCTGTACAAATTTATAGTTATATGTATTATTATAATAATTTTTTACAAAACATATTATATTTATAATTATAGTATATATAATTTTAAATTTTATAATATTTGTAAACACAAATATAGTCATAAATATAATCCATTATACTTATAAATATTATAATAATATAATTAAAAGGGAAAAGTTGTCCATATAAAAATGTTTTACGTCTCCTCTCCTCTCCTCCCCGAACCAAACAAGGTAATATTAAATTTCTTCCCTCCCTAAAGTATCCCTTCTAAGCATTTGTATGAGAAATTATTCATTTGTTAGAATACTCATTTCATATGTGCAATCAATGAAAAAAGTTTAGGAAAATAATCATGAAGATAAAGTAGATCTAGAACTTATATTTAATATCAAAATATATCCCCTAGCTCTTACATTTAGGACAAACACGTCGTTAGTTTGACCCCTACAAAGTCCTTTTCAAATTGCAGGGACTAACGTTATTAGATGGAGTAAACTTGAAAGACTAAAACCTCTAATTAAAATTTTAATGACCAAAACTAAGATAAAACCAAACTATATGGACAAAAAATTGTATTAACCCCTGAAAATTTCTTCTTCACTGATGTTTGTGAATTTCAGCTCCTAGGCTGTCATAAAAATTCACAACATATTTTCAACTAGTACCACACATTTTTTCACACTAAAGTTGCAATAAACAATATTGTGTGTCTTGCATAAATCCACATCTTTTCATAAAACTGATGATTAGCAAGTTGCCATGTTTCTAATTGCAACCAATAAATAAAACACCAGAGCGCGCGGCATCTTATAGGCTAAAATATCAGCACATTCCATATTTTATAACCAGAGAAGACACCAACCAAATGCTTCAGATTGACAAACAAACACCAAAGAAACAACTTGTTAGACCCATAGACTGTCAGGTGATAACTTGATGAGTATACGACACATCACCTTAGCCAATGTACCGAAAAAATCATGGCATTGAAAAAGAATAATCATCTAGAACAATGAAATCTCTTAGTGACTGTCCAATCACGCTTGAAAAGACCCCTAATCTCTCCGAGAACATCTCTTCCTCGTGAGGTTCAAGGCTTCAACTGAATCACTGTTGCTATCTTCCATAAGTTCAGTACAAGTAGTATGAGGGCTCCCAATTTTCCCATAAAGATCATGAATACATTATACAAATTTAGTCACAGTTACAGATAGAAGCTAGCATCTAAAGGTCACTTCATACTAAGACGCAGAGAATTATTACAACACTACTCAATGTTGTTATCTTAAGAGGAAAACAGGGCATCATCAAATTTGTGACACAACAACTAGAAATTACGCAAAAACACTTGGAAATATGAAGCGTAAGTATTCCTACGTGATATTGTACATGGCAAAGCCTCCATCATAAATCATATTAATTTATTATGGTCCAAACAACAAGGCTTGAATTAATTGAGGAACTTGTAATATTAACCAAAAGATACAATATAAAGCGTTTATTCATCATATCTTCATGTATTAACTTACCCATAGCTGAAGAATTAATTTTGTACTAGCTATCCGAAAGCCAATCACATGAAAAAATCTGCTTCAACCATTAGGTCTACTACTATCTCCACTTTGCATCAAGCTAACCTATTTTGGTTGCTGCAAACTCAACTAGAAGCAGAACCACATGGTGCATCCCAGTGATCAAAATCCCAATACAAAAAGCTAAGATCAAAATCCCAGTGATTATAACGGGGTAAAATCCAAATACAGTAAGAAAATAGCAAGTTCGAAAAAGAGAAGTAGCCCAAGCTCAGACTTTCTGAAATTACAAAACAGAAAATATTTTTCAGAGAAATATAGAAGGGATGATAGCTAGATATATGAGAACTGAAGTTAGATGTAGATAGCTAGATATAGTAAAGTAGTAGCATAGAACAACAAAAATATTACTCCCTCCAGTCCTAATTATAGGAACACTTTTGTAGTATAAATTGCATTACAAAAATGTTCCTATAACTAGGATCCTAGGTAGTAGTTAATTTTTTTAAAACAAGGCCACTGATGTTGGACCAATAGAAGAAAATGCAAGGGAAGGAGAGAAATAGGAAGATGATCGAATAGAGAGAAAGAGGAAGAAAGGCAATCTAAGAAAATACAAAAAATTTATTCCCCATGCTCCCTAAAAAGTTACAGCCAAACACACATGCAGAAAACAATAATCGAAATGGTAATAAATTAGAATATCCTTAATTAAACAGATGGCTTAATTTGTAATTTACAAATGATTACTGTGCCACCAATGACCATGCCACTCCAAATTCTCTTTTTCCTTTCTTTATCATTCACCACTGGGAAAAGTAATGATCTTTGTCTCGGTTGACAAACAAACTCAGGTAGTAGAACAAAGAGTACAAGCCTGGTAAGTGGCACATCAAAATGTAATGGAGAACTGGAAAAGCCCCAGTCAACCAGCATAAATTCCTCCTGGGGACCCCATTATCAAATGGCCATACTGATTTAGCTCCTTTAAATCAGCTACAAAGCTATAGCCCATAGTACCAAAAATGTCAGGAAGCAAATCACAATGTACAATATAGTTTTGTTCTATGTGACTTCATAATGGGCTAACAGCCCAGCCAGTGATGGGATTTTTCCTACGAACTCCAAACTTCCTTTGTCCACCACTTTGCAACCGCTCCAAGCACTGCATAAGTAATTGAATCTGGGCTTAATCCTTGCTGCTTAAGTTTTGGATAAAGTTCCACTGCCTCAACAGTTCTCCCACATCTCTCAAGACAGTCAATGACAACATCGCAACTTTATCTGTTTTGCCAAAGCACTCAATAAGTGTGCTATAAGTGACAACATCTGGATTTAATCCTTTCTCCAGCATTTCTTTAAACCTCATGTGAGCTTCATCAAGATCCCCATTTTTACCAAGGCAATTAATCAAGCAGTTATAAGAGATAACATCAGGTTTAAAACTACTAGCTTCCAGTTCCTCAAAAATTTTAATAGCATCATCAACTCTTCCAGACCTTCCAAAGCTGGCAATCAGAATGTTGTAGGTAAATATATCTGGCAGATGACCTTCTTGTTTCATCTTTTCAAAAAGATAATGAATGTGTGATATTTGCTTCAATTTTCCAAGAGCTGTGAATACTGTGTTATACATGATTGTATCAGTGCTTAGACCCTTTTCATGAATTATATTTGGAAGCTCTATAGCCTCTATTCTCTTACCAGAGAGGCATAGACTCTCCAACATGGCCATACAAGCATCCTTGTCACCCCTCATTCAAAAAGCTCCACATGTTGCAAAATAGCCTGTGAGCCTCACTTAAATGGCCCAATGCCCACAAAGTCCTTACAAGATATGCATATATTTTCTTATTCATATATTTATTTGATAACCTCAAAATAATATCAAGTTTGCTGAGTTGCCCTTCAGCAATTAGAACATTCAGAAGCACACTGTATGTGAATTCATTGGGCTGGCAATCATTCTCCACCATTTTTTTGAAGAGTTGGATGGCCTTGTCAACCATCCGGCCCTTAGCAAGTTCTTGAATCACAGTATTATAAGCTATCAATTGAAGAGTACAGACCTTATTTAACATTTCTTGAAAAAGAGCTATTGACTCATTAGTCTTACCAATTTTGCCAGTCATTCTGATCATAACGGTGTATGTGAACGTATCAGGCTCACAGTGCTTCCGTTTCATGTCTTCAAATATCTTATATGCTTGGTCCACCTGCCAAACAATCGCATATGAAAGAATCAGGATTGAAGGAATATGTATTTTGAAAATAAATTCAAACCCTGTAGAACTGAATTACTTGTCCATCAATTCAATCAAGCAAATCTTTGACAACCTTAAAGCTACTTAGTTAATTTCCAGACCAGTGGTGAGTAAATAATTCAACTTTCCATGTGAAAACTATACAGATAAGTGAGTGTGCATGGTATAATGTCCGATCTTAATTCTTGCTACAAACAGATAATGTTACATTCAAACCTTCTCATCCTTGACCAAAGCATCCAAAAGCATGTTATAAGCAAAAATGTCCAACTTGTAACCACGCCGTTGCATGTCCATATATACATCTAAAGCCTTGCCTGAATCATAGGACCTCAAATATGCCTGAAGCCTTGCCTGAATCAAGAGGTTTATTGTAGGACTCTCAGATTTTAACAGGGGTTAAGTGCTTATGCATTAAATTAATCTAGTTGGCTTAATGTTCTAGGCTACCTGTACCTAATGGACTTAATCAACTTGATCTAAGTTTTGTGATTTAAAAAATCTTTCATTGATCCTTGCATATCCCATTTAGAAATATCTCCTTTAGAGAAATAAGTAGATGATATTGATGGTAATTGGTTTGTAATTGAGATTGATGGTGATTGTGATTGAATTTTGAAAAATGACTGTCATTAATAGTGATTGTTGAGGTTTGAGAAAATCTTTCAAAATAATACATGTCATTAATGCTGATTGACAGCCGGATATAGGGTTGGTGTTGAGCATGTAGAAAACGTAAAAGGGGAAAATAAAAATAAAAGTAAAAGTAAAAGTCTTTCCCATTTATCATGATTAGCTCTCTAAAGTAGGAAATTGATTTTCAGTCATTATGGAGAAGAAAAAATATAAAATATAAAATATAAAAATCTCTTATTTACATTGATTGGATTCAAGTTAGGAAATTTAATCAAGGAAAATTAATTAAAAAGGAAATTAATCAACTTAAAATTAGCAAATAAATTAAACATGAGCCAATAAAAAATAATGTGAGGGGAAAATATCTTGCAATTTTACACGCATCCTTAATTGGAAAATCAAAAAGAGAAAGATTCCTTTTGTGTCTCGAAAAAGAAAAACGACCTATTTACCCAAAAATAAGAAAAGGAAACGAATCGAGTAATTAATTAAGATTGGCAATGAATTTGAAATTAAAACAAAGGAGGATCTTTCACATTCAATGGTTCAGATCTCACACGTTGGCCTATATAAACCCAACTATGGGTACCGATTTAGGCAATATATAACCATAGACATTATGCGTGTCTTATAATTCCATAGTTATTATAGTAGTGGAGCTTCGAACTCCAATATTTGAGAGGAGGTGAGGGGTGGACTTGATTTGCTTGTTCATGGATACCTATGGCCTTCGCAAATCAAATGAAAGCTTAAATATATGCGTAGCTCAAGGGTGCATGAACTTGGAGATAGGGTCACCTTGATCCTTTTTTATATTGGAGTGAAGCAAGCTCCACAATCATATTTTATCCCAATTAAAAGGTTTCATCATCTATGCAATAAGGGTGCCAATGGAGGTTAAGTCAACTCCTCACAATATGGTGAGCCAAAGTTTGAATCCCTAGAAAGATATGTTCAAATTTAGTGTCCACCGACGGGTGATAGTGCCTCAAATGGGCTTCCAAAAGAAGAATACATGTATTTATCAAAACAATCATCTGTAATAAGTTTTGAGATAATGGATATATATGACCTAATATTGTTTGGTAATGAAGACTCAAGTCTTATGTATATCTTTTCTAAGACATATATGAGACGGAGTTTCATTGGGATTGGGGGGCCATGGCCCCTCCAAAAAAAAAAGAAATTTGTTAAGAATTTTTTTTAAAAAAGAATTAATATAATGTAAATTTTAATTATGCCCCCCCCCCAATTTTTTTAATAATAATTTTCCCTCTTTTTTTTTTTTCCGATTTGCGAATTGTCAGCCTTTTATATCATTGGGGCTTATAATTCTATGTTTGTCCCATGTGGTATGTTAATAGTGGCATTCCTATAATTATATTTGGGTAATTTTTTTTTTTTTTTTTGGCGTCCCAAAAGTAAAATTTAGGACTCCAAAAATCAGGAAAAAAATTTTGGGTGGGCAATTTTTGGGAGGGAAAATTTTTTTGGAGTGCCAAATTACAATTTGGGACTCCGAAAATCAAGAAAAAAAAATTTTGTGGGCACTTTTTTGGAAGAATTTTTTTTGGAGTCCCAAATTACAATTTGAGACTTTAAAAATTAGGAGGGAAAATTCTTTGGAGTCCCAAATTATATTTTGGGACTCCAAAAATCAATTTTTAGGCGGGGAAATTTTTAGTGAGGGAAAATTTTTTGAGTCCCAAAATATAATTTGAGACGTCACAAATATATTTGTGGAGTCCCAAACTATATTTTGGGACCCCAAAAATCCGTTAGAAACTCAAGAGTCCCGCCATCTCTCTCTCGATCTCTAAACCAATTTAGGTTTTCGAACAGATCCTCTGCTCTCTCCTTATTGCTCTCTCACCCTCTGGCCATCTCTCTCGATCTCAGCCGGCTCAGAATCTTGTCATTTCTCCGTCTCTCTGGATTAGGATCTCGGCCTCTCACGCTCGCCCTCAAATTCTGTAGTTTCTATATTGTTTGTGTGCGTAGGTAACATCATTGTTGAATGACGCAAAGTCAGGTGTTCCCCTTAATGTCCCTGGGAATTGCTCCAGTCCAAATGCTGCAAGTAGTCCTTTGCCGTCCATGTTTCCTGCAGGGACTGCACCTCCTCTTTCACCAAGAAGTTCTTCTGGTTCTCCTCGCATAATGAAACAGAGAGTTGGTCCTTCTAATTTGAGTTCTCCTTTGAAAGTTGTCAGTGAACCACCTAAAGAATTGATACGCCAGGTACGTCTTAGTATCTTTCTTTGGCGACACTTTTGTGGTTGTGACTTGGTTCAGTGCTATGTTAAACTTGATAAAATATCTGATCTTCATGCTTGCAGTTTTACTTTCAAAATGGGCGTCCACCACCAAATGAACTGAGGGAACAATTCTTATTTAGAGCGGATCAGTTATTTTGTGGTCACTTGGATGGACTGCAGATTCATGGTAAAATATAAACATATATAATGGTGATAACCTCAGGGCCCGTCTTGTTTCATCTAGGAATTGAGTGATTTTAAATATTGTTAAAATTTTAGCTTCTTTCGATTGTCACATCTTGATTATTGGTAAATATCTTGTTTTCCTAAATGTTGGTAATAAAGAAAAAATAATTATTCATATAAGATGTGTTCCAAGTTCCAACTGTGTTAGAGTTGTAACAATTAGCAGTAAGAATGAAATTATTCTCATTTCTTTGATGCGTCAGAATTCAAATTGGCTACCAAGGAACTCTGCAAGCTGCCATCTTTCTTTTCCTCTTCTCTTTTCAGAAAAATTGATGCCAATGGAACTGGTTTGGTGACAAGGTGTGTACTTTAATCTATCCAAACCAGTTTCAATTAAAGTACACACCTTGTCACCAAACCAGTTCCATTGGCATCAATTTTTCTGAAAAGAGAAGAGGAAAAGAAAGATGGCAGCTTGCAGAGTTCCTTGGTAGCCAATTTGAATTCTGACACATCAAAGAAATGAGAATAATTTCATTCTTACTGCTAATTGTTACAATTCTAACACAGTTGGAACACATCTTATATGAATAATTATTTTTTCATATAACAATGCTTATGTCCCTATAAACACATCATTTAGCACAGAGAACTTTGAAAGCTGCACAGCAAAGTTCACTTACTTATCTGGTTCAAAGCTGCACAGCAAAGTTCTCTGTGCTAAATGATGTGTTTATAGGGACATCAGCATTGTTATTGTACTTGAGGAACTGTGACTGAATTGGATCTATCAACTTTGAAAGTCCTTGTCAAGTGAATGCCTGTTCCTTTGCTGAAGATAGCTTCCCCTCTTTATGACAAAGTGACATTTTTTAGCTCATTTTTTAACCTTGGTCTATTTAATTCTCCTTTCCAATTGTGGAGGTATCTAAAGTTAATGTTGTTTCCCCTGAAATAATTACTATCACTTATACTTTTTTTACTTGATTTTATGTTTCTAAAGGGATACATTTGTTGATTACTGGATCAATAACAACATGTTGACGGCAGATATAGCAACTCAAGTATACATAATTTTAAAGCAGCCGGATCTCAACTACCTCACGCAGGTTTGATCATATTGACTTATGAATTATATTCATAAAGATCCTTCTCATTTGAGAATGATGCTCTATTCCATGTTAGGATGATTTCAAACCTGTGCTTTGTGAGCTTTTGGCTACTCATCCAGGGCTGGAGTTCCTGCAGAGTACGCCTGAGTTTCAAGAGAGATACGGTTTGTCTTTAGTCCTTACTATAATATTGCATTTATGGGTTTGTGCAATAAAATGTAGATGTTTGCATGTGATACTGTAAGTCCTGGGATATTACGTTTCTTTGAAAATTGTCTAATAAATCTATTTACATTTACTTCTTATTGACTTCCTCTTGAGAACTTTTAAAGTAGTCCCTTTATCTCGGCATTTATTTGATCATTTCTTCTATATTACAGTGACTTTATGTGTAATAATTATTTTTATTTCGAAAGTTAAGATTAATTTGATGGTCATGGAGACCTAGTTTTATTTCTTGTAAATTGGTGGCTTCTGCACCTGTGATATCTGCCCATAGTTTACGGTATAGTATGCTAGTCCTTCTGGGTTGCGTGATCTTGATATATTCTTTCCTTTGGCAGGGGTATGCTATTGGGTCATCGTTTAGGAGGCTTGGAGAACATATTGCATAGCTGTGCTGTTGGGCTGTTTTAGAGAAGGTAAAAGCATGTATATTATATATTTATGTAATTTTTAACCAATTAGGGGATAAGCCTTCACTTCCCTTGGCATGTAAAACGTGCAGGAGATCCTTAGGAAGGAGATTGAAGCTGCTCTTAGTCAATTTCGTGAAAAAGAAATTTAGTTGGATAGACTCATTGGGATAGGAAGGAAATTTTGCACTTAAGTTTCTCCTCCTAACCCTTCTTTAGTAACCGTATGTTTGGTTTGGGGGAGGGAAGGGGAGGGGAGGGAAGGGGGAGGAAAATGGAGGGAAAATATTAAAAGGGGAGAAAATTTTTGTGGGCCCCACTACAAATAACTTTTCTCTCTCTCCATTTTCCTCCCCCTTCCCTCCCTCCCCTCCCCTCCCCCAAACCAAACATACCCTAAGTAAATTTCCTGGATTTTGTGGTGTGGATTGTCTTGGCATGATGTGGAAGTAGACTTGATGTAATTTAAGTGGACATGTGATGACATATGCATGAGAATGGAGCAAGGTTAATGTAGAAGCCTAGGTTTTAGACAAAACGTGACTGTGATGCTATCCATTCTGTTTGAATCTGATTGGGGGCTCAAATGAGCGTGTGTGTGTGTTTTTTCCCTTCATGAAATTAAGTGAACATGTCATTTATATCTTAGCTCAACCATATAAAATTTTCATACTCATTTTAAAATCAGAAGATAGTGAATTAAAATTTTATTTAGAAACTGCCCGGTGTTAGAACAGATTTTGGACAATCACAAATTTAATTGTTTAAAATTATAAATGTTCTCAAAATGAATTTGTTAAGGCATGTGTTAGCTAACTCCCATTAAATATTTGGGTCGAAACGAATTTGTTTCATGTGAGAAATGGATAATTTTTCATTGCTGTCCTGTAGAGAGTCTTCAGAGGCAGCAACTTGTGAGCTTCCAAATCATAATCTATTTCGTTTGCTCTGAGTTTTTGTGTGAAATTTGTGAGATTTTGTACTGAATCCATTGATGTGGCAGCAAATTTGAATGAAAATCTGTTTTAATTGTTAATGATTGATGGTTAAATGAAAATCATGGCTATCTGGTTGATGGTTTTTATAGGGTTTAATTGCTGGGTTGTGAAAAATACGTACCAAGCTATTTAAAAAAAAAAAAAAAAAAAAAAAATTCTTAAGGCGTCCAAAAATAACTTTTGGGATGCCTTATATGTATTTTTGAAGTCCCAAAATAACTTTTGGGATGCCTTATATTGTATTTTTGTTTGGGACTCCAAAAATCACATATATGTACACATTTTTGTACATATTTTTTGGCGTCCCAAAATTAGTTTGGGACGTCAAAAATAAAAATTTACTGCATCTCCTCAATAGACATCCCTTAAATAAGGGACGTTGATTGGGCCTATTTTGGGACGTTAAAGGGGTTTTTTTTTTTTTTTTTTTTTTTTTTGTAGTAGTGATTGTTGTAAATTAGGCTAAACTTATAACGAGTTTATATACCCAGGGTTATTGTTTTTACATTTTTAGCTTACAAAATCATGAACTCACATTAATTTCTTGGATTTGATCATATTCAAGAGACTTTAAATGTAAAATTTATAGAAATTTCTCTATTAAATATGATAAATTATGAATGTTGGTGGATTTAATTTCAATTATTTGGATTTAAAAATATTTAAATCAAATTGTTATTATTTTTATATTTTAAATATACAATATTAATATCTATTTAATGCTAAAAATAAACATTTATGAGTTAGGATTCGATTTCACGATATGTGTTTACTTTCTTGTCATGAGTTTATTTTAAACTCATGAGTTTGACAACATCAAACTTTATTTTGCTGGTTGTATGTATGGGTCATGAAAATAGTAAGTGGCAAATCAAGGTCATCCCACAGAGACTCAGTCAAACTAGTGATTAGGTGTTAAATTTCCTTTTTTGGTTTAAGTTGAGCAAATCAGAATTGTTTCCAATAATAATAAGAATCTTAATAAAAACAAGAACTTTCATAGAAAAAGCGAATTCAAATATCAAAGACGACAACTTAGAGATACTAATCCCTTGTTTGTTTCTTAGATTTTATTCCCACTAAATTAATTCTAACTTAACTTCATCAGTCAATCTAGAGTATTAATGTTTATAAATGTATGTCGGTCCACTTATACACCTACCTCAAATAATTATGCAATGTCTCACACAATTAATTAAGATGGAATTCAAATCTTGCTCACTCTAATTTGATTATGCGGAGCTTCTAGGTATATGTCTATCCTAGACGCAAATTAGATTAAAATCTAATTCACATTATTTAATCCAAGGTCAATTTAAGATTTCTGTCAAGTTTAATCATAAATCCCCAAAACATGTTTAATGGTAGCCAATCACTAAACAATGAATAATCAAAACAAGATTAAATAAGCTGAATTACCATTAAGCAAAACTAATTAGTGGAAACAATTTCTAAGTCTCAAACAAGTTCAAAATACTCTAAAGTTGCAAAGGAAAAGTTAGCCACACATGGCTTTAACCAAATCCAATTCAAGCACGAAAAAATTCAGGGCTCAATAACATCGGAAAAAAAAAAACTAAGCAACTAGGATCGAGTCAAGTGAGATAACAAAACCAAGAACAAGAACAAAGAATCAAGCAACAACTTCTGCGTTCTTTGCTATTCTCTCAAGGAAGAACAAAATGAAGATCCAGTCCGTAATGCCTCTCTTCCACCGGCTCTGTCGAACTCAGCTCCCAAAAGACGGAATAGTAGCATCGTCCACCTGTTCCAGCTGGTTTTCACTTTGTCGGCATTGGGCTCAAGGTTGAAGATGATGAATAGTACCATAGCCGCCCCACTATTTCTCGTCCTCTAGAACGCGCTGTCTCTGTTCTGTCATTTTCTTCTCCAGCGAAAATGATGATCTCTAAATGCCGCCTCTCATTCTCTTCGCTCCAGTCGTCCAAACAAAAATGAATCGTGCTTTTTCTTTTTCTTTCGCCAAAACTAATGATGAAAAGTGCTCTAGCCGCCTCCCCTTTGCCGCAAAGAAGAATAATCCTTTTATGTCCGCCTCCTTCAAATTGTGGCTTTTTTCTTTTGATTAGGTCCTCTTTTCTTGCCAAAACGATCGTCCTAGTCTATTGCAGCTATAGCTTCCCTTAGGTATTCTTTTTCAATTCAACTTTTGTGGGGCCCATTCTATTCCAAATTCCAATTGCCAGTATCAATGTGTCTCGACTCTCCGATCATTGTGAAAAAGAAAAAGATAATTATATAATAATAATAATAATTAAACTAAATTTTTATTTCTTCTTTTTCTTTAGAAAGCATTATTATCATTTATTTCCTAAACTCAAAAACTTTTATTTTAAATTGAAATCTCATAAATGATGCATCCAGATTGATTCTCTTAAAATCTCAAGAAAATCTCTTCAATGTAGCATTGATGACTTCTTAAATATATCAAAATATATCTCAAATCTATTAAAAATAGGAAGTCATCACACCCCCACACTTGCATCACATCTTGTCCTCAAGATTTTTAAATTCTAAAACAACCAATTTCAAGAAAACCATGGAAGCAAGATTTTTATTTTTATTTTTAAGCAAGCACTATAAAATTGAAATCAGTTCAAATATTCAAGAATCAAATTTTTCTCAGAAATATGTTCCACATTCCAAAAAATGGAAGTAGCAAGGTAATTAATTTGGTAAAGATAAATCACAATAGAATGTCCCTCACAAGTCAAGTGTTTACACTCATTTCTCAAGATATTCTAGGGCTTGTGTTTCACTCAATTCCACCTATTGCAACTTATCTACCATAAGCTTGTTTATCATCTCAATCTCCTCTTTATACATTATCCAATTGCACACTCAAATCAAAAGGACTTTCTCTAGGTTTTAATGATCAAGGTAGGATAATGAAATGAAAGTGATCAAATGGTATGAGAGAATACTTTAATTAGTGCCAAGTAATTTAATAAAATTCATGATGAAGAATGAAGGAATACCCACCAAGAGAAAATAAACTCACCAACACTTTATACAAACAACCTTTATTCTTTTGACCTCAACAATCTTTTTTTCTTTCTTTCTTTGATCTCTTTTTCTTTTTTTTTTTTTTTTTTTTTATTTTATATTCTTTTGTTTCTATCTTTGTTTTCTTTTTCACCTTATTTTTTTTTTTTTTTTTTTTAAAACTATATACACATACTCTTATAGTGTTGACTTTCTAACTCCTTTTGTGTTAAATTGCTTCACTTAGCACTTATACTAAAGTAAAAAATCAATGGGAAGAAAATATGTAAAAATTGCATATCTCAAACAAAGGGCTATTTATTCTATGCAAATTTCTTTTTTTTTTTTAAAAAAAATAAAATAAAATAAAGGCTCAAATGGGGTAAACAAATGATTTTCATGTGATAAGGATAGACATTTGGCCGAACTAGCTATGAAATGAATGCCTAAATCATCTTTGTGCATGCAAAAGGATTTCAAATTTCAAAAGAGATTCAAGACAAGTTCTAGAGATGATATCACAATAGGTGTACTCCCTCTTGAAAGAAATGAAACTTAGGATCAAATTCCTCACAGGTTCTTTGATATCCTAAAGTAATGTACCAAAACCAAATCTTTACCTCTTTACTAACATTCAAAGAACATAGAATCAATTCCTAATCAAATTCACACCTCTTCATGTTCAAATCAAACCAATTGTGACAATGCTCACAAATAATTTTTTTTTTTCCAGAAAATCTGAGGACAAGGAAAGTCATGGAAAATCCAAGACACCCTCACCCCCACACTTAAATGTCACATTGTCCTCAATGTGAACAAGTAAAAAAAAGTAATGGCAGTGAAGAGCAACCATATATAAGTGTAAGGGTAACACCACTTTCAGAGATTTCAAATTTTCACCAATTAAACAGCTCAAGTGCTAACAATCACTCAATAATCATCACAAACAGTCATCACATGCAAATCCAACTAAGACTAGCACTCATTCCCAAGCAATATATCATCAAAAATCAAATAGAACAAATCAAAGAAAAGTAGAAGAAAAATCCCTATTTGTCCATGATTTGCGCTTGCAATCCTTGCTACCAAAGTGGACCACGTACATCATCGGAGCTTTCAACAATCCTACAAAAGCAAACAAAGCACCAAATCATTCTTTGGGTTGCCTCCCGAGAAGCGCTTGGTTTATAGTCCTCAGCCTGACTATACCAACAATCTAAGTAGGTGATGACAAGTGGTGAACCATTTTTTGCCGGTTCACTTCACCACCATTGTAGTGCTTCAATCTTTGCCCATTCACTTTAAAGCAATCTCATATTCTCTCGCCTTTAACTTCAATTGCACCTTTTGATGACACTGAAACCACTTTGAATGGACCAGACCACCTTGATTTAAGCTTCCCAGGAAATAATTGAAGTCTTGAGTTGAAGAGAAGCACCAACTGCCCTGGCTCAAAAGGGCGCTTCAAGATATGTCTGTCATGCCATTTCTTTGTTCTTGCTTTATATAGTCGTGCACTATCATATGTTTGAAGTTGGAATTCTTCCAACTCATTCAGTTGAAACAACCTTTTAGCTCCAGCTTGATGGTGGTCCATATTTAGCTTCTTGATTGCCTACCATGCTTTATATTCCAATTCAAGTGGTAAATGACACGCTTTTCCAAAAACCAAACGGTATGGTGACATGCCAATTGGAGTGCGAAAAGCTGTCCTATAAGCCCATAAAGCATCATCAAACTTGTCGACCAATCTTTTCTAGTTGGACCCACGCGGTCTTCTCAAGAATCCTCTTAATTTCCCGTTAGTCAACTCACACAAACCATTAGTTTGTGGATGGTATGCAAGTGACATTCGGTGGTGCACTCTATATTTTTCTAAGAGAGCCTTGAAATTCTTGTTGTTGAAGTGAGTCCCTTCATCAGTAATGATTGCTCTGGGGGTGCCAAATCTTGTCAAGATATACTTCTTCAAGAATCGAACAACTGTATGAGCATCATTAGCTTGGCAAGCCATAGCTTCGGCCTATTTACTCATATATTCCACAGCAACAAGAATGTACTCGTTTCCTCTTGAAGATGGGAAAGGACCCATGACATCCATCCCCCAAACATCGAACAACTCCACCTCAAGGATTCCATATTGAGTTATCTCATGTCTCTTAGAAATATTACCTATTCTTTGACATCTATCACACTTGGTAACAAATTGGTGAGCATCTTTAAACAAAGCAGGCCAATAAAAACCAGATTCAAGAACCTTTGATGTAGTTCTTTGCCCCCTATAATGTCCCCTGTATGCAAATGCATGACATGCATTCAAAATTTCCTCTTGTTCTACCTCAGGCACACATTTTCTAATAATCAAATCAACACATCTCTTAAAAAGAAATGGTTCTTCCTAAATATAGTAGGCAACATCATGCAAAAACTTCTTTCTTTGGTAGAAATTCAAATCAGGAGGTACTTCACACACAAGATAGTTCACAATATCAGATATCATGGCAAACCACAACTACTTACAACAAACAATTGCTCATCAGGATAACATTCATTCACCAACAAATCATTCACATGATTAGAAGGGTTCACAATTCTAGACAAATGATCAGCAACTTGATTTTTAATTCCTTTCCTATCAACTATATGCACATCAAATTCTTGTAGCAACAAGACCCATCTAATTAGTCTAGGTTTAGACTCTTTCTTCCCCAACAAATATTTAATGGCAGCATGATCAGTGTGAACTATAACCTTAGCACCCATCAAGTATACCCTAAACTTTTCAAAAGCAAACACTATAGCAAGCATTTCTTTCTCAGTGGTAAAGTAATTTACCTGAGCCGCTATTAGGGTCCCGCTTTCGCATAGTAGATAGGATGGAAGATCTTCAACACCTGTCCCAACACGGCTCCAACAACATAGTCACTCGATCACACATTACTTCAAAAGGTAGTGACCAATCAGGAGCTACAATGATAGGAGCTGAAGTCAATCTTCTCTTCAATTCTTCAAAAGCCTTCATACACTCCTCATTAAACTGAAAAGGAGTATCTTTCTCCAGTAACTGTGAAAGGGGCTTTGAAATCTTGGAAAAATCTTTAATGAATCGACGATAGAAACTAGCATGGCCCAATAAGCTTCTTACAGATTTGACATTAGAAGGAGGAAGAAGATGCTCAATCACAGAAATCTTCGCTCTGTCAACCTCTAAACCATTTTTAGAAACTTTATGACCCAAAACTATGCCTTCGGTCATCATGAAATGACACTTCTCCCAGTTGAGCACTAATTTGTCTCCTCACATCGCTTCAACACCTTTTCCAAATTGATCAAGCACTCTTCAAATGATTCTCCAAATACCAAGAAATCATCCATGAATACTTCCATTATCTCTTCTATCATATCAAAGAATATACTCATCATACATCTATGAAAAGTGGCAAGAGGATTGCATAAACCAAATGGCATTCTTCTAAAGGAAAAAGTGCCATAATGACAGGTAAATGTTGTCTTCTCTGATCTTCAGGAGAAACCACAATTTGATTACACCCTGAATACCCATCCAAGAAACAGAAGAATTCTTTACCAGCCAATTGGTCCAACATCTGGTCAATAAAAGGAAAAGGGAAATGATATTTCCTTGTAGAATCATTCAACTTTCTGTAATCCATGCAAATACGCAACTAGTAACTATGCGAGTGGGGATAATCTCATCTTGCTCATTAGTAATCACTGTCATACCCTCTTTTTTAGGAACACATTGCACTGGGCTGACCCATGAGCTATTAGAAATGGGGTAAATGATCCCAGCATCTAACCATTTGATAATTTCCTTCTTGACCACTTCTTTCATCATAGGATTTAATCTTCTCTGATTATGGATAGATTTCTTGTGATCATCTTCCAAGAGTATCTTGTGCATTACAATGGATGGGCTTATTCCTTTTATGTCTGCAATTGTCCAACCTAAGGTACCTTTATGGCTCTTGAGAACTTTCAACAACTGTTCTTTTTGATCTTTAGATAAGGAAGAAGAGATGATAATAGGTAGTGTCTAAGATTCACCCAAGTGTGCATATTCAAGATGCAGTGGTAAGGGTTTAAGCTCTAGAAATGGTGCTTGTTCAATGAAAGGCTTCAAAGAAATAGTTTGCCTTGATTCCATCTCTAACAAATCAAACTGTTGTGATGCTTTCCTGTAATAAGGAGAGGCTTCAAGTAACTTCTTACATTCGACTATATGCTCTTCTTCAATTTCATTCGTCCCAAGTAAAACAGATGCTAACGTTTCTTTTATAGAAAATGACTCTAAATTCTCTTGAATCATCTCATCAAACATGTCAACCCTAAAGCAATCTGTAACATCCCTAGGGTACTTCAATGCCTTGTTCATGTTGAATATAACTTCTTCAGCATTCACCCTCAACTTGATCTCTCCCTTTTCAACATCAATCAGTGTTTGAGCTGTAGCAAGGAAAGGTCTTCCCACAATGAGCGGTAGATCTCTATCTTCATCACATTTCAAGACAATAAAGTGAGCAGGGAAAATAAACTTGTCAACTTTAACTAAAACATCTTCAATGATACTCTTTGGAAAAGCTAAACTTCAATCAATTAAAGGAAATTACCAATAATTAAAGGACAATTAAATTTACAATAATTAATTTAATTGTATTAATTTGCTAAATTAATTAAAAGTCATATTAAAAGTCATCAATTAGGGATATATAAATTTAATGAAAGATCAAGAACCAATAAGGGTTCAATATTAGCATAAAGTGAATTATTAATGATCTGATTAATTTAAGGACCTATCATACTTTGACAATTACACCTAATAACATCTAGAACAATATACTAAGGAGGCTAGTTAGGATTAAACTATCATCCCCTAGAGGTAATTTGGGGGGGGGGGGGGAGCGAATTGCACAAAAATGAGGGGGAAAGATTTGACGAATAATATAAGATAAAAATCTTCAATAGATATTATTTTGGAAAGGGAAGAGGATAAGATTTAACAAAATATCCAAGATATTTTTTGAAATTGGATGAAGGAGGGAGAGAGGGGGCTAAGGGCGGATTTGTGTGTGTGTGAGAGAGAGAGAAAAGTCAATTGATCAACCAATGGAAAATTCAAGAAAAATTGGCTTAATCCTTTGTAATTGAAAACAACCAAAGGGAGAAATTCTCTCCATATTTTGTGTCTTCAAAAATACCAAGGAACATGAGCCCTTGATTAGGAAAAGCAATCCAAAAGGTTTAGAATCATGGGGTTTTACTATAAATAGAAGGCTTTGCCTTCACAATTCTTCACACCAAAATCAACCCAAGAGGTGATTTTCTAAAGAGAGTAGAGAGAAGTGAGAGCTAGTGGGAAGCAAGAAAGAGGAAGTGCTTCAAGGGTAAGTTTTCTAGTTCTTGAGTTTGAAGCTTTAAGTTCTTGTAGTTTTTAGTAGAAATATTAGTTTGATCTTTGATCTTCCAATATATTTTTATTTTCATGTTTTTATGGTTAAATATGTCTTTATTTCAAAAATTTGATGAAAAATATTGTGGAGCAAAATTCTTGGAAGTTGAAGATCGAAGTAGCGAAATTAAGCGAAATTTACAGTTAGGCGTTTTCGAAAGTCTGTTACAAAAAGGCCATGATCTTATGTTGAATATGAATTTATAAAATTCTGAAATTTTTCATGGTTAAGGTAGACATATATATCTTTCCAAATATACCTAGAGGGTATCATTCTGAGTTTTGAGCAAGGTGATAACAATTCTTGAAAATAGGCTACGTTTTTCTGGAATTTTCTGGGCAGGGGTTAAAAACTTGAAAACTGGGAATTTGTCTTAAATTATGGGTAAAATTTAGTATTTTTCCTCACAAATAGACATCCTAAGGATTCCAGGGAATTTTACGGATCCTCGTTGCGATATTTGTAGAATTAATTATGAATTTTCAAACTTAGCGAAAATTCTGTCCCGAAGTGCTGAATCAGCGTTTTTGAGAAAATGAATGGATATAATTGGAATAACAAATCCACCAGGGGAAAAAAGGTCGGTAGTGGCTAAAATATCTCCTAAGATATTATTTACGAGGTAATAATGCAATAATACTATTATATGATATCCGGGAAAAATTGGGAGACGTACCGACCAGGCAAGCATACCACTATCCAAACGGACTAAGGTGCGGACGCATACAGTAACACTAACTCTGATGCTTATTGTATGTGATGACTTCCCATTTTTAGTATATTTGAGATATATTTGGGGAGTGATCAATGCTAAATTAAAGGGATTTGTTGGAGATTTTGATAAGATACTAATTTGGCACATTATTTTGGGGATTTTATTGCAAATATCTCAATTTCAGTTAAATAGAAATATTTAGGTTTATATATAAGAATAAATAAACTATAATGATATAAGGTAGATAAAAAAAGAAAAAGAAAAAGAAAAAGGTTTAGGTTTTAATAATATATTATTATATAATTTTTCCATGCTTGTTTACAATCGGGATAAGAAGCGGGATACACCACCATTTGGAAAAAAAGATTGGAATGAATGGAAAACCTAAGGAAGCTATAGCAAGGAGGCGGCATTAGATCAGAACGCACGCGTCGTTTTTGGAGGAAAAATAGAAGACCTAAATGCGTTTGAATTGAACAAAAAGAGAAAGAAAGAGGCGGCTGGACCAAAGTTCAAACGAGAAAGAGACAACGCACAGTGAGCACGAGAGATAGAGCGAGTGTGGCTCGACCTTGAACCTCCAGTCTCTCATACCCACACCATCGGACCTTCTTCCTCGCTGGCGACACCTTCACCTTTATTGTCGCCGGCGAGATCCTCCCTTCTTCCACCACCATCCAAAGGAAGATTCGCACCTGTAGAGCACTAAGCAGAAGGAGCCAATTGGAATGGAGACCACGACGCACGAAATCTGAACAAGGGGATCTGATTAAATCTAACCCGTGGCTGATTTGGTTCTTTGGTTAATATTGTTTGGTTTTCCTTTCCATTTGAATTTGACTCTGGAATTTTCTGTGTTGTTATGGATGTTAATTAAAGTGATGTGTGGCTGATTTACTTTGCAACCTAGAGTAGCTATGAACTTATAGGTGGATTAAACTTTATTTTCATTGTTTAGTTATAATTAAAATTAATTTTAGTTACTTAATCTTATTTAATTTTATCTATTTAGTGACTGACCATCATTGAATATGAATTTGAGCATTTAGATTTACCTTGACGAAGGGAATTTTAATTAGGCTCTGAGATTAAGTAATATGGGATTAAATTACGATTTAATTTGCAACTAGGATAGACATATACCTAATGGCCCCATATAATTGTTGAAGAGTGTGTCTGAGTTATGTTTCCTCTTGAGTAACTATGTTAGACATAACAAGTTATACTCAAGAGAGGGTTGTAAGTGGACCGACAGGCACTTACAACTATTTATACTCGAGATTAACAAAATTGATATCAAAACTAATTAAATTAGTGAAAACAAGGTTTATGAAACTAATAAGGGATTAGTGACTCTGGGTTGCTCATTTAATATTTGTGGTAGTTTGTTTATTTTGATTTTATTTTCTTTTCCTTTAATTAAATTCAATTTGGTTTGCTCGACTTAATCGAAATTGTAAAATTAATGTTTAACTGAAGTTTGTGATACCAAGTGTAATACCCAGAATTTATATTTCTCTTGAAAATTATATTTTGGGAAATTAATACCTATTTAAAATAGGAAAGTGTGTTGTCTCTAATTTTAGTAATTTATTTGATTATTTTTCTTGGAAATTAAAGAGACAAAAATCCATTACTATTTTAGAGACCATAATTTGCCCTATGATTATTAAAAAAATGCATGGTGCATAAATGGCTATAGAAAATCAAAAAGTTGTGAGAAAATAATTAAACCAATTAAAGAAAATTGCCAACAATTAGTAGAGAATTAAATCTACATTAATTAGATTAATTTCATAAACTTTCATAATAAATTTAACAACATGTTTTAATTGAGATGTGTGACTCTAATTAAAAATCAATGGCTAATGAAGGGCCAAGATTAACGTCAAGATGATTACTAATGATCATGATTAATATAGTAGCCAATCAAATGAATTCAATAACACCTAAAACACCATTTTAGGATTAATGACCAAGAATTAAAGAATAAACCTAAGTAAAAATTCAAGAGGCAACCAAGGCTTAGGTGTGGATGATTTTGGACCATGAAAATAAAGTTGAGGGTGTATGAGAGGGAGAGGAGACGTGTAGGGTGTGTGTGTGTGTGTGTGTTGAGAGTGAGGAATTTATTTAAATGCAATAAGTAAAAAGTTAACCAATGGAGTAATTAAACCTTGTTGGCACAATGAGGATCAAGGGTTGGAGTGCCTAGAGTAAATTGGCCTTGTTGGCACATGGTGGATCAAGGGTTCCATAGGTGATATTTGCCTAATTAAGCACTAATTCTCATCATAAATTCATAAATTAATTGAATCAATCAATTAATATCAAAAAGACAATTAAGGGATTTTAACTCTAGATTAAATATAAGCATTAATCCAAGACAAGAACACAAATTTGGCTTAGGATGAATTATCATCTTAATGGTTACCTAACAAATACAATAAATTCTAAAATGATGAAGGGGTAATTAAATACTTCTAATTAAGCCATAATGTTTAAGAATCACAAAACTAATTAGGGAATTGGATGAGACTAGAAACTAAATCTTAAGAGCATTTTGCTTAATTGCTAACCAATCACCAAAGTCATCTAGTTACAAATATACTTAGAGTAACTAGGGAATTAAAGCACCAAGTTGGAAATGCATGAAGGTGGAGGGGCCACCAAGGTTTGCTTAAGAATGCATGAAGGGGGAGAAGCCACCAATGCAATTCTTGGAGCCAAGAGTTTTTCACACATGGTGCCAATTGAGCCACCAAGGCAAGAGATTTTTGTGGAAAAAGAAAAGGATGAAGAGAGGGGGGGGGGGGGGGGAGGCCACGTTTTTTGGCCTTGAAAGAGGAAGAATTCAGATTATTCCTATGGCCAAAATGTAAGATGTATTAGGTTAGAAATAATTACCAAGAGTGCCATAGCCTTTTCCTATAAATAGGCACCTTGTATTCATTCATTCTTCACACCAAACAAGCAAGAGCAATCTGAAATTAGAGAGAAGTGAGGTTGAGTGGGAAGTAGCTTGAAGGAGTGAGCATTTGCAAGTAAGTTCTTTAAGTTTTAGTTCTTAAATTCATAGTTAGAAGTGGCTTTGATCTTAAATATGATAGAGTAATTTTAATATCATGTTTTTATAGTTAAAAATAGTGATATTTTTAAAAATAGATGAGCCATGTGATATAGTAAAATTTTTGGGAGTTGAAAAGCAATGTAGCGAAGCTCGTGGCGAAAATTCATCGGTTAGAAGTTTCTAAAATCAGTGGCAGAAACGCCATAATTTTATGTTGAATATGAAGTTAATTAATTCTGAAATTTTTCATGGTTAAATTAGACACCTAGGGATTTTTAAATATTCCAAGAACATACTATTTTGAATTTTTTGCAGAGAGATAAAAATTTCCAAAGTTAAGCTACGTTTTTCTGGAAAATTCTGGGCAGAGGTTTAAAGAATAATAAACTGGGAATGATTCAATAATTCTGGGTGAGAGTAATATTTTTACTCAAAAATAGACATCCTAAGGAGTCTGGGAAATTTTACGGATCCTCGTTTCAAGTTTTCTAGAATTAGTTATGATTTTTCAAAGTTAGACGAAAAATCTACCCTAAATGCGGTAACCAGCGTTTTTACGAAATTTTGGGGGAATAAAAGTGAAAAATAAATTTACCAAGGGTAACATAGTCATTTGTGGCCAAGATATCTCTTAAGATATTATTTATAAGATATTAATGCAAGAAATGCTGTTATAGGCTATCCAAGTAGACGTACCAGCACGACATACCGTCAACCGAGCGAGGTTAAGGTACGGACGCGTATTGTAACATTAACTCTGATGCTTATTGTATAATTGTATGTAATAGATGATTTCATAAGGTCATGGACAGGACTCGGTCTTGGATCATGTACCATAGTTAAGACTCTGTCTTACACATTCAGCTATGAACGGGTTATAGACTTGATAATACCGTATGATGGTTTTCCTAGCGCTGAGGACACGACGAGCTATCGTGGCACCGGTTTGTGCAAACGTGGATTGACTTTACATGTGCTGTGTGCTATGTACTGTTGTGTTATTAATCTTACATCTGCTATGTGCTTATGTATTGATTACTACGGTAATGTATTGAATGTACGTTAAACATATCTTGTGTTACTTAAGCATGAGGTTAACCGTTACCTAAGGTCCAATGGGAATTGGACCTCATCTCTTAATATAGCTTCAGGGTCAGGAGGACCAAGAGCAATCGACAAGGGTAAGCAGCCCGCCTAAGGGACTCGACCGGAGATATATTTTGAAGTTGTACTTATAACATTACATAGTTATACTTTTGAATTGTGGAATCAATGTACAACTATAATGACCATCTGGATACACTGCAGTTACTATTTTGATACATATCAGTTACTCACCTCTTTGCTCTTCCGCTTTTAAAAATGGAGTGTTACACCAAGTCCTCGTGGGAACAATACTTTTCTTATCACTTTATTACTTGATACGGCTCATATACTTGCGAGTTATAGGCTTAAAGTTTTTCCCTATCAAGTTTTTGGCGCGTTGCCGGGACTTGTGTGCCACAACCTGTCTTGGTTAGAATTGATTGAGCATTAGTAGTTTAAGTTTGAGTTCGTAAATATTTTATTTTATTTTTTTGATAGGAAATTTTTTATAAAAAAAAGGGATTTCACATGGCAATCAACTAGTGTTAATATTGAGAAGGAGATGAATTCTTTATCTTCTATACAAGATGGATTGATTGGTATTTTAAATTGTTTGAATGATAGGCAACGTAAAAGGAGCATAAATGATGGTGTACTCCATATGTTGATTCTTCTCAATATGTTTGCATGTCTTGTGTTTATTGTGGAGGGAATCATTTATTTGAGCATTATCCATATAATACAACTAGTCATTATGTGAGAGATGATTTCACTAGGAACCAAGCTTGTTTTGATAACTCATTTTGTCCTAGTGAAGGTTTTGAGCAAAAAATTTTTAGGGATCCACATGTCTATTGTTCTTATGAAAATACTTCTCCTTTTTACTCTTATCCACATATTGAAGAACAAACCATTGAATTTAAGGAAAAATCTAATTTAGAAAGATTATTTGAGGAGTATGTGGAAGCATCAGAGAAATCTAGTAGAGAGCAAAAGGAAATTGATACTAGCATTGAGTCAAGTGTCCAAAATATCAAGTCACGTGTTCGAAATATGGAGGTATATGCGAGTCAAATTGTTTCAACCCTTGAGACTATGAGGCAAGATAATTCCTTAAGCTTGATGACCACTTCTTATGATGATAATGATTATTGTGAGCAAGTTGAAGGTATAGAATTACATGAGACTATAGATAATGTAGAAAGTGAGTGTGGGTTTGAAATTGATTTAGATGAGAATAGTGGATGTCTATGTAACATCCCAAATTTTTGGACCAAAAGGTTGGAAATAAACTGAGATAAGAAGGCTTATTGCCGGTAGAGTCCAAAAGTCTTAAGCTCATTATGAGGAAAGGTTTAAGATAATTTTTTAAAATTACTTTGGATATTGAGAATTTGGGAAGATTATGAAACAATATTTCGAGGATATATAAATATTATGATGAAATTAATAAGGGGAAATTAGCCTGGATAAATGTTAAAATTAAAATTTGGAATTTAAGACATATTTTCTTGAAAATTAAGGATAATAAGTTAGTGGTTGATTTTTAGCCTAAATATTTTGGAAATAAAATTTTAGGGCCTAAAGAAATTATTTGAGAAAAGAATAAATTTATGTAAGGAATAATCCATGTCCAAGTTGTCAAAATTTAATCATAGGTACGTGATTTATGGACCAATATTGCAACTCATGTGGAATGCAATGAATAGAATTTGTAGTTGAATACTTGGCACGCTTTGTGCGCGTTTGGGTCACTACCCAATCTTATCTAAATATCAAATTTTTCTTTGGCCAAATTGTACCTAAAGACACTCATTAAATCAGATTTATTCAATCTGATTCTCCTCTTTGCCACGTTCACACACACATATTCACTAAATTAATTAACCATTAAAACACAACAAAGGAAAACCCAAGCCCAAAGCCAACACGTGATATCACAGCTAAACCTATATATATTTATATACTATTCCTCAAATATCCATTCAACGGAACACTATATCATTCGGCCTAATATACAACAATTCATTTAATCCTTCAGCCTAACCACAAAACCAAATCCAGCCCAGTACATTTCTTCAACCCACAGCACGTGACAGATATGGAGAGCAACAAAATATATATATATATTCCAACTTTTCCCAATAACCAGCTGCAACACGTGAGACACAAAAGAAAACTGAACAGTGCCCCTGTACGCACGAACTGTGCACGCCGTCAAGAGAAAAAGAAGCAGCAGCAACATTAAATGCAAGCAATGAATTTTCCCTCACTGTTCATGCAAGATCGCCCTTACCTCTCGAGCACCACACCCATATCCGTTGTGCTCTTCTTCTCGGTCTGGACTGTGCTCATGGTATATATATATCACCAGTCTCTTAGTTGCTTCACCTTTTACGCTGCCTCAAGCAAGTCCAAGAGTGAGAACGAGAAAGCTGAGAACGCAGGTAAGAGAGAGAGAGGGAAATCCGTGAATAAGGAAGGAGAGAAAGCAAGTTTCTTGCTCTATTTTTAGGAGCCAAAACGAGAGATAGACCAGGAACCGAGGTTAGCATATGAAATCCTGTATATAAAATTTATTCTTGGTTTAGTTTCGCTGCACCATTTTTTTTGTTGATGCTTTCTTTGGGGATTAAAAGCCTCGGGAGATAAAAACTTTGAGTTCTTGCGAGTAGTAACCCATAGGAAGCTTTTGTATATATATACACACACATAAATATCTGCACATAACCTTTTTGGGTTATAGGTATACATATATATATATATATATATATATATAGCGATATATGTAAAACAAAAGAGAAGGGAAGCGTTACCTATATACTAGTATATATATTATTGCATGAGGAAATCTTTCTTTGTCATAAGCTGCCCCTTGATTCATTTTATGATATAAATGTTATTTTCTCATCTAAGAGCGATGTATTATTCTGGGAAAAGTCGAAGGAAACACGAAGAAAGGGGGAAAAAAACAAAAAACAAAACAAAAGCTCCATACATTGAAAAGATTTATTCATTCATTATGAGAAAAAGATGCTACGTTTCTTTTTTGTTTGGTGTTGAAAAATCATGAAAGATATACATAGATGATTTGTTAATAGATAAAGAAACCATGTACGCCTAGAGCTTAGCGTTTACATAAATAAGTTGAGGCTTTTTGTTTCGTTTTAAAACTCGAAGGAAAAAAAAAAAAAAATTCCTCCACGTATTAAATTTTCAAAGTGCTAATTAATAGATAAGAGGTATATATTTTTGATAAGCTTCTCTATTAAAAACTTAATTGTAAGGTGCTTATGTGTGGTGGTTCTTTTTATAATTAACTTACTTTGTTTTGCGTATTTCAAAATTTTCCCCTAGCCAATCATACAAAAGTGAAGGGAAAGAATATATGAAAGTGGAGCCACATATAAGACGTTTTGAAGATAAATGTTAAGTATATATACCTTCATTTTGTATATACAACGTGGAGCCCAAAACCTTGCTATTTCATTGTTATTCACAACTGCATATGGGAAATCATTGAGAAAGATTTTCTTTGTTATCTTATATATATAATATTGCAAGAAACTTCACTGTTGAGTATTTTTTTAATATGATGCCATTGATTCATGAGTTTTATTTAAATCATTTACTTCAACAGATCAACATTAAGCATGTTGTTGACTTGGTAATTTGTATAGTAGATCTAAATAAGTCATTTTTTTTTGGTGTTAATATTTAACTCAAAAGGTTTATGAAACATATTTTACATAGCATTAGTATCTATCAAAGGTTTTGGAGAAAACCATAAGAAACATTAAATTTATGCATTAAATCAAATTTTGTATGATGATTGGTATTTAATAAACTCCTAATTTAGAGTATTGAAATGAGCTCGAGAGTTTAAATAAATTATAGAGAAATACCAATAAATAGTATAATAATAATAATTATTATTATTAGGAAAGGGAATGAGTAATAAAATAGATAAATTAATAATAATAAATATTATTATTTATTTAAAAAGAGTATTATTAAGGGAATTTTTAGGGGTTAATCCATTTTTAATCCTCTAAAAATTAATTCGCGTAGTTAGTTACTCTGTGACGCAAGAACTGACTAATGACAATGATAAACATTTATAGGCATACCTTGACACCTTTACTAATCCCAACAACTTCGGACGAGTAAGGATTCAAGCTTGAGATGGGTAACTGTTATCTTATGAGCTTGTATGTATGTATTTCATGTATGACTGATCATGGTTGCTAGATAATTTGCTTGTGTGTATCCTAGCTATGGATTGAGGCTTTGCGTGTCTCATAGGGCTGCGTGTCCTAAAATGGATTTGTGTGTTCCAAAGGGTCGGTCCTTGGCCGTTAACTGGACGATTACGGTGCAACTTGTTTCTTGTGAATTATTCTATGCTTATACATGTGTTATCTTGTCATTTACACTTCATACTCAAGGCGTATGAGATTAACTATTACCCACGGGTTCATTCATTTGAACTCGGACCGCATGAAAGAAACAGTAGTGGATCGAGATCAAGAGAAGATGCGGTTTGTAAGGGTTCTGATTGGACTTTTTGGAAAAATAGGATTAGATAGATTTTATTGTATCGTTTATCATTTGTCTATTTTTGGATTATTGTAGTAAAATACCCCTAAGGGACCAATTCAAATCGCGAAAAATTTATCCCCATATTTTTTGAACTAAGTTATTTTATGAAAGATTTATTCCGCAATTAAGTCGTCCAAATCATTTCGATGCACGCGCTATAACTTTGATAAATAAAGGCGCATTTGGGACGAGTGTTACGTCTAGATGAGGTTTCGACTATGGAGCCTAAGGATTGTGATTTTAGTGATCAAATTGATGTGGATATCCCAAGAGTTATTGTTCATGACTCTCTTATTGAAGTGTTGACTCTTAATGATGAGAGTCAAGTGGATTTTGTTGGATGCTTTAAATATTTGGAAGTGCCTATATATATTTATTTGCAAGGATGTGCATGATGTGCTTTATTTGAATTCCGTGAATGCTTGTAATCCACGATTGTCTATGATTGAGGGAGTAGAAGCAATTAACTTGAATGATCAATTTTTGTATGTGACACCTTGTTGCTTGAAAAGAAATGAAGACAAGTTGATTCTGGTGTTTGATACTTATGATTAGAAGTTGTTTTTAGAAGTCTGGCTGAAGACTTTAAACTTAGCGTTTCTTGGGAGGCAACCCAAGGTTTCAGTTGATGCTTTGTTTGATTTTGTAGGACTGTTGAAAGCTCTTGATAGGGTGTTCCACTTTGGTAGCAAGGATTGAGAGTGCAAGTCAAGGACAAATAGGGGAGTTTTCTTCTACTTTTCTTTGATTTGTTCTATTTGATTGTTGATGATATATAGCTTGGGAATGGGTGCTGGTCTTTGTTGGATTTGCATGTGATGACTGTTTGTGATGATTATTGAGTGATTGTTAGCACTTGAGCTGTTTAATTGGTGAAAATTTGAAATCTCTGAAATTGGTGTTACCCTTACACTTATAGATGGGTGTTCTTCACTTCCATGACTTTTTGTTACTTGTTCACATTGAGGACAATGTGACATTTAAGTGTGGGGGTGAGGGTATCCTGGATTTTACATGACTTTCCTTGTCCTCGAGATTTTCTTAAAAAATTCTTATGGAAGTTTGAATTTCATTTGTGAGCATTGTCACAACCGGGTTTATTTGAACAGGAAAAGGAGTGAATTCGATTAGAAATTGATTCTATGTTCTTTGAATGTTAGTAGAGAGGTAAAGATTTGGTTTTGGTACTTTACTTTAGGATGTCAAAGAACTTGTGAGGAATTTGAGCCTAAAGTTTCATTTCTTTCAAGAGGAGTACACCTATTGTGATTTCATTTCTAGAACTTGTCTTGAATCTCTTTTGAAATTTGAAATCCTTTTGCATGCACAAAGATGATTTAGGCATTCATTTCATAGCTAGTTCGGCCAAATGTCCATCCTTATCACATGAAAATCATTTGTTTACCCCATTTGAGCCTTTATTTTTAAAAAAAAAAATAGAAATTTTTTTCATAGAATAAATAGCCCTTTGTTTGAGATATGCAATTGTTTCATATTTTCTTCCCATTGATTTTTTTTTTACTTTAGTAAGTGCTAAGTGAAGCAATTTAAAAGAGTGAAGGAGTTAGGAAGTCAACACTATAAAAGTATGTGTATATAGTGAAAAGCTAAAAAACAAAAAACAAAACAAAACAAAAGAAGAAGAAGAAGAAGAAGAAGAAAAAAAAAATAGATAGATAGAAACAAAGGAATATATTAAAAAAAAAAAAAAGAGATCCAAGAAAGAAAGAAAGAAAAAAATTTTGAGGTCCAAAGAATAAAGGTTATTTTTGTACGGTGTTAGTGAGTTTGTTTTCTCTTGGTGGATATTCCTTCATTCTTCATCATGAATTTCATTAAATTACTTGGAACTAATTAAAGTATTCTCCCATACCATTTGATCACTTTCATTTCATTATCCTACCTTGATCATTAAACCCTAGAGAAAGTCCTTTTGATTTGAATGTGCAATTGGATAATGTATAGGTGGAGATTGAGATGATAAACAAGCTTATGGTAGATAAGTTGCAATAGGTGGAATTGAGTTAAACACAAGCCCTTGAATATCTTGAGAGATGAGCGTAAATACTTGACTTGTCGGGGATATTCTATTGTGATTTATCTTTGCCAAATTAATTAGCTTGCTACTTGCATTTTTGGAAGGTGGAACATATTTCTGAGAAAATTTGATCCTTGAATATTTGAATTGATTTCAATTTTATAATGCTTGCTATAAAAATCTTGCTTCCATGGTTTTCTTGAATTTGGTTGTTTTGGAATTTAAAATCTTGAGGACAAGATTTGATGCAAATGTGGGGGTGTGATGACTTCCCATTTTTAGTATATTTGAGATATATTTTAATATATTTGGGGAGTCATCAATGCTAAGTAAATGGATTTATTGGAGATTTTGATAAGATACTAATTTGGCACATTATTTTGGGGATTTTATTGGAAATATCTCAATTTCAGTTAAATAGAAATATTTAGGTTTATATATAAGAATAAATAAACTATAATGATAAGTTAGATAAAAAAAAAAAAGAAAAAGAAAAAGGTTTACGTTTTAATAATATATTATTATATAATTTTTCCATGCTTGTTTACAATCAGGATAAGAAGCAGGATACACCACCATTTGGAAAAAAATGATTGGAATGAATGGAAAACCTAAGGAAGCTATAGCAAGGAGGCGGCATTAGATCAGAACGCACGCGTCGTTTTTGGAGGGAAAAATAGAAGACCTAAATGCGTTTGAATTGAACAAAAAGAGAAAGAAAGAGGCGGCTGGACTAGAGTGCAGAACGAGAAAGAGACAACGCACAGTGAGCACGAGAGAAAGAGCGAGTGCGGCTCGACCTTGAACCTCCGAGTCTCGCAAACCCACACCATCGGACCTTCTTCCTCGCTGGTGACACCTTCACCTTTATTTGTCCGACGAGATCCTCCCTTCTTCCACCACCATCCAACTTCATCTCTCTCGCTCACCATCTCAGACCACAGTCGCGATTTGAAAGCTCCAAAGGCAAATTCGCACCTGTAGAGCACTAAGCAAAAGGAGCCAACTGGAATGGAGACCACAACGCACGAAATCTGAACAAGGGGATCTGATTAAAGCTAACCCGTGGCTGATTTGGTTCTTTGGTTAATATTGTTTGGTTTTCCTTTCCATTTGCATTTGACTTGGAATTTTCTGTGCTGTTATGGATGTTAATTAAAGTAATGTGTGGCTGATTTACTTTGTAACCTAGAGTAGCTATGAACTTATAGGTGGATTAAACTTTATTTTCATTGTTTAGTTATAATTAATATTAATTTTAGTTACTTAATCTTATTTAATTTTATCTAGTGACTGGCCATCATTGAATATGAATTTGAGCATTAAGATTTACCTTGACGAAGGGAATTTTAATTAGGCTCTGAGATTAAGTAATATGCGATTAAATTACGATTTAATTTGCTATTAGGATAGACATATACCTAATGGCCCCATATAATTATTGAAGAGTGTGTCCGAGTTATGTTTCCTCTTGAGTAACTATGTTAGACATAAGAAGTTATACTCAGGAGAGGGTTGTAAGTGGACCGACACGCACTTACAACTATTTATACTCGAGATTAACAAAATTGATATCAAAACTAATTAAATTAGTAAAAACAAGGTTTATGAATCTAATAAGGGATTAGTGACTCTGGGTTGCTCATTTAATATTTGTGGTAGTTTGTTTATTTTGATTTTATTTTATTTTCCTTTAATTAAATTCAATTTGGTTTGCTCGACTTAATCGAAATTGTAAAATTAATGCTTAACTGAAGTTTGTGATACCAAGTCCTCGTGGGAACGATACTTTTCTTATCACTTTATTACTTGATATGGCTCGTATACTTTTCAGTATGCTTATATGTGATAGATACTTTCATAAGGTCATGGATAGGACTCTGTGTTATTCATGCACCGTGACTAAGACTCTGTCTTAGATCTCTACATATACATTCAGCTTATCACGGGTTATGGTCTTGATAATTCCGTTAAGTTTTCCTAGCGCTGAGGACACGATAGGCCATCGTGGCACGGGTTAGTGCTAACTATGATATGGGTTGTTACTGGATTGATCGTATGTGCTTATGTATTGAATATTGCTATAATGTCATGAATATCTGTCATACATATATTGTCATATTTAATCATGAGGTTAACCGTTACCTGGGGTCCGATGGGTATTGGACCTCAGCTTTTACCATAGCTTCAGGGTTCGAAGGACCGAGGGCCGAAGACAAGGGTAAGCAGCACGCGCGAGACCCGACTGAAGATTTCTATTTTAAGATTTATACCATTATAATGACAATACTCGGATAAATGTACTATTCTTTATGAACGAACAGACACCACAGTTAATGGTTATTAGTTACTCTCTTGCTCGATGCTCTAATGTGATGAAAAAAAATTATTCCTCTCTTGATAAATGGGGTGTTACATTTTGGTATCAGGGTATTCATTTTGGCACGAATTTAACAAAGTTTTCTCAAACAGTTTGGTGCTGAAGGCAGGACTAGTCTATGTGGTTTAGTCAATCAATCATCGTGAATTCGGGGAGACTTTCACGATAGACACCTACCTGGCCACATTGTTTGATTAACGGAGTTAGGTTCTAAGCCTTTTAAACTTGGAGCATATTTTGAAAAAGAGTATTGGTATAACCCTATTGTGGTGTTGTAGTGATGAATGGAGATAGATCCCCAGACATAAACTACTATAGACAAGTAAGACATACAACACGAAAATCAGTGAACCTTAGACTAGTGTACCATCCTAACTCAGTATATCATCCCGAACCAGTGTACCACTTTGAGTCGGTGCATCACCCTAACTTAAAAACCCCTACACTCATTCGTGACCATGAACCTTCAAACGTATACCCGCCTGAGCCAGTGTACAACCCTGAACCTGTACACAACTCTGATCCTGTGTACTACCCTGAATCGATGGCTAGTATACCTTTTGAGTCGGAGAAACCTATAGGACCGGATCGTTCATCCGATGATGACAACCATGAGCATTTTCAGCTGCCAAATGACTCTGAGAGTGAATCTTTTTACGAACCAGATCTTCTGCGACATGTCCTGGTACAACAACAAAAAAACTAATAGGCACTCTACGAACAGAGTACTTAATGGAAGATCAACACAGTGAGACTAGCAAAGGGATGTACTTCCAATATCTGGATCAAGTCGAGATGGCCTACGAGCAAAGACAACACAAGGGTCTTCTCTACCCGTTAAATGATTGGGTAATATCAACCCTATACCTCTTTCCCCGAGACCTCTTCTCGATGGAAAAGACGAATGAGCTCTTAGGCGGAGAACGTACAACCGATTTCCACTCCTTTCTGTGTCAGCTCCAAAGGCTAGTTTTAGATAACATGTAGTCGAAAAACGAAAGTAAACCCGGTACCAGTCCAAGGAAGTTACGAAAATAGTGATAGAATTTGTATGGTAGTGGAATAATTGAACATAGTTTACTAGTATAAAGTATTAGGACATAACCACTGTTGGAAATTATGCCCTAGGGCAAGTCATTGTTCTCCATTAAGTTATCACTTCATTCACATGTTTACAGTGATAACTGATCCCTGGATATATCTTATAGATGATATCCTAAATGTCCCTGATCGGTCATCTACGCGGGAGCGAAGATGAGGTAAGACCAGTATGACTTTGATGACGTATGGAGATACGAATCAAAGTCATGGGCACTTGTAAGAGTACAAGGTGTTGGACCAACCCACTATGAGAAAGCTACATGGATCTAGTCATAAGCTTATCTCATGTATAACCGCGTCACGACGCCCTATGACCTGATATCATCATGGATTCCTACATGATGAGTCACTGGTCTTTGACCTAGTCAAAAGTCACCTTTGACCGGGTGATGATAAAGGCTGGGATCGGGATCAGTGATTTTCATGCGGAGGAATGTGAATGGTCAAGATGGAATTTGTCCCTCACATTTGTAGAGAGATATCTTTGGGCCCTCGATGAGTGAGTCTAAGAAATGTACGGCCGTACTTGTGATGGAAAGGAGTTTCCATTTTCACTTATTAGACTACTCGAGAATCGAAAGTAGTGGTCAAGAAAAGGAAGTTGACATTATCCATGCCTCATCCTTGACCAAATTATCGCGTGACAAAAGGGACGTGACATGGTTGTACGATAGGTTGTATCGTGTCATCGATCCCATGTGAATTGGGTAGTCGTAATGTCTTACTAGAGGCCGCTTGCGACTTGTGGGCTGACAAAGTGTTGGCCCCCTTTGCCAATCTCATATGGGCTGCGGAGGTCGCACACAAGAATAACTCAACACGAGCAAATGTGTCAGGATTCATTGAATCTTAGATACGTCTAAGATTTAATGAATGCGAATTTAATCTAGGATATATATATATATATATGTATATATGTATATATATATTATTAAATTTGAAATTAATATATGTTAATATTATTAATAGAGATTATAATATTAATATATATAATATTTGTTTTGTATTTAATTTATTTGATAAATTAAATATCTAAAACAAATTGAGATATTGTATCTCATTTAATTTTCGAATAAAGATATCGTATATCTGTTTAATATTAAATTGAGATATGGTATCTCAAATTTAAATTAAATAGATAGATATTATTTCTCGAATTTAATTTATAGAGATAAATTAAATCGAAGGCTTTTAATTTGGATTGAATAAATGGATTTGATTAGATCTATTAGATGGATTTAATCAATACATTTATTTTAATCAATTCCAAATTCGAATTTCAAATCGGCTTTTAATGCGGATTAAATAGGTTACATCGATTTGATTGATGTAATTAATGTATTTTAATCCATATTTGAAATTTGAATTTCAAAATTAATGAGGATTAATTTTATATAATGCATTTGAACGAGTTTGGAAAACTCACGGGACATTTGTGGAGCGCATTCGAAAGCCGCGAGAAAAACCCTAGAGTGGAAAATCAGAGAGACGCACAAGAGGCGCTAGCACGCCCGTAGCCGTGTTCGGGAGTTGTTCGTGTGGATGCTTGGTGGAGGAAGACAATCCTACGAGTCGTCTTCTCGCTGATCGAGGAGGTAGCCCGCTTTGTTCAACGAAGAACAAGCCGCAAACGAACTCTCTAAGGTAATTTCGGATTCCCTAGTCTTGTTTAAACGCACCTGAGTGATCCTTGGGATTGGATCCGTAAGTTTTTTAATCCGTTGCGTTGTACGGATTCCAACAACCACTACTGTAACATATTAACTATCTGATAAATAGATATGTTTGCAATATGTGCTAATCACTACTTCTCTTTGGTATCTACGTCTGTTGTGCTTAATAAATAAGGAAATTAATAATGGCAAATTTAAGAGGAGCCGGCGTCCCCAGAGGCCGAGATAGAGATAGAGGTAGACAACCACGAATGGTACCAATCCCAGTAGCAAATCCTGAACAACAAAGTCAAGTACCTAATCGACCAGAGCAGAGTGAGTTGCAAGAAATGAGGAGAATGTTGAAAGAGCAAAAGACTCTTATTGATAAAATCCTTGCAGAAAGACAAGGAAGACAAATTGAAGGACAAATGGAATCTTGTTGTTTGATTGAAAGTAACTTGAAGGAGCTATGTAGATCCAGAAATTTCAGCAGTAACAATGCAAGTCATGGCATACTCAGCCACGGAAGCTACACACAGAAGAGGAAGGCACCCTGGAAAAACTCCCGAGGTGGAAGCAAGAAGTCAAACCAAACTGGATAGCAGAGCTATTCGAGGATGCCAGGACCTCGACCATGTCCAAAATGCGGGAAGACCATCCAGGCGCTAACTGTGATGGGAAACAAATTTGCTTCAAATGTCAAAAGCTGGAGCACATGAGCTGGAACTGTCCTAAGAAAGCTTCAAAGAAAAGGCCACAGAACCTAGGCCAAGTTATCACGCTGACCAACAAAGAAGCCAGAAAATCTCCAGAAATAGTCCAAGGAACCATCTCTCTTAATGAGGATCTACTACAGGCATAGTGTGATTCGGGTGTTAGCCACTCGTTTATATGGTTGTACCAATCGCTTAGGAATACATATCTATAGACTACCTTATGTTTTTATAGTAGCTACACTACTTGGCGTAAGAATCTCTAGCTTCTGAACATGTCTAAATCGTATTACGAGTATGAATAAACATAAGTTTAACATAGACCTTATCCGATTACCACTTCATGACATCGACGTCATCCTCAACCTTGATTGGCTAACAAACAATGCAATGATTGACCTTGATAATAAGAAAATATTGTTCTCACATTCACAAGACAGAAATAAGATCAACATGAGCCTGAACTTTTTCTCTGTTGCGGAAGCCGAAAGATGCATAAAGAATGGTTGCCAAGCGTATATGGTTTTCTCTCAATCAAGGCGGAAGCCGAACCTTTCAATCAAAGACATCTCAGTCGCAAAACTCCCTGACATATTTCCAGAGGATCTCCCTAGGTACCCCCAGAAAGGGAAGTCAAATTCACCATCGAGTTGATGCCTGGCATGGGGTCAATATCAAAAGTACCGAACAACATGCAAGAGTTGAAGAAACAACTTGAAGAACCGCTAGCGAAAGGGTTTATCCAACCCAGTGTGCCACCATGAGGGGCCCCAATGTTGATCGTGAAAAAGAAAGACGGGAGCTTACGACTTTGTATCAACAATAAATACCCACTCCCTAAGATCGATGATCTACTCGACTAATTATTTGGTTCTTGTGTCTTTCCAAAGATCGATTTGCGCACAGGATACCATCAATTGTGGGTTAAAACTAGTGATGTTCCGAAGACGAATTTCAGGACCAGATATAGACATTGTGAATTCTTGTTAATACCTTTCGATTTGACAAATGCACCTGCCGTGTTCATAGACTATATAAACCGAATCTTTTGTCAAACACTTAGATAAATTTGTTGTAGTGTTCATTGATGACATTCTTATCTACTCAAAGAGTAGGGAAGAACACGAAGAGCATATGCGATTAGTACTGACGGTACTAAGAGAAAGGCAACTCTTTGCTAAGTTAAGCAAGTGTGAGTTTTGGCTACCAGAAGTGAGATTTCTGGGCCATATCATATCACGCAATGGCGTTGCTGTTGATCCTAGAAAAATGGAAGCAGTTCTGCACTAGAAACGGCCAGAGACAGTGACAGAGATACATAGTTTTCTGGGTCTAGCAGGATAGTACCGCAGATTCATATAGAATTTCTCGCGTCTTGCCTTACCATTGACAAAGCTCATGAGGAAAAATCAACCATTTATAAAATGACGACTGTAAGGGTAGCTTTCAGAGACTTGAGAGAGAGGTTGACTACAGCACCAGTGTTGATTATCCCAGATTCGAGTAAGACTTATATAGTGATACCAGTAGGCATGGGTTGGGATATGTCCTGAAACAGTAGGGCAGGGTGGTAGCTTACTCCTCTCGTCAGCGGAAGCCTCACAAGTCAAACTACCCCACGCATGATTTAGAGCTTGCGGCTATCGTGTTTGCTTTGAAGATATGGGGGCATTACTTATACGGTGCGACCACAAGAGTTTAAAATCTCTGTGTGGTCAGAAAGAACTCAATATGAGACAGCATTGCTAGATGGAGTGGCTAAAAGACTATGACCTGGAGATCAAGTATCATCCAGGTAAAGCTCAGAGGATACGATCTGAGAGACGAAATCGAGAAAGATCAGAGGCAGGATAGATGGACTATTACAATATGAAAGATGATCTCTCGGGGTGAAACTCAAGACTATGGCTTATCACCTTCAGACCGATGGTTAGTCCGAAAAGATAATACAGACGCTGGAAGATATGCTTAGAGCGCATGTATAAGACTTTAAATGACATAGAAATCGACATTTTTCATTGGCAGAATTTGCGTACAACAAAGGCTATCATACTAGCATACAGTTAGTGCCGCTCGAAACATTATACGAGCGAAAGTATCAGTCACCCTTATGCTAGACAGGATTATTTGGGCGGAAGTTGCTTGGACCAGATTTGATTGATCAGACCTGCGATCAAATCATTTTGATCAAGAGACGACTCCTAGCAGCACAAAATAGATAGAAGAGCTACGCTGACAAAAGGAGAAGACCTCTAGAGTTCGAGGTCGGAGATCATGTGTTTCTGAAACTATCTCCAGTAATCGATATCGGTAGAACGTTTAAGAGATGAAAATTAAAGTTGACGTTACACTCAAAATTTTAGCTAAACGTAGACCAGTCGTTTACCAGACAGCCTTATCCTCGAACCTGATTAATCTCCATAACGTTTTCCATGTTTCTCAGTTAAACCAACCAGACCGCGATCATGTCATTAAGTATGAGGTATCTTATGTTGCCACAGTATATAGGCGCCACGGAGACATTTCTGATATGAGGATGTCGAAGTACGACATGACAATATCTTCGTAATTAAGTCGGAGCAACTTCTCGATCACCAAGAGAAGCAACTTAGACATAGAAGCGTTCCGATAGAGTAAATTTCCAAAATTTATGGTTCAAAGTCTCGTTAGTATAGAGTAAATTTTGAGGATGAAATTTTAATTAACGGGGGGTGACAAAGATTTGCCGTAATCTCCCAAAATAACCAGATTAGAAAAGGATTTGCAGTATAATGTAACCTGGGTCGTTTCCCAACGAATTCGTAGTTGGTTCAATTCGAACAGCAATAAAACAGTAAAAAATTGGGGGTTTTGATTCAAAGAGAGTAAAAATGAAATAACATAACAGAACGAAGTAAACACAGATTAAACAGATAAACGGAAGATTAACCCGAGGATTTCGAATTCCACCACTTCCCTTCCTCGGACGAAAGCAGTTATAACCGAACTCGTGATCGACTGCGGGCAAACCCGAAATCTACGCATTTGCCAGAGAAATTCCCTCAATCGAACAATCGTCCAGAATTTATTCGAATCGTGGCGTATCTACGTACGATCGTACAATGATACTCTAACCTAGTTCGAACTACGTCCTTGGGAAATGTCGATCCGGGCGTTAAATCTAACACCCAATCCGAAAGTAAATCGAATCCGAAATTACAAAACGAAACGAATTTGTTACCAGTTAAGAACGAGTCCTCTGGATAGTGGAATCCTCAATCCATGGGTCAATCACGGTAGCTTAGCTAGTCATGATTATGCAGAACGAAAATCGAACGAAATGAAGAAGTTCATCATGAACACGAAGAACACGATGAACGAGAGGAAGAGCAGATGAGAGAAAATAAAACTTCGTATTTGATTCAAAACTATCTAAAAACGTGAATGAGAATGTGTTTGTGGCTGCTGCCTCACTTAACCTAAAATGGCAAAACGAAATGGGGCTCCAATCCACAAGTCGGGCCCGAACGAAAATAAAATAAAATGGGCTTTAATTACAAAATTCGAGCCCAAAAATACATATGACTTCGGCTCCAAAATCAACCTCCCTCTTGTCCGAATTTGCTCTTCATGTCTTCATAACAATTGTAGCTCTCTGAATCATCTGAAATATGAGACAAAAATGAGGCAAATCCGATGTCTGGTTCAAGGGTTATGGTAAAAATGGTGAAGTAATGTAAAACTGGAATTTATTATTAAATAATGGCTAAAATATAATAAAAGGCCCAAGGCCCAAATAAGTATAAAAGCCATTATTTATTAGCTAAAGAGTCCTAAATTATAAATCAAGAGACAAAAAGTAGTGTATGAAATATTCAATTATCAAATTCCCCCACACTTATGTTTTTGCACTCCTGAGCAAAATTCAAAGAAAAAAAACCTAAAGGAGAAACTCTTCTTTTCTAACAATTGCTAACAATGCAAAAATTGAACAAGAGACACAAAGCTCCAAAAGATCAATCAATCAAGACCACAATCCCTTCATCTCAAATTACAATTCATGGTAATCTCAATTAATGATGCTAATCACATAAGATGGTCTCTCAAATGATGCGCTCAATCAATCAATCAATCAATCTCTCAAGTGTTTAAGGTAAATAAGTGTATCGCTCAAATTCTACTCAAGAAATTTGCTCTACCATAAGCTTGCTCAATTTCTACGTCTCCACTACTCATAACACATGCATGCACAAATCAAGAGAGCTTGTTATGAAAGGTTGTAATGGGGTTAGGGTGAAGGTAGGTAATAGTATGGAATGAGAGGTTAAGCAACAAGGAAATTAAAAAGAGCACTAATTAACACAATCATTCTCTATGTAAGAAAATTTTTATTTTACTTATATATCTCCTTTCTTTCTATGTATTTTCTTTCGTATTTCTTCTCTCTTTTTTTTTTTTTTTTTTTTTTTTCTTTTGCTTTTCTTTCTTTTTTTTTTTTTTTCTTTTGCTTTTCTTTTTTTCTTTCTTTCTTTTTTTTTTCATTTTTTTTTTGAGAAAAAAAAAAATGAAACTATACTATATACATAATCACAATGACAAAAGCAAACATCCCCCCATACTTAAATTGTTGCACTCGAGCAACCCCCACACTTAAACACAAAACCAAGGTGAAACCAATGCTCAATAAATTTTCAAGGTGCGAGAATAAAATGGTTTTTCGCTTAGGCTTGTAATGTAGCTTTGAAAAGAATGAGTCAAAAAGGCACAAAGGGCTAGCAAAGGAATCATAATGCAAGGGAAAGGCTATTTGGCCAAAGTGAGGAAAATAAAAGAAAGAAAACAAGCTTCCATCATACTTATGCACCTAAATGAAAAATGTAGTTTCAAAAAGAAAAGGAGCAAGTTCTAGAGAACACAAATCATGAGCGAGATGCACACATGAAAGAAAGAATGGCAAAAGATGAATTCCATTCATGCAGGCCCAAAACCTCACAAGGTCAATACCAACTTAGGCAATCAACAACATCAAATCAACTACCAAGACATGTAATCGAAGAGTCAAGAATGAGACCAAACCGAATGATCCATTAAAACCAAAATGTCCAAGTTCATAATATGGAGCAATCATAGAAAGAGAGACTGTATTTATTTCAAAAAGCAAAGTAGAAAAAGGAAAACAAATAGAAGAAAGAGGGAGAAAGAAAGAAGAATACTCCCCAAGGGGTTTATGGAGGATAAGTGGCATCAATGAGGAGAATCTCGCTTCCTCAGCCGTGGCTTGGTATCCCTCATGAAATGGCTTGAGGCGATGCCCATTAACCTTAAAGGTTCGTCCCGTGGGTGGATCACATAGCTCAACAAAGCACCAAATGGAAAAATGTTAGTGATCTCAAAAGGGCCATCCCATTTAGATCGAAGCTTACCAGGCATAAACTTCAAACGGAGTTAAACGGAAGAACTTTCTCGGCCCACGAGTAAAATTCTTTCCTCGAATATGCTTATCATGGAATGCCTTAGTCTTTTCCTTGTATAACCGTGAGCTTTCATAGGCATCCAATCTAAGCTCATCCAACTCTTGCAATTGTAGCTTCCGCTCCATCCCGACTTGGCCAAATCCATGTTACACTTGTTTAATGGCCCAATAGGCTTGATGCTCCAACTCAACCGGAAGATGACATGCCTTACCAAAGACAAGCCGATAAGGAGACATCCCAATCGGAGTCTTGTAGGCGGTGCGATATGCCCACAAAGCATCCTCTAATCGCTTACTCCAATCTTTCCGGGTAGAGTTAACGGTCTTCGAAGGATTTGCTTAATCTCTCTATTTGAGACTTCAGCTTGACCGTTGGTTTGAGGATGGTATGCTGTGGAGACCTTATGAAGCACTCCATACTTGCGTAACAAGGCACCCATGCTTCGGTTGCAAAAATGGGAGCCTTGGTCACTGATAATAGCTCTAGGAATGCCAAACCTGCAGAAAATGTTAGACCTAACAAAATCCACCACCACGAAGAATCATTAGTCCGAGTGGCTTTCGCCTCAACCCATTTCGAGACATAATCAACGGCCCAAAGAATATGTAAGTATAACCATATGAAGCAGAAATGGACCCATAAAATCAATACCCCAAACATCAAAGATCTCACAAAACAATATAGGGTTCTCGGGGCATTTCATGCCTACGGAAATACTCCTCGCTCTCTCGACGGTTATCACATGACTTACAAAACAGATGGGAATCATGAAACAAGGAAGGCCAAAATAATCCACTGTCTAACACTTTCCTAGCAGTTCTTTGGGGTCCAAAGTGACCACCACGGGCGAAGCATGAGCAAAATGCAATATAGAGTGAAACTCATGATCGTGCACACATCTCCTAACTACTTGGTCACTACAAAATTTCCACGAGATAAGGGTCATCCCAAACATAATATTTAGACTCACTCTTTAATTTAAGGGTTTGGGCCCTAGTGGAATCTATAGGAAAAACACCAGCTACCAAGTAGTTAACTAGATCAAAGATACCATGGAAGCTTACCTTGGTTTGTAGAAGCTGCTCATCAGGGAAATCATCCCGAATAGAAGAGGGTGAGAGGGAGAATGAGTGATGCGACTCAAGTGGTCAGCTACCCAGTTTTGTGCTCCACTTCTGTCTCGAATCTCAACATCGAACTCTTGGAGCAATAACATCCACCGGATGAGTCAGGGCTTAGCATCTGTCTTTTTCAAAAGAAACTTCAAAGCAAAGATGGTCGAGAAAACAATTACTCTACTTGCTGCAGATATGACCTAAGCTTATCAAAGGCAAATACAATAGCCAACAACTCTTTCTCGAGTAGTGGTGTAATTAGGCGGCGGGATCCAAAGTCTTAGAGGCATATGCAATCACACGAGATGCTCTATCAACTTGTGCCAAGATAGCACCAACCGCATAGTTGGAAGCATCACACATCAACTCAAAGGGGAGGCACCAATCGGGGCTTGGATCATCGGGGCGAGTCGAGCAACGCTTCAAATGATCGAAGGCCGCCTTGCAAGCATCATCAAATACAAAGTCGTGTCCTTATGCGAGAAGGTTGGACAAGGGTCGGGCGATCTTGCTGAAATCCCGAATGAAACGTCGATAGAAACCCTCGCATGACCAAGAAAAGAGCGAACTTCCCGCACAGATGCGGGGTAAGGCAAAGCAAGAATTACATCTATCTTAGCGGGATCTACCTCAATCCCTTTCCTAGACACTATGTGTCCCAAGACTATACCCGACTCAACCATAAAGTGACACTTCTCATAATTCAAGACAAGATTAGACTCAATACACCTATGCAAAACTCTAGACAAATTAGCCAAGCATGCATCAAAATCGACCCATATACAAGTGAAATCATCCATAAAAACCTCCATGCGAGTCCTCTAGAAACTCAGAGAAAATGCTTACCATACAACGCTGAAAGGTGCCAGGTGCGTTGCAAAGGCCAAAAGGCATCCTTCGGTAGGCATATGTTCCAAAGGGGCATGTGAAGGTCATCTTCTCTTGATCCTCAGGAGCAATATGGATCCGGGAAGTATCCGGAGTAGCCATCCAAGAAGCGGTAATGGGACTTGCCACCAATCGCTCTAACATCCGATCAATGAAAGGTAGAGGGTAATGATCCTTGCGAGTGGCTTGGTTGAGTCTCCTATAGTCGATGCAAACTCTCCAACTATTCCGAACTCGAGTAGGAATGAGCTCATTCTTCGATTGGCTACCACGGTGACTCGGATTTCTTAGGAACCACCGGATAGGGCTAACCCACCGGCTATCGAAATGGGATAGATGATACCAGCTTGCGAAGCTTAGTGACCTCTTTCTTCACCACATCAAGGATAAGAGGATTAAGGCGTCTCGGGGTTGCCTCACCGGCTTAGAGTCCTCTTCCCAAATTCGATGCATACACATAGAAGGGCTAATGCCAACGATGTCGCCTAATGTCCACCCAATGGCTTTCTTGTTCGCCCTCAATAAGCTTAGCAGCTTCTCTTCTTGGTCGGGAAGAAGATTATTTGCCACAATGATCGGCAATTGTTCATCCACCTCCGTAAATGCATACTTCGGGTGATCGGAAGGGATTTCACCTCAAGCTTGGGTGGTTGCTCGGTGGAGGGAAGAAGCTTGGGTGGTTGTTGCAACAACTCGATGTCATCACACTGGAAATGCCCGAAACCACATTCAAAGAAACAAGGACCGTGTCTATACGGCTCAATGTTAACATCGAATCAAGCTCATCAAAATCGAGTTAAGCTCATCAAAATCAATCGGGATGCACATTAGGATCGGGGTGAAGCTCAAACTCGGAATCAATATCGAATCCACATGTAATGTAGAATCATCAAGCAAGTCGAATCACCAAATAATGCAGCATTAAGCAAATTAGTGCAAACGAGCACCATTCATTATCAAGACATGCACAAATGGGAGAATCACTCTCGGATGCAAAATCGGGATAATCAAGACACCAATCAAGCAATAACATCATCCACAAGATCATCAATCACATCAATGCAGAAAACAGAATGTTCTTCCCTAGGATGTCTCATGGCATCAAAAATATTGAAATTCACGAGATATATCACCAAACTCCATGGAAAGAGTACCGAGGTAATGCACATCTATCTTAGTCCTAGTGTTTTCATGAAAGGCCTCCCTAGAATGATAGGTGATCTACTCTTTGGGAGACTCATCCTCCATATCTAAGATGTAAAAATCAGCGGGAAATATCGGTTCATTAACCTTGACTAATACATCCTCAACTAAACCGAAGGATGAACATTACTCCTATTAGCTAGCCGAACAACAACACCATGGGACGTAAAGGACCAAGACCAAGAGATTTATAAATAGATGCGGGCATGACATTAATAGAAGCACCTAAATCTAGCATGCAATCATCAAATCTATAGTTACCAAAATAGCAAGGGATAGAAAACGTCCCGGATCCTTGCACTTGCGAGGCATCGTAGCTGGATGAGTGCCGATACTTTTCGGTTCAAACTCACTCGTTCACTCCCCTTCAATCGCCTCTTATTGGTGCACAACTCCTTCGTAAACTTGGCATATTTAGGAATTTGTTTGATCGCATCTAAGAGAGGAATGTTGATCTCTACTCTTCCGAATGTCTCAAGTATATCCTTCTCTTGTGCTTTTTCTCGCCAACTTCTTAGATTGAATCGCTTCTCGAGGGAAAGGAAGAGGAATGGGGATGTCTTCCTCTTCACCTTGCTGCTTGCCTTTTTATTTTTAGAGTCAATCTTCACATTTTTCGACTCTCTTTCGATGTGGAAGTCACATCTCGCAATGGGTTTAGGTTCTTCCAATTGCTTGCCGAACGAAGGGAGATAGCACTCACATTCCCCTTAGGATTAGGAATTGTTTGTGAAGGAAGAGTGTTGGATCCCCGAGGTTGAAGCCGGTTCAATGAGGTTGCCAACGCCCAACTGTGTTTGCAAACTCGAATGGAAGTGTCGGTTCTTGTTGGGAACCGCATATTGGCGTGACAAATTGCTTCATCATATCCTCAAGGGAGGAACCACCACTACCACTACTACTAGCCTGTTGTTGTATTGCCTCGTGGAGGTACACATATGGCGGTCGAGGAGGTGGTGCTAGCAAAGGCAAAGGAGGTGCAGATTCTTGTTGGAAATTTCGTGGTCTATCTGTCTCGTTGGTAATTCCCGGAATTTTGCTGATATTGGTTACTCGGTTCTCGATTCTCGGTTCCAACGGAAATTGGGGTGATTTCTCCAACCCGGGATTGTAGGTGTTGGAGAAGGCATTATTCCGGTATTGTGGCTTTCCCGGAAAAGCTCCCACTAAAGCTACCGATTGGTCTTGATAAGTAGGATCATGCAAGGTAGGGCAAGAGTCGTAGAATGGTGAGGGTCGAACAACCACATGAGTACCCAATCGAGGAGGAGAAGATTGTACTGTTCCGTGTCACCGCCACCGCCTCACGTAGAGAGGTCGATCATCAAGTCTATTCTCTAATCTCTCGAGAATCGTACTTGGATTGGAGGTGTTTGAACATGGTAAACAGGAGTACTATTGGCCCCGGTGCCAAATTGCCGAGAGTTGGCGCCATCTCGATATCAAGTCTCGGGCATCTTCGGGTGTCTTGTTACGTAGAGCCCCACCACTAGAAGCATCCACTAAACCTTTGTCTACTCGGGAGCGAGACCATCATAGAAATGGGTAATCAAGTCTTTCTCGAGATCTGGTGGTGTGGACAGCTTGCACACAACCTTTTGAACCTCTCCCAAGACTCATACAAAGTCTCCCCATTGACTTGCTTAATGTTGGCAATTTCCTTCTTGATCGCATCGCTCTTGAAGAAGGGAAATATTTCTCCATAAATAACCTCGAACCTCAGCCCACTCCCAATAGATGAAGGTCAAGGTACAACAACCGATCTTTGGCTCCACCTTCCAATGAAAAAGGAAAAGCTCTCGGCTTGATTTGATCTTCATCAATTGCATGTGGTTTTTCATTGTGCCGCACACTAGATGGAATTCCTTCAAATGCTTAATGGCATACTCACCGAAAGACCATGAAACTTAGGCAGCAAGTGTATTAGACCAGATTTAAGCTCAAAGTTAGTTATAAAGAAGGGCGGGATATTGAATGCACAAAGGTTGATAATTAACATCAGTTCATTCAATTCCTTTAAAGTAGGACGATTTTCCGTTTCTTCCGCCATAATTTCGAGTTAGGAAAATTGCTACTAGAATCAGTGTAAACAACAAGACTATCAAGTACTATCGAAACACAATCGAAAGATCAACAAGATGGACACAATCGGAATGGCCACAATCGACTCAAGTGCAATGTCCAATTCAGTATTAATCCCACGACTTAGCCTAACAACTCTTCTAGCAGTGAGAATTGTCCTTTCTATTTCAGGATCAAATGGCAACAAGTCTTCGCATTGATAGTGCTCCTAGTACTCATGCAAAGATAGTCACAAGGCGTAATCTGCAAAAAAATCAGAATTACGAAAATGCCACCAGCCAATCAGAATTACAAAAATGCCACTAGCCAATCAGAATTATTTAAAAATGCCACTAAAAGTGGTAAAAAGTAGAAAAACACTAAGACACACAAAAGCAAACACAAAAACAAAGAAACTATGGTAGAAATTGACCTAAACAAGTCCAAACACTATCAAATGATTTTTAAAATTTTTGGGACTTGGACAAAGGCAACTCCTAGACCGTTGGGGAACCCAAAAATGGAATAAAAAAACTTCAAAAATTGAAAAAGTGGTCTAAACGATGGAATTTGGCTTATATCTCAAGACCACAGCGCTTTAGCCCCGTGTCCTATGCTAAATAACATTTTCCTTGACTCACCAAAAATCGCCCAATCGGAGTAAGTCAAACAATTGCTAAAATACCCGATATATCCTACCGAGACCAAAAAATGGTAAAAACGGGGTCTAAACGATGGAATTTGGCAAAAATAGGTGAGACCTCGGAGTGAGTCTTACTCGAATGCCCAATTCAAGACCTAGGTTGAGTGATCCGAGTCGGAAAAAATTTCGTCGCCCACCCGAACCACCTAAACTACCAAAAAATGAAGCTATTTACACTACAACGTTACTAATCAAACCGATGCAAATTCCCGAAGAACGGCGCCATATTTTGACAGAGATTTGCCGTAATCTCCCAAAATAACCAGATTAGAAAAGGATTTGCGTATAATGTAACCGGGTCGTTTCCCAACGAATTCGTAGTTGGTTCAATTCGAAACAAGAATAAAACAAGAAAATTGGGGGTTTTGATTCAAAGAGAGTAAAAATGAAATAACATAATGAACGAAGTAAACACATTAAACAGATAAACGTAAGATTAACCCAGGATTTCGAATTCCACCACTTCCCTTCCTCGGACGAAAAACATTATAACCGAACTCGTGATCGACTGGGCAAACCGAAATCTCTCGCATTTGCCCGAAATTCCCTCAACTGAACAATCGTCGTAATTTATTCGAATCGGTGGGCGTATCTCCGTACGATCGTACAATGATACTCTAACCTAGTTCGAACTACGTCCTGGGAAATGTCGATCCGGGCGTTAAATCTAACACCCAATCCGAAAGTAAATCGAATCCGAAATTACAAAACAAACGAATTTGTTACCGTTAAGAACGAGTCCTCCGGATAGTGGAATCCTCAATCCATGGGTCAATCACAGTAGCTTAGCTAGTCATGATTATGCAGAACTTAAAATCGAAGCGTAATGAAGAAGTTCATCATGAACACGAAGAACACGATGAACGAGGAATTAGAGATGAGAGAAAATAAAACTTTCGTATTTGATTCAAAACTATCTAAAAACGTGAATGAGAATGTGTTTGTGGCTGCTGCCTCACTTAACCTAAAATGGCAAAACGAAATGGGGCTCCAATCCACAAGTCGTGCCCGAACTTAAAATAAAATAAAATGGGCTTTAATTACAAAATTCGAGCCCAAAAAATACATATGACTTCGCTCCAAAATCAACCTCCCTCTTGTCCGAATTTGCTCTTCATGTCTTCATAACAATTGTAGCTCTCTGAATCATCTGAAATATGAGACAAAAATGAGGCAAATCCGATGTCTGGTTCAAGAGTTATGGTAAAAATGGTGAAGCAATGTAAAATTGAATTTATTATTAAATAATGGCTAAAATATAATAAAAGGCCCAAGGCCCAAATAAGTATAAAAGCCATTATTTATTAGCTAAAGAGTCCTAAATTATAAATCAAGAGACAAAAAGTAGTGTATGAAATATTCAATTATCAGGGGAAAAAATGTAATACCCTAAAATTCCTATTTAGCCTATATTTTGATAGACAATGCCTATTAAAAATAGGTGAATATGTGGTCTCAAAATTTAGTAGCTTATTCAATTTAATTTAGGGAATTTTCTCTTAGAATTAAATAACTAAAGACCCAAATTTTCTAATCTTCATTTAGGGATAATAAAATACCCTAAAATTATCAGATTACAACATAGTTCATATTTAATCATAATGAGCCATAAAATGTTATAAAAATACCTAAATCAATTAAAGGAAATTACCAATAATTAAAGGACAATTAAATTTACAATAATTAATTTAATTGTATTAATTTACAAAATTAATTACAAGGAATATTAAAAGTCATCAATTAGGGATATATAAATTTAATGAAAGATCAAGAACCAATAAGGGTTCAATATTAGCATAAAGTGAATTATTAATGATCATGATTAATTTAAGAACCTATCATACTTAGACACCTAATAACATCTAGAACAATATACTAAGGAGGCTAGTTAGGATTAAACTATCATCCCCTAGAGGTAATTGGGGGGGTGAATTGCACAAAAATGAGGGGGGAAAGATTTGACAAATAATATAAGATAAAAATCTTCAATAGTAAGTAGGATTTTTCTACATAAATGAAGGGCCAAGATTTAATCTAATAAAGTGGAATCTAAAGGCCATAATTAATTACCCAATTAATCTTAATCCATGAGATAAATGGGGACCAATAAGAAACCTTGGTTGGCATTTGTAAGAGACAATTAAAACACAATTTTTGAATCCAAGCAAAGAGAGGGCCACGGTTTGGACTCAATGAAGGAGAAGGGAATTGTAGTGATTAAATCAAGATATTAGCTAATCAACCACATGGGATAAATAGCACATGGGAGCATTTAATTAGGGGGACAAATTCGAAAGAGAATCACATGGGTTCACATGGACCTCTTAATGAATTTAGAAGAGGATAATGTAAGATACAATTTGTGATAATGTAATTATTTAAGAGCACATGGGCACATTAATGCATGGAAGAGTATATGATAAATTAAATAAATAATCTAAATCCCTAGTTAATTAAATTAGACCAAAGGGGAGATATAAACCATGGATTAATGGTGAGAATTAATCTTGAACAACCATACATATCAAGCTTGGATAAAATATCACCTTGATTTTTACCCAACATAAACATTTAACCTTAAGGTAATAAAAGGCAATTAGAGACATCTAATGAAGGCCATGATTTTCAAAAATTAAGGGCTAATGAGAGACTTAGATAAACTTTATAATTAACACCCAAATATATTCTTGTTTAGTTGGTAACCAACTATCAATTTGCATCTAGTTTCAAAGGACATTTAGAAGCTAACTAATGTCATAAATGAATCACATAAATTATCCACAAAGTCTTCTTGCACATGGGAAAGAGAAAGCGAAAAGAAAACTTAAAGAAGAAGAAAAGTTGGGAAAATATCTAGATATTATTTTGGCAAGGGAAGAGGATAAGATTTAACAAAATATCCAAGATATTTTTTGAAATTGGATGAAGGAGGGAGATAGGGGGCTAAGGGAGGATTTTGTGTGTGTGTGTGAGTGTGAGAGAGAGAGAGAAAAGTCAATTAATCAACCAATGGAAAATTCAAGAAAAATTGGCTTAATCCTTTGTAATTGAAAACAACCAATGGGAGAAATTCTCTCCATATTTTGTGTCTTCAAAAAGACCAAGGAACATGAGCTCTTGATTAGGAAAAGCAATCCAAAAGGTTTAGAATCATGGGGTTTTACTATAAATAGAAGGCTTTGCCTTCACAATTCTTCACACCAAAATCAACTCAAGAGGTGATTTTCTAAAGAGAGTAGAGAGAAGTGAGAGCTAGTGGGAAGCAAGAAGGAGGAAGTGCTTCAAGGGTAAGTTTTCTATTTCTTGAGTTTGAAGCTTTAAGTTCTTGTAGTTTTTAGTAGAAATGTTAGTTTGATCTTTAATCTTCCAATATAGTTTTATTTTCATGTTTTTATGGTTAAATATGTCTTTATTTCAAAAATTTGATGAAAAATATTGTGGAGCAAAATTCTTGGAAGTTGAAGATCAAAGTGGCGAAATTCTGGCAAAATTTACGGTTAGGCGTTTTCGAAAGTCCGTTACAAAAAGGCCATGATCTTATGTTGAAGATGAATTTATAAAATTCTGAAATTTTTCATGGTTAAAGTAGACATATAGATATTTCCAAATATTCCTAGAGGGTATCATTCTGAGTTCTGAGCAAGGTGATAAAAATTCTTGAAAATAGGCTACGTTTTTCTGGAATTTTTCTGGGCAGGGGTTAAAAACTTGAAAACTTGGAATTTGTCTTAAATTCTGGGTAAAACTTAGTATATTTTCTCCTAAGATATTATTTACGAGGTAATAATGCGATAATACTATAATAGGATATCCGGGAAAAATCGGGAGACATACCGACCAGGCAAGCGTACCGCTATCCAAATGGACTAAGGTACGGACGCGTACAGTAACACTAACTCTTATGCTTATTATATGCTTATATGTGATAGATAGTTTCATAAGGTCATGGACAAGACTCTTTCTTAGACATGCACCGTGACTAAGACTCTATCTTAGATCACTACATATACATTCAGCTTATCACGAGTTATGGTCTTGATAATTCTGTTAAATTTTCCTAGCGCTGAGGATACGATAGGCCATCGTGGCACAGGTTAGTGCTGACTATGAAATGGGTTGTTACTGGATTGATCGTATGTGCTTATGTATTGAATATTGCTGTAAAGTCATGAATATCTGTCATACATATATTGTCATATTTAAGCATGAGGTTAACCGTTACCTGGGGTCCGATGGGTATTAGACCTCAGCTCTTACCAAAGCTTTAGGGTCTGGAGGACCGAGGGCCGAAGACAAGGGTAAGCAACACGCGCGAGACCCGACTGAAGATTTCTATTTTTAGATTTATACCGTTATAATGACAATACTCAGACAAATGTACTGTTCTTTATGAATGAACAGATACGCCACTGTTAATGGTTATCAGTTACTCTCTTGCTTCGATGCTCTACTTTGATGAAAAAAAAATATTCCGCTCTTGGTAAATGGGGTGTTACAAGTCTCATAGAAAATTGTCTCTAAAACATAATGATTGCACACCTAAATGCAGGTTGGTGGTTGAGCAACTTGAATGTGAGTGGTAAGGATATTTGATATGGAATGTTTGCCACACATATGTCAAAATATGGAAGCTCGGTCTTAAGCATGTTACCTTGAATAACCTAAACCATAGAACATAGAAAGGATATAAATATAAGATTCGTAGTCACACCAAATATAAAACAGATACTATGTCCCATTCTCGGGATTTTTTATGGTTAGACAGATAGGGGGAAGTGATAAGTTCCTCACAGTCAAACATCATTTCCCTTTCTTATTTTCCATTTTTATTATAGTTTATTTATTTCCTCTTTGCCTATAATGGGAAGTTGTTATTATCTCTTGAAGCAAAGACTTATCACCTATACCGAATCCCCACCACTTTCAACTTCTTCAAACTATAAGTATATAGGCCTGTAAAACATGACTTGATGGAAGGCAACATAAGTAAACTACTCGTAGGACCATTTCTTCACACTATAGCCTACTAAGATCATCGATTCACAACCAAACATCATTTCCCTTTCTTATTTTCCATTTTTATTATAGTTTATTTATTTCCTTTTTGTCTATGATGGGAAGTTGTTATTATCTCTTGAAGCAAAAACTTGCCACTTGCTGCAAAATGACAAAAAAGATGTGTGTTTCTCCTACTCAAGACATTTTTTGAATGCTCAGGCATTGTATTAGTGGTAGTGCTGTGACGAATCATGAGCATTGACACCTACAAATCTTATACTTTAAAAGAGTTATAGCACACAAAATAAAGGACCAAATGAATGTTTTGTAACTCCTACTCAGCACATTTTTAATTATTTATAAGTTTTTTTTTTTTGAAAAGTACAGGCAAGCTAAAGCTTGGGTGATGGAGGAAGGACCATGACCATGACCATCAAGTCCTTAATACATCATACTAGCAGAAAACTAACAAAAGCAACCTAACTGGTCTCTAGAAAACATTTCTAAACATCCCCTGGGGATAGACGGGACATTTCTAAACATTTCTATATGGCCTTGCTTGGCCATATAATCAGCGCATGAGATGTTGCTTCTAGGAGTGTAGTGGAGCTCCACATTCTAATCTCTGAAAAGCAAATCTCTAATCTCCCCAATAACTGCTCTGAGGGGATGGTCCGCATAATAATCTCGCATGAGGATGATTATAGCGTCTAGTGAATCTGAATAAATGATAGCTCTCTGTAAACCCATCTAGATGGCCAGCTTCAATCCTAGCATGATGGCATATAACTCTGCTTCAATCACTGTGTGTAGGCCAAGTGATTTATGAAATCCCATCAGCCCCCGAGAATCTCGCATGACGCCTCCACAAGCCGCCTGATGTTGGGAGCGTACAGAAGCATCAACGTCAATATGGATCACGTTTGCTGGAGGAGGAGTCCAAGCTTTCTTTACTTCCCTGCCAATATTAAAAATTTGATGCATCAGTGTTTGATTAGATGTACTTTCCATGAGAAGGTAATTACAGGTGTGAAGCATCTCCCTGGTATCTGTATTTTCACCTTGGAAGAGAAATTTGCATCTGGTCGTCCAAAGGATCTAGCATGCCACGGTAAAGGTTTTATGCCAAGGGAAATTTTGAAAGCGTCCTTTTCCCAGGTTGCGATTTATGTTCCAGTTAAGCCAAGTCTGCAAGTTTCCTGCAAAAAATTGAGAAAAGTAGTTAGTCATCAAGAGTCGTTTCCACAAGTCCTTTGCCCTTTCACATTCCCTGATAACATGAATCACACTTTCTTCATTATTGCAATGAAAGGGACAAAGATTCCCATCTAAGAGGCCAGTTCTGGCTCTTAGTGAATTGGTAACAAGCCTTTCGTGATCGACTTGCCACATGAACATTTTAATTTTCTCAGGGAGTTGCCATTTCCACATTTGGGACCAGAAGGATTGAGTACTAGTCAGATCCTGACTAGAGAGATATGTGTAAGCAGATTTAACAGAAAAGGATCCATCTTTAGTAGCTCGCCAAGTAAAACCGTCGGAAGGCTATTAGAAGGGGATGCATTTTGGAAATAGAATTTATGATCATAGGAGGTAAAATGCCCCACCATCTCGTTAACATTCCATCTACCATTACTTAACATGTGATCCCTAACCATGTCATCAACATTAATCAAGGACAGGTCACTGACAAAGCTTATGAGAGGGCGGTCAAGCGGAAGCCAGTGGTCCTGCTAGAATTTTGTATCACTACCATTATTAACCTTTCTTCCAATACCAGCCAGGAATTTATCCCAGACCTCGACCATCGCCTTCCAGATAGAGGAAGAGTTCCTCTTTTTAGATACTTTAGGGATTGCGGACTGACCACAATTATATTTGGACCAAAGACAACGAGCCCATAATGATTCTTTTTTTGTCAGGATGTTCCAACAGATTTTCATAATGAAAGCTTTATTTTGGCGACGTAGATTTTTGAAGCCAAGACCACCCTGCTTCTTAGCTTTAGTCACTTTGTCCCAGGCAATGAGGTGCATCTTTTTGATGTCTTCATCCTGGGATCAAAGGAAATTCCTCGAGATCTTATCGACCTCATTGATAATATAAATAGGGAGGAGGGTTGATTGCATCTGATAGCTGGGCAAAGAGGATAGGACCGATTTGATCAGGACGGTGTGACCAGCCATAGTTAAGAGCTTGCTCTTCCAAGTAGAGAGTCTATCTCGGGTTTTTTGAACAATATGGTGATATGTGGCTTTAGTAACCCTCTTGTGAATGATTGGCACCCCCAAATATTTTCCCAGGTCATGTGTTATACCAATGCCAAGAAGTTGACTCAATTCAAGAGCTCTGTTGAAGTTGACATTTCTGGAGCAAAACATACGAGATTTGGCTAGGTTGATTCTATGCCCAGAGACTTCACAGAAGCTTCTCATCACATTGCGAACCTCATCCATCGGGTCAGCCGAGGCTTCAGTGAAAAGAATGAGATCATCGGCGAAAAAAAGATGGGAGATAGCAGGGCTTCCTCTCTTAAAGGTGAATGGTTTCCAACGTCGGGCCTCACATTCAGCTTTGATGAAGTGACCAAGTCTTTCCATGCATAGAACAAAAATGTACGGGCTTAGAGGGTCCCCCTGTCTAACGACCCTAGAAGGGGTAAAACTCGGGCTTTCATCACCATTCCAAAGGACGAACATGGAAGCGGTGGAGAGACAAGCCATGATGAGGTCAATGAGGTTATTATTTAATCTTAAGCAAGCAAGAGTATTCCGTATGAACCCCCAGTCAAGTCTGTCGAAGGCCTTTTCCATATCAATCTTAATGGCGACATAGCCTTTCTTCTTACCCTTCATTCTCATAGAATGAATGATTTCATGGGCAATGATAATGTTGTCACAGCTGGATCTGTTAGCAATGAAGCTGCATTGCTCAGGTTTGACAAGATGGTCCATAATGTCCTTGAACCTGTTTGCTAAGACTTTATGATGATCTTGAAACTTACGTTGCACAAAGAAATTGGTCGGAAGTCCCTTAAGGTAGAGGGTTGCTCAACCTTAGGAATGAGGAAAATCTTGGATTTGTTGATACTGGCCATAGAGGAAGGATTACTGAAACACTCCTCAATAAAATCACATATTCTATCTCCAACGGTATTCCATTGAGTCTGAAAAAAATGGGCTTGAAGACCATCAGGACCCGGGGCCTTAAAAGCACCCATGGCAAAAGTTGCATATTTTATTCCAGCCTAGTAACCCTTTTGGAAAGCATATGCAGCTGGCGGGCATCAATAATAGGGAAATTTGAGCACCACCCGTTAGAATCTTTGACATCCGAGTCACAAGTATAAAGGTTGGAGAAAAAATCATGGGCCATATTTTTAGCAAGATTATGCTCCTCAATCCATTCCCCTGCCTCATTTTGAATGGCTCCAATGCGCTGCTTCTTCCTTTTAACCACAGTTGAGGCATGGAAGAACTTTGTATTCCTATCTCCGTCTTGGAGCCATTTGCTTCTCGATTTTTGGAACCAGTATATTTCCTCTTGGGTAGCCAATTTGTGATACTCCTCCCGAGTTGCTTTTCCAACTTAAACAAACCAGTCAGTAAATTCATTTTTCGACTTCTATCAATACCTTCCAGGAAGATGAATCAGCTCTTTTTTCCTTCTAGAAAAATTACCAATTTGGTTATCATTCCAATTCGAAAGCAGAAGTTTGAAAATTTTGCAGGCCATGAATCCAATTTTTTGTCACGCCAAGCTTCCTTAGTAATGTCATTAAAATCATTTTCAAGAGCCCAAGCAGCTTGGTAAGAAAAGGATCTCGAGGGCGGGGAGGTATGTTCAAAGGTTTAGAATTCACCACCACAATCCTATGGTCGATTTGAATTTAAGCTCATGTCGGACGGTGAAGGTAGGGAAGCTATTGATCCAAGTGAAATTAGTGAAAACCCAATCAAGTCTCTCTTTTAGGCCACATCTCTCCCTGTGTGAACTTTTCGCCCAAAATGTTGGCCTCGATGAGCCGGTGTTGTCAATACAAATGGCGAAACGATGCATGGAGGCCCAAGGAGGATCAGCTCCGCCTAACTTGTCATTAGGGGATAAATAAGTATTAAAATCGCCAGAACAAACCAAGGAAGAGTAGAATTTGCAGCCGCAAGCAAAGAGAATTCCATAGCCCGGTTCTACCAATTAAAGTAGTTTCACCGTAAACAATGGTCAGAAGACTTGTGGTATTGTTATCGTGCTCTTTAATCTGGCAATGAAGTAATTGGGTAGAGGAAGTAAGGTAAGTAACATCAAAAGTGTCAGAGTTCCATAAAATCCAAATGCCCCTTGAGAAACCACTAGCCTCCACCCGGATCCAATGCCTAAAGCCAAGTTTCCGACAAACTTTATCAGCCCTATTGCCGCTTATACGAGGCTCCATAAGACAAAGAATGTTAATACAATATTTATTGACAATATCTTTAATGGTAAGGGGAAAATTCCGTCTACCGGCTCCCCTGCAGTTCCAAGATGCAATAATCATTAAAATATAAAAAACAAAGATAAGGAGGAAATACTTACCTGGGTCCTCCGGACCCACCTTCATGTTGGTTCTCAGTCTGAGTCGTAGCCACGTAGGAGCCATTGGCCTCTAAAAAGTCTCGGGGCAACATCATCATTGGGATCCCGGTGATCGGGGGCCTCGAGATCATTAAGATGGGAAGAGTCTTGTAAGCACCCGAAGATGCATTGGCAATAGGTTGGTCATTATTAGAGCTATTTTCATTTGAGGTTTGAGGTCCGCTGAGACTTGGAATTAATATTGCCATGAACAATAACGTGGGTCCGCATTTGTACTTTATTTGGCTTGTCCGGGTTTTTTTATTGGCCAAATGCTTGGGGGTATTTGTAGCAATAGCTTTACTTTGGGAGATTGAGTCAGCGCCTTTTAGAGTTACAAGGGCCTACTCCGCACATGATCCGAAACTTCTTGGCCCAATGAGTTCGGATTGCCTTGAATAATTAATGCCAACTCCCTATTGTCATCACCGTGGCCCACTTCGTGCGTTGAATTAACCAAAGGCACATGGCCCATTTCTTGCGCAAAATTACCCAACGGTACATGGTCCAATCGAGGTGACTTATTCATGTCGTTTTGATAAATCTGTCCACTGGTGGGGCCCGCTGGATTTGATTCTTTTAATCTATAAACTTGCTTTGACTTTTGCCCCATTTTGTCCATGCGATCCAGCTGTCATCTGAGGTTTCTTTTTTCCCTGCACAGCCGACTTTGGCATTTGAGCCCTATCCCTTCCATTAATTAAATGCTCAGTGGAACAAGTGGGTCGTTCTTCAACTCCATTTCCTACCACGGTATGGTCGGAATCTTCACGGAGATTGTGTATCACCGCATATCGCGAAGCATCCAAGGACGCTTTCGTCTTCTTTGGTGCATTTTTTGAGGGTTGGCTCGGATCTCTGGGATCATGGCGTTGGGGGAGGCGCGTTCTGTTTTGTCCCCGACTAACCAGCATCCACGGTCCGAAGGGATCTTCCACCGCTGATTCAGCCAGATTTCTGCCCGGAAGCACTCCTCTGGGCACTCCACCGGATACTTCCCTGGACTGTTGCGGTGATTGATTGGAGCAACTTGTCTCCAATGGAGGGATTTTGAATGGACAGCTTTCTCTTCTATGTCCAGCTCTTCCATAAGTGAAACATATCGTGGTGAGACCTTCATATTCCACATTAAAAATTGATCCTGCAAAAATCACTTTGGGAATTAATTTTTTTTGGAGGTTAAGTTCAACGCACATCCTAATAAACCTTCCTCTATGAATTTTTGGTGTTGATTCGTGGAAATCATGCAGGGTATTCATATCTACTCTTAATGTACGTCCAATTCGATCTCCAATCCTTGAAATGCAGTGCTTGTTATAGCAGTGTAGGGGAACATCAGGGATGCGAACCCAGGTTGCCACACGACCGAGTGGATTCTGATAAGGATTGAAGTATGGTGACCATCTCTGGATCAGGACAAAGTGCCCTCTAATCACCTAGGGACCCTCATACATAACCTCCTTGTAGTGTGATCTCCATAGCTCCTGGTCTTGGAATTTGACTACAAAGTAATTGTTTAGGACATCAATGAGTTCAAAGTTGGAGAATCCCCATAGCTTGATCAGTAGTTCCTTTAGAGCAAATATATTGAATTTCCTTCCCTGTACAGTGAGAATGAGGGCGTAATTCCACGGCTCACACCATTCATTATATTCTTCTTCGGTGCATGGAGCGACTGGGTATAGTTCCATTAATTTCTTCATCTCTGCTGAGTCTTCAGGAACCTTCCAGCAAATGTCTCTGTCGTTGGTGAAGAGATCATCTTCCCCCATAATGTGGTCGCTGTGTGCAACACCGTTGAAGCCCATTAAGGACGCACGATAAGAGGGAAATTTCTTTTGCTCCGGTTTTTCCATACACTCTGGTTTTTCCGTTGTTGTAGGCTGTTGCTCTGTTTCTCTATCAGTCATCTTGTCATCCATAATTACTTGTGGAGTTTCCTCCCATTTAGTCTTTTTTTCCGGTCATCCTGCCCCTCCACAAGCGGTCGGTCCGGTGGGAGTTTGAGTTGTCCGGCATCCGTAAGCGAGAGAGCTTTTGTGGAGTCTGATGGTGCATTCACCATATTTCAGAAGAAGTTTAGGTGCTCCTTCCTCTCCTTTTTAATTATTTATAAGTTGATCATTAAAATAAACAAATGGTAGTCTTCCTCATCCTCAATCCTTGCTGTTAACTTAAGTAGTTAAGTTTTCCCATGATACCATCATAACTGTTTACACTTAATATAGTTAATAATTATTTATAAGTTGATCATTAACTATATTAAGTGTAAACGATTATGATGGTATCATGGGAAAACTTTACTACTTAAGTTAACAAGGGGATTGAGGATGAGGAAGACTACCATTTGTTTATTTTAAGTGTTAACTCCGCCCATACTTTGCCCAATGCTTTAAAGACACATTTAATGCCCGAGCAATAAGTTGAAAACTCCAGTAAACTAGACAAAAAGAATGATAGTAACTACCTCATTAAAGAATTAGCAATTGAAAAGCTCGTAATTTATGACAGACTGACAAATTCATCCTTGATCTCCCAAAAAAAAATATACACATTTCGTATGAGGAGCTTACCCTTCAAACAAGGTCCAACCAAATAGAGGAAATACAAAAACAAGGAATATATAATTTTCTTACCATTTACACTTGGAAATATAACAAGATAACAAGGGCCTTGAAGTTGAAAAGAGTTGTTTCTCATTTGAGGAGTAAGAAATTCAAAATAGTCATAGTTCCCATCAATCCAGTCTTGTATCGAAATTTTGATTTCTCCTTCAGGATAATCACACACCCAGTTAAGTGAGTCTTCATAAGGCACATGACGATCCAGCAAGCATATAGTACGGGCATCAGCCAGTTCGAATTGGGTATCCTTTAATCCACTCTAATAAACCTTGTTAGGATTTAACCAATATTTGAGCTCCAATTGACGAAGGCTAGCATGCGCATGCTTGTTTAAACCAAGGGCTAGCAATACAACAAATATTTTTAAGAATGACATAACACAGATAACCCAAAAAGCTATTCTCTCTTGAGATTTCTCAGAACTCTCTAATCATATAAAAAAACAGAGGGAAATAACCTAACCTTAAGGTGGCTGGAGTAAGGGGTGCCCTAGAATCGTCTTTGAAGCTCAAGGACCATATAAGGGTCAATTTTAACAGCAATTACCATCTTTCTAGCTTCTAGTAGCTTCCTAGTAAGATTTCTAGTACCGGGACCGATATCGAGGATAATATCGTTGCTTTTGATGTCGGATTTCTGAACTATGGAATCGACTAGCAAAGGGTTCTTGGGGATTTGCTAACCATTCAATTTGTGAAAAGATATGCCTCCTTAGTAAGGAGAGGATGAGAGGCACCTGGAAGAGCCAAAGAGGACGACAAGGTAGAGCCAACGAGGATGCAAGGTTGAGAGGGAGGCGCCGAAAGGGAAGTGTCAGATTGTCAAGAGGCAAGAGGCCGTGAGCTTTCCCTTCAGGAGTTCTATTGTGTGAGTTAAAAATATCACAAGTCAAAGAAGTAAAAATTTTAAAAAATTATAAAAAAACTTATGGTGGCGACGCTAAAGTCGCTATTGAAACACTGTTTCAGCGGTGATAGACAAGAGTCGCCATTGAAAACTCTAACTTTCAGCAGCGACAAGAAGTGTCGCCACTGAAAGGCACACTTTTGGTAGCAACAAATTTTGTCGCCGTCGAAAGTCAATGCTTTCAGTGATGACTTTTAATGTCATCGCTGAAAATCTAACTTTCATAATCGCCGCCAAATGTGGTCGCTAAAAGTCAAATTTTTTGTAGTGCAAGATCTGTCCTTCATTTCCCTATGTGCATGAATTCTCAAACATTCTATCATATTGTAAATGATAAAGCTCAAATTCAGTGTTCAAAACATTCAAAACACGTAGGGAAAACATGGCATAAATACTACTCATCAGTCATGAACAAGTTTTCTCTCACACCAGGCCTCCAAATGATGATTCCACCATTGAAAAGGATGAACCATATGTTTGAACCTATTGACAAAATTGTAGCTCAATCCAAAGGTTAAAGAATGAGAAAAATGATGATTTACCAATACCGGCCTATGAACCGGGTTTTTCGCTTTCTCTCTTCTTTTCTCTTATATTGCTTTGTATAATTAGACCTCTCTAGCCTACCTGACCTCATTGGCCTGTCCAACCTACCTGGCATCACCGCCTCTCCAAGGCTTTCTGACCCCAAAAACCTAATATGCCCCCTCTCTATTTAAATAAATGAGACATAAAACTCAAACTATAAAACTTCGAGAAAATATTCTTTACCACAAAGAACAACAAGAAACTTTTTTTCTTTTGTTTTTTCATTCTCTCACTCTTTTCCTTCTTTCCTATTTTTTCCTTTCCTCTCCTTTTTTTTTTTTCCTTCATAAAATAAGAAGGGATAGAATATTGTCACTACCTATTTTGGTCACTACCAATATCACTACCACTTCACACCGTTAGATCAGAATCTCAATAGGAGAGAGAAATGATAAAGATAGGTGAGATTCTGAACTAACGGTGGAAAAGTGGTAGTGACATTGGTAGTGACCAAAATTAGTAGTGACAATATCCTATCTCAAATAAGAAATACATAAAATTGAACAATTCAAACAAGGGTTTTTCTCCACAAAGGAAGGGAGCCCAAAACCCAATAGGTATCAACACAAGACAGCGAAGAGGATTGGCATTGGGTGAATTGCTTGAACCTGAAGAGAATGAATGGAATCATAGCTTATGCTGCATATAGGAAAGAGAATGGCAGAAGGGCGAGTTGGTGGAGTCTGGAGTTGTTTATATCTCAGAGCTACAAATATCAAAGTCGATGTGAAATCCAAGGTTTGTGTTTATTTAGCTTTCTTTTATTTTATTTTATCAATCCATAGGTATCTGACTCTCCTAGTATCCAACTAATCCAGTTTGCAAGAATGTAGGCCCACAAGGGGGGAATATCGCTACCACAAAGTAATTATCGCTGCTACATATCCAGGGCTCAAACACGAGACTATTGGTTAAGCTGAAACAATCCACAACAAGTTGATCCAAGCACTTGGCGGTCTGTAGTTAGTTTTCTAATTGATTATTTCCTTCCTACCAAATATATTTTAGCTTCCTTCTGGATTGTAGAACCTACGCGGAAGCTGCATTGATTCATGATTCGATTAAATCAATTGAAAGGATGAGCCAGTTTTGCGAATCTGGAGATTAATGAAAGAAGCAATTTTGACAAGAAGTTTATTGTAGGACTCTCAGATTTTAACAGGGGTTAAGTGCGTATGCATTAAATTAATCCAGTTGCTTGATGTTCTAGGCTACCTGTACCTAATGGACTTAATCAACTTGATCTAAGTTTTGTGATTTAAGAAATCCTTCATTGCTCCTTGCACATCCCATTTAGAAATATCTCCTTTGGAGAAATAAGTACATGATGATATTGATGGTAATTGGTTTGTAATTGAGATTGATGGTGATTGTGATTGAATTTTGAAAAATGATTGTCATTAATAGTGATTGTTGAGGTTTGGGAAAATCTTTCGTTAATAAATGGCAACAATAGCAAATTTCAAAATAATACATGTCACTAATGCTGATTGACATCCGGATATAGGGTTGGTGTTGAGCAAGGAGAAAACGTAAAAGGGGGAAATAAAAATAAAAGGGCTTTCCCATTTATGATGATTAGCTCTCTAAAGTAGGAAATTGATTTTCAGTCATTATGGAGAACAAAAAATATAAATTATAAATTATAAAAATCTCTTATTTACATTGATTGGATTCAAGTTAGGAAATTTAATCAAGAAATTAATCTTAAAACTTGGGAAAATTAGCAAATAAATTAAACATGTTTCACACTAAACAAAATTAAAAACATCTAATTTGCTTAATCTTCTAGCTTCTTACTTCTCACCCTTGCTTTATAATCGACTGCGGCATGTGCTTCCAATTTCCATAGACTCGTTCAAGCCTAAAACTGAAAGTATAAATGAACAACACAGACGACTCTTTCAAACTCCAAACAAATTATAAATTACCTCCTTTGAAGTTCAAAACGGAAATTTTTGAGTAGACTCGTCTCTACCCTAAAAATTGCGGCTTTTTTATGTTCAACAAATCTCACCTCAGTTGTTCATATACGTCATACACATAAAGCGTCGTACGTACAAACACATCCATCTATATAAATTCATCAACCCCATTCTCCCTCTTCATCATCATTCCTTTCTTTCTTCCTCATCGATCTCTTGGCACGATTCACATATAGTACTCTGATCAGAAACTCAGGCCCGAACCTTAGACAAATGGGTTACCAATGACAAAAGAGCCGAGAACGAAGGATGGCTTCCAATCGTTGGGGTTTAGGGTTACTTGGAAGCAAATTAGATGTTTTTTTTAGTGAAACGGTGTAGTTTGGGGCTTCTTGGAGAGCCTTATCTCCGTCATTTGGAGAAATCTTAATCCCATAAATTAAACATGAGCCAATAAAAAATCATGTGAGGGGAAAATATCTTGCAATTTCACACGCATCCTTAATTGGAAAATCAAAAAGAGAAAGATTCCTTTTGTGTCTGAAAAAGAAAAACAACCTATTTACACAAAAATAAGAAAAGGAAACGAATCAGATTAATTAATTAAGATTGGCAGAAAGATATGAATTTGTAATTAAAACAAAGGAGGATCTTTCACATTCAATGGTTCAGATCTCACACGTTGGCCTATATAAACCCAACTATTCTGAGCAAAAAAAAAAAATTATAAACCCAACTATGGGTACTGATTTAGGCAATATATAACCATAGACATTGTCTGTGTCTTATAATTCCATAGTTATTATAGTAGTGGAGCTTCCTGAACTCCAATATTTGAGAGGAGGTGAGGGGTGGACTTGACTGCTTGTTCATGGATACCTATGGCCTTCGCAAATCAAATGAAAGCTTAAATATATGCGTAGCTCAAGGGTCTGCATGAACTTGGAGATAGGGTCACCTTGATCCTTTTTTATATTGGAGTGAAGCAACCTCCACAATCATATTTTATCCCAATTAAAAGGTTTCGTCATCTATGCAATAAGGGTGCCCATGGAGGTTAAGTCAACTCCTCACAATATGGTGAGCCAAAGTTTGAATCCCTTGCAGAAAGATATATATGTTCAAATTTAGTGTCCACTGACAGGTGATAGTGCCTCAAATGGGCTTCCAAAAGAAAAATACATGTATTTATCAAAACAATCATCTGTAATAAGTTTTGAGATAATGGATATATATGACCTAATATTGTTTGGTAATGGAGACTCAAGTCGTATGTATATCTTTTCTAAGACATATATAAGACGGAGTTTCATTGGGATTGGGGGGCCATGCCCCCTCCAAAAAAAAAGAAATTTATTAAGAATTTTTTTTTTAAAAAAAATTAATATAATGTAAATTTTAATCCCCCCCCCCCCCCCATTTTTTATAACAATTTTCTCTCTCTCTCTTTTTTTTTTTTTTTCATTTGGAGGTCAGCCTTTTTATATCTTTGGGGCTTATAATTCAATGTTCGTCCCATGTGGTATGTTAATCTTGTCAAAAAAAATTTTTTTTTTTTTTATATTCCAATCTAATTGCTTAAAAATTTTTAGCTTATCAATGAAATTTACTTTTGTGGTGTATTATTTACTATGCTTTTATCCATTCTACACTACACCTATGGATGAAGTTAATTGAATTTTCATTCTAAACCTCAACCTCCAAAGTAGAAGTATATGCTGTAAATTTAACTGATCGGGGAAAAAGACATTGCCAGCAGATGATGTTGTTGAATCAGATGAATTACAACAATACCATACAGTGCATCATCATAGTTGTAACATAGAAGGTAGAAAGTTTCTCTATATATCTTCTAATTTATAAAGTTTCTTTACCTTCAGTGCATCATCATAGTTGTAACACAGAAGGTAGAAAGTTTCTCTATGTAACACCCCATTTTTAAAAGCGGAAATTTATTTATTTTTTCATTAGAGTAGAGCATCGGAGCAAAGAGGTGAGTAACTGATAAGTATCAAAATAGTAACTGCAGTATCCAGATGGTCATTATAGTTGTACATTGATTCCATAATTCAAAAGTATGACTATGTAATGTTATAAGTACAACCTCAAAATATATCTCCGGTCGAGTCCCTTATGCGGGCTGCTTGCCCTTGTTGATTGCTCTTGGTCCTCCCGACCCTGAAGCTATAGTAAGAGCTGAGGTCCAATTCCCATCGGACCTCAGGTAACGGTTAACCTCATGCTTAAGTAACACGAGTATATGTTTAACGAGACATTCAAGACATTACGGTAGTGATCAATACATAAGCACACAACACATGTAATGTCAATACAAGTTTGCACAAACCGGTGCCACGATAGCTTGTCCTATCCTTAGCGCTAGGAAAACAATCTCACGGTATTATCAAGTCTATAACACGTTCATAGCTGAATGTGTAAGACCGAGTCTTAACTACAGTACATGATCCAAGACCGAGTCCTGTCCATGACCCTATGAATCATCTATTACATATAAGTATACAATAAGCAGTAGAGTTAATGTTACAATACGCGTCCGTACCTTAACCTCATTCGGTCGACGGTATGTCGTGCTGGTATGTCTACTTGGATAGCCTATAACAGCATTTCTTGCATTAATATATTATAAATAATATCTTAAGAGATATTTTAACCACAAATGATATTTTTACCCCTGGTGGATTTATTATCCTAATTAAATCCCTTAATTTCGTAAAAAACGTTATTTCAGCATTTCTGGTAGATTTTTCGCCTAACTTCAATAAATCATAATTAATTCTAAAAAATCGAAATGAGGATCCGTAAAATTCCCCGGACTCCTTAGGATATCTATTTTTGAGTAAAAATATTTAATTTCACACAGAACTAGTGAATCATTCCCAGTTTAATATTCTTTAACCTCTGCCCAGAATTTTCCAGAAAAACGTAGCCTAACTTTGGGAATTTTTATCTTCCTGCAAAAAATTCAAAATAATATGTTCTTGCCATATTTGGAAATCCCTATATGTCTAATTTAACCATGAATATTTTCAAAGTTTTAGCATCTCATCTTCAACATAAAATTATGACGTTTGTGCTACTAATTTCAGAAACTTCTAACCGATGAATTTTCACCAGAGGTTCGCTACTTTGCTTTTCAACTCCCAAAAATTTTGCTATACCACATGGCTCATCTAATTTTCTAAATATCACTATTTTTGACTATAAAAACATGATATTAAAATTACCCTAGCATATCTAAGATCAAAGCTACTTCTAACTATGAATTTAAGAACTAAAACTCAAAGAACTTACTTGCAAATGCTAGACTCCTTCAAGCTACTTCCCACTCAACCTCACTTCTCTCTACTTTCAGATTACTCTTGCTTGTTTGGTGTGAAAATATGAAGAACCCAAAGCTCTCTTTTTATAGGAAATTGTCATGGTAACTTTGGTAATTTTCCTAAGCCTTCTCTTCTTGCATCTCAACCAAAGGATTTAGGTTAGATTATGAAGATTAATCCTCACCTTTCCTCCTTCTCCAACCATGCCCTCTCTCATTCCCTTAAAAAAAATATCTTATCCTTTCATAAATACTCTTGTACTCTTGCCTTATTGGCCTACTTCATACCATGGGTGATTAAGAAAATATCTTGATTTTGTTTGACTCCTTCCTCTTCTAGAACAAGCAAGCTGTGGCCCCCCTCTTGTTCATTCACTATTGGCTTGTGTTTCATAATGTGTCATATTATCTCTAACCCAAGCTTTTGATTGGTTCACCAAACTTCACATGGATTTAGATTGTGATTAATTGGAACCATTAGATCTAGCTTTATTAGTTTTAATCTTGGCCTTCTATTTGCTTATCTCTCATTGGTCTAATTAATTTCATGAGGATTAAGATCATTTCCTTGATTTATTATTGGCCAATTTAATTATACAAGGATTAAGATTAATTGTTGGTTTAATTACAACCATTGGAGCTCATGATGTTTGCTTAGATTAGATCTTCTCCCTTAATTGTTTTTTACAACAATTGATTGATTAATTAATTGATTTATGAACCAATTATGAGAATTAGTATTTAGTTAGACAAATATCATTTCACCTTTATTGGCTTATTTACTTGAGATATTACCTTTAGAACACTTGACTCTCATTGTGCCAATAAGGCTATTTAACTTTAATCACTCCATTAACCTATTCCAATGTTGCAAAATATCCCTTACAACATGTACTCTACTCGACTTTAATTTTTATAACATGTGTTCATTAGTTAATATCTATATCTTTTGGAAATTTTCTCTAATTGGTTTAATTATTTTCTCACAACTTTTTGGCTTTTCATGGTCATTTATGCACCATGTATTAATTTAATAATTATAGGGCAATTTATGATCCCTAAATGAAAATTAGAAAATTGGATTCTTGCCTCTTTTAATTTCCAAGGAAGATTTACCCAAGAAAATAAATAAATAAACTACTAAAATTAGAGACAACATATTCTCCTATTTAAAATGGGTATTAATTTGCCAAAATATAATATTCAAGAGAAATATAGATTTTGGGTATTACACTCTACATATCTTTTAATTTATAAAGTTTCTTTTCTTTGTGTTTTCTCTGGTCCATCCAAACATAGGTGGATGGAGGTTGAAGAGAATGGGGGCAAGTGCCCACCCTTCAATTATAATGGAATTCCAAAAAATAAGGGAATTAAAATTATGATGCATTTGATAACATTGATAATAAGGCAATTATGATGAAATTCCAAGAAAAAAAAGGCCTAAAAGGATGACATTGTAATTATTTTTATTGTAATATACTTTTGCTATTAAAATATATGTACTTGAACTTATTGAGTGCCCACCCTTCATTATAATTTATGTAGTTGCATTTTTAACAACACTTAGCTTTGCTTTTGTAAGTAATGCAGGTTTGTAAAATCACCGCCTCTCTTATTACATCATCAAGCATTCACTTGATTTCATGAATATTTTGTTTGATATTCTTTTCTTTTCTTGTTTATATTCTTTTTTTTTTTTTTTTAATACATTTAAACTTTCCTTATAAAAAACCCAAATTCCCCCACTAATTGTGCAAACACAAACAAAAAATCATAACTCCGCCACGGGTGCGCACTCTTCATTAATTTCTTGGATCGCCTTCGCATCCAAATATAGGAAGTAATACTGTAATGTTAGTTCTTTGATTTTATCTTCTCCCTATTTTTTCTCTTCCCAACTTTTATTATAAATCTGAATATTTAAAAAATGTTATATAATCATAAAATAATTTTTTTTTAATTAATTGATGACTATAGATTCCCCCCCCCCCCCCCCCCCCAATTTTTGTCCCAAGCTCCGCCCCTCACCTTAAGTATGGGTCCAAAATATTCTAGGTTCGTTCGTCTATATTCCGTATGGCTAATTCTTGTTAATTAGTTAGTTGGATGGTGTGCTGGACCATGATCTTTCATAATATATGTTTGTGAACTTGCTGATGATTAATTATACAATTATTGTTTACATTCTTTTATAGCAGGAGACCAGTTCGTCTGTATGTATATGAATACTTACAATATTGCCTTGATCTATACGCCCTATTGGCTCTGTGGGATTTAGATTAGGATTGTGTAATACCAACTTTTCACATTTGGTATTGAGAAATCGGATTGGGTAATGAATATTTTAAGACTAAATTGGATTTAGTTTTGATCTTCTGGTGAGGTCCGATCCAACCAAATCATGACTGTTGTTTCATGACTAGCCTTTTTTCTCTTCAGTTCTTCATTTGAAGCGTCGACATGGCCAAGACTTTAGCATCACGAATGAAAGAAGACAAGGGCAATTGTGTCTTTTCGTTTTTAAATCTTATTTATGTAATATTAATAAAATGTTTTTCAGCTGCTTTTTTGGTCGAAAACTTTTCAGCTTCGTTCCTTATTTTATAAAATATAGTGTAAAATACTCTAGTCACCATCTTATTTTGCCTTAACTACATAAATCTCTCATCCATTTTGAAAACATACATTTAAATCTAAACCGTTAATTCTATTGATGAGAATATTCTAAAAAGATATTTTTAATTAAATATATATATAAAATAAAATTCATTTCCTAATTTAACCTAAATACTAAACCTTAAATTTTATTGACCGTTTGTAAATATCACAAACTTTTGAAAATTCGAGTAAGTTTTTTTTAAATGTTTGTGGAAAAAATATGACATTATGAATTACTTGACTTATACAATCTCTCAAACCTATATAGTTCTTATCTTTCATGAATTGGTTTTTTCACATATATATATATATAAGATAAAAATTTAAAATCATAAATTTTATAATCTAACAATAAATTTTAACATATTAGAAAGTTAAAAAATATGTTAGAATTAATTTTTGGCGGGATATGTTAGAATTAAAAATGTGCACTTAGCACAAAAAATAGAGTAAATTTTTTGTGTCTTTGAGTGCTCCTAGAGTAAACCTTTTTTATCGAGCGCTCTTGGAGTAAAAGTTTTTTATGTTGATCGCATATTTTTAAAAGTTTTTTTGTATTTTTAGTCTACTTAAAAGTTATTTGTCGAGCGCTCTTGAGGTAATAATTTGTTCGCCAAATTGCTCGTTAACCCAATATATTTTTATACTCATCCCAACAATCTCTCACTTGCATACTCCAAAAAGATAAAAGAGAAAAAACTATTAATTTAGTACTATGTATAAAATATAGTATTGCACTTCTATATGTTCGATGTATGTGTTGCTTGCCATATGTGTTGTTTTTGTATTTTCTTGTCAAATATGCATACAGAACATGTTTGTGATGTGTTCCTAGGCTGAGGATGCCTGTCGGGGTTAGCCTATGCGGCGGCTCAACGGAACTGGCTTGTGATTCCGGTAATTCCGGGGCATGCCTTGGTAAGGCGGCTCGACGGTGCGAAGACGTGTTATTGTGTATGTTTCTATTTCATATTGTGGTATATTTGGCATGAAGGTGGAGCTAAATCACCAAGAGGGGTGAATTGAGGATTTCAAAAACTTTTCCAGATGGCTCTGTTTTTTTACAATAAAACAGAGGTGAATAGAAAGTGAAGAGAATAAGAGAAAGACACAGCAATTTATATTGGTTCGGTCCAACTCCTTGACCTACGTCCAGTCCCCATACTCTCTGAGATTTCCACCATCTCAATTGATTACACACTCTGTACTCAAGAGTAATTCTCCCACTAGAACTTACTCTCCTTTACAAGTTACAATCAATGAACCTAATCACCAAGTCCCCTGACTCTTGATTCTTTACAATAAATGATTCACAATGAAATAACTCTCTCTAAGAGTGGATAATAATAAACACTGAAGCTTAATGTATCAGAAGATACTTTTACAAGTGAAAACTGAAAGTAGTTGAAGAACTTTGAATGCAATTCGACATTAAATGACTGTTGTAATCTTCAATATAACCGTTGTCTTTATTTTGGTCTTCTCTCACTAATCTTCACAAAAGTTGTGTTGGTAGAGAAGAATTGAATGCAGTTCTCAATATGTTTTGATGATTAACAACAAATGTAAAACATGTTTTGAAGTTTGCTGTTTATACCAAGAGGACATTAAATGACAGTTTGTTGTAATCTTCAATATAACCGTTGTCTTCATTAGACAAAGTTTCGGTTAAGCTTTGGTCATCTTCTCTCACTAATCTTCACTTAATCCACTTGTGCGAAGTTCGTATTGGACTTACTGAGAGCAAAAGTTGATTTCCCGCAAATTAATCCGTTGGAGTAGCAAACCTCGAGCTTCCGGATGTGGAAAACATTCTTTAATTCTTTGTAGATGTGCATCGTTGTTTGAAGGATTACCCAAAAGTATGCAACTTTATGGGTTTTGCATCTAATATGCGACGTCACTTTTTGCTTTTGCTTTAAACCTTCAATAAACATTCTCTAAAACATCCGAAACTCACTAACAAAGTGGTTAAACATAGCTAGGAATATTAGAGAATAATAACGGAAGTATTAAGATCAAACAAGAAGGTTTTGAAAATTCATCGATTCGAATTTCAAATCAAGAAGGTTTTGAAAATTCGATGAAAACTTGAGTTTTGTTTCTCAAAACTTGAGTTTTAGACTTTGGTATGTAAAATTGATTTAAGTCCAAAACATCAAAACTGGAGGTTCTCTTCCAAAACTAGAGGTTTTCAAAACATTAAAAAGCGCAATGCTTTCGGGTTGGCCAAAACTCGAGTTTTGATATCAAAACTCGAGTTTTCATTTAAATATGAAAACTTGAAGAATTTGCGCCAAGTCAAAACCGGAGGTTTTCCTAGAAACGCGGTTTTCAAAATCGAGAGAGCACGAAGGCTCCGCCCGATCAAAACTCGACTTGAGAAAAGCGGCCAAACTCAAAACCGGAGGTTTCCACAAAGCGGCGGTTTTGAAAAGCGGCTAAAACATGAATCCTCTCGCCACATCAAAACTCGAGTTTTCACAAGTTTTGTGAAAACATGGAAAGTTTCAAGTTAAACTGAAAACGGAGGTTTTAGGCAAAACTGGAGGTTTTTAAAAGTTCAAAACTTAGGAGACTCTCTCGTAAGGCCAAAACTCGAGTTTTGCATTTTGCCGAAAAATGCCGAGAAATCTCGTGTGATGAAAACTTGAGTTTTCTCTAAAAACCGACGGTTTTGCTTAATTCAAAAAATTGAGTTCTTCTTTGTAAGGGCAAAACTCGAGTTTTCCTTTGACAGCAAGTTTTTCAACCTGTCAAAGAAAAACTTCATACTTTGTTTGCAATTGTTAGTAATCATCAAAACCCTTAAAGACCTAACATCACATGCTTATCTGTGTTCGTATACATACATGGTTGCATACATACGCATTACACATTAAGTGCATGAGTATTGATGGTTACTCTGGGGGCCATTTTCAGACCTCAGAAGCTTTTTGTGGCACAGGGGAGTGTGATTAAAGGCCTTTTTGTAGATGTAAGATAACGGTGCAGATGAAGGATAGGGAATGCCCTATCATGTTATGTACTTTATATTTTGGGATGAATGTACTTATTATTTTGGTATTTTCTGTTGGATGATTGTATCGTAACCCTCCGAGGACTCTACTTTCTGTTGACTTTACTTTTTACCAGTACGTTAGTTTGTCCAAACTGATCCTTTGCTCTGTTGCGTGTACTCTAACTTGTAATTAAATGGACTAATAATAAGGGAAATGTAAATTATAAAAGGAATCCCTCCAACCCGCCACCCGAAAGGGCGAGGCCGATGGATATTACCCGTTTTGACCCGAAACTTTTAGAAATTACAATTATGGCCCAGAACTTTTTAATAATTACCAACTTTTCCCCACATGCTTTTGTCTGCCCAAAGGACATATGTGGCGCCATTTAGGGCCCATATATCTACCCTAATTAATTTTTGCTCATTTATTCCTATTTTGCCCTTTTCCTCCAAATGTGGGACCCACGGTTTGTCTTTTACACTGATTTTTCTTCCTTTTTCTCCAAGCAAATATTTTTAATAATTAGATGGGCTGATGACACATAAGGGGCCCAAAAATCTGATCTCCTTTATTTAATTTATTTTTCTCCACTTAATCAGTTCAATTCCCGGTTTATCGGTCCGTGTGGGTCCCAGTGGTCATCCGGGTGTTTCCTTTTGCACTTTTTTTTATCTTTTTCAGATTTTCCCCCATGAATTAACACTCATATGTGACGTCCTCCAAACTTCCCAGAGTGGCCCCACACGTGTCCCACTCATCCAAAGGAACCCCTGACTGGTCCCTATCGGTCCCGTTTCTGTCGGTTAATCGCCTGTGGCAACTGCATGTCAAGTTTGGGCCTGACCATGACTTAAATCACCTAGTTTTCTCTTCTCTCTTATTGTATACGAAATTCAAAATTAGAAGGATGAAGAATTGACCATTTCACCCTTGCTTTTAATCTTTTAGATTATTTCACCAATTGAATTATCACAATAAAATATAATAATGACAATAATTGAAAATAAAGCTTCTCATTAATTCAACAGTAATTACAAGTACAATAATTGCAACAGTAGGGGTATTACATTTCTCCCCCATAAAATAAATTTCGTCTACGAAATTTGATTACACATTAATCATATTGTGGGACATAAACTCAGGGTAGCAGTTCTTCATATCTTCAATCGTTTCCTATGTCGCTTCCCTGGAAGATAATCCTTTCCAAAGTACTTTAACAAAAAGAATGGTCTTTCGTCAAACCTGTTTCTCCTGGTATTCAAGAATCTGCTCTGGCTCGACTACAAAAGTATGATTATCTTGCACATCCACGTCTTCATACTCCAGGATATGCTCCAAACTTGGTTGATATTCCTTTAATTGCGAGACATGAAAGACATCATGCAATTTGCTCAAATTAGGTGGTAGTGCCAATTGATATACGACTGGTCCCCATTTAGCAAGGATCTCAAAGGGTCCAATGTACCAAGAACTTAGTTTTCTCGCTTTATCGCTCTACCAATTCCAATAACCGGAGATATTTTAAGGAAGACGTGATCTCCCACCTCAAATTCTAGAGGTCTTCTTCTCATATCCACATAACTCTTTTGTCTGCTTTGTGCTACTAGAAGCCTCTTTTGAATTAGTTTAATTTGATCAAACATTTCATTAACCATTTCTGGTCCGAATATATTCCTTTCGGATAACTCAGTCCAGTAAATTGAGATCTACATTTTCTCCCATATCGAGCCATCTGTATACTGGAATGGTAGCTGTTATTACATGCAAACTCAGCTAAAGGTAAGTATCGATCCCAATTACCCTTGAAATCCAAGACACACGCACGCAACATATCTTCTAGTGTCTGGATGGTTCTCTCTGACTGATCGTCTGTCTGAGGATGATAAGCAATGCTAAGTTTTAGCTTTGTCCCCATTGCTTCGTGTAAGGCTTGATAGAATCGGGAGGTAAACCAGGGATCTCTATCTGAAATGATACTCTTTGGTGTACCATGGAGTCGGATGATTTTTTTATATAAATCTCCGCCAACTTTTTCGGAGAATAATTTACACTTACAGGAATAAAGTGTGCAGATTTCGTGAGTCGGTCAACGATCACCAAGATAGCATCATAATGCCTGATCTTAGGGAGACCCACAATCAGATCCATGGTAACTTCTTCCCATTTCCATTCAAGTATTCCAATTCCCTTTAGAAGTCATCCTGGTCATTGATGCTCAATTTTTACTTTCAATTATTGTTATTATTATATTTTATTGTGATAATTCAATTGGTGAAATAATCTAAAAGAGTAAAAGCAAGGGCGAAATGGTCAATTCTTCGTCCTTCTAATTTTAAATTTCATATACCATAAGAGAGAAGAGAAAACTAGGTGATTTAAGTCATGGTCAGGACCAAACTTGACATGCGGGTCCCACAGCCGATTAACCGACAAAAACGGACCGATAGGGACCGGTCAGGAGTTCCTTTGGACTGAGTGGGACAAGTGTGGGGGCACTCTGGGAAGTTTGGAGGACGTCACAAATGAGTGTTAATTCAAGGGGGAAAATCTGAAAAAGATAAAGAAAAGTGCAAAAGGAAACACCCTGATGACCAGCGGGACCCACAGGGACCGGTAAACAGGGAATTGGACTAATTAAGTGGAGAAAAAGGAATTAAATGAAGGGGATCAGATTTTGTGGGCCCCTTATGCACCATACAGCCCCTATAGTTATTAAAAATATTTGCTTGGAGAAAAAGAAAGAAAAATCAGTGCAAAAGTCAAACCGCGGGTCCCACATTTCAAATAAAAGGGCAAAATGGGAATAAATGTGAAAAACATAATTAGGGCAGGTGTGTGGGCCCAAAATGGCGCCACATATGTCCTTTTGGGCAGGTAAAAGCATGTGGGAAAATTTGGTAATAATTAATAAGTTTTGGGCCACAATTGTAATTTCTAAAAGTTTCAAGCCAAAACGAGTAATTGCCCCAAAAGAAGAAAATTTCCAGATTTTTTTTGGGGGGGGGGGGAGCAAAACCACATGGCAGCACTATAGAGCACCTGGAAAATTCTGAAAAGACTTGGAGAAGAAGTCAAAAGGCAGATCCCATTTATTACGTAAAGGACAAAAACTTATGCCTATTAATTCTAATTTCACCGGATCAATTTCACCTTTATTAAAAAGGTGATTTAACTCTTCTTTCCACCCTAAAGTGGCGAAAATTCCAGAAGCCAAGGAAGAGACCAGTAAGCCACCATAGCCAAAGCTCCAAGACCAAGATCTCAAGCTCATCCACCAGTTCTCTGATTTTAGGTAACCCTGAAAAACTCTATTTCTTGAGTTCTTGTTGAAGTATTTTCGTGCAAAAGGTAGAAGCTTAGTTTTGGGGTTGTATTTTTGCATTTTTAAGGTCTCCAATGGTTCTGGAACGTGATTTTTTGTAGGGTATAGTCATGGTTTAAGTTTCCGAAGTCGAAAACACCGAAAACCCTAAGTCGGGCTTGCTGCTAGTTTCAAGGAATCTGGCAATGAATCTTCTAACGCGTTTTTGAAGGGGTACATAAACTTATTTTGAGCTGAAATTTTACATGAAGAAACTAGATATCCGGGGCAAGAATTTAGACATAAAAGAAGATAATTTTAGAATAAAAATACTGGATGAAATAAAGTGTTGAAAAAGGGTCTGGAACCAGGGGAACGAATTTGGACCAGAGAGTGAAAGTTGAGCTCCACGACAAAATATGTGTACTTTCATGGTCTGGGTATATTTTTCCTGAAAAATAGACACTTGAATGGTTCATATGGCGTTGGTTTCAGGTTAAAATTATTGTTTTGGAATTTATTAAAAATGGTCCAAGTGGGGCCTGAAACACTGGATTTTTCTGGAAATTTATGAAGAGCTCGGATTTTCACAAACTTGCAAGGGTATTTTTGTGAATATTGAAAATAAAGTGTTTTGGTGTTATCTAGGGTAAAATTGTACCATAAGGAGCTACTAGACACAGTAAAATTTGATAGGACAGTAAAAGCTCATCAGGTAGTAACCACTTTACTCCGGCACTTCTATGTGTTTAACGTATGTGTTGCTTGCCATATGTGTTGTTTTTGTATTTTCTTGCCAAATATGCATACAGAACATGTTTTTGATGTGTTCCTAGTGCTAAGGATGCCTGCCGGGGTCGGCCTATGTGGCGGCTCAACGGGACTGGCTTGTGATTCCGGTAATTCCGGGGCCTGCCTTGGTAAGGCGGCTTGACGGTGCAAAGACGTGTTATTGTGTATGTTTTTGTTTGCATATTGTGGTATATTTTTCATGCTTATCTATATTCGTATACATACATGGTTGCATACATACGCATTACACATTAAGTGCATGAGTATTGATGGTTACTTTGGGGGCCATTTTCGGACCTCAGAAGCTTTTTGTGGCACAGAGGAGCGTGATTAAAGGCCTTTTTGCAGAGGTAGGATAACGGTGCAATGAAGGATAGGGGATGCCCTATCATGTTATGTACTTTATATTTTGGGATGACTACTTATTATTTTTGTAACACCCACAATTTCTAACAATTATAATAACCTAAAATTTAAATGATTTTCATAAATGAATTAGTGAAATTCGAAATAAACAACCTTAGGGAGCGTTACTGCCGCACTCCTACTGGGACAAGTGCAAGGCTACTTATTACAATAATGTAAAACAAAACTTAAGCAAAAAGTGTTTTTAATTAGAGCAAAATAAAATAAAATAAACAAAAAATCAGCTGACTGTGCTTCCTCACTTCTCACTGCTAGCCCCAACCCTTGGCACCCGTTTCACTGGAATTATGCTCCCCGAAGGATCATCACAACCCATGAACACAAACATCAAGCAATTTCCGGCAATCCTAATAAACACAATTTAATGTAAAGAAAACAAAATATTTACATAATAAAAATATCATCCTTATATATATATATATATATATATATATATCCAAGAAAACAATTTTATTATTCTTCATTCAATTTAATTAGTGGGAAGAGAACCATGGTAGACCCGGAAAGAAGTCTACTCGTGACCGGAAACCCCGCGTCACAATTAATCAAATTTGGCCATCAAGTATTTCTTCCTAGTGTGCAAACCTCTTCAAAAAGTTGCTACTAGTGTCCCGAGAAACCCTGCCAGACACCACTTTGGGAAGAACGGATATCATCGGTTCACATCAAATAATATATTGAGGGCATAAAGCCCGATTGTGTTCATCACTTTGGGAGGTACCATCCCAAAGCTATCCTCCATTTGTTAAGTTATTTAAAATACACACATAATAAACTCCTAAATTATTTCTATTATTTACTTATCTTTTATATATTTTTATATTATATTAATTAAATATAGATATAAGGATATTTTGACCTAAAATCTGTTTGTATCTTATTTTATTACGCAAGAGATATTATATAAAGAAAAATAAAATCAAATAATAAATAAATAAAAGAGATTTGGACCCCACAAAGCAATTATATTTAATCTTAAAAAGGCAAGGGACGCACACAAGTATCATGTATATATATATATATATATATATATTTCAAGCACGAAGGCTGAGGCATCCAAAACAACATATGTACATACACGTTTGAAACACTTGTATTGTAATCAACACAACATACAATTGTTGTGTTGATAAGCCAACACCAATAACATGCGTATATATACAACATACACAAAATGGACTTTTTTCTCCAATCTATGGAAGCCCAACCGATTATATATATGCTATTTGTTAATTACAAAAAACTAAGGCAAAACCATTTGAGGAGTACATGTATTTAATATATATATATATTTATATTTATATTTGTTTTAATGAAAGACACATGTATTTCAATCACCAAAAGAAAAAAAAAAAAAAAAAATGACACCCCAAAGCACAAACAAAATGCACTGAGATACATATGAAAGGCATATTTGGGTTTTAATCACCAAAAAGAAGGTATACGGGTTTTATGGATATATAGATGATTCATGCACGAAGGCCGAGGTGAAGCCATGATATTTAATCACAAAAGAAATAACGCACGGGGATATGTATATAATTGAAGCACGCAAGCCGAGGTAGAGCAATTACAATTACATATATTATATATATATCTATACATATGAAAATCAAACAGCAATTAGTTTCTATAACCTAGGGTACACAATTACCTATCAAGATATAAAATTAACCTAAGACTCATGGGGATTAGGATTACCTATCAAAATTTACATAAAACTAACCTAAGACTCATGGGGATTAAATTACCTGGTCTCCGTTCTTGCTAGCGACCTAATTTTAATTTGATGTGATGAAAGTACGAAAAGAGGATTTGAGAAGAGAAACGGCGGAGAAGAAAAGTATCTAGCGCCATTCTAGGTTTTGACGGCTAGACCTAAGTTTATAATTAAAATCTAGGGTTTTAGCTATGAGCTAGGCCCTTTAATTATTCTCAATTAATAAATTAACAATACAAACATTATAAAATTTCTAGATTTTTATTATTACTATATTATTATTACTATTATTTTATTATTATTATTATTATTATTATTATTATTCTAATCTATTATTATTATTATTATTATTATTATTATTATTATTATTATTATTATTAATTAACATCATTATTATTATTAATAATAATAATAATATGGGGTATTACATTATTATTATTAATCAATAATAAAATGCGGGGTATTACAATTTTGGTATTTTTTGTTGGATGACTGTATCGTAACCCTCTGGGGACTCTACTTTCTGTTGACTTTACTTTTTACCAGTACGTTAGTTTGTCCAAACCGATCCTGTGCTCTGTTGCGCGTACTCTGACTTATAATTAAATGGACTAATAATAAGGGAAAGGTAAAATATAAAAGGAATCCCTTCAACCCGCCACCCGAAAGGGCGAGGCCGGTGGAGGTGTAAAGTCCTTGCATCATGTAACACCCCTGCTATTGTAAATAGTGTAAGTTGTAATCATTGAGTAGCTAGTGAAGGATTTTGACTGTAATCGAATGGTTACTATTTGTGTAATATCTTGTAACAAAAATATTAACTGGAAAAGGATGTCTATATAGTAGAAGACAGGAAAGTGGACCCCAAAAAGGTCCAAAAGGTCATCCACTCTCTGGCGGGCCCAGGGCAAGACACCGGTGAGGCATAAAGCCGGTATGATAACGCAAGGGCAAAATGGTCAATTCCTTGACTCTTGGGCATTCAATTTCGTTTTGTATGAGAAGGGAGAGGAAAACTGATGGTTTTACCCATATTCTGGTATAAACACAAGACACGGGACCCGCCGGCAATAAACCGTAAAAAGGGGACCGATAGCGACCAGTTAGGGGATTATTCTTGGACAGAATGAGACAAACATGGGGCCACCTTGGAAAGGGGAAAGCGCCACATGAATATGCCCAAGTGGAGGAGAATATTTGGCAAAGTCGAGAAAGGTACGAAAAGATGCATTTTTTTGGACCCGATAGAGCCGGTAGACCCGAAATTGGCCAATAAAATGGAAAAGTGGATTTAATTATTGGAGTTCAGATTTTGGGACATTCCATGCACAAGAAATCTGCCCAAATTTGATAAAAAGTTGATCATTCAAGCTTGGTCAAGTTAGTCAAAGCATGTGGGTCCAAAATCTTTCTAGAAAAACATATGAGATAATTCATATAAAAATTGAAATGAGAAAATCAGATCATGGGCAGAAAACTCACACCATTTGTGCTCCTAGAAAGGTCCAAAAATATGCACATGCAATTATCCAAGTAATTATGGTTAGTCTCTAACTAAACTAGAAATTTTAATTAGTTACATGAACTAAATGGTTACATTTGGGGATATTATTATAAAGCTTTCACAGCCATTCTCTTCCCCAAATTTCGTGCTCTAGCTGCAGAGGAAGAGAGGATTAGCAAGCTCCAAAGCTCAGCTCAAGCTCCCAACAACTTTGTCCACCAATCCAAAGTTCCGAAATAGGTAACTACCGACAACTTGAATCTTTAAAGCTTTAACTTTGGATTTTCGTGCAACTGGTTGGAGCTTGGTTTTAGGGTCTGATTTTGGAGTTTTTAATGGTCCAAAGTGTTTAAAACATGATTTTGTGTGGGGTTAAGCCATGGTTTAAGTTTTTCTAACTCAAAAACCCCAAAAACTCAAAGAAAAGGCTTGCTGCCAGTGTTCTGGATTCTGGGCAGTGAAGCTTCAAAGATGTTTTTAGAGTATTATAGATATTTTTTTGAGCTGAAATTGTACATGTGAAAATTAGACATCTGGGGCATCATGTTGATAGGTAATTTGATATATTTTTGATGTACCGATTGAGAGCTACAAATTTTATAAGTTAATTTTGCCTGCATCAGGGCGAAATCAGACCCAGGTGTGAAGAGTGAGAGACACGCCAAAATGAAAGTACTTTTAGAGTCTAAAAATATTGTTTATGGAAAATAGACATTTCAATGGTTCAAATGGCGCTGGTCTCATGTAAAAATGATTTTTTGGAATTTATTAAAAATCCTACAAGTTGGGTCAGAAACACTGAATTTCTAGAAAAATCATGTTGGGCTCGGTTTTGGTAGGAAAAACGTAGTGGCATTTTTGTAAATACTGAGTAAGTGTATTTTAATGATATTTAGGTCAAGAAACCCTTGGAAAATCAGTGGGCCCAATAAAAGAGTAAGGACAGTACTCACCACACCAGGTAGTAACCGCTTTACTCAGATATCTTTATGTGTTTTGCTGTATGTTTATGTTTGCCATGTGTGCTTTTTCTTTGTATATGTTGTGCCAAATATGCATACAAGTGTTGTGTGATTCCTAGCGCGAGGACGTTCAGTCCGAGGCCGGCCTTAATTGGCGGCTGAGCGGGTTGAGTTTCAGTCCGGGGTTGGCCTAGTGAGGGCAGGCTTTACGGGTTGAGAGTCCAGTGAGATCGAGGCTTGCCTTGGTAAGGCAGCTGTACGGGTTCTTGGACCGTGTTATGTGTTTTACTGTGGTATGACCTGAATGCATATATGGTATATGTTTGACATATTTCTGTATTGTATCGGCATGGTAACTTACATACTCCTTGCACATTTAGTATTTGAGTATTGATGGTTACTCGGGGGCCACTTTTGGACTCCGACGCTCTACTACAGTGCGGGGAGCGTACCGACGAGTAAGGATCTCTGTTGACAGGATAGGGCCCAGTGTTCTTTGTGAAGAGTAGGGAATGCCCTACCGTATTTTGTATTTTACTTTTGGATGACTATATTATATTTCGGGGTTTACTTTGGATTCTTGTACCCTTAACCCTCCGGGGATCTATACTTTCGTTGTTTTTACTTTTATCGCATAGAGTAGTTAGTCCAACCGGTCCTGCGCTCTGTCTCGCGTACTCTGATGCATGTTAAAGTACTTAGTAATTAAAGGAAAGGCAATTATTAAAAGGAATCCCTCTAACCCGCCACCCGAAAGGGCGAGGCCGGTGGAGGTGTAACACATCAAGTGTGGCATTGGGAAACATGATTCAAACAATTGTGAGATGCACCTAGTGATGTATGGAATTGATCAAACTTATACATATTGAACAAAATATGGGGAGAAGGATGTGGGCAACAGTGCTATACGACAAATTTGGAAAGGTATGAATCACCTAACTTCAACACAAGTACATTTGAGGCTGATTGTCTTCAAGATATGACATATGCAATTGAAGCAGAATTCAGTGAATGTAGAGAAGCCTTTGATAAGAATTGTAGTAAGTTCACATTATTATCTGTAGTGTTGAACTTATGCACCTGGAAAGCAAAATATGGCTTGAGTGACTTAAGCTTTACAAAATTGCTTGGGCTTTTGAGAAAATACTACCACCAGGAAGTGATATGCCAACTAAGACTTATGATGTGAAACAAGTAATGCACACCACTCGCTTGAGTTATGAAAAGATACATGCATGCTCCAATGATTGTATTTTGTTTACAATAGAATATGAATTGTTAACGGAGTATCCTCTGTGTTCTGCCCCATGCTACCAAGCAAATGGGAAAAGTCTAAAGAACAAGTGTTATGGTATTTTCCAACTATAGCTAGATTTTGACACTTGTATATCAATGCAATTGATGCAAAAAAATTTAAGGTGTCAAGTGGATGAAAAGATTCAAGACGGCATGCTTCAGCATCCTACAAACTCTACTGAATGGAGTAAGTTTCACTTTCAGTATCCTGAATTTGCTGAAGAACCAAGAAACCTCTACCTAGCATTGGCTAGTGATGGGTTCATTTGGGATGCAGAGCAGTACCCATAATACATGCCCAACTATGTTGTTTATATATAACCTCCCTCCAAGACTCTTGCAAAACGAAAGTATATGATGTTGTCGACTCAAATCTCAAGGCCAACGCAACCAGTGAATGACATAAACGTATACCTTACACCACTAATTGAAGGCTTGATGAAGCTATGGGACAAAGGGGAGGCTGTATATGATGCTCACCAGAAAAGAACTTGGATGCCCGATTTGTGAAGAGGGTACACGGTCGATCATGTTGAAGCATGGTATGAAGAATTCCTATATGGCACATCACAAATGGTTGCAAAAGGGTCATCTATATCATTTTGTGAGAATATACTTCAATATAGGGAATCAAATGAAAGGTGGAACTTAAACCTTTGATTAGTGAGGAGGTTTTTGGGATATATATATATATATATACTGTAAATTTGGGAGGACATTTGGAAAATATGTTGGGACAAGTAGGTAGAAGAAAAGGTCTATTTTCTTCCATCTGCCATATTGGATTTCCCTTAATGTTAGACATTTAGGAAATATGTTGGGATAGGGAGGTATTCATATGGATGAGCTTAGGAGGGAAAACGCAAATAGATCGTACAAAGTTGGTATGCCAAAAAACATAATAAACAATTCACAACATGGTTGAAGCAGCACATGAATGACAAGTACAATGTTGATTATGATTTAGTTTCGGAGAAACTAAAGTAATGTTCTTGGCAAATGGTCCGAACAGATATGTGCTTTCTTTCTCAAGCTACGTCATAAATGGATACACCTTCCACACTAATGAGCAAGATGGTTGAAACAAAATGTAAAATAGTGGGTTAACTGTTATTGCTAATACCATCATATATATGCCAATATGTCATACTTTAAGCTGATTGAGCACATTTAGAAGTTGGATTACGTAGGATTTCATGTTCCGATTTTCGATCAAGTGCAAGTAGGTTGACAATAATAATGCTTTGAAAGTGGATGAGTAAGAGTTGATACAATTGAATTTGAACAAACAAAGGCATAGAGAAAAGTCTTTCATGTTGGCTTCTCAAGCCAAACAAGTGTTCTATGGTCCTGATCCTGCTAATAAAGAATGGTCTATTGTTTTGTTATCAAACAAAATAAATGATGATGCAGGAGGTGAATTCAATGAGGATGATCCAAGGGCTGTCACTTGAAACACAATTCAATGAGGATGATGCTTTGTACATTAGGTATGACCGCAATGAAGGAATTTGGGTATCAGAGGGGTTGCTTCGCAAATTAAAGGAAACAATCGTAACTAAAAAGAGCATTAAAATTACTAAAACTAGGATAAGAAAAAGGGGCACTTAGTCATATGTATATTCCCTTATCCTTGATGTATTCGTAACTGTATAGATAGAATTCAATGATTTGTTTTAATTTGTTGGCACTTGTTGGCCAGAATTAGTTATTTTGTATATATTTAGATACATCCAAATTTTAACTCGCATCTGTTTGGGTATTTGCTATATATATGTTGTTTCTGTAGGTTATTTTGCAGGGTGTTGATCGAAGGTGAGCTCCCCAATTTTTTTTTTAAAACAAATTCATTGCACGTACTTAATGGTTATTCACCAATAACCGTCAAATTTATACATATATAACGGTTTTTCCACATAACTGTCAAATAAACTCCTTCCTCAGGTGACAAATATGTTACCATTCATCATTTTAACCGTTTAGTATTGTACAAAATATTTCACAATTATTATTCAACAAACATTAAATATGGTAGCTATATTTAACTGTCATTGTCTTATAACCGTTAAATATAGTACCCTATACATAACAATTACTTTTGGAAAAAACCGTAAAATATAGTGTCTAATATTTAACGGTTAAAAACCGTTATATATAAATATTTAACACTTGGACATTTAACGTTTATCATCAAAAATAACAATTAAATATAAACATATATGTAGTACTATCTCTGGTTCTAAATATAAGATAAATTTCGTAGTACAATTTGCTTTATAAACTTTATCATATATTTAGGACTGGAGGAGTAGTAAGTATTCTATAATAACTTTTGTAATGTTTTAAGTGCTCAAATTGGTTTGTTCTTGCTTTTTCTCATTACATTCTATACAAAAATAAATGACATTTTAATATCCTTACGGTGATGAAATGGTGCAGTTTTGAATATTTTATTATTTTTTAATTTTTTTCTGGAAATTGTGCTGTGTTCATTTATTGTCGTCAAGATATTATTAAAAAATTAAGAATACATCATTTTATCACTATAAGATATTAAAATGTCACTCATTTTATATAAAACCTAATAATCAAAATAAACAAGAAAGAATTATATTAGAGGCCCTAATCAACCCCCCGTTGGATTGACCAGGTACTGGGATGGGTTAATTAACTTTTTGAAATTGTGCTGTGTTCATTTATTTTCTTTGGGAAATTATAAAAAGTATAAGAATACACCACTTTATCACTATAAGATATTAAAATGTCACTCATTTTATGTAGATAATGATCAAAATAAATAAGAAAGAATTATATTAGAGGCCCTAAACCCCCAATTTTTGCGACTACGTATTGGGATGAGTTGATTTTGATTGTTACTGAACTAAGAATATTTTTTATCCAATATTAATTTGAATATTTTTGAGTGAATAATTTGATTAATTATTAATTATTGATATTCAGAGCGCATCAATTCTCACAATTTGAGTTAGACAAAAATAGAGAGTACTTTGTAAACCATTTAGTGCGATTTCTAAGCATTTGTGCTCACTAGAATTAACCTTAGATTCATTCCTATCCTTAACCTTTGGCTTTACCTGAATTGTTTGAAAACCTGAAGGACTATGCAATTGGAATAGCGCCAACTCACTCAAAACAAGTGTTTGAAGATGAAAGGCTAAAAAGAATTCCAGAAACTAGATTAGATTCACGAAGCTTTATTCTTGACATGAGATTCTGTCCGTGTGATTCTTTATTTTTATTAACTGTTTTTTTGGTGAAATGCTACATATAAATTTTGACATATGAATAAAATAGACTAAAAAAATAGTTTGACAAATATTGAGTGAAACGCCTTGAACCATCTTCATATTCTTTCTTTCACCAAAAAGTCAACTATATATAGATACTTCATTTATTTTTGTGAGAAAAACAATTCATGGAGTAAGACTATAGATTGGTGGAGAATCATATCTAGAAAGTGATTCATTAATATTTAGCACTATTTTAATTTGTTCATAATCTCTATATATAGAGCCCCTAATAGTCCTGGTTTCTCACAGGAGAACGAGTGAGATAACAAACTAACACTCAAATTTTTGTCATATATTATTGATGGAAGATGTTTCGAAATCTCATCAAAGTCTTCCAATATTGTGGCTCTACAATATAGGTTGACTGGGATGAACTTTCAGAAGCTTATTATTAAGTGGTTGAGGAGCTTACCTTCTGGTTCAGATCAATAAGCAATGGTTTGTGTTGTTTTGTGTTAGTAAACTGAAAGGAAGCTCATTGGACAGAGGAGGACTCAATGGCCAGAGTCCTTTTTTTTTTTTTTTTTTTTTTTTGCTCAGAAGAGTCCTTTGATACTCCCTCTTGTCCAAAATATAAGAGTTTGGTAACTAAGAAGATTAGTTTTGTTACCTTTTTTTTTTTTTTTTTTTTTTTTTTTTTTGGTAAACAATGTTGGTTTCCCTAAATTATCCCTTCTAAGGATTTGTATGGGAAACTATTCTCTTGATGATAAAACTCTTTAATCTGCAATGATTAATAGTTGGAATTTAGGGGGGAAATTTGGAAGAGGGTGGATTGAGATCCTACATTAGGATTGGAAGAAGTGAGATTTCCTATCCTCCTGGTAAGATAAGAAACAAACTATAAACCCTTAAATTGTACTCCCACTAGTCATAAATATAAGACTCAACTGACATTTTTGGAGAGATTAAGGAAGCTAAATAAATTACTTAATCATAGTATATATTGTATATCATTAGATTATATATTAGTTTATAAGTTAGGCAAATTAGTTTGGAGGAAAAAATATAAATATAAATACTTCAAAGTAATTTATTAAGCTTTCTTAATCTCCAAAGGAGGCAAAAAAAAAAAAAAAAAAAAGTCAAGACTCAACATGAAAGGAAAATGGTCTTCATAAGAATTTTGAGCAGATTCAATTCATTTCCCAAAGACATTCTCGTTGTGGCACGCAGATTCTGGAATGGACTCTTGGAAAAGATCACAGTTCTGCTACGAAGATCAGAGCTAAAAACTCTTGGAAGTCCTAGCTACTATATATATATATATATACATACATACTTAATTTCCCTTGTTCATGCCTCTTGTTTTTTTATTCACTAATTCAATGATAACAATCTAATTTTTTCCATGTTTTCTTATCATTTACAGCATAAGGATTAACTTGAAGAATTTACAAATCACGGTCATCATCAAGGAGAAGTTGAGTACATAGAATCATTTCAGAAGTTCTTAGTGATTAGTGATTTTTAATTCTGTCAACATTGTTTCAGTAAATTGGTACTCTTATCCAAAGCTTATATGTGTGTGTATGTATTTATTTGAACAACAATAAGATTCTTTTCAAATACATAAATAAAAGTAAAATCTAGTATTACTTGTAGGTTGTGTATCATTGAGCTTAAACTTTTTCTTTTGTATATCCAATTTTCCAGAAACCATTCTAGGTCCTAGCTAGCTCATCTTGATTAAGTCAGAGGAACTCTATGAGCATAAAACTCTCAACTACCAATATCTTCCGTTTATGAAAGGCCAAATCAGATTAATAACAATAAGAACAATGCAGAGGGGTTTGGATTTAAAAACTTCTAATTCCCCTTTATCGCTAAACTAGATACGCTTCATTACCCACACTTTAATATTCAATATAAAGCTAGCTAGTTATGACTGAAACTAATTATAAATAATCCAATCCAAATACAAAATAGTTTATGGCAATAAAGCTGAAAGAGAGTTTCCTGAGGAATTTGAGAGCACTATACAGTTCAAAATGCAAAGATGACTGAAGTGCTTACTCTTATTTTCTCAAAACCAGATTACACTAAAGCAGCTGTGTTATCATTTTCATTAGTGACTCAAGAGTTGAGGACAATCATAGCATGAGTTCCTATATTGCTGGAATTAAGCCTATCAAAAGATAGAGATAAGAACAACCCCTTGAGAGAAAGACATCCCAAAAGACAACTCATAAGACTGAAGAAACATAAAAAACAGTAAATCTTTCAGCAAAAGATGCAGCCAGCAATTTTTACATTATTGCAAGAAAAATTAAAACTTAGATGGCCTTGGTGTCTCTATCAACTTGAAATTGACGTCAAAGTCCTCCCACATCTTATAGCAACTCGAGATTTTAAAAAATCATGCAGGGTGTCTATCAACTTGAAACTGACATCAATGTCCTCCCTCATCTTATACCACCTCTAGAATTTTGGAGACTTGAAGAAGGGTGATGGAGAGGAGAGCGGCTCTTCGCATACAGACTCGAGTTCAAGTTCCGACTCCGAGTATTCTAGATTCAATCTTGGGCTATAAGAAAATGAGCAAATATCTAATCAGAAAAACAAAAGAAAATGCAAAACGCTGCAGAAACGGGGGAAGTTACATGCTAACCTTCAGTTGAGTAGAAAATGCTGAATCATCAGAAGAAAAATTCAGCTAATCCTCTGAAATTGTTCAAAGTACATATATCTAAGAATGAGTGACTCAGCTCCAAACAAAAACAATAAACAACAAAAAAAGTATACTTCTTTAAGTGGTTTCCAAGAAAACTTGTAGGAGGTGAAGTTTTCTCACCATAAGATCTATGGTAAGATTCTAACTCTAATTTGTCATGTGAGAATCTCAAGCTGTACCAAAATGTTTCAGAAACAGATCTCTTGAAGAATTAACTTCAATTAACAGACCTGTGCACTGGGCCGCACCTCTTCCAAATCCAAGAGATATTAAGAAATCGTGCAAACTCATATGTACAGTTCCTGATCTGATACACGCTTCATGATTGTGCGATTCTGGCAACACACACCGCCCTCCTTGCTTTTCCCCCTCTCTCCCCCTCACTGCAACATTTCTCAGTTTGTCTTAGAGGAGTTGCAGAGAGTAGACCCACACTCCATATATTCAAATGGCTTATTCCATGTCTTCCTTCGTTGTTCTCGCCATCCTCCCCGCTCTCATCCTCGCTCTCGTCATGCCCTCCACCGTTCATGCTCAAACCGTCCATGGCTTCACGAAGTAATTTATGCATTTTTCCTTCTGTTTATTTTTTTTTTTTTTTTTTTTTTTTTTTTTTTTTTTTGAGTTGGGTATTTGGATTCTGTTGTTTTATTTTTATATGTACGATTTCCCGTTTTCCTATGCTATCTGTCTTTGCATGAATTTTGTTTGCTAAGATTGATTTTGATTTCTTTTTTTTTTTTTTGACATCTAGAATGGGTGTTGGCCGTGAAGTCTCTATCTCACTCGATGGTGTGAGGGATAAGAACACAATGCAACTCAGGAAGCTCAATATAGCTCTTTTCCCTGTCCGTTACAAAGAAAAATACCATGCCCATGCCCATGCCTCCGGCGAATTAATATACTAAAGTAGGTTCGATTTTCGGTGGCTATGCTTCTTTGTTTTATTATTGTATAATATTCGTGATATTTTGAGCTGTTCGTGTAAATAATTTATTTAGTTTGAAGCTTTTTTTTTTTTTTCACGGCTTGTACTTTGTTCTCTGTTGGCTTGTAATCTTCCATCATCGTTGTTGTTGTTTTTACCATTTGGCCTTCACTCTGACATTCAATGTTCTTAAACTTTATTTATTGCTTCTCTTGTCTACTATTTGATTTATTTTATTTATGTAATGGAATGTTAGAATCCAATTGTAAGTTACTTGTGATCTGTATAGAAGTGTGAGATTCAGATTTGGGCTTTGTATGGACTTTCAGCCCTTTGACCTTAAAGACTAGCTCTTGCCTCTTGGGGTGTTGGATTCTTAAAAGGGATACTCTAGTTTTGTAGAAATATTTCTATCATATGGTATATATCTAACTGGTGTTGTAATATGATCCATTTGCTTATATCCAGCTTAAACCTTTGTAGTGGACTATATAAGTATTGGTAGGTTTTAGTACGTGGGTGCATGGGTGAAAAGCAGTTTAGAACTGTTAGTAATAGGAAGGTAATTCATTTTTGAATTTGTTGTGTTGGGATGTTGGTTGTTCAACTAACTTTTGTGTAAGCAGATACTACCATTCTTTTTCCTATCACTTCTAGGATGGTAATAAAGTTGATGACTTTGTCCTAGTTCCAGTTAAGTATTATCTTCGAATAGGTATCTGGGTAGTTCAATTAAAATATTATTTTTGTATCCTTAAACAGCATTCCTTTAATGAAGATTGTAATTGTCAAATATTGAGGGGGGTTTTCAGTTGGTGGAACTTGAAAGCTTGTTGATAGCACTCGACAAACTTGCAATTGACAATGTATTTGTTGATAGCACTAGACAAACTTTATCAAGAACGAATTGTTTGACTTCTGTGTAGTCTACATTATCTTCCATGCCCCTTATTGAACCATTTGTCATTCCTTTGCTTCTCGAGAAACTTTCTGCTTCTTTACTTTCAGCAAAGGTTCGTATTACTGGTTGGTGAGATAAAATTGTTTGGTAGCACAAAGTAATCCTTTGGTGTCATGTGTAATGCATGTCATCTATTTGTGTTGCTGGGTGATTGAAGTAGTAATTATTTTACAGGTTAAGAATATGCCAAACAATGGGAAAAGAAAAGATAAAGACCTCCAAGGCAGCCAAAGTTGTTTGCGTACATATTGTTCACACAAGCGTATTACAAGAAAAAGAAGAACAGTGAAGAGCTCAAGCCTTTCACAGAGAAGAACATATACATGCGCAAAAGGTGTTGTCCATTGTAGCAAACAACTAACAAAGCAAGAGGAAGAAAAAGACCTTAGAGTAGTTATATTATGAATATAGGCAACCAATTATATTATGTAATTCAAACAGTGGCGGAGCCAGGAGTTGTAGTTTATGTCTGCACAATTAGTAGGGGAGCTGCCCCCGATTTTTTTTTTAAAAAAAAGAAATTTTTAAATGTATTAAAAATTTTGAAATTAATGAACAAATGTGCCTTAGCAAAAATGGAAGTGGAGAGAGACTCAACATTTTGATATTCATAACTCAAAAGCATTAGAATCATGCGGATTTGCAACTACTCCTGATCTTCCTGCAACTGCTGTAGGTGCAGCATTCAAATCGGTCAGTTGAAGCAGCCATTGGAGTGACAGGAAGTGGATGGGTTCATTTATTTTTAAAAAAAAATTGAAAGAAACGCGCCTGTAGGATTCGAACTGGCAACATGCGCCTTTGATATAACACACCTCATCCACTGAGCTATTGGCTTTTCTATGAAAAAATTGCAATGTAACCAATATTTATGTCTGCACTTGCAGATACAGGCCCCAATGTGGCTCCGCCACTGAATTCAAAGTACTATAGTTGGGCATGATGTTATATGCAATCAATTCAGAATACCATGTTGGCTCAAGTACTCCATGCAAGAACTCCAAGAATTGATTGTAACTAGGAAGAAAGAGAGATGAAGAAATAGACATGTGTATTTTGTAACTTAATTGTTAATCAACTTAATGACATTATTGTATTCACATGATTTCAGTGGTTAATGAAGTTTTTCATACTTGATTCTTGTGTACTAAATTGAGTTTATCAAAATGAATGTATATGTTGGTGATTATCGCATTTTGTATCACATGTGATTGACAAGTGTAGGAAAATGCACTGATGAGTGCAAGGGCATCCATTTGCATATTTGATTCTTAACTGAAGTGAGCTTGATGGGGAAAGGCTATATATGCAAGTGATTAAGCAAGTGACTGTTTTCAGTGATGTGGGCTTAAATTTGTAGTTAATTAAAAATAGTAAGCCCTCTCCATATTCTCCTTGTCCAGTTTTTGAAAAGTCTATGTCCATATTTGTTGACAAGTTCATGTCTCGGTTTTGACAAGTCCATCTCCACGTTTTAACAACTTTATCTCTAGTTTTGACAACTCCAATTTTCCAGGTTTTGACAACTTCATCTCCACATTTTAACAACTCCATCTTTGCTTTGACAACTCCATCTCCACATTTTGACAACTCATTCTCCAAGTATTAATAACTTCATCTCCAAGTTTTAACAACTTCATCTCCAAGTTTTGACAGCTCCATCTTCACGTTTTCACTCCTCCTCCAAGTTTTGGCAACTCGTTCGCTGAGGGTTTTCACCAATTTTCATTTTCTCTAAAATGATTAAAATTAAATTAAAAATATAATAATTATATAAACATTAATATCGATATAAGTCTTTTTTTCTCTCGCTAATATCAATCTAAATTTCTTTTAAAAAACAATATTACTCATCAGTTATTTTATTTTATATTTATGACTTATTTAATTATTTAGTGATGATCTATTTCAGTCCAAAGAAAAATAAGTTTAATAATATTTTTCCATTGAACTCAATTATTGTCATGATTTTTATTTTGTTAGTAACATGAAGTGACTTGCGAAAAAAAAAATGCACATGAAAAGCAGACATTTGTAAAGTATATTAGATTTAAAATTCCATACCACGTGTGAGGCTGTGAAATCCAATGAATGGTAATGATACTTGTTTCTGCTGGACATCTGATTCCAACACGATTAAATTAAAGATAAACATAAAGGTATAATATCTTTTAAATTTTTTTTTTTGCTCAAAATATCTTTTAAATTGATTAGGGGAAAACTTGTAAATATTCTCAGTAATTGTGGATGCAAAAAACCCCATTTGGGAGACTCTCCCACCAAAGCTAGGTGTGCGACCGGGTCGATCCGGACTAATCGGGGCGAAGCCCCGGTGAACCGAGAGGGCAACCAAAAAAAAAAAAACTCATTTTCTAGCAACCTTCTAACCACAACATTCACCGTCACTTACATCAACCTCCCCATGTTTGTGGACAAGCAACAGCACCCCAACAATCTTTTTCACACACACACACAAAAAGAAGCCCCATAAAATAGAAAGTTTCGATCTCCTTTTTTTTAAAAAAAAAAAAAAAAAAAAAAAAGAAAAAAAGGAAAAGTTTCGATCTTAGCTCCTCTGGTAACGCCTCTCTGTACAAATTTATAGTTATATGTATTATTATAATAATTTTTTACAAAACATATTATATTTATAATTATAGTATATATAATTTTAAATTTTATAATATTTGTAAACACAAATATAGTCATAAATATAATCCATTATACTTATAAATATTATAATAATATAATTAAAAGGGAAAAGTTGTCCATATAAAAATGTTTTACGTCTCCTCTCCTCTCCTCCCGAACCAAACAAGGTAATATTAAATTTCTTCCCTCCCTAAAGTATCCCTTCTAAGCATTTGTATGAGAAATTATTCATTTGTTAGAATACTCATTTCATATGTGCAATCAATGAAAAAAGTTTAGGAAAATAATCATGAAGATAAAGTAGATCTAGAACTTATATTTAATATCAAAATATATCCCCTAGCTCTTACATTTAGGACAAACACGTCGTTAGTTTGACCCCTACAAAGTCCTTTTCAAATTGCAGGGACTAACGTTATTAGATGGAGTAAACTTGAAAGACTAAAACCTCTAATTAAAATTTTAATGACCAAAACTAAGATAAAACCAAACTATATGGACAAAAAATTGTATTAACCCCTGAAAATTTCTTCTTCACTGATGTTTGTGAATTTCAGCTCCTAGGCTGTCATAAAAATTCACAACATATTTTCAACTAGTACCACACATTTTTTCACACTAAAGTTGCAATAAACAATATTGTGTGTCTTGCATAAATCCACATCTTTTCATAAAACTGATGATTAGCAAGTTGCCATGTTTCTAATTGCAACCAATAAATAAAACACCAGAGCGCGCGGCATCTTATAGGCTAAAATATCAGCACATTCCATATTTTATAACCAGAGAAGACACCAACCAAATGCTTCAGATTGACAAACAAACACCAAAGAAACAACTTGTTAGACCCATAGACTGTCAGGTGATAACTTGATGAGTATACGACACATCACCTTAGCCAATGTACCGAAAAAATCATGGCATTGAAAAAGAATAATCATCTAGAACAATGAAATCTCTTAGTGACTGTCCAATCACGCTTGAAAAGACCCCTAATCTCTCCGAGAACATCTCTTCCTCGTGAGGTTCAAGGCTTCAACTGAATCACTGTTGCTATCTTCCATAAGTTCAGTACAAGTAGTATGAGGGCTCCCAATTTTCCCATAAAGATCATGAATACATTATACAAATTTAGTCACAGTTACAGATAGAAGCTAGCATCTAAAGGTCACTTCATACTAAGACGCAGAGAATTATTACAACACTACTCAATGTTGTTATCTTAAGAGGAAAACAGGGCATCATCAAATTTGTGACACAACAACTAGAAATTACGCAAAAACACTTGGAAATATGAAGCGTAAGTATTCCTACGTGATATTGTACATGGCAAAGCCTCCATCATAAATCATATTAATTTATTATGGTCCAAACAACAAGGCTTGAATTAATTGAGGAACTTGTAATATTAACCAAAAGATACAATATAAAGCGTTTATTCATCATATCTTCATGTATTAACTTACCCATAGCTGAAGAATTAATTTTGTACTAGCTATCCGAAAGCCAATCACATGAAAAAATCTGCTTCAACCATTAGGTCTACTACTATCTCCACTTTGCATCAAGCTAACCTATTTTGGTTGCTGCAAACTCAACTAGAAGCAGAACCACATGGTGCATCCCAGTGATCAAAATCCCAATACAAAAAGCTAAGATCAAAATCCCAGTGATTATAACGGGGTAAAATCCAAATACAGTAAGAAAATAGCAAGTTCGAAAAAGAGAAGTAGCCCAAGCTCAGACTTTCTGAAATTACAAAACAGAAAATATTTTTCAGAGAAATATAGAAGGGATGATAGCTAGATATATGAGAACTGAAGTTAGATGTAGATAGCTAGATATAGTAAAGTAGTAGCATAGAACAACAAAAATATTACTCCCTCCAGTCCTAATTATAGGAACACTTTTGTAGTATAAATTGCATTACAAAAATGTTCCTATAACTAGGATCCTAGGTAGTAGTTAATTTTTTTAAAACAAGGCCACTGATGTTGGACCAATAGAAGAAAATGCAAGGGAAGGAGAGAAATAGGAAGATGATCGAATAGAGAGAAAGAGGAAGAAAGGGAATCTAAGAAAATACAAAAAATTTATTCCCCATGCTCCCTAAAAAGTTACAGCCAAACACACATGAAGAAAACAATAATCGAAATGGTAATAAATTAGAATATCCTTAATTAAACAGATGGCTTAATTTGTAATTTACAAATGATTACTGTGCCACCAATGACCATGCCACTCCAAATTCTCTTTTTCCTTTCTTTATCATTCACCACTGGGAAAAGTAATGATCTTTGTCTCGGTTGACAAACAAAATCAGGTAGTAGAACAAAGAGTACAAGCCTGGTAAGTGGCACATCAAAATGTAATGGAGAACTGGAAAAGCCCCAGTCAACCAGCATAAATTCCTCCTGGGGACCCCATTATCAAATGGCCATACTGATTTAGCTCCTTTAAATCAGCTACAAAGCTATAGCCCATAGTACCAAAAATGTCAGGAAGCAAATCACAATGTACAATATAGTTTTGTTCTATGTGACTTCATAATGGGCTAACAGCCCAGCCAGTGATGGGATTTTTCCTACGAACTCCAAACTTCCTTTGTCCACCACTTTGCAACCGCTCCAAGCACTGCATAAGTAATTGAATCTGGGCTTAATCCTTGCTGCTTAAGTTTTGGATAAAGTTCCACTGCCTCAACAGTTCTCCCACATCTCTCAAGACAGTCAAGTGACAACATCGCAACTTTATCTGTTTTGCCAAAGCACTCAATAAGTGTGCTATAAGTGACAAGATCTGGATTTAATCCTTTCTCCAGCATTTCTTTAAACCTCATGTGAGCTTCATCAAGATCCCCATTTTTAATCAAGCAGCTATAAGAGATAACATCAGGTTTAAAACTACTAGCTTCCAGTTCCTCAAAAATTTTAATAGCATCATCAACTCTTCCAGACCTTCCAAAGCTGGCAATCAGAATGTTGTAGGTAAATATATCTGGCAGATGACCATCTTGTTTCATCTTTTCAAAAAGATAATGAATGTGTGATATTTGCTTCAATTTTCCAAGAGCTGTGAATACTGTGTTATACATGATTGTATCAGTGCTTAGACCCTTTTCATGAATTATATTTGGAAGCTCTATAGCCTCTATTCTCTTACCAGAGAGGCATAGACTCTCCAACATGGCCATACAAGCATCCTTGTCACCCTCATTAAAAAAGCTCCACATGTTGCAAAGTAGCCTGTGAGCCTCACTTAAATGGCCCAATGCCCACAAAGTCCTTACAAGATATGCATATATTTTCTTATTCATATATTTATTTGATAACCTCAAAATAATATCAAGTTTGCTGAGTTGCCCTTCAGCAATTAGAACATTCAGAAGCACACTGTATGTGAATTCATTGGGCTGGCAATCATTCTCCACCATTTTTTAGAAGAGTTGGATGGCCTTGTCAACCATCCGGCCCTTAGCAAGTTCTTGAATCACAGTATTATAAGCTATCAATTGAAGAGTACAGACCTTATTTAACATTTCTTGAAAAAGAGCTATTGACTCATTAGTCTTACCAATTTTGCCAGTCATTCTGATCATAACGGTGTATGTGAACGTATCAGGCTCACAGTGCTTCCGTTTCATGTCTTCAAATATCTTATATGCTTGGTCCACCTGCCAAACAATCGCATATGAAAGAATCAGGATTGAAGGAATATGTATTTTGAAAATAAATTCAAACCCTGTAGAACTGAATTACTTGTCCATCAATTCAATCAAGCAAATCTTTGACAACCTTAAAGCTACTTATTTAATTTCCAGACCAGTGGTGAGTAAATAATTCAACTTTCCATGTGAAAACTATACAGATAAGTGAGTGTGCATGGTATAATGTCCGATCTTAATTCTTGCTACAAACAGATAATGTTACATTCAAACCTTCTCATCCTTGACCAAAGCATCCAAAAGCATGTTATAAGCAAAAATGTCCAACTTGTAACCACGCCGTTGCATGTCCATATATACATCTAAAGCCTTGCCTGAATCATAGGACCTCAAATATGCCTGAAGCCTTGCCTGAATCAAGAGGTTTATTGTAGGACTCTCAGATTTTAACAGGGGTTAAGTTCTTATGCATTAAATTAATCTAGTTGGCTTAATGTTCTAGGCTACCTGTACCTAATGGACTTAATCAACTTGATCTAAGTTTTGTGATTTAAAAAATCTTTCATTGATCCTTGCATATCCCATTTAGAAATATCTCCTTTGGAGAAATAAGTAGATGATATTGATGGTAATTGGTTTGTAATTGAGATTGATGGTGATTGTGATTGAATTTTGAAAAATGACTGTCATTAATAGTGATTGTTGAGGTTTGAGAAAATCTTTCAAAATAATACATGTCATTAATGCGATTGACAAATCGGATATAGGGTTGGTGTTGAGCATGGAGAAAACGTAAAAGGGGAAAATAAAAATAAAAGTAAAAGTAAAAGTCTTTCCCATTTATCATGATTAGCTCTCTAAAGTAGGAAATTGATTTTCAGTCATTATGGAGAAGAAAAAATATAAAATATAAAAATCTCTTATTTACATTGATTGGATTCAAGTTAGGAAATTTAATCAAGGAAAATTAATTAAAAAGGAAATTAATCAACTTAAAATTAGCAAATAAATTAAACATGAGCCAATAAAAAATAATGTGAGGGGAAAATATCTTGCAATTTTACACGCATCCTTAATTGGAAAATCAAAAAGAGAAAGATTCCTTTTGTGTCCGAAAAAGAAAAACGACCTATTTACCCAAAAATAAGAAAAGGAAACGAATCGAGTAATTAATTAAGATTGCGTAAAGATATGAATTTGAAATTAAAACAAAGGAGGATCTTTCACATTCAATGGTTCGATCTCACACGTTGGCCTAGATAAACCCAACTATGGGTACCGATTTAGGCAATATATAACCATAGACATTGTATGTGTCTTATAATTCCATAGTTATTATAGTAGTGGAGCTTCCCGAACTCCAATATTTGAGAGGAGGTGAGGGGTGGACTTGATCGCTTGTTCATGGATACCTATGGCCTTCGCAAATCAAATGAAAGCTTAAATATATGCGTAGCTCAAGGGTCTCGCATGAACTTGGAGATAGGGTCACCTTGATCCTTTTTTATATTGGAGTGAAGCAAGCTCCACAATCATATTTTATCCCAATTAAAAGGTTTCATCATCTATGCAATAAGGGTGCCAATGGAGGTTAAGTCAACTCCTCACAATATGGTGAGCCAAAGTTTGAATCCCTACAGAAAGATATGTTCAAATTTAGTGTCCACTGACAGGTGATAGTGCCTCAAATGGGCTTCCAAAAGAAGAATACATGTATTTATCAAAACAATCATCTGTAATAAGTTTTGAGATAATGGATATATATGACCTAATATTGTTTGGTAATGAAGACTCAAGTCGTATGTATATCTTTTCTAAGACATATATGAGACGGAGTTTCATTGGGATTGGGGGCCATGGCCCCTCCAAAAAAAAGAAATTTGTTAAGAATTTTTTTTTATAATAATTTTCCCTCTGTTTTTTTTTTTTTTTTCTTTTTTTTTTTCCGATTTGCAGGTCAGCCTTTTATATCATTGGGGCTTATAATTCAATGTTTGTCCCATGTGGTATGTTAATAGTGGCATTCCTATAATTATATTTGGGTAATTTTTTTTTTGGCGTCCCAAAAGTAAAATTTAGGACTCCAAAAATCGGGAAAAAAATTTTGGGTGGGCAATTTTTGGGAGGGAAAATTTTTTGGAGTGCCAAATTACAATTTGGGACTCCAAAAATCAAGAAAAAAAAAAATTTTGTGGGCACTTTTTTGGAAGAATTTTTTTGGAGTCCCAAATTACAATTTGAGACTTTAAAAATTAGGAGGGAAAATTCTTTGGAGCCCCAAATTATATTTTGGGACTCCAAAAATCAATTTTTAGCATGGTTATCGACCGACCGGACCCAGTTCGGGACCGGAACCAGCGTGAACCGCCGTGAAGCCGGTCCGAGGAGAAGCACGTAAACCGGGTCGAGACTCTCTCTCTCGTTTTTTTTTTCCCTAAAATGTCGAGTGAAGAAACAGATGGAGAAAGAGAGAGATGGGAAGATGAAGTCGAAGACTCCAAGCGTTGTCGACTCCGTCGAAGACTCGGCCGTCGTCGACTCCGTCGAAGACCCCGATCTCAAAGATGACTTGCGAGAAGAGGAGCCATGGTGAAACACGAGAGAGGAGGAGAGAAAACAGATCTGAAATCGTGTGGGAGGGAGAAGAAGTGAACGGTTTATTCATTCAAATGGACAATAGAGTGGTTTGCCCAAGGTCAATAATAATGACGTGAAGAGAAGTGAAAACTGAAAAGACATTTCACTGACTTGCTTTATTCAATGGGTCTAGACGTCTAGTCGTATAGAGGAAGAGGAGTGATACATCTGAGCACTATTAAAAGAATTTTTTATTTTTTTAAATTTCATATTTTTTTGATATAATTTTTAATTTCATATTAATAAGATCGAAATTCTTACTTTCTCACGGTTTGGTCCGGTTTAACTCCGGTTTGACTCGGCCTAACCCACTAACCCTTAACCAGTCTGCGACCGGTTCAATGACCGGTCCGGTTTTAATTACCTTGATTTTTAGTGAGCAATTTTTTGTTTGGGAAAATTTTTTGGAGTCCCAAAATATAATTTGAGACGTCACAGATATATTTGTGGAGTCCCAAATTATATTTTGGGACCCCAAAAAATCCGTTAGAAACTCAAGAGTCCCGCCATCTCTCTCTCGATCTCTAAACCAATTTAGGTTTTCGAACAGATCCTCTGCTCTCTCCTTATTGCTCTCTCACCCTCTGGCCATCTCTCTCGATCTCAGCCGGCTCAGAATCTTGTCATTTCTCCGTCTCTCTGGATTAGGATCTCGGCCTCTCACGCTCGCCCTCAATCCTCGTGCTCGCCCTCAAATTCTGTAGTTTCTATATTGTTTGTGTGCGTAGGTAACATCATTGTTGAATGACGCAAAGTCAGGTGTTCCCCTTAATGTCCCTGGGAATTGCTCCAGTCCAAATGCTGCAAGTAGTCCTTTGCCGTCCATGTTTCCTGCAGGGACTGCACCTCCTCTTTCACCAAGAAGTTCTTCTGGTTCTCCTCGCATAATGAAACAGAGAGTTGGTCCTTCTAATTTGACTTCTCCTTTGAAAGTTGTCAGTGAACCACCTAAAGAATTGATACGCCAGGTACGTCTTAGTATCTTTCTTTGGCGACACTTTTGTGGTTGTGACTTGGTTCAGTGCTATGTTAAACTTGATAAAATATCTGATCTTCATGCTTGCAGTTTTACTTTCAAAATGGGCGTCCACCACCAAATGAACTGAGGGAACAATTCTTATTTAGAGCGGATCAGTTATTTTGTGGTCACTTGGATGGACTGCAGATTCATGGTAAAATATAAACATATATAATGGTGATAACCTCAGGGCCCGTCTTGTTTCATCTAGGAATTGAGTGATTTTAAATATTGTTAAAATTTTAGCTTCTTTCGATTGTCACATCTTGATTATTGGTAAATATCTTGTTTTCCTAAATGTTGGTAATAAAGAAAAAATAATTATTCATATAAGATGTGTTCCAACTGTGTTAGAGTTGTAACAATTAGCAGTAAGAATGAAATTATTCTCATTTCTTTGATGTGTCAGAATTCAAATTGGCTACCAAGGAACTCTGCAAGCTGCCATCTTTCTTTTCCTCTTCTCTTTTCAGAAAAATTGATGCCAATGGAACTGGTTTGGTGACAAGGTGTGTACTTTAATCTATCCAAACCAGTTTCAATTGATGCCAATGGAACTGGTTTGGTGACAAGGTGTGTACTTTAATTGAAACTGGTTTGGATAGATTAAAGTACACACCTTGTCACCAAACCAGTTCCATTGGCATCAATTTTTCTGAAAAGAGAAGAGGAAAAGAAAGATGGCAGCTTGCAGAGTTCCTTGGTAGCCAATTTGAATTCTGACACATCAAAGAAATGAGAATAATTTCATTCTTACTGCTAATTGTTACAACTCTAACACAGTTGGAACACATCTTATATGAATAATTATTTTTTCATATAACAATGCTTATGTCCCTATAAACACATCATTTCGCACAGAGAACTTTGAAAGCTGCACAGCAAAGTTCACTCACTTATCTGGTTCAAAGCTGCACAGCAAAGTTCTCTGTGCTAAATAATGTGTTTATAGGGACATAAGCATTGCTATTGTACTTGAGAAACTGTGACTGAATTGGATCTATCAACTTTGAAAGTCCTTGTCAAGTGAATGCCTGTTCCTTTGCTGAAGATAGCTTCCCCTCTTTATGACAAAGTGACATTTTTTAGCTTATTTTTTAACCTTGGTCTATTTAATTCTCCTTTCCAATTGTGGAGGTATCTAAAGTTAATGGTGTTTCCCCTGAAATAATTACTATCACTTATACTTTTTTTCTTTTACTTGATTTTATGTTTCTAAAGGGATACATTTGTTGATTACTGGATCAATAACAACATGTTGACGGCAGATATAGCAACTCAAGTATACATAATTTTAAAGCAACCGGATCTCAACTACCTCACGCAGGTTTGATCATATTGACTTATGAATTATATTCATAAAGATCCTTCTCATTTGAGAATGATGCTCTATTCCATGTTAGGATGATTTCAAACCTGTGCTTGTGAGCTTTTGGCTACTCATCCAGGGCTGGAGTTCCTGCAGAGTACGCCTGAGTTTCAATAGAGATACGGTTTGTCTTTAGTCCTTACTATAATATTGCATTTATGGGTTTGTGCAATAAAATGTAGATGTTTGCATGTGACTGTAAGTCCTGGGATATTACGTTTCTTTTAAAATTGTCTAATAAATCTATTTACATTTACTTCTTATTGACTTCCTCTTGAGAACTTTTAAAGATGTAGTCCCTTTATCTCGGCATTTATTTGATCATTTCTTCTATAGTACAGTGACTTTATGTGTAATAATTATTTTTATTTCGAAAGTTAAGATTAATTTGATGGTCATGGAGACCTAGTTTTATTTCTTGTAAATTGGTGGCTTCTGCACCTGTGATATCTGCCCATAGTTTACAGTATAGTATGCTAGTCCTTCTGGGTTGCGTGATCTTGATATATTCTTTCCTTTGGCAGGGGTATGTTATTGGGTCATCGTTTAGGAGGCTTGGAGAACATATTGCATAGCTGTGCTGTTGGGCTGTTTTAGAGAAGGTAAAAGCATGTATATTATTTATTTATGTAATTTTTAACCAATTAGGGGATAAGCCTTCACTTCCCTTGGCATGTAAAACGTGCAGGAGATCCTTAGGAAGGAGATTGAAGCTGCTCTTAGTCAATTTCGTGAAAAAGAAATTTAGTTGGATAGACTCATTGGGATAGGAAGGAAATTTTGCACTTAAGTTTCTCCTCCTAACCCTTCTTTAGTAAGTAAATTTCCTGGATTTTGTGGTGTGGATTGTCTTGGCATGATGTGGAAGTAGACTTGATGTAATTTAAGTGGACATGTGATGACATATGCATGAGAATGGAGCAAGGTTAATGTAGAAGCCTAGGTTTTAGACAAAACGTGACTGTGATGCTATCCATTCTGTTTGAATCTGATTGGGGGCTCAAATGAGTGTGTGTGTGTGTTTTTTTTCCCTTCATGAAATTAAGTGAACATGATCATTTATATCTTAGCTCAACCATATAAAATTTTCATACTCATTTTAAAATCATAAGATAGTGAATTAAAATTTGATTTAGAAACTGCCCGGTGTTAGAACAGATTTTGGACAATCACAAATTTAATTGTTTAAAATTATAAATGTTCTCAAAATGAATTTGTTAAGGCATGTGTTAGCTAACTCCCATTAAATATTTGGGTCGAAACGAATTTGTTTCATGTGAGAAACGGGTAATTTTTCATTGCTGTCCTGTAGAGGGTCTTCAGAGGCAGCAACTTGTGAGCTTCCAAATCATAATCTATTTCGTTTGCTCTGAGTTTTTGTGTGAAATTTGTAAGATTTTGTACTGAATCCATTGATGTGGCAGCAAATTTGAATGAAAATCTGTTTTAATTGTTAATGATTGATGGTTAAATGTTTTTATAGGGTTTAATTGCTGGGTTGTGAAAAATACGTACCAAGCTATTTAAAAGGAAAAAAAAAAAACTTCTTACGGCGTCCAAAAATAACTTTTGGGATGCCTTATATGTATTTTTGAAGTCCCAAAATAACTTTTGGGACGCCTTATATTGTATTTTTGTTTGGAAGTCCAAAAATCACATATATGTACACATTTTGTACATATTTTTTGGTGTCCCAAAATTAGTTTGGGACGTCAAAAATAAAAATTTACTGCGTCAATAGACATCCCTTAAATAAGGGATGTTGATTGGGCCTATTTTGAAACGTTAAAGGGGTTTTTTGTAGTAGTGATTGTTGTAAATTAGGCTAAACTTATAACGAGTTTATATACCCAGGTTATTGTTTTTATATTTTTAGCTTACACAATTATGAATCGTGCATTTTTTCTTTTTCTTCCGCCAAAACTAATGATGAACAGTGCTCTAGCCGCCTCCCTTGCTGCCAGAGAGAATAATCCTTTTTTATGTCCGCCTCCCTTCAAATTGTGGCTTTTTTTCTTTTGATTAGGTCCTCTTTTCTTGCCAAAAACGATGCGTCCTAGTCTATTGCAGCTATAGCTTCCCTTAGGTATTCTTTTTCAATTCAACTTTTGTGGGGCCCATTCTATTCCAAATTCCAATTGCCGTATCAATGTGTCTCTTGGCTCTCCTAGTTATTGTGAAAAAGAAAAAGATAATTATATAATAATAATAATAATTAAACTAAATTTTTATTTCTTCTTTTTTTTTTAGAAAGCATTATTATCATTTATTTCCTAAACTCAAAAACTTTTATTTTAAATTGAAATCTCATAAATGATGCATCCAGATTGATTCTCTTAAAATCTCAAGAAAATCTCTTCAATGTAGCATTAATGACTTCTTAAATATATCAAAATATATCTCAAATCTATTAAAAATAGGAAGTCATCACACCCCCACACTTGCATCACATCTTGTCCTCAAGATTTTTAAATTCTAAAACAACCAATTTCAAGAAAACCATGGAAGCAAGATTTTTTTCTTTCTTTTTTTTCTTTTTTTTAAGCAAGCACTATAAAATTGAAATCAGTTCAAATATTCAAGAATCAAATTTTTCTCGGAATTGCTCCACATTCCAAAAAATGGAAGTAGCAAGGTAATTAATTTGGTAAAGATAAATCACAATAGAATGTCCCTCACAAGTCAAGTGTTTACACTCATTTCTCAAGATATTCTAGGGCTTGTGTTTCACTCAATTCCACCTATTGCAACTTATCTACCATAAGCTTGTTTATCATCTCAATCTCCTCTTTATACATTATCCAATTGCACACTCAAATCAAAAGGACTTTCTCTAGGTTTTAATGATCAAGGTAGAATAATGAAATGAAAGTGATCAAATGGTATGAGAGAATACTTTAATTAGTGCCAAGTAATTTAATAAAATTCATGATGAAGAATGAAGGAATACCCACCAAGAGAAAATAAACTCACTAACACTTTATACAAACAACCTTTATTCTTTTGACCTCAACAATCTTTTTTTTTCTTTCTTTGATCTCTTTTTCTTTTATTTTTTTTTTTTTTTATATTCTTTTGTTTCTATCTTTGTTTTCTTTTTCACCTTTTTTTAAAAAACTATATACACATACTCTTATAGTGTTGACTTTCTAACTCCTTCACCGTGTTAAATTGCTTCACTTAGCACTTATACTAAAGTAAAAAATCAATGGGAAGAAAATATGTAAAAATTGCATATCTCAAACAAAGGGCTATTTATTCTATGCAAATTTCTTTTTTTTTTTTTAAAAAATAAAATAAAATAAAGGCTCAAATGGGGTAAACAAATGATTTTCATGTGATAAGGATGGACATTTGGCCGAACTAGCTATGAAATGAATGCCTAAATCATCTTTGTGCATGTAAAAGGATTTCAAATTTCAAAAGAGATTCAAGACAAGTTCTAGAGATGATATCACAATAGGTGTACTCCCTCTTGAAAGAAATGAAACTTAGGATCAAATTCCTCATAGGTTCTTTGACATCCTAAAGTAAAGTACCAAAACCAAATCTTTACCTCTTTACTAACATTCAAAGAACATAGAATTAATTCCTAATCAAATTTGTAATACCCCAAAATTCATATATCTCTTAAATATTATAGTTTGGCCAAATAATACCTATTTAAAATAGGAAAGTATGTTGTCTCTAATTTTAGTAATTTATTTGTTTATTTTCCTTGGAATTAAAGAGGCAAAAATCCAATTTTATTTTAGGGACCATAAGTTGCCCTATAATTATTGAATTAATACATGGTGCATAAATGGCCATGAAAAGCTAAAAAGTTGTGAGGAAATAATTAAACCAATTAGAGAAAATTGCCAACAATTAGTGGATAATTCAATCTATGATAATTGAATTATTTCCATAAACATTCACGATTAATTTAGTGGCATATGTTAAAGGCATAATTAAGGATGTATTACCTTAATTAAGAACCAATGGCTAATAAAGGACTAAGATTAGCATATAAGTAGTTTCTAATGATCATAATTAATCTTAGTACCAATCATATTTTAACAATTACACTTAACTACTTTATTAGGGATGCTAATTAAGATTAGATATGGAGGGTTAAGATTAAATTTAATAAAGCTAAATCCAAAGGCCTTAATTAAGCCTCATAAAGCCAAATCCTTGTAAAATTGAATTGGCCAATGATAAATCAAGAAAATATTCTTAATCCTCATAAAATTAATTGGGCCAATGAGAGATTAGCAAATAAAAGGCCAAGATTTAATCTAATAAAGTTTATCCAAAGGCTCTAATTAATTCTTCAATTAATCCATGTGAGTTGGTATGAACCAATAGGAAGCTAGAATGCTTGTTCATGTGGCATATTAGGAAACACAAACTAAAAGCCAAGGAGGAGGAAGGGCCACGGTTTTGCTAGGATAAAAAGATGGAGAGTAGTTGTTTAGATTATGATAATATATTGAATTTAAGACATGGTAAACTTAGCACATGCAAGTCATAAATTGTGGAAGAAAATAATTGGTACTTAAGATAAGGCATTTAAGGCTAATTGAAGATAAAGATGAGAGAGAGAAAAATTAAATTAAAGCAAATTTGATAAAGTTTGGAATCCTAGAGTAAATTTGATAATGGTTTGAAATCTAGTAAATATCTTATGTACACAACAGAAGAACTCAAAACAATAAATAAAGTGAGAATTTATACAAATTTAAATAGTTGTGAAGAAGTAGGAACCTCGGAGAAAATATAAGAACTTATCTTGAACCCACATAATTTAACCTCGAAAGTAAGCCTAGTAAAGACTATTTTTGCAAACGTTGAAGAATAAGCTTAGCACAACCAGGGAAATCTAATTAGACCATAAATCTTGATATCCAACTACTAATCAAGATACATACACATTTAATTCAAAAGTATTGGTGATTGATCAAGCAACCAAAAATAGATTTCATTAAAGTAAATTAATTCTCAAAAAGCAAAACTTATTGGTTAAGTTAGGGTTTTCTAATCACATGAAGGGATAAGATCAACTCTTGTAAAGTAGATTGCATCCAATGGCTAGGGTGAGAGATGGGAAAATTAAATTCCGTTTGTGTCCTAAATCTCCACATATAAATAGGAGGCTTGAGTTCACTTCATTCTTCACACCAAACTCAACCAAATAGGTGAGTTTTAGAGAAGCAAGAGTAGAGAGAGAAAATCATAGGGGGAGCAAGAAGGAGGAGGAAGTTCTTCAAGGGTAAGTCTTCTTGTTCTTGAGTTCTAAGTTTTAAATTCATAGTTAGTTTATGTTTGATCTTTAAATCTTCCAAGAAGTTTTGATTTCATGTTTTTATGATTAAAAATGTCCTTATTTCGAAAATATGATGGAAAATATTTTGGAGCAAAATACTTGGAAGTTGAAGATCAAAGTAGTGAAATTCTGGCAAAATTTTCGGTAAAAATTCTGGGCAAACAGCGATAGAAATGTGAAAATTTTATGTTGAAAATGAAGCCTATAAATCACGAAAATTTTCAGAAATAAAGTAGATATGTAGGGCTTTCCGAATATATATAATATGTAGCGTTTTGATTCCTGTACAAAGAGATACAACCGGTTGAAGTTAGGCTATTTTTTTCTGGGCGAAATTCTGGGCAACGTTGTGAAAAATGAAAACTGGGAATTTTTCATACATTATGGGTATATAAAAGTATTTTTCCTTGAAAATAGACATCTTAAGGATTCCGTAGAATTTTACGGATCCTCATTTCTATTTTTCTAGAATTAATTATGATTTTTCAAAGTTACCGAAAAATCTGCCCAGAAAATACTGCACTGCGTTTTTAAATAAATGTAAGGGCAAAATTGTAAATAAAAAACCCACCAAGGGTAGAGAGGTAAATAGAGGTGAAAATATCCCTTAGGATATTATTCTAAGTACTATGGTGATATGTTAGGATATCCGGGATGTCTGGGGCTGGGTTCAAAGGTCAGGCATGTGGCCATTACACGGTGAAAGGTACGTTCGCGTACTGTAACACTAGCTCTGATGCTTATTGTATGATTATATATGATTGTTGTGTTCATCAACTAAGACTTACATACGTGGTTATGTCACATACGAGGTTATGTTCTAACTATTGCTGTAGCATACGTGGTTATGTTACATACGCGTTATTATCTTACATACGTGGTTATGTATTTCTAATCATACATCTGTTATGGGCTTTTATTTTGATTATTGTTATAATGTTATGAATATCTGTCATACATATTTTGTCACACATAAGCATGAGGTTAACCGTTACCTGAGGTTCGATGGGCATTGAACCTCAGCTCTTAACATAGCGTCAGGGTCAGGAGGACCGAGGATCGAGAAGAAAGGCAAGCGGCACACATAGGGACTCAGCTGAAGACTTTCTTTTGTTATTTACTTGGAAGACACTCGGTATAATGTACCGCTACTGTAATCAGCCAGACTTACGGCATTTTGAATATAAATATCAGTTACTCAATCGCTCCGATGCTCTACTCTGATGAAAAAAAAAATATATACTGCTTTTGAAAATGGGATGTTACAAAATTCACTCCTCTTTATGTTCAAATCAAACCAATTGTGACAATGCTCACAAATAAATTTTTTTTTCCAGAAAATCTGAGGACAAGGAAAGTCATGGAAAATCCAAGACACCCTCACCCCCACACTTAAATGTCACATTGTCCTCAATGTGAACAAGTAAAAAAAAGTAATGGCAGTAAAGAGCAACCATATATAAGTGTAAGGGTAACACCAATTTTAGAGATTTCAAATTTTCACCAATTAAACAGCTCAAGTGCTAACAATCACTCAATAATCATCACAAACAGTCATCACATGCAAATCCAACTAAGACCAGCACTCATTCCCAAGCAATATATCATCAACAATCAAATAGAACAAATCAAAGAAAAGTAGAAGAAAACTCCCCTATTTGTCCATGATTTGCGCTTGCAATCCTTGCTACCAAAGTGGACCACGTACATCATCAGGAGCTTTCAACAATCCTACAAAAGCAAACAAAGCACCAAATCATTCTTTGGGTTGCCTCCCGAGAAGCGCTTGGTTTATAGTCCTTAGCCTGACTATACCAACAATCTAAGTAGGTGATGACATGTGGTGAACCATTTTTTGCCGGTTCACTTCACCACTGTTGTAGTGCTTCAATCTTTGCCCATTCACTTTAAAGCAATCTCATGTTCTCTCGTCTTTAACTTCAATTGCACCTTTTGATGACACCGAAAACCACTCGAATGGACCGGACCACCTTGATTTAAGCTTCCCAGAAATAATTGAAGTCTTGAGTTGAAGAGAAGCACCAACTGCCCGGCTCAAAAGGGCGCTTCAAGATATGTCTGTCATGCCATTTCTTTGTTCTTGCTTTATATAGTCGTGCACTATCATATGCTTGAAGTTGGAATTCTTCCAACTCATTCAAGTTGAAACAACCTTTTAGCTCCACTTGATGGTGGTCCATATTTAGCTTCTTGATTGCCCACCATGCTTTATATTCCAATTCAAGTGGTAAATGACATGCTTTTCCAAAAACCAAACGGTATGGTGACATGCCAATTGGAGTACGAAAAGCTGTCCTATAAGCCCATAAAGCATCATCAAGCTTGTCAGACCAATCTTTTCTAGTTGGACCCACAGTCTTCTCAAGAATCCTCTTAATTTCCCTGTTAGTCAACTCACACAAACCATTAGTTTGTGGATGGTATGCAATTGACATTCGGTGGTGCACTCTATATTTTTCCAAGAGAGCCTTGAAATTCTTGTTGTTGAAGTGAGTCCCTTCATCAGTAATGATTGCTCTGGGGGTGTCAAGATATACTTTTTCAAGAATCGAACAACTGTATGAGCATCATTAGCTTGGCAAGCCATAGCTTCGGCCTATTTACTCATATATTCCACAGCAACAAGAATGTACTTGTTTCCTCTTGAAGATGGTAAAGGACCCATGAAATCCATCCCCCAAACATTGAACAACTTCACCTCAAGGATTCCAGATTGAGGCATCTCATGTCTCTTAGAAATATTACCTATTCTTTGACATCTATCACACTTGGTAACAAATTGGTGAGCATCTTTAAACAAAGCAGGCCAATAAAAACCAGATTCAAGAACCTTTGATGTAGTTCTTTGCCCCCCATAATGTCCCTCGTATGCAAATGCATGACATGCATTCAAAATTTCCTCTTGTTCTACCTCGTGCACACATTTTCTAATAATCAAATCAACACATCTCTTAAAAAGAAATGGTTCTTCCTAAATATAGTAGGCAACATCATGCAAAAACTTCTTTCTTTGGTAGAAATTCAAATCAGGAGGTACTTCACACACAAGATAGTTCACAATATCAGCATATCATGGCAAACCACAACTACTTACAACAAACAATTGCTCATCAGGAAAACATTCATTCACCAACAAATCATTCACATGATTAGAAGGGTTCACAATTCTAGACAAATGATCAAGCAACTTGATTTTTAATTCCTTTCCTATCAACTATATGCACATCAAATTCTTGTAGCAACAAGACCCATCTAATAGTCTAGGTTTAGACTCTTTCTTCCCCAACAAATATTTAATGGCAAAGCATGATCGAGTGTGAACTATAACCTTAGCACCCATCAAGTATACCCTAAACTTTTCAAAAGCAAACACTATAGCAAGCATTTCTTTCTCAGTGGTAAAGTAATTTACCTGAGCTGCTATTAGGGTCCTGCTCGCATAGTAGATAGGATGGAAGATCTTCAACACCTCTGTCCCAACACAGCTCCAACAACATAGTCACTCGCATCGCACATTACTTCAAAAGGTAGTGACCAATCAGGAGCTACAATGATAGGAGCTGAAGTCAATCTTCTCTTCAATTCTTCAAAAGCCTTCATACACTCCTCATTAAACTGAAAAGGAGTATCTTTCTCTAGTAACTGTGAAAGGGGCTTTGAAATCATAGAAAAATCTTTAATGAATCGACGATAGAAACCAGCATGGCCCAATAAGCTTCTTACAGATTTGACATTAAAAGGAGGAAGAAGATGCTCAATCACAGAAATCTTCGCTCTGTCAACCTCTAAACCATTTTTAGAAACTTTATGACCCAAAACTATGCCTTCAGTCATCATGAAATGACACTTCTCCCAGTTGAGCACTAATTTGTCTCCTCACATCGCTTCAACACCTTTTCCAAATTGATCAAGCACTCTTCAAATGATTCTCCAAATACCAAGAAATCATCCATGAATACTTTCATTATCTCTTCTATCATATCAAAGAATATACTCATCATACATCTATGAAAAGTGGCAGGAGCATTGCATAAACCAAATGGCATTCTTCTAAAGGAAAAAGTGCCATAATGACAGGTAAATGTTGTCTTCTCTTGATCTTCAGGAGAAACCACAATTTGATTACACCCTGAATACCCATCCAAGAAACAGAAGAATTCTTTACCAGCCAATTGGTCCAACATCTGGTCAATAAAAGGAAAAGGGAAATGATATTTCCTTGTAGCATCATTCAACTTTCTGTAATCCATGCAAATACGCAACTAGTAACTATGCGAGTGGGGATAATCTCATCTTGCTCATTAGTAATCTTTGTCATACCCTCTTTTTAGGAACACATTGCACTTTGGTTGACCCATGAGCTATTAGAAATGGGGTAAATGATCCCAAGATCTAACCATTTGATAATTTCCTTCTTGACCACTTCTTTCATCATAGGATTTAATCTTTCTCGATTATGGATAGATTTCTTGTGATCATCTTCCAAGAGTATCTTGTGCATTACAATGGATGGGCTTATTCCTTTTATGTCTGCAATTGTCCAACCTAAGGCACCTTTATGGCTCTTGAGAACTTTCAACAACTGTTCTTTTTTATCTTTAGATAAGGAAGAAGAGATGATAATAGGTAGTGTCTCAGATTCACCAAGTATGCATATTCAAGATGCGGTGGTAAGGGTTTAAGCTCTAGAAATAGTGCTTGTTCAATGAAAGGCTTCAAAGAAATAGTTTGCCTTGATTCCATCTCTAACAAATCAAACTATTGTGATGCTTTCCTGTAATAAGGAGAGGCTTCAAGTAACTTCTTACATTCGACTATATGCTCTTCTTCAATTTCATTCGTCCCAAGTAAAACAGATGCTAACGTTTCTTTTATAGAAAATGACTCTAAATTCTCTTGAATCATCTCATCAAACATGTCAACCCTAAAGCAACTGTAACATCCCTAGGGTACTTCAATGCCTTGTTCATGTTGAATATAACTTCTTCAAAGCATTCACCCTCAACTTGATCTCTCCCTTTTCAACATCAATCGTGTTTGAGTGTAGCAAGGAAAGGTCTTCCCACAATGAGCGGTAGATCTCTATCTTCATCACATTTCAAGACAATAAAGTGAGCGGGGTGTGGAAAATAAACTTGTCAACTTTAACTAAAACATCTTCAATGATACTCTTTGGAAAAGCTAAACTTCAATCAATTAAAGGAAATTACCAATAATTAAAGGACAATTAAATTTACAATAATTAATTTAATTGTATTAATTTGCTAAATTAATTAAAAGTCATATTAAAAGTCATCAATTAGGGATATATAAATTTAATGAAAGATCAAGAACCAATAAGGGTTCAATATTAGCATAAAGTGAATTATTAATGATCATGATTAATTTAAGAACCTATCATACTTTGACAATTACACCTAATAACATCTAGAACAATATACTAAGGAGGCTAGTTAGGATTAAACTATCATCCCCTAGAGGTAATTTGGGGGGGGAGCGAATTGCACAAAAATGAGGGGGAAAGATTTGACGAATAATATAAGATAAAAATCTTCAATAGATATTATTTTGGAAAGGGAAGAGGATAAGATTTAACAAAATATCCAAGATATTTTTGAAATTGGATGAAGGAGGGAGAAAGGGGGCTAAGGGCGGATTTGTTGTGTGTGTGTGTGTGTGTGTGTGTGAGAGAGAGAGAGAGAAGTCAATTGATCAACCAATGGAAAATTCAAAAAAATTGGCTTAATCCTTTGTAATTGAAAACAACCAAAGGGAGAAATTCTCTCCATATTTTGTGTCTTCAAAAAGGCCAAGGAACATGAGCCCTTGATTAGGAAAAGCAATCCGAAAGGTTTAGAATCATGGGGTTTTACTATAAATAGAAGGCTTTACCTTCACAATTCTTCACACCAAAATCAACCCAAGAGGTGATTTTCTAAAGAGAGTAGAGAGAAGTGAGAGCTAGTGGGAAGCAAGAAGGAGGAAGTGCTTCAAGGGTAAGTTTTCTAGTTCTTGAGTTTGAAGCTTTAAGTTCTTGTAGTTTTTAGTAGAAATGTTAGTTTGATCTTTCATCTTCCAATATAGTTTTATTCTCATTTTTTTATGGTTAAATATGTCTTTATTTCGAAAATTTGATGAAAAATATTGTGGAGCAAAATTCTTGGAAGTTGAAGATCGAAGTAGAGAAATTCAGCGAAATTTACTGATTAGTTAGACGTTTTCAAAGTCTCTGTTACAAAAAGGCCATGATCTTATGTTGAATATGAATTTATAAAATTCTGAAAATTTTCATGGTTAAGGTAGACATATATATATTTCCAAATATACCTAGAGGGTATCATTCTGAGTTTTGAGCAAGGTGATAACAATTCTTGAAAATAGGCTACGTTTTTCTGGAATTTTCTGGGCAGGGGTTAAAAACTTGAAAACTGGGAATTTGTCTTAAATTATGGGTAAACTTTAGTATTTTTCCTCACAAATAGACATCCTAAGGATTCTAGGGAATTTTACGGATCCTCATTTCAATATTTGTAGAATTAATTATGAATTTTCAAACTTAGCGAAAATTCTGTCCCGAAGTGCTGAATCAGCGTTTTTGAGAAAATAAATCGATATAATTGGAATAACAAATCCACCAGGGGGAAAAAGGTCGGTAGTGGCTAAAATATCTCCTAAGATATTATTTACGAGGTAATAATGCAATAATACTATTATATGATATCCGGGAAAAATTGGGGACGTCGACTGTGCAAGCATACCGCTATCCAAACGGACTAATAAGGTGCGGACGCATACAAAGAACACTAACTCGATGCTTATTGTATGTGATGACTTCCCATTTTTAGTATATTTGAGATATATTTGGGGAGTGATCAATGCTAAATTAAAGGGATTTGTTGGAGATTTTGATAAGATACTAATTTGGCACATTATTTTGGGGATTTTATTGCAAATATCTCAATTTCGGTTAAATAGAAATATTTAGGTTTATATATAAGAAGAAATAAACTATAATGATATAAGGTGGATAAAAAAAGAAAAAGAAAAAGAAAAAGGTTTAGGTTTTAATAATATATTATTATATAATTTTTCCATGCTTGTTTACAATCAGGATAAGAAGCACGATACACCACCGTTTGGAAAAAAATGATTGGAATGAATGGAAAACCTAAGGAAGCTATAGCAACGAGGCGGCATCAGATCAAAACGTGTCATTTTTGGAAGGAAAAATAGAAGACCTAAATGCGTTTGAATTGAACAAAAAGAGAAAGAAAGAGGCGGCTGGACCAAAGTGCAGAACGAGAAAGAGACAACGCACATAGTGAGCACGAGAGATAGAGCGAGTGTGACTCGACCTTGAACCTCCAGTCTCTCATACCCACACCATTGGACCTTCTTCCTCGCTGGCGACACCTTCACCTTTATTGTCGCCGGCGAGATCCTCCCTTCTTCCACCACCATCCAAAGGCAAACATTCGCACCGTAGAGCACTAGCGAAGGAGCCAATTGAAATGGAGACCACGACGCATGAAATCTGAACAAGGGGATCTGATTAAATCTAACCCGTGGCTGATTTGGTTCTTTGGTTAATATTGTTTGGTTTTCCTTTCCATTTGAATTTGACTGGAATTTTCTGTGCTATTATGGAAGTTAATTAAAGTGATGTTTGGTCGATTTACTTTGCAACCTAGAGTAGCTATGAACTTATAGGTGGATTAAACTTTATTTTCATTGTTTAGTTATAATTAATATTAATTTTAGTTACTTAATCTTATTTAATTTTATCTATTTAGTGACTGACCATTATTGAATATGAATCGAGCATTTAGATTTACCTTGATGAAGGGAATTTTAATTAGGCTCGAGATTAAGTAATATGAGATTAAATTACGATTTAATTTGCAACTAGGATAGACATATACCTAATGGCCCCATATAATTGTTGAAGAGTGTGTCCGAGTTATGTTTCCTCTTGAGTAACTATGTTAGACATAACAAGTTATACTCAAGAGAGGGTTGTAAGTGGACCGATGTGCACTTACAACTATTTATACTCGAGATTAACAAAATTGATATCAAAACTAATTAAATTAGTGAAAACAAGGTTTATGAAACTAATAAGGGATTGGTGACTCGGGTTGCTCATTTAATATTTGTGGTAGTTTGTTTATTTTGATTTTATTTTATTTTCCTTTAATTAAATTCAATTTGGTTTGCTCGACTTAATCAAAATTGTAAAATTAATGTTTAATCGAAGTTTGTGATACCAAGTGTAATACCCAGAATTTATATTTCTCTTGAAAATTATATTTTGGCAAATTAATACCTATTTAAAATAGGAAAGTATGTTGTCTCTAATTTTAGTAATTTATTTGATTATTTTTCTTGGAAATTAAAGAGACAAAAATCCAATACTATTTTAGAGACCATAAGTTGCCCTATGATTATTAAAAAAATGCATGGTGCATAAATGGCTATAGAAAATCAAAAAGTTGTGAGAAAATAATTAAACCAATTAAAGAAAATTGCCAACAATTAGTAGAGAATTAAATCTACATTAATTAGATTAATTTCATAAACTTTCATAATAAATTTAACAACATGTTTTAATTGAGATGTGTGACCCTAATTAAAAATCAATGGCTAATGAAGGGCCAAGATTAACGTCAAGATGATTACTAATGATCATGATTAATATAGTAGCCAAATAAATGAATTCAATAACACCTAAAACACCATTTTAGGATTAATGACCAAGAATTAAAGAATAAACCTAAGTAAAAATTCAAGAGGCAACCAAGGCTTAGGTGTGGATGATTTTGGACCATGAAAATAAAGTTGAGGGTGTATGAGAGGGAGAGGGAGACGTGTAGGTGTGTGTGTGTGTGTGTGTGTGTGTGTGTTGAGAGTGAGGAATTTATTTAAATGCAATAAGTAAAAAGTTAACCAATGGAGTAATTAAACCTTGTTGGCACAATGAGGATCAAGGGTTGGAGTGCCTAGAGTAAATTGGCCTTGTTGGCACATGGTGGATCAAGGGTTCCATAGGTGATATTTGCCTAATTAAACACTAATTCTCATCATAAATTCATAAATTAATTGAATCAATCAATTAATATCAAAAAGACAATTAAGGGATTTTAACCCTAGATTAAATATAAGCATTAATCCAAGACAAGAACACAAATTTGGCTTAGGATGAATTATCATCTTAATGGTTACCTAACAAATACAATAAATTCTAAAATGATGAAGGGGTAATTAAATACTTCTAATTAAGCCATAATGTTTAAGAATCACAAAACTAATTAGGGAATTAGATTAGACTACAAACTAAATCTTAAGACCATTTTGCTTAATTGCTAACCAATCACCAAAGTCATCTAGTTACAAATATACTTAGAGTAACTAGGAAATTAAAGCACCAAGTTGGAAATGCATGAAGGTGGAGGGGCCACCAAGGTTTGCTTGAGAATGCATGAAGGGGAGAAGCCACCAATGCAATTCTTGGAGCCAAGAGTTTTTCACACATGGTGCCAATTGATCCACCAAGGCAAGAGATTTTTGTGGAAAAAGAAAAGGATGAAGAGGAGGCCACATTTTTTGGCCTTGAAAGAGGAAGAATTCATATTATTCCTATGGCCAAAATGTAAGATGTATTAGGTTAGAAATAATTACCAAGAGTGCCATAGCCTTTTCCTATAAATAGGCACCTTGTATTCATTCATTCTTCACACCAAACAAGCAAGAGCAATATGAAATTAGAGAGAAGTGAGGTTGAGTGGGAAGTAGCTTGAAGGAGTGAGCATTTGCAAGTAAGTTCTTTAAGTTTTAGTTCTTAAATTCATAGTTAGAAGTGGCTTTGATCTTAAATATGCTAGAGTAATTTTAATATCATGTTTTTATAGTTAAAAATAGTGATATTTTGAAAAATAGATGAGCCATGTGATATAGCAAAATTTTTGGGAGTTGAAAAGCAAAGTAGCGAAGCTCGGCGAAAATTCATCGGTTAGAAGTTTCTGAAATCAGTGGCAGAAACGTCATAATTTTATGTTGAATATGAAGTTAATTAATTATGAATTTTTTCATGGTTAAATTAGACAACTAGGGCTTTTTAAATATTCCAAGAACATACTATTTTGATTTTGTGCAGAGAGATAAAAATTTCCAAAGTTAAGCTACGTTTTCTGGAAAATTCTGGGCAGAGGTTTAAAGAATAATAAACTGGGAATGATTCACTAATTCTGGGTGAGAGTAAGTATTTTTACTCAAAAATAGACATCCTAAGGAGTCTGGGGAATTTTACGGATCCTCGTTTCAATTTTTCTAGAATTAGTTATGATTTTTCAAAGTTAGACGAAAAATCTGCCCTAAATGCTGTAACCAGCGTTTTTACGAAATTTTGGGGGAATAAAAGTGAAAAATAAATTTACCAAGGGTAACATAGTCATTTATGGCCAAGATATCTCTTAAGATATTATATTAATGCAAGAAATGTTGTTATAGGCTAGCCAAGTAGATGTACCAGCACGGCGTACCGTCAACCGAGCGAGGTTAAGGTACGGACGCATATTGTATCATTAACTCTGATGCTTATGATATACTTGTATGTAATAGATGATTTCATAAGGTCATGGATAGGACTCGGTCTTGGATCATGTACCATAGTTAAGACTCTGTCTTACACATTCAGCTATGAACGGGTTATAGACTTGATAATACCGTATGATGGTTTTCCTAGAGCTGAAGACACGACGAGCTATTGTGGCACCGGTTTGTGCAAACGTGGATTGACTTTACATGTGCTGTGTGCTATGTACTGTTGTGTTATTAATCTTACATCTGCTATGTGCTTATGTATTGATTACTACGGTAATGTATTGAATGTCTGTTAAACATATACTGTGTTACTTAAGCATGAGGTTAACCGTTACTTGAGGTCCAATGGGAATTGGACCTCATCTCTTAATATAGCTTCAGGGTTAGGAGGACCAAGAGCAATCGACAAGGGTAAGCAGCCTGCCTAAGGGACTCGACCGTAGATATATTTTGAAGTTGTACTTATAACATTACATAGTTATACTTTTGAATTGTGGAATCAATGTACAACTATAATGACCATCTGGATACACTGCAGTTACTATTTTGATACATATCAATTACTCACCTCTTTGCTCTGATGCTCTACTCTGATGAAAAAAAATCCGCTTTTAAAAATGAGGTATTACACCAAGTCCTCGTGGGAACGATACTTTTCTTATCACTTTATTACTTGATACGGCTCATATACTTGTAGAGTTATAGGCTTAAAGTTTTTCCCTATCAAGTTTTTGGCGCCGTTGCCGGGGACTTATGTGCCACAACTGTCTTGGTTAGAATTGATTGAGCATTAGTAGTTTAAGTTTGAGTTCGTAAATATTTTATTTTATTTTTTTGATAGGAAATTTTTTTTAAAAAAAATGGATTTCACATGGCAATCAACTAGTGTTAATATTGAGAAGGAGATGAATTCTTTATCTTCTATACAAGATGGATTGATTGCTATTTTAAATTCTTTGAATGATAGGCAACGTAAAAGGAGCATAAATGATGGTGTACTCCATATGTTGATTCTTCTCAATATATTTGCATGTCTTGTGTTTATTGTGGAGGGAATCATTTATTTGAGCATTGTCCATATAGTACAACTAGTCATTATGTGAGAGATGATTTCACTAGGAACCAAGCTTGTTTTGATAACTCATTTTGTCCTAGTGAAGGTTTTGAGCAAAAAAATTTTAGGGATCCACATGTCTATTGTTCTTATGAAAATACTTCTCATTTTTACTCTTATCCACATATTGAAGAACAAACCATTGAATTTAAGGAAAAATCTAATTTAGAAAGATTATTTGAGGAGTATGTGGAAGCATCAGAGAAATCTAGTAGAGAGCAAAAGGAAATTGATACTAGCATTGAGTCAAGTGTCCAAAATATCAAGTCACGTGTTCGAAATATGGGGCTATATGCGAGTCAAATTGTTTCAACCCTTGAGACTATGAGGCAAGATAATTCCTTAAGCTTGATGACCACTTCTTATGATGATAATGATTATTGTGAGCAAGTTGAAGGTATAGAATTACATGAGACTATAGATAATGTAGAAAGTGAGTGTGGGTTTGAAATTGATTTAAATGAGAATAGTGGATGTCTAGATGAGGTTTCGGCTATGGAGCCTAAGGATTGTGATTTTAGTGATCAAATTGATGTGGATATCCCAAGAGTTATTGTTCATGACTCTCCTATTGAAGTGTTGACTCTTACTGATAAGAGTCAAGTGGATTTTGTTGGATGTTTTAAATTTTTGGAAGTGCCTATATTTATTTGCAAGGATGTACCGGATGTGCTTTATTTGAATTCGGTGAATGCTTGTAATCTACGATTGTCTATGATTGAGGGAGTACAAGCAATTAACTTGAATGATCAGTTTTTGTATGTGACACCTTGTTGCTTGAACAGAAATGAAGACAATGTGATTCTGGTGTTTGATACTTATGATTAGTGGTTTGTTTTGAGAAGTCTGGCTGAAGACTTTAAACTTAGCGCTTCTTAGGAGGCAACCCAAGGTTTCAGTTGATGCTTTGTTTGATTTTGTAGGACTGTTGAAAGCTCTTGATAGGGTGTTCCACTTTGGTAGCAAGGATTGAGAGTGCAAGTCAAGGACAAATAGGGGAGTTTTCTTCTACTTTTCTTTGATTTGTTCTATTTGATTGTTGATGATATATTGCTTGGGAATGAGTGCTTGGTCTTTGTTGGATTTGCATGTGATGATTGTTTGTGATGATTATTGAGTGATTGTTAGCACTTGAGCTGTTTAATTGGTGAAAATTTGAAATCTCGAAATTGGTGTTACCCTTACACTTATAGATGGGTGTTCTTCACTTCCATGACTTTTTGTTACTTGTTCACATTGAGGACAATGTGACATTTAAGTGTGGGGGTGAGGGTATCCTGGATTTTACATGACTTTCCTTGTCCTCAGATTTTCTTAAAAAAATTCTTATGGAAGTTTGAATTTCATTTGTGAGCATTGTCACAACTGGGTTTATTTGAACATGAAAAGGAGTGAATTCGATTAGAAATTGATTCTATGTTCTTTGAATGTTAGTAAAGAGGTAAAGATTTGGTTTTGGTACTTTACTTTAGGATGTCAAAGAACTTGTGAGGAATTTGAGCCTAAAGTTTCATTTCTTTCAAGAGGGAGTACACCTATTGTGATTTCATTTCTAGAACTTGTCTTGAATCTCTTTTGAAATTTGAAATCCTTTTGCATGCACAAAGATGATTTAGGCATTCATTTCATAGCTAGTTCGGCCAAATGTCCATCCTTATCACATGAAAATCATTTGTTTACCCCATTTGAGCCTTTATTTTTTAAAAAAAAAAAAAATAGAAATTTTTTTTCATAGAATAAATAGCCCTTTGTTTGAGATATGCAATTGTTACATATTTTCTTCCCATTGATTTTTTTTTTTTTTTACTTTAGTAAGTGCTAAGTGAAGCAATTTAAAAGAGTGAAGGAGTTAGAAAGTCAACACTATAAAAGTATGTGTATATAGTGAAAAGCAAAAAGACAAAAAACAAAACAAAACAAAAAAGAAGAAGAAGAAGAAGAAGAAAAAAATAGATAGATAGAAACAAAGGAATATATGAAAAAAAAAGAGATCCAAGAAAGAAAGAAAGAAAAAAATTGTTGAGGTCCAAAGAATAAAGGTTATTTATGTACAGTGTTAGTGAGTTTGTTTTCTCTTGGTGGATATTCCTTCATTCTTCATCATGAAGTTCATTAAATTACTTGGCACTAATTAAAGTATTCTCCCATACCATTTGATCACTTTCATTTCATTATCCTACCTTGATCATTAAACCCTAGAGAAAGTCCTTTTGATATGAGTGTGCAATTGGATAATGTATAGGTGGAGATTGAGATGATAAACAAGCTTATGGTAGATAAGTTGCAATAGGTGGAATTGAGTTAAACACAAGCCCTTGAATATCTTGAGAGATGAGCGTAAATACTTGACTTGTCAGGGACATTCTATTGTGATTTATCTTTGCCAAATTAATTACCTTGCTACTTGCATTTTTGGAAGGTGGAACAGATTTATGAGAAAATTTGATCCTTGAATATTTGAATTGATTTTAATTTTATAATGCTTGCTATAAAAATCTTGCTTCCATGGTTTTCTTGAATTTGGTTGTTTTGGAATTTAAAATCTTGAGGACAAGATTTGATGCAAATGTGGGGGTGTGATGACTTCCCATTTTTAGTATATTTGAGATATATTTTAATATATTTGGGAGTCATCAATGCTAAGTAAATGGATTTATTGGAGATTTTGATAAGATACTAATTTGGCACATTATTTTGGGGATTTTATTGCAAATATCTCAATTTCAATTAAATAGAAATATTTAGGTTTATATATAAGAATAAATAAACTATAATGATATAAGTTAATAAAAAAAAAAAAGAAAAAGAAAAAGGTTTAGGTTTTAATAATATATTATTATATAATTTTTCCATGCTTGTTTACAATTAGGATAAGAAGCAGGATACACCACCATTTGGAAAAAAATGATTGGAATGAATGGAAAACCTAAGGAAGCTATAGCAAGGAGGCGGCATTAGATCAGAACGGAAGCCAGTGGTCCCGCGCGATTTTTGTATCACTACCATTATTAACCTTTCTTCCAATACCGCCCAGAATTTATCCCGAGACCTCGACCACCGCCTTCCGAGATAGAGGAAGAGTTCCTCTTTTTAGATACTTTAGGGATTGCAGATCGACCACAATTATATTTGGACCAAAGACAACGAGCCCATAATGATTCTTTTTTTGTCGGGATGTTCCAAATGATTTTCATAATGAAAGCTTTATTTTGGCGACGTAGATTTTTGAAGCCAAGACCACCCTGCTTCTTAGCTTTAGTCACTTTGTCCCAGGCAATGAGGTGCATCTTTTTGATGTCTTCATCCTGGGACCAAAGGAAATTCCTCGAGATCTTATCGAGCTCATTGATAATACAAATAGGGAGGAGGGTTGATTGCATCTGATAGCTGGGCAAAGAGGATAGGACTGATTTGATCAGGATGGTGCGACCAGCCATAGTTAAGAGCTTGCTCTTCCAAGTAGAGAGTCTATCTCAGGTTTTTTGAACAATATAGTGATATGTGGCTTTAGTAACCCTCTTGTGAATGATTGGCACCCCCAAATATTTTCCCAGGTCATGTGTTATACCAATGCCAAGAAGTTGACTCAATTCAAGAGCTCTGTTGAAGTTGACATTTCTGGAGCAAAACATACGAGATTTGGCTAGGTTGATTCTATGCCCAGAGACTTGACAGAAGCTTCTCATCACATTGCGAATCTCATCCATCTGGTCAGTCGAGGCTTCAGTGAAAAGAATGAGATCATCGGCGAAAAAAAGATGGGAGATAGCAGGGCTTCCTCTCTTAAAGGTGAATGGTTTCCAACGTCGGGCCTCACATTCAGCTTTGATGAAGTGACCCAGTCTTTCCATGCATAGAACAAAAATGTACGGGCTTAGAGGGTCCCCCTGTCTAACGCCCCTGGAAGGGGTAAAACTCGAGCTTTCATCACCATTCCAAAGGACGGACATGGAACCGGTGGAGAGACAAGCCATGATGAGGTCAATGAGGTTATTATTTAATCTTAAGCAAGCAAGAGTATTCCGTATGAACCCCCAGTCAAGTCTGTCGAAGGCCTTTTCCATATCAATCTTAATGGCGACATAGCATTTCTTCTTACCCTTCATTCTCATAGAATGGATGATTTCCTGGGCAATGTAATATTGTCACAGCTGGATCTGTTAGCAATGAAGTTGCATTGCTCAGGTTTGACAAGATGGTCCATAATGTCCTTGAACCTGTTTGCCAAGACTTTAGTGATGATCTTGAAACTTACGTTGCACAAAGAAATTGGTCAGAAGTCCCTTAAGGTAGAGGGTTGCTCAACCTTAGGAATGAGGACAATCCTGGATTTGTTGATACTGGCCATAGAGGAAGGATTACTGAAACACTCCTCAATAAAATCACATATTCTATCTCCAACGGTATTCCATTGAGTCTGAAAAAAATGGGCTTGAAGACCATCAGGACCGGGCCTTAAAAGCACCCATGGCAAAAGTTGCATTTTTATTTCCAGCCTAGTAACCCTTTTGGAAAGCATATGCAGCTGGCGGGCATCAATAATAGGGAAATTTGAGCACCACCCGTTAGAATCTTTGACATCCGGGTCACAAGTATAAAGGTTGGAGAAAAAATCATGGGCCATATTTTTAGCAAGATTATGCTCCTCAATCCATTCCCCTGCCTCATTTTGAATGGATCCAATGCGCTGCTTCTTCCTTTTAACCACAGTTGAGGCATGGAAGAACTTTGTATTCCTATCTCCGTCTTGGAGCCATTTGCTTCTCGATTTTTGGAACTAGTATATTTCCTCTTGGGTAGCCAATTTGTGATACTCCTCCCAGAGTTGCTTTTCCAACTTAAACAAACTAGTCCGTAAATTCATTTTCCGGCTTCTATCAATACCTTCCGGCACGACGAATCAGCTCTTTTTTCCTTCTAGAAAAATTACCAATCGGTTATCATTCCAATTCGGAAGCGAAGTTTGAAAATTTTGCAGGCCATGAATCCAATTTCTGTCACGCCAAGCTTCCTTAGTAATGTCGTTAAAATCATTTTCAAGAGCCCAAGCAGCTTGGTAAGAAAAGGATCTCTGAGGGCGGGGAGGTATGTTCAAAGGTTTAGAATTCACCACCACAATCCTATGGTCAGATTTGAATTTAAGCTCATGTCGGATAGTGAAGGTAGGGAAGCTATTGATCCAAGTGAAATTAGTGAAAACCCAATCAAGTCTCTCTTTTAGGCCACGTCTCTCCCGTGTGAACTTTTCGCCCAAAATGTTGGCCTCGATGAGCCCAGTGTTGTCAATACAGTCACGAAACTGATGCATGGAGGCCCAAGGAGGATCAGCTCCGCCTAACTTGTCATTAGGGGATAAATAAGTATTAAAATCGCCCAGAACAAGCCAAGGAAGAGTAGAATTTGCAGCCAGCAAGCGAAGAGAATTCCATAGCCCGGTTCTACCAATTAAAGCAGTTTCACCGTAAACAATGGTCAGAAGACTTGTGGTATTGTTATCGTGGTCTTTAATCTGGCAATGAAGTAATTAGGTAGAGGAAGTAAGGTAAGTAACATCAAAAGTGTCAGAGTTCCATAAAATCCAAATGCCCCCTGAGAAACCACTACCCTCCACCCGGATCCAATGCCCAAAGCCAAGTTTCCGACAAACTTTATCAGCCCTATTGCCGCTTATACGAGGCTCCATAAGACAAAGAATGTTAATACAATATTTATTGACAATATCTTTAATGGTAAGGGGAAAATTTCGTCTACCGGCTCCCCTGCAGTTCCAAGATGCAATAATCATTAAATTATAAAAAACAAAGATAAGGAGGAAATACTTACCTAGGGCCTCCGGACCCACCTTCATGTTGGTTCTCAGTCTGAGTCGTAGCCACGTAGGAGCCATTGGCCTCTAAAAAGTGCGGGGCAACATCATCATTGAGATCGGTGATTAGGGGGCCTCAGATCATTAAGATGGGAAGAGTCTTGTAAGCACCCTGAAGATGCATTGGCAATAGGTTGGTCATTATTAGAGCTATTTTCATTTGAGGTTTGAGGTCCCTGCTGAGACTTGGAATTAATATTGCCATGAACAATAACGTGGGTCCGCTGTACTTTATTTGGCTTGTCCTGGGTTTTTTTATTGGCCAACTGCTTGGGGGTATTTGTAGCAATAGCTTTACTTTGGGAGATTGAGTCCAGCGCCTTTTTAGAGTTACAAGGGCCCACCTGCACATGATCCAAAACTTCTTGGCCCAATGAGTTCGGATTGCCTTGAATAATTAATGCCAACTCCCTATTGTCATCACTGTGGCCCACTTCGTGCGTTGAATTAACCAAAGGCACATGGCCCATTTCTTGCGTAGAATTACCCAACGGTACATGGTCCAATGGAGGTGACTTATTCATGTCGTTTTGAGAAATCTGCCCACCGGTGGGGCACGCTGGATTTGATTCTTTTAATCTATAAACTTGCTTTGACTTTTGCCCCATTTGTCCATGCGATCCAGCTGTCATCTGAGGTTTCTTTTTTCCCTGCACAGCCGACTTTGGCATTTGAGCCCCATCCCTTCCATTAATTAAATGCTCAGCGGAACAGGTGGGTCGTTCTTCAACTCCATTTCCTACCATGGTATGGTCGGAATCTTCACGGAGATTGCGTATCACCGCATATCGCGAAGCATCCAAGGACGCTTTCGTCTTCTTTGGTGCATTTTTCGAGGGTTGGCTCGAATCTCTGGGATCATGCCGTTGGGGGAGGCGCTTTCTGTTTTGTCACCGGCTAACCAGCATCCATGGTCCGAAGGGATCTTCTACCGCTGATTCAGCCGGATTTCTACCCGGAAGCACTCCTCTGGGCACTCCGCCGGATACTTCCCTGGACTGTTGCGGTGATTGATTGGAGCAACTTGCCTCCGATGGAGGGATTTTGAATGGACAGCTTTCTCTTCTATGTCCAGCTCTTCCACAAGTGAAACATATCGTGGTGAGACCTTCATATTCCACATTAAAAATTGATCCTGCAAAAATCACTTTGGGAATTAATTTTTTCTGGAGGTTAAGTTCAACGCATATCCTAACAAACCTTCCTCTCTGAATTTTTGGTGTTGATTCGTGGAAATCATGCAGGGTATTCATATCTACTCTTAATGTACGTCCAATTCGGTCTCCAATCCTTGAAATGCAGTGCTTGTTATAGCAAGTGTAGGGGAACATCGGGATGCGAACCCCGGGTTGCCACACGACCAAGTGGGTTCTCGATAAGGATTGAAGTATGGTGACCATCTCTGGATCAGGACACAGTGCCCTCTAATCACCCAGGGACCCTCATACATAACCTCCTTGTAGTGTGATCTCCATAGCTCCTGGTCTTGGAATCTGACTACAAAGTAATTGTTTGGGACATCAATGAGTTCAAAGTTGGAGAATCCCCATAGCTTGATCAATATTTCCTTTAGAGAAAATAGATTGAATTTCCTTCCCAGTACAGTGAGAATGAGGGCGTAATTCCACGGCTCACACCATTCATTATATTCTTCTTCGGTGCATGGAGCGACTGGGTATAGTTCCATTAATTTCTTCATCTCTGCTGAGTCTTCAGGAACCTTCCAGCAAATGTCTCTGTCGTTGGTGAAGAGATCATCTTCCTCCATAACGTGGTCGCTGTGTGCAACACCGTTGAAACCCATTAAGGACGCACGATAAGAGGGAAATTTCTTTTGCTCCGGTTTTTCCATACACTCTGGTTTTTCCGTTGTTGTAGGTTGTTGCTCTGTTTCTCTATCAGTCATCTTGTCATCCATAATTGCTTGTGGAGTTTCCTCCCATTTAGTCTTTTTTCCGGTCATCCCGCCCTCCACGGGTGGTCGGTCCGTGGGAGTTTGCGTTGTCCGGCATCCATAAGCGAGAGAGCTTTTGTGGAGTCTGATGGTGCATTCACCATATTTCAGAAGAAGTTTAGGTGCTCCTTCCTCTCCTTTTTAATTATTTATAAGTTGATCATTAAAATAAACAAATAGTAGTCTTCCTCATCCTCAATCCTTGCTGTTAACTTAAGTAGTTAAGTTTTCCCATGATACCATCATAACTGTTTACACTTAATATAGTTAATAATTATTTATAAGTTGATCATTAACTATATTTAGTGTAAAGAGTTATGATGGTATCATGGGAAAACTTTACTACTTAAGTTAACAGCAAGGATTGAGGATGAGAAAGACTACCATTTGTTTATTTTAAGTGTTAACTCCGCCCATATGCTGCCAGTGCTTTAAAGACACATTTGATGCCCGAGCAATAATTTGAAAACTCCAGTAAACTAGACAAAAAGAATGACAGTAACTACCTCATTAAAGAATTAGCAATTGAAAAGCTCGTAATTTATGACAGATCGACAAATTCATCCCCGACCTCCCAAAAAAAAAAAAATACACATTTCGTATGAGGAGCTTACCCTTGAAACAAGGTCCAACCAAATAGAGGAAATACAAAAACAAGGAATATATAATTTTCTTACCATTTACACTTGGAAATATAACAGGATAACAAGGGCCTTGAAGTTGAAAAGAGTTGTTTCTCATTTGAGGAGTAAGAAATTCAAAATAGTCATAGTTCCCTCAATCCAGTCTTGTATCGAAATTTTGATTTCTCCTTAAGGATAATCACACACCCAGTTAAGTGAGTCTTCATAAGGTACATGACAATCCAGCAAGCATATAGTACGGGCATCAGCCAGTTCGAATTGGGTATCCTTTAATCCACTCTAATAAACCTTGTTAGGATTTAACCAATATTTGAGCTCCAATTGACAAAGGCTAGGCTGCGCATGCTTGTTTAAACCAAGGGCTAGCAATACAACAAATATTTTTAAGAATGACATAACACAGATAACCCAAAAAGCTATTCTCTCTTGAGATTTCTCAGAACTCTCTAATCATATAAAAAACAGAGGGAAATAACCTAACCTTAAGGTGGATGGAGTAAGGGGTGCCCTAGAATCATCTTTGAAGCTCAAGGAACATATGAGGGTCAATTTTAACAACAATTACCATCTTTCCAGCTTCCAGTAGCTTCCTAGTAAGATTTCTAGTACCGGGACCGATATCGAGGATAATATCGTTGCTTTTGATGTCGGATTTCTGAACTATGGAATCGACTAGCAAAGGGTTCTTGGGGATTTTCTAACCATTCAATTTGTGAAAAGATATGCCTCCTTAGTAAGGAGAGGATGAGAGGCACCCGGAAGAGCCAAAGAGGACGACAAGGTAGAGCCAACGAGGATGCAAGGTTGAGAGGGAGGCGCCGAAAGGGAAGTGTCGATTGTCAAGAGGCAAGAGGCCGTGAGCTTTCCCTTCAGGAGTTCTATTGTGTGAGTTAAAAATATCACAAGTCAAAGAAGTAAAAATTTTAAAAAATTATAAAAAACACTTATGGTGGCGACGCTAAAGTCGCTATTAAAACACTGTTTCAGCGATGATAGACAAGAGTCGCCATTGAAAACTCTAACTTTCAGCAGCGACAAGAAGTGTCGCCACTGAAAGGCACACTTTTGGCAGCAACAAATTTTGTCGCCGCCGAAAGTCAATGCTTTCAATGACGACTTTTAATGTCATCGCTGAAAATCTAACTTTCATAGTCGCCGCCAAATGTGGTCGCTAAAAGTCAAATTTTTTGTAGTGCAAGATCTGTCCTTCATTTCCCTATGTGCATGAATTCTCAGACATTCTATCATATTGTAAACGATAAAGCTCAAATTCAGTGTTCAAAACATTCAAAACACGTAGGGAAAACATGGCATAAATACTACTCATTGGTCATGAACAAGTTTTCTCTCACACCAGGCCTCCAAATGATGATTCCACCATTGAAAAGGATGAACCATATGTTTTGAACCTATTGACAAAATTGTAGCTCAATCCAAAGGTTAAAGAATGAGAAAAATGCCGATTTACCAATACTGGCCTATGAACCTGGGTTTTTCGCTTTCTCTCTTCTTTTCTCTTATATTGCTGTATAATTAGACCTCTCTGGCCTACCTGACCTCATTGGCCTGTCCAACCTACCTGGCATCACCGCCTCTCCAAGGCTTTCTGACCCCAAAAACCTAATATGCCCCCTCTCTATTTAAATAAATGAGACATAAAGCTCAAACTATAAAACTTCGAGAAAATATTCTTTCCCACAAAGAACAACAAGAAACTTCTTTTTCTTTTGTTTTTTCATTCTCTCACTCTTTTCCTTCTTTCCTATTTTTTCCTTTCCTCTCCTTTCTTTTTTTTTCCTTCATAAAATAAGAAGGGATAGAATATTGTCACTACCTATTTTGGTCACTACCAATGTCACTACCACTTTCCACCGTTAGATCAGAATCTCAATAGGAGAGAGAAATGATAAAGATAGATGAGATTCTGAACTAACGGTGGAAAAGTGGTAGTGAGATTGGTAGTGACCAAAATTAGTAGTGACAATATCCTATCTCAAATAAGAAATACATAAAATTGAACAATTCAAACAAGGGTTTTTCTCCACAAAGGAAGGGAGCCCAAAACCCAATAGGTATCAACACAAGAGAGCGAAGAGGATTGGTATTGGGTGAATTGCTTGAACCCGAAGAGAATGAATGGAATCATAGCTTATGCTGCATATAGGAAAGAGAATGGCGAAGGGCGAGTTGGTGGAGTCTGGAGTTGTTTATATCTCGAGCTACAAATATCAAAGTCGATGTGAAATCCAAGGTTTGTGTTTATTTAGCTTTCTTTTATTTTATTTTATCAATCCACGGGTATCCGACTCTCCTAGTATCCAACTAATCCGCTTTGCAAGAATGTAGGCCCACAAGGGGGGAATATCGCTACCACAAAGTAATTATCGCTGCTACATATCCAGGGCTCAAACACGAGACTATTGGTTAAGCTGAAACAATCCACAACAAGTTATCAATCCACAGGTATCTGACTCTCCTAGTATCGAACTAATCCAGTTTGCAAGAATGTAGGCCCACAAGGGGGGAATATCGCTACCACAAAGTAATTATCGCTACTACATATCCAGGGCTCAAACACGAGACTATTGGTTGTTCGAAACAATCCACAACAAGTTGATCCAAGCACTTGGCGGTCGTAGTTAGTTTTCTAATTGATTATTTCCTTCCTACCAAATATATTTTAGCTTCCTTCCGGATTGTAGAACCTACGGAAGCTGCATTGATTCATGATTCGATTAAATCAATTGAAAGGATGAGCCGCTTTTGCGAAACGGAGATTAATGAAAGAAGCAATTTTGACAAGAGGTTTATTGTAGGACTCTCGATTTTAACGGGGGTTAAGTGCGTATGCATTAAATTAATCCAGTTGCTTGATGTTCTAGGCTACCGTACCTAATGGACTTAATCAACTTGATCTAAGTTTTGTGATTTAAGAAATCCTTCATTGCTCCTTGCACATCCCATTTAGAAATATCTCCTTTGGAGAAATAAGTACATGATATTGATGGTAATTGGTTTGTAATTGAGATTGATGGTGATTGTGATTGAATTTTGAAAAATGATTGTCATTAATAGTGATTGTTGAGGTTTGGCAAAATCTTTCGTTAATAAATATCAACAATACACTAGTACAAAAAAGCCTTTTAAGACCGGACAAAAGACACCTCGTAAGACCGGATCCGGGAAGCGGTCTCGTTCAGGCGGTATTAAAAATATGGTAAACGACCGGTCTTAAAAAAATCATTTCTAGACCGAACTTTTGAAATATCCGGTCTTAAAAGTGTTTCAGAATAATAAAAAAAAAACCGAAATGAAACAATCGGTCCCAAATCACCAGATCTGGCAACATTTTGAATGTCCTTACGCATTAGCGACGAAGAACCAAGAGAAGATTGGAAGCAACAACAACAAGAAAAACAAAAATGATTATTACAAAGTCCGAAATAAGAAAGAATAACAAGAAACAAATCATTCACTATGGAAATCGAATTTAAACAATATAAAATCAAAGGTGAAATTGAAGTCCAGATCTACAAAAAAATCACAAACTTAAAACAACTAAATCTGAGCAGATCCTCTTATCGATGCTAGCAAAACTTCAAGCAACCAAAATGAAGTCCAGATCCGAAGCGGGAGCATCCAAGGTAGGAATAAAAAGACTTACGCAAGAAGAGATCCGGGTTTGATTTTAAGCCGGGTATGTGCGAAGAAGACGTGAGAGGAGCCATAGATCGAAGAGGAAGGAGCGTCGTCGTCTAGAATCCTCGAAGTAGTACGCTTTCACTGTTGCTGAGGATTGGAGTTGACGCCATCGTAAAACCCTCGAAGCATCTCACCACCAACGTTGCTAAGGATTTGATTGTGTGGCTCTTGGAATGATTTACGAAGATTGCGAGTAGGTTGGAGGAAGAGGATGGCATTCTTGTTGAGGATTTAACTCGTGAGGCTTTTGGGACACTCGTTGAATCTATAACTAAGTAAAAGTTATATCACCAAGAAGATAAAGCGAGACTCTCGGACTTAACGGAGTTTATCAAATTTAGCTTTTTGAAAAAAAAAAAATTAACACTTTTAAGACCGATTTTTTGAAAAAAACGGTCTTAAAAGTATACTTTTAAGACCTGTTTTTTGAAACAACCGGTCTTAAAAGTATTCTATATATTTACGAAATTGCCACCGGTCATATAACACTTTTAAGACCGATTTTTTGAAACAACCGGTCTTAAAAGTATACTTTTTTGAAACAACCGGTCTTAAAAGTGTTCTATATATTTACGAAATTCCCACTTAGGTCATTTTTTTTTTTTTTTTTACACTTTTAAGACCTAGGTTGTTTGAAACAACAAAGTCTTAAAAGTATACTTTTAAGACCTATTTTTTGAAACAACCGGTCTTAAAAGTGTTCTATATATTTACGAAATTGCCACCGGTCATGTATATATTTTTTTAACACTTTTAAGACCTCGTTGTTTGAAACAACCGAGTCTTAAAAGTGTTCTATATATTTACGAAATTGCCACCGGTCATACTTTTAAGATGGATCCTTTATAATCCGGTATTAAAAGTGTTCTATATATTTACGAAATTGCCACCGGTCATACTTTTAACACCGGATGCTTTATAATCCAGTTCAAAAAGTTCCTTTTATTTACGAAACTGCCACGGTCATACTTTTTAGACCGAATCCTCTTTAATCCGGTCTAAATGAGGCGGTCTTAAAGCCCTTTTTTGTACTAGTGAATAGCAAATTTCAAAATAATACATGTCACTAATGTCGATTGACATCCGGATATAGGGTTGGTGTTGAGCAAGGAGAAAACGTAAAAGGGGGAAATAAAAATAAAAGTAAAAGTAAAAGTCTTTCCCATTTATCATGATTAGCTCTCTAAAGTAGGAAATTGATTTTCAGTCATTATGGAGAAGAAAAAATATAAAATATAAAAATCTCTTATTTACATTGATTGGATTCAAGTTAGGAAATTTAATCAAGGAAAATTAATTAAAAAGGAAATTAATCAACTTAAAATTAGCAAATAAATTAAACATGAGCCAATAAAAAATAATGTGAGGGGAAAATATCTTGCAATTTCACACGCATCCTTAATTGGAAAATCAAAAAGAGAAAGATTCCTTTTTGTGTCTCGAAAAAGAAAAACGACCTATTTACCCAAAAATAAGAAAAGGAAACGAATCAGATTAATTAATTAAGATTGCGTAAAGATATGAATTTGTAATTAAAACAAAGGAGGATCTTTCACATTCAATGGTTCAGATCTCACACGTTGGCCTATATAAACCCAACTATGGGTACCGATTTAGGCAATATATAACCATAGACATTGTCGTGTCTTATAATTCCATAGTTATTATAGTAGTGGAGCTTCGAACTCCAATATTTGAGAGGAGGTGAGGCGTGGACTTGACTGCTTGTTCATGGATACCTATGGCCTTCGCAAATCAAATGAAAGCTTAAATATATGCGTAGCTCAAGGGTCTGCATGAACTTGGAGATAGGGTCACCTTGATCCTTTTTTATATTGGAGTGAAGCAAGCTCCACAATCATATTTTATCCCAATTAAAAGTTTTCGTCATCTATGCAATAAGGGTGCCCATGGAGGTTAAGTCAACTCCTCACAATATGGTGAGCCAAAGTTTGAATCCCCCGCGAAAGATATATATGTTCAAATTTAGTGTCCAGCGACAGTGATAGTGCCTCAAATGGGCTTCCAAAAGAAAAATACATGTATTTATCAAAACAATCATACGTAATAAGTTTTGAGATAATGGATATATATGACCTAATATTGTTTGGTAATGGAGACTCAAGTCGTATGTATATCTTTTCTAAGACATATATGAGACGGAGTTTCATTGGGATTGGGGGAGGGGCCATGCCCCCTCCGAAAAAAAGAAATTTATTAAGAATTTTTTTAAAAAATTAATATAATGTAAATTTTAATTCCCCCCCATTTTTTATAACAATTTTCCCCTCTCTCTCTCTCTCTCTTTTCTTTTTTTTTTTTTTTTCATTTGCAGTCAGCCTTTTTATATCTTTGGGGCTTATAATTCAATGTTTGTCCCATGTGGTATGTTAATCTTGTCATCTTTTTTTTTTTTATATTCCAATCTAATTGCCTAAAATTTTTAGCTTATCAATGAAATTTACTTTTGTGGTGTATTATTTACTATGCTTTTATCCATTCTACACTACACCTATGGATGAAGTTAATTGAATTTTCATTCTAAACCTCAACCTCCAAAGTAGAAGTATATGCTGTAAATTTAACTGATCGGGGAAAAAGATATTGCCAGCAGATGATGTTGTTGAATCAGAGTGAATTACAACAATACCATACAGTGCATCATCATAGTTGTAACATAGAAGGTAGAAAGTTTCTCTATATATCTTCTAATTTATAAAGTTTCTTTACCTTCAGTGCATCATCATAGTTGTAACTCAGAAGGTAGAAAGTTTCTCTATGTAACACCCCATTTTTAAAAGCGGAAATTTATTTATTTTTTTATCAGAGTAGAGCATCGGAGCAAAGAGGTGAGTAACTAATAAGTATCAAAATAGTAACTGCAGTGTATCCAGATGGTCATTATAGTTGTACATTGATTCCATAATTCAAAAGTATGACTATGTAATGTTATAAGTACAACTTCAAAATATATCTCCGGTCGAGTCCCTTATGCAGGCTGCTTGCCCTTGTCGATTGCTCTTGGTCCTCCCGACCCTGAAGCTATAGTAAGAGCTGAGGTCCAATTCCCATCGGACCTCAGGTAACGGTTAACCTTATGCTTAAGTAACACAGTATATGTTTAACAGACATTCAAGACATTACAGTAGTGATCAATACATAAGCACACAACACATGTAATGTCAATACAAGTTTGCACAACCGGTGCCACGATAGCTTGTCCTATCCTCAGCGCTAGGAAAACAATCTCACGGTATTATCAAGTCTACAACCCGTTCATAGCTGAATGTGTAAGACCGAGTCTTAACTGCAGTACATGATCCAAGACCGAGTCCTGTCCATGACCCTATGAATCATCTATTACATATAAGTATACAATAAGCGGCGAGTTAATGTTACAATACGCGTCCGTACCTTAACCTCGTTCGGCCGACGGTATGTCGTCCGGGTACGTCTACTTGGATAGCCTATAACAGCATTTCTTGCATTAATATCTTATAAATAATATCTTAAGAGATATTTTAACCACAAATGATCTTTTTACCCCTGGTGGATTTATTATCCTAATTAAAACCCTTAATTTCGTAAAAAAACGTTATTTCAGCATTTCTGGTAGATTTTTTGCCTAACTTCGATAAATCATAATTAATTCTAAAAAAATAGAAACAAGGATCCGTAAAATTCCCCGGACTCCTTAGGATGTCTATTTTTGATTAAAAATAATTAATTTCACACAGAACTAGTGAATCATTCCCAGTTTAATATTCTTTAACCTCTGCCCAGAATTTTCCAGAAAAACGTAGCCTAACTTTGGGAATTTTTATTTTTCTGCACAAAACTCAAAATAATATGTTCTTGGCATATTTGGAAATCCCTATATGTCTAATTTAACCATGAATATTTTATGAATTTTAGCATCTCATCTTCAACATAAAAGTATGACGTTTTTGCTACTAATTTCAGAAACTTCTAACCGATGAATTTTCACCTGAGCTTCGTTACTTTGCTTTTTAACTCCCAAAAATTTTGCTATACCACATGGCTCATCTAATTTTATAAATATCACTATTTTTGACTATAAAAACATGATATTAAAATTACCCTAGCATATCTAAGATCAAAGCTACTTCTAACTATGAATTTAAGAACTAAAACTCAAAGAACTTACTTGCAAATGCTAGACTCCTTCAAGCTACTTCCCACTCAACCTCACTTCTCTCTACTTTCAGATTACTCTTGCTTGTTTGGTGTGAAAATATGAAGAAACCAAAGCTCTCTTTTTATTGGAAATTGTCATGGCAACTTTGGTAATTTTCCTAAGCCTTCTCTTCTTGCATCTCAACCAAAGGATTTAGGTTAGATTATGAAGATTAATCCTCACCTTTCCTCCTTCTCCAACCATGCCCTCTCTCATTCCCTTAAAAAAAATCTCTTATCCTTTCATAATTACTCTTGTACTCTTGCCTTATTGGCCTACTTCATACCATGGGTGATTAAGAAAATATCTTGATTTTGTTTGACTCCTTCCTCTTCTAGAACAAGCAAGCTGTGGCCCCCCTCTTGTTCATTCACTCTTGGCTTGTGTTTCATAATGTGTCATATTATCTCTAACCCAAGCTTTTGATTGGTTCACCAAACTTCACATGGATTTAGATTGTGATTAATTGGAACCATTAGATCTAGCTTTATTAGTTTTAATCTTGGCCTTCTATTTTCTTATCTCTCATTGGTCTAATTAATTTCATGAGGATTAAGACCATTTCCTTGATTTATTATTGGCCAATTTAATTATACAAGGATTAAGATTAATTGTTGGTTTAATTACAACCATTGGAGCTCATGATGTTTGCTTAGATTAGATCTTCTCCCTTAATTGTTTTTTACAACAATTGATTGATTAATTAATTGATTTATGAACCAATTATGAGAATTAGTATTTAGTTAGACAAATATCATTTCACCTTTATTGGCTTATTTACTTGAGATATTACCTTTAGAACACTTGACTCTCATTGTGCCAATAAGGCTATTTAACTTTAATCACTCCATTAACCTATTCCAATGTTGCAAAATATCCCTTACAACATGTACCATACTCGACTTTAATTTTTATAACATGTGTTCATTAGTTAATATCTGCCACTGCATCCAAATATAGGAAGTAATACTGTAATGTTAGTTCTTTGATTTTATCTTCTCCCTATTTTTTCTCTTCCCAACTTTTATTATAAATCTGAATATTTAAAAAATGTTATATAATCATAAAATAATTTTTTTAATTAATTGATGACTATAGATCCCCCCCCCCCCCCAATTTTTTGTCCCAAGCTCCGCCCCTCACCTTAAGTATGGGTCCAAAATATTCTAGGTTCGTTCGTCTATATTCCGTATGGCTAATTCTTGTTAATTAGTTAGTTGGATGGTGTGCTGGACCATGATCTTTCATAATATATGTTTGTGAACTTGCTGATGATTAATTATACAATTATTGTTTACATTCTTTTATAGCAGGAGACCAGTTCGTCTGTATGTATATGAATACTTACTATATTGCCTTGATCTATACGCCCTATTGGCTCTGTGGGATTTAGATTAGGATTGTGTAATACCAACTTTTCACGTTTGGTATTGAGAAATCGGATTGGGTAATGAATATTTTAAGACTAAATTGGATTTAGTTTTGATCTTCTGGTGAGGTCCGATCCAACCAAATCATGACTGTTGTTTCATGCCTAGCTTTTTTCTCTTCAGTTCTTCATTTGAAGCGTCGACATGGCCAAGACTTTAGCATCACGAATGAAAGAAGACAAGGGCAATTGTGTCTTTTCGTTTTTAAATCTTATTTATGTAATATTAATAAAATGTTTTTCAGCTGCTTTTTTGGTCGAAAACTTTTCAGCTTCGTTCCTTATTTTATAAAATATAGTGTAAAATACTCTAGTCACCATCTTATTTTGCCTTAACTACATAAATCTCTCATCCATTTTGAAAACATACTTTTAAATCTAAACCGTTAATTCTATTGATGAGAATATTCTAAAAAGATATTTTTAATTAAAAAATATATATATAATAAAATTCATTTCCTAATTTAACCTAAATACTAAACCTTAAATTTTGTTGACCGTTTGTAAATATCACAAACTTTTGAAAATTCGAGTAAGTTTTTTTAAAATGTTTGTGGAAAAAATATGACATTATGAATTACTTGACTTATACAATCTCTCAAACCTATATAGTTCTTATCTTTCATGAATTGGTTTTTTCACATATATATATATATATATATAAGATAAAAATTTAAAATCATAAATTTTATAATCTAACGATAAATTTTAACATATTAAAAAGTTAAAAAATATGTTAGAATTAATTTTTGGCGGGATATGTTAGAATTAAAAATGTGCACTTAGCACAAAAAATAGAGTAAATTTTTTTTATCTTTGAGTGCTCTGGAGTAAACCATTTTTTTATCTTTGGCGCTCTTGGAGTAAAAGTTTTTTATCCGTCGCATATTTTTAAAAGTTTTTTTTTGTATTTTTAGTCTACTTAAAAGTTATTTGTCTGAGCGCTCTTGAGGTAATAATTTGTTGGCCAAATTGCTCGTTAACCCAATATATTTTTATACTCATCCCAACAATCTCTCACTTGCATACTTCAAAAAGATAAAAGAGAAAAAACTATTAATTTAGTACTATGTATAAAATATAGTATTGCACTTCTATATGTTAGATGTATGTGTTGCTTGCCATATGTGTTGTTTTTGTATTTTCTTGTCAAATATACATACGAGAACATGTTTGTGATGTGTTCTAGGTGAGGATGCACTGTCGGGGTCGGCCTATGCGTGGCTCAACGGAACTGGCTTGTGATTCTGGTAATTCCGGGGCATGCCTTGGTAAGGCGGCTCGACGGTGCGAAGACATGTTATTGTGTATGTTTCTATTTCATATTGTGGTATATTTGGCATGAAGGTGGAGCTAAATCACCAAGATGGGTGAATTGAGGATTTCAAAAACTTTTCCAGATGGCTCTGTTTTTTTACAATAAAACAGAGGTGAAGAAAAAGTGAAGAGAATAAGAGAAAGACACAACAATTTATATTGGTTCGGTCCAACTCCTTGACCTACGTCCAGTCCCCAGACTCTAAGATTTCCACTATCTCAATTGATTACACACTCTGTACTCAAGAGTAATTCTCCCACTAGAACTTACTCCCCCTTACAAGTTGCAATCAATGAACCTAATCACCAAGTCCCCTGACTCTTGATTCTTTACAATAAATGATTCACAATGAAATAACTCTCTCTAAGAGTGGATAATAATAAACACGAAGCTTAATGTATCGAAGATACTTTTACAAGTGGCGAAAGTAGTGAAGAACTTTGAATGCAATTCGTTTTCAGCAGTTGTGTTGGTAGAGAAGAATTGAATGCAGCTCTGTTTATACCAAGAGGACATTAAATGACTGTTGTAATCTTCAATATAACCGTTGTCTTCATTAGACAAAGTTTCGGTTAAGCTTTGGTCTTCTTCTCTCACTAATCTTCACTTAATCCAGCTGTGCAGAAGTTCAGAAATGATTTCCTGCAAATTAATCCGTCGGAGTAGCAGCTTCTGGATGTGGAAAACATTCTTTAATTCTTTGTAGATGTGTGCAGAAGGATTACCCAAAAGTATGCAACTTTATGGGTTTTGCATCTAATGTGCTGACGTCACTTTTTGCTTTTGCTTTAAACCTTCAATAAACATTCTCTAAAACATCTGAAACTCACTAACAAAGTGGTTAAACATAGCTAGGAATATAAGAGAATAATAACGGGAAGTATTAAGATCAAACAAGAAGGTTTTGAAAATTCGTCAGATTCGAATTTCAAATCCAACGATGAAAACTTGAGTTTTGTTTCTCAAAACTTGAGTTTTAAACTTTGGTATGTAAAATTGATTTAAGTCCAAAACATCAAAAGCGGAGGTTCTCTTCCAAAAATGGAGGTTTTCAAAACATTAAAAAGCGTAATGCTTTCGGGTTGGCCAAAACTCGAGTTTTGATATCAAAACTCGAGTTTTCATTTAAATATGAAAACTTGAAGAATTTGCGCGAAGTCAAAACTGTATGTTTTCCTAGAAACTAGCAGTTTTCAAAATCTGAGAGAGCACGAAGGCTCTCTGCCTGATCAAAACTCAATTTGAGAAAACTGGCCAAACTCAAAACTGGAGGTTTCCACAAAGACTGGCGGTTTTGAAAACTAGCTAAAACATGAATCCTCTCTGCCACATCAAAACTCGAGTTTTCACAAGTTTTGTGAAAACTTGGAAAGTTTCAAGTTAAACTGAAAACTGGAGGTTTTAGGCAAAACTGGAGGTTTTTAAAAGTTCAAAACTTAGGAGACTCTCTGTAAGGCCAAAACTCGAGTTTTCAACTGAAACCTCGAGTTTTGCATTTTTCAGAAAATGCTGAGAAATCTCTGTGTGATGAAAACTTGAGTTTTCTCTGAAAACCGACGGTTTTGCTTAATTCAAAAAATTGAGTTATTCTTTGTAAGGGCAAAACTCGAGTTTTCCTTTGACAGCAAGTTTTTCAACCTGTCAAAGAAAAACTTCATACTTTGTTTGCAATTGTTAGTAATCATCAAAACCCTTAGAGACCTAACATCGCATGCTTATCTGTGTTCGTATACATACATGGTTGCATACATATGCATTACACATTAAGTGCATGAGTATTGATGGTTACTCTGGGGGCCATTTTTAGACCTCAGAAGCTTTTTGTTGCACAGGGGAGCGTGATTAAAGGCCTTTTTGTAGATGTAAGATAACGGTGCGAGATGAAGGATAGGGAATGCCCTATCATGTTATGTACTTTATATTTTGGGATGAATGTACTTATTATTTTGGTATTTTCTGTTGGATGATTGTATCGTAACCCTCAGGGACTCTACTTTCGTTGACTTTACTTTTACCAAGACGTTAGTTTATCCAACCGATCCTTTGCTCATTGCGTGTACTCTAACTTGTAATTAAATGGACTAATAATAAGGGAAAGGTAAATTATAAAAGGAATCCCTCCAACCCACCACCCGAAAGGGCGAGGCCGATGGATATTACCGTTTTGACCGAAACTTTTAGAAATTACAATTATGGCCCGAGAACTTTTTAATAATTACCAACTTTTCCCCACATGCTTTTGTCTGCCCAAAGGACATATGTGGCGCCATTTAGGGCCCATATATCTACCCTAATTAATTTTTGCTCATTTATTCATATTTTGCCCTTTTCCTCTAAATGTGGGACCACACACCGATTTTTCTTCCTTTTTCTCCAAGCAAATATTTTTAATAATTAGAGGGGCTGATGACACATAAGGGGCCCAAAAATCTGATCTCCTTTATTTAATTTATTTTTCTCCACTTAATCAGTTCAATTCCCAGTTTATCGGTCCGTGTGGGTCCCACTGGTCATCCGGGTGTTTCCTTTTGCACTTTTCTTTATCTTTTTCAGATTTTCCCCCCTTGAATTAACACTCATATGTGACGTCCTCCAAACTTCCCAGAGTGGCCCTACACGTGTCCCACTCATGCAAAGGAACCCTCGACCAGGTCCCCTATCGGTCCCGTTTCTGTCGATTAATCGCCTGTGGCAATTGCATGTCAAGTTTGGGCCTGACCATGACTTAAATCACCTAGTTTTCTCTTCTCTCTTATTGTATACGAAATTCAAAATTACAAGGATGAAGAATTGACCATTTCACCCTTGCTTTTGATCTTTTAGATTATTTCACCAATTGAATTATCACAATAAAATATAATAATAACAATAATTGAAAATAAAGCTTCTCATTAATTCAACAAGTAATTACAAGTACAATAATTGCAACTTGTTAGGGGTATTACATTTCTCCCCATAAAATAAATTTCGTCTACGAAATTTGATTACACATTAATCATACTGTGGGACATAAACTCAGGGCAGCGGTTCTTCATATCTTCAATCATTTCCCATGTCGCTTCCCTGGAAGATAATCCTTTCCAAAGCACTTTAACAGAAAGAATGGTCTTTTGTCAAAGCTGTTTCTCCTGGTATTCAAGAATCTGCTACGGCTCGACTACAAAAGTATGATTATCTTGCACATCCACGTCTTCATACTCCAGGATATGCTCCAAACTTGGTTGATATTCCTTTAATTGCGAGACATGAAAGACATCATGCAATTTGCTCAAATTAGGTGGTAGCGCCAATTGATATACGACTGGTCCCCGTTTAGCAAGGATCTCAAAGGGTCCAATGTACCAAGAACTTAGTTTTCTCTGCTTTATTGCTCTACCAATTCCAGTAACCAGAGATATTCTAAGGAAGACGTGATCTCCCACCTCAAATTCTAGAGGTCTTCTTCTCATATCCACATAACTCTTTTGTCTCGCTTTGTGCTACTAGAAGCCTCTTTTGAATTAGTTTAATTTGATCAAACATTTCATTAACCATTTTCGGTCCGAATATCTTCCTTTCGGATAACTCGGTCGATAAATTGAGATCTACATTTTCTCCCATATGGAGCCATCTCGTATCTTTGGAATGGTAGGTATTATTACATGCAAACTCAGCTAAAGGTAAGTATCAATCCCAATTACCCTTGAAATTTAAGACACACACATGCAACATATCTTCTAGTGTTTGGATGGTTCTCTCTGACTGACCATCTGTTTAAGGATGATAAGCAGTGCTAAGTTTTAGCTTCATCCCCATTGCTCTGTGTAAAGCTTGCCAGAATCGGGAGGTAAACCGGGGATCTCTATCCGAAATGATACTCATTGGTGTACCATGGAGTCGGATAATCTCTTTGATATAAATCTCCACCAACTTTTTTGGAGAATAATTCACATTTACAGAAATAAAGTGTGCAGATTTTGTGAGTCGATCAACGATCACCTAGATAGCATCATAATGCTTAATCTTGGGTAGACCCACAATCAGATCAATGGTAACTTCTTCCCATTTCCATTCAAGTATTCCAATTCCCTTTAGAAGTCCTCCTGGTCATTGATGCTCAATTTTGACTTTCAATTATTGTTATTATTATATTTTATTGTGATAATTCAATTGGTGAAATAATCTAAAAGAGTAAAAGCAAGGGCGAAATGGTCAATTCTTCGTCCTTCTAATTTTTAATTTCATATACCATAAGAGAGAAGAGAAAACTAGGTGATTTAAGTCATGGTCAGGCCCAAACTTGACATGCGGGTCCCCGGTACCGATTAACCGACGAAACGGATAGATAGGGGACCGGTCAGGGGTTCCTTTGGACTGAGTGGGACAAGTGTGGGGGTACTCTGGGAAGTTTGGAGGACGTCACATATGAGTGTTAATTCAAAGGGGAAAATCTGAAAAAGATAAAGAAAAGTGCAAAAGGAAACACCACGATGACGGCGGGACCCGGGGGCCGTGTAAAAGGAATTGGACTAATTAAGTGGAGAAAAAGGAATTAAATGAAGGGGATCAGATTTTGTGGGCCCCTTATGCACCATACAGCCCCTATAGTTATTAAAAATATTGGCTTGGAGAAAAAAGAAAGAAAAATCGGTGCAAAAGTCAAACCGCGGGTCCCACATTTCAAATAAAAGGGCAAAATGGAAATAAATGTGAAAAACATAATTAGTGCAGGTGTGTGGGCCCAAAATGGTGCCACATATGTCCTTTTAGGCAGGTAAAAGTATGTGGGAAAATTTGGTAATAATTAATAAGTTTCGGGCCACAATTGTAATTTCTAAAAGTTTCGGGCCAAAACGAGAAATTGCCCCAAAAGAAGAAAATTTCCAGATTTTTTTTGGGGGGGGGGGGAGCTGCGCCACATGGCAGCACGATAGAGCACCCTGGAAAATTCTGAAAAGACTTGGAGAAGAAGTCAAAAGGCAGATCTCATTTATTACGTAAAGGACAGAAACTTATGCCTGTTAATTCTAATTTCACCGGATCAATTTCACCTTTATTAAAAAGGTGATTTAACTCTTCTTTCCACCCTAAAGTGGTGAAAATTCTAGAAGCTAAGGGAGAGACCAGTAACCCACCATAGCCAAAGCTCCAAGACCAAGATCTCAAGCTCATCCACCAGTTCTCCGATTTTAGGTAACCCTGAAAAACTCTATTTCTTGAGTTCTTGTTGAAGTATTTTCGTGCAAAAGGTAGAAGCTTAGTTTTGGGGTTGTATTTTTGCATTTTTAAGGTCTCCAATGGTTCTGGAACGTGATTTTTTTGTAGGGTATAGTTATGGTTTAAGTTTCTGAAGTCGAAAACACCGAAAACCCTAAGTCGTGGCTTGCTGCTAGTTTCAAAGAATCTGGCAAAGTGAATCTTCTAACGCGTTTTTGAAGGGGTACATAAACTTATTTTGAGCTGAAATTTTACATGAAGAGACTAGATATCCGGGGCAAGAATTTAGACATAAAAGAAGATAATTTTAGAATAAAAATACTTTGGATGAAATAAAGTGTTGAAAAAGGTCGGAACCGGGAACAATTTGGACCGTAGAGTGAAAGTTGAGCTCCACGACAAAATATGTGTACTTTCATGGTCTGGGTATATTTTTCCAGAAAAATAGACACTTGAATGGTTCATATGGCGTTGGTTTCAGGTTAAAATTATTGTTTTGGAATTTATTAAAAACTGGTCCAAGTGGGGCGAAACACTGGATTTTTACGGAAATTTATGAAGAGCTCGGATTTTCACAAACTTGCAAGGGTATTTTTGTGAATATTGAAAATAAAGTGTTTTGGTGTTATCTAGGGTAAAATTGTACCATAAGGAGCTACCGGACACGAGTAAAATTTGATAGGACGGTAAAAGCTCATCGAGGTAGTAACCACTTTACTCCAAGACTTCTATGTGTTTGACGTATGTGTTGCTTGCCATATGTGTTGTTTTTGTATTTTCTTGCCAAATATGCATACAGAACATGTTTGCGATGTGTTCCTAGTGCTGAGGATGCCTGCCGAGGTCGGCCTATGTGGCGGCTCAACGGGACTGGCTTGTGATTCCGGTAATTCCGGGGCCTGCCTTGGTAAGGCGGCTTGACGGTGCGAAGACGTGTTATTGTGTATGTTTCTGTTTGCATATTGTGGTATATTTTTCATGCTTATCTATATTCGTATACATACATAGTTGCATACATACGCATTACACATTAAGTGCATGAGTATTGATGGTTACTGCGGGGGCCATTTTCGGACCTCGAAGCTTTTTTACGCACGAAGAGGATCGTGATTAAAGGCCTTTTTGCGAGAGGTAGGATAACGGTGCAATGAAGGATAGGGGATGCCCTATTATGTTATGTACTTTATATTTTGGGATGACTGTACTTATTATTTTTGTAACACCCACAATTTCTAACAGTTATAATAACCTAAAATTTAAATGATTTTCATAAATGAATTAGTGAAATTCGAAATAAACAACCTTAGGGAGCGTTACGGCTGCACTCCTACTGGGACAAGTGCAAGGCTACTTATTACAATAATGTAAAACAAAACTTAAGCAAAAAGTGTTTTTAATTAGAGCAAAATAAAATAAAATAAACAGAAAATCAGGATTTGTGCTTCCTCACTTCTCATCGCTAGCCCCAACCCTTGGCACCTATTTCACTGGAATTATGCTCCCCGAAGGATCATCGCAACCCATGAACACAAACATCAGCAATTGCTGGTAATCCTAATAAACACAATTTAATGTAAAGAAAACAAAATATTTACATAATAAAAATATCATCCTTATATATATATATCTATATCCAAGAAAACAATTTTATTATTCTTCATTCAATTTAATTAGTGGGAAGAGAACCATGGTAGACCCAGGAAACCCGCGGTCTACTCGTGACCAGAAACCCCCGCGTCACAATTAATCAAATTTGGCCATCAAGTATTTCTTCCTAGTATGCAAACCTCTTCACAAAGTTGCTACTAGTGTCCCGAGAAACCCCGCGACACCACTTTGGGAAGAACGGATATCATCGGTTCACATCAAATAATATATTGAGGTCATAAAGCCCGATTGTGTTCATCACTTTGGGAGGTACCATCCCAAAGCTATCCTCCACCGTTAACTTATTTAAAATACACACATAATAAACTCCTAAATTATTTCTATTATTTACTTATCTTTTATATATTTTTATATTATATTAATTAAATATAGATATAAGGATATTTTGATCTAAAAATCTGTTTGTATCTTATTTTATTACGCAAGAGATATTATATAAAGAAAAATAAAATAAAATAATAAATAAATAAAAGAGATGTGGACCCCACAAAGCAATTATATTTAATCTCAAAAAGGCAAGGGACGCACAAGTGTCATGTACATATATATATATATATATATATATATATATTTCAAGCACGAAGGCCGAGGCATCCAAAACAACATATGTACATACACGTTTGAAACACTTGTATTGTAATCAACACAACATACAATTGTTGTGTTGATAAGCCAACACCAATAACATGAGCATATTTACAACATACACAAAATGGATTTTTTTCTCCAATCTACGGAAGCCCGACCGATTATATATATGCTATTTGTTAATTACGAAAAACTAAGGCAAAACCATTTGAGGAGTACATGTATTTAATATATATATATATATATATTTATATTTATATTTTTTTTAATGAAAGACACATGTATTTCAATCACCAAAAGAAAAAAAAATGACACCCCAAAGCACAAACAAAATGCACAGATACATATGAAAGGCATATTTGGGTTTTAATCACCAAAAAGAAGGTATACAGGTTTTATGGATATATAGATGATTCATGCACGAAGGCCGAGGTGAAGCCATGATATTTAATCACAAAAGAAATAACGCACAGGGATATGTATATAATTGAAGCACGCAAGCCGAGGTAGAGCAATTACATACATTATATATATATGTATATATCTATACATATGAAAATCAAACAGCAATTAGTTTCTATAACCTAGGGTACACAATTACCTATCAAGATATAAAATTAACCTAAGACTCATGGGGATTAGGATTACCTATCAAAATTTACATAAAACTAACCTAAGACTCATGGGGATTAGAATTACCTGGTCTCCGTTCTTGCTAGCGACCTAATTTTAATTTGATGTGATGAAAGTACAGAAAGAGGATTTGAGAAGAGAAACAGCGGAGAAGAAAAGTATCGAGCGCCATTCTAGGTTTTGACGGCTAGACCTAAGTTTATAATTAAAATCTAGGGTTTTAGCTATGAACTGGGCCCTTTAATTATTCCCAATTAATAAATTAACAATACAAACATTATAAAATTTCTAGATTTTTATTATTACTATATTATTATTACTATTATTTTTTTTATTATTATTCTAATCTATTATTATTATTATTATTATCATTATCATCATCATTATTATTATTAATAACCATAATAATAATATGGGGTATTACATTATTATTATTAATCAATAATAAAATCTGGGGTATTACAATTTTGGTATTTTCTGTTGGATGACTGTATCGTAACCCTCTGGGGACTCTACTTTCTGTTGACTTTACTTTTTACTAGTACGTTAGTTTGTCCAAACCGATCTTGTGCTCTGTTGCGCGTACTCTGACTTATAATTAAATGGACTAATAATAAGGGAAAGGTAAAATATAAAAGGAATCCCTTTAACCCGCCACCCGAAAGGGAGGAGGTGGAGGTGTAAAGTCCTTGCATCATGTAACACCCCCTTTGTTGTAAATAGTGTAAGTTGTAATCATTGAGTAGCTAGTGAAGGATTTTGATTTGTAATCGAATGGTTACTATTTGTGTAATATCTTGTAACAAAAATATTAACTGGAAAAGGATGTCTGTATAGTAGGAGACAGGAAAGTGGACCCCAGAAAGGTCCAAAAGGTCATCCACTCTCTGGCGGGCCCAGGGCAAGACACCGGTGAGGCATAAAGCCGGTATGATGACGCAAGGGCAAAATGGTCAATTCCTTGACTCTTGGGCATTCAATTTCGTTTTGTATGAGAAGGGAGAGGAAAACTGATGGTTTTACCCGTATTTCAGTATAAACACAAGACACGGGACGCCGCCGATAAACCGTAAAAGGGGACCGATAGCGACCGATTAGGGGATTATTCTTGGACAGAATGAGACAAACATGGGGCCACCTTGGAAAGAGGAAGGCGCCACATGAATATGCCCAAGTGGAGGAGAATATTTGGCAAAGTCAGAGAAAGGTACGAAAAGATGCATTTTTGGACCCGGTAGGACCCGATAGGAGCCGGTAGACCCCGAAATTGGCCAATAAAATGGAAAAGTGGATTTAATTATTGGAGTTAAGATTTTGGGACATTCCATGCGCAAGAAATCTGCCCAAATTTGATAAAAAGTTGATCATTCAAGCTTGGTCAAGTGAGTCAAAGCATGTGGGTCCAAAATCTTTCTAGAAAAACATATGAGATAATTCATATAAAAATTGAAATGAGAAAATCAGATCATGGGCAGCAAACTCACGCCATTTTTGCTCCTAGAAAGGTCCAAAAATATGCACATACAATTATCCAAGTAATTATGGTTAGTCTCTAACTAAACTAGAAATTTTAATTAGTTACATGAACTAAATGGTTACATTTGGGGATATTATTATAAAGCTTGCACAGCCATTCTCTTCCCCAAATTTCGTGCTCTAGCTGCAGAGGAAGAGAGGATTAGCAAGCTCCAAAGCTCAGCTCAAGCTCCCAACAACTTTGTCCACCAATCCAAAGTTCCGAAATAGGTAACTACCGACAACTCGAATCTTTAAAGCTTTAACTTTGGATTTTCGTGCAACTGGTTGGAGCTTGGTTTTAGGGTCTGATTTTGGAGTTTTTAATGGTCCCAAAGTGTTTAAAACATGATTTTGTGTGGGGTTAAGCCATGGTTTAAGTTTTTCTAACTCAAAAACCCCAAAAACTCAAAGAAAAGGCTTGCTGCCAGTGTTCTGGATTCTGGGCAGCGAAGCTTCAAAGATGTTTTTAGAGTAGTAGAGATATTGGTTTGAGCTGATATTTTACATGTAAAAAGTAGACATCTGGGGCATCATGTTGATATGTAATTTGATATATTTTGGATGCACCGATTGAGAGCTACAAATTTTCTAAGTTAATTCTGCCTGCATCAGGGCGAAATCAAACCCAGGTGTGAAGAGTGAGAGACACGCCAAAATGAAAGTACTTTTAGAGTCTAAAAATATTGTTCATGGAACATAGACATTTCAATGGTTCAAATGGCGCTGGTCTCATGTAAAAATGATTTTTTTGGAATTTATTAAAAATCCTACAAGTTGGGTCAGAAACACTGAATTTCTAGAAAAATCATGTTGGGCTCGGTTTTGGTAGGAAAAACGTAGTGGCATTTTTGTAAATACTGAGTAAGTGTATTTTAATGATATTTAGGTCAAGAAACCCTTGGAAAATCAGTGGGCCCAATAAAATAGTAAGGACGGTACTCACCACACCAGGTAGTAACCACTTTACTCAGATATCTTTATGTGTTTTGCTGTATGTTTGTGTTTGCCATGTGTGCTTTTTCTTTGTATATGTTGTGCCAAATATGCATACAGTGTTGTGTGATTCCTAGCGTTGAGGACGTTCAATCCGAGGCCGGCCTTAATTGGCGGCTGAGCGGGTTGAGTTTCAGTCCGGGGTTGGCCTAGTGAGGGCAGGCTTTACGGGTTGAGAGTCCAGTGAGACCGAGGCTTGCCTTGGTAAGGCAGCTGTACGGGTTCTTGGACCGTGTTATGTGTTTTACTGTGGTATGACCTGAATGCATATATGGTATGTGTTTGGCATATTTCTGTATTGTATCTGGCATGGTAACTTACATACTCCTTGCACATTTAGTATTTGAGTATTGATGGTTACTCTGGGGGCCACTTTTGGACTCCAGACGCTTCTACAGCTGCAGGGGAGCGTACCGACGAGTAAGGATCTCTGTTGATAGGGTAGGGCCCAGTGTTGCTGTGAAGAGTAGGGAATGCCCTACCGTATTTTGTATTTTACTTTTGGATGACTGTATTATATTTCTGGGGTTTACTTTGGATTACTGTACCCTTAACCCTCTGGGGATCTATACTTTCTGTTGTTTTTACTTTTATCAGTACAGTAGTTAGTCCAACCGGTCCTGCGCTCTGTCTCGCGTACTCTGATGCATGTTAAAGTACTTAGTAATTAAAGGAAAGGCAATTATTAAAAGGAATCCCTCTAACCCGCCACCCGAAAGGGCGAGGCCGGTAGAGGTGTAACACATCAAGTGTGGCATTGGGAAACGTGATTCAAACAATTGTGAGCTGCACCTAGTGATGTATGGAATTGATCAAACTTATACATATTGAACAAAAAATGGGGAGAAGGATGTGGGCAACAATGCTATACAACAAATTTGGAAAGGTATGAATCAACTAACTTCAACACAAGTACATTTGAGGCTGATTGTCTTCAAGATATGACATATGCAATTGAAGCAGAATTCAGTGAATGTAGAGAAGCCTTTGATAAGAATTGTAGTAAGTTCACATTATTATCTGTAGTGTTGAACTTATGCAACTGGAAAGCAAAATATGGTTTGAGTGACTTAAGCTTTACAAAATTGCTTGGGCTTTTGAGAAAATGCTACCACCAGGAAGTGATATGCCAACTAAGACTTATGATGTGAAACAAGTAATGCACACCACTCGCTTGAGTTATGAAAAGATACATGCATGCTCCAATGATTGTATTTTGTTTACAATAGAATATGAATTGTTAACGGAGTATCCTACGTATTCGCCCCATGCTACCAAGCAAATGGGAAAAGTCTAAAGAACAAGTGTTATGGTATTTTCCAACTATAGCTAGATTTTGACACTTGTATATCAATGCAATTGATGCAAAAAAATTTAAGGTGGCAAGCGGATGAAAAGATTCAAGACGGCATGCTTCAGCATCCTACAAACTCTACTGAATGGAGTAAGTTTCACTTTCGCATATCGAATTTTTGAAGAACCAAGAAACCTCTACCTAGCATTGGCTAGTGATGGGTTCATTTGGGATGCGAGCAGAGTACCCATAATACATGCCCAACTATGTTGTTTATATATAACCTCCCTCCAAGACTCTTGCAAAACGAAAGTATATGATGTTGTCGACTCAAGTCTCAAGGCCAACGCAACCAGTGAATGACATAAACGTATACCTTACACCACTAATTGAAGGCTTGAAGAAGCTATAGGACAAAGGGGAGGCTATATATGATGCTCACCAGAAAGAAACTTGGATGCCCGATTTGTGAAGACGGTACACGGTCGATCATGTTGAAGCATGGTATGAAGAATTCCTATATGGCACATCACAAATGGTTTCAAAAGGGTCATCTATATCATTGTGTGAGAATATACTTCAATATAGGGAATCAAATGAAAGGATGGAACTTAACCTTTGATTAGTGAGGAGGTTTTTGGGATATATATATATATATATATATATATGTACTGTAAATTTGGGAGGACATTTGGAAAATATGTTGGGACAAGTGGGTGGAAGAAAAGGTCTATTTTCTTCCATCTGCCATATTGGATTTCCCTTAATGTTAGACATTTAGGAAATATGTTGGGATAGGGAGGTATTCATATGGATGAGCTTAGGAGGGAAAACGCAAATAGATCGTACAAAGTTGGTATGCCAAAAAAACATAATAAACAATTCACAACATGGTTGAAGCAGCACATGAATGACAAGTACAATGTTGATTATAATTTAGTTTCGGAGAAACTAAAGTAATGTTCTTGGCACATGGTCCGAACAGATATTTGCTTTCTTTCTCAAGCTACGTCATAAATGGATACACCTTCCACACTAATGAGCAAGATGCTTGAAACAAAATGTAAAATAGTGGGTTAACTGTTATTGCTAATACTATCATATATATGCCAATATGTCATACTTTAGGCTGATATATGTCATACTTTAGGCTGATTGAGCACATTTAGAAGTTGGATTACGTAGGATTTCATGTTTCGATTTTCGATCAAGTGCAAGTAGGTTGACAATAATAATGCTTTGAAAGTGGATGAGTAAGAGTTGATACAATTGAATTTGAACAAACAAAGGCATAGAGAAAAGTCTTTCATGTTGGCTTCTCAAGCCAAACAAGTGTTCTATGGTCGATCCTGCTAATAAAGAATGGTCTATTGTTTTGTTATCAAACAAAATAAATGATGATGCAGGAGGTGAATTCAATGAGGATCCAAGGGCTGTCACTTGAAACACAATTCAATGAGGATGATGCTTTGTACATTAGGTATGACCGCAATGAAGGAATTTGGGTATCAGGGGGGTTGCTTCGCAAATTAAAGGAAACAATCGTAACTAAAAAGAGCATTAAAATTACTAAAACTAGGATAAGAAAAAGGGGCACTTAGTCATATGTATATTCCCTTATCCTTGATGTATTAAATCTTGTATAGATAGAATTCAATGATTTGTTTTAATTTGTTGGCACTTGTTGGCCAGAATTAGTTATTTTGTATATATTTAGATACATCCAGCCAGAACTGCATCTGTTTGGGTATTTGCTATATATATGTTGTTTCTGTAGGTTATTTTGCAGGGTGTTGATCGAAGGTGAGCTCCCCAATTTTTTTTTTTTAACAAATTCGTTGCACGTACTTAATGGTTATTCACCAATGACCGTCAAATTTATACATATATAACGGTTTTTCCACATAACTGTCAAATAAACTCCTTCCTCGGGTGACAAATATGTTACCATTCATCATTTTAACCGTTTAGTATTGTATAAAATATTTCACAATTATTATTCAACAAACATTAAATATGGTAGCTATATTTAACAATCATTGTCTTATAACCGTTAAATATAGTACCCTATACATAACAATTACTTTTGGAAAAAACCGTAAAATATAGTGTCTAATAGTTAACGGTTAAAAACCGTTATATATAAATATTTAACACTTGGACATTTAACGTTTATCATCAAAAATAACAATTAAATATAAACATATATGTAGTACTACCTCTGGTTCTAAATACAAGATAAATTTCGTAGTATAATTTGCTTTATAAACTTTATCCTATATTTAGGACTGGAGGAGTAGTAAGTATTCTATAATAACTTTTGTAATGTTTTAAGTGCTCAAATTGGTTTGTTCTTGCTTTTTCTCATTACATTCTATACAAAAATAAATGACATTTTAATATCCTTACGGTGATGAAATGGTGCAGTTTTGAATATTTTATTATTTTTTAATTTTTTTTCTGGAAATTGTACTGTGTTCATTTATTGTCGTCAAGATATTATTAAAAAATTAAGAATACATCATTTTATCACTATAAGATATTAAAATGTCACTCATTTTATATAAAACCTAACAATCAAAATAAACAAGAAAGAATTATATTAGAGGCCCTAATCAACCCCCCGTTGGATTGACCAGTCTTTGGGATGGGTTAATTAACTTTTTGAAATTGTGCTGTGTTCATTTATTTTCTTTGGGAAATTATAAAAAGTATAAGAATACACCACTTTATCACTATAAGATATTAAAATGTCACTCATTTTATGTAGATACTGATCAAAATAAATAAGAAAGAATTATATTAGAGGCCCTAAACCCCCAATTTTTGCGACTACGTATTGGGATGAGTTGATTTTGATTGTTACTGAACTAAGAATATTTTTTATCCAATATTAATTTGAATATTTTTGAGTGAATAATTTGTTTAATTATTAATTATTGATATTCAGAGATCATCAATTCTCACAATTTGAGTTAGACAAAAATAGAGAGTACTTTGTAAACCATTTAGTGCGATTTCTAAGCATTTGTGCTCACTAGAATTAACCTTAGATTCATTCCTATCCTTAACCTTTGGCTTTACCTGAATTGTTTGAAAACCTGAAGGACTATGCAATTGGAATAGCGCCAACTCACTCAAAATAAGTGTTTGAAGATGAAAGGCTAAAAGAATTCCAGAAACTAGATTAGATTCACGAAGCTTTATTCTTGACATGAGATTCTGTCCGTGTGATTCTTTATTTTTATTAACTGTTTTTTGGTGAAATGCTACATATAAATTTTGACATATGAATAAAATAGACTAAAAAAATAGTTTGACAAATATTGAGTGAAACGCCTTGAACCATCTTCATATTCTTTCTTTCACCAAAAAGTCAACTATATATAGATACTTCATTTATTTTTGTGAGAAAAACAATTCATGGAGTAAGACTTTAGATTGGTGGAGAATCATATCTAGAAAGTGATTCATTAATATTTAGCACTATTTTAATTTGTTCATAATCTCTATATATATAGCCCCTAATAGTCCTGGTTTCTCACAGGAGAACGAGTGAGATAACAAACTAACACTCAAATTTTTGTCATATATTATTGATGGAAGATGTTTCGAAATCTCATCAAAGTCTTCCAATATTGTGGCTCTACAATATAGGTTGACTGGGATGAACTTTCAGAAGCTTATTATTAAGTGGTTGAGGAGCTTACCTTCTGGTTCAGATCAATAAGCAATGGTTTGTGTTGTTTTGTGTTAGTAAAGTGAAAGGAAGCTCATTGGACAGAGGAGGACTCAATGGCCAGAGTCCTTTGATACTCCCTCTTGTCCAAAATATAAGAGTTTGGTAACTAAGAAGATTAGTTTTGTTAGCTTTTTTTTTTGGGTAAACAATGTTGGTTTCCCTAAATTATCCCTTCTAAGGATTTGTATGGGAAACTATTCCCTTGATGATAAAACTCTTTAATCTGCAATGATTAATAGTTGGAATTTAGGGGGGAAATTTGGAAGAGGGTGGATTGAGATCCTACATTAGGATTGGAAGAAGTGAGATTTCCTATCCTGCTGGTAAGATAAGAAACAAACTATAAACCCTTAAATTGTACTCCCACTAGTCATAAATATAAGACTCAACTGACATTTTTGGAGAGATTAAGGAAGCTAAATAAATTACTTAATCATAGTATATATTGTATATCATTAGATTATATATTAGTTTATAAGTTAGGCAAATTAGTTTGGAGGAAAAAATATAAATATAAATACTTCAAAGTAATTTATTTAGCTTTCTTAATCTCCAAATGAGGCAAAAAAAAAAAAAAAAAGTCAAGACTCAACATGAAAGGAAAATGGTCTTCATAAGAATTTTGAGCAGATTCAATTCATTTCCCAAAGACATTCTCGTTGTGGCACGCAGATTCTGGAATGGACTCTTGGAAAAGAGCACAGTTCTGCTAAGAAGATCAGAGCTAAAAACTCTTGGAAGTCCTAGCTACTATATATATATATATATATATATACACTTAATTTCCCTTGTTCATGCCTCTTGTTTTTTTATTCACTAATTCAATGATAACAATCTAATTTTCCCTATGTTTTCTTATCATTTACAGCATAAGGATTAACTTGAAGAATTTACAAATCACGGTCATCATCAAGGAGAAGTTGAGTACATAGAATCATTTCAGAAGTTCTTAGTGATTAGTGATTTTTAATTCTGTCAACATTGTTTCAGTAAATTGGTACTCTTATCCAAAGCTTATATGTGTGTGTATGTATTTATTTGAACAACAATAAGATTCTTTTCAAATACATAAATAAAAGTAAAATCTAGTATTACTTGTACGTTGTGTATCATTGAGCTTAAACTTTTTCTTTTGTATATCCAATTTTCCAGAAACCATTCTAGGTCGTAGCTAGCTCATCTTGATTAAGTCAGAGGAACTCTATGAGCATAAAACTCTCGGACCTGGCTTACCTCCGCCTGCGGTAAGCGTCCGCTCCCATCCTTTTCATTAAACTGCGCCGTTTTGGCGCAAAAAGCTGGTCCTCTCCTTTTTTTAAAAAAAAAAAAAAAAATTTCTAGATCGACGGATCGAAAAGATATTTCGGGATCTTGAAAAATACCACATGATATTGAAAATTATTTTAACATGTTAAAAAAATATTTCAGGATACTAAGCAGTATTAAAAAGATACTTTAATATATTGAGCAGTCTTGAAAAATACCACATGATCTTGAAAAATTATTTTAGCATAAATATTTTAGGGTAGTGATTGATATTAAAAAGGTACTTTCGGATCTTGAACAAGATCGACAAAATACTACATGATCTTGAAAAGTTATTTTAGCATCTTAAAAAAATATTTTAGGGTATTGGTAGTGCGAAAAATATATTTGAGCATAATGAATGATCTTGAAAAAATACTTCATGATAATTGATACTAAAAATATATTTCAGGATTTTTTTTAAAATGCTAAAATAATTTTTTAAGATCATAACGTATTTTTTCAGTACCGTTAGTATTTTGAGGCATCTTTTTAGTACTTGGAATATTTTTTTTAAAAAAAAGAAAGAAAAAGAAGCACAAGCTTTTAAGCCAAAACGACGGAAAAAAAAAAAAAAAAAAAAAAAAAAAAAAAAAAAAGGAGAGGACCAGCTTTTGCGCCAAAACGGCGCAGTTTAATGAAAAGGATGGGAGCGGACGCTTACCGCAGCGGAGGTAAGCCAGGTCCAAAACTCTCAACTACCAATATCTTCCATTTATGAAAGGCCAAATCAGATTAATAACAATAAGAACAATGCAGAGGGGTTTGGATTTAAAAACTTCTAATTCCCCTTTATCGCTAAACTAGATACGCTTCATTACCCACACTTTAATATTCAATATAAAGCTAGCTAGTTATGACTGAAACTAATTATAAATAATCCAATCCAAATACAAAATAGTTTATGGCAATAAAGCTGAAAGAGAGTTTCCTGAGGAATTTGAGAGCACTATACAGTTCAAAATGCAAAGATGACTGAAGTGCTTACTCTTATTTTCTCAAAACCAGATTACACTAAAGCAGCTGTGTTATCATTTTCATTAGTGACTCATGAGTTGAGGACAATCATAGCATGAGTTCCTATATTGCTGGAATTAAGCCTATCAAAAGATAGAGATAAGAACAACCCCTTGAGAGAAAGACATCCCAAAAGACAACTCATAAGACTGAAGAAACATAAAAAACAGTAAATCTTTCAGCAAAAGATGCAGCCAGCAATTTTTACATTATTGCAAGAAAAATTAAAACTTAGATGGCCTTGGTGTCTCTATCAACTTGAAATTGACGTCAAAGTCCTCCCACATCTTATAGCAACTCGAGATTTAAAAAAATCATGCAGGGTGTCTATCAACTTGAAACTGACATCAATGTCCTCCCTCATCTTATACCACCTCGAGAATTTTGGAGACTTGAAGAAGGGTGATGGAGAGGAGAGCGGCTCTTCGCATACAGACTCGAGTTCAAGTTCCGACTCCGAGTATTCTAGATCAATCTTGGGCTATAAGAAAATGAGCAAATATCTAATCAGAAAAACAAAAGAAAATGCAAAACGCTGCAGAAACGGGGGAAGTTACATGCTAACCTTCAGTTGAGTAGAAAATGCTGAATCATCAGAAGAAAAAATCAGCTGATCCTCTGAAATTGTTCAAAGTACATATATCTAAGAATGAGTGACTCAGCTCCAAACAAAAACAATAAACAACAAAAAAAGTATACTTCTTTAAGTGGTTTCCAAGAAAACTTGTAGGAGATGAAGCTTTCTCACCATAAGATCTATGGTAAGATTCTAACTCTAATTTATCATGTGAGAATCTCAAGCTGTACCAAAATGTTTCAGAAAAAGATCTCTATGAAGAATTAACTTCAATTAACAGACCTGTGCACTGGGCCGCACCTCTTCCAAATCCAAGAGATATTAAGAAATCGTGCAAACTCATATGTACAGTTCGTGATCTGATACACGCTTCATGATTGTGCGATTCTGGCAACACACACCTCCCTCCTTGCTTTTCCCTCTCTCTCCCCTTCACTGCAACATTTCTCAGTTTGTCTTAGAGGAGTTGCAGAGAGACCCACACTCCATATATTCAAATGGCTTATTCCATGTCTTCCTTCGTTGTTCTCGCCATCCTCCCCGCTCTCATCCTCGCTCTCGTCATGCCCTCCACCGTTCATGCTCAAACCGCCGCTCGCTCCCGCCCTGGCGCCAACCAGCGACGATAATCTCTCTCTTCATCACTTCTCAGATCTAGCATGCCTGCCTCTGTTTATATTCTTCCTCCTCCTCCGGCGAACAGCCCCGGCGATCAGTGGGTGTCGGCCTTGTTGATTCCCGTGATTTCCCGGTGACTTGTGATTTTCTCAAACAACCACACGGCACCATCACCTTTGTTTCTTTGAATCAGAGTCGTCCGAAGTCCGAACACAAACCCCTTCGGAATTAGTCTTTCTGTATTTGCATTTCTTGCACTTTTCTCAGGTCACTCAGAGTTGTATTACTTTTTCTCCTTAGCTCTTCCCCTGCTTCACCAAGTAATTTATGCATTTTTCCGGGAAATTCACCAAAATAAGAATTTAAAAAAAAAAAAATTGTACTTGATTAGAGCGGGAAATATTTACTGAAATCTGATCAAATATGACGTTTTGACTGACGCTACTAGTGGCATCGGGACCCCTGATGCCAGCGTGCAATGGCGTCAAAAGGTACGACGCCACTAGTGGTGTCAGTAGTGGCGTCGTACCTTCTGACGCCACTAGTTCGTCAATTAAAAAAAAATTTATATATATATATAATTATATTTAAAATTATAAATAATAATTCTAATTAATTATAAATAATAAAAAGAATAAATAATAATTTTAATTAATAATTAAGAGAATTAAAATGTTTAAAATTTATTATAAAACGTGGGGCTCGCCTCATCCCGTGAGATCACGGGTGATGGACATCTCTCAAAAATTTTTGTGAGGCTCGTCTTACCCTCAAAGACTTATAATCTCCTGTGTTCTACACAATTTATGATCGGTGTGGTGATACACCTTATCTATTGGTGCTTTTCCCTCAAAGTTTGGTTTTACATTTCAAAGTTTAAACATTTAAATGATATATTATATAATATTATTAAAAACAATTTCTCGAGGTTAGATTTTTGGGAAAATCCATATGGGGGCCCTTTTTGGAGAAAAAATCTCAAAAAAGGCCCAAAGGCATTTTCTAAGTATAAATTCATTAAACTTTAACAACTAAATCGTTAATTAAGCAACAAAATTAATGCTTGGTTAACAACTAAATCAGCCAAATTAACAACAATATTTTAACAACTAAATCAATCATATTAACAACAATATCAAGCACCTACTAACAACTATATCAGCCCCATTAACAACTCACTAGATTCTGAAAATCCCAGAAAAGGCCCTTGGGCCTTTTTTGAGATTTTCAGAGTCTTGGGGCCCTTTTTGGGATTTTGTTTTCCTCTAAAAATGGCCCTTAAATGCATTTTCCCTAGATTTTTCCTCCTTCATCCATAGCTCTACCTCTACAGCTCTCCATACGGCCTTATATAATATATACTTATATAGCGATGAGGAGAGAAGAAGAAAGAAAGCAATGTGGCAATGTAATAAAAAATTGTACTTTGTTTTTAATAAATATTATGGAAAAACTTTTTTTTTTTTTTGGACATCTAGAATGGGTGTTGGCCGTGAAGTCTCTGTCTCACTCGATGGTGTGAGGGATAAGAACATAATGCAACTCAGGAAGCTCAATATAGCTCTTTTCCCTGTTCGTTACAAAGAAAAATACCATGCCCATGCCTCCGGCGAATTAATATACTAAAGTAGGTTCGATTTTCGGTGGCTATGCTTCTTTGTTTTATTATTGTATATTTGAGCTGTTCGTGTAAATAATTTCTTTAGTTTGAAGCTTTTTTTTTTTTTTTTTTTTAACGGCTTGTACTTTATTCTCTGTTGGCTTGTAATCTTCCATCATCGTTGTTGTTGTTTTTACCATTTGGCCTTTACTCTGATATTCAATGTTCTTAAACTTTATTTATTGCTTCTCTTGTCTACTATTTGATTTGTTTTATTTATGTGGTGGGATGTTAGAATCCAATTGTAAGTTACCTGTGATATGCATAGAAGTGTGAGACTCAGATTCGGGCTTTGTACGGACTTTCAGCCCTTTGACCTTAAGGACTAGCTCTTGCCTCTTGGGGTGTTGGATTCTTAAAAGGGATACTCTAGTTTTGTTGAAATATTTCTATCATATGGTATATATCTAACTGGTGTTGTAATATATGATCCATTTGCTTATATCCAGCTTAAACCTTTGTAGTGGACTATATAAGTATTGTTTGGTCTTAGTACGTAGGTGAAAAGCAGTTTAGAACTGTTAGGGTTAGTTTGGACTGAGGGGACTTACTCCCCCTCCCCTCCCCTCAATCCAAACTAACCTGAAGCTAATTCATATTTGAATTTGTTGTGTTGGGATGTTAGTTGTTCAACTAACTTTTGTTTAAGCAGATACTACCATTCTTTTTGTTGGAATATTATGGATTATTTACGGTAGTTATTATCTTATTATTATGATTAGAAATAGGTATATTATATCTTAGGATATTTTCTATTATATCTCAACAGTTTAATTGATTTTGATTTAATTAGATTCTATGAGATTATAGGCTTAGCTCTAGATTTGTCTATATAAAAGCTTATATGTACTCTTTCAGATTAAGAGATTAATTAAGAATTATATTTCTCTCTCGAAGTCCACATGGTATCAAAGCGGGATTAATTCCTGAAGAAAATTAACAATTCTGTTCTAGTTTTTCGGTGCTGGTGACTCAATGCTCTGTTCAGAATTTCAGAGAGCAGTGAGTTACACAGCGCCGGGAAACACACACACTAGAGAACACAAACAGGACTACCCTAGTCAGATCCACAAGTCACCAAAATAGAGCACAGCCACAATGGGAAGGAGAGAGGAGAGTGAGAGCTTGATTCGACCACCATTGCCGGTGATTTGACATCCACCATTATCTTTGTCAACAAAGAAGAGATTGGGGACCCGAGCTCAGCACCAAGTCGAACCAGAAGCAGACAGAGTCGCAAATTCCGGCGAGATTCCCAGATTTCGACAAGCATTATGGAAAGAGGAAAGGAGAATAGAGCGCCGCGGTAGGAGAACTCAGAGCAACGTAGATTGCCAAAGCAACATAGGTTGCCAGAGCAACACAGGTTGCCAGAGCAACGTAGATTGCAACCTTCACCGTCGGACGACCTCGACCTTACTGCCAGAAAACCAGAGAAGCTTACTGAAATTGACAGGTTTTGCCGGACAGTTCAGAAATACACCGACATTAGAAATCACGTTATCACCGCCGTCTGGTTATTTTCCAACGAGCTTAGGAGCCGGAAGTCATCACAAACCACCACCGAAACTCCTTCATTCTTACTCCGACTCCGTCTAACTATCCTCACCAGCATTTCACTAGGTCTAGAGCCATTGTCGCAGATCGAAGAAGGAGAGAAGAGAAAGAAGACACCGGCGGTGGTCTGCTCCACTACCACGTCTAGCGAGTTCCCTACAATGCCAGGAAGAATGAACCTAAACACAGCAGGACGACGTTCTTCTTCACCGTCTCTGACTGCCACCATCGTACTAGCCTTACTAACCTCAACTTTTGTAGATCGAAGAGGAAGGAGAGCAAAGAAAGAAGGAGGCGAGGTTATCCAATCCGTTTTCAGCTCTCAATCCATGGCACATGAATCTAACCTAAATCTATTAAGTTAGATCAAAAAACAAAAAGAAACGCTGCAGTTTTTGGACAGAAGACCAAATTGCCATTTCAGAAATTCAACGACCAAACTGTCATTTCTAAAATTCACAGGACCAATCTATCATTTATCAAATTGAGGGACTAAATTGTGATTTTAGAAATTCGCAGGCCTCTGAGTCTAAAAAAAAAAAGTACAAGTCCAGGCAAAATAAATGGACTTCTAAGACTCAAGAAGTACAAGCCTAAGGATTTTTAAAGACTCAAACAGTTATGGGACCTTCATCTTCAATCTTGTTGAAGCCGCGCCGTCAATCTTGTCGCAACCGCTGCCCGTTGATCTTGTCACAGCCGGTTACTCCCAAAGTTGTTGTGTATCTACTACCCGCTCATCTTGTCACAGCAGTAACTCCCAAGTTGGAGATGATTAACATCTATGATCCAACTTAAAGGAGATTGTTAGAATATTATGGATTATTTAGGGTAGTTATTATCTTATTATTATGATTAGATATAGGTATATTATATCTTAGAATATTTCTTATTATATCTCAATTAGTTTAATTGATTTTGATTTAATTAGATTCTATGAGATTCTAAGGTTAGTTCTAGATTTATCTATATAAAGGTTTATATGTACTCTTTCAAATTAAGAGATCAATTAAGAATTATATTTCTCACTCAAAGTCCACACTTTTTCCTATCACTTCTAGGATGGTAATAAAGTTGATGACTTTGTTCTAGTTCCAGTTAAGTATTATCTTGGAATAGGTATCTGAGTAGACTAATTAAAATATTATTTTTGTATCCTTAAACAGCATTCCTTTAATGAAGATTGTAATTGTCAAATATTGAGGAGGGTTTTCAGTTGGTGGAACTTGCAAGCTTGTTGATAGCACTAGAGAAACTTGCAATTGACAACGTACTTGTTGATAGCACTAGACAAACTTTATCAAGAAGGAATTGTTTGACTAGTCTACATTATCTTCCATGCCCCTTATCGAACCATTTGTCATTCCTTTGCTTCTCGAGAAACTTTCTGCTTCTTTACTTTCAGCAAAGGAAAGATAAAAATAGAGAAAGGCAGCCAAAGTTGTCTGCATACATATTGTTCACAAAAGTGTATTACAAGAAAAAGAAGAACAATGAAGAGCTCAAGCCTTTCTTAGAGAAGAACATACATGAGCAAAAGGTGTTGCCCATTGTAGCAAGCAACTAACAAAGCAAGAGGAAGAAAAAGACCTTACAGTAGTTATATTATGAATATAGGCACCTAATTATATTATGTAATTCAAAGTACTATAGTTGGGCATGATGTTATATGCAATCAATTTAGAATACTATGTTGGCTCAAGTACTCCATGTAAGAACTCCAAGAATTGATTGTAACGGCCAGGAAGAAAGAGATATGAAGAAATAGATATGTGTATTTTGTAACTTAATTGTTAATTAACTTAATGATATTATTGTATTCACAAGATTTCAGTGGTTAATGAAGTTTTTCATACTTGATTCTTGTGTACTAAATTGAGTTTATCAAAATCAATGTATATGTTTGTGACTATCGCATTTTGTATCACATGTGATTGGCAGGTATAGGAAAATGCACTAATGAGTGCAAGGGCATTCATTTGCATATATGATTCTTGACTAAAGTGAGTTTGATGGGGAGAGGCTATATATGCAAGTGATTGAGCAAGTGACTACTTTCAGTGATGTGGGCTTAAATTTGTAGTTGTTTAAAAATAGTAAGCTCTATCCATAGTCCCCTTGTCTAGTTTTTGAAAAGTCTATGTCCATATTTGTTGACAAGTTCATGTCTTGGTTTTGGCAAGTACATCCCCACGTTTTAACAACTTCATCTCTAGATTTTGACGACTCCTTTTCCAGGTTTTGACAACTCCATCTCCACATTTTAACAACTCCATCTTTGCTTTGACAACTTCATCTCCACATTTTAACAACTCATTCTCCAGGTGTTGACAACTCCATCTCCACGTTTTAACAACTCTATCTCCGACTTTTGACAGCTCCATCTTCATGTTTTCACAACTCCTTCTCCAAATTTTGACAACCCGTTCGCTAAGGGTTTTCACCAATTTTCATTTTCTCTAAAATGATTAAAATTAAAATAATAATATAATAATTATATAAACATTAATATTGATATAAGTCCTTTTTTTCTCTCGCTAATATTAATCTAAAATAAAATAATAAAAAATTATTACTCATCAGTTATTTTATGTTATATTTATGACTTATTTAATTATTTTAGTGATGATCTTTTTCAGTCCAAAGAAAAAGAAGTTTAATAATATTTTTCCATTGAACTCAATTATTGTCATGTTTTTTATTTTGTTAATAACATGAATTGACTTGCGAAAAAAAATTCCAAATGAAAAGCAGACATTTGTAAAGTAGATTAGATTTAAAATTCCATACCACGTGTGAGGCTGTGAAATCCAATGAATAGTAACGATACTTGTTTCTGCTGGACATCTGATTCCAACACGATTAAATTAAAGATAAACATAAAAGTATAATATCTTTTAAATTTGATTAGGGGAAAACTTGTAAATATTCTCAGTCATTCATTAATTGTCAACTGGAGAGAATAAAGAAGGCAAAAGACAAGACGCATTTTTCCATTTTGTTTACATTATTCTCATATCGTATTGATTTGAACTGTTACTGAATAAGGAAGATATTTTAGCCAATATTTAATTTGATTATTTTTTTAGGGAATAATTAAATTAATTCTTGATTCTTGATTTCCAGAGAGCATCAATTATCACAATTTGATTTTGAGATAAACATACAGGGTACTTTGTAATAAATCATTAAGTGCAAAAAAAAAAAAAAAAAAAAATCAAGTGCCAGTTTGGTTCACATAATAAGAACTAATGTAATGATGATTATATAAATTTGTTTGTTTCATCATTAAGGAAAAATGATGCATATGCATAAGAACGTTTCATTGGATTACACTGAACATGAGAGTATATAGAAATATTATAGCAAGAGATAAAATTACCCCTATCTACACATATATGTATGATATATCCGTTAGGTCATTCATGATGATTTTTTTTTTTATTTGCACAGTGTACACGTTGCGCTCATAATAATTTTTTTAAATATTTAATGGTGAGAATATTATTTAATGGGATATTTTAATATTTCTAGTGGTGGAATATATTTTTTAAGTGGGGGAATATTTTTTAAAATTTTTATATAATTAAATAATTATTTTAAATATTTAATAGCGGTAATTATTTAATATTTAACAGCATTTAAAAATCGGCACTTTTGTCAAATTAAGAAATTATAATGGCAATAATGACTTTTTTACTTGATTACAAGATGTATGTATCCACATTCATCATTCCTAACAATATAATCCTAATTAAATCAAATGATATAATCATGATTACAAAATGTAATCCTCTTTATATTGAATAATCTCAACCAAACACTATAATTGGTTTGTTGCATCAGGATCAAGGTTATTAAACCTGGACAGGTCACTGAACTAGCCCACGTACTAGGTCAAGGGTTAGTGGGTCAAACCAGAGTTAAACTGGAGCTAACCTGGGGCCGAACCGGTGAGAAAGTGAATATTTCAGGGTTATTAATATGAAATTATAAAGGAAAAAAAGTAATTTAAGAAAAAACATAAATCGGCTTGATGCTTGGACCTGACCGGTTTATCGACCGAGTCGCCGGTTTTCGAGCCAAACCGGCCGATCCGAAATAGGTTTAATAACACTGATTAGGATTACATGTAATCATCTCCTATGAAATAAAACCAAATAGGATAAAACAGTCAATTTGGTTTAAGGGGATAGGAGGATTTTGCTCCCCTCCCCCTTGTTTAGCATTTGAAAAGTTTCCCTCCCTCCCCTATAGCTAGGGGTGTTCATAGGCAGGGTTGGGCAGGGCGAGTCCCTTGCCCGATGCCCTGACAAAAAAATCATCGGGCGGTAAAATGAAGCCCAGTGCCCAGCCTTACCCGATAGAAGCCCTAAAATTTTTAGGCAAGGCAATAATGGGCTGGGCAAGGCGGCCCTTACCTGCCCAAGTGGCGATACCTTGCCACACCTATGTGAAAAAAATAGCTTCAGTTATACCTAATAAACAATATTGCAAAATTCAAATGAAATACATAATTCTACACTTCAGAATATCCAAATATAAGTCTATAACTTAAGTCTTGAAATTAAAAGATAATCATATTTCTTAAGTTATATATAATTTTGTAAAAAGTATATTATACCATCCTATAAAAAAATAAAAATATATAATACTTTTTTATTCTATTAAAAAAAATAAAAAATATGATAACTACTAGGCGGGCGGCATACCATGCCCGATGCCCAGCCTGCAAAAAATGCCCATCCCAGTTTGGGTTGCTTTTCCTTGAGCTAAGCAGGGCGTTTTTCAGTGGGCGTGGGTAGGCGGACAAGGCGCTGGGCATTATGAACACCCCTACCTATGGCGTCCGCCACCCCCCAAAACACAAACCAACCAAAAAAAAGGAGGGATTTGGTGAAGAGGGACAATATTTTACCATGTGTTGACTATTATACCCCTTGCTTTTAAAAAATATTTAATGGTGATAATTATTTAACATTTAATAGTATTTATGAATGGGCACTTTTGTCAAATTAAAAAATATAATGGACGTAATTTCTTTTTCTCTTGATTACAGGATTATGCATCCCCATTCATCATTCCTAGCAATGTAATCTTGATTACATCAAATGTGTAGTCATGATTGCAAAATATAATCCTCTTTATATTGTATTAGCTCA